>CM048755.1:287913332-290313332 GCA_026315105.1 Locusta migratoria | reverse complement strand
CGGCTGGCCGGGCAGCGCGTGGCCAGGCCCGCCCGGGAGGCGCGGCTACGAGCCCGGGCGGGTAGCGCAGGCCCGCTACACGCCTCTGGCCACTATCCAATCATTTTACAGAATTTACTTTTAATGTAGTTTAAATGAATAACATACATAATGGCTGGGTATTTTGTCTGACTTGTATTAATATAAGAATGCACTTTTGTAATCTGTTTGATTGCTAGATATATTGTGTAAGTTTTAAATGTCTTATGATGCCTGTTGTATTTTTTGCTACACTAAGGAGCTTTGCAACGCACATCTACATCCTACGTAAAATACTGCCAACTCTGTGACTTTGGTGTTCGTGTATCCAAGTGCCTACATTGAAATAATAATCACAGCGAGGGTTGCAAATAACTGGCGTGGTGTGCTGCAGGGCCGTGCAGCGCGCCACCTTTACCCGCCCGTGCTCGCCTGCGCTGCGCTCTGCTGCCCGCACCAAGGGTGGTCCAGCCCCCTGTAGCACACAGTGAGCGAGCTGTCGAGTCCCGACACTCGCCGGGCGAGCGGCTACCCGCCGGGCCCTGCAACAGCGCTACACAAGGCGCGGAATGCAGCGCTGCGCAAGACTCTGTATTAATCACAGCGTAGGCATCGCACACATTTTTGATTACCTACGTAGCAATTTATACTTTATTGCTATGTCTGAAATGAGTAACGAACAGGACAGATCATACTAATGTGCAAGGAGTAGACGCTACTTAAAACAAGAAAGTTTCTAATATTCCTTAGTTAGTTCATCTTTTAATTGTAACAACTATATATTCAGCCAAAAGACAATTAGGCTCTGTCGTAAAGGTGTGATGTTATAGTGGTTTTTATTTATTTATTTTTTTTTTTAAATTACTAAGCACAGTGCCTCTTAATCGTTTTTGTCCTGTTACCATATCGCAGATATATAGTACTTTAAGCTCCACCTTATTAAAATTAAATGAAGTGAAATACAAAAATAATAGAAAAATAATAGACGAAAAGTTTCTTACTGGTACGTACAACTAATGGTTTTTGTAGTTTATGCATCAATGGTTTCATATCAAAAGGGCAGATGCAGGCTTTTGCATAATGGAGAGGTGCAGTATACAATATTAAAGTATTTTACACTTGTCTTTTCGTTATGGAATTAAGCGGCTAAACTTTTTAGTAGAGGATCTACAGACGTTCAAGCGAGTCTCTGGTTACTTTCAACGAGAAGAGTGTTTTTTTATTTATTTGTATCTAAATGTTAGAAGTGTGAACGAGCCGGCCGCGGTGGACGAGGGGACTGAGGCGCTCCAGTCACGGTCTGCACGGCCACTACGGTCGGGGGTTCGAATCCACCCTCGGGCATTGTGCCGTCCTTAGTATAAGGTAGTAGATAAGTAGTTTGTAAGTTTAGGGACTGATGACCCTGTAGTTAAGTCCCATAAGCTTAACAAACATTTGAACATTTGAGTTGACGAGACATGTAATAAATGAATTACCTCTTAGCAATACCAAAGATTTATGTGACTTAAAGTTACTGGACGTTTCCAGAAGCAATTACTATTAATTTGCAGTTACGTGGATTCCAAAATTATTGATCCTTCCAAAAGATTGCGAGTCCCATTGCTATTAGTAGACAAGGGGGAGGGCGGAATAATGTTTGAATGTTTTTCAAGTCCTTCCAAATGTTCATCAGTTATGTTCTTGACATTTTCTGCTAAGCAAAGATGATTCCCACAACCAAGTCGTCGAGGTTATTGAAGCACTCATTTTGAATGAAATTCTTACTCATTTCGCAAACTACTGGCTTTTTAAGGAGATCCAGTAGTTTACCTTGACAGAATTTTATCTAGATAATTAGTAGGACAACCTTGAATAAAATTAAATATTGTCGCATCGTCGTAGGGCATATTATTTTTCGTCACACACATGACAATACGTAGATTTACCAGGAACAAGGAACTGAAAGATTTAAGGTGTCATCTTGCTCTTCATGTTAGAGCCATCACTTAGTTTAATATAAAGTGAAAGTGAAACACTGTGTAAGTAAATACTGAGCAAAGTATAAACTGCCTACACACGTATCGGAGCCGGCTAACGCGAAGCCGACGACTTACAACAGGTTTAATATTTCCGGCGCGAGCCGATGCGGCTATCGTTTTGCATCTGCAACACAAAATTGGGCGTCTTCTGTCTGCTTTTACCAGATCCGTTACTGCGCACGTCTTTGTCTTCTTTTTTACTCGCAATTGATACTGCACTGACAATTCTTTCAGTGAGGAAAATCCGGCCGCGGTGGCCGAGGAGACTGAGGCGCTCCAGTCACGGTCTGCCCGGCCATTACGGTCGGGGGTTCGAATCCCCCCTCGGGCATGGATATTTGTGCCGTCTTTAGTATAGGGTAGTTTGTAAGTTTCGGGACTGATGACCCCGTAGTTAAGTCCCATAAGCTTAACAAACATGTGAACATTTTTTGAGGAAAAATTACAAGTGATTTGAAGATACATGCAATCTGTCCAGCGATACGAAAATGATGACTGCGACCTTGAATGTCACCTCACCGACAGTGGTGACTCCCTCGGGGTTTCAGCTCGCCCCAGCCAAAGGAAAAAGGGGAAAAATAAAACAACAATAGACCACACGCTTTTATCGATGGACAGTAATTAGTTTACTTCCCTTGGAGTGCTTGAGCGTACGCTGAACCTTCCAACATTCTACCAGTTAATCGTTTCTAATGACCTCGATTGCAACTGAACGTAACAACCTGATCTTCCTTTTTTCTTTCAGCAAGGGTACATCAAGCAATTTATCGAAATGTCGGCAGAAACGATGTTAGAACACGCGCTGAATACATACACTTGCTATCGCGGCACTGATGTTCCTTAACTCGCGATTGCCGGCCGCGGTGGCCGAGGAGACTGAGGCGCTCCAGTCACGGTCTGCACGGCAACTACGGTCGGGGGTTCGAATCCCCCCTCGGGCATGGATATTTGTGCCGTCCTTAGTTGTAAGTAGTTCATAAGTAGTTTGTAAGTTTAGGGACTGATGACCACGTAGTTAAGTCCCATAGACTAACCAAACATTTTTAACTCGCGATTACTCGTGAAATGAGACAGCTCTATTTCACTCGCGGTAATGTATTGTCTAAAATGCATAGGTCATTTAAGCTGCCTGCTTTCTTTTTCAAAACACGATTTATAAATGACATGCACATACTTCACTAATAGCGTCATTTTAAAACGACATTTACGAATTATGGAAAGTTGAATGCTTTGTTAGAAAGCTAAGATTCTGTACTACCACATGTTAAAAAATGAGATGTTTTAACCCCATGGTTTCTTCCAAATCGAGTGATAAGCATTATGAATCTAAAAACTCACGCGGAATGAAAAGTAGACATTTTATTTTTTCTCACGTGCAAAGTAAAGCTTGTAAGGAAAATCTAAGTCCATAAACTGATGTATGATGGTCGTATGTACCGTCAACAGTCTTTGCAGCGTGAAAATCGAAATAGTGGATTTCCCGCTAAGGCCGCAGCCTGCGTTGGCTACACATTCTAGCGACAACGCGTGACATCCAGCGACGCGACACTGCTGCTACAAGCGGCGACATTCGGCGACATGGTCGAGTGTCCAACGTGAGCGTGACAACTTCTCTCTACAAGATGGCCGCTAGAACCGATCAGCTGTTCCTAAAGTTTGCCATCCGTAAACCGTAGAATAATGATAGCTCCAGAGTAAGACAATAAAGTTTTATTGACTTTAGGAAATAATGCGTAAAAGGAATCCTGTGCATTACATTTACAAAGCGAGGAATGTTCGTGTACTATTTCATTCGGAACTTCAAATACGAAAACAGACTAAGAGTATCACTGGCCAAATTCTTCGAAAGTACAACGACGAGTAGAGCTACTTTCGACTATGTTCTCAATGAGTTTTTGTGATTACAAACCATCAATAACTGAATAAGTTCTAAATGTCTTATTGCAAGACGATACTAAATCACTTAGTCCGAGCACTTTCCTTATCAGTCGGCGAAGCGTAGGGGTGACGACCAAGGGTACTAGTTTGAATTACGATTAATTTTTGCGGTCGCTGGTTCGATTCCCGTTCCATCTTATATTTTAATTACTGCAATTACAACTCTTTCACCTTTTATTTGTGCAAGGTTTTATGTATTATCTTTAGAAAGCACCACAAATTGGTTTTTTTTTAAGTTCATCTTCATTGCAAACACGTACCCAACTGTACATCTACCAAACACATTGAATTGCTACTGAAACATTATATCCTGACATTTTACTCGTAATTTACACGCATCTCGTTTGATATACCAAAGTTATCTCTCTCTCTTTCTCTCTCTCTCTCTCTCTCTCTCTCTCAGGAGTAACTTTGTTGTTACTGGTACTGCAAATGCACAAAGCATACAAATGTAATTATTCACATCACGTTCATCATGGTGTAAATGAAACTATCGATCAGAATAAAAATACAAACGACTGATATATTAGAAACAATTTAAAAATTTAGCTTCAGTCGTCTATAAAAGCCAAAAGAAAATTTACGACCTAGTTATCCAAAACAAAATACTTCATTATATGTGCAAGGTGAATTTTATTTTCTGTTATTTCACAAACAGTTCCCGTTTCATAAACTTCAGGGATTATTAGCTCGCAGAAATCTTGCGACAACATTCATAACCTCTACAAGCAGTCAATTCTCAACGAAACTCGACACTTCGTAGCGCGTGCGACAGCGACAAGATTCAAACAGGTTTGAATCTCAAACGTCGCTGGTTGTACCGACAGGCAGCGCCACAGTCGGCGTTCACGCAGGACACTCACGTAGCAATACATGCGGCCGTGCTTTGTCGCGTGAAGCTGTCGCTACAATGTGTAGCCCACGCCAAAGAGTGTGGCGGCTGGCGGGCGCGTGCCCAACACCACCTAGAGAGAAGGCCGCGGCGCTCTCTTGTGACGTCAGGCAGAGTAGGTTGCGCGCGCAGAGCTGACTGGGTAGCCGCTGGGGCACGGCCCACTATGCCGAAGGCCGGTATTACACTATCAAATTATTGGACAAAGAATTGGACGAAAAAATTGGATGAAATATTGGTCATATTTTTTGACAAAGAAATTGGATGAAACGCAAAAGGGGGTATTACACTATCATCCAATATTTTGTCAAATGTGCTTCAAAATGGCGGTGCAAAGGTCAGCTATTGTTTATACTACAGTTGCGTTGTGTCTGCATTTAGAAGAGAAGGAGGGAAAAAAGAAAAGGAAACGCACTTGGATGAAACCGTGGGTGTCAGAGCGAGATAAATAAAATTTGTTACGGGACTGGGAGGAATTTTCTTTTTTATGCCGTCGGCAGAACAGCCAGGCCGTTCACTGCTAATTATTTTGTCGCTTTTCATCCTTCACAGTTTGCAATAGAGTAACAAAAAGGCTGACTCAAACAGTGTATACGAATGAGATTGTTAAGTTGATAAAGCAAGTTTCATTAAATTACGTTTAAAATGGAAAATGTGAGCACTGACAAAGAGGATAATCTAAATTGTTTCTGACGTTATTAACAATGTAAGGGGAAAAACATTGTTGATAAAGTAAATAGGCTCTATTTTTTTCCTTACAAAAATTGGCTGACGTATTTATATGTACATAGATTCGCTTGCAAACAGATGTCGATGTTCTGAAAGTTGTTTCATTTCCCAGAACTTTGCACACCACGTTACCAAAATCATACATTCTAAAATCTGCTTCGGCCGTATTAAGATTTAGGGGTATTATTTCTTCAATTCCGTTAGTATATAATAACTTTTTTACATCACGGATTGTAACTCAACCTCACTTCTGCCGCAGGGTATTGGGGTGCCGGACAGTGTGAATTGGCCTTGTCACCTGTTATACAACGCCCCATCTGATTTTTTTAAATTTTGTTGTTGCTAGAAAACACTACACAAACGTTCCACTACTAGACATGTTTACGAATACGAACGTTATGTCCAAGTAATGTCAAATATTTAACCTCCAAATAAAACAGCTGTAGTGGCAAGGAAGCTGTATACTACTAGCGCTCCAAGCGGTCACATTTCTCACTCCAGGAAACAGAAGACGAGCGATTTCTTTGATCAAATCTAGGCCGAGGCCTAGATTGGATGAAATATTGGACGATGTTCCCATTGCACTACGCCCAATTTTTCTTTGACAAATAATTTGATAGTGTAATACCGGCCGAAGCAGCGAGCCAGTCAGCTATGCGCGCGCAACCTACTCTGCCTGATGTCACACGAGAGCGCCGCGGCCTTCTCTCTAGGTGGTTGTGGCGTACCCCGGGCGGACCGTGGCTCTGCGGGTACCCGCGCTGCCCGGCACCGTCCGAGGGCGCAGGGCGGAATCCTCCCAACGGCAGGTAGGCGAACAGGGGACAGGACTGAATCCTCCCCAACTATTCTGGCACAGTGGCGCCTCCTGCAGGTACCAGCCCCCCGCCAACCCCGCCCCAAGCCGTTTCGGGCCTTACTTGCAACTTCCAACAAAACGAACAGTTTACTTACTCTATGGTATTATATGTGATTAAATTTAGTAAGAAATGTTGTTGTTGTTGTGGTCTTCAGTCTGTAGTCTGGTTTGATGCAGCTCTCCACGCTACTCTATCCTGTGCAAACCTCTTCATATCTGAATAAGAACGACAGCTTACATCCTTTTGAATTTGCTTACTGTAATCGTCTCTCGGCCTACCTATGGATTTTTACCCCATACACTTTCCTATAATGCTAGTTTCACGATACCTTCATGTCTCAAAATGTGTCCGACCAATTTATCCATTCTTTTTGTCAACATATGCCAAAGACTTCTTTTCTCCCCAATTCTGTTCGGTACCTCCTCATTAGTTATGAGATCTACCCAATCCTAGCGGGATATGTGTCTCTAATGATGACGATCTCGATGGGACGCTAAAAATTAATCTTCCATCTTTCTAATAGTATAAACAATAAGCAGTGCTAATTGCAAATGGCAAAAGGTCTCCGCAACCTTGTATACCAACCAGTGTTCAGCAATGATTCATACTGTCATCCGGTATGGTCAGTGTTGGTTACATAACAAGTGTTGAAGTTTGGCATTATATATCTCGTCTCCATGCGTAAGTTCTCTATTGCTCCTACCGTTTCTTCCAAAGTTGCAACATCATTCGTGCTCACAAATTTGGTGAGAGTCTCTTATTTATGTTGTCTTATGGAATGTTTCCGTTTGAAGCTTTTTACCCAGGTACCACTAGCAACAAACATTTTTGTTAAAAATACGGGAATACAACTGTCATTCTCCATTGTTGTAATGTTTTCGTTGTACTTGTTTATAACAGCCTCATGATTCCTTATATCTCTTCCACGTTTCGGCGTTGATTAATGGAATTTTTTTTCTCGTGTTACCTTTTTCTACTTATTACCTCCAAATCTGAAGATAGTCTTTTTATAATCTTATAATGAAAAGTTTAATAATGGAAGAAATTTAATAAATGAAATTGAGCTTCTAGTGGGAATGGAACCCGAGTCGCAAAAATAGGAGTTGTTCTCTTACCTACTATGCCCCAGCACCACAGTCTGGCCACACACTCTGGTATCGGGCCGCCACCAACTACCTGCTTAAACAGGTTATGGGAGGATTGAGTCCCGTCCTTTTCCACACCCTAGCAGGCTCGGGAGGATTCAGTCCTACTTTTCTGACCGCGGGAGGAATGGATCCTGCGCCCCCGTCCGATGCGGCTGGTGCCGGCAGGCCGGGCAGCGCGTGGCCAGGCCCGCCCGGGAGGCGCGGCTAGGGCCCGGGCGGGTAGCGCAGGCCCGCTGCACGCCTCTGGTGTACTGCCCCAGTCAACCGCTGCACAGCGGCATGCGCCGCAGTGCCGCTCCTCGTGAGCTTCTCGAGAACAGCTCGAGAAATTCTCGGTGCGCTCGAGTCGCCGCGCCTCACACTCCCATCCCTAGGTTGAACATAGCACCCCTGAGGTAGCGACGAGGTGGGGCTCACACTCACATCCCTAGGTTGAACATAGAACCCCAGAGGTAGCGACGAGGTGGGGATGTGCCCCTGAGAACATTTCACGAGCGCACCGTGAATATTGGAAAACCGTTAAAACATCAAATCGCTGCGGTTCTGCAGGATACGTGGTGTCGTTTCCCTCCAGCATGACTTCAGACATTGTCACGTCCTGCTGCGACACTTCTGCAGGGGCCCAACACGATGTTAGGTTCAAATGTTCAAATGTTTGTACAGCTTATGTGACTTAACTACGGGGTCATCAGTCCCTAAACTTACAAACTACTTATGAACTACTTACGAACTAGGACGGCACAAATATCCATGCCCGAGGGGGGATTCGAACCCCCGACCGTAGTGGCCATGCAGACCGTGACTGAAGCGCCTCAGTCCCCTCGGCCACAGCGGCCGGCACGATGTTAGGCAGGTGTACCAGTTTTTTGGCTCTTCCCTGTATATTTCATTTACTTTCAAAATTTTTTCTCTATACACAGCCTGATGTCAGTTTTAACTCGGTATTGGCGAATGATTCACGGATAGCTGACAGACTTCTTACATTTATCCGTGAAAGCAGTTTTTACTCTCGACTGTAAGATGTTATTGCTGACGCTTAGACAGGATGGGTGGGTTTGTGGCCCTCCCTGCGAGCAGCAGGTTTTGGAGCTCTCTCCTCCCCTCCCCCTGACGACTTCCATTTCTCCTTTAACTTGGTTTTAATTCACGTTGTTTCCCTTTTTACATTTTTAGGCTTCTCATTTAGGAGCATACACTGATCTCCTGTATCTGTCATTAATTAACGGGGATTCTCGATTTGTCGCGACGTTCCTTGACTAATCCCACTTTTTCTATTGGTTTTAGTCCTGTTCTACTTGATTTTGACCCCCCATTTAGATCCTCTATTTTCCTCTCGTCACGGTCTTATCCGACCACACCCTGGCTTGCACTCTAGACAGAGGTCATGGGACTGATGACCTAGCTGTTTGGTCCCATCTACCCATCAACCAACCAACCATCCGATTTAACGGTTTTATTTCGGCATTGCTAGAATATTTTGACGCCCAGGTTCGTGTAACTATTGCTAGATTTGAGTTCTTTCGCTGTTCAGCCGGCCGCGGTGGCCGAGGAGACTGAGGCGCTCCAGTCACGGTCTGCACGGCCACTACGGTCGGGGGTTCGAATCCCCCCTCGGGAATGGATATTTGTGCCGTCTTTAGTATAAGGTAGTTGATAAGTAGTTTGTAAGTTTAGGGACTGATGACCCCGTAGTTAAGTCCCATAGGCTTAACAAACAAACAACTTTCGCTGTTCAAAGCAACCGCAGCAAACGAATAAAGAGTGCTAGAAACTCGCTGTCTCACCAGGCATTGTAATTTTGACTGTGTGTGTGCCAAGTCTTTTTCAGAGGACATACTTCGTGTTGCAATAATGCAGAACGTTGGAGATGACCGCATCCGTTCTAAGATTTTACAGCACAGGAATCCAACCCTGTCAAAATTGGGACAAATATATTGAAGTGCACGAAATGTTTGTCTCCTCTAACATCTCTTTTCTGCGTGTAGCCACAGGGAGCAACATACCTCGGGCTACGCCACACAGCCGATGCCCTAGTTCTGCGTCCAAGCAAGCAGTACCGTCCTTTTGTGAACAACTTGAGCGTCGCCCGTACAAGCAATCTTTCCGAGAATTTTCTAACAAGTTGAAATCTTGCCCACAATGCCTTGATCGACGTAGCCCAAACTGCTGTCTACAGAAATCTGCAATGTTTATTTTGCAAAAATCCTGGCCATGTTCAGCAAATATATTCTCAGAAATTACGCTCCAAGAAGTTTTCTACTAACATACAGAAATCTGAACTCATGAAAATTGATTTCCTTAATTCTTAGCGGAAGCCATGGCGACGTAATTATCGCAAACAGCATCCACATCTACTGTTGTTGCTAAGGCAAAACCAGCCCGTACCTGTTCGAAAGACGCAAGAACTTCAAACTTGTTATATGTCTGACGGTTTTTCAGCAGGAAATACAATTTGAGTGAGGTTCGGGAGTGTCACTAACTTTTCTGAATTTCAGCACTTAAAATTATCTGGCAATGTAGCGGAACGCTCGGTCTCGTTCGTCCGTTACTTATGGAGCCTGTGTGTGGTCGTTTCATCTTATTGAGATTAAAAAGTATTAAATAGTTGTTATATTTTAATAAACGATGTATTGTAATTTTTTCTAAATTTTATAATGTTAATTTGTGTATTGTTTGTTGGTATGTTGTACATTTCTTCTGTGTTTGCATACGAATTATGAATCGTTTCTAGCGAAAATCTACGTCGCCAAAGATGTTCCTTGCTGCTATTGATACGAGAGCAGCTGGACACTGGAAGAACACAATGCACGACGAATTAGGAATGAATTTAATTGTTAATAGTCAAAGCTCCTATATTTTAAATGCTTTTGCTGGTTACGGTTAGTTAAATTTCTCTCAGTTGCAATAGTTCATGCACTCAAGCAAGACCTATTAGAATTGCAATACTTTTTGGTAACACGCGAAAGTTAGTCATACGCGATTAGTATACTGTTATACTATCATTGAATATTGCTGGTGCTGCCAGGCAATATTTTGATGTTTTGGATATTTAGTCTTGCTGACTGAAGTGGCGAGTGACTTAAGAAAAATCTGTGGGGGAAAAATATCGTGGCCGAGGGGATTGAGGTGCTTCAGTCACGGTCTGCACGGCCACCACGGTCGGGGGTTCGAATCCCCCCTCGGGCATGGATATTTGTGCCGTCCTAGTTCGTAAGTAGTTCATAAGTAGTTTGTAAGTTTAGGGACTGATGACCCCGTAGTTAAGTCCCATAAGCTGTACAAACATTTTTGGAAAAATATCATTTAATTCTTCAGTTTCATAAGTTGCCAACATCTGAAGAAGGCTCCAAGTGTTGCTATTGTAATTGTATACATGTAAATACGGAGTCGTAAGTATTGGTGGTGTTGCGATAGAAGAAAAAAATTGTAATGCCAAAAAGCTATTTAGCAGGTAATAGCTATAGGAGTCACTCGCGCACAACCTGTTCCTGAGATATAAAGAAGGTGTAAAATAAAATGGCCTACGTGCAGACCAATTTCGAAAAATAAAAAAAAACATAGGTCCTTTATTTTCCTTAACTAAGTGTTTAAGTAAAAAAAAAAGTAAATTGAACCAAGCTAGTAAAAAACTACTACTTAAAGTCAAGTAGCATTGCTTAAAAGGTATCTCTGCCTTCTTTCGTAAGCGATAAAATATTAAATAAAATACGAATTAAGCCAGAGAAAGCATTTACCGCTATTATAAAAAAATCAATCATAATTTATCAAAGTCTATGGCTGAATCATATTACAAAAATATATAATTTCATAATATATTAAGAAAAGAACCAATTCCTAGTATCAAAGAAAAGATTTTCAGAGAGTAGTAAACTGAGACATACTTAAGTTCAGAGTAATTATATCGAGTGACCGATAACAAAAGAGGAGTGACTAGTATGTTTGAACATATGAAAAATGTCATTGTAAATAATAATTTTCATACGGCTAAACGGATAAATTTCTATTAAAAAATAATAGCTTTTGAGGATTCAAGTGAGATTATATGTTTCGTATTCCTATACAGAGAAATAATATATATATTAGCAAAGGTTTGAAGTTTGAAGACGCGCAGATGATATCAATTATAACATAGATTTATTAGAAAGTGTAAATAATTTATTTGATACCGATAAAGTGTAAAACCTTCCCGAAGTTGTTAATAGTGATAACTTCAAGATAGTTTAGTGTCTAATAGCCAAGATATTACGTCTGATTAAATATAATAAGTATATATCGTAATATCGTTGGTTGCAATCATTATACATGTAGATTAATGGGGTCAAATTTTACTTGACGGCCATACGGTTGTGAATTGATATGTAAAGCTACAGACAGTCTTTATGAGTTATAGTGTTCAAATAAATTGAATTCTAGTTCATCCCTAACGATTTTGCGGAAAGGCGTGTATTTCCTGATTTTTAAATATTGTTTAATGCGTTATCCGTCATCAACTAATACCAATTTAAAAAAAAAACGTGCTGTCCCGTTCTGTAGTTTAGGAAAGCGACAGCAGTGCCATAGTCCGTTGATAATTACATCTGTTAGTGGACTTAAACAAGTTATTCCCGAAACTTTAAAGGCGCGCGACAGGCGGTGGCGACTGTCCTGCCAGGATAGGATTGAAGAAATTGACTAATCAGGATACTACGCCTTACGTATTGGTGGATGAACTGATATTTGAGCACTGTAGCTGTAAGTCGAGATATACGAGGATACGGACTTTTTAATACTATTACTAGGCGATTTACATACAATGAAGGTGATAGATGAGTTTTGTTACTTGGATAGTAAAATAACATGCGATGCTCGCAGTACAGAGGATATAAAATGCAGAATGGCAATGGGAAGAAAAGCATTTTTGAAAAAGAGAAATTTGCTAACATCGAATATTAATTTAAGTGTAAGGGAGTCTTTTCTGAAGGCATTTGTGTGGAGTGTTGCCTTGTACGGGAGCGAAACATGAACGATAAGCAGTGCGGACAGGAAGAGAATAGAGGCTTTTGAAATGTGGTGTTACAGAAGAATGCTTATGATCAGGTAGGTAGATCGCATAACTAATGAAGAGGTACTGAACAGAATTGGTGAGAAAAGGAAGTTTTGGCATACCCTGACTAAAAGAAGGGATCGCTTGGTAGGACACATTCTTAGACATCGAGGAATCGTAAATTTAGCATTGCAGGGAAGTGTGTGGGGTAAAAATCGCAGAGGTAGATCAAGAGACGCGTATAGTAAGCAGATTCAAGTGCATGTGGGTTGCCGTTCTTATGGCGAGATGAAAAGGCTTGCTCAGGATAGAGTAGGGTGGAGAGCTGCATCAAACCAGTCTCCGGACTGAAGACCATAACAACAACAACAGGCACTAGAGTAGAATATTAGTAGTATATGTGCAGATTGCTACATCTCGCCTGGACGTGCTGCCAGAGCCTGATTCAGTCAACGAGTGAAGGTGTTTATGCCTTCTAAGCAACCACGAGAGACTACAGAAGCTCTGTTGCTCCCTAAGAATCAGGAGTATCACAATTTTTATATTTTTGTAGTATTTTGTATGTGATGTTAGGGAAGTGCTGTTAGTGGCTTTAACTGTAATACGTGAACTGTGTGTTAGAATAGTGTTTTATTGAACTGTCTATTTATGTGCCCTTCCGACAAATCTATTACTAAATGGTAAAGTGTTCTGGAACTTGCAATATGGATGCTGCTTAGAAATAGACAACGATGTCTGTGTCATGCACCTATTTGTCAAAACATTTTTGTACTAGATGCAAGCTGCGGTGGAGTAGCCGAGCGGTCTAAGGCGACTCGCTGCGGATCGTGCGGTTGCTCGCCGTCGGAGGTTCGAGTCCTCCCTGGGGCATGGGTGTGTGTGTGTGTGTGTGTGTGTGTTGTCCGTAGGTTAGTTTACTTTCGTTTAAGTAGTTTGTAAGCTACGGACTGATGATCACGCAGTTTGGTCTGATAGATTTACAAACATTTGATTTGTACTAGATGCCTTTGTGACATTCGGATTTGAAATTCAAGACACGTTTCTGCACATTGCCTCAAATGCATAAGCTAACAACGTTAAGGGATTATTTGAAGAATTTCATGATTTGTTTGATGATTCTTCAGGTACGCAATATATTATGCAGCACACATGACTCTATACTCTGACACACAGCTATAATTTCGAAGAGCACATCACGTACGGCATGGGCATTCTGACAAAGTGGCAGCAAAGTTGGATCGTTTATAAAGTACTGATGTACGATAGCCTCGTCCCCGAAACGACGCAACTCGAAGAAAGGTGGAGCATTGTTAAAACTGTCATAAGTTGGGACAAGTTGCGTGGTTCTGCAAAGGGTATAGTGGCGTGCCGGAGGTCTGCGTTTGCGCCAGAAGCCACGCCACGTCACCCCACCTTGCGTCAATTGCGGTGGTCCACACACCGCGAGTTAACGGGAATTTCCATACATCGGAAGTTGGAGCCGCTCCAAATCGACGAAACTGCGGTAACGAACTCGCACGGACCCGCCCAAAAAAATTCAAATGCTTATAATCCTATGGGACCAAACTACGCTGATCATCAGTCCCTAGTCTTGCGAACTACTCTGAAAGACGACCGTCTGTCGTCTTCCATATATTTTTTGGTATATTTCTGTAGAGTTATAATTTATTTAATGTTGCTAGATTATCATTTTGTTAAAACTTGAACCCCACTCTTTTCAAGGCTTGAGGAATAGCATTTTTAGTTCATGTGTGAAAATATTAGTTAATATTGCTACGTTTTTTCTTATTTTGTTATGTTAATAATTTATTGTTATATTAATTAATGTGGCATAAGTACGGCTTCTCTGCTACGCCACTGTCCCTGTGAGAGTGTGCAGGTGTTTTACTTTTAAGTGGATGTGCGAGAATCTATGGCTGTCTGAATGTGGGGGGTGATAGCTCGCTTTGCATCGTTCTCTCTGGCTCAGTGTCGATACTACCAAAGAGGTTTCTACACGCTTTGGTTACAGCCTAGTCGGCGAGTCCTCTCCAGCGCGAGTCTACTCGCTCTCCGTCCCCACCACCACTGACCTTGGATTTTCTGGCTTCCGGTGGCTTCCCGCCTCTCATGGCCCCTCGGTCTGGCCATTCTGTGCTGTTCTCCTGGTGAGGTAAGGTTGGTTCTGCTCTTGTTTCTGGAGCTGGTAGCGTTTCATTGACTAGCATGTTTACCTTAGATTCGTGTACTTAGAATCATTTTTTTGGAATATTTTCTCCGATCGTGTGCGGAAATGTGTTCTCGTTTTTCGATTCAGTGATTTCCAATAGATAAACGCGGTGTGTGTGATTCTAGTTGCAGTTTGATAACGGCCTGGTATCTTAAAACCTTTTGTGATCATGTGGCGGTGTATGAACTCTGTGTAAATACTTTCTAGCTTTGTGGGGCCCGATTCCTAATAGGTGATATGTTTATTTTTGTACAGTGCATGTAAAAATCTCCTCATCGTTTCCTTCCGTGAGTGATATATGTTCCACGTGGTTTGTTCATAGAACAAAGCCTTTAGCTTCCATTATTGGTTGTTCCATGCCCATCAGACAAATAACTATGCGGGTATCCGTCTGATTTCCACTAATAGTTGGCGATCTTCTCTTCCCGCCTATTTTAATGTTGATGTTTCTTCTCCGACTTGTAGCACGCACTCTGTCTTTGTCAGTAATTCTCTCTGAGCCTTGTACACGGTCAGCACGGCCACTACGGTCGGGGGTTCGAATCCCCCCTCGGGCATGGATATTTGTGCCGTCTTTAGTCTTAGCTAGTTCATAAGTAGTTTGTAAGCTTAGGGACTGATGACCCCGTAGTTAAGTCCAATAAGTTGTACAAACATTTGAACATTTTTGAGCCTTGTACAACCTCTTTCAATAGCTTCCTTATGTAATTCTAAACATTTCTATGGGCTGCATGCTGTAATTCTTAATTTTATTTTTCCGACATTGTAATTATTTCATTTTGTGGTTTTTCTGAGACAGGACCTCATCCGTCTCTGTAATCGCCCCCCTACCGCGTGTATCTGTATTTCATTCGCTTCCTTATATAATTATAAGCATTTCTATGGGTTGCATGCTGTAGTTAATTTTCTTTATTTTTCGGAAACTGAATTTATTCAATTTTATCGGTTTTCGGAACCACGAGGTTCCGACTTCCGGGGTTTGCAGCTAGTCGCTTGAATTCACGCCACTTCTCATATAAAACCAGTACCTAGAGCGATTTCTAACAGACTGCAACTTAAGAATCCACCGTGATTTTGTATAATGAATCCGAGTTCAACCACTTCACCTTCAGTGGAGTGCGTTCATGTAACGTAGCCGTGTGTCGCCATTAGCGTGTTTTCTCGCGGACCAATTCAGATGTAATTTAACTTGGCTATACACACGCACCATCTCAAAACAGGCACGACGGACCGTAGCCAGCTTCAAAGTGTTTTTATATATTATGTTTTGTGCTACCTCCGACTTGCTGAATTTCGCCTACGATAGCGGCGCCTGCTTCCGCCTCGTCTCAGCATGCTGATTTTGGTGAGTTTCGTTGTGGCATTGCGTGTGTGTGTGAGCGAATGAGTGTTGTTTGTGAATCCTTTCCCCCAGTAGCGTTGAATCATGTATAATTTAGGCTGGGCACCATCCGCATTAATACATGTAAGATATGCATTTTTATTGTATTAACAAGATTGGTTTCCCATTGTGCTTCTTTTCTATCTGAATAAACAAGTTTAAGTTCAGTATAATCCGTAAGTTGTCTATAAATTGTAGTTTTAGAGCACATTCCCTCTTTTATTTAAAATTGTTCTTCACAAGTGCTGAGAACAAGCTCAGATGCAATTTATCTTATGTCTAAATTCCGTTGCGCCATAAATGTTTTCTTAGCAACCTTTCTAAGATAACTTTAATTGTGGTGGCTTGCTTATAAATGTTTTTGTATAATAGCGTGTGAGCTGCTATGTGTATTGACCACTGTAGTATTAACTTCCTGTTATTGAAGTAATTTGAAACGAGTCAGTTCTCAGTTTGGGCCAGGGAACAAGGCTTCGTAGCAGGGAGTAACCGGTAGTTCACACGGACCTTATTTCTTAATTTTAGTGATAAAACAAAGCTCTTGTTAGGTGCAGTGGTCGACTTTTAACTTAAACTAACCTAAGGACAACACACACATCCATGCCCGAGGGAGGATTTGAACCTACGACGCGGGAGGCCGCGCGATCCGTAACGTGGCGCTCCAGACCGCTCGGCTACTGCCACCCTGTCCCCCTGGTGGGCAGGAAGTCGCCGAAGCATCTGCGTTAACTGATGACGTCGTGGCCGCCCTTAAGCCTTTGTGGCCCAAGGAATGAAATAATTTTTTTTTGTATAATTACATTACAAATCATATATAAAGCTAATATTTGAAGTAAGAAAAGTAGTCGAGTGTTTACAAATTATTTTTTAGAAGACATGTTTACGTAGTGAAACCACTATTGCAGTACATTGAGTTCTGCAGGACATGGCTCAAACTAAAATATTAGTCTACTCCTCAATGCATAACATTTCGTAACTCACCATAACTATGCCAACTCAGAAGATAAGACAGCGCAAAACGTAATACATATAACCTGACGATCCTCAGTTTCAGCTAACACCGGCGCGCACTACGCACCTCAAGGTTTTTGAGGCTTTCCCGCGCAAAAGTGTTATTGAGGCGGCAGCGCGTTGATTTTCTAGACGACAGAGGGTACAACTCTCCGATGCCGTAGTGGTCTTTACATAGCAACCACTGAGCCGCTTTTGAAACATTAATTAAAAGGTGGTCTCATTGTGAAACCAGTTGTACGCAAAGTGTTAAGCTCCTTTTACATGATCGACATACTCGTCTCAATTGAGTAATCGAGACCAGTGGGTCTACTGCAGTGCCCCTGGCGTGTTATTTCCGCACAGTCTCGTCTGTATCGAGTGGCTGTTTACGTCTAGACGTGAGCACCAAGACTCCTTTGCAGTTTCGCATCTGAATGATCAAATGAGGTTGAAAGTAGCCTGCTATTAAAATTAGCATGATCTCGGGCAGTTGAGATCCGCAATTGAAAGTTAAAACGCTCACTGCGGGTATAATTTACTTTATGAGTGGCCACAGTACACGCGCAACGTTAATTTACCTAACTGCTCACTCCTTAAGGGAGCAGCCTACGTTTTAACAAACACAAAATCAACGTTAAAAGATAAATGAATAGATAATAAAACTTGGGATGGGGAGCATGAAATCATAAAGCAGAAGTTTGATACGTTAAAATAATGATCTATTCAGTAAAATAGCAACTAAATAAATGTGGGGAGATCAAATTAAGCACACACCTTGTACAAAAGTGAATTAAAACATATAATTATTGCCCATATTGAAGTTGTTTCTGCCCTATATGGAGATAATGTGGGAGGAAATTTGGAAAAACACAATGGGTAACTGAAAGCACATTCATTCATTCACAGACACGCGCATTATGCTAGGCGGTACATTACAAGCTGGAACCCATGAAAGCAGTGGCGAAACGAAGCGTCGGCGGCGTCTTGACGTGATGGCGGATCTCTTGATCACAAATTTGATTAAATTTTTCACTAAATGAACTCATGTTCGTGGAGGCAGCGGCTCACTGTTCTTAAGTACCACGTGGTGTGCAACCACGCATAATTTCATAGCATTTACAAACACAAATTAATTTAGAATAAGCGAGTAAAGCACACGCGAGAATTCGTATTGATCATTAACAAAGGCATGGCTGAAGGCCGAAGTAACAACCGTTACGAAAGCACGTGGTGCAATCGATCATAGAAGACAGGAAAGACGGAATTAAACAAGAAAATCTAAGACGTATTTAGCATACTCGCGGATACAAACGCGACGTGAAAACGTTAGTTAAGAACAGCAAGGAAATTCAAACACACTAAATTTACACAAAGGCTGAAGGCCACACACATGTATTCTAACTTGAGCAAAACCGGACACACAGTCATCAATGGAATGAAAATGCAAATAATGAATTTACACTGAATTTACTCGAGTTTTGTAATTAAGAAACACTTCACCTCGCATAGTGAAAGAAATTACTCAATAGGAGTATCACTGAAAAACCAAGACTGCATGATCACAAAGAAATCAAGTCCTAACAGCATGCCTTCCGCTCACCATGATTCGGCTGAGTACTTACTTCCACAGTCGTCGGAACCAGAATGAAGAGTGAATAATGAAGCTCTAAGGCCTCGGAAAAATCTCTCCCCGCCATACACTGGATGTAGAGCGCGCTAAAAGCGCGACGCAGAGTGCGTTCAGAGACTAGTGTTTACCAACCCTTGCTACCTGGCCAAGACAATTCCCTCTTCAACGGTTCCCAGAGAGGTCTCCTGTCACCTCTTTCGTCCAAGATTAGGTTGGTACGACACTAAGAACACGGCCACCTCGCCATCTTGCCAAGTAAGCTTGTCTCTGGCCACCCAGCATACGCCAGCGCAGATGACAAACGAAGCCATGCGTTCTTAACTACAGCAACACGAGGCCTAAAGCGGGAGGCGGCGACTGTAAGCTATTGCGCGGCAGTCAATATTCAGAGCACACATTCACATTCACATACAAGTTCAATCACACGCGTGGAAACGTATATAAATGGGGGGCAAACATATATAAACATGGGGCATTGATCATTAATAAAACGAATAGAATAATTAACATACAGATAGATAACATTAATGGTGCAGAAACACTTTAGGTTATTGAATAAATCAAAATGGAACACGACCAAACAATCAGTAGACATGTTTCAAAGTTATGAGGGCACTTTTTATGTGGGAGCAGAAAATGATAATAGAGTTTATTAATGAGAATAGAGTAATATATAGTTAATGTTCTGACTGATGACCAAGCAGTTAAGTTCCCTCTAAACAACAACAGTTAATGTTCTCGTCAAATGCCATGTGGTAAATTCTGTACTCTATTGAGAACTTAAAAGAAGGAAAAGTGTCGTCTAACCATTGCAGAAATAATAAGTTTATTTCCTAAAGAAAATTTATACTTGCAAACATATCTAACAATACGGAAAATACCGTTAAAAGAGCCTTTTGACGTCCGTTTTCATGCCTTGTTATCTTGATAACGGACAAATATCGTCGGAAATAATTTTGTCATATAATTCAACTGGTTCACTATTGAAATAATTTTTTTTAAACTCTTTTATAGACCGGTATTTACTTTAGAATTTATTCATAGGGTACGCTTTCTCCCTATAAAACGTAAATATCTGTCTAAAAAAGGCAAAGCAGTCAACAATCCGGAGATTGGTTTGAACACCAGAGTGCTTTACTAGGCATGGTCCTGTTTGGAGGTGGTATGCCGTTGCCTTCCTCCGACCTTCAAACCGACTTACTCAGCCAGTTATAGGGGGACCTACAGTTTAACGTTGGTTCCGAACCACGGTGCTACTCGGTATTTTTCACATGAGCAATTCTGCCAGAGGTGAAAGAAGTGAAAAGTGGCAGATAAAAATCCTGGGACCTGGTGGGGATCGAACCCGCGACCTTTGGATTGATAGTATGGCACTCCACCGTAGATCTATTATGTGCGGTCGTTTTTCATTGTTCGTTCTTGGTCGTTCGTTGATCAGGTGGCTCAGCTTTTTTATTACAGAGGACATTCAGCCCTCTGACCGGGCGCGCTGAGCCACGGCGCCCGGCTGCCACTGTGCAACGGAGGCGCACTGCTTGTACATGTTTCGTCTCTTCTGTAAGAGAACGTTAGTGGATGGGAAAAAAATGCTAGGTTGTGGTGGAATATTTTCCGTGTTTACTTATTTAATGAGAACACACAGCAAACAGAATAAACTTTAAGAACTGCGAAAGCATTTCTGCAGTATGGATGAGCTCGACCAGAATAGGTTAACTTCCGATGTTAGCAGACACTATACATCTTCTTCCTAATGCGCATGCGGATTCTACTGCACAATCGAAAATTTAGAACTTCACACTCCCACAATCTATATATCATTTACGTCATAGACTGTAATATTTCCGGCTTAAAGCCATCATATTAAGTTCGAAGTATTGCTTCAGTGCAGCCGGTTTCCCGGTTAGGACCAGTAGGCGACAGATGGTAAAGCTGGTGAGAACCACGACAGGTGGTACAATAGGTCGGGTTCTCATGGGAAAGAACACTGGCAAATCTCCCCGAATTCTAGGGAAGACCCCGAGCGGCAGGCACTGGACGCCGATTGGCTGTAGCACTGGCAGTCACGCGCCAAAACGCAATCGTATTTTTATTAATATTTAATAAACTAATATTCAAAGTCAAACTCAGTTCATAAAAACCCCTCAAAAAGCTAAGCTATGCTCTGAGTAGGTAAAACATTAACAATTACTAAAAACATAAACAAAATAATTTAAGACGGACGATGCACGGCAGCCATGTTTGCGCGCCAAATTGCGGAACGAAGGCAGTTTTGCATCGAGCCGCCATTCTTCACTTCAGAACAGGCACTCGGAAGAGTAACAAGTGACTTCAGTACGCGCACTCTGTGAAGTAACATGCACATGTAGGCGGTCATAAAACATTGTTCAATCATCTTAGAGCAAGGGAATTGACTTTATATTTAATTTCATTTAAAACAACCTGCGTCAAGTGGATATTATTATGCAGTTTACTGGTTTTCTGCTTTCTTCGAATAAAATCAGTTGGCATCCCGATTCACGAGGATTTGTTTTATTCAGTAACTAGATCAGTTCCTACTAATAGTTTAACAATTTCAGCCTCATTCAAGAACACCGACCTGCGTGCTATCTTCTGCTTGGGGACATCTATAGAAGACGTCAGGCTGGTGAACTTTTCCAGTTTCTACTCTTCACACAGTAGAGTGGGGAGTAACTACAACCCTCGTGTACACTGTCATTGCGATACAAACGCAAACTGTTGTGCGTCGCCGGCCACGGTGGCCGAGGGGACTGAGGGGCGCCAGTCACGGTCTGCACGGCCACTACGTTCAGGGGTTCAAATCCCCCCTCGGGCATGGATATTTGTGCCGTCCTTAGTCTTAGTTAGTTCATAGGTAGTTTGTAAGTTTAGGGACTGATGACCCCGTAGTTAAGTCCCATAAGCTGTTCAAACATTTGAATTTGAATTTGTCGTGCGTCATCCATGGCAACATGGAGGAGGAAAAGAAATCATATAGGACTGGTTAACATACCCCCTGTAGACATAATTCCCATTGTGAGACGCACTCGTGATTTGGTTGGCTGCTGATTTAAATACAGCACAAAAGGCGCATGTAGTTTGAGTAGTCAGTTTTCACCACAAAGTCGATCTTGTAAAACGGGTTATAAGACTGCTTTTCAGCTGAAAGTGCCGCTTGAAAACAAGACTTAGTAGCGATCCAACGTCAGCTGCGACGAGTCTAGACCGTTTTCTCGAGGTGCGAAGCAGTCGCTCAGCCTCGCCAGCGTTTTCTCCGCCACGCCCATGCACGTCCCTGTATTTCCTTTGGCAGCTACGGGCACGTGCTTTCAGGAAGAGGAGCAACCTGACCACAGAGTAACATATACAGAGGAGAAGCCCCCCCCCCCCCCCCAAACCACTGTCCTACACTCCCCTCGTAGTTCCGTAAGATGCTAGCAGGTGTAAGGCCATTCCCCGGCTTAGGGTGCCTCTCGCACGTCAGAGGGTAGCGTGGAGGGGAGGGTGAGGGGAGAGCTCGTGCCGCCTGCCACGAGGCCACGGCTGTGTCCGGCTTGCTGGCGTTTGAGGGGAGGTGGTGGTGGGGACAGCCGCTACCTGCCGCCTGCTCTGGCCAGTTTAAAGAGCTGCTTCTGACCGCAGCCCCATCATGGGACATCTTACGGAACTGCTGGAAACCCTCCCTCCCCGCACCTTTGAGCGGAGGACCGGGCCCTTACGGAGGTTTCCCGTCTGTATATATTTGTCTGTGACCTGACACAACCACCCCTCACCGGAGGGGTCCCGGGCTGTCATTTGGGCTTCCCCAGTCGCCATCAACGAACAAGACGAAGAGTGTCTCTCACTTCCGGGCGGAGCTGGTGTCCTGCCAGCTATGATACCTGCTTGATGGTACCTATCCACACTTGGATAACCCTTTACCGTTTACCCCATCCTTCCCGTATCCCTGTGTACTCGTTGCCCTTCTAGCGACGTCCACCCTTGACAAGCCAATCTGATATTGATCTTCTTTGCACGGTTGCTGTCTTCACCCCTGAGCAATGGAATCCATCCTTCGGAACCTCCTTTGCGTCGTTACTGGACGTAAGTCGCACGCCCGAGACACGTCCACGAGGTGTCCCAGTCAACACCAGATGATGCGCACAATGCCGCTGCCGACGCCGAAGCGCCCGACGGGTTACGGCAGGAAATAGTCGACGTCGCAGTACCGACGTTAGCGAGAGCGACGTTATTCTAGCCGCGTTCGCGGTCCGTAGCCTCCTGTTGCATGCGGGCTCCAGTGTCTTCATCTGAAATGGAGAAGCAACATCCTGGCTACTGCGGATGTCATTTAAAACCCTGATGGTCACTGACATCTCTTTTGCCGACGCAGGCAATACCGTCAAGGTAGTATTCTGCATTTCATATTCAATCGGGAGGGTGACCTGTCTCACAGAAGCCTCGAGGCTGTGAGGCGGTGAACATCGATTCCGCAGAGTGCTTTATTTTAGCAGGGTGTGCATAGCTTTGACAAACTGGGCCCTCACCTTGCTACAGTGTAGCACAGTGCCTCAATAGTTCTCGTTACATATTCAGAGTTGCCGTATCTTGCTTATGTGCTGACAGAGATATCGTTGACGGAAGAGAACTTTGAAATAGCACTCAGTGTTTGGGACTCAAACGTTTGTGAAATTAAAAAAAAAAAAAATGTTCAAATGTTTGTAAAGCTTATGGGACTTAACTACGGGGTCATCAGTCCCTAAACTTACAAACTACTTATGAACTACTTACGAACTAGGACGGCACAAATATCCATGCCCGAGGGGGGATTCGAACCCCCGACCGTAGAGGCCGTGCAGACCGTGACTGAAGCGCCTCAGTCCCCTCGACCACCGCGGCCGGCTATGAAATTCTCCAACGTCGAAGTGATTAATAAAAAAACACTTGTTATTAATGTGCAGGGATTGTTTCTGTTAAAGTGTACCTATGTCGTCTTACTAAGAACCCTAACAATAAGATCACTTGAACGCATTCTAAATGGTGCAACATGATGCTAGTCAGTAGTAATACAATTAATGTTTCCGAGAATTCTTGAAGTTGGAGACAGCCGTTTACACAAATATCTACGGTAAGTGCTGAAGGAAGAGAGTTTTTGCTTTTCAGTTGCGTCGTTTGTCTTGCGACACTATGATCCTTCTGTGCGCTTTGTTCTGTATTTATTGACTTTATGGGAAGAAGCAGTCTTAACTGCCCTGATGAAGTTCATTTAATTTAAAAGTTGAAGGTAACAATGAAGTGATAAAATTAGTTTCAGCTCACAACGGATAATAATAGCCACCAGATAACCCTGTGTCTGTAAGCCAATAGGAAACTATACTCCGATCTGATATTTGGAGTCAAGTGCCTGGCTATGTCCGTTAACATCATTGCAAGTGAAACAGCTGATTAAAATTCTAATACTTAGTATTTCTTTTTCTTAGGCACTGATTATCAGAAGGTTGGGGGTTTAGAAGATCAATGTAACGTTTAATGGAAATCACTGTTAGTGTGTGCAAGCGAAAAAATGCTTTACGAATGGAATATTTTGTGGTAATCAGAGCCGTCAAAGGAAGGGAGAAAGATTAGGGTTTAAAGCCCCTGTCGACATCGTGATCACTAGAGACGCAGCGGTAGTTTTTGTCAGTCATGGGAAAGGAAATCTGCCGTGCCCTTTGAAAGAAACTAGCCTGCCATTTGTCTGGACTGATTTAGAGAATTACAACAGAGTTGTCAATATTACGAGGTGTAATTCTTTAAAATTGCTGTGTAAGAGGGATAGTAACTTACGTTCCGCTAATAAGTAGAATGCCGTCTCAATTTATCATTACAGGCAGGATCCTGGCAAAAGCATTCGTACACTACAACTGAATTTATTGAAGCAATTCTTATGTATTTAATTGCTCCTATACGCTTTAATACGACGCAGCCTGAATTTAATGCATATCAAAAAACCGATTATTTAGACAATGCTGCAAATCTGGATTATACGGCTGAATACGCTACAGCCGAATTTAATGCGTATAAAAACCACTTATTTAAATAATACTGCAAATCTGGAAGATAATGAGGTGAAGTTGCACAATTATGTCCATAAAAATGAATGATGCAACGCGCGATGACTCCTAATCCAAAAAAGAAAGAAAGGAGGAAAGCTCCCGCTAGGTAACTTGACGCTTTTGACGCTTAAAACTAAACACGTGTTGCCAAAATTGTGTATTGCGGGTTATTTTCGGTTTCAAACTGAAATGATCAAGTGATGAACAACATTTTTCCTGCGAATAAGGGAAATAAAAATAGGTTATATGTTCCAATGTTTGTAGAGGTTATAGGACTTAACTACGGGGTCATCAGTCCCTAAACTTACAAACTACTTATGAACTAACTAAGACTAAGGACGGCACAAATATCCATACCCGTGGGGGGATTCGAACCCCCGACCGTAGTGGCCGTGCAGACCGTGACTGAAGTGCCTCAGTCCCCTCTGCCACCGCGGCCGGCGGCTATATGTTCGTCGATAGCATATTACGATAATGTAGTTCCTGCTTTATTGACAATGTACACTTCAAGGTAGACATCTTAGGCTGAAAGCAATAAGAAAATCACGTAATTGAAGTAATAAGAAGAACGATAACATTAATTTGTTATTTATAACAAGTATGGCCCAAGAATATGGAGCAAATTGTTTAGACCCTTACATTACTGAGCGAGGCGTGATCGCGCCGTGCTTACAGCAGATTGTTGCTGAGTACCGAGTACTGTCTGTCATAAGATTGCAACAGAATGAAAACTAATGAGCGGAATAGCGTTACAATTTTTTTCGCATCTATACAACGTCATTCATGATCATCCAGATTTGCAGTATTGTCTAAATAGTTCATTTTGCTTTACAGTATGCAGTAAATTCAGGCTGTTTCGTATTCACCTGTGTAACAGCAATTAGACACAGAAGTATTCCTTCAGTAAATTCAGCTTGCAGTGGTCACACTGTACTCCGCAAACGCTCTATGAAGACATAGTATACGGCTGTAATATACGTCTGTCTGCTGCTGTCACTAAAGCAATGTACAGTTTGTTTTAATATATCGCGGTAGAACGCATAATGTCTATGCTCACACCGTGGTTCGGATCCCATGTTAAATTGTAGGACCTCTCTTAATGCGCTGGGTAAATCAGTTCAGAGTTCGGAGGGAGGCAAAGGCATACTATCTCTAACAGGACTATGTCTAAGAAAGCACTATACTGTTCAAACCACTGTTCACCTTTTACTCACACCCATGTATTTTACACCAATAACTGGCTTTGCACTTATTCACCTCCAGTCAACAGAAATTCATCTAGTTTACTATGACATAACATCAGTATTAAAGTGCGATACCTCTCCGTATATACAGCTTTGTTTATCAGGGACAAACTTGCAGTCAGTAGAATTTTGTCGCTGATGCAGAGGTTTGTGGGCTGTGGTTTCTCCATTCTCTTCCTGATTGTCATGACATGTTGTTGTGGTAGCATTCTTCTTACAAGGGTGGCGTGGTCGCAGTGTGCGTTTGCTAAATCCAGTATGCTCTAATTTGCCATGTCGCCATACACAGCAATGTTTAACTGTCATACTAGTCCTATTAACTGCTCTGGTTCGTACATAATATTCACATATTTTGAGTACTGTGTATTAGCTAAGAATGTTGTTCGTATAATGAACCATGACGACACACAATCATGGTGTGCTTATAATGATGCCACACAAAACAGCAGTTTTAAAGTATCATACCTTGTCATATTTACAAATGTTCAAATGTTTGTTAAGCTTATGGGACTTAACTACGGGGTCATCAGTCCCTAAACTTACAAACTACTTATCAACTACCTTATGCTAATGACGGCACAAATATCCATGACCGAGGGGGGATTCGAACCCCCGACCGTAGTGGCCGTGCAGACCGTGACTGGAGCGCCTCAGTCCCCTCGGCCACCGCGGCCGGCTGATATTTACAGCTATGCTTCTCACGTAATTGACATTATATGACCACTCTCTGATACAACGTGATGAAAGTGCTATCTAGTAACTCGCATGCAGGCACACAAGGATCCACATGTGTAGTAACATAACGCGACGATGTACCTACAACAATAAGATCGATATTTATGGAAATAATAGTGATAGTGATTGAGCTATGACTCTCCATTACTTAGGTAAATTATTACTGTTTAACGTCCCGCAGGCAGCGTGGTCATTAGAGACGGAGCACAAGCACGAATTGTTTTGAGAAGAATGGGGAAAGAAATCGGCCTCGCCCTTTGAAAGGAACCATCCAGTCACTTGTCTTGAGCGATTTATGGAAATCACAGAAAATCAGGGGTCCGCAACTTAACGTAACGAATTAATAACGTTATTCGGGACTCGTAACGAATTAAGCCGTTCCGTTTGAATAGTTCCGTTATTGCGCTACGGTTCCGGAATAACGTTATCATCAGTTAAAACGTCAAGGGGTTGTAAAGTTTTCACAATATCGAAATGAATTACGATACGTAACGTAACAATATTGGCTAACAGTAAGGGAATACCGATACAGGAATAACGTAATTATCGGTTGCATCGTTACGCCGTGTAACTTTATTGCAGTAACGAATCAAAGTCCGGTACGTAACGAAACGGATTTTGGTAACACAAAAGCAATAACATTACTGGCTTCAATAACGTTACTTTCCTGCGGTACAGTGAGAATGGTACTGTACCCACTTCTCACGGAAATTGTGCCACCGAACATGGACCGACCTATAGAGCTCTATCTTATCCTGGCGGAAATGTTCCACTGCCGTACATTTCTGCTGAGAATACAAATGCTAGGCATATCTGAACTACCTGCGGTCCGTAAAGTGTACGGTTCCCTCATGATGAGACAGCTCAAAAATGTTCAAATGTTTGTAAATCTATCGGACCAAACTGCGTGGTCGTCACTCCGTATCCTACAAACTACTTAAACCTAGGTAAACTAACCTAAGGACAACACACACACATCCATGCCCCAGGGAGGACACGAACCTCCACGGCGAACAACCGCGCACTCCGCAGCGAGACGCTTTAGACCGCTCGGCTACTCCACCGCGGCGATGAGACAGCGACGGAACGTCGTCGAAAATAAATACTTAACCTTCGACTGGAATGCAGTCTGGTGGAATATACACCACCATAACCTACCGTTGGCGGCACAGACTGCAATGGTACTACTACATGAATGGAAAACACCCAACGCAGTCACGTCTGTACAACATCCACCTTGTGGTGACGCCATTAGGCAGACGTGCCACATGCAACCATGATACAAAATGTTCAAATGTTTGTATAGCTTATGGGACTTAACTACGGGGTCATCAGTCCCTAAACTCACAAACTATTTATGAACTAGCTAAGACTAAGGACGGCACAAATATCCATGCCCGAGGGGGGATTCGAACCCCCGACCGCAGTGGCCGTGCAGACCGTGACTGGAGCGCCTCAGTCCCCGCGGCCACCGCGGCCGGCGCTGAAGGGACTTGCCGTGCACTATATATTAGCCACAACGGAACATAACATAGGTGATTACAGAACTTTTCTAGAGAGTTAATATTCGATACCGAGAAGAACCACAACATATTGGAAAAATTATGAAAACTTTCTGCTGAAGGTGTCTGATGAATTCCTGGTGTCTCGTTGCAGCAGATATTAAAAATAAAAAATAATAAAAAAAATAGATGAAAATAGTACATGAATTAATTTTTATAAATGTTACCCGAATTTACCGGTAATAGACAAACTCCGAGAAGACGACCCGGCTCTGGAGAGTCCAAAATTTCTCCAGAAATACGTTTCAAGTTCAGACACAGTTTTTTTTAATTCTAAGAATATAATGGATAGGAGAGGCCTTTTTTTCTTTGGTTTTACTTTTATTGTAAAGGAAGTCAGGCAAAGAGAAAGATGTGCAGATTGTTAAACTATAATCATTTTTTTTGGTTTTATTTATTCGTTTTCCATGTCAATTAGCAAAGAGTAGAAGTTGCAACATGAAAAAAGTGGTTAAGCCGACCGCGAGAAACGCAGGTTCGAAAATCTATCCGGCACAACTTTTCACAATTCTCCGTTGAATTTTCTTAGTACCTAACGTAGCCAAAGATAATCCTTTCCTTCATCCTTTGCGCCACAGAAAGAAAACAGAGGTGTACGTCACAAATTCGACTCGATTTTTAAATCACTAGTATAACATCACACAACCTCTCATATCGTATAAAAGGTCAACAGGTTTCCTCCTCCGCTTCCGCGTGATTAATTTATTTTTGTCTGTCCGTTTAATTAAGGGAAACGCAGATGCCATGATGAAATTCACTGGAAGTATTGTAAGGATTTATAATACGGCACCACTGGGTCTTAGCAATGTACAACTTCTCATTTCAGTATTGCCAGGCAACCATACTAGTGGACACAGAAGGACTAAAACAGTGAGCAACGCATTTCGTCGTCGTTCTCATTACTGAATGCGTGAGCATCATGGAGTTTCTCCTGGAACTCGAGTGGCGAACGCGAAAAGAGGGTCCTTGTGCTATATGGAGAGGTTTATTACTGAAATTCAGACAACACAGGTTCCAAGAAGAGCGAAGCTGTATAATAATACATCATACGTAATTCCCAGAAATGGCTACATAGGTAAAAGCTGGAAAATTCCAGCCAATACGGAGTTTCACCCCACTGCAAGAGAACTTTGCTGCTAAATGTTCTTCAAATTTTTTGTTTATTGAATGGAGGGAAGAGCCGGCAGTGATTACGCATTCCAGGAATGTTTTAGAAGCCCTTCACGTAAAATTACTGCCTCTCTCTCAGTGCCCTCGACGGAATATTTCACCTTGTCTGTAGCGCACAAGCACGCTAGAAATTTATTACAGATTTTGCTGCCTCTATTTCAGCCCGTTTGATTTGTCGGACATTTCAACTAATTAGGAACACAAAGCTGATTATCAGACGGGAACGGACTGTAGGGTCTTTCCTAAGCTCCAACTTGTGTAATGAATTGTTTCCATGAAACGCAAATTTACGGAGGACATACTGAATCCGATACTGCGTCCGACAGAAGTTGACGGTCTTCTACAGAAATGATGAACGCTTTCGTTGTAAGTAGCGCTTCCATTTCTCATTATTTAACGACATAGGTTACCATAGCGGGTCAAAACTGACTGCTAGAGCGTGATGAGGTGGATGACCCTGCAAATATGTTCAGCATTCAACGACTATCCAGGCAGAATACTATCGACAGATCTTTTTCAAAGAACAGTTCGTATGTTAAGGCTACTACAGGTGCCGAAGTTAGTATCCAGGGACTCATGTATGACACAGCTACTGAAACTGAGTGTAGTAAAGCAGAAACACAAATGATGAAACCCATTTCCAAAAAAGTAGACCTAGGAGTATTGTCACATTTTTATTCTTGCGGTAGTGCAAATATTTATTGCTATCAAAGTTAGTAGCCTTGAGAACAGTTAATAACGCTGAAATTAAAGTACTCCCGCGTTAACAGTGTTACATTGTGAACAGATTTTGTCACTTTGTAACGTCTGTTTTGACCTTAAGACACTGTACGTTTCAAAGGATGCAAGGTCTTTTGAATGACAGGGAATGGAAATTTTTGTTAAATTCTATAGCTTTCCCTGATTAAGTTGATATTGTCGCAAGACAGCTCATGAAACGGCTGCCGGCGTGGCGTAAGGGATAGCGTCACCGATTGCGCTACTGAAGGTCGCCGGTTCAATTCCGTCCACCAGCAAACATTTATTTATTTGTAGGTAACATTTCCAGAATGTTCTACATGTTTCTTATGTTCACTTGTAATTTCTACATGTTTCTTATATTAGCTATTTTTCTATTTTCTGGTACATTCTTTCTGTGTATAAATAGCAGAGCACTCTGCCCGAGAGGCAGTCAGTGCTGCGTGTATGTCTCAATTCGCAATAAACCTGCTTTCAGTATAAGTGCTGTGTTCAGTCGACAACCCAGCCTTCGAAGTCAAACCTGCTTCCATTTCAACGCGAAAATATGTACATCATAGCGTTTCAAATGAAAAATTACCGCTGTACACAGAACTTTGCGGTTAAGCACGTGTATACTGCCATGTCGCTTTATTACATTTACATAAAACCATTATTACTTCACGAAATTAATGTTAGAGTCTTGGTTACAGTGATTATATTCGTGATATATTGCATATGTTGGTACGTGGCCAGCATTAGTTTCCGTAAAGGATTATCTTAGCGACTATTTAGTTTTGCTTTGCTGAAGTAGTTTGTTCACAAAGTTTGTTTATTTATTTATTTGACTATCCGCACAATTGCAAACTGTTTCTGTTACGAGTAACCTGTTTCGGATTGTATATCTGCAGTCATACGATTGCTTTAAGAGCAAGTATGCGATAGATCAGTAGAGTAGCCAGTCACAAATAAAACATGTTGGGCCACATCCAACTGCAATAAATGAATATGCTTATCATTACGATAGCGGTACAACTTTTATTGCCGAAGAGCTACATATATTTATGGGTCTACGTATCCTTTTATAGTGGCCGAGTGTTCTAAAGACGGAATTACGTGATAATCCACCGCGAAAGGTATTGGTCTAGCGCGACAGCCATCTAGCGGCAATCGTATGGAACCACCACGGAACCATGATTATTAACAGACACTTTATCCTCGCGCCGGAATAGAGACCAGTTCTAAACTCCCGTGAATTCGCGCATGCGCAGTAGGCAGCGCTAAGGCGCACATGCGCAGAAGTACCAGCAGGAAGCTTTCTGCTTCTTATTTGAACCGTGTTATGCATCACAAGACCAAGCGCCGTTACTTTATATTTCTGGTGTGAGCGCAATTAGTGCTGTTTAGTAGTTATGTACAGTGAGATTTCACTACTAAGTGAAAGTACACTAACCCTTCTTCAGTACAAAAAGTCGAGAAACATTCATAAATAAATATATTTTAAGAAACCGTAAAATTTAGGTTCCATTATGTCAGTTATGACATATGGCGCTTAGACTAGTGATGCATAACACCGTCCATTTGTGTATGATATTCGTGATTAGGACAGATTTCATCCATCCGTGTGAAGGATTTTGCCCGTTTTTTCAGTTAGTAGATTTTCATAAATGCAGTAATTACACAAAAACAATATTTGTTTGCCAGCAGACTTTTATAATAGGTGTTTATGACAAGAAGTTTTTATATTGGTTGCATCATGCTTTAGAACTGAAATGGAATAGAGAGCGTTTGAGTCATAATTCATCGTACAGGGAGGAAAGTTGGTTGCATAACCCACACGATCCCTCTATCATAATAATTTGTCAACAATCGTTTGTGCCTCATTATTATGGATACAGCTTTACAGACAGCAGCTGGCCGCGGTGGCCGAGAGTGACGGTCTGCACGGCCACTACGGTCGGGGGTTCGAATCCCCCCTCGGGCATGGATATTTGTGCCGTCCTTAGTCTTAGCTAGTTCATAAGTAGTTTGTAAGCTTAGGGACTGATGACCCCGTAGTTAAGTCCCATAAGTTCTACAAACATTTGAATTTTACAGACAGCAGCTCTTCAAAAGAGACCACGTCCTTCCTCACGAAGTTACGAAATTCTTGTGTGTCTCTGGGACTCAGTTCTTTTTAATAAAATGCTGTGAGTATATTCCCTTACCTTTCGTCTTTCCGGCCATAGTCGAACCCAAAGTCTGGTTTTCGTCGCTGGCCGCGCGTTTCGCGTATTCCAAGCGTCAACTTCGCGTCGCAATATCTCGGGATGTAATTGGAATACTGCGATGCAATCAACGCCATTGTTTATGTGATTTGTAATGCTATGGATTACTGAAGAAAAAAATATAGGGTGTACTTAAAAAAAAAAAATACAAGTTTGTGTTAAAAACACATTTGCTTTCGTTTTAGAATTTTTCCAAATATGTACATTCATGGGCCCCAGCCGTACATTGATACCGGTGAAAGTCGTTTTCCAATAGCTGTTAGTGTTCCAGAGATATTTTGGGTGGACAAGATAGCTGGGACACCCTGTATATTCAGTCGTAGTGAAGCAGAGGGTGGGCTTGGTATCGTTAGTTGGTTAGTAGGATACGAAAAAGAAACTGCACGCAAAAAGACTTGTGGAAAACAAGATGGGGTTAGGGTGAAACTTCCTAGCAGGTACAACTGTGTGTCAGGCCGGAATTCGAATCCAGGATCTTTGCCTTTCGCGGACAAGCACTCTAATGCACGCTTCACGACCCATCCTGACTGTACTAGACCTCCATTAGCTGTGAGGACTGGTCGTGAGGCGTGCACAGGTAGCCAGTCAGTAGAGGATCTTTCCGCGAATAGAAAAGGTCCTTGTTCGAATCCCGATCTGGCATACAGTTTAAACTTGTCAGGAAGTTTCATATAAGTGCGCACTCCGCACATAGCAGTAACAAGGATTACGTAATGTGTATGAAGAGGAACAGTACCAGTTGGCACAGGTTTGTTTGATCCATGGGCCAACATAACTAAAATGCCAAAAAAATAGAACTGCTAGACGCTTGAATATATATGCGAACTAGCCTGGGAGAGATTGCTTACGAAGTTTCAACAAACTGTTTTAAGCGAGGTATTTAGAAACATATCTAAGAGGGATTGCAAACACACGATTAGTTTAACTACAATGCACACAGAGGCTTTGAAATAATAATTTTTTCCGTGTTCAGTACGCAAATAGAAGGAGAAGACACAAATAAATGGAAAGCTACAATAGGAATTACCCTGTGTCCTGCACTTGACAGTCACCTGTAAAGTACAGTGTAGACGTAGAGTAACAGAGTCACGGTAATAATATTGGTACTGAGCTACAAATAAAAAGTGAAGATAATAGAGTCGACGGATCCTCTCTGGTAGATTAGATAAACACTAAACAAGACTGTAAGATGTTGGTCCCATTTCTTTTCTTCAACCTTATATATTTGATTTCAATAAGCAGTCGGTTTGTAAAGCAGGAGTATGGTATGCTGATTTTATCATATTCCATGTCAGCAGTAGCTACGTTAGTGTTGAGAAGTCTGTGTTTGGGGAAACTTGTAGCAGACTGTGTATGGCTTGGGACGATGCTTTCAGAGCAACAGAGAGTCATAAAACTCCTTGTTCATGAGAAAGATTTCACGTTGTAACAGGTATATGGGCGGAGACCATGTTATAAAATAAATTCTGAGGATACGCTGGTCTAAAAAGATAGCAAAACGCGGTTGCGTCTGCAGGAGGCGTGGAATCCCGCAACTGTAAGCAAAATTGCCGTTGTATAATTTTAAAATTTATGCCTTACGTTGATAGGTGACGCACATTTCACGAGGAACACGCATTTTCTCCTGTCTCCTACGTGGACTACACCTGATTCGCCATGAAACAGGTACTGCCTTAGAAATTATTTACGACTTTTCTAAAATTCTCGATTGGTCAAAGCTGAGAAAGATCGCCGCAACTGGCTGACCAGTTCACTTCATGAAAAACGAAACTCCTTGATATCCTAACGAGAAGAATCAGTTGCTCTCAGAAAACAATTCGCTTCTAGTCAGCTATTTGGGAACGACTACGAGGTAGCAGGAGTACTGAGTGCCTCTCGCGCTCCACATCTGCAGTACTGTAATCACTGTTTTCCATAAATGACCAGTAAAATTGGTAACATAGCCAGCGGATGCAAACGATATGTGCAACAGGTCGCGATTTCAATTAACCTGTAGCGGTTCTATGGTACGAACAGCTAATCTAATCTAATGCAATCTAATTTCCTATGCTGTAAGCTAAAGTGACTCTTGTAGTCTGCTGGTCTTCAGATACCAGACTCTCACTTAGAGCGTCGTAAAGTACATACACCTTCTGATTAAAAGTATTAGGAAACTCTTAAGTAACGTGGTATTGAGTGCTAGATATCACGAAGGCCTGTGCGCTCCCGTGCCACGTCACGCAGAGTAGGCCGCGACCGCGCAGCTCACTGGCTGGCCGATGCGAGGCGGTGGGCTGTGCCCCATCGACCAGCCAGTGAGCTACGCGATCGCGACCTACTCTGCGTGACGTCGCACGGGAGCGCGGAGGCCTTCTCTTCAGACCATAGACTTACTAAATGAAAACTAGACCGCTCGCTGGAGCTAGTGTCGAGTCCCCACAATGAATGTGACTGAACCCGCCATTTGCAGGGCAATCGTGCGTAAACATGGTTCGTTCGTGTGCTGCTTTTAATTGTAACAGTTAGAATGGAATCAAAGATGAAGACGGAAAGAATGTTACATTTCAATCAGTCATTACTTGTATACCGTACAGTATTTTCATGGAGAAATAAGATATCATGAGCGTTTGTGTGTGTTTAAGTTTCCTCTTACAAATGATCTCTAAAATTGAGAAAAGCACTTTGGTGCATGTCAAGTACTTATATTTTATTTACATATATATTAATAAAAATACTAATTTGAGCTGAGTGAATAACTAGGCCTATAAGAGGTATTAAGGTTGGGTTAGGTTACGTTAGGTTAGGTTTTATCGCATATAAGTATGATGCAGAAGTAGGTCGAATAATTGTTTTTAGACACTTAACAGGTGGTGATTGTACTTCGTAAATGGTCATTGCTTGGTCGATTGTTACATACTCAACCACTTTGAGAAGTACTATCTCTGTTAAAAAGTAATGTGCGAATGAAATGCGTATTAAAAATTTTATGAGCTATTACAATTATTCATGTCCAAATTCGAGGTAGTTGAAAGAAAAATTCTATGTAATATGGAAAGGAATGTAGACAAAAATGTGACGTACAAAAATAATCGTGCAACACGTACGGAGTAGTCGGCGAAAATTAAACAGGACCTGACAGAAAATTACGTGAATTAAAAAATAATCGCACTCTCTGCTATTTTACAAGTTTCATGGAATTATCTTATGCAAATATCTCGATGAAAAGTGCTGCACCTTATCAGAAAAGAGCCTTACATTCTTAAATTTCGTGTCTCAATTTAGACGTTATTTCGGAAATTAGGAGACTTCATTCATTTAAGAATACTTCTTATACAGACTGCAATACTCAGTAATTTTTTAAAACAAACATGCGTTTATTTTGTCCTTTATTTTGCTCTTGTTGCGTCGGATACACTTGAAATCACAACCCCAGTACTAGGATTCTTCCTTGCAAATGGCGGCGATCAGCCGCTTCAATTCGGGGACAGTTGCCTCGCTTCTCCACTACGGCGTGGTAGGGGCTTGCTTCAGACGGTGTTGGTAGGACCACCACCTCCTAGAGAGAAGGCCGCGGCGCTCTCTTGTGACGTCAGGCAGAGTAGGTTGCACGCGCATAGCTGACTGGGTAGCCTCTGGGGCACGGCCCACTATGCCGAAGCAGCGAGCCACTCAGCTATGCGCGCGCAACCTACTCTGCCTGACGTCACACGAGAGCGCCGCGGCCTTCTCTCTAGGAGGTGGTGGTCGGACCCGCCAGAATAAAATTAGGGGAGGAGAGTTGTATTGTTAGTAAAGAAGGGAAGGAAGCTTAGGGTTTAACGTCCTCTCGACAGCTTGGTCATTAGAGACGTTCGGAAGGTTTGACTAAGGATGTGGAAGGAAAGCTGCCGTTCCCTTTCAAAGGAACCATTCCGGCATTTGCCTTGAGTGATTTAGAGAAATCACGGAAAACCTGAATCGGGATGGCTGGAGGTGGATGCATTGAAAAGAGCTGTGCGAACACTACTGACCAACTCGAAATCTAGGGGAGTTAAGCAGGATGGGATAAATTAGGCCAGCAGTGATTAAATCACTTACCTCAAGAATAGTTATTTTAGGTTCCGTCTAAATATAAGAGCAGTGATTTGTTTGGTTTTGTTTGTCAATAAATTTGAAGATGTTTTACTTTATAAATACCAGTTCACTGAAGAACTGAATACCACGGAACGTGACATACATACTGACGTACAATATTCCAATTTTGGTCGAACGAAGGTTTAACACTGCTTCCTTTGGGAGTAAACTATGCTGTAGGACGATGCTTCCAAAGGACCTCAGTGCTGCCTCCGCCTTACCAGCGATTAGTTTATGTGGTAGGTCCACTTTTAATAGCGCCGTACTCATACTCCTAGACATTTTGTAACTGGGACTATTTCCAATGATTATTTAGCAAACGTGTAATCGTACAACAGTGGCCCTTTCTGCCTTTTTATGTGCAGTACTCTACGTCTGTTTATGTTAAGGGTCAATTTAATTACCAATTCTGCAATAACCGCCGATCCTTCGCAAGTCTCCCTACATTTCGGTATGATTAATAAGCTTCGCCACTTATCCTGTATACAACAGCATTACCCGTGAAAAGTCTCATGGAACTTCCGACGTTGTGTACGTGGTCATTTATAGTAAGTTCTAAGTACGGCAGAGTTGCCGCATGCGTTACAAATGGTCAAATGTTTGTATAGTCTATGGGACTTAACTACGGGGTCATCAGGCCCTAAACTTACAAACTACTTATGAACTACTTACGAACTAGGACGGCACAAATATCCATGCCCGAGGGGGGATTCGAAACCCCGACCGTAGTGGCCGTGCAGACCGTGACTGGAGCGCCTTAGTCCCCTCGGCCACCGCGGCCGGCGCATGCGTTACAGATTGCGCCCCCCCCCCACTCTTAGTTTTGTTGTTTGTTTGTTAAAACAAACAACAAAAAAAATCAAATGTTTGTTAATCTTATGGGACTTAACTACGGGGTCATCAGTCCCTAAACTTACAAACTACTTATGAACTACTTACGAACTAGGACGGCACAAATATCCATGCCCGAGGGGGGATTCGAACCCCCGACCGTAGTGACCGTGCTGACCGTGACTGGAGCGCCTCAGTCACCTCGGCCACCGCGGCCGGCACTCTTAGTTTTGGTAAAAGCCGCCACAGTGCGTGTGTAGGCGCTTTTCAATTGCGCAGTAGACGCTGGGCGGCGAGGCAACTGCTGTTCTTTCAATAGTGGTAGTTTTAACCGAGTTAGTGTAAATAAACAAGGTGAGTCTCTATATCTTGCATGGAAATCTTTCTAGTGTTACGGTTAGTTATTAAAGGTAAAGCAGTCAACAATCCGAAGACTGGTTTGAACACCATAGTGCTTTACTAAGCATGGTCCTGTTTGGAGGTGGTATGCCGTTGCCTTCCTCCGACCTTCGAACTGACTTACCCAGCCAGTTATAGGGGGACCTACAGTTTATCGTGGGTTCCGAACCACGGTGCTACTCGGTATTTTTCACATGACCAATACCGGCAGAGATGAAAGAAGTGGAAAGTGACGGATAAAAATCCTAGGGCCGGCGGGGATCGAACCCGTGAACGTTGGACTTGTAGGCAGCCACTCTACGACTGTGTAACCGAGGCAGTTATTAGATCTTGCTAATCAGTGACATATTTTTTAAATATCTGAGTATCTACACGAACAGTAACTTCTGTTGGGTGCCTTTTCATTCTAGTCTGGCTATCTTGGCTGCTACGGTCACAGAATCGTACGGTACGGCGTCTATCGCTGATAGATCGGGATACATGCCGCAATCTTTGATACTTATTGTGTTGACCGAGGCAGGGAAACTTTGAATAAAAGCTAATGATGGAGAAGATTTCTTTTGAAAAACTCTAATAGGCGTAAGTTTAATCTTTAAAACCAATTTAAAATTTAGTTCACTGTTTTGATATAACAAAAATAAAGGCTTTGTTTGCCAATTCTTCAGTGTTTATTTTTGTTCCTCAACTGTTACAATCATAAACTAAAATTTTAACATACATAATTTGGAATAAAAGCTAATGATGGAGAAGATTTCTTTTGAAAATCTCTGATAGGCGTAAGTTTAATCTTTAAAACCAATTTAAAATTTAGTTCACTGTTTTGATATAACAAAAATAAAGAGCGTGGCATCTCACCCTTAGCCTAAGGGATAGATGCCGCACTGTAAGGTTTTATGAATGGTGAAATATCATGACGAATGAGTGCATGTAAAATTCTCTAAAAATTTTATTTCAAGGAAAACTGGTTTGTTTACATGTGAATTATTTTGACTTACGTACATTATGGCAATTTTTATGAATAATTTTGAAAACGCGCCATCTCTCCTGGATTTGCCCCATAGGTATTGAGAAAAGTAATGTTCGTATAACACTCTCTTGGAGTACACCTGAAATTACTTTTACGTCTGCAGATGTATCCCCGTTCATAATGACATTACTCAGTTATATTCTCTAGAAACTCTTCACTCCAGTCACACAACTGGTTTGATATTCCATGCGCTCGTGTTTATATCATTACGCGGCAACTCGGAACTACATCGAATCATTTCAGACGATCACATGATCGTTATTTTCGGAAGCCATGCTGATTTCTACGGAGGAGATTTTTGGTCTCCAGAAGTGTCATAATACGGGTGCACAACACATGTTTCGAGAATCAAGACTAGGACTATTGTTTAATGAGTCTGTTCGACAACCATTTGTATTCTAATAGTTGTCGTAGTTTAATTCTGAGGCAGATGTGGGGGCAAGTCTCCCAATTACCAAGACAAACGTAGAAAATTACCTGAAATTACGTCCAGGATGGCTGCTGTGTTGGTTCAATGGCGCGCAGATTGGATTAGGGGGTGTCACCTACATGACTTGCAAACCAGCGTATTAAGCATTAAGCTATATGCGCAGGTTACTTACTTGCCGATTCACGGTCCAGGTAACATATTTGGAGTTCAGCAGGCAGTGGAATGCGAATCGATGACTTGAATACAATACTGTGCATCAATGTCATAGACTGAATCACCGGTGTGTCTGTCGTCCGTCAACCACAGAGCGTTAACTGTAGTGAGCAATTTTTACAAACTAAATTACAAAATTACTTTTCACCGCAGTCATAAACACTAAACCTGGAAAATCGGTGGTTGAATCGGACCGTAAATAAATGTAACGTACTGCCCAAAAGTAAGGAAGAACTCCAGTACTTGCACTTCACGTACAATCACAAAATAGCTAGAAGAAACCGTCTGCAATAATATAAAGTGGGATGGGGATGTAAAGAGATGCCAGGCCGATATTTATTCTCATTTGGCTGAAGTATTGTTTATTGTTAATCAGTGTGGTACCAACTTCGATTAATAGGAGAGAGAGAGAGAGAGAGAGAGAGAGAGAGAGAGAGAGAGAGAGAGAGAGAGATTCCACATCATTACGGAATGTATTCACGATTTATGGAACTAGTAGCAATATAATCTATTTTAATCTAAGAAAGAGAGAGAGAGAGAGAGAGAGGGATGGAGGGAGGGAGGGAGGAAGAGAAATAGCTGTAAATCACATTTCATGCGAATTCATCTTCCCAAACTACACGTTTGCGAGAGCTTTAATTCTGAGATAGTTAAATGTTTCAAAATAGATCTACAGAGTGTTGTAGAAAGTTTTCATTTACAAGTTATTACTATAGTATAATTTATTCAAAACTCGAAAAATAGAGAGATATGAATTTACAGTGAGCTGTAGCTTTAAATTTTTTTCCCTGAGGAAGCCTAATTTTGAACATGCCATACTTGACAGTCGACGCCCTCCACTGGCACCAATTATCTACATCTACATAGATACTCTGCAAATCACATTTAAGTGCCTGGCAGAGGGTTAATTAACCGCTTTCATAACCTTTCCCTACCGTTCCATTCTCTAATAGCGCGCGGGAAGAAAGAACACCTAAATCGTTCCGTTTTCGATCTGATTCCTCTTATTTTATTGGGATGGTCATGTCTCCCTATGTAGATGGGTGCTAGCAAAATATTTTCACATTCAGAAGTAAAAGTCGGTGATTGAAACTTCGCAAACAGATCACGCCGCAATGAATAACGTCTTTCTTTTAATGATTTCCACTCCAATTCGTGCAACATTTCCGTGACGTTTTCCCCCCCGTAACGTGATAAAACAAAACGAGCTGCTCTCCTCTGAACCTTCTCAATATCTTCCGTCAGTCCCACCTGGTGAGGGTCCCACACTGGGCAACAGTACTCCAGTAGAGGACGCACAAGTGTAATGTAAGCAGTCTATTTGGTGGAGCTGGTGCATCTCCGAAGCGTCCTGCCAATGAAACGTAACCTTTGGTTCGCCTTCCCCACAATATTTTCTATGTGTTCTCTCCACTCTAAGTTGTTCGTAATATTAACTCCTAGGTATTTGGTAGAATTTACGACCTTAAGGTTTGACTGCTTTATCGCGTAATTGAAGTTCAGCGGATTTCTTTTAGTGGTCATGTGTATTACTTCACAGTTTTCTTTATGTAGTGTCAATTGCCAATTTTCGCACCATGTAGAAATTTTGTCTAAATCGCTTTGCAGTTGCTTTTGATCTTCTGTTGACTTCACTAACCGATAAACGACATCATCCGCGAACAGTCTAAGGCAGCTATTCAGATTGTCTCCTAAATCGTTTATAAACACAAGGAAGAGTAGGGGAGCTATAACGCTTCCCTGTGGAACGCCAGATATCACTTCTGTTTTACTCGATGACTTACCGTCAATTACAACGAACTGTGTCCGTATGAGGCTATTTTCGAGAAACACTGATGAAGAAATTTAGATGACCGGAATTTGAGGAAGACTGCAGAACGATTCTACTACCACCAAACTACATTTTGTGTAAAAACGACAAAAATAAGATCAGAGCTTAGGGCTCGTACGGATGCATACAAGCATCCATTTTTCCCTCGTTCTATATTGGAGTGGAACAGGAAAGCAAGCAACTAGTGGTGGTACTGAGTACCCTCCACCACTCACTTTCGGGTGGATTGCGGAGTATGTATATAGATGTAGGCAATGCTGCAGTTTCATTAAGTTAAAATTCAACTCTTCTCTGTCTTTTCTCATGTAGAGGACAGTCTTGTGAAACAGCATGCAGCTTTTTGAAATACTTTGTTGAATGTATTCCACGTTAGGCTGTAGGCGTTCACAGGCTGTTCTACTTCCTCTCCAGAAATTGATGCATTTGTTTTCGTAAGGTGGAGTAAGCCTATGTTGTTCCTTGCCTACTTATCGTGTAGGAAATGTCCGAGCGACCAGTTTCCACGTCCGAAGGCTTGATTTATTAACGTGTCACAATTATTCCACAGCTTGTGGGGGAAGCAGCAATTTATGCGGCGAAGGACGGATCAACTTCACTGTTATCAGACTTACCATCTGATAACTCTCACACAGACCGCTGATCCGACTTCTGGATAAGAAACAGTGACAGCTAGTTATTCAATTCAGTCGCTTGCAACGTCTACATAATACTCCGAAATATTACAATATTAGGAGACTCAGATATTCACGGAAACGGACGCGTTATTTTCCATAGTTTTAACACGCCGCACCAACTCAATGCTTTTGATCCAAAACTCTCCATGTAACTATTAACTAGCAAATACTCCCACCTGAAACTGAAATCTGCCAATACATCTCTGCACGTGTAAAAGGAAATCTAAGTGCCTTAATTACGAACTTGAAACATTGCACTGCTTGTTACAACTATCTAAAACGAGAACAGTAATATGTAGCTGATAACAACGTTTACCCACTGATGAGTTTACAACTGATTCTTTGATCTTCTTATTTTCAACTCACATTAGAAAATTTTTGGATATAGGTCTTACCTTACAAATAACCTTTTCTATTCGTTTATCACTTGATCTATTACTTACAATTTTTCCTAGGCAGAATCTACATTACCACTCTTTTCATACAAGTATTTCCAAAGTTATAGGAAAAGATGAAAAATTCGACCAATGCAGGAAGTCTAGCAAACACACTCAAGCTGCAATGAGAAGTTTCCTGAACGACAAATGTTGCAGGAATACAGAATGTTTGCCATTTGATCAAGTGTATGATGACAGACGAGATACGTAAATCCAAAAGCGCTTCCAGAGTGGCCGATATCACGCGTGGGCAAAAGAAATCAATATCATAATTTCAGTATGAAGAAAGATTCCCCAATCTGAAGAAATCTCCCATTAAGTTTTGAACAGTTAATTTACAGCTATGAAATGCCGTACCAGTGGGCTTATCATGGTGCTTAAAACAAATCTAACGTACGCCCCAGTTTCTATTTCTATTTCTTGTTGTTTGCTAATAGCGCAAGTAACGATAGAATGAGATGTGTAACTGATTAATTATTTATAGTAAACAAATAATCCTTGCGATAACAGATACAAACTTATCTGCGGAGTTTTTGACTTTCTTCAAATTTTAGTGACGCGTTTGACGCGTTTCGCCTCTGGTACGTATTGTGAGATTATCTACAGTGCCAGAATAGGTATAATAAAACGTCCTGACGCCACCTTCTGCAGACGTACTCTACAAAAAAATTACGGAAAACGATCACGATGCAAGTCGTCGATAAAAATGACGATACAGTGCGAATGCCTCGGTAATACGGGCTTAAATTGTCAATAATTGGAAAATCCCCCTGTTTGTAGAGTGGCTTCTAAAAAGAGCCAAAAAGTTGGAAAATTCCAGCGGACACAGTATTAGGAAGTGATAAAACTTTATTTAATTACACTAGAAAAGGACAGATGAATAGACTGTGGAAATAAATACCAATGAAAGCTTTTTTTACCTTGTTGGAGCTTCATGGAACGGGAGCAGACCATGTGTAAGCCTCTCCGTTGACAAACATAAAATGAGGAAAAGTTTGGTTATCGTGCCCCAAATGCACGTAGTGTAGCGAAATAGAACGGATGGCGTTGGCCAGTCTAAACGTTATGCACTACGAATTATCCTATTGTACGGAGCATAAAGGTAGCGTAATAAATAAAAATGTACACAACAGCCATACAGTTAAATATTGACTAGCATCTGTACAATAAAATAGTTATGGTTTGTGAAAAGGTCGTCATAAAATTATTAGAAAAAAGGAATAAATTGTGAATTAAACATAAGGAAGACAAGCAAAACCCAAAAGTTAAACAGGCATACTTGAAACTAGAGTTCTTTCTAAAATAATAGAAATAAAAGTAAATGTGTAGCTGACAGTCATATATCAAGTCAGACGTTATTGCTTAGGAGAAGGCTGTCATAAAATTTAAAAAAAAAAACGTGAGCTTTAAACACAAGAAAATGAAGTAACAACAAGAGATACCAACAACTTCGGACTAAAGGTAAAAACCTCCGAACCCGAAACTGTATCTCTTATCCCCAATCTTACAGTGACCGCTCAATCGTCCACAAGAAAGGACGAGAATTTTTTTTTTTAGAAATAATCCAAACAGTAAAATTATAAGCATCAAGCTTTCAGAATTAAACCGCTATACCGATTTTGATTAAATTTGTTTTGTAAATGGTTTGAATGCTGAGGAAGGACACAGGCTACATTAAAAGTGTGTAATACAAGTTATCTATTGATTTCAAGTACATTTAAATATTAAACAATGATTACTATATGAAAAAGCTATTTGCTGCTTCGAAAGATTTCATATTTTGGAAATACTTTTAGTACTTCACAAGTTCTACGTTTCGTAAATACTTATGCAGTTCTCAACGTGTTTAATCAATATTTCCATATAAGTATCGCAGTCTAACGTATAAATTCTGGCACTCATTACTGTAGAATCTGTTAACTTCTAATACATGGTCTGACACTAGCGCCCCTGTTGTTGTTTTGGTCTTCAGTTCGAAGACGAAGACCATACTCTATACTGAGCAAACCTCTTCATCTCCTCATAAGAATGATAACCAACATCTATTTGAACCGGCTTACTGTAGTCGTCTCCCGGACTGCCTCTGCGATTTTCGAACTTCCCTCCAACGCTAAATTCACGATTCTTTTATGTCTAAGAATGTGTCCTACCAAGCGATTCTTTTTTTAAGTCCAGGCATGCCAGAAATTCCTTTTCTCTTCAGTACTTCCTTATTAGTTGCGCGATCTACGCACCGAATTTTCATCATTCCTCTGAAATAATTACAAAAGCTCCTATCCTCTTCCTGCCTGAACTCTTAATTGTCCATGTTTCACTCCGGTACAGGTCAACACTCCACAGAAATCATTTCCTTACGCTTAAATTAATGTTCGATATTACAAAATTTCTGTGTTTCTGAAACGCTTTTCTTCCAATTGCCATTCTGCATTTTATATCCTCTGTACTGCGACCACCAAATGTTATTTTACTGCCCAAGTAACAAAACTCATCTACCACCTTTATTGTTTCGTTACCTAATCTTTTTTTAAAAAAATCGTATGTTTGTAAGGCCTAAGGGACTTAACTGCGGGGTCATCAGTCCCTAAACTTACAAACTAGTTATGAACTACCTTATGTTAAAGACGACACATCCATGCCTGCGAGGGGATTCGCACCCCCCGACGGCGGACGACCACGCGCACCGCAACACGACGCTCCAGCACGCGCGACTAATCCGCCGCGGCAATTTTTTTTAGCATCACCTGATTTTTTTAGACTGAATTCCATAATCTACTGTTGATGTTCATCTTATATGTTATTTTAAAGACAGTGTCCATTCCGTTCAGTACCCCTATCGGAGAAAATCCAACCGTAACATAAATGTTTGTTTTAAATCATGTGTCAACTTACAGTTAAGTTTGAAGTTTGTGTAACTAAGTGCCCAACTGTTGAGATCATCGGTCCCTAAGTCACTACTGAAAGGACAAAACACACACACGCCCGAGGGAAGGCTGGAAACTTCGTTGGGTGTGGCCGCACAATGCGTGACATAGCGCCTCAGACGGCGCGGCCATCCCTACGCGGCTGCGTCTACTTCCTAAAGGAACAGTTCTTGCAATAAATCGTGAAGAGACAGGAATGATATTGACTCCAAGGTAAGCCGCGGAGGAGCGGAGGAGCGGCCGAGCGCATTGAGGCGCTATGCTATGATCCGCGAGGCCGTTCCCCGTCGGGGGTTCGAAGCCCCCCTCGAGCATGGATGTTTGTGTGGTCTTTTGTATAAGTTGGTTTATAAGTAGTTCGTAAGTTTAGGGACTGATGATCCCGCAGTTACGTCCCATATGCTTAACAAACAACAAACAACTTAAAGGTAAAAAGAGTACAATATCAATGATTCAGTGAGAGAAGCTGGAACATATTGTTAAAGAAATATTTTCGGATTGATACGTAATTGTTGATGACTCTACTGAAAGGAACAGAATATAAACGTATTTTGTGAATAAGACTCAAGTATTTCTGCTGTTGTCTGCTCATACAGCCGTGGCACATAACCATATTTTATCATATCTAACGATTCGCACTTTCTTACACTTCCCTAGACTCTTCAGTGTATGAATAGTTATGAAAATTCATTTACTTTTTCTTCGAAAGTGGAATGTATATTGTATGTTATAGTGTTTCTTAAGCTCGGAGGAAGCAACAACGGCAGAATGTGCTTCTTTTCTGTTTGGAATCATTTTGAACTTTTGATGTTCTGTTATCACATCTCCGTTGTTTCCTCTTCTTAGGTATTGCATTCTAGACACATTTCCTACGTTCTGCATTCAGTGATTTGGCTAGAAGTGGAGCGAAAACAGCTTCAAGTTGTTGGGCAGATATACGATGCCTTTCTGCAAAAGACCAGGTGCTTCTTATTCAGAAGTCATTTTGTTGTTAAGGGAAGAATCCTATGATGTACCATTTGATACCTACCATTTCGTACGTCCTTAAGAGAAAAAAGAAAGTCAAACGTAGTGTCATTTTTTTGTTGCTGCCGAATTTTATGCCATTACAGACCCTCCCTATTCTGAAAACATAAATGACTCGAAACGAGTGTATAGTATTGAGTAATATAGCTTACTCTCCCCTAAGAGCAGTGCTATACTAATGTATAACAAAAATGAGCGTGTGTGTAGTGCCTGTGCTAATATCACTGCGCGAGCGGTGGTCCCCGCCGTTGCCCGGGAGTGTTTTATTCCTTTCTTATGCTTGCTCAACTCTAACTTCCCTCTCTGTCCATCGCTTTATACCCTACTCCCTATCCACTTCAATTTCGTTATGAACCAGCTAAATCCTTCTGACGTCACGTCTCCTGTATTGTGTATCCCACAATAATATAACTTTTCAAGGTTTGTAGATTGGACTATTAGGAATCTGTATACTAAATGTGTTGCGAATGGAGTTGACAGTAAATACGTAATAAGTCGAAACACATGCGTGATGGGGCTGTTTTTTGATTAACCAAATTCTTTATGATCTCATATCTCATGGCTTATGTGTCGTAGTATGAAATAATTTTGAAGGTACATTTAGTGGTATGTGTTCTGTCTGTAATACGTCTCGAGAATACAATTATCAGTGTAGAAGTAATACATTGTAACGTCATGCCGAATGCCGTAGTTGGTCTGCTTGAACAGCGGAAAAGTAGTAAGCGCTAAACTTTTTTCTTTTATCATTTTGTTGTGGTTGTAACTGAGGTCCCGCGCTCTAAGGCGCCTTGGTGCTGAGTACGCGGTTGCTCCCCTTCGGAGTTTCGCGTGTGTGTTTGTATGTGTGTGTGTGTGTGTGTGTGTGTGTGTGTGTGTGTGTGTGTGTGTGTGTGTATTGTCCTTAGTGTAAGTTAGTTTAAGTAGCGTGTAAGTATTGGGACTGATGACCATGGCAGTTGCGTCCCACAGCTTTACAAATATTTGAACATTTTTGTCAGCGAGGAAATGTTTCGTAAAGGATTTAAATTATGTGTAAAGTTTGTTGCCATGTGCTCTCATTTTCAAACAGGGGATGAATAGTCCCGATTTTCATGCGTTACCTGATGGAGTAGTTTTCACTGTTTATGACGTCATCTCAAATATTTGTAAATGTGTGGAACTTAACTACTGTGCTTATCAGTTCCTAGGCTTACAAATTACTTAAACTAACTTAAGGACAACACGCACATACACACACACATATGAATCCACGAGGGAGGACTCGAACCTCCGACGGTGAGCAACCACGCGCTCCACAGAAAGACGCCTTAGACTTCCAAGGAGAAGACGCCCACTCGTCTTCGCCGAATTTGTCAAAATTTATGGTACATGCAGGGCGTGGTGAGACACGAATGTGCCTCAAGGGGGAACTCCAGATGGCCAAGCGCTTAGGAAATAAAAGAAAGTTTGATACGGATCTATCACCATATGCATCTTATCAACTGTCCCCGTGACAGCCTGTTTATGAAGCGGTGTTTGGCTGAGCGGTAAAAGCTCGGATTCGTATTGAGAAGGTCGCGGGTCCAACTCAACCCAGCTGCAAATTTTTTTCTGATCCTTGACAATGCGTACACCTACATATTGTTCCCGTAAGGATCGTGAGGACAAGATTAGATTAATTACAGCACGCCGGAGGCATTTAAACAATCATTCTTCCCACGCTCAGTACGTGAATGGAATGGGAAGAAAACCCTAATAACTGGTACAGTGGGACGTACTCTCTGCCACGCACTTCAGTGGTTTGTAGAGTATTGATGTAGATGTAGACTGACGTCACAATTAACCGCAACATCATATTTTGTTAATTTATATAAGCAAAATAAGAAAGGGCATTGCATGAAATTTGGGACTACAGAATTTAAAAAGGGACTGTAGTTAAGCGTACTTGAGGACGTCGTGTATGTACGTCGATACTTCCATTCTTTTGCAATTGATCAATTACATGTGCCGGGGTGATATTCATCGAAGGAACAGAGGTAACAATAATTCTGACCGCATCTTGCGCACGTTGTGAACGCTGAACTTTTGCAGTTACATGATTTTTTTAATGTCTCCACAAAAAAACAAACTTGATTGAAATTCTGAAAACAGCTTCTTTCATCATACAGTCCAGCAGCGAACCACGCGTAACGCAGATTGTCGCCGAATACTTGCGAGGACAGCTGGCGATGTATAATGGAATATAGTTTGAAGCAAGCTTATCGGGAAGTGATTTCTTCTTTCTCGATTAGGTAAGTGCGACATAATATGCTTGTTTTAAATGATGACGTCCCATGGTGATGTGGTGCGCATATAAATACAAAATATGTTGTTGCGGTTAATTGTGAAATGAGGAGTGAACGCATTGCCAAGGAGCCAGAAAATATTTGTCACCGGGCAGAATTGAACCCACGAAACTTTGAATAAAAATCCGATCTCTTACTACTGGGCCAAACACCACTTTCTAAACAGACACTCTCAGGGGCAGTTGATAAGGTGCATATGGTGATAGATCCGTATCGAAATTCCTTTTATTACCTAAATGTTTATCCATCTGGAGTTCCCACTTGTTGCACTTTCATATCTCACCACGCCCTATTTGTACCATAAATTTGGACGAATTCGGCGATGACGAGTAGACGTCCTCTCCTTGTTACAAGGATCGGCCATTCTACCGCGGCTGACGTCATATCAACCGAAGCGTGGCCGGCGAGAAATACAGGCCTGAGCGCGCACTTCATGCGACGTAAGCAAGGTAGTTCCGAGCCGGCGCGATCGCTAGCCGATTGGCCGGCCGCTGGGGCACTGCCCACTGAGTCATAGCGGGCAGCCACTGAGCTAGCGATCGCGCCGGCTCCAAACTACCTTGCTTACGTCGCATGATGTGCGCGCTCAGGCCTGTATTTCCCGTTGGCCGCGAACTGAAGCGAGGCCAACGTGAAAGACAGGCTGCGGCGCGCACGTCACGTCACGTGATCAAGTGAGGCCTGAGTCGGCGCGATCGCTAGCTGATTGGTCGGCCGCTGTGGCTCAGCCCACTGTCTAATAGCGGCCAACCACTCAGCTAGCGATCGTGTCTGTTCAGGCCTCGATTGATCGCCACGGTGGAGTGGCCAAATGGTCTAAGGCGCCTCGCTGTGGTGCGCGCGGTTGCTCGCCGTCGGAGGTTCGAGTCCTCCCTGGGGCATGGATGTGTGGTGTGTGTGTGTGTGTGTGTGTTGTCCTTAGGTTAGTTTACCTTAGTTTAAGTAGTTTGTAAGCTACGGACTGATGACCACGCAGTTTGGTCTGATAAATTTACAAACATTTGAACATTTTTTTCACTTGATCACGTGACGTGACGGGCGCGCCATGGCCTGTATTGTTCATTGGCCTCGAACTGAAGTATGTGTCATAGATGAGTTTTACTCCACAGCGATTGTTGTCTGAGAGTAAGGTATATGTATTCAAGTTTAGTTTAAGTTGGATCAGTAGTGCAGGAGGAGATGTGGAACATCCATACATGCATCCCTTTTTGTAATATGTATAAATGAAACATTAACATGTTGGCTGCAGTCTGGCCACCAGCAGCCACAACAGGCGGCTGTAGCCAATACCGTGTAGATACAAGGACTCACAACAAGTCCATGTCACGTCACACCGATAGGCTGTGAGACCAATGAGAGAGACAGGCCATGGCGAGCACATCACGTCACGTGAGGCCTGAACAGACGCGATCACTAGCTGAGTGGTTAGCCGCTATGGGACAGTGGGCTGGGGCTGTGCCCCAGCGGCCGACCAATCAGCTAGCGATAGCGCCGACTCAAGCCTCACTTGATCATGTGACGTGACGTGCGCGCCACGACCTGTCTTTCTCGTTGGCCTCGGATAGGCTGCCATCGCTATAATGAGTGGCTGGCCGCTGGGGCACAGCCCACTACCTCATAGCGCCATCCAGTGAGCTTGCGATGGCAGCCTATCAGTGTGACGTGACAAGGGATTGTTGTGAGGCCTTGTATCTAGACAGTGTTGCTCTGGCGCGCCTCTGACGTCATCGAGGCAGTCAACGTGTTAAAGTAACTGTTGGTTACGCTTTCTCGACTAAACTGCTGAACATATTTTTATGAAATCTGATGTGGAGACAGTTTAAACACAGGGGAAGAACGTAGACTGCTTTAGGAACAATAAAAAAAAAAAGCAATGAAAAGGAAATTATAACAAATAGACCTCTATGAGGATGATGTAAGAAATGGAACATCAGTGAACGTAAAATATGTTACAATAATTATTAAATGTATTAAATAATGTGCACATGGTATAGTATATAGGTATGTGATTAACATGAAGGAAGAAGTAGAAGGAATTTTAGGGTTTAAGGTCCTGTCGATGGCGTGGTCATTAGAGACAGTTGATTAGGACGGTGTCTAGACACGTTCCACAGCAAGCTCCACTCTTAATTGACAGGGAGGAGGGAATGGGGGAGGAAAACACATAATAGGAAGCTGTGCTTAGTTGAGCAGGCAGGCACGTGGGAGTAGCGGGCGTACAATTACTTACCGTTACTCATCATAACACAACTACTCAATTACGAGTTTGATGATTCTTGAACCGATTGATTTGTATGTTGTTTTCGCGATTTTCTGAACAATGATATTTTCTTTGTTTTTAAAATGAAGGTAGTGATTCCAAGATGAATGTAGAATAGCAAAATAGCCGCAAAATGTTCTCCCTGACAGTACTGACAGATGACCAAGACAGAGGGGCGACACAGCAACATAACGTAGTGATTCTACAGAGGGATGGACTTACACAGGCTGTTTGTGAAGTGTAGACTTTTTAGTGGGGCCCTTGGCATCAGAGTTGTATGTGAATTAGATGCTGTGTGTTCAGTTCTGGATTTCTTTTTACGTTTCGTGGACAGGGATCTTCTCGCTCATTTCAAAGAGCAGACAGTTCGTTATGCCCGACAGAAGGTAAGGAAACAAAGTGGAGCTGGGCTTACTCCTGTATGCAGAATGTCTGGTATTTTAAGGTATGGCATGGTTTACATGGCCGGCAGTCAAAGTGTTTACATAAATCTTGACCCCCTGCAGCGTTCCCCAGTGGAAATGTTTTTTTGAAAATTTACATTCTCCGTGATAAAAGTGTGGAACTTTTGTACGAAACATATTTTTCGTTTCATGATAGATGGCACTGTAATCGTCAAAAATAAAAATGAGTTGAAAATTGTTGTCAAACGGTAATATCGCGAAGAAATAGACATCGGATGTTTTCTCTAGGTCAAACACTTGCAGTTTCAGTAAACAGCTGGACAATACATTCGTAGCAGACCTTTGTCGAGCTTATTTAGTATGGGCAAAGAGATGGGCTGGAGAGGGGAACGAGGAAGTTGAACAGAGAAGATGGATTAATATAAGAGTAGAATACATGTATGATACATCCAATATTACTGTTAATTACTGTTAATTAAATTACCGTTATTTGTTTCAGAAGGAGGGTGGAAGCGATGGACAGGGAAAGGGGTGCTAGGTAGAGAGGGGGGGGGGGGGGGGCACGATGCAAATGTGGTCAGAGGGAGAGGAGGATATGGACAAAGAGAGGACGGAAGAGGCACATGGACAGAGAGAGGAGACGTACTAACAGAATATTGCAAGAAATTAATAACCGGGCAACGGCAGCCAGAACGCTAACAGCGTCTGTCAGCGATCGCTGTACCGGAAATACACGTATACATGTTTCACTTTGTGGAGGATAGCAACCAAGAAACTAAATACATTGCCATGAAACTGGATGCTTTCAACAAAACAACGTAAAATGAAGTGTAAATTGGAAGTAACTTGACTTGAGTAACTCGAGCGTATATTAAGCTTCATACAGAGAAAGAGAAATAAATTAGCACAGCCAGAAGGGGGTAGGTACAAACAGCGATATGCCACGACTTCACAGGAATGAGTAAGATAAACATCACAGCACTGATTGTTTATGAAAGAGAAGCCAGGATGGAGTGAAGTTAATTTCGAATTCAGTGTACGAGAGGTAGTCGTGAAGTTTTAATTATTACCTCGAAACAATCCAACTGCTTCCATATATCTTGCTACACGAAACGTCCCGTCTCGAAAATTACTTCTCCGGTATTCTGGGAATGTCTGACATGGAGCGGTTTCATTGCCCGAGAAAAGAAAGACTTTGCTGGGTGCCATTTCTGAAGAATACTGGTGGGTGGGAGGGGGGAGGAAGTGCAAAATTTGATAGTCCAAAGCAGCTTGTGTGCTGTGAGGAATGACCTGCGCGTTGTTCTGGACCGAAACTCCCCACTTTGTTATATTTTTGCGACGCTCTCGGTTCACAGCCTCGCGTAACATTGTGGGGAGGTTTTGGTAGTATATTTCTGTGACGGTTTTCACTTTACGAGCGTAACCTGATAACATCACTGTATACTTACCCAGCTTGACCCTGTATATTGCAAATCGGACTTCAAGTCCTGCTAGAGGTAGGCAGCCATTATTAACATGACAACAAAAGGGGAGTTTTACACTAGATACCGGGAACACGGTTATGCTACTAACAACGGTGCTTTAGGAGATCACCAAAGGGAAATAAACCATAAGCTACGAAATATAGAGGCAGATTTGTCTATTTTGCATATTGGTACGAAGGGTATTACCCTAGATATCCTTGAAGAGCTAGAAATATGAACTAGATATCATAATAAAGTGCGGCACCGTAGCACAGTGGTAGGGTGCCGGACTACAAATCCAAAGGTCACGGTTTCGAAACCCGCCAGGTCCTAGAATTTTTATCTGTCACTTTCCACTTCTTTCGCCTCTGGCAGTGTTGCTGATGTGAAAAATACCGAGTAGCACCGTGGTTCGGAACCCACGTTAAACTGTAGGTCCCCCTATAACTGGCTGGGTAAGTCAGCTCAAAGGTCGGAGGAAAGCAACGGCATACCACCTCCAAACAGGACCATGCCTAGTAAAGAACTGTGGTGTTCAAATCAGTCTTCGGATTGTTGACTGTTTTACCTTTTTATCATAATAATAAAGAATGGTTAATAAATGACCAAATTTTTGGTTCCAGACAGGGTATTTCGATCTCTTTCACAACCTAGGTTTTCTTGAATGACCGATTTTTGTGCTCTCTTCCTGTGCGGGGGTTTCCCTAAGTTTATTCTGTTATTTGTCCTTTGATTAGATATTGGTGGTGCGTTTACTTCTTCCCCTCTTATGGAGACATTTTATATCCGCCATATTCATGACGTTGTTGGTATACGAGAATATCCTTTAAAAAAAAGTCTGAAGTATAGGTTCTAACTATGTTGTTTCATTGTTCGACAACTATTTTCCGTTATTGAAAATGTTTTTAACTAACTCGCCGTTGAGTTCTTTTCATCCTTGTAAATTATGGTAACTTCTGCGGCCATACATAGAGGGCGCCTACGCTACGCCTAAGTTGCTCAACAGTATACTTTCTATTCAGTGGTATTTGCATGTGGAGTAAAAAATAAAATGTTCAAATGTTTGTTAAGCTTATGGGACTTAACTACGGGGTCATCAGTCCCTAAACTTACAAACTACTTATGAACTACTTACGAACTAGGACGGCACAAATATCCATGCCCGAGGGGGGATTCGAACCCCCGACCGTAGTGGCCGTGCAGACCGTGACTGAAGCGCCTCAGTCTCCTTTTTTTTTTTTTTTTTTTTTTTTTTTGCTCTATCGGTAGTTCTGTTCATTGCGGACGCTGTTCGCATTTGTTCGTTGATGTTCGAAGTGTTCGTGGCTCAGCTTTTTTTTATTACAGAGGGCGTTGAGCCCCCTGACCGGGCGCGCTGAGCCACGGCGCCCGGCATCTCCTCGGCCACCGCGGCCGGCGCATGTGGAGCTAGCAACTTAATGTTACAAGTACAGCTGATGTTGACCGTTAATGTATTATGAGTTTTTACATGCATCTTTTTCGGTTCTCCATTCAGGAGAGGTATGTATCTAATAATTTTAAATGCCAGAGATTGGTTAAAAAAATTGATCTTTGTAACTATTTTACCTATATATACTGTATCCTGTACTTTGTCACCAGGTGTTCCGATGATGGGCTGGGCCCGAAACGCGTCAGCGTAAAGAGAAAAATAAAGGATTTTACAACATCTACAACTCCATCATTACTGCAGCCAATCAGCTTTTTTTAGAATGCTTTGTGTTGTCATGATAACATCACACCATGACCGTTCCAAAATAATGAAACATTGGTCGAGGTTGACTGTGTATTCGCCCTTTTCGGCGGTGATGAATCCACACGAGTCCTCCGTATTTACAGACACCAAAACTCAAATGTTTGTATAGTCTATGGGACTTAACTAGGGGATCATCAGTCCCTAAACTTACAAACTACTGATGAACTAACTAAGACTAAGGACGGCACAAATATCCATGCCCGAGGGGGGATTCGAACCCCCGACAGTAGTGGCCGTGTAGACCGTGACTGAAGCGCCTCAGTCCCCGCGGTCACCGCGGCCGGCTACAGACACCATGCAATTGCATTTTAATGAAAGGAAGAGGAAAGTGCAAGTGGGGCTGATGACTGCAGCCGCTCTAGGGCACTGAAATAACTAACTGGAGTTAGTGAATATTTGAGCCGGTCCAAGATTTCTGTTTCTGGCCAGCGGTCACGCAATCTCTTCGCTACCAGGACATCCCTCTCATCCACACCAAATTCCCAAGTGTGCTACACTGCGGGTACACCGCCTCCTATTGTTCATCTCCCCTTCAGTCGGCATTCGAATTCCCAGACAAAGTCGAAAGACATTACAGCATCTGCGGTGAAGAAATGGAACTTAAACACAAGAGATAATTGACGACTTCCGTAGCGTGCGACTTGTGGAATTTGGGGCGGACAGGAGGTGTGACCTGGTAGCGACTTTACGTTATCTTCTCCTCTTGACCAAATTATGCTGTATCGTGAAAATACAACAAACACGTATTGGGCTACTTACGGCTCTATAAAGAAATTTGGCTCTATGTAGTCTTAGGGTCGAACCATACACGTCTACTTTCAAGCCCAGCAACTAAAATAACTGCAAATAGTATCTTGTACCTGTGATGCTACAGTCAGTCTATGCATAGGCTAGTATTTGCTAAATAATAATGAAATATAGAATAAAAATAAATGATTAATTAATAAAAGAAGTTTTATTCTAACATTTGCAAAAGATGGTCGGCAATGCTAGATAACGCAGTTGAATAATGGTTATTCAGATGAATGCTTTGATATAACGGAAGTAGTCCTACACAAACAAAAGAAGCAAATAGAAATAAACCTTATAAAATTAGCAGAACAGATGCGTTGAGTGCGTTATGAGAATGGTAGCAAAATCCCCAACTAAGTAAATCATTCACACAGTAAGTCCATTTCGTGATCACACAACACTAAATAATCGTCAGATCAATATAGTTCAAATCTTAGTCCGACGAGTAGCATACAAACATTAGTAAATTTTCGTGTAGAATCAAATTCACTGGTCAGTTATAATTCCGCAATGCAATCTCAAAAGTTAAAGTTCTTAAACTGACACACATTAGCCCTTGCCAAATTTAAGGTCCCGACAATACGGCCATTTACGGTGCAGATTCTAACACTGTAGCAAATGAATCACTTCAGCTATCTAGGCAGGTCCTCCTCCTCCTAAGACGAGACATAAAATGTTCTTGTAGCCCCTAACAGCTCTGCTCACGAACATCCAAATATTTTAATTGCCCACAGCAGTTTTCTGCCCTAGCCACTCTCTCATTGGCAGATCGCCATACTCTGTAGAAGTTGCATAGTTCATCACAGGAAAAATTTGTTTTGATATAACTTCCACATTAATATTTTCGCAAAAAGGAAAGTTGTAAACATTCAGTCACTTTGGGAATATTCGACACAGCGGATTGGCCGTGCGCACTGAGGCGCCGTGCTGCGGTGGGCGCGGCCGTTCACCGGCGGGGGGAAGCCACAGTGGCCGAGCGGTCTGCAGCGCGCCAGTCACAGTCTGCACGGCTGGTACGGTCGGGGGTTCGAATCTCCCCTCGGATATGGATATTTGTGTCGTCTTTAGTATTTTCATAAGTAGTTTGTAAGTTTAGGGACTGATAACCCCGCTGTTAAGTCCCTTAAGCTTAACAAACATTTGAACCGTCGGGGGTTCGAGTCCTCTCCCGTCATGGGTGTATGTGTTGTCCTTAGTTTAGTTTACCTTATTATAAGTAGTTTGAAAGCTAGGGACTAATAACCATGCAGTTGAGTCCCATAGATTTACAAACATTTGCATTTCTGGGAATATTTATGAGAAGTGCAAATAAAGTATGAAATAACAAAATAGACAAGCTTGACCGCTCATATTACATTATATTTAACGTAAGTTACCTGAAAAATAGACAAATATTCATTAAATAGTGACACGAACCTGTGGACAAGAGGTGCGTATCATGGTACTTGCTACTGCTGAGTTACTGTGGAGGATACAGTGATCTGACTATTTCCAAAATAAATTGATATAACAAGTGTAATAAATCTTTAAATAAATTAAATGAAATTTGTTACTTTCAACGTGGTAGCTTGAGGTTGTAAGCTACCGTCTAAGGCATATTAATTGAAATCACATAAAGCATTCAAAAGTTGGTTTCTTTGAGTTTCTTTTTGCCTTATTCAGATACTGTCTAAATCAACTTTTTTTTTTCTTTCTTAAAGTTGACCGAGTGAGGTGCCGTAGTGGTAGGACATTGGACTCGCATTCGGAAGGACGGTGGTTCAAATCCTCCTCCGGCCATTCATATTTAGGTTTTCCGTGATTTCCGTAAATCACTCCAGGCAAATGCCGGGATGCTTCCTTTGAAAGCATGGCCAATTTCCTTCCCCATTCCATTCTACAAAATCCGCGCATGAGCTCCGTCTCTAATGACCATGCTCTCGACGGGACGTTGAACCCTAAGCTTCCTTCCTCCTTTAAGTTGATCTTGTCAGCGAAAGGCAATGGTCCCAGGTACTAATCCTAGTTCCAACACACATTCTTAGTCTCCCAGGAAATTTGATGATACCAGAGCACGCTCCGCAGTCGCTTAGGCTAGGGATCCCAGTCGTCCCGCGAGACAGTACCGGTTTCGAAACCTGTGTCCCGTGTTCCACCACCTGTCCTGTCTCACAGGACCTACAGTTGTATCGCGTTTTAGTGTTCCTTTTAGCTGAGTGCTGTTTGAAAAATTGGTGCCTCGTCTTGTTATCATGGATAGTAACAACGTAGTACACAAAAATAGTCACCAGCACGGTAATATTTTCAAAAGAAAACGTTACAGTAATTTTCTTTCCTAGTCAGACAGTGGTAGCACATGCAAGGCATAGTGGCGATTTTTCCTGATCTTAACAGTCAAAAAAATGTTCAAATGTTTGTAGAACTTATGGGACTTAACTACGGGGTCATAAGTCCCTAAACTTACAAACTACTTATGAACTAGCTAAGACTAAGGACGGCACAAATATCCATGCCCGAGGGGGGTTCGAAGCCCCGACCGTAGTGGCCGTGCAGACCGTGACTGGAGCGCCTCAGTCCCCTCAGCCACCGCGGCCGGCTTAACAGTCAGCTGTAACCCATTAAACCGCTCTAACAATACTATACTACAAGCACTTGAGCAGTATTGAAAAAGAGAAGTCGATACGTGAGTAGCGCGAAGGGGTTCGTTGATTTGTGATAATGATATGCCACCGAAGAGAAAGTGTGTGTTTTGGGACGTTTTAAAACGTGAATTGAAAATGACATGGATAAAGTGTTTTGTGCTATTTGCAAGTCTGCATTCTCAATTGATCCTGGTGGTAGAAACTGCAGTAGATCATTCCTTCAGCGACTACAAGTGTGGGAATTATTTACCATACTTTAGAAAATCGTAAATTATTTTTATTCATAGATCTGCAAAACCCAGTAGAGGCGGCAATATTACCTTCTAGGAGTGGAACGTATGGAAATATCTTATGGGCTTCCTAAAGGTGAGCGCAAATTATAACATCGTAATTACTGAAGTGTGAAGGAGGCGAGGTACTGGCGGAAGTTAAGCTGTGAGGACGAGCCGAGAAGCGTGCCGGGATAGTTCAGTCGGTAGAGCGCTTGCCCGCGAAAGGCAGAGGCCCCAGATTCAACTCCTGGTTACTGCACACACTTTTAATCTCCCAGGAATTTTCATAACGGTGCATACTCCGCTGCAGAGACAAAATATTATTCTGGATCAACTTTTGTAAAATTAGAATAATTATGCGACTTACAGAGTATGTATCCGTAAACTCACAAAGTGGTTAACGCGACTGCTGGTCGAAGCGCGCAACCCGCGTTAAAATCCCGGTCGGCCACAAGTTTTCACTTGTCGCCATTCATTTACTTGAATGCTCTAGTGCGGTCAGAGTAATTCTTTTCTTTCCTCTTCCGTCTTCCTTTACTCATTAAAATGTATAACCTATACGAACTGGCTTTGATGTCTCTTTTTCCGGACGTATTCGTCACCTTGTACATTTTCGAAAGAATAGACACCACACTATGTACGTTAGCTATAATGGATGGAACATATCCCCATAAGTGATGCACGAGGCACTGAACAGAATTGGAGAGAAAAAGGAATTTTTGGCATACCTTAACTAAAAGAAGGGATCGGTTGGTAGGATACATTCTCAGGCATGAGGGAATTGTAAATTCAGCATTGGAGGGAAGTGTGTCTACGTGTGTGTGTGTGTGTGTGTGTGTGTGTGTGTGTGGTGGGGGATATAGTAAGCAGATTCAGATGTACATGGGTTGCTGTTCTTATGAGGAGATGAAGAGGTTTGCTCAGGATGTAGTAGGGTGCGAAGCTGCATTTAAACAGTCTCCGGACTGAAGACGACAACAACAACAAGAAGTGATGCACAGTATTTGCAGCGACACCCAAAGATAAATCTCTCTCTCTCACACACACACACACACAGAGAGAGAGAGAGAGAGAGAGAGAGAGAGAGAGAGAGAGAGAGAGAGATTCATGTTAATGCACAAGTAGAACAGCTCGACTTCATTCCTATTATTCTATTTATGGAGCCTGATGCAACTTTCAGTCATTAGCCACTTGTTCGAAATACCCGTTAAGAGTAAACTTAGAATGTACGCTAAGCTGCTGTTACCTCATTGGATTTGCGTTACTGAAGGCCGGGGTTGAAATTAAGATTTGTCTTTTCTTTGTGTTCTCTTAATACTTAGGACGAAGTATGTTTCGGTTTCCAAAAGTTGTATGTTTGTGATGAAGCTAGGCAGTGCGGAACTACACGCTTTTGAGTTTTTGTGCTCTTGAATTTAATCACGATTCAGGGTCAGGAGAGGTAAAACAGAAAATCATCTCTAGATTTAGACGGGAAAAAATTTTGCTTGTTTTATTCATGTGATAAAAAGGGTCGAACAGCTAGTACCCGATTCACACTATGGGCACCTATTCAGTTTAAAAAGCGAGCTTTCTACAAAGCGGCAGATTAACACAATAACTGTGCATGGCTTCTTAGGCACGGCCGCGAGGGAATGGCCGCGTAGTCTAAGGCGTCAAGGCACGAAATTAGCGGCCGCTTCCTACGGGGGTTACAGTCCTCCTTCGCGAATATACATATTTGTATGTATGTGTGTGTGTGTGTGTGTGTGTGTGTGTGTGTGTAGCCGCGGCGGAGCGGCCGAGCGAATTGAAGCGGTATGCTACGATGCGCGAGGCCGTTCCCCGTCGGGGGTTCGAACCCCCTCGGGCATGGATGTTTGTGCCGTCTTTAGTATAAGCTAGTTCATCAGTAGTTTGTAAGTTTAGGGACTGATGACCACGCAGTTAAGTCCCATAAGTTCTACAAACATTTGAATATTTGTTTGTACATCTATCGGACCAAACTGTGTGGTCAGCAGTCCGTAGCTTACAAACTACTTAAACTAAGGTAAACCAACCCAAGGATAACACACACACCAATGCCCTAGGGAGGACTCGAACATCCGACGGCGAGCACCCGCTCGCTCCGCAGCGAGGCACCTTAGATCGCTCGGCTACTTCTCCGCGGTGTGCACAGGTGGTATTTACCTTAATAAAAGACGAAAATTTTGTTGAAATGGTCTATGCGCAGTGTATTTAGTAAATATTCCTCCGATATCTTCTGTAAGAATGAAGATGTGAAGTTGGAGTGAATATTTATTTAGGCGGAAGACAACAAAGATCGGATGCACAACAAACAACTAGACGATAGTAAAACTAGTCCCACACGCTTGCGAGTGTCTCGAGTTATTGTATTTAATTGCTCCAAACAGGCAGTTGACAGTTTCAAAGCGGACGCTTTAATATGCTCGATCGCTTGCGGGAATCCAGTATCGGCTACAAGCAAGAGGAAGTAATAGGTAGGGGGCACTACAGTCGTAGTGAGCTAAAAGTTGAGAAACTAGGCAGGAAGGAAAGCGTGCCTGGATAGCCTAATTGATTAAGCCGACGGCTGACCAGAAGCGGGAAATCCGGGTTCGAATCCCGGTCCAGCACAAATTATCATATTTGCTGTTGAATTTATTTCTATGTCCTGAAACGGTCGAAATGATTCAATATATTGAATTAATTTAAAATTGTTGAAAGGGAAAACAACTAGCGGTAGTCTTACAAACTCCTGTAGTGGTAAGGATGCATAAGGTGAGACCAAGCTATCTTGTAGGCCAGTGGTGTAATATGAAACCCCTACCTACCCTCCCCCGAGCAGCCGATTCATCGTTACGGCAGTAGGCTTAAAATAATCACACCGCGTTATTGTAACTGAATTGCGCCAGCTGAAACTGAAAACGCAAAACGCCTCTTATTGCTGTGTTGTCACACTCTCGACTCGATGCTCACTGCGTAATACCACAGTCTAATACACCGGTCGTGATACTGGTGTGAAATCTGTTACCGCCTGCCAGCCAGCACGACACTAGCGCTCCTAGCTGTGAGCAAGGAAACTTCCCGTTTAATTCATATACATATACAAATAACACTTTATTTACGACAGGATTGTGTTATTTTGGACTCGAGAACCTTAATTTAATACCAGCCGAAAAGGACGATGCTAAAAGAAACACCAGTGGAGGTAAAACGTATGAATGAAATGACAAAAACTATTACCTACGCATGTAGAAATACGTAACGATGCGAATATTTTTGCAGTTTTCCCTATGGAAACCAAAATAATGTACATCAACAGAGACAAACAGTTTCAAGCGCAAGAAGCCTGGCCGTGTAGCTCCAAACAAACTGCTATGACAGGTAATTCCTTTTTCGTTTCTTTCCGTGATTTAAATTAAAATGTTTGTAAATCTTATGGGACTTAACGTCTGTGGTTATCAGTCCCTAAGCTTACAAACTACTTAAACTAACTTAAAAATAAAGACAACACAGGTACCCATGCCCGAGGGAGGACTCGAACCTCCGGCGGCGAGCAACTGCGCGCTCCGCAGCATGGCGTTTAAGACCACTCGGCCCCTTCACTGCGGCTCCGTGATTTAGTTTTTAAGGCATCTGTTAGAAAAACTCCGAATTTTGTCTTTATTATTGTCCTGGGTCCGATAAGGTACTTCCAACCAGCAGTAGAAAAAAGTTGAAAATTTACCAGCTGTCCTCTTTATGTTTACGTGCATAGCAAACACTAAGTAATTACCAAATCGAAATACTGAAACATTTTGACCATTTCTCTTTGCTCGCAGCCTATAGTGGATTATCGCAGGGGATCAAAAATGTACAAATGTTTGTAAAGCTTATGGGTCATCGCTGCGGGGTCATCGCTCCCTAAACTTACAAACTACTTATAAAGTAGTTTATGCTAAAGACAGCACAAACATCCATGCCCGAGGGGTGATTCGAGCCCTCTACGATGAACGGCCTCGCGAATCGGAACATAACGCCTCAATGCGCTCGGCCACTCCGCACGGCCGTAAGGGATCGAGCGTTTGAATGCGTCCGCTTTGAAATTGTCATTACCAGATGTGGGCATATTTACAATGACTGATATGGTGCCTTAAATGTCCTAAACGAACAAACACCATATCAATAATTGAAAATACTAATTAATTAGATTTACTTCCGGGAAACCCAGCCGAGTATGACCACTGACTTTTAGATTTGATTTTGTTATTGACATTCTTATACCTTTTGTGTATTGCCTGTCTCACTCCTCACTATGTTCCGATGGTTTTCATCTTACTTTCCGATCCTCCAGTTTTTTTTCCTAAAATATGAGGTTTTATAGTTTTGTAGTACATTCGTAAGAATCTTACAGTATAGCTTATAAGGAGCAATTTTTCTGCACCTTTGGGCATACAAATTGCATTTATCATTCTCTATATACTTTATGTAAGCCATTTTCTACTCTTAAAAACATCAAAAAATAATTATTATATGAAATTTATGTATTTTTCAGGCGAATCGTAACGAAAACTTATTAACATTTTGACTATGTTACGTGCCTTCTTAGTGTACTTTGAAAATCTTAAATATGAGAAATGTGGTGTCTTTTTCTGATTGTTATTGCATTTTTTGGCGCTAAAAGCGTTACGAAAACGAATATGATCTGCGAATAACACGACTTACAATGCACGAGATACCGCCAGCTTAGTAGTGTGTCCTGCTGGCCGCTCGGCGCGCTGCTACCGCGGTAACAAACATTCGCTCGACTGTCGTGACTGGTGTGTTAGACCCAATGAGAAGGCCGCGGCGCTCTCGTGTGACACCGTGCAAAGTAGGCCGCTACTGGCTGCCCACTAGGACACAGCCCACAAGGCCTCTGCGTCCTAGTGCAACCAGCGGCTGCGAGTTTGTGTATTACCGGCACCACGTAGGTTATAGAGAAGGCTGCGCCACACTCATGTGACGTCACACCAAGTAGACCACACAGCTGAGCCAACACCGCGTAGAAGACAAGGCCTTACAACTGGCCGTGCCTACGTCACACCAAAAGGCCGTAAACGCATGCTGACTGGCCGGCCGCTACGAGGCGGTGGGTTTGCCCCAGTGGTCAGGCAGTCAGATGGAGGCCGCCGCCTCTCGCTGTCACGTAGGCACGGCCAGTTGCGTGGCCGACGAGAAAGACAGGCCGCGGCCCGCACGTCATACCATGTGATCAAGTGAGGCCTGAGCCGGCGCGATCGCTAGCGGATTGGCCGGCCGCTGGGGCACAGCCCACTGTCTCATACCGGCTAGCCAATCTGCTAGCGATCGCGCTGGCTCAGGCCTCACTTGATCACGTGATATGACGTGCGCGCCGCGGCCTGTCTCTCTCGTCGGCCTCAGGCCAGTTGTGAGGCCATGTCTTCTAGGCGGTGTTGGCTCAGCGGTTGTGGCCTACTTGACGTGACGTCACATGAGTGTGCCGCGGCCGTCTCTATAGCCTACGTGGTGCTGGTAATACACGAACTCGCGAGTCGCTGGTTGCACTAGGCCGACACGTACCGGCAGCTACATTAACCGTGAACTTAAAACTGTCGCCGACTTAAACTGTTAGTTCCAGTGCATAAGTTAAAATGCATCCCAAGTTCTTTTTTCCATTCATGCAGGAAATATATTCTGGTGAAACTGGATAAAGCTTTCTCAAGCATCTTAATTGACTATAGTTACTTTATACGCTGAAGAACTGATGTACAGCGATTATTTTAGAGTTCACCGCGGTGGAGTAGCCGTGCGGTCCAAGGCACCTCGCTGCGGAGCACGAGGTTGCTCGCCGTCGGGGTTTCGATTCTTCCCTGGGGCATGGGTGTGTGTGTTGTCCTTAGATAAGTTTACCTTAGTTTAGGTAGTTTGTAAGCTACGGACTGATGACCACGCAGTTTGGTCCGATAGATTTACAAACATTTGAACATTTATGAATTTTAGAGTTCAGTCGTTTTTACTGGGCATGTCTTCAAGAGTCATCTGCTGCAGGTGTTCACTGTTTACAGTGCAAAACTGTACGTGATCCTGAAGGCAATGGAGTAACGAGGGATGGAAGAGGGAAGAATTTTTAATTGTGTTCGAATTTCAGTAATGCTGCTTAATTAAATTACGGCTACACATTTAATACTGTTGCTTGTTTTTAATGGTTTAAGAAATTGATATGCATTATTGATACCACCAAATAATCCCTTGTTCTTCGTTCAGTCAGTCTAAATGTCAGGCCAGTATCCCAGGATATTGATTGTATGGTAAATACGTAATACTTTATATGAGCTAATGAATATTTAATTTATATTAATGCTTGTATATTTATTTATTTATTCGTGTCAGAAGCACTTAGTATGCATAAACTAATGTACAATATTTGCATGTTATGTGAATACATGATATTTACAAGACAATTATTTACACTTTTGATGCCCAGAAGTTAGCGACCTGAATTCCATTTGGTGTTGCATGTAGTAGATCTTCTGGTGTACATGTTGCTGGACACTGGGTACACTGGAGCAGGTGGGAGGTCGTCTACGTCGCTCCGCATTCACAGAGTGGCGACTCCACTGGGAAGCTCCATTTAACCAGATTACTCTTACATTTTGTGACACCTGAACGTAGTTTGTTGAGTGATCTCCATGTACTCCACTTCTCTGTATAGCCGGGTGGTAGTTTTTCACATGGTGTAAACCATCCTGCAGTACAGGTATACCTTGCACGCCATAGTTCGGTTCGGCATTGCTGCAATGTCCCAAGTAGAGCCTCCGTAGATCTAAGGAAGCTCTGCCTGGATTTTAGTCGTTGGTTTGCTGGTTGATGACCATATAGGGGATGGGCTTCGGAAGTTTCTGATTTTCCCCTCTCACTTTTTGCTGCTACCTCTCGGCTTGCCAGAGACTGTGTTGCCAGAAATGTTCTTCGTTTCGTTCCTTGAAACTAAACAAAAGAGTGATACAAACATTAGACACTTTATAGTAGCCAAGTTCGAACCAGAGGCAACGAGTCAGAAGTCTCGTGCGCTACCGTATTCTGTTTTTACGGTTTGAGGAAATCAAAAGGAGAAAACATTCAGCAATGTCACTGACAGGCTGATTTTATTTGCCCGCACAATGACCTGGTTATGTCCACTGCAATGACAAATCGGTAACTTTCCCACGTGTTGCATTTTTTAACGGTAACTTCTCATCACAGTCTACCCTACAATACTCTTACCTACTTATCATCCTCTTTCTGACCATGATTTATATCAAGTGGCTGGATGCTGTATTTCCTAAAGCAAGAACAGAATACAATTACCCTCATACCAATGGTACATATAATGTATATGAAATGTGACGTATTACTGTTGTGGTATTCAGTATTAGTTAACCAATCACTACTTCACTTGATAAATTACGATACAAACCCGAGTTCTTACACGATGACCTGTAAGATAGCCAAGATTAATTTAACTAATACATTACATTGGATGTTAAGTAATTTTAATTTTAGTCATAAAGAAGTTCAAATTTAAATTTTAGAGCAGAAATATTTCATGTAAATACCTAATGGACATGAACAGTATTGTCAGAAACAGTAAGCAAAAATATAACTTTGACTATAGACGTAATTTTCGGTGTAAGCAAGCGTGTCAGACGGTAACATGGGAAAGGCAGCGCTGCTTTTGTGTATTAGACAAAGGAAAATTGTTTGCGCCAGTGCGGAAAATAGAAGTGACATCAAGCAGAATACAAAATAAGCGCGTCCAACGGATAATAAAATGTAGCCCCACAGCTTGCGAAGTTTACTAGGCAAACAAATTGTTATTTTGCAGAGGGCAGTTGCAACTTCCAAAAATATGTGCTAATGAATTTTTAAATATGTATTGCTCCAAATGAAAATTGAAAAAAAAAACCGAAACGCTTATTTGAATAAATAAAAATATACAGGATGGACAGAAAAGCATGCAAAGTTGTTGCAGGATAGCCGCGGTGGAGTAGCCGAGCGGTCTAAAGCACCTCGCAGCGGAGCGCGCGGTTGCTCGCCGTGGAGGTTCGAGTCCTCCCTGGGGCATGGGTGTGTGTGTTTGTCCGTAGGTTAGTTTACCTAGGTTTAAGTAGTTTGTAAGCTACGGACTGATGACCACGCAGTTTGGTCCGATAGATTTACAGACATTTGAACATTTTTGTTTCAGGATACGCTGGGCTGAAAAACAATTATATATATATATATATATATATATATATATATATATATATATATATATATATATATATATAACACACATATGGCACGTCGCACCGTTTCCGATTTAATTGTCGTTGAAGTTACCCAATCAGATCGTTGGATGGACAAATTCAAGTAGATTGCCAGAGACTGTGTTGCCAGAAATGTTCTTCTTTTCGTTTCTTGAAACTGAACAAAAAGCGATACAAACATTAGACACTTGATAGTAGCGAAGTGCGAACCAGAGGCAACGAGTCAGAAGTCTCGTGCGCTACCGTACTCTGTTTTTTCGATTTGAGGAAATCAAAAGGGGAAAACATTCAGCAATGTCACTGCCCGCAGATTGACCTGGTTACGTCCACTGCAATGACAATTAAATCGGTAACTTTCCCATGTGTCGCATTTTTTAACGGTAACTTCCTATCACAGTTTACCCTGCAATACTCTTACCTACTTATCAGCCTCTTTCTGACCATCCTTTATATCAAGTGGCTGGATGCTGTATTTCCTAAAGCAAGAACAGAACACAATTACCCTCATACCAACGGTACATATAATGTTTTCATTGGTACATTGATAGAAACAATGTTACGTAATTAAGTATTTGAAAGTCCTGGTAGGCATTTAGATATACTGGCGATATTACTGTAACACGCCGCTGGAAGAGCCAAAGCAATAAATCAAATGTTTGTAAAGCTGTGGGACTTAACTGCTCTCGCCATCAGTCCCTAGATTTACAAACTACTTACACTAACTTATGCTAAGGACAACAAATACACCCATGCCCGAGGGAGGACTCCAACCTCCGACGGCGAGCAGCGGCGCGCTCCGCAGCAAGGCGCCTTGGAACGCTCGGCCACTCCACCGCGGCCCAAAGCAAGAAGTAAATAAAGGGGACGATCGTGCGGAATGACGAATCCATTTTTGGAGGGGGAGTAGTTAAGCTCAGAGAAATGTTGTGCCACCGTGCTGTCTCCAAACTGTATTTATTTATTTATTTTTTATGTAATTGGATGTCTGGAAAATAATATTAAGAAGACATCTCTCTGCGTTACCTTTCCTATATATATATATATATATATATATATATATATATATATATATATATATATATATAAAGAGCTCTGGGAAGTCTGAGGGCGGTTGCAGCAGGTTTGGGAGCGGGACGGGGATCTGCAGCTGTTTCTTGGAGGGAGGGCTGCTGCTCCATAGGTCCCCCTCTCTGGAGTCGCCAATGATCGTGCTGTAACTATTTTCTGCATTTCAAGGAAAACGCTGCCGCATCAATCCATGCTGAGTTGGTGGAAGCTTGCGGTAACGACGAACAGCCACATGGCACAGTAGTTAACAAACTGCAGACGTTTGCAGAGTAGTCAAACAAGTCTGAATAGACGAAGGAGAAAGTGACTGACCATCGACCTGTGAAGGATCAGGAGGGCAAGAGAGCAGAGGCCACGGTGCTTTAAGACCGGCGTACCGCAGTCGTAACGATAGCGTCGTAAGTAAAAACAGCCGCGGATCTGTTTTCAACAGCTTTCACGTCATTTAGCGCGTAACAAAGTCGGCGCGCTCTGAGTTCCACAATAATTCCTTACACCCGTTCGGAAGGAGGTACGGTCCGAGGTAGCAGCGGAAATGTTGCAGCTGTGTCAGGCCAATACGGATGACTTGTTTAGCCGCCAGATCACTACGGACGATGCCTGGGAATCACTGCGACTCCGAGAGAAACGAGTACACGAATACTAAAAGAGATCCGTCAAACTTCTAATATATAAAGCAGAGTGTCCGTATGTGAGTACGTGTTGCATACAAAGCTACAGTTTTAATCCGATCTTTTTCAAATTTTGTACGCGTAGGCTTCAATCCATGTGGACGGTCGCCGTAAGTGTAAGAATTACGTACGACACATAGTTCATGAGATATGACGTCATAAACAATTAGATGCGCGAAAAACTGCTGCATTTAGCGACAATGCTGCTCATTCTCGCCTAAACGACTGGACCGATTTCAACCAGATTTGTACACACATTACTTACCGTGAGGTAACAATTGCTGCAGGGTTAAGAATCACATACGACACATGGTTCAGAAGATATGACGTCATAAACAATAGGAATCGGAAAAAACTGCCACATAATGCGGCGAGACTTTATGACTATGCTATATGAGAATGAGAGTACTTAGCGACTTGCAACACACTTTAAACATAATTTAAAAATTTTATTAAAATTTTCTCGCTGACAACCCTAGGAAAATGATGAAAGGAAAAAAAATTTCTCGCTTACTACTTTTCCTCTGTTTATGGAGTAAAACTACGGCATTTGGTATGACGTTACAATTTATAATTTCTACACTACAAATTCTAGCCGCAGTAAATTTTACAGACAGTATACACGTATATAGCTGTGTGTTACTTCTAAATTTTATCATAGTACGACACGTAGTTCATGAGATATGAGCACATAAACAGTAACGTTCGTGGAAAACCCCCACATCACGCACCAAGTTGCAATCTATTACTTGTTTACTACTAATTGTATTCCCAAGAGATTTTACAGACATACAGCCCTTATAAAATCGAATATATACCAGGAATAAATTAATAAGTATCCGGGCAACGCCGGGTTTTCAGCTAGACCTTCATAAAGATAAATCATTTAATTCGAAAGGCCGTAAATCCAATTTAATATCTTGGAATTACAATTATGACCGACTGAAATTGGAAAGAACACAAAATGTTGTGGCGTAGGCGAAGTAAAGGCTGCGTTTTATTGGCCGAACACTTGGAAGACGCAAAACAGAACTACTAAAGAGACTGGCTGTATTACGCTTGTCCGTTCTCTTTTGGAGTATTGGAATGGGCGTAGGGGAAGAGGGCGGGGGCGACATGCCGGCCAGCCTAGATGTAGTTAGTAGGCAGTTTCCCACATCCAAGTAGCCAGTACACAAGTTCCTTCTCAGGTACACGATTCACAAACGTTTAAAGAAAGCTTTCGCAGTCTTTTACATTTGTAAAACTGTACACAACAATTGCGGTACAAATGTCACTTCCCGATGGAGGGGGTAATGGGTGGCAACAGGAAGAGCATGTGGCCCCCGTTCAATTAACCACGCCAAAGCAACAATAACCACGCGACCCCAGCAATGCAGGAAAGGCGTCAGAAAATGAAGACTCCATTCTCTCGACGACCAGCAGCTTCTTCCTCTTTCCTCGGAGGATGAAACCATTGCGGGAGGGTCGTTTCCAGAATGACCATCACCTGATTTTCTGTGTGGAACGCTTGTTGAACAGCCAAAGTGCAAGCGTTTACCACCAATGTATCTTATAAACTTCACATAATATAAACAAAACAGCTACCTACCACATTCCAACAAATGTCATATGCAAAGACCTAGTATTCTGTGTGTTGTATCTTTGTTTACCATCTTTGAGAACCTAAGCCATAGCGCCTTTGTCGATGCCGTCAATAGTTTACCTGATGATGGCCTAATAAGCCGAAAACTAGTTAGTAAATAAACAAAAAATTAGTAGAACAGAAACAGTTTGTTTGTTTTCAACCTTAAAAATCAATGTCTCTGCCAATTTATGCATCGTTGGTAAAAAAAAGTAAAGCATTCATGAATGAATGTGTGAAAAGGGACTAAGACCAATACTTAGGGTCATGATCGAAATTGATTTATTTCGAAGTCGTAATTAATTTTTTATTACAACCCCTCGTAGACGAGTGTGGCCTCATACGAAATACTCTCGTGTTTCTATTGTTCTCATGCTTGTTGACCAGAAATAACACTGAGTTGGCAGATTTATGCTCACTGTAAAAACACATACTAATTATGTTGAGGTTTACTTGTACATTTTACACATTGTATATTTTTTATGTTTTCTTTTTTTGACCTAATACTGTTCTTTTGATACATTTTTAGTCGCATTATCAATTAGTCCGTACATTTTTTCAAAATAAATGCACAGGGCATCTGCATGTTGAAATATGTTTCCCTTATATAAATGAAGATTGTAAACGAGTGTCCAGCATGTTCATGTACAATGTAGAAAAGAATCTTACACCACTCTTGACGTAGAGTTCGAGGGTTTAGTATGTAAGGAAGGAAGCTTAGGGTTTAACGTCCCGTCGACAGCGTGGTCATTAGAGACGGAGCTAATGCTCGGAGTTTTGGGTAAGGACGGGGAAGGAAATCGGCCGTGCCCTTTGAAAGGAACAATCCCGGCATTTGCCTGAAGTGATTTAGGGAAATCACGGAAAACCTGGATAGCCGGAGGTGGATTTGAACCACCGTCCTCCCGAATGCGACTCCAGTGCGTTACCACTGCGCCACATCGCTCGGTGGTTTAGTATGTATCAAAACGAATGGTAATCAAATTTTAGTTTAGTTATCATCAAGCTATCTTCCGCCTCTTACTACACATTTTCAGTCTGTTCGTTATATACTAACACTAACATTCATCCTATGGGCCTCGGAAGGCATTATAGGTACCGACCGGACGCCGGGTCATCGTCATTCAGGTGGCGTCAACAATTGCGGTATTTGGTCAGCACACCGCTCTAACAGACGTTTTGTCAGTTTCGTGAAGAATTTATATAGAAACTTCACTAATTTTTACATAAGTGCTATGTACAGACGTTCCCTATATTAACGCGTGATTGTATATTGAAAGGAGATGTTCTGTGTAATGGACATTTTTAACCTTTTAGCGTTTTTAGAGATACATCTAATTATTTTAAAATGAGCGCCAAAGACTGAAATGTCGATAGAGCAGAAGAATCCTGCCACGATCATCATCATTATATCGTTAAAACAGTAATTTGCTTAAAATAAACTGTGATTTTTTCTTTCTGATTTGTTTCCTATCATATGAATAATAGATATTGTGCAACAGTTTTGTGCATGGCTGTGAATCAGCGACTGTTACAATACAATTAAATTTACAAGGGGCAGCCCTCAGTCGCAAAGTACGAAAATAATCGTTACCAGGTTTCAATGCCGCTATGGTCATCTTCGTCTGAAGAAGGTGCCCATAGCGGCATTGAAACCTGGTAACGATTATTTTCGTACTTTGCGACTGAGGGCTGCCCCTCATAAATTTAATTGATATTGTGCAACGTCAGAGAATTCAGTATTCTCAATAATTCTTAAGAGATACAACTAAACGAAAACATTTATAAAGTTACTGTACAAAAACTAATGCATAATTATTTCGTTAACATTAAATATTTGTTCAATTCGGCAAAGTATCGTAGTGTTCTGAAAAGTACATAACATTTGTTGTCGAACCAAAACTGAAAGTACTAAACTGACGTTATTTTTCTTATCCTGTCTGATAACTCCAGAAAGAGGGGGTAGTGTGATTAAAGCATTGTACTTTCATTACAGAGAGAACAGATTCGTAATCCCATATGGCAATCCAGTTTTAGGTATCCATGGATCCGTAAATTACCGGCATTGTTCCTTGTAAAAGGCAACTGATATTTCCTTTTCTGAGCTTGTCCCATTAGAGTCTGTGTTCTGTTTATAATTGCCCTTGTGTCAGTGGAATGTTAGACCCTAATCTTCCTATTTTCCTTTCGTCTCAGAACTATTTACTCCGGGTTGTTTTGCATATATGCGTAATTTACAGGTCTATTTGTACCTTTGGCAATGATTCAAAATGTTCAAATGTTTGTTAAGCTATGGGACTTAACTACGGGGTCATCAGTCCCTAAACTTACAAACTACTTATCAACTAGCTTAACCTAAGGACGGCACAAATATCCATGCCCGAGAGGGGATTCGAATCCCCGACCGTAGTGGCCGTGCAGACCGTGACTGAAGCGCCTCAGTACCCTCGGCCACCGCGGCCGGCGGCAATGATTATTATGTGTTGTGCAAGTTAGTTTTTTAAACTGTACGCATTTAGGAAATGTTGCTACACAAGTTTAAAAGCGATAAAATAATCACAAATGCAGATTTTTAAGAATGGGACAGTTTTTTACACAACGTAACATTTGTCAAAACTGGAAATAAAGTTTCTGGAAAGTTGGGAAACCAAGACCTGTTGAAGTATGTGACAATCTGTCCTTTTAGCTGTCTTACGCTTAAAAGCAAACATTATAGGTAGTGGTATAATACTGAAGTATTGTGTGAAAATTTATACCAAGATCGGGAATCGAACCCGGGTCTCCTTCTCTGTAGGCAATTGCGCTCACCACTAAGCCACCTTGACACAGTGCCAATTTACAATAACATGGATCTACTTTGGCATGCCTCTCGTAAGTCCAAAATCTCACACCTGCCTCAGTCAAAATAATTTACTTCTTCTTGTCTTCCTTTTTTGCCTTTATTCCTCATGTGCAGGGGCGGCGTGGTTAATCGGATTTTGTGTAGTAAATTTTAAGGGGTGGCCGGATACTTCTGCTGCCACCACTTCAACTCCGGGAAGGAAGGAAGTGTACCCGAAATGTCTGCGTATAGTGTTACACGTGTGAAAGTGTGGGGATTGCTTTATAAATTTTTGTGAATCGTGTAACTAAGGCTCAATTTTGGTACCTGCCCGGTATTCACCTAGCGGGATGTGGAAAACCGCCTCAAAGCTACATCTAAGCTGTCACACACACCGACTTACATCGTTAATCACTCGGGCTGATTTGAAACGGGGGCGGTATACCACCGTGTCGCGGAAAGCAGCGCTTTAAAACACGCGGCTAAGCGGGAGGAAATGCCCCACTCTTCATGACGTTCCCCTTAAAGTCGATCGATCGATGCTTACCGAGCATTCTGACACTTCCTTCCCGCACTCTTCCAAATACACATGGCTCCATTCGGATTGCGTTATATGCATTGTTCGCACACTCCTCATTGAATATCGGTTTACCATGCACGAATGCCAATAAATGTCCCCATATCCATGCAATAACCCGATTCGGGTGACCGGAAAGGCCAGGAAATGTAGACCTCCTCGACCAACCCGCAGGCTGTGAAACGTTGCAGTGATATACTACCGGGTCCTCCACGAACCCCTTTGGAGCCCGTGTGCGTAATAAATTATGACACCACAAAAAAAAAAAAAAAAAAAAAAAAAAAAAAAAAAAAAAAAAAAAAAATGCAACGGTGTATAAATGCAGCAAAAAAAGGAAACCAGTTTCTATAATCAAACAACTTATTGTTATCAGTATATTAGTGAATTAGAATTCACTTAAATCTGTAGATTACTGTAGGGTATAATGCATTAGGTGCGACTTACAAAATCAATCTATTATGTTCTTAAATCCGAGAATATTTTAATCCGTGATTTTTGCCGATATGTAAATGAAAGTTGGCTTTTGCCTGAAATGTATTTAGACAAAATGAACTATTCTCACTTTGATGATTGTTGAGACTATTTGCCCAGAATCCACACTGTCCACCATATCACGTTCCATTGAAGCCACAGCCCAGTTTATAATGTAATTTTGTTCTGAAATATTATTTATCATTTTTAGTCTGTAAAGGGTATTTCATCTGAAGCAACTGTGGCTGGTAGGCTAAGAAATATTGCTATTGCTGTGTTGGAAAAAGTTGGTGCTAACTAATTTGTAGTAACGCGGGTATGGCCGTGCGTTCTGGAGCATGGTTGTATATATATATATATATATATATATATATATATATATATATATATATATATATATCTGCCGTGTGTGTGTGTGTGTGTGTGTGTGTGTGTGTGTGTGTGTGTGTGTGTGTGTGTGTGAGTGAGTGAGTGAGTAGGATAATTTGGGTAAGTAGTTTCGTGTTATGTTTCGGGAAGCAGCAGGTTCAGGAGATTGACCGTGACGAGCAAGGATGTAGACACAAGACACAGGTCTGTGAGTAAATGAATTGATTAGTGCACATATATTTATTTCAGATGAAATAATACTTAACTTTACTGTCCTTGTGTTGGTACAAAATTCTTCCTGTCTAATACATTATTTTGCAATGTATCACTTAGAGTCCGGGCCAAAGAATGCTGCTCCGGCTCGTGCTAAGACAGACTGTTGGCTGTCGTATATGCAACTCTTCTGTTGACTCCTGAATCGAAACTGTAGACCTGCCTCCGTGTTGCTGTGCTGCGTCAGGCGAGCCCCCCCCCCCCCCCCCCTTTTTCCTATTGGCCGGCGCGTGAAGCGAGCAATGAGGTGCAGAGACTGCGGGCGCCTTCGGCGGACGAAGTAAGACAGTCAGTCTAAATTTGAAAACTTAATAAATCACGGAATAATATATATAGAGAGGTAAAAATTGACACACATGGTTTTATTAGAGCCACATCTACCGTTATCGGGCCTTTTTTCTTCGAGGAACTGCGTTACTCTGGTTTCGTAACCGTTTGTACCGTGACGGGTGAGAGGTACGCCGATCTGTTACAGAATCGCATCATCACCAACCTGGCTGATAAACACCTGCTGGAACGTACGATTTTTATGCAGGATGGCGATCCACTCCACATTGCTAGACGCGTGAAAGATCTCTTGCGCGTGTCGTTTGGTGATGATCGTGTGCTCAGCCGCCACTTTCGTCATGCTTGGCCTCCCAGGTCCCCAGACCTCAGTCCGTGCGATTATTGGCTTTGGGGTTACCTGAAGTCGCAAATGTATCGTGATCGACCGACATCTCTAGGGATGTTGAAAGACAACATCCGACGCCAATGCCTCACCATATCTCTGGACAGGCTTTACAGTGCTGTTCACAACATTATTCCTCGACTACAGCTATTGTTGAGAAATGATGGTGAAAATATTGAGCATTTCCTGTGAAGAACATCATCTTTGCTTTGTCTTAATTTGTTACGCTAATTATTGTTTTTCTTTTCTCATCAGATGAAGCGCCTGCTGTCGGACATTTTTTGACCTTTTTTTTGTTCTAATAAAAACCCATGTCATTCTAAGCATGTGTGTCAATTTTTATCTGTCTATCTACATTATTCCGTGATTTATTAAGTTTTCAAATTTATACTGACTTTTTGATCACCCGGTACTATAGAGCGACTTATCGGCCGTCTTGTGCTGGTGTGACGACTTGCCTCGACCACCGACGTTGTGGCGAATAGCGAAGGCACAGCAATTTGTAGGTCTAGGGACCGATGATCAGAGTACTTTGATCCTTTAGGTCTTCATACATTAGAACATTTTGAACTAATTTGTAAAAAACATATTGTAGAATGCTTTTTGGAACATAAGAGTTTTACAGCCTTAATTCCATTGTACAAATCAATAACTTAAATATCAGTTTCAGTCGTCGAACCGTCTATATCTTTCAGATATAAATCTTTAGAGTATTTCATCAATTCTACTTCAAGGCTGCTACATAATGCCTTATTGAAAGAGCCAGAACAATCAGCTACAGTTTCTTAGCTATTCAGATCGATTTGTCAAGCAAATTCATATTGCCACGAGACACCACGTAAACCGACTGCCGGCGTGGCGCAGGGGATAGCGCGGTGCTGAAGGTCGCCGGTTCAATACCGCCCGCCGGCAAAAATTTATTTCTTTGTAATTAACAATTCCAGAATGTTCTACATCTTTCTTATGTTCACTTGTAAATTCTACTTGTTTCTTATGCTAACTGTTCTTCTAATTTCTGGTACATTCTGCCTGTGTATAAATAGCAGAGCACCCTGCCCGAGAGGCAGTCAGTACTGCGTGTACGTTCAGTTCGCAATAAACCTGTTTTCAGGAGAAATGCTGTGCTCAGTTGACAACCCTGCCTTTGAAGTCAAGCCTTCTTCCATTTCAACGCGACATTGTTTGGTGGAGGCGCCGGGTAACCTGTGCAACAGCTGCATCACCGTGGCTCCAATTAGGCAACGTAGAAGCCGTCGCTTACACGGACTAGAACCGGAATACAAGGGATATACCGAGTACATCCTTCCGAAAGTCCGTATCATGAGAAGAACCATGGCCACGAAATCAGCGGTAGGCCAGCTGAACATCAGACACCCGTCGGTGTTCTCTGGAGACGCTGGACAGGATCCCAACAAATGGCTAAAAGGGTTCGACCGAGTCGCCAAGTACAACAAGTGGGATCATACAATGTGCTTGGCCAACGTTTATTTCTACCTGGACGGAACAGCTCAGCAATGGTTTGAGAACAACGAAGACAAGTTGAATGACTGGGAGACGTTCCAGACGGAACTTAAGAAGATGGTTTGGAGATCGCCAGCGACAAATCCGCTCGGCGAAAGAAGAACTGAAGAACCGAGCCCAACGACATGGTGAGCCGATACAGTCATACATACAGAATGTTTTGGCCCTGTGTAATATAGTCAATCCGAATGTGACTGAGGCCGACAAAATCACGCATCTGATGAAATGTATAGCAGAAGACATGTACCAAACTCTTCTGATAAAAGACGTCGCTACGACGGAACAGTTCATCAAGTGGTGCCAGCGTATTGAAGAGGTGCAACAGACGCAAGAAGTATGACAGACTCCCGAATGTAGTCCCTATGGCCGTTATGGAAGACCAGCATGACTTCGCTTCTCTCGTACGACAAATTGTGAGAGAAGAATTACAACAATTTATGGCAGCCGGGACTGCTATACCGAGCGAGCATCAGATTATGGCCATGGATGTAAGCCCTGTAAGTCCCGAGAGAGCCGACGCCGCGGAGGAAGAGGTATTTCAATCATTAGCTCCTGTCTGCCCCTTCAGTCGCACCCGACGTGAAGAATGGCGTCGTCCTGCTATGACTTACACCGCAGCCACCAAACAGCAGCCTATGAATCGGCCCACGCGGCCACAACCAACTCCCCCGGTAACTATGACAACACGCATTGTGTTTCCACTGTGGGCGCCCTGGACATGTCGTACGCTACTGCAGAGAGAGAAAGTGAATATTCGACGATTATTTTGCCTCAAGACGTCAGCCATCAGAGCAGTTCTATCCCAGGCAGTCACCTGCTGATGAGTTCAATCGACCTATGGGAAGAAGCCCATCCCCGTACCCTAGACGAGGTCGCTACCCGACGCGCCGCTGCCGTTCACTGTCGCCGTAGAGAGGTACCAGCCGCTCCCCTAGCCGCCGCGCCCAGGAAAACTAAGCGAGGCGACCATCTACGGAGGTGAGACCGCCGCAGATGAAAATCCTCCATGGACGACAGTCGCTAAGATGTCGGGAAATCTCATCGACGCCATAATCGACGGCCAACCTGTCCAGGCATTGGTTGATTAAAGAGCTTTCTCTGCATTGTCGCATAATTACCGGCGCACACTAAGGAATGCAATGTTCTGTGCTACGGAAACAACTGAGCTGAAGGTCGCAAATGGGAAGTAAGTCTAGCCAGCAGGGGCGTGTGTCGCAATAATAACCATCAACAACAGGACACAGCCGTTTGAATTTGTCGTTTTAACAGAGTGTAGTCATAGTGTCATCGTCGGATGGGACCTCCTTCAGGCATACCAAGCTATTATTAACTGTGGAAGAACGTAGCTGCAAATTGAGGAAGTCGTTCCAACGGGTACACGTAATCCAAAATTTTCTGGGAAGTTATTTGCCGTTGACAATGGACAATCCGTCCGTTGACAATGAGAAGCGTTCCAGTCACAAACACAGATGACCGGTTAAACTGTGAAGTGGTTGTCGATAGTAAAAAGTTTATTAGGCTTACTAAAGAAATTTACATGTTAGCGTCTATCATAAGCATTACCGGTGGTCGAGGAGAGATTTGGATCACTAATTTCACAAGGAGTCACAACTTATCCCCAGAGGAATGTGTATCAGGACAGCTTGGCCAATCGAGGATGGTGAGCTCAACGTCAACAACGAAACCCCACGCTCTGCTGTAAGTTCAGACAACATGCTGGAGAAACAACCATGGAACTGCCAATAGGGCCCGGACTGACCAAGGAACAACGCCAGCGGGTTTTAGCTATAATACGCCAATTTTCGAGTGCATTCCCAGCAGGAGAAAAGTCAGATGAATCGGCCCACGATAAGGCATCGTATCAATACTGGGGATCATCTACCAATCAGCCAGCGTTCGTATAGAGTGTCGCCAGCTGAAAGACGGATAATTCAGGAGGAAGTGGAGAAGATGTTGCACGATGACATTATTCAACCTTCGGAGAGTCCTTGGCCGCCTCCGGTGGTCCTTATAAAGAAGTACGATAGCACGTGGCACTTCTGTGTCGACTATCGGTGGATGAACAAAATCACAAAGAAATATATTTACCCATTGCCACACCTCTGACTTCTTGAAAGGAGCTACATACTTCTCAACTATGGACATGCAGACAGGTTACTGGCAAATCGAGGTTGACGAAGCTGACAGGGAAAAGACGGCTTTTATTGCACCTGACGGCCTCTATGAATTCAAAGTAAAGCCATTTGGATTATGTAATACTCCGGCCACATTCGAACGCATGATGAACAACTTGCTTCGACACCTTAAGTGGACGACGTGTCTTTGCTATTTAGATGGCATTGTCGTTTTCTAGAACACATTTGAAGATTATCTGAGTCACCTGTCAACGGTGTTGAAGTGTGTTCTGACTGCAGGTCTCCGCCTCAATCCAAGAAGTGCCTCTTCGTCGCCAAAGAGATAAAAATCCTGGGGCACCTAGTCAACGGAGATGGTGTCCGTTCTGATCCAGATAAAACAAGGGCAGTCACAGGATTTCCAACTCCTCAGCACATTCGTGATGCGAGAAGTTTTCTCGGACTGTGCTCATACTACCGACGTTTCATGAAACGATTTTGTAACAAGGCTCGTCCATTACAAGAACTTCTGCAGGATACGCCAAGTTTTATTGGTATGAGACAAAAGGAAGCGCTTTCCGGTCACATAAGGAGGCTCTAACTTGCGCACCAGTGCTAGCCTTGTTCGACGAGAATGCGGAAACGGAACTTCACACAGTCGCCAGTGGTTATGGGATTGGTGCAGTGCTTGTTCAATTTCAGGAAGGTACTGAAAAAGTGATAGCCTATGCATCAAGAGTACTCTCAAAGTCCGAGATAAACTACAACTGAGAGAGAACGTTTCGCAGTTACCTGGGCTATCAACTAGTTCCGGCCGTATTTATTCGGCAAACCATTCACCGTCGTGACAGACCACCATTCTTTGTGTTGGCTGACTAGCTTGAAGGATCCATCAGGTCGAGTAGCAAGATGGGCACTAAGACTCCGAGTACGATGTCACAGTGGTATTCAAGAACGGGCGCAAACACAAGGATGCCGACTGCCTTTCGAGGAATCTATTAGTAGAACACAACCGCATGAATGATATTTCAGCCCTTAGTAAATTAGGTGACGTTACAGCTGAAAAGAGGGAAGATCCAGCACTATTAAAAACGATAGGGGCCTTGGAGAAAGGAGAACCGAAAAATGGAGAGTTCCAACTTATAAACGGAACATTGTATAAGAGCAACTACGATCCACTAGGCCCCAAATGGCTACTGGTTGTTCCAGTTCATCTCCAGCCAGCTATTCTCAAATATCTCCATGATGCTCCAATATCCGGCCATCTGGGATTTGTGAAGACCCTAGACAGAATCAGACGCAGGTATTACTGGAAAGGTCTCTACCAATCTGTCAAGCACTATGTGAGTCACTTTAAAGAGTGCCAGCCACGGAAGCATTTGCTGCAATTACCTCCAGGGCATCTCGTATCGATTCCGCCGGCAGCAGCTCCATTCCACCGAGTTGGGATCGATCTTTTAGGGAGGTTCCCGAAGTTGACAACCGGTAATCGATGGATAATAGTCTGCACTGACTACCTCACACGCTACGCTGTACCAAACCTGTGCCGACTGCAGAAGCTCCAGAGACATTATTTTGAAGCATGGAGCACCACGTGTAATATCTGATCGTGGAAAAGTATTCCAGTCAAAACTAGTGTTAGAGGTAATATCACGGTGCGATATTGTCCACAGAATGACAACACTGTACCATCCTCAGACAAATGGTCTTACGGAGCGTTTTAAAAAGACGTTAGCAGATATGTTGTCGATATACGTCGATGTTGAGCAGATGGATTGGGATACAATACTGCCAGTCGTGACATTTGCTTATAATAGAGCAAGACAAGACACCACAGGCTTCACGCCGGTTTTCCTGCTCCATGCCCGTAAAGCTGAGACGACAATGGATACGCTGTTCCCGTTCCAACCGGACGACACTCAGGATGACTATGTTAAACAGCTCATCACCAGGGTCGAAGAAGCAAGACAGCTGGCTCGCCCAGGAGAAGGACCGTCAGCGGTATAACGACAGCACTGACTTGTTGTGTACAGCCCAGGAGATGTGGTATGGATTTTTACCCCCGTAAGGACGGTTGGACTAACAGAAAACTTATTGAAACGCTACTTTGGTCCGTGTCGTGTCATAAGCCGCCTGTCAGACGTCATATACGAAGTTAAGGATTATTAGCCTGCCGGCCGCTGTGGCCGAGGGGACTGAGGCGCTTCAGTCACGGCCTGCACGGCCACTACGGTCGGGGGTTCGAATCCGCCCTCGGGCATGGATATTTGTGCCGTCCTTAGGATAAGCTAGTTGTTAAGTAGTTTTTAAGTTTAGGGACTGATAACCCCGTAGTTAAGTCCCATAAGCTTAACAAACATTTGATTATTTGCCGTAGTCGAAACGACCCAAACGAAGAGGCATTGTTGACGTCCTGCGCATGAAGCCTTACTACGATCCTGAAGAGCAGATAGGCGACAATGGCTTCTTGTTCGAGGACTCGAAGGACGGTAATGTTATTGATGAAGCCACGACAGGAACGTCTGTCGTCGATAATCGTGGAGAAGGGAAGTATTTCCTTGAACTGCCATACAGAGGACGCATGACAAGGTCAAGATCCAAGACATTGCAGCTGGCTCCACAGGGAACATAACAGCGGGTCGCTGTTTTTCCAGGAGAGGGAGCAATGCCGCGAGACACCACGTAACCTCCAGTGGGCGTGGCGCAGGGAATAGCGTCACCGACATCGCCGGGCGCCGTGGCTCAGCGCGCCCGCTAAGAGAGCTCAACGCTCTCTGTAACAAAAAAGCTGAGCCAAAACCTCATCGAACGAAAACGAACAAACCTGATCAGTGTCCGCAACGAACAGAATTAAAAAAAAAAAAAAAAAAAAAAAAAAAAAAAAAAAAAAAAAAAAAAAAAAAAAAAACTGCGGGGCTGAAGGTCGCCGGTTCAATCCCACCCACCGGCTAAAATTTAATTCTTTGTAATTAACAAGTCCAGAATGTTCTACATTTTTCTTATGTTCACTTGTAAATTCTACTTGTTTCTTATGTAAACTTGATGCTGTCGCGTCGTTCAAATATCTAGGTGTAACATTGCAGTGCGATATGAAATGGAACGAGCATGTAAGGACAGTTGTGAGTAAGGCGGACAGCCGACTTCGGTTTATTGGGAGAATTTTGGGAAGATGTACTTTACCTGTAAAGGAGACCGCGTATAAAACGCTTGTACGACCACGTCTTGAGTATTGCTCAAGTGTTTGGGACCCGCAGCAGATCAGTTTAAAGGAAGACATAGAGGCGGTTCAGAGGCGAGCAGCTAGATTTTTTACCGGTAGGTTCGACCAATGCGCGAGTGTCACGGAAATGCTCCGGCAACTCAATTGGGGATCGCTGGAAGAAAGACGACGTTCTTTTCGTGAATTTCTGTTAAGTAAATTTAGAGGTCCGGAATTTGAAGCTGAGTGTAGTACGATCTTGCTGCCGCCTACTTACATTTTGCGTAAAGATCACAAAGACAAGATAAGAGAAATTAGGGCTCGTACGGAGGCATATAGGCATTCTTTTTTTCCTCGTTCAATTTGGGAGTGGAATAGGAAAGGAAATGCCTAGTAGTGGTACAGTGTACCCTCCGGCACCCACCTTACGGTGAATTGCGGAGTATGTATGTAGATGTAACTGTTGTTCTAATTTCTGGTACATTCTGCCTGTGTATAAATAACAGAGCACTCTGCCCGGGAGGCAGTCAGTACTGCGTGTATGTTCAATTCGCAATAAACCTGTTTTCAGTAGAAGTGATGTGCTCAGTTGACAACCCTGCCTTTGAAGTCAAGCCTGCTTTCATATGAACGCGACAATATCTGGTAGAAGCCCGGATTGTCGCGCGTGGCAGCACTCCACTTTCGGTATTCTGGCAGATGCGCCGACCGTATCCGGCGGATGAACTGTGAGGCTCGGTGCGGCGGTCAGCCTGGGCGAGGCTTTATGGTATCCGCGCTGGTGCTCAAGTCCCGCCTCACTTACGCGATTAGCAAACATTTAGAAGCCGTTCACATACTTTCACGTGGATAACGCTATTCCCAGAAGCTTTAGATGAACATATTCTGTACCGGGGGTTTACGGAGTGGCGACACGAAGGGCATCCAGCCTCTGCTTTAATTAATCATGTACGTTATAATTCAGTGTTCTTCAACCAGTGGGTCACGACCCATAGTGGGGTCGCTAGGCCTTGCTTGGTGGGGGGTCGCCGTCACTGTAGGAAGTAGTTGCACCATAAAATAGCCCACCCCAGTGCATGTCTGAACACTAGCGCTTCAGTAATATGAAAGACAGGTCTAATAACAGTGATAGTACCTTACATTGGAATTACGTAATTCCTCGTTAACGTTAATTTTACTTTGAACAGAATGTTCAAATGTTTTTTAAGCTTATGGGACTTAACTACGGGGTCATCAGTCCCTAAACTTACAAGCTACTTACGAACTACCTTATAATAAGGACGGCACAAATATCCATGCCCGAGGGGGGATTCGAACCCCCGACCGTAGTGGCCGTGCAGACCGTGACTGGAGCGCCTCAGTCCCCTCGGCCACCGCGGCCGGCTACAGAATGTAGTAGATTGTTTTATTAAAAATACAGTGTTAACGATGAATAAACGCGAAGCATGAAGACTGTTTTCAGGCATCAACTGGACAAGTTGCAGTAAGTAATTATTGATAAATTCGAATAAAAAAGCCTGTGTACTTCCTTACAAATTGACCACACGGTGAGATATTCCTTAACGAGTAATTTCCGTTGTGTTTTACCTGAGATGTGCAAAATGTGTTTCTCTGTCGGAAATCATGTAGAGGTAGAATGCTTTCCATTAAAAAAAAAAAATCATTCGATAAGATATAACAGCAATACATTATTTTTTACAAGAAAGTAGTATCAATAGAAAGAAAATTACATTCGTTTCTTTTGAGATCTCTCGAATAGTAGCGTTTTGGCTTGGGAGACGGGCTCGCAGAATATTGTCCTCTTGTAAGGGGGTCACGTATTTAAGAAGGTTGGGAATCACTGCTGGAAACCCATAGTAACAACGTCGGCCCCACGTAGATGTGCGACAAAGGCAAAAGACAAAGAATAAGAAGGAAAATGATCTTTGATACAGGAAAAGTCTCGACTATTTATTAATTTTGGGGGTCTAATCAAACTTACACAGTACAAGAATGGCGGCGCGGTCTGAGGCACCTTGTCATGGATTGCGCGGCCGCTTCCGTCGTAGGTCCAAGTTCTCCCTCAAGCATCGGTCTGCCTGTTTTGTCCTTAGCCTAAGTTAGTTAACGGGGTTTGTTAAGTTTAGAGCCGACGGCCTCAGCAGTCTGGTCCCCTAGGTTTACAAATATTTAAATGTTTTTTAACTTCCGTCGCTGTGGCGCTTATTTCCTTGGACGGAGAAAATTTAGTGGAGGAATATGTGCTTCGCCGGCCGCGGTGGCCGAGGTGACTGAGGCGCTACAGTCACGGTCAGCACGGCCACTACGGTCGGGGGTTCGAATCCCCCCTCAGGCATGGATATTTGTGCCGTCCTAGTTCGTAAGTAGTTCATAAGTAGTTTGTAAGTTTAGGGACTGATGACCCCGTAGTTAAGTCCCATAAGCTTAACAAACATTTGAATATGTGCTTCAACATTTAGTTTGTGTGGCACTGTGAAATTGTTTTACATGAAGCTGCCTAAGAATAAGTGTTGCAATGTGCTGTATTAAAAAATGTTCAAATTTTTGTACAGGTAAGGAACTTAACAACGTTGGTCATCAGTCCCTAGACTTACAAACTACTTAAACTAACTTCAAGTAACTTATACCAAGAACAACACAAACATCCATGCGCCAGGGAGGACTCGAACCTCCACGGCAAGGCGCCTTAGAACGCTCGACCAGTCCACTGCGGCGTGCTATATTCTGTTGTACCTAACATCATTTTTCTTAAACATTCAATTTCGTTCAGACCGTCGAACCAGATTTACATAATAAATAAATTTAGAATACTGAAGCTAGAGAACGAGCATTGTGAGTTGGCATTCAATCCTAGATAGACGAATTCTATGATGTTTGCAAGAGAACATCAAATACTAAAATTTTTCCAGTTCTATATTTTAACAATTTGATTGCTTCAATTTACTAGACCATCGGGTAGGACGTAAAACTTCTAATTTCAGCCCTTGGTAAGGGTTTCTTATCCCCTATCAGTTGATTTTTCCACGCATGTTCGCGTCATTATCAAACGCGCAATTTTCGATTGTAGAGGTTCAACTTTAAAAGTGAATTCAAAACAAATTTCAATAAATCCTCTCTATTAAAACTGTTAACTGGACAAATATCAATGAAGTGTCCACATACCTCTTATATTTCTATCTGTGTAATTTGTGTAAACATGCCTAAATATTACTAGTATGTGTGGCTTTTCATATCGTTGTGCCGACTATATAACTAATTTCGGTTCGGGTACGATCTAAATGAAACATTCCTATTACGCTTGAATCAGGATTTTGATTAAATTTTGTGAATATGTTCCGCCATAACTGAATCAAAAGAGGATATGATTTCTCATGCTCCGCGGTGGAGTAGCCGAGCGGTCTAATGCGCCTCGCTGAGTAGCGCGCGTTGCTCGCCGTCGGAGGTTGGAGTCCTCCCTGGGGCATGTGTGTGTGTGTGTTTGTGTGTGTGTGTGTGTGTTGTCCTTAGGTTAATTTACCTTAGTTTAAGTAGTTTGTAAGCTACGGACTGATGACGACGCAGTTTGGTCCGATAGATTTACGAACTTCTTTTTACGAACATTTCTCCTGCTTTTAAAAATTTTTATATTATCATGTTCAAAGATTTATTTTCATGAAACCAAATAAGCCGGACACTTGTGTGTTACTAACGCGATGACATCTACAACACTTTCTAATATATTAAACAAGTGTTTTTCGACTAAAAACGTCCTTGTTTCACCAGCTTTGCAGCAATCTTTGAAGTAAGCATATTATTCAATTGCTTTTACGACTTCACATTTTTAAACTGAAACTCGTTGGCCTCATCTGTTTTTAGTTGAAGATGAAAGTTGCCAATGTTAAAAGTCATACGATCAGTCTACTTATATTTTTACCAAATATTTAGAACGGAAACAATAAATGACCTTTTGAAAAATAGTTAATAAGCCAGTCACTGTGGATCTTTTTCGTTTCAAGAAAGACTTTCGTACTAGTTCAAAATCTTCAAATGTTTGTATAGTTTATGGGACTTAACTACGGGGTCATCAGTCCCTAAACTTACAAACTACTTATTAACTAGCTAACACTAAGGACGGTACAAATATCCATGCCCGAGGGGGGATTCGAACCCCCGACCGTAGTGGCCGTGCAGACCGTGACTGGAGCGCCTCAGTCCCCTCAGCCACCGCGGCCGGCTTTTGTACTAGTAAATGAAGATAATTTTTTCTAAACAGAACTACGTTTAGCTAAAATAACAGCAGTCACTATTAATACCAGTAGGCAATAAACCTAAGTTATCACTAAATGTCAAACTTCTGTCGCACTGCTTGAAGCTTCACCAGAAGTACCTTTAATTTTATTACTGTTATCGTCAAGAGCATACGAAAGAGAGCCCGAAAGTGTCCCTTTGTATTGACCGAGGGGACTGAGGCGCTCCAGTCACGGTCTGCACTGCCACTACGGTCGGGGGTTCGAATTCCCCCTCGGACATGGATATTTGTGCCGTCTTTAGTATAAGGTAGTTTATAAGTAGTTTGTAAGTTTAGGGACTGATGACCCCGTAGTTAAGTCCCATAAGCAATACAAACATTTGAAAATTTGAACCTTTGTATTGCACTTGCGGCGCACCCTTTTCAACACAATAATGTATTAAATCGAATCTTTTTGGATGTAAGATGCTGCATATAAACAAAAATGAATTAGAAAGGTAGTCCTTGATTATATTTCTGACAGCGATTTTCATTATGATAGTTTACTTCTGCGCCTCTGTTCGGCGGAGCGTTTATTCGTTTGGCGCGCTCCTTTCCGCGTGTGTGCAGGGGGCGCCGTGCAGCTGGGGCTGTGGTTTGGGTTTCAGAGGACTTTTGCTTTTCGGTAGCCCCAGAGGAAGGTTCCGAGTACAGCGTCCGTACTGTGGGACGTGACTTCTACGCGCTAATTGTAACCAAATTCAAATCCGCGCTTTAGTCTCCTCGGCCACCGCAGCCGGCTAATTGTAACCGTTTGAGAATACCTACACTGATGGATTTACGTGGTCTGTTGCAGCACGATGCTCTTGGTTGTTGGAGAACACCGTGCATGCTGTCGACTGTGACGGCGCAGAAAGAACACACACAGGCACAAGGAGCAGAGGCCGAGCAGTCGTGGAATTTTCGGCGGATCCTGGTGTACACCAGTCGAACACATTGTTACGTAAACTTCTCCAGTAATTCTTTGTAGATGTATGCCCCTTAAAAGGGAGGGGCATTGTGCATCCTTGGACAGCTATTTGGGTAAAGGTTTTATACGTGTAGGCATAATTTCTCCGTACTTAATTACGACATACCTTACCTTAAAATACGTGTTTTCCAAATCTCTATCAAGCGCTGTTGTATTTAAGCTGCTCAATTTCGTAATATTGAAGTATAAATACAAAATCCGCCAAATACGGCACATTTGCTTCCGATCGCCTGAATTTAAGAGTACGCAACGCGATATTCATTTATTGCAGACCACGTGATTGTCGTCAGCGAATCACAGCACAAAGGAAGAGTATCGTGATCAGCCAATAGTAACCAAACCCTACCGCCGCGGCAACATACCAATAAGAGTTTTAGACAGTCCGCCTCCGTAGTCCAGTGGACAGCGTGGTTGGTTGCCACGCAGGGGGCCCGGGTTCGATTCCCGGTCGGGTAGGAGATTTTCTCCACTCGTGACTGGGTGTTGTGTCGTCCTCATCATCATTGACATGCAAGTCGCCGAAGTGGCGTGAGATAAAGAGACTTGCACCAGGCAGGCTGAACACGACCCCAGTTGGGGTCTAACGGTCACAAATGCCACACGATCATCATCATCAGAGTTTTAGACGTTGGAAATTAAATATACGGTAATGTTTTTATACACGAAAACACGCAATGTTTACAAGGTGTGAAAATTAACGTATTGACATGAAGTTTCAATTATTTTATTTTCGGTCACTTAATTACACTTTCATACAGATCATAAAATAAATAAATAATGCTATACCTGCTCTATGGTTGACAGAGTCTTGTATGTGCCCTAGTCTGACCAGTAAAAGTAATTAGCCTCGTAAAATGAAGATTTAGGATCACTTGATCCTGTCAACCAAAGAGCAGGTATAACATGTTTACCCTATGAATTGTACGAAACAGTCAACTAATTCTAAATCTTCATTTTACGAGGCCAGTAACTGTTACTGACTGGACAAGGGTACATACAAGAACCTGTCAACCATAGAGCAGGTATAGCATGTTTTATTTATCTTATCTGTATGAAAGTGTAATCAAGTAATTTTCACATCTTGTAAACATTGCGTGCTTTCGTGTATAAAAACATTACCGCATATTTAATTTCCAACGCCAAAAATTCGTATTTGCATGTTGCCCCGGCGGTAAGGTTTGCTGTGATTCGCTGACGACGTAATGAGGTGGTCTGCAACAAATGAACATCGCGTTGCGTAGCCTTAAATTCAGGCAATCGGAAGCAAATGTGCCGTATTTGGCGGAGTTTGTATTTATACTTGAATATTACGAAAGTGGGCAGCTTAATTGCAACGGCGCTTGAAAGACATTTGCAAAACACGTATTTTAAGGTAAGGTATGTCGTAATTAAGTACGGGGAAATTATTCCTACACGTATAAAACCTTTACCGCTGTTTGAAGGTAGTTTATAATTGAACTTTCCTGCTGTCATTTGTAAAGTGTGCCTTTTAATTTTGTGTGTAACTGTTCAAGTTTTAGTAGATCAGAACATGTTTGGTAGCCCTTCAGGGTGGCGTAGGTGTGTTGTGCATTAAAGTTTAATGTTGAAATTTAAAATGTTTAACTAGAGAGTCTTGATTCTTTCGGCGTAACTCAAATTTTACGTGAGGCAACAATTCCGATTAGCAGTCTCACAAGGGGAACACCAAGTATGGTACCAACGGATTTTGATGGGTCGCAGGTATGTTGTGAGGGAAATCCTCTAGACCGTCAACCTAAAAGGATTTATTCCAATGGGCCTTGATTTCTAAGAAAATCGAGTTCAAATTCGCAGCAGATTACCAAGCGTAACTTGTCTACTTATATACATGGCGGTTACCGCTCAGCGAGACAGCGTGGTGTAATCGGCAAGGTGCTAGGCTCCCCTGCAGGAAACACGGGTGCAATACCGAGCAGCAGAACAATTTTTAAAAATTGTTATCTTTTATATTTCAAAAAAAAAAAAAAATTAAAAAAAAAAAAATAAAATAAAAAATAATTAAGCAAAGAAAAAGATATAAAGAAAGAAAAACAAAAATAATGAAAAGTCAAACGATTAAAAAAATAACCAAGAAAATAAAAAAATCTTCCCCTTCGGGTCATTTATTTTTTACTTTTCTTAATTTCTCTTCTTTTATTGTGGATAATTATATTCCAGATATTTTGCTTGGCGGTGTGTCTGTGAGCAGATTCCAATTACGAAGCAATTCGGCGCATTTTAAGGCGTTAGTGAGTTCATTTTTTGACTGCTCATCACACACATCCATTTCGTGTGATGGGCCTGCTTCTATCATAGCACATTTGTTCTCCACGTTGCACTACTTGCCGCACGCATGAACGACACGCTACGAATGACTAACCGACTGGCCGTAGCATAATAATCCACTAGGACGCGTCACGTGGGTACACACGCCATAGGAGGAGATAAGAACAGCGAGGTCAGGAACTGTAAACATAGGTATTAAATGTTGCCCAAATGTTTACTGATTTCGAAATACGCTTCAATCGCTTTAAAAGTGTCCTTCGAAAAAAACAAAATGAATAAAATAATCGTCGCGCAATACATAACATATTGAGAATGTTACATGTTTTTATCCTGACCATTTACTGCAAACGTTTACATAAGAATGGTTATAAAATACATAATTATACACAATCATCGGACAGGCGTGAAAAGTAATTAACCCAGGTCGCCTGCATGGCAGCCTTGCCGATTACACCACGCTGTCTCGCTGAGCGGTAACCGCCATGTATAAGTAGACACGTTACGCGTGGTAATTTGGGTGTCCTGACAAAAGCACACAGTGACAAAAGCACCCAGTGACATTAGCACCCAGTTCTGGTCGAGGGGCGGCCCGCTAATCTCCCCGTCCGGTCTCTGCTCGGCAGGTAGAAGAGCCGAGGGCTGTGAGGTCGCATTGACACAAGGCCATACTTGACGGCAATAGCATTGCTGCAATTTATAATGGAAGCGAGCCTAAAGAACAAGCAAGACATATTAATAAGATTTGTGACCTAGAAAAAGTCTTCGATAATGTAAGGTGCTGGATGATGTTCGCAATTCTGAGAAAAATAGGAGTAAGCTTGTAGGGAAAGCGGAAAATACATAGTTTGTATAAGAACGAAGTCGATACAATAAGCGTCGAAAGTCAAGAACGAAATGCTCAGATTAAAAAGGGGGTAAGAAAAGGTTGTGGACTGTCGCCATCACTGTTCAACTTGCACAATGAAGAGACTTAATGTAGAAAATAAATATGTTCAAGGCTCTGATAAAAGTTCTAGGTAAAAGGATATCAGTGATAAGATTTGCTAATGACATTGCTATCATCTGTGAAAGTGAAGGAAAATTACAGGGTCTGTTGAATAGAATGAAAAGACTAATGAGCACAGACCATGGACTGAAGGTAAACCAAGGAAAGATGAAAGTCATAAGAAGTAACAGAAATAAAAGTAGCGAGAAAATAACATCCGAATTGGTGATCACAATGCAGTGCTGTAGCCGGCCGCAGTGGCCGAGTGGTCTGCGGCGTGCCAGTCACGGTCTTCACGGCCGCTGCGGTCGGGCGTTCGAATGCCCCCTCGGGCATGGATGTTTGTGTCGTCTTTAGTATAAACTAGTTCATAAGTAGTTTGTAAGTTTAGGGACTGATGACCCCTTAGTTAAGTCCCATAAGCTCTACAAACATTTGAATTTGATCACAATGTACACCAAGACAAGGAATTCCGCTACCTTTGCAGTAAATTAACTCACGACGGAAGAGGGACATAAAAAGTAGATTAGCACAAGAAATGAGGGCATTCACGGGAAAGAGAAATCTATTGCTGTCAAACATCGCCCTGGACTTTAGGCAGAAATTTCACAGAACATAAGTTTGCAGTATAACATCGTATGTAACTTGGACTGCTGGGAAATGAGAACAGAAGAGAACTGAAGCATTTGATATGTAGTTTATGGAGTTGTACAAAATATCACGTATTTTTTTTTGTAGGTACTGCTTTCAAGTTTATGTTTTAAAGCCATAAATGCCTGGGTATTTATGAATTTTGGGCATTTGCCCAAGCATTCATTCTAGGCATTTGCCCCAACTTGCAAATGTCGAGGCATTTTACATCACTAGGGGAAAAACATAATGGAAACATCAAGCAAATAATTGAGGATGTAGGTTGCAATGGTACTCTGAAATGAAACGGTTGACTAAGGATTTGGTGGCAGGTCGCATCAAAGCAGTCAGAAGACTGATGACCAGGGATGTAAATGACAAATCTACGTTTTGAAAACATCGACGTTTTGCCCAAAACATCGATGTTAACAGCGATGGTTTGAACATCGATATATCGCCTATGTATCGGTGATAGAAGTCGAAAACTATCAACACCGTTAAATTCTGGTTCCAAGCCTTTTTACTGTATATGAAAAGGATGTTCTACAGTATTGTATGTTACGTTTAGAAAACAAAGGAAGAAACAAATACTAGGGTTTTATTTCCGAAAAAGTGATAATTTGCGAATGTGTGGTTACGTTACAAAAAAAAAAAAAATAAATAAATAAATAAATAAATAAAAATAAAATAAAAAATAAAATAAAATAAAACATATTCACAGAATATATGACAACTGCGAATGGGCAAAGCTGAAAATGTGTACCCAGCTGGCACAAATACACAAATTGCACCAACCGAACACTAAGATCTTCATAATCGTACTGACAGTTAGCAGTCATCCGCTGAGGTGGACAAGGACCTCGGGACTGCAGGCAGACTGTGTCGAGAGATCGTTTCCGGTGAGCGAGGACTGGGCGGCGTGGCATTACCGCGAAAACAGGGACGGCTTAGGGAGGGTACGGGCTGCAGGTAGATCGTGACGTAGTAAACAGGTCAGACTGGGTGCAAATGTCGCAGATTTGGCGTTGGGTGCAAATGTCACTGGGTGCTTTTGTCACATATCCGGTAATTTGCTGCGAATTTGATTTCAATTTCCTTAGAAATCAAGGCCCATTGGAACAAATGCTTTTAGCTTGATGGTCTGGAGGAATTCCCTCACAACATACCTACGACCCATCAAATTCCGTTGGTACCATACTTGGTGTTCCCCTTGTCAGACTTTATTTTGATTCCGAGCGTTGCTATAGTTGAAAGTTTTGGAGCATTCTAGTCTAGAAGTTGCATTTTACTCCATGAGTGCTCGCGGATGGCATCGCTTAAGGCCGTGATCACACTGGCGGCCGCGGCCGGGCCGAGAAGACTCCGCATCAGCCGACGACATTCGGAATGTTTAATATTTCCCGCGCCGGCGCGAGCCGATCGGGCTACGGTGTCGCTTCTGCAGCACGAGGATCTCACGTCTTCAGCCTGTTTTCAATACAAATCTCTCCGCATGATAGCTTTTTTAAATAACACTTGTAAAAATAAGTTCTGTTTATTATTACTTGTATTACTATTAATTCTGTAAAATGAATTAAAAAATTCAGAAATGATTTTAGCTGTTATCATAAGGAAAAACTCTCCTAAATGGCAGTCGAAATTCATGGGATGAGTACATCACCATCTATTACTTATGTGTGTAAAATACGATGAGTTACTACAGTGTGAGAACAATAGAAATAAAATCAATGAACTGTTAGCTGGCTCTAAGTAGACGGCGGTGAACAAGTTTTGGTCAGCTCCGTGTTTCTTTCGATCTTCTGCTTACAGTGGGTGGGGATACCTTTTTGCTGGTGACACGCCCACCAATAATCAAATACAAAACACAACAAGAAAGAATGTTGCACACGCTTCTCATCCTTTACTGACACGACCTGTAGTGTCGGAGGCTAAACTAAATCAGCGCATTTTTCTTTCGGTTAAGATAAAAAAAAATCGAAGTAGCATTCAAAGAAAATTGTCAACCGATGATTCAGCAAAATGTTCGTAGAAACGCAGTTCCCCTCAGGCAGCTTCTTAACAAAATAAATAATAAAATTCTGATACCTGCGTAGAGTTATCTGAAAGTGAATATGGGTTGAAATACAATACTGCGTGTCTCACATAAAACCGATAAACCTCACGTAAACCACCACTTGAAACATCCATTATAAGGAGGTAACAACATGTTTTAATGTTACTTTTATCTATTCTTTTACGTTAATCTCGGGCGTGAGTGATATTTTTGGGACAAGTAAACCACCACTTGAAACATCCCTTATAAGGAGGTAACAACATGTTTTGTTGTTACTTTTATCTATTCTTTTACGTTAATCTCGGGCGTGAGTGATATTGTTGGGACAAGTGTCACAAAAGTCTTTAGCCGCGGTGGAGTAGCCGAGCGGTCTAAAGCGTCTCGCTGCGGAGCGCGTGGTTATTCGCCGTGGAGGTTCGAGTCCTCCCTGGGGCATGGGTGTGTGTGTTTGTCCTTAGGTTAGTTCAAATAAGTTTAAGTAGTTTGTAAGCTACGGACTGATGACCACGCAGTTTGGTCCGACAGATTTACAAACATTTGAACATTTTTTTATATTGTTTTTATTTGGTACAAGATCTACACAATTATTTCTACCTTGTGGTACAACATTTTCTGAGAGCTACAAAAGTGTAAATAAAAATATGACTGTATGACTTAGGCGTAGATGTACCTATAAATTTCAGTATAATTTTGGGTCTCTTCCTTTTATCATTGCCAACTAGAAAGCCAATAAGTATGTCAGAAAATTTTATTTCAGTCCATTTCATGGCTGATGCCTCCGTGCAGCCCATTGTGGCTAGCTTTTTCTCAAAATTTCTTTTTAAACATTGTGACGTAAGCTTTACAATTGAGTAGTATATTTTATTATGTGACTTATTTTATAATTTCTGATGAAGGCAATCTTAGTAATTGCCGAAACCAGGTTAAACAATTTTTGATTTGCGACCGAGGGCTGCTTTTTTATCCATTGACGTTAACGGTCGCTGACAATAGCAGCTATGTTTAAAATTTTATAGATTACGGTGTTATGAGAAGAATGTAACAATAATTTGGCAAGCAGATATTCATACATTGAAATTAGTGTGAAGATAACGAGTGGGCTGATTTTTCCGCCCCTCTGGAGGTGGCGCCCTCGTGCGGAGCCCGTCTCTCGGCTTTTAGGAAATTGGGCAGTGCAGCCTCAACCGAATGATGTCGCAGGCTGTTTCACTGCTTTTACTGATATCAGCGCCACCATCTGTGCCCTGCAATTTACATACATTCAGGTTGCACGATTAGTTGCCGCAATACGACGGCCTTCACCACCGAATACTTCGCAGGAACTTCATAATGTTATGTTACTCGTGTCCCTTGCTGAGAAGGGATATCTTTGACCTCAAATGCTCGGAACGGCGCGAAACCGTGCATAGAATAACACATGATCATAAAAGAACAGAGGTCTGTATCGTTTCCAAACATAATGTTGAAATCAAAGTGACACTTAAATACAATCAATACATTAACTATGTGACAGCAACGGTGATACTGAAACTTCCTGGCAGATTAAAATTGTGTGCCGGAACCGGGACTCGAACCTGGGACATTTGCCTTTCGCGGGCAAGCGCACTACCGACTGTGCTATCCCGACACGACTCACGATGCCGCCTCACAACTTTACTTCCGCCAGTACCTCGCCTCCTACTTTCCAAACTTCACAGAAGCTCTCCTGCAAACACGCAAGACTAGCACTCCTGAAAGAAAGGATATGGTGGAGACATGGCTTAGCCACAGCCTAAGGGATGTTTCCAGAATGAAACTTCACTCTGCAGCGGAGTGTGCGCTGATATGAAACTTCCTGGCAGATTAAAATTGTGTGCCGGAACCGGGACTCGAACCTGGGACCTTTGCCTTTCGCGGGCAAGCGCACTACCGACTGTGCTATCCCGACACGACTCACAATGCCGCCTAACAACTTTCCTTCCGCCAGTACCTCGCCTCCTACTTTCCAAACTTCACAGAAGCTCTCCTGCAAACACGCAAGACTAGCACTCCTGGAAGAAAGGATATGGTGGAGACATGGCTTAGCCACAGCCTAAAGGATGTTTCCAGAATGAAACTTCACTCTGCAGCGGAGTGTGCGCTGATATGAAACAGGTTCGAGTCCCGGTTCCGGCACACAATTTTAATCTGCCATGAAGTTTCATATCAGCGCACACTCCGCTGCAGAGTGAAGTTTCATTCTGGAAACATCCCTTAGGCTTTGGCTAAGCCATGTCTCCACCATATCCTTTCTTCCAGGAGTGCTAGTCTTGCGTGTTTGCAGGAGAGCTTCTGTGAAGTTTGGAAAGTAGGAGGCGAGGTACTGGCGGAAGTAAAGTTGTGAGGCGGCATCGTGAGTAGTGTCGGGATAGCACTGTCGGTAGTGCGCTTGCCCGCGAAAGGCAAAGGTCCCAGGTTCGAGTCCCGGTTCCAGCACACAATTTTAATCTGCCAGGAAGTTTCATATCAGCGCACACTCCGCTGCAGAGTGAAGTTTCATTCTGGAACGGTGATACTACTGATGAAATTTCTGCTAAAGCAGAATTGCTACACACAGCTTTGCGAACTTCCTTCACCCAAGATCACGAAGCAAATACTCCAGATTTCGAATCAAGAACAGCTACCATCCCTGGAGTATTAAAGCAACTTAAAATAGTTTACAAGCTATCATATATAACCGCTCGTACAGCGAAACATCCGTACCAGAAGATTGGAAAGATCCACAGGTCAGTTCAATATTCAAGAAAGGAAATATGAGTAATCCGCAAATTACAGGCCTATATTACTGACGTCGGTTTGCAGCAGAATTTTAGAGCAACATATAAATTCCTCAAACATTATGAACTACCTCGAAGAGAACGACATACTGACCCATAGTCAACACGCATTCAGGCAGTTTGAAACACAGCTAACTCTTTACTCACATGAAGTGACGAGTGCTATCGACAAGGAAGGAAGGAAGGAAGGAAGGCCGGCCGCGGTGGCCGAGGTGACTGAGGCGCTCCAGTCACGGTCAGCACGGCCACTACGGTCGGGGGTTCGAATCCCCCCTCGGGCATGGATATTTGTGCCGTCCTAGTTCGTAAGTAGTTCATAAGTAGTTTGTAAGTTTAGGGACTGATGACCCCGTAGTTAAGTCCCATAAGCTTAACAAACATTAAAAAAACATTAAAACCTGCCATATAGGCTGACCTGCATAGTCGGTGTGTTGTCGGGCAATAGTATCAGTCCACCGCATCGACCTGCTGTCCAGGACAGTCTACATGTCAAGGGCAAGAAACAGTGAGAGAAGTGGACGATGAAATGGATGAAGAGAACGATGAAGATGAGGTGTACAGGAGAGGAGAAGTTAGACAGGGAGTGGCAGCAAGGGATGAACTGGGAAATGGAGAAAGGAGAGGAGGTACGAGACATGCGACAGGAGAAGGTATGCAGAGGAAAGACCAAAGTGACTTGCATTACCATCTCTACCATAGGGGCACAAGGGGCACAGGCCCAGGGCCCCCAGCCTGACGGGGCCTCCGAGAAACTCGTTCCTTTCTCCTAGGCAATGACTTTTTTGTCGCACTTATTCATTATAAAGACCCAGAAATAGTCTCGAAAAGTGACTTGATTTTCTGTCTGCATGCAAAATCGTAGTTATTACTGCGGGCCTTAGCTACAGAACACTGTTGTAGTAGCCTTGTGGCAGTCTGTTTCAGATATAACTTGGCGGAAGACTATATCCAATAGCAATCTTCACACGACGCCACACGGGGCTGCTGTTGACCGGCCAAGCAGCGGGTGAACTCAGTTTCCAATATTCAAACACGCGAAAATGAACAGGTCATAAAAAATGAAAGATGCCGTCTTTCCATGCTACCTAATTGAGGAAATACAAAAGAAATCCTAGTGAGCAACGCAAATGGTCTCTCAAACTCTACCGTAACTACTATACTTGCCAATGAAACACACATAAGATCTGATGCTTTGAAAACCTGGCCAAACGGTGAGAAAGGAATGATTTCAGATGTGCAATAATGCCTACAGACTTGCTTTCGACAAAAGCATGCAGCTAACAAACCTATTTCGAGCGCATTCGCTATTTCATTTTAGCATTAATCTCACTTATACGTAAATTTTAGCATCCCCCTACAAAAACGTATAAACGAGGTTTCACTGCTTGTCATTGTGATTTCCTGGTCACATTGAAAATTATGACCATTTAGTCAATATCGAATTTCATCTTTCCTCCTATGCATTACTGCTGGTTTTTCACACCGAACGTCAACAACAACAACGGAGTCTCTCGGTCAATTTTGTGTCAGGGTATGTTCTGGGCACCTGATACAAAATAAATATATTTCAAAAGTTTTTAATACGTCGCGTTTTCCAGCTTTGGTGAACTATAAAAATGTCTTTCCTACAATATATACATTTGTTACTTCGATGTGTAACAGTTATATGAGTGTACCTCAATCAGGTAGTAAAAGATTAAACAGTTGTCTTGAAAAATTTGCAGAATTTGTCTCTTCAAGATAATCTTCCCTTTTAACTCCGAATTTGAAAATTAACAATTTATTGACCACAAGAACTACTACATTTAATGAAATGCAATAATTTGGTGCCGCGGTGGAGCGGCCGAGCGCATTGAGGCGCTATGCTGCGATGCGCGAGGCCGTTCCCTGTTGGAGGTTCGAATTCCCCTCGGGCATGGATGTTTGTGTTTAGTGCACGCTAGTTCATAAGTAGTTTGTAAGTTTAGAGACTGATGACCCCACAGTTAAGTCCCAAAAGCTTAACAAACATTTGAACATTTTTGAATAATTTGGTACAGGAGCATTTCCATCAATTTTTATTAACGCATTTATAAAATGTTTGTGCATATTAGAAGTAAATTAGGTTTTGTTACCTGATCTAATTAGACGTTTTACTACACTCACAGATTATATTATGTGAACTGCCCAAATATGTGTCATTGACATATACGACAGAATTAACCTGTTTACAGTATATTTTTATTTTACTTAGTCAGTGCATTTACTACATACACGTAAACGATTCACAAGCACAGTGCCGGTTTTAGTTGCTTTGAGCACATCTGATAAATAACTGAAGCGTTACTTATACTAAGTGTAAAGGATAGATGTTCATTAAAAATGATAATGTAGTAAATAAATAAATAATTAAAAAATGATCTGACATACCTGAAGTCTAACTTGTGGAGAAGGTAATTCACTTAAAAGACGTATTTTCTCTTATTTCGGAAGAAGTGACTTTATTGTGGGACGCTGCTTGTCATGTGGAAGTTGCGAGTCAGTCTCTCCACAAATGTAAGAACCCATCTTTTTGTTCCGCTTTCTTTACTCTTTTATAGTCCCAAGTGAAACCCTAGTAGTAGCTTGAACTTTATCAAGGGAACTCTTCATACTTTACAAAGAAATACCTCAAAATGATCCTGTCAGTATGCGATCATTTTTGAAGAATTTGGCTCGTCGATGATGAAACCGTACCTAATTATTGGAGCTAATATCGTGTCACTGCCATTAGATGTGAAGGTGTTTCTGAGGAGGAACAAGTCACAAGACGAAGAATTGCAAGGGTCTCCATTAGCAAGGAAAAGAGGTGCGATTTGTGGCAGAGCTAAGAATAAATTTACCCCTATAACATGTTGTTTTTGTCATTGTTTCCTGTCTGCAGATCACTCGAACACCACAAATGAATGTCAAATTTGTGCGGTTAGTAGCGATAATTTCGATTCTGAATAAAAATTGTAGGTGTGTGATAAAATACGTAAATTGTAAATAACGCACTTTGATCTCTTCATGGACTGAATAATTTTTCTCAAATATAGGTGTATCGAATATTATAATAATTCTGTTTTATTATTAGCAAATATTGTAGCATTTAATTACATTTTATTCGTATTTACATTTCAAATTTTCTTAAATATCTCAGATTTGAAGATTATTGTCAACATTCGGAATAATGTTACTTTTGTTATATTTGTACACTTAAGGTAATTGATGTACTAATTTAAATGTTAATAAATGTGATATTTCTACCTGTACATCCAACTATTTTTGTCATTACGATTACTTAGTAGCTATACACCAGGTTTGTAACACGGAATACACAATGGTAGCAAATCTGTACTGTGCTGCTGCTGAAGTTATGATAAGTGGCGCTGCCGCCCGAGGGTTAAGGGCCCAGGGGCATCTGCATGGCTTAAGATGGCCCTGGTGACTTGGTCTGATTGGTTTGGGCGAAGGAGAGGATAGGCAGAGAGAGAGAGAGAGAGAGAGAGAAGAGAAAGGGTTGGAGGGAGAGGGGGAGTACAGAGTGAGGGCAGATGAGAAGATGGACAAAGAAGAAGAGGAGGAGATGAGATGAGATTAACCATAGGAAGAGGTGGTAAAAAGGATAATGTCGTTTTGGGTGTAGTAGATGGGCATAGAGAGAGGTGAATGAGGAGATGGAGGGATACAGTGGAAAGGAAGAAAGAGATATAAATGAGAGAATGAGATGGAATCGAGCCATAGGAAGGAGGAGGAGATGGGATAACGTAGAGTGGGTTAGAAGAAACATGGGAGGAAGATATGAACAGAGAGAGGAGTTGACATGAGACATTAGGAAGGATAAGACAGGCATATAGAGTGCGGAAGAGTTGTAGAGAGAGAGAGAGAGATGAGGGCGGGAGACGGCAGGGGGAGGGAGGGTTGGACTGAGAGACGGGGACAGGAGTGGTGCGGCTCCGATGGACCAGATTAAGCGAGAATATGATAAAGAGGTGGGGAAGAGGAAGTGCGTACAAAAAGTGTACAGAATACACCCGTGAGTGACATATGCAGAAAGGCATGGCTGAGCATAGTGAGGGGGGGGGGGGGTGGGGAAATGGAGGGTGAGGGACGGGGAAGGGTTATATTGATTAATAAAGTGGGAGAAGATGGAGAGAGTGGCGCAAGGAATATACATAGAGAAAGGTGAAGAATTTTGGGAACGGGTGATTCCTCTGTAAAGAAGACCGCATATAAAACGCTTGTACGACGCCGCCTGGAGTATTTCTCAAGTGTTTGGGATCCCCCACCAGATCGGTTTAAAGCAGAACATAGAGGAAGTGCAGAGACGGGTGGCTAGGTTTGTAACTGGTAGATTCGATCAATGCGAGTGTTACTGAAAAGCTTCGGAAACTCAAATGGGAGTCGCTGGAGGGAAGGCGACGTGCTTTTCGATAAACATTGTTGAAGAAATTTAGAGGGCCGGAATTTGAAGCGGACTGCAGAACGATTCTACTACCGCCAACCTACATTTCGCGTGAAGACCACAAAGATAAGATCAAAGAGATTAGGGCTAGTATGGATGCGAACAAGCATTCGTTTTTCACTCGTTCTACATGGGAGTGGAACAGGAAAGCAAGTGACTAGTAGTGCTACTGAGTACCCTCTGCCACGCACCTATGGGTGGATTGCGGAGTATGTATGTAGAGGAGGAGATGGACAGAAAGAGAGATAGAAAGAGATGTGTATAGGAGGAAGTGGGTGCAGTGCATGTGCCGTACTTAGAATCAATTGTCGAACATAGTTCAGCACATATGACGTCATAAACATGAGGTGCACGAAACTCTCATCATGCGACTAGAATGAATGGTACGTATTATTTTTATTTCAATTACTATTTTTCTTTCTTTGGATATTATACTTTTAACTGTGTACATTATGCATATTTCTATGAATTTGAGTTCTAGTGGGTAAGGGCTGAAGTTGAGACTTTGTATCTGACGAGAGGCTTACTCGAGTAGTTCCGAGCAGGTGTGGTGATCGCTATGTATGGAGCAGTCTAGGAGCGCCGGGCGCCCGTGGCGCAGCGCGCCCGGTCAGTAGGCTCAACGCTCTCTGTAATAAAAAAGCTGATCCAACAACACAGCGAACAAACACGATCAGCGACCGCAAAGAGCTGAACTAACTATAGAGCAATATATTAAACCCGGCGTTGTCCACGTGTTTAGCCGGCCGCGGTAGCCGAGGGGACTGAGGCGCTCCAGTCACGGTCTGCACGGCCACTACGGTCGGGGGTTCGAATCCCCCCTCGGGCATGGATATTTGTGCGTCCTTAGTATAAGGTAGTTGATAAGTAGTTTGTAAGTTTAGGGACTGATGACCCCGTAGTTAAGTCCCATAAGCTTAACAAATATTTAAACATTTTGAAAATTCCAGGTGTTTATTTATTCTACACTCTCGTAGTCCACCTCCCCTTCCTTCCTCTGTCTGCATTCATCTCTTTCTTTCCCATGTCTCTGTTTCCACCTTTCCCTTTCTCGGCAATGTTTCTTCCAAGTCACCCTCTGTCATATACCATACGAACATGTATGTATCTTGTGACCTTCCTCTTGGTATAAGTGTCGTGTGTGCAAAAATTCATCAAGATCTGAGATAACCTATTCATTTTGTCAAAGTTCGTATGTTATGTACCCTCCACCGTGCACCGAACGGAATTTCATACAGACATTGACATTCCTCTTGTTTTTATGGTGAAGTGTGCAAAATTTCATAAATATCGGAACAAAACTATAGATTTGTATGCAACAGAAACACAGTCACATTGAAAAACGCACTTTGTTGTTCTCAATTTTTCCAATTTTATTTCATACAACCTGTGTTCTGAGAATAACGAAAACAACAAGAAAAGGATCTGTGAAATCGGTCGAGCCGTTCTCAAGTTATGGCGCGACAAACATAGGGATACGTTTTTATCTTGCAAGATACTTTCCCTCATGCACCGTATGAAACTTCCTTTTGAAGGTCAAGCGTGCAAAGTTTCGTGAAGGTCGGAATGAAACTGTAGATTTCGTTAGTCTGTAGGAAAAGTATCCTCCGCCATGCACCTTCATTCCGTCCTATCGTAAATACTTTATTAGTATTTCTACCTTTAAAGTACATAGCGGCAAAATTTCAGTTTCACAGATGCAGTAGTTTTAGAGATTTGGTTTTTCGTCAGTGAGTGAGTGACCTTTAGCTTTTATGTATATATAGAGAGGTATCTCCTGAATTATGGGTCCTACAAAAATTTACATTATTTACCAGGTTCGTAGAGAGGAATATGAGGAAACTGCCTGCGAAATGTGTTGTAAATTGATTTGGTAGTAAAGACGAAGCAAATTACAACCTCATGCTTTTAAGGACGAAGTTTCAGGCTTTCAATGTCTTTGACGTCATAGCACCTGAACTATATGTCGTAATACGATATTATTTCGAAGGCACATCCAGTGGTGCATATGTAAAATGTCTGCAAAATTCGTCGCGAATAGAGTTAGTAGGAAAGACGTAACAAATCAAAACGTCATGCGTGATGTGGCGGTTTTTCATTAACGTAATTGTTTATTACTCTATATCTCATGAACTGTGTGTCGTACTATGATAAAATTTCGAACGTACGTTCAGTGGTGTGTGTATACTGTCTGTAGCATTTCTCGCGAATATAATTAATAGTTTACTAGTAATAAATTGTAATGGCATGCCAAATGCCGTAATTTTATCTCAGGAACGCCGAAAAAGTAGTAAGCGACAAACTTTTTTCCTATCTTCATTTTGCTGGGGTTGTCAGCGAGAAAAAGTTACCTAACGGTTTGAAATTATGTTTGAAGTTTGTTGCAAGTCGCTAAGTCCGCTCCTTCTCAAATAGTGGACTGATAAAGTCTCCCTATCACGAGCCGCAATACGGGGAATTTCTCATTGTTTATGACGTCATATCTCCTGAACTATCGGCCCTAACGCAAAATCCTTTCTTAGCTGACGTCTTCTCCCGATGAACTACATTCCTGCCAAATTTCAGTTTCATGGGTGAAGTAGTTTTCGAGATTTCGGGTTTAGTCAGTGAGTGAGTGAATGAGTGTCCTTTCGCTTTTATATAGATAGAGATAAAAAATATTAAAAAACTCGGTCAAGATGACAGAGATCAAGAACGAACAAATACGATCCCACGTCATGCCACGTCCGCAAGGAACCGAGCTACACGAAAACAATAAATGGAAATAAAGTGATCGATTTGGTAGAAAACCAAGTCGTGGGCCCCGGCTCAATCATTGTTCATGGTTTTTTTTTTAAGTCTATATTCTTTTCGATATATCTATCAGTATTCTGGTATTTATAAAACGTTTAAGTGCCTTTTTGTGAAGTAAACCGTTAGGAAGGCCGAGTAATAATAAAGTGGGTATATAATCTGCTTAGTTATTTTCATCGTGATACATGGTGTAAAAATACACCTAACGTGTATTATTGCGATATTTCATTTATTGATCGTCTAATAGTGAGTTTTTTCACATCCAGTGGGGTGAAACTTACAAGAGCAGCAGGCAAAATACAAATATTTCGCGCAGCATATACAACGCACGAACGAATTCTCGCCCCCCACTGAAATGTTGCTTGATGTATTGTTTGTGGAAAACGTATCTGATTCACGTTGCCAAAAAACACAGATCGACATATATCGGTCTGGATGCGTACCAAGCGTATAAAAGCACAGGTGCTGGCAACTGGTTACGGACCAGGACATGAATTTTGATAGCATCCGACGTATCGTGTAATTCTCTGCTCCCCTGTAATGTCGCATCCTTTTGAAGTCGTGCGATAAACACTCTTACTTTACCTGCCGGAAACAGTAAACGTCAGATGTCTGACAAAGAGGGGTACATTTCGGTCGTGTCGCTTTGACGGTGCAGGTCAGCCGAGCATCATCATTTACGAAGCTCTTCTCGTAGCGCATCATGTCGGTTTGGCCACCCCATGAATCGAATACCTGGCAAAAGTATTTTTTCTGTACATAAGGTTTCAGAACATGATCTAGATATACGTGATACAGTTCGAAAGACAACTGTCCTGATTTTCAATACCTGACGAAAACGTTTCCAAAATTACTTTGGAGAGATTCAACTTCTTGAGATACCCCTAAAGCAAAATTTCGTTTGGCTTCTTACAGACATAAGAACACTGTTGGTAGTAGTTCTCAGTTTGGATTGACATCATCTTGTGAAGTATACGAGCGTGTAACTTTATTCAAACTACCAACTGCAACATACGCTCTTTTCTCCTCTATGTCTCAACGTACGTTTTATACTGACACAATTGTCATACCTTGTTTGGCCGGTGTTTCTCACAAAATCTCGGTCATATGATGCCATCAGGTCCGTGGTATGATGCAGAAAGAGCTCGGCCGAGGAGACTGAGGCGCTCCAGTCACGGTCTGCACGGCCACTGCGGTCAGGAGTTCGAATCCCCCTTCGGGCATGGATATTAGTGCCGTCCTTAGTATAAGGTAGTTGATAAGTAGTTTGTAAGTTTAGGGACTGATGACCCCGTAGTTAAGTCCCATAAGCTTAACAAATTTTGAATTTGAGAGAGCTCGGTAGCTTCCAGTGCTTCTTTGCTTTTTCAGTTGATGTCTGTTCGTTTCTAGAAATGTATATGGTGTCTTGACATTCGTGTCTTCTGTGTCTCGCACCGAACGTCCTTCCCCATGATTGTGATGTCGCGAATTGAAAATCATTCTCCTCTGATTTGTACTGCAGTCTTGCTGCAATAGCACACTGCTGAAGAACTGTTGTTACGTGTTTGCATATTCTCTGACTTCGACGAATCTGTCGAACGCCTACTTATCGATATCGTTTAATTTATCGACTCTCGCTCCTCCGGTTCGGATGTCCGCCTCCCACTTTTTTGATGTGACCTTTCTTGTTAACCTTGAAGTTGCTCGCTTGGTCTTTAGAGTTTTCAAACTCCAATTAAGATGTCGTTTCACCAAAAGTACGCGTTCCCATGTGTTACATTTCTTTGTTTATAGTTCATATGCTGACTTTCACCTGTGAGTGACATATGCAGATAGGCATGGCTGAGCATAGTGAGGGAGGGGAGGGGGTGAGGAAATGGAGGGTGAGGGACGGGAAAGGGTTATATTGATTAATAAAGTGTACGACCCCGTCTGGAGTATTTCTCAAGTGTTTGGGATCCCACACCAGATCGCTTTAAAGCAGGACGTAGAGGAAGTTCAGAGGCGGGCGGCTAGGTTTGTAACTGGTAGATTCGATCAATGCGCGAGTCTTACTGTGATGCTTCGGGAACTCAAATGGGAGTCACTGGAGGGAAAGCGACGTGATTTTCGATAAACATTGTCGAAGAAATTTAGAGCGCCGGAATTTGAGGCGGACTGCAGAACGATTCTACTGCGCCAACCTACATTTCGCGTGAAGGCCACAAAGATAAGATCAAAGAGATTAGGGCTCGTATGGATGCGAACAAGCATTCGTTTTTCCCTCGTTCTACATGGGAGTGGAACAGGAAAGCAAGTAACTAGTAGTGCTACTGAGTACCCTCCTCTACGCACCTATGGGTGGATTGCGGAATATGTATGTAGAGGAGATGGACAGAAAGAGAGATGGAAAGAGATGTGTAGCCGGCCGCGGTGGCCGAGGGTACTAAGGCGCTCCAGTCACGGTCTGCACGGCCACTACGGTCGGGGGTTCGAATCCCCCCTCGGGCATGGATATTTGTGCCGTCCTAGTTCGTAAGTAGTTCATAAGTAGTTTGTAAGTTTAGGGACTGATGACCCCGTAGTTAAGTCCCATAGACTTGACAAACATTTGAACATTTGAAAGAGATGTGTACAGGAGGAAATGGGTGCAGTGCACGTGCCGTACTTAGAATTAATTGTCGAACATAGTTCAGGACATATGACGTCATAAACATGAGGTGCACGAAACTGTATCATCATGCGACTAGAATGAATGTTACAATTCATTTGTATTTCAATTACTACTTTTCTTTCGTTGGATATTACACTTATAAGTGCGTACATTATTCATATTTCTACGAATTTGAGTTCTGGTGGGTAAGGGGTAAAGTTGAGAATGTGTATCTGACGGGAGGCTTACTTGAGTAGTTCCGTGTAGGTGTGGTGATCGCTGTGTCCGCAGTGGTCTAGGAGCGCCGGGCGCCGTGGCTCAGCGCGCTCGGTCAGTGGGCTGAACGCTCTCTGTAATAAAAAAGCTGAACCAAGAACACAGCGAACAAACACGATCAGCGACCGCAAGGAGCTGAACTAACTATAGGGCAAAAAGTAAAGTCAATGCAACTGCCTAGAAAGCAGGAGACCTGGGTTCGAGTCGCGGCTGGGTACACATTTTCACTTTACCCATTCGCAGTTACTGTCATACATTCCGTGAATATGCATATTTCACTGTTTCATAATATCTAAGCGGTTTTCATGAATACTTGAAGATGAAATATTGTTCCAATATTTATGAAAAATTTATACCCGGCAATGCTAGGTTTCGCAGCTATCTATCTATATCTATAAATGTGAATGTATGTTCGGTGTACGTTTATCACGTCTGAACCACAAGACATAAAGAGCTAAAAATTTGTACAGTTACTAATGTATACCCGGGAAATGCTTTAGGCACGGTTTTATGGCGATCAGATAGCTATTTATGTATATGTATTAATGTGAATGTCTGTTCGGTGTACGCTTATCACGTCCGAACGACAAGACACGGAGACTTAAATATTTGTACAGTTACTAATTTATACCTGAGGAAAGTTTTAGGCACGGTTTTATAACGATCTGATAGATATTTAGTAATTTGAAGAATATAACGTGAAATGCGGAACAATAATTAATATTTGAAAATTATATTTACTCTTTGAAAATGGTTTTATTGGTTACATTGTTGCTTGAGGGTTGATAATGATAAAAGGGTGGAGTATATTGGGATGGAAAGTTATCGGTGTATATAATCTGTTACATTTCTTTGTTTATAGTTCATATGCTGACTTTCACCCTCTCATCCTGATTCCGCAGGTGATGACGTCGACATACATAAATTCGTCAGTGATATTTGTTCTTTTGATAAAATCTGGATGGGCGTCATTTTCTTTCTCATGAATAATTTCTCCTTCTAATATTTCTCGGTGCATAATCAGAAACCGCTGATTCAATTCGTTGCCCATTAAACGAGATCTGTCGGGAAATAATGAGCTCGCAGCTAATAGAGTAAAGCTATTCTCTCTTTAAATTCTGGAAAACATGTATGACGTCAGTGAGTCCTTGTTTGCTTTCTTCGCTCGTGTTTTCGCCGATGTCTGAAACGCCGTTAAAATCCTGCAATTCAAATTCCGCTAGCGAACATGACAAAGGATGTTGATTCTCCGTCTTTTCGATAGGTCACGCAAACAAACACACAAACGTCAACAGTTATACGAGGCAGTTTAATCACGTTGTTTTCAGTCGCCAAGGAGCTCTCGATATTGACACGGAATTCGTTAATAACACTGCTAGCGTGAGGTTTAATTGGTAGACCGCCGGCGTCACTCTGCTACACGTGTAGAATTGCGGCTTCTTTAGGTTAATTTTTGCACTACGTCACAATGAAAATAACTGTTAAGAGAGTGTATACCTATTTATTACTAAAGCTTCCCGATGCTTTACTTCATAAAAAGCAAAGAAAGATATTCGAAATACCAGAATACCATCAGAAGTATTAAAAAAATTCGATTGAAACATAGCCGTGATCAAGGTATATGGACTGGGACCTATGGCTTGGTCGTCTAGTGTGTGTTTCGTCCTTTGTGAACGTGGGATCGTGTTTGTTCTTAGTCGAGGAATTCCTGGCTAGTACTTTATTTATAATCACGGAATGTATGACATTGACTTCGGCCGAGGGGACTGAGGCGCTTCAGTCACGGTCTGCACGGCCACTACGGTCGGGGGTTCGAATCCCCCCTCAGGCATGGACATTTGTGCCGTCCTTAGGATAAGCTAATTGATAAGTAGTTTGTAAGTTTAGGGACTGATAACCCCGTAGTTAAGTCCCATAAGCTTAACAGACATTTGATTTGAACGTTGACTTCGAATGGGTAAAGTTGAAAATGTGTACCCAGCAGGGAATTGAACCCGGATCTCTTTCTTTCTAGGCAGTTGCGCTGACCCCTACATCAGTCGGGACCCAGAGATCACCACACCTGCATGGAATTATTAAAGTACTCCTCCTGTCAGATACAAATTCTCAACTTCACCCCTTGCCCACTCGTAGTTAACTAATTCTCGTAAGAGCAAGGGCGTAGGATTGCCTGCGCACTGCAGAAAGGATCATTGCCCGTCATCGGCATATTGTATAAGTTTGTGTGTGTGTGTGTGTGTGTGTGTGTGTGTGTGTGTGTGGTTTCTTGTGGATATGACATATTTATTTTTTCACGGTGCTCCAGCCCTCTGACCGAATGCATTAAACTTTAGCACAGGCCACTCGACCGGCGAACGTGCTGGGGCTTCTTACCTTTATGGGTATCTAAGCTATTGCATCAAATCAAATACACTTCTGGAGCGTGAAAAAAGAACACTATGAATTCGTCTACCCACCAGAGAGAAATTTTATTGACACATTCTTGAGGATGTATACAACAAGCGATCACTCAAAGCCATATGCACGTGATTAGTCACCAGAGAGTGCGCAATGTAGGTGCTAGTACTTTGTGTACCCTCCTTTTTCAGCAATGCAAGCTGCAATTCTCCCAAGCATATGATCGTAGAGGTACCGAATGTTGTCTTACGGAAACGTCTACCATGCAGTTTTCACCTGGTGCCTCAGTTGGGCCAGATTTCGTGTCGGTCATGTAGACTGCGCCTGATGACGTTTCATCTGGTCCCAAACATGCTCAGTGGGGGACAGATCTGGGGATCGTACTGGCCTGGGTAGTTGACGTACACCTTGAAGAGTACATTGGGTGGTACATGATACATTTGAAAGTGCATTGTCCTGTTGGAAAAGCATATCGCCTTGTTGGAACATGAATCGTAACAAGACGACTTGAATGACGGTTTCAGTGTACCGCGTACTGTTCAGTGTTCTCTTAAACGATCACCAGAGGGGAACGGAAAATGTAGGATATGGCTCCCCACACCGTTATGCACTATCATGCGTACCGTTGGGGCGTCTGCCGCTCACGCCCCAACATCGCTTAGACCGCCTCCAGGGGTGTCGCGATAGACGCTTATGGAGGGACAAATGTAGATGTCGTCTTCACTGATGAGTCGCTTCTGCCGCGGTGCCAGTGATGATCGTAAGCGTGGGAGCGCGAAAGTCAGGAGTGTATACAACAGAGGCACACGGGACAGACATCAGGCATCATGGTGTGGGGAGCCATAACCTACACTGGCTCTATTCTTCTAGTTGTCGACGAGGGAACATTCAACAGTGCACGGTACACTGAATCCATCATTCAAGCCGTCTTGCTACCATTCATGTTCCAACAAGGTGATATGCTTTTCTAACAGGACAATGCACTTTCAAATGTATCCTGTACCACCCAACGTGCTCTTCAAGGTGTACGTAAACTATCCTGGACAGCACGATCCTCAGGTATGTCCCCCATTGCTCATGTTTGGGACCGGATGAAACATCATCTTGGGCAGTCTACACGAACGACACGAAATCTGGCCCAACTGAGGCACCAGGTGAAATCTGCATGGCAGGCCTTTCCGTAACATTACATTCGGTACCTCTACGATCATCATCTTACGTGAAATGCAGCTTTCATTGCTGCAAAAGGAGGGTATGGACAGTACTAGCAGCCGCGGCGTAGCGGCCGTGCGCATTCAGGCGCTATGCTACGATGCGCGAGGCCGTTCCCCGTCGGGGGTTCGAATCCCCCCTCGGGCATGGATGTTTGTGCCGTCTTTAGTATAAGGTAGTTCATAACTAGTTTGTAAGTTTAGGGACTGATGACACCGCAGTTAAGTCCCTTAAGCTTAACAATTCCTTAGGATTCATGTCCTAGCTTAACAAACATTTGAACATTTTGAACTCGTTATCATCAAGAGCTCCAGCTCGGCCTGCTGGGGGGGGGGGGGGGGGTGAAAATCAGCTAAACTCTGACTCAGTAGAAAGAGTCTAGTGCTGGCCACCCCTTCTTACCGCACGCCTAATCAAACAAAAGTCTCACAGTTTTGAAGTCTCAGTGCAGTGATAGCATCATACTAAATAATTTAAAAAAATTAAAATTAAAAAAAAGACGGAGCTGCTGGGGGAGGGGGGCGATCGACCCTTCACTACCCCCCCCCCCCCCCCCGCCCTTGGATCCACCTATGGCTACGATGCGCGAGGCCGTTCCCCGTCGGGGGTTCGAATCCTCCCTCGGCCATGGATGTTTGTGTTGTCTTTAGTATAAGTTAGGTTATAAGTAGTTTGTAAGTTTAGGGACTGTTGACCCTACAGTTAAGTTTCTTAAGCTTGGAAAAAACAGTACTAGCATCTACATTGCACACGCTCTGGTGACTGTACTCATGTGCATATGCCTATGTCTGCGTGATCGTGTTGTATACATCCTCAAGAATGTGGCAATAAAATTTCTCTCTGCTGGGTAGACGAATTCATGGAGTTCTTTTTTCATTTTCCAGGAGTGTATATTAACAACACCAGCATTATTAAGTTTGGAACCCATATTATATATATAAAAAAAAGTTTGTTTTAGATGCTTGTACAGCATTGAAAATACTTCGACTTTGATTTTTTCGGCAACGCCGCAACATGTGTCTTTTATTTTCAGTGTAGAACATCCAGGCAAGTTGTGAATGAAAACCGGTGACCCAGATGCAGGCCCTCGCCTTGAGTGGAGCGTGCGTCACGGCCTCGGTTCGGAGGCTGCGTCGTGCCGACAACGTCCTACAAAATTCATTCCCTTCTGTGCTGCGACAAGCGGACCCGTCACGCGCTAGATGTGTAGCGACAGTTAAACATTGATCGCTACTTCCGCTTGATACCACTTCTTGCACACTACCTCAGCGGTGCGAGGATCAAAAGGTTCGGTAGAAGGGGAGGCCTCTTCATTCACAGTTCCGTAGATGTTCTTCCTCTTTCATTGCGTAATCTGGTTTCAGGTTTTGACGGGTTGTCTACTGGGCCATCTTGCCACTATATCTTGGGGGAGGGGGGTTTACGATGGGAAGTTTATCTTGTTAGTATACTACTGCGCCCCCACCACTGCCTCTTGCCGTCATACTCACATTTACGGGCCACAGCCACCTGAAATTTTAAAAATATGAAACATTTGTATGTATTTTATCTTACAAGGAAAGTACTTGGGCTCGAACAAAAACATATATACCAAAATCGTATGAGAGATAATGTAAAGGTCCCTTATTACACTAGTGATACTCCCGCATCTGCAAAACTCTGCAATCGTCCGTTAGAGGCCTCTCCGTGTGCCATACCACATTGCACTTTGACCTGTCGGTTCGCCAGTAGGGACGGTGCAGTGTGCCTCCGAAGTTGAGTTTTGTGACGTTATTTGTGTGGTGAAGCGTCAGTTGGGGTGGCGATTGGTAATCAATCCTGCTAATGCATTGCGAATGATTGAGACGAAACTACGAAGAACCCTTCTTCGTGAAGAAGACATTAGCGTAGAAGATGAATCATTCGCATGCTTTCTCGTATCTGTTATGGTACAGAAATATGAGCGTAAGTTAAATACTGTTGTAACACTAACACATAACGATGATAATAGCGATTCTAACGACGAACAACTCATTACAAGCGGTAGTGCTACGGCAAGTGCGGGAAGAGGCGATGGAAGCAGTGGCAGTGAATACCAACAGTCTTCCCAGAAGAACGTTAAAGTTGCAACTATCATCACGGCTTTTGATGACAATATGCTAGAGAACATGTACGATGATTATTACATAAGTTATAGTTAAGATATCTGCATTACGTATGGCGTCTACAGTTACATCTACGGTACTCTCTGGAGCATGATTGCAGAGTTTTGCATAAAAACGACACCCACCAGCACATTGAGGCGTACATAGAGATCCTATAAGCAAACGTTCATACAGATATGTTTGTTCGAGCCCATGTACTTTCCTTGTTAGTCCCCCACCAAGTTTTCTGTCTCAGTATGAGCCCGAATCTCCGAATCAAAAATGTTCCAATGTTTGTAGAGCTTATGGGAGATAACTACAGGGTCATTAGTCCCTAAACTTACAAACTACTTATGAACTAGCTAAGACTAAGGACGGCACAAATATCCATGCCCGAGGGGGGATTCGAACCCCCGACCGTAGTGGCCGTGCAGACCGTGACTGGCGCGCTGCAGTCCCCTCGGCCACTGCGGCCAGCAATCTGCGAATCTTCTGTGGGGACTTTGATACGGTTTTTCGGTAATTGATGGGCAGATTCAGAAAGACTAAGTGTGTATATAATTCATAATTATAGTTAGGATGAGTGTGTAGTAAGTGTATTGTTACCTATTTCACATTTGAATATTGTTTCGAGGGCATCGATGGAGAGACACGGGAGTTAGGAGTTGATCAGCTATAGAGAAGGCGGTCTTTGGCTGGAAGAACACTGAAGAAAACAGATACTGTAACTCCATAGAGCAGCACTGATTAGGACAGAATTTTTACATTTCTACCTGTACATACTGATTCGCGGCCAACGACCTAACATATAAACCGTCAATCATAATTATTCATGAAGAAGATGTGCGCGTATCTATAATATATAGACATACGAAGTTAACATAAATCCGGAAGTAGAGGTAAAGATATCTGTCGGTATATCGTACAAGTGTAAAGTAATATGAATAAAGCACACTACGTACCATGTTCTGCTCCTCTTACCACTCTTATCAGCTGCGAAGTCACCAGAGCACGGTACGTGTTCGGGTTGGAGCAGAAGGGTTGTAGCCGTCTCCCACGCCCTAGAAATTCAAAAATGTTCAAATGTTTGTAAATCTTATGGGACTCAACTACGGGGTCATCAGTCCCTAAAATTACAAACTACTTATGAACTACTTACGAACTAGGACGGCACAAATATCCATGCCCGAGGGGGGGATTCGAACCCCCGACCGTAGTGGCCGTGCAGACCGTGACTGAAGCGCCTCAGTCTCCTCGGCCACCGCGGCCGGCCCTAGAAATTCAAAGATATTAATAAACTGTTGGAAGAATGTACAAACAGAGGAGTTTATGTTTTAGCTAAATTACTTTAAGTATTAGAAAGTTGTGTAATTCATTTTAATTGCTTGTAACTTTTCTTGCCGTTAATCAATGTTCCTACTTTTTTTTATTTTACTATTATTTCTCAGTTTCCTCATTATTTTTCCTGTCCTACGTCTTCCACCCTCCAGCTCCAACCTGCTGGACGGAAACGTCTTTTGCAACTTTACGTGCAGTTTTGTTTTGACCACACTGAGTCGTATTGGACAAACACAACACACACGTAGTGAGCTATGTATTGCTCAGTAAATTAATTATGGCTCGATGTAGTCTAAGGGCCGAACCGTACATGTCTGCTTTCATGCCCAGCAACTAAAATCGATGCAAATAATACAATGTACCTGCAGTCAAACACTCTATGCATACACTAACATTTGCGAAATAATACGTACATGTAAAATACAGATAATGGTTAACTAACAAAGAGGTTTTATTCTAAAGTTAGCAAATGATGTAGGAAACGTCAGATAATTCAGTTGCATAATGTTTATTCAAACACAAGATTTATCTACTGGAAGTGGTTCCGGGCACATAAAAGTAATAAATTAGAAACAGGCCTTTTAAAATTATCAGGGCAGATGCTTTGTTTTATGAGAACGGTAACAAAGTCCCCAACTAAGATTCAAATGTTTGTAAACCTATTGGAGCAAACTGCTAGGGTCATCAGGCCCTACACTTACAAATCACTTAAAACTAGGTTGAACTAACCTAAGGGCAACACACACACTCACACACACACACAAACGGGCGCGCGTCCGCGCCCCAGGGACGACTCGAACCTCCGACTTCGAGCAACCGCGCGCTTTGCAGCAAGGCACCTTAGAACGCTCGGCCATTCCAACACGGTCCGAACTAAGTAATCACTGACAATGCTCGGATACTTTATCCCATTTCGCGATTGCACAACATAAAATACAGAATACACAAATAACATATCAAATTCTCGTGTAAAAACAAATACACTCTTCAGTTACAATTCCCAAATGGAATCAGAAGAAGTTAATCTGAAAACGACACACTAGTCTTTGGCACAGTTAGAGTTCCGACATGTTTAAAGTTGTGACAAAGTGGCCGTTTGCCTCGCAGCTTTCTGTCTCAAACGAAGTACTTTAGCTAAACATGCAGGTCCTCTTCCTTCCAAGACGATACATAAAGTGTCCCTCCTATCCCCCAAGGAGCTCTCTATTTGCACCGTCCAAGTATTTTACTTGATCACAGCAGTCTTTTGCCCTAGCCACTCGCTCATTTGCAGATCGACTACTCCTCCAAAAGTAACAGAGTTCTTAACAGTAAAGATTTGTATTGACTCAATTTTGACCACTTCCACTGTAACTTAACATTTTACAATATTAAATAGAAAAGTTGTAAACATTGTCACCTTACCACTATCTATCTGCAGTAGACCGCTCTCACTACACAACATTTACGTAAGTTCACAGACGAAATAGACAGTTATTCATTAAAAAGATATATGAACATGATGCTTGCAGTTGCTGAGTTACTGTGGATCTGGATCTACATCTACATGGGATACTCGGCAAATCACATTTAAGTGCCTGGCAGAGGCACTATTCATCTACCACTCCATTCTCGAATAGCTCGCGGGAAGAAAGAACATCTGAATCTCTCCGTTCGACATATGATTTCTTGTATTTTATTCTGATGATCATTTCTACCTATGTAGGTGGCAGTCAACAATATAGTCTCGCATTCGGAGGAGAATGTTGGCGATTGGAGTTTCTTAAGTAGACCACGCTGCAGCGATAAACGACGTTGTTGTAATGATTCCCATCCCAGATCCTGTATCATTTCCGTGACGCTGTCTCCCCTGTATCGTAACAATACAAAACGGGCGGCCCTTCTCTGGACTCTTTAGATCGCTTCCGTCAAACCGACTTCATAAGGATCCCACACTGGGCAGCAATACTCCAAATAAGGACGGACAAACATGGTGTATGCAGTCTCTTTAGTAGTTGTGTTGCATCTTTTAAGTGTTCTGCCAATAATATGCAGTCTCTGGTTCGCCTTTCCTACGACATTATCTAAGTGTTCTTTCCAGTTGAAGTCTGATGTAATAGTAATTCCTAGGTATTTAGTGGAGTTTAGGGCCTTCACATTCAAATGTTTGTAGAACTTATGGGACTTAACAACGGGGTCATCAGTCCCTAAGCTTACAAACAACTTACGAACTAGCTAAGACTAAGGACGGCACAAATATCCATGCCCGAGGGGGAATTCGAATCCCCGACCGTAGTGGCCGTGTAGATCGTGACTGGAGCTCCTCAGTCTCCTCGGCCACCGCGGCCGGCCCTTCACATTCGATTGATTTATCTTGTACACAAAGTTTAACGGATTTCTTTTCGTACTCATGTGGGCGACTTCATACTTCTCATTCTTTAGAGTCAATTACCAATTTTTACACAAAATTGATATTTAGATCGTTTTGCAGTTGGTTTTGATCTTCAGATGACTTTACTAGACGATAAATGAAAGCGTAATCTGCAAACAACCTAAGAGAACTTCTCAGATTTTTTCCCAGAACGTTTATGTAGATAAGGAACAGCAGAGGACAAATGACACTATTCTGTGGAACACCGGATATCACCTCTGTTTTAGTCGATGGCTTACCATCGATTACTACAAACTGTGTCCTCTCTGACAGGAAATCCCCTATCCAATCACAAATCTGGGGCGATATTCCATAACCACGAAATTTGATTAAAATGCGTTAACTGTATTTAATAATAAGTGTAATAAATCCTTAAATGTATAGATAAGAGTCTGTTGCTTTCAAGTTAGCTAGAGCGAATAAGCTATCATCTATGACACAGTTGGTTTAAAGATATTAAAAATATTGTCGGTTCATGAAACACACCTAATTTTTCTGCGTTCATTTGTACATTTGGATTAGGTAGAGGTCAATAGGGTGAATTATTATTAAATTTTGTATTTGCAGGTATGGCCATCTTTCAGCTCAGTTTCACTCTCCATATTGACCGCCATCTTTGCATACGCGTAGACCGCCCCTGATACAGGGTCTTGTGAAAACAGGAAGAAGCCCGCCAGCTACTTCCTGTCTGCTAGCTAGCCAGAAACGTCTTACATGTTTCTTTGCCGCAGAATAGATTCCCCGGTATTTCTGTTACCCTACACCTCCCTTATAAATGAGGACCTGCGAAGTTATGCCGGTTTCATTAAAAACTGAACTGGGGGAAAACATGAATACTATTTACACTTAACTGTTGTAACTGTAACTATGGGTATTCTGAGCAGTTTGCAGGAGTCTCTCGCAATTATGTTTATCAGAGGTATTATTAACCCGAAAACACACATTCATCAACGATCTAATGTTACAAACGTTTTTACGATATAACAAAAAGCAAGCAAATTTGGCAAAACATTATTTAGTAATTATTATTAATCCTATACATATTATAAATGCGAAAGTTTGTATGTTTGTTACCGCATCACGCTAAAACTACAGCACTGATTTAGATGAAATTTCATATAGAGCTTCCTTATGTCTTGGATTAGGACATAGGCTACTTTTCAAAATGTCTATTACAAGTTATTTATTTGAAATATATCCATAGAAATACGTAATGGTTGTAAGAAGCTTCTAATACAATAGCAGAAGTGCTTTGTAGAGTATGTCATGTTTAGCCGCGAGGGTTAACGCGCCGTAATATCCGTAATTTGGGCAATGGTTCGTGTCCTGCTATGGTGAAATTTTTTTCTTTGTTATTTTTATCTTTTTTACTTTCGAATATACAAAAAGATTCTGGGATACTGCCAAAACGGCGTAACTGATACATAATTACATACACAAGAAATCTTAATGTTGGCGCTTATGCCGCATTCATTTTCATTTGTTGTAACAAATGAAAGAAGTACGCGTATAGTAAACAGATTCAAGTGGATGTGGGTTGTCGTTCTTATGAGGAGATGAAAAGGCTTGCTCAGGATAGAGTAGGGTGGAGAGCTGCATCAAACCAGTCTCCGGACTGAAGACCATAACAACAACACGTACATAAATTAAAAAATATATGCTCTAAGTACCATGGCAAGAAAAAACATTGACTTTTGTGTAGAATGGGATATAGATACCAAGCCCTATTTTGTGTACAAAGCGAGAACTGACACGTATAAATAGCGTACGTAAACTGCAACGAAAGTAGTAGCAAATGCACTCAACAGATGGCAGGCGGTACACTGTAGTTAACATATGAAACGTTATGTGTTCCGGCCAACTGCAACGATATATATTAATGTGAATGTCTGTTCGGTGCACGCTTATCACGTTCGACCGACAAGACGCAGAGACTTAAATATTTGTACCGTTACTAATTTATACCTGATGAAGGTTTTAGGCACGGTTTCATAGCCATCTGATAGATATTCAGCAATTTGAAGAATATAACTTGAAGTGCGGGACAAAATTACTCTTTGAAAATTATATTTAGTCTTTGAAAATGGTTTTATTGGTTGCATTGTTGCTTGAGGGTTGATAATGATAAAAGGGTGGAGTATATTGGGATGGAAAGTTATCGGTGTATATAAAATTCTACGTGTGTGTGTGTTAATATTTCGCTCTGCAGCGAAAACTACACAACGCAAACGAATGGTCTGTGTGTAATTGTTGTCCGAAGTCTCCCGTTGTATACCATAGCAGTTCCATGCCGATAGCTATAAGGGGGTGGAAGATATGGTGGTTGAAAGTCGTCAAATTATATTTAAAAAAATCGGACTGAATGCCAGCGATAACGTTTGCGACTCTACAGCAAGAAGGTTACATACAGCGAAACGTGATGCCACAGACCATATATTTGGTCTATGTGTGCTAGAATGTCTTCAGTTCTTTCTCTGTAAGGATAAGCATACGAATACGGAAATATAAGATTAAATAAATAAAGCAGTAAAAAAGAAATTTCTTTTAATACGCCTTTTTAAAAAAATGGATTTTAAGTTAAGCGCATTACATCAAGTGACCGATCTGTGATATTATTACAATCATTATTGTTGAATTTCGTGATCGGATTCTTCGAAACGAGTGCATTTTTACCTGTGATTGGATCTACACTACTTACGCTCCTGATAAATAGATAATCAACCAACACGCGAGCGGAGCCTTGGGTTTAAGCTAGTAAACAATGAAGGTCACAGTCTGTAATCATAGAAACAATAGTTTTTCACGACAATGAGGACATCTGTTTCGAGCAATTAGTTCATAATTTCGCTCGATGCTCTTTGCAAAATGCTTTACAACAAACAGCACAAAACGTTGTTGTTACTCTTCTCTTTTTCGACGGACATATGTGGCACATAGTTCTCCTAGGGGCAGACGATATTTCGGTATTTCCCTCAACGTTTCCTCGATGGGGTTCGATTCCAAAGACCGACTGTATAGTGAGGTATGTGTAGCCTGCTTTGCATCTATGGTGAGAGCAGCTCCTCACTCAAGCGTATTAGGAAGTGTTTCCTCTTTGGGACATTCTTCTTGTGAACCTTATCATACATCCATATTTTGAGCATTACTGACCTTTAAAATATAATGCAGTTACAAACGATCGTAAAAATTACGACTTTCAGAAAAGCTTTCACAGTTTTCTAAGCAGTGCGTGGAGTTTCTTCTTGGCAGCTAGGAAGATACTGACGAAATGGTGACTTTTCCGCGATTTTCAAGCAACAGTGAAAAATTGGCAGTCGTAATCATTACGAACGTTTGTGTTCTAGAGTTAAAGAATTACCCCTAATAATAGATATTTCGAAAGGATAACACTTCCAAATTTCTGCAAGTAATATTTATTTATTTACTCGGATTTCGGCTTGGGTTACTATATGTTCATCACCAAAAAAGAGGATACTTCATATAAAAAACACTTTATTGTTAATTTACAACTTTATTAATGAACCACGTAAAGCTACTACAAACTAAAACATTAACCTTGTGTGGTTATTGCAGAAAAAATATTATGAACCTTGACAGTTTATTCATCATCACTACACTCAATTGTCTCATTCTTGTCTTTTTCACTTTTGAACCAACTATATTTGAAGGACAACGAAATCTCTCTCAACGGCTTTTTGTTTTTCAACAATTACGGATAAAAGCTGAGGCATTTCAAATCTTTGAAATTATACTGTACACATATAATAGCTTTTATATTTTCTATTTTTAATCCATTCCTGTCTTTTGTTCACTGTATGTTCACAAGAAAAAACGCACGTTCTGTGTTGGCATTATGACTACGTATTGTATTTGCATTAAAGTTCGTAACTTATTTTGAAGCAAAAGCTACCTACGGTCTCGAACACAGCTTTAACCTAAACCATAAAGTATATCAAAAGCAACACCAAATAACATAATACAGAAGGCAGAATATACTAGTTGAATACAGGATAGACAACCGGGTTCCTTCGCAGAAAAGTTCCGAATCGTTTGCAGCTGTCAGATCCATGCGGAGCCCGAAATTGTGAACGGCAATTCCGCTCTGTGTATGAACGTGATAGTTGCGAACAGTTCGGAACTGCAATGCGAACGAACCCGTTGTCGCCAATGACCCAAAAACAAATTTTCTTTCTCGGAACCCAAAAATAGAGGACATTATGTTGAATTTTATAAATTCCGACCGGACACATTTTCTTGCCTCAAAAAGAGGACGTGTCCGGGGAAAAGAGGACGTATGGTACCCCTACTTTCGGCTTCCTGGGCCATCCTAAGCTGACTGACAACTGAATGTTGCAGACACATCTGAAACATGCAACTTAAGAAGATATTGAGACAGAAAATACAAATTTGGCAATGGAACGCACTACATTAAATACTAAAGAAATAATTTTAGTTAATAAAATTATGTAACTATTTAATGTAAGGCATTCAACTGTCAAAATTCGTATCTTTTGTATCAATATCTTTGTAAGTCACATATTTAATCTGTGTCCGCGACATTCAGATGTCAGTCACCTGTAAGATGGCCTAGGAAGCTGAAAACCGTTTAGTGGTAGAGTAAATAAATAAAAATGATCTGCAGAACATTTGGAAGTGTTTTCATTTTGTAATATTTCGCCGCGGTGGAGTAGCCGAGAGGTCTAAAGCGTCTCGCTGCGGAGCGCGCGGTTGCTCGCCGTGGGGGTTCAAAATGTTCAAATGTTAGTAGAACTTATGGGACTTAACTACGGGGTCATCAGTCCCTAAGCTTACAAATTACTTATGAACTAGCTAAGGCTAAGGATGGCACAAATATCCATGCCCGAGGGGGGATTCGAACCCTCGACCGTAGTGGCCGTGCAGACCGTGACTGGAGAGCCTCAGTCCCCTCGGCCACCGCGGCCGGCCGTGGGGGTTCGAGTCCTCCCTTGGACATGGGTTTGTGTGTTTGTTCAAAATGTTCAAATGTTTGTTAAGCTTATGGGACTTAACTACTGGGTCATCAGTCCCTAAACTTACAAACTACTTAACTACCTTACACTAAGAACGGCACAAATATCCATGCCCGAGGGAGGATTCGAACCCCCGACCGTAGTGGCTGTGCAGACCGTGACTGGAGCGCCTCAGTCCCCTGGGCCACCGCGACCGGCGTTTGTCCTTAGGTTTGTTTACCTAGGTTTAAGTAGTTTGTAAGCTACGGACTAATGACCACGCAGTTTGGTCCGATATATTTACAAACATTTGAACTTTTCTTTTTTGTAATATTTTCATCATGTTAATTCAAAAAAAATGTTGAAATGTTTGTAGATCTATCGGACGAAACTACGGGGTCATCAGTCCCTAAACTTACAAACTACTTACAAACTAGGACGGCACAAATATCCATGCCCGAGGGGGGATTCGAACCCCCGACCGTAGTGGCCGTGCAGGCCGTGACTGCAGCGCCTCAGTCTCCTCGGCCACCGCGGCCGGCGCTGCAGTGTTCAAAATGTTCAAATGTTTGTTAAGCTAATGGGACTTAACTACGGGGTTATCAGTCCCATAGACTATACAAACATTTGAACATTTGTTTTGACACTGCAGCTATAAAACTTTTGAGGGATGTGAATAACTGGTGCTTTGAGTAGGAAGTGGAAGCATCAGCGCGCTCCTTTCTAAGGTGGCGTGGTTTGCCGTGGCCGGCACAAATATGTGTGGGCCGGCGCTGGCGCATGCGACGTGTTGGCCCATTCCGCCGCCCGCCCATTATCGATCACCGCGCCACAAACGCACAACTTCGCTCGTCGGACGGGAGACAGATTGGAATTCCGTTCAAGGTTATCGCGCGACACATATTGGAAAGAGGCGATACACGATGCGCAGCTCCCGAAAATGAGCAATCTACTATAGACTAGGGCAGAGAGGTGAGAGACAAAATAGCCGCTCTCACAAAAACGCCGGCGATATTACATGCGAGAGAGGAAGTCGTGAAACAATGTCCAGAGCATTTATTAATTCCTTTCGAGGATTAGAGGTGCAAGTAGAATGGGAACGTGCTCTTTCACTGCAGAGTGTAATATAAAAATTCTGTTACATAGGCGAAAGGTTGTACCTTGGGACATTTTTTACTTTTTAATTTTTTTCATACTATGATTTTTTTACAAGAAATTTGGAAATTTACCCCATCACAGGCATCAATTTTAGGTTGAACGAACAGCAGTTTACGCTAGCTCCAATATTTACACAATTACTCACCAATAAAGACTTTTGTGGCACTTGTCCCAAGGTACAACCTATGGTTTCACCTTGAGACAGTGGTGGTTTTATCTTGAGACATGGCGATGTATTCCAATTTCTTAGTTTTATGAATGAAAAAATCGTATTGGAATTAGGTAGTAAAATTTTGTTAGTCCAAATACAAAAAGTTATTTTACCTTAAAACAAGAGATGGTGGGAATAAAATATTAAATTAATGAAACCCACAACACACCACTGGAGCTGGTATTTCTTTCACTATATTGCTGCGATTAACAATGATAATGTTCTCAACATTAGGGAATAGAAAAAAAAAATGTTCAAATGTCTGTAAATCTATCGGACCAAACTGCGTGGTCATCAGTCCGTAGCTTACAAACTACTTAAACCTAGGTAAACTAACCTACGGACAAACACACACACCCATGCCCCAGGGAGGACTCGAACCTTCACGGCGAGCAACCGCGCGCTCCGCAGCGAGACGCCTTTTTTTTTAAATCTATGGGTAGTTCTGATCGTTGCGGACGTTGCTCGTGTTTGTTCGTTCTTGTTCGGCGTGTTGTTGGCTCAGCTTTTTTATTGCAGAGGGCGTTGAACCCTCTGACCGGGCGCGCTGAGCCACGGCGCCCGGCATCGCTCGGCTACTGCACCGCGGCTAGGGAATACAAAATGGTCCTTTGCTTCCTTAAGAATTTCACACTTAAATCTTCTTCTGTACTTTCTAAAACTACTCCTGCATAGTAAACATGAGATCTGCCACTGATGTCAAATTTTACCAAGACCCAACTACCTCGAGAACAAGAAAGTGTTACTTTTCTAGATGGAAAGAAGGATGAGACATCCTCTTCTGCAGATGACAAATCAAATATGCTACCTCCAGAGCTACTGCCAAGCTCGGGAATTTCTTCATCAATAGAAGTGGAAGATGAAAAGTCCTTTGTCCGTTTAGTGGCTTCTTTCTTTGGGAAAGACCTCTTTTCTTGTTTTCTTTTTATTTTCCTCTTTAATTCTTTGTTTTTCTGGTGTATCAGTGACACTCATACACCTTCCAGGTGTCCCAAGGTGCAACCAGATGAGTGTCCCAAGGTAAAACCAAATACACATTAACAGAAAAGAGTATCCTAACCTTTGTACACATTTATATCTTCATAACTTATGGTATCAATAGCTTACTTAAACAATTTTACTTTCAAACACGAAAACTTGTAAAACTCCTCATCAGATCTCAAACATCATCCAAATACCACGTGGCCCCCTATTCCCTCTGAAAATAGGCCTTACAACTTTACTTCATAGTTCTTAAAGTTTCCACTAGGGTGCACTGCCTTTATTAAAAAGTGTCCCAAGGTAAAACTGTCCCAAGGTACAACCCTTTCCCCTACTGGAAAGGATACAGTGCAGCAAGGGCGTCGCTAGCCGACAAGCTAATGGAGGAGTGGGCAGGATGAGAAAGAGAATGACGAAACTGAGAAATAATGGTACGATGAATGAAATAGAAAAATTGTTTAATGACAAGTTATAAGCAATTAAAATTTTACACCTTCGTAAAATTTAAAGACATTGCGTTAAAACATAATCTCCCTGAATTTTTTGTAAATGATTCTAGAGTTTATTAACATATTTGAAATTCTAGGGGGCGTCTGCTCCCCTTACCCTGCACCCTGGCGACGCCACTGCAACGAATTCTTCTTGTGAGTATAAGCAATAGCAGAAGGAAAGTCAGTCATGAATGAGTACACCACACTATGCAAAAATACATTACTTAACCCATAAAATGTGCTGTACAGAAAAGATGACACAGACAGCTAACAGACTCACACACACACACAGAGAGAGAGAGAGAGAGAGAGAGAGAGAGAGAGAGAGAGAGAGAGAGAGAGAGAGAGAGAGAGAGAGAGAGAGATAACACACAGACACATAGACAAAACAAACACTATTCAAATCCACCGCCATTCAACTGGAGATCAACTGAAAGTCAACCAAAACATACGCATATCAACACAGTATACACAGGCGAAGTGATTGTGACGAAAAAAACCGCAGACTATGTGCGCTAACTACAAAAACGCAGAAGAGAAAGTACACGCCAAAAGAAACTGTAAGTAATAGGCAGTAGGCAGACGATCAAAATTTTACGTTTTAACACTATAAGTACCGTTTTTTAAAATTCTCACAAGGTTCAAAGAGATACTTTTGGTTGCAGATGACAACGCTACCACTACATAAATATGTAGAAAGGGTCCCACATGACCACAAAATGTAAAATACGGTATAAACAAAAATAAGACTGACGACTTTTTAGGCTCAAATTTACGCTAGTACAATAGTAAAATCAATGCATTTGTTTTCACAGCATTAAATAAATTGAAAACCCACTGATGATGGCACAGAGGTGCTGAAACTAGTTTGGGTGTGTAATAAATCAGTGTTTTGAATATCAGGCGGACCTCATACCCAGAAAATAAGAGGATACGTTTGAATAATAATTTCCAAAGAATTTCTACAACTAAAATTGTCAAACCATGAACACGACAAAGCAACAAACATCAAAATGACATGAAATGTGCTACCTGCTTTCTTCTTCTTCTTCTTCTTCTTCATCTCAGCCTATAGCAACGTCACACGGGCTCGGCGTTGCTTTGTTGGCTTCTTCTCTTCAGTAAATGTCTATACACTGCTGCTTCTCTTTTCCAGTCTTTTTCTCTTACATCTATTACTTCCTCGTGTTTCTATCGTATATTTGGTCATTCTCTTCTCCCCACTTAGTGATCCCCTCTTCCCTGCAAATTTCCATACCATATGAGCCTACTTTTCTTCTTTTCTGTGGGCCCCACTTTCAGTGTTCCCCTGTTGTAATCATCCTCTCTTATAGCTCCACACATCCACCTTAACAGTCTCATTTCTGCCACTTTCATCTTTATCTCTTGGGCTTTTGAGACTGGCTGATTTTATGGACTATATAGCATATAGACCTCTCCACTTTTATAGCTTTTCGTTCAGTCTGCAGTTAATCTTCTTATCACACAGTACTCCACTCAACTTCTTCCATTTCATCTATCCATTGTTGATGATCGTGTGGCATTTATGATCGTTAGACCCCAACTGATGTCGTGTTCAGGGTGCCTGGTGAAGCCTTTTTAGCTGAATCAACTTCGGTAACTTGCGTGTCATTGATGATGAAATGATGATCAGAACTACACAACAGCCAGACTCAGAGCGGAGAACATCTCCGACCCAACCGGAAATCGAACCCGGGCCCCCTGCGTGGCGACTCACAACACTGACTAGTAGACTACGGAGGCGGACTCATCCATCCATTATTTGCCCTTTACTGTATTTCAACCTCCAGTCCTCCATCACTTTGCATGTAAGAACCGAGACATATAATGATCTTGGTCAGTGTTACTTGTTTTTGTAGGTTAGTGTACGAGGGTCGACCACAAAGTAATTTCCGTTTTTTTTTTCTATCCACGGCACCGCTACGAGGGCAGTTTCGAAGATTCGCGGCCGTCACCGACGTGTGCTTTGTAGTTCTTCTTTATAGTGTCAGCCGTAATAGAAAGTGCCTCCACGTGTGAAATCAGATCTGTGATTAGTTTTCTGAATGCAAAGAAAATTAAACCAAAGGAAATTCATCGGCAAATGTGCGAGGTTTATGGACAAAATGCTATGAGTGATTCAGTGGTTACAAACTGGATGAGACTGTGCAATGAAGGACGTGATAAAGTGCACGATGAAGAACGAAGTTGACGTCCGTCTGTGGTTACTGATGAACTGGTTCACGCAATTGTATATTTATTTATTTAAGCATTATTTTACCTGGCAAGATTAAGGCCTTCAGGCCCTCTTTTACACCTAAACAGGCTTCCTCAAGGTGAACAATTTTAGTACACTGAAGAGGAGAGTAAGCACAACCTCGGTACAGCCCAGACCTCGCTCCTAGCGACTTTAATCTCTTCTTACACCTAAAATCTTGGTGGCCAACATTTCAACGATGACTACGAGCTGAAAGAACATGTTATCACATGAATGAATACACAGGCGGCAACCTTTTATGAAGAAGGCATACAAAAACGTCTGCCACACTATGACAAGTGCCTACAAAATTTCAGAAGCAATATAGAAAAGTAGTTTAACAGTTGTAGCTTTTTGTACAAAAAATATTTTTCTGAATCTGCACACGTTTATTTTATATAACCAAACGGAACTTACTTTGTGGACATATCTCGTATATGTCGTCTGTAGTGCTGATCCTCATTTCTCTTTCGTATAGGGCTTCCTTCCACTCTTAAAGTTTGTTTTGATCTTCTTGGATGGTTTCAAAGATTATGATGTTATTGGCAAATATCGTTCCCTTCGTGTCTCTATCTTCATATCATTAACTAGAACAGCCATCACTAGATCAAAGAGATATGGTCTGAGAGCAGATCCTTGGTGTAGCTCTACTCACATGAACCGCCTTCGTTGTACCTGTACTGTTTCTGACTTGTGTCACTGCACCATCATACATGTCTTTAACCACACTCACATATTTTACTTCTCATACATCTCTTGCTTGGGCCATCTGTCATATGCTGTCTCCAGATCAATAAAGGCCATATGCAAAAGAGTCTATACGTATTGTCTCTTCATCAATTGCCTTAATGCAGATATTGCATCGGTTGTTACTCTGCCCGACATAAAACAGGGAATGGCAATGCAATCCGATGGGCGACGATGAAATCTTGAACATTGTGTGATAAATGTGGTCACGCATTATCCTGTTGCAGTCTAGCCGTCGTCAAGCTTTTAAGATCTGCAAGGACAACAGACTCAAACACTTCAGAGATGTAACACTGACCGGTTGATGTAGATGCAGTGCGTACTAGAGTGACGTCAGTAGGATCTGACACCATCCCAAACCATAATACCGGGTGCAGGACCAGAATGGCGACGCATAAGGCAACAGTCTCTCACGGCCATCGTGGTGGTTCAGGTAGAATCGAAAATTGTCAGTAAAAACAATGCTCCATTCTGCTGACGATGTCCTTATTAACATAACAATTCGCGTATTTGGCCTAAACGAGTGGATGGGACGGCCCAGAACGTTTCTCTTCGTGCGTGTATATTACAAACACTGAGATATCTTGCTGGACCGATAGAAGTTATTTCAATATCCATCCGGCAAAGAACTTCAAGAGCGAAGTTTAAATATGTTCTGTAATGTCTTCTTGCAAGTACTTAAAACATATATTTCAGATATTACCTATGATGGAAAAATATACAACATCTGATCGAAAGTATTTGGGCAACTGTTAATGGACTGTAAAATGCGGTTTTTCCACCTTTCGTCTTTATCATGGCTCTTGCTGGTGGTACTTTCAGTGACATATCTAACTGTATATGGAGGAAAGGCAGACCATACCAGAGAATGTAGTGATATTGGATGCTGTAATCTGAAGCGAAGTCGTCGTTCTAACTCATCCCATAGGTCATCCATTGGGCTCAGGTCATGACCAGGGATAGGCGAGTACAATCCAGGAATATTTTTTATCCACACACCATGGACCATGGCCAGGTAGTGCCTCACGACAGGATGTATTGTTGTATCCTTCAGTAATAAAAGTTTTCGTAAGCGCCAAGAGGGGACCACACGTTATTCACGAAAAAAGATGAAGACCATAACTCCACTTCCCCATTGGTCACACATGACGGTAGGTATCGTTCTTCAGGCATCCAGCATACCCAAACTATTTCATCTGACGTTCACAGGCACTAGCGAATATATATAACTTTTTTGAGTGGGGTGGCAAGATTAATGTAAAGCTAACAAGTAACTTTAAGTAGATACCCCATGATATTTTATCAGTTTTTCTGCTCATAATCAAAGGATACTTTGTGCTGAAGCCCTTTATATGTTACCAAGGTGAAGTTTTTTTTATTGTTGACATTAAATAATAAAATATGGCTATTTTTCAAAAGAAACTGGCACGAACTTCACACTACTAACACCCACTCCTCTCACCAACACAGGGAAGTACGAGTGTTACCATGGCGATGCCTTCACGCATAATTCATTAAGAGATTTCAGATACCGTACTTACTTTTTTCTTTATATTATTTTGTGGTGGGAAGGGGGCAGACTTCCCTGGGCCCTCACCGGCTAGAGACAAGGCCTCACAACAGCAAGTGCCACGTCGCACCGACCAGGCCGCTACTGCCAGCTTACTGGCTGGCCGCTATGAGGCAGTGGGCAATGTCCCAGCGACCAGCTACTCACTTGACGGCAGCGGGTGGTCGGTGTGACGTGGCACTTGCTGTTGTGAGGCCTTGTCTGTAGCCGGTGTTGGTATATACCCCCTTGTTCACAGGGTATAGTGTAGCTCATCATTCGGCCTGTTTCGTTTCCCATCCCTGACAAAAACTATCCGAACGTGTTCTCCGTCTCTAATGACCAGGTTGTCGACGGAACCTTGAAGCGCTAATCTTTCTTCCTTGCTTCATCTATAGAAATGTGTGCCTTTTGAGGGGCAGCTCGACCACAGTACTCCATTATTTTTTAACTCCCTACCCCAGCTGGTAACTCGTTGAAACTCAAGAGCGATACCTTACACTGATATGAAAACTTACACTAGTACCTTCCGCAAAGCTCGACGGTTATTCTCCGTCAGTACATGAGATTGACCTTGTAATATATGCACCATGTACGATCTGGTGATCCAGCCAAGGTCGTCGTTAGCAGAACACCGTAGGAAAAATAGAACGCAAACAAGAATAGCCAAGGTCGGAAACGGTAAGCGACGGAGCGAAATTCAAATGTCAGCACGAGACGTACTGCACTAGACGAGCGGCGTGCTCGCTCACTTCCTGCCAGCTATCGGTTCTGCCCACGTGACACGCTTGTAACGGCCTCCAGCAAACTCTCAACCGTAATTCCTCCTCTCCGCTGTCGACCTCTTCCACTGGAGGGGTACTACGTATCTGGTCTTCGTCTAGCTGTAGTAGTTCCTACGCATTTCGTGACCGGAGCCGCTACTTCTCTAGCAAAAAGCTCCTCAATTGGCCTCACAAGGGCTGAGAGCACTCCGCTTGCCGACAACTCTTGGTACACTGTGACGGTAACACATCCAGATGCTAGCCAAGCCCAACACTGCTTAACTTCGGTGATGTACCGGGTGATCAAAAAGTCAGTATAAATTTGAAAAATTGACACACGTGCTTTGAATGAAATGGGTTTTATTATAACAAAAAAAAGTTGAAAAAATGGCCGACAGATGGCGCTTCATCTGATCAGAAAAGCAATAATTAGCATAACAAATTAAGACAAAGCAAAGATGATGTTCTTTACAGGAAATGCTCAATATTTTCACCATCATTGCTCAACAATAGCTGTAGTCGAGGAATAATGTTGTGAACAGCACTGTAATGCATGTCCGGAGTTATGATGGGGCACTGGCGTCGGAAGTTGTCTTTCAACATTCCTAGAGATGTCGGTCGATCACGATGGACTTGCGACTTCACGTAACCCCAAAGCCAATAATCGCGCGGACTGAGGTCTGTAGACCTGGGAGGCCAAGCATGACGAAAGTGGCGGCTGAGCACACGATCATCACCAAACGACGAGCGCAAGAGATCTTTCACGCTTCTAGCAATATGGGGTGGAACGCCATCCTGCATAAAAATCGTACGTTTCACCAGGTGTTTAACAGCCAGGCTGATAAACATATCGGCGTACCTATCACCCGTCACGGTAGCATTTACAAAACCAGAATCACGCAGTTCCTCGAAGAAAAAAGGCCCGATAATGGTAGATGTGGTTCTAATAAAACCCCATGTCATTCCAAGTATGTGTGTTAATTTTTACCTCTCTATCTACATTATTCCGTGATTTATACAGTTTTCAAATTTATACTGACTTTTTGATCACCCGGTAGAGGGAAGCTTTTTTAAAAAATATGCCTTCTTTTGGCAAGCTTCTCTAGTGGTATTAAAACACGATAAAATGTCTCACGACGGATAAAAGTAAATTGTTTCACATCGCATAAGTATAGTGATTTCCAATTGTTCAAATGTTTGTAAACCTATTGGACCAAACCGCTATGATCATCAGTCCTTAGACTGACAACACACAGACCCATGCCCCAGGAAGGACTCTAACCTCCGATGGCGAGCAACCGCGAGCTCCGCAGCAAGGCGCCTTAGGGCGCTCCGCTACTCCACTAAGGCGAATGATTTCAAAAAATGTTGAAATGTTTGTAAATCTATGGGACTCAACTGCTTGTTTATTAGTCCCTGGCTTACAAACTACTTAAACTAAGTTAAACTAATTAATGACAACACATACACCAATGCCCGAGGGAGGACTCGAACCTCCGACGGCACCGCAGCACGGCGTCTCCGAGTGATTTCTCCAGACGTTATAAAAGTAAATAAAACTCAGTGCAGCTGAAAATAATCCAATATTTCAGTAAAAGATACATAAAAGCAACGTCAACATCGTCACTCGATATGAAATGCATCGCTAGGGAATCCCTAAACCGTCCTTCATAAAAGAAAGATCAAATTACTGTATAAGGAAGGAAAAAAAGAAAATGATACAGGAAAAACTCAAATGGACGACCTACGATAACTCAGACTAAAATAACTCTCCTCAGCCCCGGCGGCTTAGCCCTGCGTATTGGAGCGTCGTGTTACGGTGCGCGCGGCAGTTCTCCGTTGGGGGTTCGAATCCCCACTCGGGCATGGATGTTTGTGCCGTCTTTAGTATAAGGTAGTTCATAAGTAGTTCGTAAGTTTAGGGACTGATGACCCCGTAGTTAAGTCCCATAAGCTCTACAAACATTTGAACATTTTTTAACTCTCCTCAGTTGAATCTAAAACGCACCCGTCTCAAAGAAAACACAGGACAGAAGCAAACTACTTATCAAAACAACTAAGAACTTATTGCCAATTTTTCAATCCATCATGAACACAATTGTACGTGAAGCAACTGAGTAGAACCAAGCAACTTCATAGTATCAATGTTAGGGGTCCATCATCAATGGTAAATGCATGTATAACTGCAACATGTGAAAAGTTAGCAAACTTTCTATATTCGATCCAAAAGTAGGCCAAAAAGTCCAAGACAGTCGGCCGCGGTGGCCGAGGGGTCTGAGGTGCTTCGGTCACGGTCTGCACGGCCACTACGGTCGGGATTTCGAATCCCACCTCGGGCATGGATATTTGTGCCGTCCTAGTTCGTAAGTAGTTCATAAGTAGTTTGTAAGTTTAGGAACTGATGACCCCGTAGTTAAGTCCCATAAGCTTTACAAACATTTGAACATTTTTTAGTGCAAGACAGTTATCAGTTTTAGGAAGAAGATTACAAACAATATGTGTCAGAATAACAACAGTGCTGAGTTCATTATACTGTGGAATTAGGGCATCAGTCACCGTAACATCGTTTCCACTCTTTTAATCAGTCAGTTCATGTCCCTCACAGCATCCCACACTAGACAGTCTACAACACACAATGCGGTGTTCCAAGGTTTCCTGAACACTGCACAAGTCGCAGGCGTCCGATGACATGAGGCTTATCGAATTCAATTTGTTGTTGGTGGGGAAGGTGTAGTCCATGACTCGGTACCAAACAGCGTGCACTGGCGGATGGAGGATCTCGGAGGCCAGGTTTTGCCACACAGTCGACCAGCTGTATTGTGGCAGTCGGTACTCCCACTTACACCTGACTACGAGACTTGCGAAGAGCGGAGGTAATGTCGCTGACTTTGGAGGTGGTGACGTCGGCGATTGCGAGATAACTTGCTTCGTTCGAGTGGCGCTCCAAACGATCAGAAACAGTTTGAGGCGTTCGAGCGGCTCTTCTGACTCTTTCTGACGAGATCTGACTGACCAATGAGGTGTTAGAGTGGCGGAGTTGATAGTTTGAAATCGTTTATTTAAGTAAGCAGATTTTTGTCAAACCGTTTTCTGACTGACTTCAAAGCGTTTAACAAACTTGCTCCAAAAGACAAACCTGCACATTTGCGAAGAGTTTATAGTTTTTTTTCTGTTCACACAGTGTTAAATATCTGTAATATACTGAGTTTTGTATATTAGACAGGCAGTCTTTCAACTTATGTGGCCTTCCAATACAGTACATCCCTTTTTATTACATCCATACATATAATAAATGAAAGGTGTGGAAATTTTCATAACATACGAATTTAAAGATGAATGCATATTTACAGTTTGGATCGTGATATATTCGCCTGAAAATGAACTCAAAATAGTCCTACTGAGATTTTCTGTGCTATCTGTAAATGAAGTGATTGACACTTAAGGATAATGTGTTGGGCAGTATTTCCTTCACAACAGGCATTACCACTTATAGATTTTTATAACCGACATTCAGCTTTATGTGTGCCACTGTAGCGTCTCCTAATTACTGCTTCCGTCAGTTTCTCCTTGTGGTTATTTATTATAGGAAACTATTAGTGCCAATGTGGGCGTTCCTACACTACATCTACATCTACATGGGATACTCTGCAAATCACATTTAAGTGCCTGGCAGAGGGTTCATCGAACCACAATTACACTATTTATCTCCCATTCCATTCTCGAATAGCGCGCGGGAAGAAAGAACACCTGAATCTCTCTGTTCGAGCTCTGATTTCTCTTATTTTATTCTGATGATCATTTCTACCTATGTAAGTGGGAGTCAACAATATATTTTCGCATTCGGAGGAGAATGTTGGCATTTGCAGTTTCGCAAGTAGCCCACGCCGCAGCGATAAGCGCCGTTGTTGTAATGATTCCCATCCCAGATCCTGTATCATTTCCGTAACGCTGTCTCCCCTGTATCGTGACAATACGAAACGAGCTGCCCTTCTTTGGACTCTTTCGATGTCCTCCGTCAAACCCACCTGATAAGGATCCCACACTGGGCTGCAATACTCCAAAAATGGACGGACAATCGCAGTGTATGCAGTTTCTTTAGTAGTTCTGTTGCATCTTTTAAGGGTTCTGCCAATAAAACGCAGCCTCTGGTTCGCCTTTCCCACGATATTATCTACGTGTTCTTTCCAGTTTAAGTCTGAAGTAATAGTAATTCCTAGGTATTTTGTGGAGTTTACGGCCTTCACATTCGATTGATTTATGTTGTAAACAAAGTTTAACGGATTTCCTTTCGTACTCATGTGGACGACTTCACATTTCTCATTATTTAGAGTCAATTGCCAATTTTTACACCATAGTGATATCTTATTCAGATCGTTCTGCAGTTGGTTTTGATCTTCAGATGATTTTACTAGACGGTAAATGACGGCGTCATCTGCAAACAACCTAAGAGAGCTACTTAGATTTTCCCCTCAATCGTTTATGTAAATAAGGAATAGCAGAGGACCAATAACACTACCCTGTGGAACGCCCGATATCACCTCTGTTTTAGTCGATGCCTTATCATCGATTATTACGAACTGTGTCCTCTCCGACAAGAAATCCCCTATCCAATCGCAAATTTGGGGCGATGTACCATAACCACGCAATTTGATTAAAAGCCATTTGTGAGGTACGGTGTCAAAAGCTTTCTGGAAATCAAGAAATACGGAATCGATTTGCGAACCTTTGTCGATAGCAACCATCACTTCGTGTGAATATAGAGCTAGTTGTGTTTCGCACGAACGATATTTTCTAAATCCGTGTTGACCTTGGGTCAATAGATCGTTCTGTTCGAGATAATTCATAATATTTGAATACAGGATATGTTCCAAAACCCTGCTTTTAATTGACGTCAATGAAATAGGCCTGTAGTTTAGTGGGTTACTCCTACTGCCTTTCTTGAATATAGGTGTGACCTGTGCAACTTTCCAATCTTTTGGTACAGATCCTTATATGAGAGAGCGGTTGTATATGACTGTTAAGTAAGGAGCTATCGCTTCAGCACAATCAGATAGAAATCTAATGGGTATACAATCCGGACCAGAAGACTTGATCTTGTTAAGTGATTTTAGTTGCTGCACTACTCCGATTATATCTACTTCTATGTCACTCATTAAGACATCTGTTCGTAATTCGAAATCTGGAATATTGGTTTCGTCTTCTTTGGTGAATGAGTTTCTAAAAGCTAAGTTTAGTAACTCTGCTTTAGTAGCGCTGTCATCGGCAGGATCGCCATTACTATCACGTAGTGAAGGTATTGTTTGTGACTTGCCCCGAGTATATTTAACATATGACCAAAATCTCTTTGGGTTTTCAGTCAAATTACGAGAAAGAGTTTCGTTGTGATAAATATTGTAGGCATCTCGCATTGAAATCCTCGCTAAATTTCGAGCTTCTGAGTACGATCGCAAATCCTGGGGATTTCGTGTTCGTTTAAATTTAGTATGCCTTTTCCTTTGCTTTTGCAACAGTATCCTGACCTGTTTTGTGTACCAAGGGGGATCGCCTCCTTCTTTTATTAATTTATTAGGTATAAAACTGTCAATTGCTGTCGATACCACTTCTTTGAATTTGAGCCACATCTGGTCTACACCTACGTTTAGTGTTAGAAACGAGTGGAAGCTGTCTTTCAAGAAGCAATGTATTTTGTTTCTATCTGCTTTCCTGAACAAATATACTTTGCGTTTATTTTTGGTAACTTTGGGACTTTCGATATTCAATTTCGCTACGACAGCTCTGTGTTCACTAATACCTGTATCCGTTTTGATGCTCGTTATGAGCTCAGGATTATTTGTTGCTAAGAGATCAAGTGTGTTTTCACATCCATTTACAATTCTAGTTGGCTCATGAACTAATTGTTCGAAGTAATTCTCAGAGAATGCGTTGAGTACAATTTCGGACGATGTTTTATGCCTACCTGCTGATTTGAAAATATAATTTCGCCAACAGATCGAGGGTAAATTAAAATCACCACCTACTATTATCGTGTGAGTCGGGTACGTTTTTATAATTAGACTCAGGTTTTCTTTGAACCTTTCTGCTATTGTATCGTCAGAGTCGGGAGGCCTGTAAAAGGAACCGATTATTAACTTCTTACGATTTTCGGGTACAACCTCTACCCATAATAGCTCGCACGAACTATCAACTTCAACTTCGCTACATGAAATACTACTTTTGACGGCGACAAACACGCCCCCACCTATTTTGTTTAATCTATCCTTTCTGAACACCGATAGATCTTTTGAAAATACTTCTTCTGAACTTATTTCCGGCTTGAGCCAACTTTCGCTGCCTATAATGATGTGTGTTTCGGTGCTTTCTATTAACACTTGCAGTTCTGGAACTTTCCCGACACAGCTACGACAATTCACAACTGTTATACCGATAGTTTCCGGATCTACATTTCTCCTGTGATCCACCTTCACCCTTTGAGATTGACCATTTTGTTTTTCTCCGAAGCTCTTTATCCAAAAAGTTCAGTCCACGCCACACAGCCCCCGCTATCCGTGTAGCCGCTTCCTGCGTATAGTCGACTCCTGACCTATTCAGCGGAACCCGGAAACCCACCACCCGATGGCGCAAATCAAGGAATCTGCAGCCTACACGGTCGCAGAACCGTCTGAGCCTCTGATTCAGACCCTCCACTCGGCTCTGTACCAGAGGTCCACAGTCGGTCCTGTCAACTATGCTGCATATGGTGAGCTCTGCTTTCATCTTGCAAGCAAGACTGGCAGTCTTTACCACTTCATTAGCCGCTCGAAACCTGAGAGGATATCTTCAGATCCGAAACGACACACATCATTGGTACCGACGTGAGCCACCACCTGCAGTTGGCTGCACCCCGTACCCTTCATGGCATCCGGGAGGACCCGTTCCACATCTGGAATGACTCCACCCGGTATGCACACGGAGTGCACGTTGGCCTTCTTCCCCTCCTTGGCAGCCATCTCTCTAAGGGGCTCCATCACCCGCCTAACGTTGGAGCTCCCAACTACAAGTAAACCCACCCTCTGTGAAAGCCCGGATCTTGGAGGCTGGGTGGTGACAGGGTGAGAGACACCATCCGACTCAGGAACGTCGTCCTGAGCAGACAGCGCCCCAAACCTGTTCGCAAGACGAACCGGGGAGGCCTCACGATCGGTCCCCCGGAATGTCTTGCGCCTCCTGCCACGCACTGGAGGAACCTCCCACGCAACCACGGGTGGGATGTCTGCCTCACTGCTAGCAGTTTCAGGGCATGTCGCTGCCGCAGGCCGATCGGTGGAGACGACGGGAGTCCGTTCGGTCCCCACAGCTGGCCAACAACAACGACGCCCATCGATCGCAGCTTCCAACTGTGCAACCGAGGTTAACACAGCTTGAAGCTGGGAGCGAAGTGTCACTAGCTCAGACTGCATCCGCACACAGCAGTCACAGTCCCTATTCATGATTACAGTGCCAACAAAAACAAAAACTACAGTCGCGATGCGTTCAAAGGAAAACTACACTGTTCGTTAAAAAGCGGATGTGAATTCAATACGCACGACAGCTCAGTATAACTTTACAAATTGAGACGAGAAAGTACAGCCGTAAATCAAAATACTATATGTCGCTTCTAATTAGAAAATAAAGACAGACGACTGTCGCGACACGGTTCACACGGCGGAATAATACACTAACCAGATATTTAACGTGAATATGAATCAAATAAAAACGCGAGCACACAATAAATTTAATGAACTGAAGGGAAAACGCACTGAAAAGTAAAAATATGTAGCTTCTAGAGAGAAGCCGGTTACACTTAATTACTAAATATGTAATTTCTGGGAAAATCATGTACGATGATAATTCTTGCACAACACCTGCAAATTTTTGTATAATAATTTGTATGTTTCATTTTTTAAAATTTATTGTATCTCATAATAATGGGACAAAATGCATATGAAGTTGTATGTTACCGAAAATTCCTTTCACACACCACTATCCTAAGTTACCTCATTTTTGTACGTGGTTTTGTCAGGTTGAATTTGCTACATTATTTATAAATGGGGGAAATAATAGTGAGAAGTACTGTGGTTTACTGTTTCCACATTCAAATCTAATATATAAAGCAGAGTGTTGCATACAAATCTACAGTTTTGTTTCAATCTTTATGAAATTTTGTACACATAAGCTTCAATCCATGAGGACGGTCGCCGTAAGTGTAAGAATCACATACGATATATAGTTCACGAGATAAGACGTTATAAACAATGAAATGTGTCTAAAACTGCTTCATTTACCGACGATGCTGCTCAATTTCTCCTAAACCACTGTACAGATTTCAACCAAATTTGGTACACATATTCCTTACGTGAGATAACAATTGCTGTACGAGTACGAACCACATACGACACATTGTTCAGGAGATATAACGTCGTCAACAATAGGAATCGCAGAAAACTGCCACATAATGCGGCGAGACTTTATAAATACGCTATATGAGAATAAGAGTACTTAACGACTTGCAACAAACTTTAAACATAATTTCAAACCTTTATTAAACTTTTTCTCGCTGACACCCATAGCAAAATGATGAAAGGAAAAAAGTTTCTCGCTTACTACTTTTCCGCTGTTTATGGAGAAAACTACGGCATTCGGTATGACTTTACAATTTATAATTTGTACACTACAAATTGTAGCTGCAGGAAATTTTACAGATAGTATACACACATATAGTTGAATGTACGATCTAAATTGCATCACAGTACGACACATAATTCATGAGATATGAGCACATAAATAGTAACATTCCGCTGTTCATGGACTAAAACTACGGCATTCGGAAGACGTTACAATTTATAATTTTATAGACAATATACACGCATATACTTGAGTGAACCTTCTAAATTGTATGACAGTACGAGACGTAGTTCAGGAGATATGTGTACATAAACAATAACATCACGCAACAAGTTTTAATGTATTACTTCTTTACTACTAATTGTATTCCCAAGAGATTTTACATACAGCCCTGATACAAATGAATATACACCCGAAAAATGGCAGGAATAAATAAATAAATACCCGGACAACGCCGGGTTTTCAGCTAGTGATTTATAATGTAAGGTGCAGTATGAAGAATTTAACAAATTATTTGCATGGTTTAAAGTTGGTTAATGGGTACGGTGAATAAGACAAACACGTTGGCAGAAGAGAGCAAAGATGCCAACTAGCGGTGTGGGTGGCCAAACTGCGAAACAGGTGAAATAAGCTTTCGAGTTGGCTTCGGAGTTGGAAACTGTCAAAAAGCGCACATGCGCAATGGAGGCCTTCCGAATCGCCAGTAACTATGAGAAACTATCAGCGTTTGGGCCACTCGATCGAACCTACTGTTATTGAGGTGGTAGCGGCGGACGTAGGAGGGGATGTGGCAGAGTGGGGCGGCACCTGCCCAAGACGGCGGCCGTGGTGTCCGAGCCTCGCCTTCACCACCGCGGTCCACCTCTTCCAGAACAACGCCGCGCACTTGGCTCTAAAATCCAAGAGCCGCAGCAGTCCCTCTGGCTGGTGCAAGGTGCTCGTGTCGTGAGACACCTTAAACATGTTCCTCCCGCCACTGAAACCAATATACCGCCTGTCTGATGGCACGTGTCAGGAGTTTGGGCACCGGCAAGATTTGAGCGAAGTACCACTCCCTGCCAAGGATGTGCGTGACAATCGCAGCAAGTTTTGCACGGAGCGCCAGATTCAGAGATGAGTAGTTCCGAGCAACAGCTGTACCGCTGCAGATTGGAGGTGAAGAGGACACTGAGGACTATGGTGTTCCCCGATACAGAACCAAACACGATGGAAAGCGTGCGCTCGAGGGGTGAGCGGGAGCAGAACTGTCTTGCGATGGTTGACAACGGCGGCGGTCACTCTTTAAAATTGACACAAAACACTGTACAAGTTGTCAACGTCATCAGGTTGTTGGATAAACATACCGATATTTACATCCATACTCCGCAAGCCACCCGACGGTGTGTGGCGGAGGGTGCCTAGAGTACCACTATCGGTTCTCCCTCCTATTCCAGTCACGTTTGGTCGCGGAAAGAAAGATAGTCGGTATGCATCTGTGTGGGCTCTAATCTCTCTGATTTTATCCTCGTGATCTCCTCGCGAGTATACGTAGGAGGGAGCAACATACTGCTAGACTCCTTGGTAAAGGTATGTTCTCGAAACTTTACAAAAGCCCGTAGCGAGCGACAGAGCGTCTCTCCTGCAGAGTCTTCCATCGGAGTTTATGGATCATCTCCGTAACGCTTTCACGATTACTAAATGATCCTGTAACGAAGCGCGCTGCCCTCCGTTGGATCTTTTCTACTTCCTCTATCAACCCCACCTGGTACGGATCGCACTCCGGTGAGCAGTATTCAAGCAGTGGGCGAACAAGTGTACTGTAACCTACTTCCTTTCGGACTGCATTTGCTTAGGATTCTTCCAATGAATCTAATTCTTGCTTCTGCTTTACCGACGACTGATTTTATATGGTCGTTCCATTTTAAATCACTCCTAATGCCTACTCCCAGATAATTTATGGAATTAACTGCTTCCAGTTGCTGACCTGCTATAGTGTAGCTAAATGATAAAGGATCTTTCTTTCTATGCATTCGTAGCACATTATCGTGGGCATAAGGTTTGTATATTAATCGGTCAGGTTCTATCTGAATCCCCTGCATTGTTGCCCGATAAATCGGGGCAACGGATCCAGCGCTATGGCTAAAAGCGCCATGCTCATGGGGTACCCCTGACGCACAGAGCGGCCCACAGAAAAAGATGGAACGAGGCGATCGTTTACATCCATCATGGACGTGGCCTGTCCTAACAGACGATGCACCACGGTAATAAATTGAAGTCTAAAGCCCACGCTTTTTATAAATCTATGGAGGTACACGTGACCGATGCGCTCGAGGGCGTTCTCGAAGTCAATTAACAATATCGCGGCTATCCGTATACTTTGACTATTTACAAATCCGACAAAAATATTCAAATGTTTGTAAATCTATGGGACCCAACTGCCTGGTCACTAGTTCCTAGCTTACAAACTACTTAAAGTAAGTTAAACTAACCTAAGGACAACACATACATCCATGCCCGAGGTAGCACTCGAACCCCCGACGGCGAACGGCTGCGTGCACCGCATCACGGCGCTTTAGTGCGCACGGCTATTCAGCCGCGGTCAAATCCGACACAATCTCTATAAGCCAGAATAGCACCAAAATGTTTCTATCTCTTATGGCATTAGTCTGATGTTCACGGAGCGCAGTTGGTAAGACCTGTTTAAGTCTGTGCGCCACACATCTAGTTATGATTTTGTAATCCGCATTTAACAAAGTGATCGGCCGAACAGTGTCGATACTGGGCGAGGCGTTGGATTTAGGAACGTGTTGGACCAACTCTTACTCAAATTCGGCAGTAATGACAACATTGTTCTGAATTCCGTTAGCAATTTTCACAAAAATATCGTAACAAAGAAAGAAAACTTAAGGTAAAATTCGGCCGGAATGCCTTCGGGTCCGAGAGATTTTCCTTTCGGTCTCCTTCGGACTGCGTCAAGCGACTTGTCGGACGTAAAAGGCCTATTGAGTTCGGTTTTAGCTGCGCGGTCCACGACCCGAGGTATACGCCCAGAAAAACTCGCAACGCCGCAGAATCGACACCCGCGTCGCTAAAGAGGGCACTGAAGTGTTGGTAGATTTATTTCTGAGTGCCCGATTGAGAAGTAAAGCGAGTTCCGTTCCGTCGATGCCACGTGGAAATGTTCAACTGCTCTCTGTTAAGATGGTAAATCGATAGCCGCTCTCCATCCACGGCACCCACGCGTTGGCTGTGCACAATGACGCCGGCGACCTGTCGACGCATGACAGCTAAAAGTTTGGCCTGGAACTCTGAAAACAGGCTGGGGGCCGAACTGCGTCGCTAACCGCCAGGTGAGGTCGCACAAGGAGCTGCGGTTGACGCGACGCCACAGCGCCGCCTCGCGGCTAAACTCGATTAAGAATTGAATGGCAGCCGTCATAGCCAACCGCTCCCACCATTCAAGAACGCCAAGTCGTCCCGCTAGCCCTGCAAAAAAAATTTTTCTCTTCACGTTAAACACTTGAGTAAACGCTCGCCGTTTAGCAAAGAACATTTGAACTTACACAATATAATACGACGAGGAGTATACAAACGTGGAAAACCGAACGGACAATAGTAACTGTCAGGCTTGATTCCACGTTGGAATTGGTGTTCCACGACTGTATTTTATTTGTGGTAATTCTTTCAGCAATTAGTCGTAAAAATATATATATTTATTTGTTTGCAAATCTAGATTTCGACCACTGTGTGGTCATTATCAATGCTTAAAACCAATTAAAATACTTAAAACATCTCGACCTCCATGTTGGAGGTTGCGTTCGTACTCAGCAGTACGGGCAGTACGAACGCAACCTCCAACATGGAGGTCGAGATGTTTTAAGTATTTTAATTGGTTTTAAGCATTGATAATGACCACACAGTGGTCGAAATCTTGATTTGCAAACAAATAAATATTTGTGTTTGCTCAAGGCGGACAAAACCTGTAAAGCAAATAAATATATATTTTTTTACGACTGATTGCTGAAAGAATTACCACAAATAGTAACTGTTGTGATCAGAAGAATGACGCCTTCTTTTCAAATTTTTGCATAGAGTTGAGCAGACAAACAAATCCCATCCAGTCTGCCGTAACCTGCAGGATAAAAATACGTTAAATGTGTTATGTGTAGGTGGAGCACTCGCCAGGTGTCAAGAAGTTTAAAGCTACTGACGAGAGTACCGAGTTCTTGGCATCTATTTAGGTGTGGTTCTTGACCTCTGCGTTTCATTGGCGGAACACTTAGAAGATGCAACAGTTCTACTATAGAAACTGCCTGCACTACACTTGTGTGACCTATTTTGGGGTATTGCTGCGCATTATGGTTCCAGATGGGACTGGCTGACGATTTAGAGAATGTTCAGAGAAGGGCAGCTCGTTTTGTATTATCGCGATATAGGGGAGAGAGTGATGCACCAGTTGGGGTGGAAATAATTTTAAAAAAGTGGTTATTTGTTGCGGCAAGATCTATTTGTGAAATTTCTTTCATCAACTTTCTCTTCCGAATGCGAACATACTTCGTTAGCACCGACTTACACAGGGAGAAGTGTTCATCATTATAAAATAAGAAAAATCAGGTTGAAAACATAAAGGTTTTGATGTTCCTTTTTCCCACGAGCTGTTAGAGAATGGAACTACAGAAAAAATCATGAAAGTGGTTCGATGAACCTTCTCTCATGCACTTCAATGTAACTTGCAGAGAATCCATGTGATTTATTTATTTATTTATTTGTGGTTTTAGGTCATTAGCGCCCGAAACAAAACTGAGATATACCCAAGGATGTCATGTGGTTGTAGATATAATCCAACACGCAGTTAAAATCTCTGCCCATTATTAAGATGTGAAATATGGCGTAGAAGATGGCCGGCCGCGGTGGCCGAGGGGACTGAGGCGCTCCAGTCACGGTCTGCACGGCCACAATGTCGGGGGGTTCGAATCCCTCCTCGGGCATCGATATTTGTACCGTCTTTAGTATTATTTAGTTCATAAGTAGTTTCTAAGTTTAGGGACTGATAACCCCGTAGTTAAGTCCCATAAGCTATAGAAACACTTGAACATTTGAAAATGGCACAAATCGTGTCGTTACAGTACAGGCCTACTCAGTATAGGAAGGAGCAGAAACATTAACAAATAAAACTTCACGAATTGTGCTCGTGATAGAGCGCTCATTCAGTAAAATATCAATGTTCCTGACGTCAAGGTCGCCGCGGTGGAGTAGCCGAGCGGTCTAAAGCGTCTCGCTGCAGAGCGCGCGGTTGCTCGCCGTGGAGGTTCGAGTCCTCCCTGGGGCATGGGTGTGTGTGTTTGTCTTTAGATTAGTTTACCTAGGTTTAAGTAGTTTGTAAGCTACGGACTGATGACCACGCAGTTTGGTCCGATAGATTTACATTTTTTTTTTTTTTTTTTTTTTTTTTTTTTTTTTTTTTTACGTCAAGGTAAGAAAGTACTAAAATACCATTTCCGGTTACTTCTTCCGACACAATATTGTGGATGACAGTAAAATTGCTATAATCATGCATGTATGACAAGGCATCAAGGGTGACTTCCTGTAAGAAGACTTCGTAACATGGCAGAGGGGACTGAGGCGCTTCAGTCACGGGCTGCACGGCCACTACGGTCGGGGGTTCGAATCCCCCCTCGGGCATGGATATTTGTGCCGTCCTTAGTTGTAGGTAGTTCATAAGTAGTTTGTAAGTTTAGGGACTGATAACCCCGTAGTTAAGTCCCTTAAGCTTAACAAACATTTGAACTTCGTGACACTGATTATTGTTTAAACAGGTCTTTAGAGCTAATACCTTATGTCCGCTGCACATTTTGTTAACGTTAACTCTAGTAATATTCCACTGACTAACGTCATACACCAAGTCGACAAACACAGTACTGAAAGGATAATCCATACAAATAAATAGCAATAAAATCAGATAAAACACTGCTGAGATACAAAGAATGGTGCACCGCAATACACTCGGGTTAAAGTCCCGTCACTGTCTGGAACACACTCCCCCTACTCAACAGGGGAGGGACGCGGTGTCCCCGAAATAGGTACCCGGGTGCTGTCGCTCCGCTGACTCCGACGCGCGATCATAAGGTGAGGGGCGAGCACCATGGCGATGGTAAGCGTCTGCCTCTGCTTTCCGTATTGTCGGCAAATTTGCCGATGCCGCAGGGGATTCTGCCTCCGTTGCTACTTCTCATTCAGTATCCGGCACCTTTTGTGCAGAATGGATTGCGAGAGGGAATGGTCAAGTCTCTTATCAACAACGGAACTGTGTTGTTGACGACCAGAGCCCGACGCGGAAGTCTATCGTCGCTTAAGGTCTAGGTCCCCAGAGCTGCTAGGTGCCATGTGGCTTGGTGTCTACGTGCCTGCACGAGCTCTCAAATGTTTGTAAGTCTAGGGACTGATGACCGTTGTAGTTTGATACGTATTTCACAGGGTACATAGAGACAGAACCAAAGTATGTGGTGTGGAGGGAGATGTGGTTGAAGTCTGTCCATGTGGTGATTTTATACCTCTCGCTGTGATAGCCGAGCGCTCTAACGTACCTGCCTAGCAGGCAGGAGGCCCGGGGTTGGAAACCCTTGACAGCACAATTTTTAATTCAGTGCTTTTTCTATGTCTCAAGAAATTGAATTTTAATTTATATCACCTCCGCCTGCGGAACAAGGCAGGGTTGTTCCCATTCACGTTCTTTGCTGGGGTGCAATTCCAGTATAGGAGAGCCTTGGCAATTTGATACGTGTTTTACAGGAAACATTGAGGCAAAATTAAAGTATGTGGTGTGGAGGGAGATGTGGTTGCAGACAGTTCGTGTAATCAGTTTGACCCTAACTCCGTGTTAGCTGAGCGGTCTTAAGTGCTTGCTTAGGAAGCAGGAAGTCCCAGGTTCTAATCCCCACCACAGCACAAATTTTAATTCAAAATCAAATGTTTGTATAGCTTATGGGACTTAACTATGGGGTCATCAGTTCCTAAACTTACAAACTACATATGAACTAGCTAACACTAAGTACGGCACAAATATCCATGCCCGAGGGGGGATTCGAACCCCCGACCGTAGTGGCCGTGCAGACCGTGACTGGCGCGCCGCAGTTCCCTCGGCCACCGCGGCCGGCAAATTTTAATTCAGTGCCTCTTTTTATATGTAATACTTAAACTAAAGCAAACTAACCTAAGGACAACACACACACACACACACACACACACACACACACGAGGGAGGGCTCGAGCGTCCGGCGGTAGCGACCGGGCAATCCTGAGAAAGCGTCTAGAACCGCGAGGCCGTTCCTTCGCGGCTGCGCGAGCTCCATTGGTGCGATCTGTGCCGGGCCGCGGTGGATTAGCCGTGCGCACTGGGGCGCCCTGCTGCGGTGCGTGCGGCAGTTCGCCGTCGGGGGTTGGAGTCACCCCTCGGGCATGGGTGTTTGTGTTGTCCTTAGGTTACTTTACCTTTGTTTAAGTAGCTTGTAAGCTACGGATTAATAACCGAGCAGTTGAGTCCGATAGATTCTCGAACATTTGAACTGTGCTGTCGGGACAAGAAACTGGCTACACTCTCGCCTAGAATATTCCCTCTTCTCTATTCTACTCGCATTGCGGACACGGTGTTCGCACCGTTCCCGACGAGATCTGGCTTCCGAAATCACTTTTTGTTGTTCCACACCGCGGTGGGTCACTTTTGGGCTCGGTAGAGACAGAAGGCAGGGAAGTGACTGGCTTTAGTTCGGACTCCGGAATTGGCATGGCAAGGACCTTGGGTTCAGGCGGTGTTACTGTCTCTTGCACGTGTTCTGATACCAACACTGGTTCGACAACTGCTTGGTCAGATGCAAGCACCTCATCTACAGCCGGCCGAGGGTTCTCCGGGCAACACTTCCTAGAAGAAAAGGCCTCACAACAGATGCCCCAAGGGGACTCACGGTTCTTTCATGAGTATGTGGGTGGCGAGCATGGGCCCCGAGCTAATGCAGTCCTTTCTTCTTTCTTTCCTCCCTGGACTGCATTTCCTTTCCCATCCTCACTCCTTCCCCTCCCCACCGGGGGACCGATAACCTTAGCAGTTTGGTCCCCCTATCCCAAACAACCAACCAACCAATCACAACAGGTCGTGCCGACGTCACACCGAGAGGCAGCAGATGATTGCTGACTGGCCGGCCGCTAAGAGGCAGTGGGCTTGCCCCTGCGGCCAGCCAGTTAGCTGGCTCTCCCGGCCTCTCTGTGCGACGGCCTGTTGTGAGCCCTTGTCTTCTAGGAGGTGTTGCTCCGGGTCAGAGGGTGCAATAGCAACGTCTTCCGTCAGTCCCACCTGGTGAGGGTCCCACCAGGGGCAACAGTACTCCAGGACAGGACGCACAAGTGTGATGTAGCCAGTCTCTTTGGTGGAGCTGGTGCATCTTCGAAGCGTTCTGCCGATGAAACATAACCTTTGCTTCGCCTTCCCCACAGTATTTTCTATGTGTTCTCTCCAGTCAAAGTTGTTCGTAATTGTAACTCCTAGGTATTTGGTAGAATCTACGACCTTAAGGTTTGACTGATTTGTCGCGTAATTGAAGTTCAGCGGATTTCTTTTAGTGGTCATGTGTATTACTTCACACTTTTCTTTATTTAGTGTCAATTGCCAATTTTCGCACCACGCAGAAATTTTGTCTAAATCGCTTTGCAGTTGCTTTTGATCCTCTGTTGACTTCACTAACCGATAAACGACAGCATCATCCGCGAACAGTCTAAGGGAGCTATTCAGATTGTCTCCTAAATCGTTTATAAACACGAGGAAGAGTAGGGGACCTATAACGCTTCCCTGAGGAACGCCAGATATCACTTCTGTTTTACTCGATGACTTACCGTCAATTACAACGAACTGTGTTCTTTCTGATAGAAAATCGTGAATCCAACCGCACAATTGGGGAAATATTCCACAAGCACGCAATTTCATAAGAAGCCGCTTGTGGGGTACAGTGTCAAAAGCCTTCCTGAAATCTAGAAATATGGAATCGATTTGAGATCCCTTGTCCATGGCACTTAACACTTCATGTGGATAAAGGGCAAGCTGTGTTTCGCAAGAGCGATACTTTCTGAATCCGTGTTGACTACTGGTTAATAGGTCGTTCTCTTCGAGGTAGTTCATAATATTCGAACATAGTATATGTTCCAAAATCCTACTGCAAATCGACGTCAATGAGACAGGCCTGTAATTTTGGGGATCACTCCTATTGCCTTTCTTGAATATTGGAGTAACTTGGGCAACTTTCCAGTCTTTGGGTACGGATCTTTCGCTGAGTGATCGGTTGTAAATTATAGCTAAGTACGGAGCTATTGCATCAGCATACTCTGAGAGGAATCTAGTTGGTATACAATCAGGCCCGGGTGATTTAATTTTGTATAGTGACTTAAGTTGTTTTACTACTCCAGGAACATCTACTTCTAAGTTTCGCATAAAACGATGAAATGTGCTTTTTAACAACCTTTTGACACTTCGCACACTGTTGCCACTTGAAATACGTACGGACAGATAGCTTTTCCTGAACAACAGCCGAATCAGTGTCGTATGCAGTCAAATGTCTGGATATGATCCCATTTCGAATTTCAAACCATAAATTAAAGCTACGGTGGAGTAGCCGAGCGCTGTAAGGCGTCTTAATGTGGAGTGCGTGGTTATTCCGCGTCGGAGGTTTGAGCCTTCCTTCGGGCATCGATGTGTGTGTTGTCCTTGGGTTATTTTAAGGTAGTTTGCAAGCCTAGGGACTGATAACCGCAGTAGTTAAGTCCCATAGATGTACAAACATTTGAAGTTTTTTTGGTAAATTAAAAAAGCACACGTGGCGTATGCGAAAGATAGTATGATAAATGGTAACATTACTGATTTTACCGTTAGTGTCGAAATTTATGTACACCATCCTTAGAGTAGACAAGGGAATCTCACAAATAAGGGTTTTTTAATTGATAATGTCCTAGGACCCGTGTACATCGAAGAAAACGGCATTGCGATTGATATATATCTAACGTTCGATTCTTGCCCCCACATTCGATATGCCAAACGCGAAGCGGTTGATTTAAATTGTATATTTGATTGCGTCGAATTTGTGATATTTTCTTGTACTTTTTCGACTCAATATATGGTTGCCATTTGAAATACTGAAAGAAATATCGGTAATTTCTATGAATCGTATATATCGAACGTGCAACTGTCAATGGATTCAGTGTTTCTGAACCGGAGATTAGGGCGCTACGCGCCATTACGTACTAGAAAAAAATTCTTGTTTGACCTATACCAAACCTTCTTAAGACTACGCTATAGATCACTTTCTTTTTTAAGTGAAAGTTAGGTTAGGTATAGGTTAAACGACTTTTTTTAGTACGTAAAGACGCGTAGCGCCCGAACCTCCGGTTAAGAAACACTCAGTCGATTTACAGTTGTATTTTATATATTATTTCAGGCCGAGGTTCTTTGATTGCAAGCATTCATGGAAATTACTGAAGACAGGAATACCAGCCGTCAGCTTTAACCCATGACGTAATCACAATCTCGTAAAACACTTATACGGGATAATATCTTAATACTAATGTATTGTAGATAATAAATAATATGTGGTTACTCTCGTAAATTACATATTACAACTACAGACTGCACCATCCATGATATACCATCGTCTACATCTCCGCCACAACATAATTACTTACGCCACCTACAAATACGCACGTACAAGTCAACATGCCAGTGCCACGGGTCAAACCTAACGGATGATATCCCAGTCTTCAGTTACGACAAAGGCCGGCCGCGGTGGCCGAGAGGTCTGAGGCGCTCCAGTCACGGTCTGCACGGTCACTGCGGTCGCGGGTTCGAATCCCCCCTCGGGCATGGATATTTGTGCCGTCCTTAGTATTAGCTAGTTCATAAGTTTAGGGACTGATGACCCCGTAGATAAGTCCCATAAGCTCTACAAACATTTGAATTTCAGTTAATCCAAACATTCATAAAATCATCCGGTTAAAAATCAACATCGTAATTAGCTATATAAATCATCTGTTCCGCCATGTCATTTTTCCGTCATTGGTAGCGAAGCGAAAGTCAAATGTTCGATATATATCGATCGCAATGCCGTTTCCTTCGATGTACCCGGGTTCTAGAAAATTACCTTTTACTTTTAAAAAGACCGCGTTCAAGAACGTATCAAATTGAATACCGAGTACTTAATGAAACGTTAACGATAAAACTTCAAATAGCCACTGGTGGCTTTCAAAGGTCGATGGATTTTCCACTCAAAGGTCAAATTCACACTTCACGTTGATTTCGCGTTCTACACTATTATCAAAACTTGCAACTGATGAAAGAAGCTCCGACGAAGAAGAAAGCAGCAGCTGAAGCATCGACTGCCAGCCACGCAAACACACCTCCAGCTGCCTAGTCCCGGCGAGAGCACGCTAGAGGTCTGCATTATGTCCGATTTTTACCGGCGAGTCCCGCTCGCCCCTCTGTCTCTCGGAAGTACGCGGCCGAGCGTCCTCTTTAACCGGTTGCGGGCAGCCGATCGCCAGCGCTCGGCCGAGCGCGCCGAACGCTCGGTCGGTCGCCAGTAACCGGCGCACTCAGCGCCAGCCAGCTGCACTTCGTCAGACTGGTTACATTAATACTTCTTCTAAAGATCATGAATACGACACTTCGAAATAATGTGTAACTTGTCAGTGTAATAAAAGGTGTCTGTACATTACATTATACACAATGTTATATGACACAAATATATTTTGTATTCTTTTTATTTTTATTATTATTTTTTATTTTTAGTTTTACTAATTTATATCTAAAAATTCATCCATTGAGTAGAAGGAGTTGTCATTCAGTTATTGTTTTAATAAATTTTTCAATGCTAGTTAGCTATGTCAGGTTTTGATGCTGTTTGGTAGGTGACCGAAGACTTTTGTGGCAGCATAATTCACCCCTTTCTGTGCCAAAGTGAGATTTAACCCTGCATAGTAATATCATCCTTTCTCCTGGTGTTATACCTATGCACACTGCTATTATTTTTGAACTGGGTTTGCCGCGGCGGATTAGCCATGCGGGATGCGCACGGCCGTTCGCCATCTGGGGTTCGGGTCCCCTCTCAGGCATGGGAGTCTGTGTTATCATCAGGTTAGTTTACCTCAGTTTAAGTTGTTTGCAAGCTACGGACTAATAAAGCAGTATAGTCCGATAGATTTACAAACATGTGAACATGTGTGTGAACTAGGTTGGATAATTAACAACAAATTTCATAAGTGAATATATATACTCTGAAGTAACTGTGAGGATGCCTAAATCCTTAAATAGATGTCTCCAGAACGATCGCGCTCCAGTAATTATTCTGATTACACGATTTTGTGTAATGAATACTTTTTTACTCAATAGTGAATTACCTCAGAATATGATGCCATCCGAAAGCAGTAAATGAAAATAGGCGTAGTAAACTGTTTTACTGAGATTCTTATCGCCAAAATTTGGTAAGACCCTAACAGCATACGTAGCTGAACCCAAACGTTTTAGCAGAAATCAATGTGTTGATTCAAGTTTAATTTCTCGTTAATTCACACATCTAAAAATTTTGAAAAACTCTGGTTTCCCTTCAAAACGAACGAATAATTACGATGAACCTTAGCTACAGACGTCTGTTCAAAGTCTATATTTATTACTGGAGTTGTGCCATTTACTGTACGGAACTGTATATGCTGTGTTTTATCAAAAGTTAATGAGAGTCCGTTTGCTTAGAACCACATTAAACATTTTTAAATATACTTTCTTTGAGTTTTACTATTTATATTTTAAGTCGTATGTATTCCAGAAAATTCCCCATTACTATATGTGACATGGGGAAGTTTCTGGAATACATAAGATTTAAAATAAAAATGGTAAAACTCATAGAAAATATAAAATTCAAGAAGACCTGTCTCAAGAAGAAAATTTTTAAATATTTTGCAAACTACTGGAGTTTCGACCATTGAGGTGATCATGTCTTCCAGTAACTGCAACGTTCAAAACTGTAATTTCTGTATGTAGTATTTTGTTTGTTTTGGTAGACAAGCGGTAATACAGTAGTCTAATCTTGCGTTATGTGCAGCGTATCTCCTTGTAGTTATCAGACCACAGATCAGCGTTTAAAGAGCACATTTTGTTCTTTAAAGCACATATTTGCTTGGACACCATTGTCAACCGTATTTTGTCGGCCTTTTCTCTAATATGCCGCGATACAGTGGTGGGGTGCGGAAGAACATCTACTATATTGACTTTGCCATAAGTGGCGCGAACATTGATGAGCTCCTGCGAATAATTCTTGAAGCCAATCTTACTAAAAGTATTTAATGGTAGCAAACCTAATCCGCCCATATCGACCAACTTATCAACAAGAACTTTCTTTATGCTACTTGGTACTGCAAGTGGTCGGTGTAATTCTGCTCCGCATTTACTTTTGCAGTGCTGAATCATACCTGTTGTGCTTGACTGGTACGTAAGTATAGTACCGCATGTGTTACATTGCACGAAACCAGCAGAAACCTGTGTGACAGGATCCACTACAAGTGCAAAAGATTTCCAAGCTTCACTTTTCGGCTCCTTTTCGGCGTGTCTTTCTTCTTCAGTACTAACGAGCCGCTCCTAATTGTCTCCACGATACTTCTTTTTGTTTCATGATTGGAGCCTTTACGACCTGTAGTTCGTTGATCCACAACGCTGTCTGCGCTGCTCAAAGCCAGGTCGGTTTCTAATGCGATTCCACAGTGTTGAGCGCGCGTCGGTCGCGCTGTCACCGGCCGAGACTACGAGCGCGCTCGAGCGGCCGGCAGTGCTCGACACTTCCGCCGGTAACCGAGAGGCGGAGGGCGACCGGCCACGTGGGGCATTAGACGGCCGCAGCCGTGCCGTAACACGGGCCTACCCCAGCCATCGAGCAGCGGCACGGAACGGGAAATGCTCGAGCGGTTATTTTCGTCGAAATGCAGAGCTCTAGAGCACGCCCGGCCAAGACGGAACCGCTATATACACTGTGGCGCGGCCATAGATTCATATTACGTGGGCGCTCAATACGAGGAGAGCATGTGAGTCAACTCGCAATGTTTGATCAATGTTACACAACATTTTAGCTTCTGACAAACGAAAATGGGTGTTCCATCCAACTAACTCTGAGCAATTGAAACGGTTGCACTGTGGTAGAGTGCCAGACTAAAAATCCAAAGGTCGCGGGTTCGATCCCCGCCACGACCTTGAATTTTTTGTCACTTTCCACTTCTTTCACCTCTGAAGTATTGCTCATGTGAAATATACCGACTAGCACCGTGGTTCAGAACCCACGTTAAACTATAGGTCCCCCTATATCTGGCTGGGTAAGTCAGGTCGGAGGAAGGCACCGGCATACCACCCCCAAACAGGACCATGCCTAGTAAAGCACTGTGGTGTTCAAACCAATCTTCGGATTGTTGACTGCTATGAGCAATTACATTTCACTAATGTGGTTAAACACTGTAGCAGAGTGACGTTGCATTTCATTTCTGAAATGAAACTTCATATATCAGGATGACAAAGTGTATGGTGCTTAAAAAATGCTGAGATAATCCGCCTCGTGCAAGCCACTGCCTCCACGGCCTTCCGCGTCGGAGGTTCGAATCTTCCCTCGGTCATAGATGTTTGTGTTGTCTTTAGTATAAGTTGGTTCATAAGTAGTTTGTAAGTTTAGGGACTGATGATCCCGCAGTTAAGTCCCATAAACTTTACAAACATTTGAACATTTTATTTTATTTTTCCCAAACACGTTTCAGCATTGTGCTGTCAGGACTGGGCTGTGTTTATTTCAAGCAAATGTTTGTATAGTTTATGGGACTTACCTACGGGGTCATCAGTCCCTAAACTAACAAACTACTTATCAACTAGCTTATCCTAAGGACGGCACAAATATCCATGCCCGAGGGGGGATTCGAGGCCCCGACCGTAGTGGCCGTGCAGACCGTGACTGGAGTGCCTCAGTCCCCTCGGCCACCGCGGCCGGCTTATTTCAAGCCTGAGAAATATTTTAAAAGAGTAACAATTGTAAATGATCTAAATACATATATACTATGTTTAGATATGCAGTTCACTGTACGTATCAATAATGACGCTTCCTCGCGTTGAAGACGTTTCTCGTTCCAGTTTTACAATTTGTTGTTCATTCTAATAAGATAATTATCTGACTTTGTGACCAGAGTGCCATAATACAAGACAGTTGCTTTATGATAGTAAAGTATAATCGAGAGTACGAAACTCACTTATTCCAGAATAATGGAATCACCAGAGGTTTTATAGGGTCTTCTGTCACGCTTTATTACGTTATATAACTTGAAACATAGGTTCAAATGATAAATATAAATAGTATTTCGGTCTGCGTAAGAGACATTTACAGACAGTTCAGAGTGCATCCGTGACGCTATCTTTTGCTTATTCCATTCTTACCGCGACAAATATTATATACAAGTTGAGATATTTCTATTCAATTACAGTACATAATTTTTAACAGCGCAAAGAAGTTAGTAATTTGTAGAAAAGTATGTGCTGCACTACACAAGGTTATGTAATGTTCTCAGTGAAATACCTGCATATATGAAGTGTCTAAAAAGTGACGTATTGCGAATAACGGCTAAGTAGGAGGCGAGGTACTGGCGGAAGCAAAGTTGAGAAGGGGGAGGGGCGCGGGCGTGAAGCGTGCCAGGATAGCTTAGTCGGTAGAGCGCTTGCCGGTGAAAGGCACGTTCGAATCCGGGTTCGGCACACAGTTTTAATTTGCCCGAAACTTTCAACGGTGTTATTGTTCACTATATTTTAAATCTGCGTTAGAATTATCGCCTTTTGTCAAGTATGTTGTAAGGATAATCCACGGCAGCACACACTAATACTTGGAATATTAAGCACATGAATGTTTACTGTGGCAATGTGTACACTCAATTGAAGTCTTTCTTAATTGTGAGAGCAATAACGATCCGTTATAGAATGCACAGTACCTGAGTATCCTGTAAATGCCATGTTTGTTGGAACAGTCGTAAGAGCAATGAACACAGCCTTTGAGACTTATGTGCCTCATACAGAGCGTTGAATTAAATTCAACGGCGAGGTTGAAAATTTATGCGGGGACGGGACTCGAAATAGTATTCTCTGCTTGTCGCGAACGGTAGCCTTAACAGTATCGGCCACTCGGACGTATTTCCCGCCTCTCTCAAATTCTCAGTCTATCACACGCTGCCATCGCAACGTTCCCCGTCCATTCTGAAAATGGTTGAAAGCTAAGTGCCCGAAAATGATTATAATAAAATCATTGTAACTGCAATTAGTTGTTGGTGTCTTAAAAACCAATTGTATAACAGTCGCTGACATGGACGAAATCCTGCATACCCAGTTATATGAATAGTGTCTGTTCCTTCGTACATATAAATAAAAGGTGAAATGTTGCAACATTATTGTGCTAGATACAATAACGGCTAACACCTTTCGTGTGCCGTATATAAAAACGAGGCACGTCCAGAAAGTAAGTTCCGTTTGGTTATATAAAACAAACATGTACACAGACAGAAAAAATATTTATTGCACAACAATCTACAACTGTTAAACTACTTTTCCACATAGCTGCGGAAATTTTGTAGGCACTTGTTATAGCGTGGCACAAGTTTCTGTATGCCTTCTTCATAGAAGGTTGCCGCCTGTGTATTCGGCCATGTGGTAGCATGTTCTTTCAGCTCGTCATTGTTGAAGTGTTGACAGGACAAATTTTAGGTGTAAGAAGAGGATTTCAATCAAAAGGTGGTGTTTGTTTCCACGATAGTGCCCGACCTCATGTTACGAATGTGACCAAACAACTCTTACAGGAATTTCACTGGGACGTGTTTGATCATCATCCGTACAGCCCGGGTCTCGCTCGTAGCCACTTACACCTCTTGTTACACCTAAAAATCTGTCCTTGGTGGTCAACATTTCAACGATGATAACGAGCTGAAAGAACATGCTACAACATGGCTGAATACACAGGCGGCAATCTTCTATGAATTAGGCATACAGAAACTTGTGCCACGCTAAGACAAGTGCCTACAAAATTTCGGCAGCTATGTAGAAAAGTAGTTTAACAGGTGTAGATTTTTGTAGAATAAATATTTCTTCTGTATCTGTACACGTTTGTTTTATATAACCGAACGGAACTTACTTTCTGGACGTACCTCGTAGTTCTAAGATTTATTGAGTGTCCATTAAATTTAATAATCCCTACAACTTGAGTGAAATGTATGGGATGGGGCAAATAAAAGTATCCCTGACGAGTGGATACCATTGGACAATAATGTATGCATATTCACGGATAAGCCAAAGAAAGTAGAACACCTGTGTAGTATCGTGCAGGGTATCCGCGAACACGCAGAAGTGCTACAACACGACGTGCCATGGACTCGACTAAAGTCTGACGTAACCATGCATCCAGCAGCGTTGTCAGAAAGTTCAAATGTTTGTTAAGCTTATGGGACTTAACTGCGGGGTCATCAGTCCCTAAACTTACAAACTACCTTATTCTAAAGACAACACAGACATCCATGCCCGAGGGAGGATTCGTATCCCCGACGGGAATGGCCTTGCGCATCGGAGCAAAGCTCTCAATGCGCTCGGCCACTCCGCCGCTTCTAGCGGCAGTAACTTTTTTTTTTTTTTTAATTTATCGGACGAAAGTGCGTGATCATCAGTCCGTAGCTTACAAACTACTCAATCCTAAGTAAACTAACCTATGGGCAACACACACACACACCCATCCCCCACGGAGGACTCGAACCTCCGACGGCGAGCAACCGCGCGTTTCACAGCGAGGCGCCTTAGACCGCTCGGCTACTCCACCACGGCAGTAACATATCTGCCGGCCGCGGTGGCCGAGGGGACTAAGGCGCTTCAATCACGGTCTGCACGGCCACTACGGTCGGGGGTTCGAATCCCCCCTCGGGCATGGATATTTGTGCCGTCCTAGTTCGTAAGTAGTTCATAGGTAGTTTGTAAGTTTAGGGACTGATGACCCCGTAGTTAAGTCCCATAGACTATACAAACATTTGAACATTTTCAGTAACATATCTGACGCCTGCGTCAGACACCCGTTAAATTATATAGGCTTTGCCGACCGCAGCGCCGTACTATGAGAGTTTACATATCTCTGTGTTTGCATAGACCTAGCGAACATTTCGGATGAGATGGTAGCAATTTCATCAGTCCAGCTTCGATCCCCTTTCAGAAACCTGCTGAACAGGGCCCGAAAGTGTCGAGAGATGAATGATGGTCACTTTCAACAACTGCTATACACAGATTGGTAACGTATTTCCTTTCCTCTGCTGTGTTTCTTTGTACCCTGGAACTCTGTTCTGCGTGCCATATTTATTTGCCCCTTCCTGTACTTCAGTATCAAATAGTGTACTTGGGCGATCGTAAAAATACGATAAAAACAAGTTAATATTTTGCAGAAGAAAAGCTGAATGCAGTTAACTAAAGTAAAATACCCATAAATCAAAAAGAGAGTGCATATAACTGAGAGCCATTACAGCTTTGTTAATCGTTCTTTTGCTCGTGCTGCTTATCATCGATAATGCTTATGGTAGCTATTCACGTTACCTTGTTGCATTGTAGAATGTTTTGCCGCCTTATGTCCACTGCGTAAGGCGCTAATAACTTCGTCGTTGAGTGCCCTTAAAACGCGCGCGCGCTCGCGCACACACACACACACACACACACACACACACATGCCCCAGGGAGGACTCCACCCTCCGACGGCGAGCAACCGCGCGCTTTGCAGCGGGGCGCCTTGGATCGCTCAGCTACGCCACCGCGGCTGAAATGACACATGCGGCTAATTCCGCACAAGCAGAAATAAAAGAAAACATACGTCGATTACAGGCAGTTCCACGATCTTCAATAAGCCGCTATAAAACAAGTGATTCCTTCAATCTTGGAAACGATGAACTTTATTAGTTTACGTTACACGTCTGAAGATATCTGTACGTGCACGTTGATCAGTTTATGAATGGTAATACATTTGGCTGTTTGTAAGGATGTATCGCAACAAAAACAAAACAGTACATATGTATGATGATTAGCATCATGGCCTGAGAGCAACAAATAAGCATACGCAAGTAATATGTACACTGGTATGTGTAGCAGAAGGGCCAGCTGAAACGTTGAGTTTGGGCGAGTGATGAGGAAGGCAGTAGTGTTATTACGCAAATTTATGAAATTTATACTTTTTCTAGGGGTTACATTGAGCCCTAATTGATTATTTCGGAAGCCATTGATCAACTCTTCTCTGTAACACAGTACTGACTTCTCTCAAGGGACACCTTTGACTTCGAACGATCGTTATCGCACCCAACCATGGTTAGAATAATGGAATAAGAAGCAGTCATGAACAAAAGAATGGTGTGCGTCATTTCCACGCAAAACGCCGGACTTGTCTGCTAGCGCCACTAGATGGTGGCATACTGTAGCTGCACTAACCAGTACACCAATTGCGTGAGTAGTATAGCTGCAATACGTATTTGTCTCTTGGAGGGATCGCAAGCCAGTTAGTATGTAGGGTAGACTGGGTCCGGTTGTGACAATTTTCATTTGATTCCCTATATTGTTGTTACTATGCGAGTTAGATGGAGTAAAAATGTTTTTATAGTACAGTGTACATTTGTCTAAATGAAAATATTAAAATTTTCTCGCTAGTTACAATGGTTATCTCATAAGAGCAAATAAAAAAAAATGAAAAATGCCACAACCGACCACACCCCAGGGGCGGTTGTGACAGTGCCTGGGGTCGGTAGTGACACGTTAAATATTGCATCAAAATAATATAAAATCACTTTTATTGCAACTAATATCTAACATAATAGCAACATAATCTTCTTCTGTAAAAATTTAACCTTTATGCAACAAAATAAATATAATCTTGGAACACTTTAATAGCTTGTAATTAATAAGGAACTCGAGCATCTATAGCTGTTATTATAACAGTCATCATATTACAATCAGCAAAAGAATTTAGCTAAAATATCAAACTATACAATATAATAAGTGTGTTAAAATACAAAACATATAAATAAATAGGCATTATAAAAACCAGTGAAACAAAAATCTTAAAATGTCTTATTCAAGGAAAATCTAAGCATTTTTGTAAATATAATCACAAAAAAAAAGAACAGTAGAAATATGAGGTTAATTCTTAGTTCTAAAAGTGCAAAAGTACGACACTGAGATCTAGTCTGACTCATCAAAATTATGACAAATGTAATACCGACTGCCACCTGCGTACTCCAAGTGGGACCAGAGCTCACATTTTCCTTGACATTTTATCCATTTTTCGCCAGACCTACTTTTTGAATATGGGCCTAAGCAAACCAGACAGAAATAATCTTCATCCGATGACGATGGTGGTATCTTCCTTTTCTTTGCTTTGTTTTTTTTCCTTTTCCTTTACTTATTCCTCTTGATTCAGTAAGATGTTTCTTTACCTGCTGAGCCTACAATCGTTTTTCTTTTTCGTCATAGTCTCGCCTGACTGCATCTTTTTCAGGCGTGTCTGTATAAATGGTTGACTTTTGAGTTCTGGAACCTCTTGTTTTTCTTTGCGGAGCCTTCGCCGAACAATTCCAGGCGAGAAAACAGGTGGAGTGGCTGAGAATGACGCAATTAGCTCAATAGGCCTACTACTTGAACTTGGGATTGAAGATTCGCATAATAAAGAAGCTGAAAGTGGCTCCAATTCTGGTTTGTTCTCTCCAGAGTCAGGTCTTTCTATTTCAGACGATGGTGAAAAGCCAAATTCTTGTGTTAAAAACTGTGCTATTTCATTGTTAACTCCAGAATTGTTTATCCCAGTCTCAGGGTTCGGTGTGTGCGTTTCAAGAGATGGTGTTGCACAAGTGTTCTTTTCTGTGTCAGGGTTTGCTCTGTCCGTAACAAAGGAAGGTGCAAAGTCAGTTTCTTGAAACAAATTACGACTATAGGGGTGAATACCAGTTTTGCAAAAACCAGCCTGAATGTTCGATTGTGTGAAAGCAAGAGGCATAGCAGTTTTGATAATACCTGGTATATCGTAGATTGTCATTGTTTTTCCAGGGTGACTCCGCATCCAGCCATCACAAGCAGTATTTATAGCTTTCTTGAAGGGTCCGAACACAGATCTATCCAAAGGTTGAGGTTTGTGCGAACAGTGTGGAGGAAATGAAAGCAATGTGATTCCATTTTCTTTACAAAAATCCAGTGTGTTGATGTGGATGTGTGAGGAATGGTTATCCAGCAATAGCAACACTTTATGCGATTGAGAAGCATTAGAGAATTTCTTAAAATGTTGGAGAAATACTAAGAACGATTCATCTTGCATCCATCCTGAAGGATTTGCAGTCCCAATTGATCCTACAGGCCCATCCCTAATAAAATGATGATGATAACGAACCCTTGGAAATATAAATAGAGGAGGCACAGTATTCCGCAAGGCATTTACTGCAAAAGCAACTGTGACTAATGTGCCTCACTCAGCTGAAGTAAGAGCTTCCACTTGGCGTATCCCACATCTTGCTACTACCTTGTCAGGTTTTGGACAGTAGTGACGCCTGTTTCGTCAGCATTGTGTATATCCTGTGGTTCATATTTCTGTCTGTCCATAACAGTTTGCAAATTGTCATAAAAAGCTTTTACATTTGTTTTATTAAAGCTCGTTGCTCTTGAAAGGCTAGTTGCTTGAGCTACGCGAACAGAGAGTGAAGAATTTCTATTCATGAATGAACGAAACCATTCCTCGCCAGCCATCTCATTCTCGAGCCAAGTAGTAGGTCGCTTCAGATTTTATTTAGTACGAAGTTCGAAAGCTAGCTTCTGCACCTCTTTCGGAGAAAGGCCAAAATATGTATGCGCATCGTGTTATATAAAGTGCCAGCTGCTGTTCCTGCTCCTCAGAGATCACTTTATTATGTGCGACATATCCCATGCTGACGCTGTCTTCATTCTGGCCTGCAGTGACTCCATCGCGTTTACGAATGTATCGTAGCAAAGACATGCATTTCGCGGCATTTCCGCGGCTCTGCGTGTAGAACTCCAGTTTTTCACTTATTTATAAGTGTCTTCATATTTTGTAATGCCACACTGCCCTCTGTCAGTCTTCCTCAACCTCTTTCTGGGCATCTAGAAAAAAAAAATTATCTTCGTGTCGCAACCGTACCCAGAAAATATGTCACAACCGTACCCAACGCACACCTCCACAAGAAAAACATCGCAATGGCATTACAAAATTTTCTACGTGCAAAGTAGTCACTGATATTAAACTAATAATGTTTAACGATTAACGAGAAGAAATTCTCATTACTTTATCAGTACACATATAGCAACAATCATTAAAAGAAATGGAATCAAGAAACTTACTTTTGACTGTTGAAAAGTAATGTAGACCGCTGCTAGCGTTATTGTCGCGCGACGGCTGCCGCAATACTTTGACACAAGTCCAGTCAGGCACGCCGCTTTTGTCTCCCTCCCATTCTCCACGTAATTCTTTTTTGTTTGGCTAATATGGCGACTGTCACAACCGTACCCTGGCACAACCGTACCCAGTCTACCCTAAACTGTGTATAGTGCAGTGATATCATGAAGGGGATTACTCCTACGCATGTGGTCCAAATATTAGGGACGAAGTTTCAACGTGCTGATTATGGAAATGGCATCGGGTACGAGGATACGGAGTTCGAGAATATTTTATGTAACATAATTTAGAAATATATTGGCGACGACACAGAAGTACACGACGTTATGTTGTGTAGATATGCGGAATTTGAATGAGAGGAGGAACCTGAACCAGAAGGTGGCTCTTCAAGCAATACACAACATTCATCTCCAGAGCAACAGGAACAGTCGAGTGATATGGAATGCGATAACGTAGCTTTAGCGATGTGTGCACATTGTTCTCTCCCACTTTGTAGTAACCACTTCATCGAAACCCCGAATTTACAATTTGAGGAGTAATATACACTACTAGCTATTAAAATTGCTTCACCAGGAAGAAATGCAGATTATAAACGGGTATTCATTGGACAAATATATTATACTAGAACTGAGATGTGATTACATTCTCATGCAATTTGGGTGCATAGATCCTGAGAAATCAGTACCCAGAACAACCACCTCTGGCCGTAATAACGGCCTTGATACACCTGGACATTGAGTCAAACAGAGCCTGGATGGCGAGTACAGGTACAGATGCCCATGCAGCTTCAACACGATACCACAGTTCATCAAGAGTAGTGACTGGCGTATTGTGACAAGCCAGTTGCTCGCCCACCATTGACCAGACGTTTTCAATTGGTGGGAGATCTGGCGAAAGTACTGGGCAGGCAGCAGTCGAACATTTTCCGTATCCAGAAAGGCCCGTACAGGACCTGCCACATGCGGTCGTGTATTATCCTGCTGAAATGTTGTGTTTTGCAGGGATCGAATTAAGGGTAGAGCCACGGGTCGTAACACATCTGTAATGTAACGGCCACTGTTCAAAGTGCCGTCGATGCGAATAACAGGTGACCGAGACGTGTAACCAATGGCACCCCATACCATCACGCCGGGTGACACACCAGTATGGCGATGACGAATACACGCTTCCAATGTGCATTCACCGCAATGTCGCCAAACACGGATGTGACCATTCTGATGCTGTAAACAGAACCTGGAGTCATGCGAAAAAATGACGTTTTGACATTCGTGCACCCAGGTTCGTCGTTGCGTACACCATCGCAGGCGCTCCTGTCTGTGTTGCAGCGTCAGGGGTAACCACAGCCATGGTCTCCGAGCTGATAGTCCATGCTGCTGCAAATGTCGTCGAACTGTTGGTGCAGATGGTTGTTGTCTTGCCAACGTCCCCATCTATTGACTCAGGAATCGAGACATGGCTGCACGATCGGTTACAGCCATGCGGATAAGATGCCTTTCATCTCGACTGCTAGTGATACGAGGTCGTTGGGATCCAGCACGGCCTTCGGTATTGCCCTCCTGAACCCAGCGATTCCATATTCTGCTAACAGTCATTGGATCGCGACCGACGCGAGCAGCAATGTCGCGATACGATAAACCGGAATCGCGATAGGCTACAATTCGACCTTTAGCAAAGTCGGAAACGTGATGGTATGCATTTCTCCTTCTTACACGAGGCATCACAACAATGTTTCACCAGGCAACGCCGGTGAACTGCTGTTTGTGTATGAGAAATCGGCTGGAAACTTTCCTATGTTAACACGTTGTAGGTGTCGCCACCAGCGCCAACATTGTGTGTATGCTCTGAAAAGCTAATCATTTGCATACCATATCATCTTCTTCCTGTCGGTTAAATTTCGCATCTGTAGCACGCCATATGTGTGGTGTAGCAATTTTAATGGCCAGGAGTGTAAGCACTTTCAGGTTTGTGATTCTGCTGTGTATTTGTGTTTTGCACTGTTATAAGTACTTTGAGCAAAACGTATTTGGCGCTGCTGATTGAATATGTAATGATACACTGACGCCATTAAATTACATATAATTTCCTTCCTATTGTATTAATGTGTTGTTACTTTGTTTCATTCTGTTAAAATCTTACTTGAGGTACAATGCAACGTTTTGCGTGGAAATGACGCACACCATTGTCCTGTGTATGATGCCTGTTATTCCAAGCGTGGTTTCTTTCGGTTCCGAGCGTTCGACATACAAGGTGTCCCTTGTCAGTTACTTCCACTGTCTTCAACACACTGAATTTTTCGAGTGTGTGTAGAATACAGTTGTCACCTAAGAGTAAGGACCATGGATCACTCAAAGAATGTTTTATACGGTCTATTAAATACGCTGGGACTGTTATGTCATGATTGTTAGTTCCCATAGGACACTACACTCAGAGCGTGTTAGTACAAGGTTGCAGATACAGGTAGCAGAAAAATATTTGTGGAAAGTCACACAAATACAATTCTGTTTACTTCAGACAGGGACTATCAAAAATGTTCAAATGTTTGTAGAGCTTATGGGACTTAACTATGCCGCGGTGGAGTAGCCGAGCGGTCTAAAGCGTCTCGCTGCGGATCGCGCGGTTGCTCGCCGTGGAGGTTCGAGTCCTCCCTGGGGCATGGGTGTGTGTGTTTGTCCTTAGGTTAGTTTACCTAGGTTTAAGTAGTTTGTAAGCTACGGACTGATGACCACGCAGTTTGGTCCGATAGATTTACAATCATTTGAACTTAACTACGGGGTCATCAGTCCCTAAAGTTACAAACTACTTATCAACTAGCTATTACTAAGGACGGCACAAATATCCATGCCCGAGGGGGGATTCTAACCCCCGACCGTAGTGGCTGTGCAGAATGTGACTGGTGCGCCGCAGAACGCTCGGCCATCGCGGCCGGCAGGGAGTATCAAATATCGCATTGTGCGATTGTGTATATGAAGAATTGACAATGTGCGAGTCGAACATTAATTAATGTGATCTAGTGCTTCATCTGTTCTTCTAAAATATAACTCTAAAATTAGAAAAAAGTGATGATAGCTAACAGAGGTATGTGGATATGTAAATATTGTTTACAATATTCAGATTTCCTCACGTCTCTTTTTACTGTCATGAAGGTGTCCAAACTGGTATTGTTTATTTTAGGTAATGAGGTTGAAAACACTCGGTGTGTTGTGGTGTAACGTCAGCGTCACACGCCAGACGCAAGAGAACGATCGTGCAGAAGGCAGCGGACGACCGACAGCCTATCGCACGCCGGCGCCGCGCCTCTTGGAGGGAGAAACCGTAGAAGAGCGCCCTCTACAAGCAGCTATATCGAGGCCGACCGACATGCGTCTGGACGACCCGTTCAGGACTCGGCTACGAACTAGGCAGTAACTAGGTCTCAGCGCAGCTAGAATCGTACAGAAGACGACGCCGCGAGAAGAGAGAAGAACGTTATAAAAGTTGAGTATTGTATTCTTCAGTCAATAAAACTTGTAATACTAATCTTTATAGAACTGTTTCAGCTGAACACGATCCTGCACCGTACCTTTCCTGAAAGACATGCTGAGCAGGGATGAGTACTCAAAAAACGGCATCGAGGATGATTCAACACGGTGCAGTGACACAGAGACAGGTGGAGAGCCACGCGGAATGACAGTGCGGTCTAAGCAATCATTCTATGGACTGGGCAGCTGTTCCCATCGGAGGTTCGAGTCCTCCCTCAGGTGTTTGTGTTTGTGTTTGTCTGTGTGTGTGTGTTGTGTCCTTAGTGTAAGTAAGTTTCAAAATATTCAAATGTTTGTATAGCTTATGGGACTTAACTACGGTGTCATCAGTCCCTAAACTTACAAACTACTTATGAACTAGCTAATACTAAGGACGGCACAAATATCCATCCCGCGGGGGGATTCGAACCCCCGACCGTAGTGGCTGTGCAGACCGTGACTGGAGCGCCTCAGTCCCTTCGGCTACCGCTGCCGGCTAAGTAAGTTTAATTAGCTTGCAAGTCTAGGGACTGATGACCATAATAGTTTGGTCAAATAGGTTTACATACATTTTCATGCTTATCTGGGAATTTCAGAAAGTTCAGACAGTATTTGTCAGGTAGGCGCCATGTGGATCATCAGGCACTATCGCAATTAATGCATTTTAAAATACCACCGACTTAAACCGAGCTTGTGAGAATATCGAACTGCGTGGAAGAGACTATTACCGAAGATGAGGAACAGAATAGTTCAGAGCTCACAACGATATGTCAAAATTAGGTATATTTCACTGATGATACTCACGTGACATCAAACATATGAATGCACAATGTGAATCCTACCACTTAATACTTAAGAGGAGCACTTAAAAGGAATTAAAGTCGTTTGAACGCACATATCCCATTTTGGGGACACTGGAGCTTAACTGATAAGGCTCGAGTCTGGCCCAAATAAGAACTGCATATTCATGTAAAATTTAGAAATAGCTAAAAACACAGAAAATATTGAAATTAACAAGAGTTAAGAAGTATCACCTATGAGTATTCAAACCAGAGTTGGGAAATTCATTGGAACATTATAAATGATTCCCAAGTAAAAAAAAAAAAAAACAGTGAAATTTGCGTGAAAAACTGATGGAAACGCCAGAAATGCAAGAGAAATACCATCAGTACTACTTTAATACGTAAGATGTGAGAAATTTGAAATGCAGATGTGACGAGTTAGAGTTGTGTAAATACTCACAAAGCGTGCAATTAGTTAACGATTACAAAACAGAGAATATTGTTTCTACTGTTGGTTGAACCGGAGGCACAGATAGAAATTTGTTTATAGTAATCCTGTATGTGTCAGCAATAGAGACTGGAAAATTATCCAGTTTGAAATACTTTACAACCATTCAGGGGTAAACCATGTACGATTCGCGAACATTCAAACCAGTCCCACTTCAGTTTATTTTTCCTTTTTATTTGTACCTTTAAGTGAGAAACTGGCTTAAACTAATTATGGAAAGTGGTGGCGGGGAGGGGGTGGTAAGTCACTACAATGGGTTTCCTCAGTAGTTTAAAATTACGTAAGTGGGGAATTTTTCTATTTTACCACTTATTTTAATTTCCCCTCTTTCTAATTTAGCGCAAAGTGACTACCGTAACTTTTTTGCCGTTACATCTTCATCAGACGTGATGTCGTCAAGAAATCTGCATAACTGTCGGAAATTACTTCGCTGTTGATGAAAACCGGAAGCACTTTCCTTGCACTATAAGTGTCAGTGCTAACCGTTCTTCTATTTGCCCTATGGAGCCCGAATTATTAAATGAAAGTTACTGTATGACATAAATAGAAAGGCTGGATACAAAGTAGTGGTAACACTGCTGTAACTTCCAAGTGCTCAGTCGCCAGACTGCCATCTGTGTTAACGAAACAAAGGCCCGTCGAGTCGAGTTTGCACAATAAGAAAAGGCAGTGTTCTCTCAATCGACTAATGTTTATAGACCATTGACGTCATCTTCTTTATATATTAAAAGACTACTAATGTCAGTCGGCCAGACCGAACTACCCGGCCGATTTCCTTCATTTTTCTTTTAAACGAAAGGTTAATTTGTCATCAAGTATCAGAATTTACATAACTCTAGCCTTCCTTTTTCTATACACAAACGCGATTGCCTTTCGTATATTTCTTATGGAGATGTCCTTGCTGTAAACTAAAGTCAGGCCGTTCTATCCGACCGATTTCCTTCATTTTTGCTTTAAACGAAAGGTATTCATTCGCAGATTTGTCATCGAGTATCAGAATTAAGTCTCTCCATCCTTTACATTTATTGAAACGCGGTATCCTTCTGTCCTTGCATTGAATATTTTAATCGGTATGTTATACGAAATCTTCGGTTCTAATTACGGTACGCAGTTCTTTTTGACCTTACAACACTTAGCGGATCAAGCTCTTTCATATGCGCTTTTAAACACTTGCATTGATTGACTCTAAAGAAAACTATGCGTGAACATTCAGTTTTACTTCCATTTTTTTCTCGACATTTTTTGCCATTCCACTAATGGTGCGAAGTATTCGCACAGGTCCTCTAGTAGTAATAAAGTGACACGAGGTATGAGAACGCAAGAATGTTTCCAGGGACTGGGTGGAGCATGTGGTGACGCATCGTTGCATGCAGTACAATCGCACAATGGATTAAAGCGTTATAAGTAGGCAGACATGCTGTGAAGGATCAGCCCCTTTCAGGACGACTCCACGTGGACAAAATTACGGCTCACTCCAATATGATAGCTGCTGGAGTTAGCAGCAGGCATCTGTGATACAGAACTGTGCTCCATATTCTGCACGATATTCTGGCTTACAGCAGAACTACAGCACGTCGGATTCCCATGAAATGTCCGAATAGCAACAATAGCACCGCTACGCCGTCGCATAGGATTTGTTGGACGCTATCAAAGGGAATCGTCACTGTCCCGGGCGCGCTTCTACGAACCAAACTTGAAATGCCAATCCAATGAACGGAGGCATCCCGGTTTTTCTCGTCCGCAGACAGTAGCTTAGATAACACTGGTTAATATCATTTGTATTATAAAAGATGTGAATGGTGTTCTTAGCTAAGTTGTGGTTACTGAATTCGAAAATGAAATCCGATTTTGTCCGTCGAGCTCCGTTTATTGTAGAATAAGGTAAGGCTTCACTAGGCATGGTCTCGTTTTGAGGCGGTATGCCGTTGCCTTCCTCGGAACTTCGAACTGACTTACCCAGCCAGTTATAGTAGGACATACAGTTTAACGTGGATTCCAAATCATGGTGCTACTCGATATTTTTCACATCAGCAACACTGCTATAGGGGAAAGTAGAGGAAAGTGACAGATAAAAATCGTAGGAGCTGGTGGAGATCGAACTCGCGACTTACAGATTCATAGACTGGCAATCTACCACTGTGCAACCGAGGCGCATTAGTAGAGCTCATAAATGCTACATATTGGTTATACTGGTATGCCTTAATTAATGAGCCTTTATTTATTTTGAGGACGTAATTATTCGTAAACAATCAAAATGTATACAAGGAATGCCGTACATGATTCGCAGTTACGACATTCGCCATCAGGTTACTAAGGAGTCTGTTGAGTCACGCTCGCGTTGTTTCGCGTCGCTTTTGTTTGGTGTGTCACCTTCATTAATAAAAGCGCTCTAACCTTGTGAAGAACGTTCCTGTATGTTTCTTAATGTTTGTGTTTTGTGTTATTTTAGTTGATGAAATGCACCACTATAAAGAACTCAATGTCGCTTTGTTACATTTGAGGTTGCGGCGCGGTAATACAGTGGTATAGTGCCAGACTGTAAATCGAAAGGGCGTGGGTTCGATTCCCGACAGGACCATGGATTTGTATCTGTCACTTTCCACTTCTTTCACCTCTGGTAATAATGTTGATGTGAAAAAATCGAGTAGCACCGTGTTTCGGAACCTACGTTAAACTGTAGGTCCCCCTATTACTGGCTTGTAAGTCATTTCGAAGGTCGGAGAAAGGCAACGGCATACCACCTCCAAACAGGACCATGCCTAGTAAAGCACTGTGATGTTCAAACCAATCTTAGGATTGTTGACTGCTTTAGCTTTATATCTGAGGTGATTCAATAGCAGAGCTGGGCACAAGTCCGTTAATTAACGAAGCTAACTTTTTGAGTAACTGATTAATTTTTAAGTTAATTAAAAAACATTAACGGACTCTTTAACTTCCGTTAAATTGTCCTAACTTCGTTAATCCGTTATTTTTGTACCCACTTTTTGTTTCCATCACCGATGGCGAACGAGAACGTTTCAACGAAAGTAAATGTTTGTTTTATGTCCCTGTTGATTAATAGTTCGTTCAGCGACGACGTACTAAACAAATAAGTATTTTTAATGTTCTAACTTGTGGAATATCTGCTCACCGTAGGTATTCAAAAAATGTTCAAATGTTTGTAGAACTTATGGGACTTAACTACGGGGTCATCAGTCCCTAAGCTTACAAACTACTTATGAACTAGGTAAGACTAAGGACGGCACAAATATCCATGCCCGAGGGGAGATTCGAACCCCCGACCGTAGTGGTCGTGCAGACCGTGACTGGAGCGCCTCAGTCCCCTCGGCCACCGTGGCCGGCGCCGTAGGTATTAGTGGTGAATGACAGGAAGGCAGGAAAAGTTAATTTTCATTACAATTTTCTCACTGAAGTTTGTTATAGCTGACAGGGACAAATTTAAATTGGATACCGCGAAACGATCGATAATGGAGGATACGAGAATCGAGGTATGGCTGACACACATAATCAGGAAATTAGCATATAATTTAAATTTTATTACTTCCCCTGTCTTATGCTGACTGCAATTAAATAAATATTTTACACCAGATGTGTCTGTTTTTTATTTGTAACATGCCTTCTGTGCAACATTTTATAAATTTTGTCATTCACTCTAAGGTGACCACAGGTCAAATACGTTTAACAAGTAAAACACAAAGTCTAATGAAAATGTGGCTGGACATGAAATCAAAATATTCATTTAATGACGTGGTATTTCTTGGGGAAAATATTTTATTAGATTTTTTTTAAACATATATTACCGCTACACCTTAAAGTGCTGCAGTGGAACGTCTTTTTACTATGTGGAAAAGATATTTTGACTCCCAAACAGCCGGCCTTGGTAGACGAGGGGACTGAGGCGCTCCAGTCACGGTCTGCACGGCCACCAAGGTCGGGGGTTCGAATCCCTCCTCGGGCATGGATATTTGTGCCGTCCTTAGTATAAGGTGGATGATAAGTAGTTTGTAAGTTTAGGGACTGGTGACCCCGTAGTTACGTCCCATAAGCTATACAAACATTTGAACATTTTTTGAAATTGACTCCCAAACATGCCTAATAGTCAGACGAGAATTTTAATATGTTGATGGAAAACCAGCCCTCAGCAAAGAAGGTAAAGCTGAAAGACGAAAGACTATATAGAGAGGCTCTACGAAGGAAATGAACCTAGATGCAATATTGTAGGAAGGGGAGAAGAAGTATATGAGGAAGAAATAGGAGATACTATACTGAGAGATGAATTTGACAGAGCACTGAATGACCTAAGTCGAAACAAGGCCCCTGGAGTTGATGACATTCCCTCAGAGCTACTGAAGACAGGGTTATAACCTTTCTCCAATGTTATTCAATTTTTACATTGAGCAAGCTATAAAGGAAAGCTAGGAGAAATTTGGAGAAAGAATTAAAGTTCAGGCTGAAGAATTAAAAACATTGCATTTTGCCGACGACATACTAATTCTGTCAGAGACAACAAAGGACCTGGAAGAGCAGTTTAACGGAATGGACAGTGTGTTGAAAGGTGCATATAAGATGAAGATTAACAAGAGCAAAACTAGGGTAATGGAGTGCAGTGTAAGAAAATCAGGCGATGTTGAAGGAATTAGATTAGGTAACGAAGCAATAATGGAGGCAGATGAGTTTTCTTACTTGGACAGTAAAATAACAAATTATGGTCGCAGTACAGAGGATATAAAACCATTCTTGAAAAAGAGAAATTGTTTAACATCGAATATGCTGTCGACGGGACGTTAAACCCTAAGCATCCATCCATCCTTAACATCGAATATTAATTTAAGCCTAAGGAAGTCCTTTCTGAATGCATTTGTGTGAAGTGTTGCCTTGTATGGGAGTGAAACATGGACGATAAACAGTGTGGACAGGAAGAGGATAGAGGCTTTTGGAATGTGGTGCTGCAGAAGAATGCTGAAGATTAGGTGGGTTGACCTTGTAACTAATGAGGAGGTACTGAACAGAATTGGGGAGAAAAGGAATTTCTGGCGTACCTTGACTAAAAGAAGGGATTGATTGGTAGGACACATTCTTAGACATCAAGGAATTGTGTATTTAGCGTTGGAGGGAAGTGTGTGGGGTAAAAACCGCAGAGGAAGACCAAGAGATGGATACAGTAAGCAGATTCAGGCAGATGTAGGTTGCCGTTCTTATGTGGAGTTGAAGAGGCGTGCTCAGGATATAGTATTGTGGAGAGCTGCATCAGACCAGTCCCCTGACTGAAAACCACAACCACAACAATAAATGTTTCTTAAAGGCAATATGTACGTTATGTCAAATGATATTCAGTGAAGGTACATATTTTCAGTCTCCCGTTAATTTTATTTTATTGCTCAGTTATTATTATTATTATTATAAACTAAGCTTTATGTATTACTAGAACACTACGTCCTGCTGGCCGGACGCGACCAGAAACAAATGACAAAGTCTTCATTATGTGCAAGAAGACTAATCATCTCACAGAACATAACACTTTTCCGCCAAAGCGAACGACTCTAGCGAAGGGGGTTTTGCAACTTTACAGCGTAGTATGTGATTAGTCTTCATTTTTTTCGCGCTGGCAGCCGTGTGCCAGGATAGTGTGTCCGAGTTACACTAGTTTTTATTTATACTCCAAGTCCTGCTTAAAGACGGTTCATATATGTCGATGATGCTGCCATGGCAACTCAAGGCAGAATGTTTAACTAAGTGGAGGATAAACTGGCAAGCGACCTCGATGACTTAGCGGAATATTATAAGATCAATCATCTCAAACCAAACACTATCAAGACACAGGTGTGTGCCTTCCATATCAGAAATAAGGAAGCACAAAGGAAGCTAAAAATAACATGGCAAGGTCAAGAGTTGGAACTCTGCGACACTCCGAGATACTTAGGCGTGCGACTGGACCGAACTTTGACCTACCGAAAACATTGCCAGGATGTCAAAGGGAAACAATATCATCCGGAAACTCACGAATACAAAATGGGGAGCACAACCTCATGTCCTCAGCACCTGGGCGTTAGCACTATGTTTCTCGCCGCACCAGTCTGGACCAACTCTGCTCACACCAGGCCAGTCAACGTGGCTCTGAACGAGAGCGTCCGTATTGTATCTCACTGCTTGAAACCGACACCAACCGAGAAAATCTACCTAATAGTCGGTATTGCACCACTTCCAATTAGGAGACATGTTGCTGCGAACTTGGAACGAAGCAAACAAGAAACCGACCATAGATATCCCTTACACGGACATCATCTGCAACAGCGCATACTTAAGTCTCGGAAAACCTTTCTACGTACGACAACTCCCCTAGAGACCAGGCCTGAAGTATGCCGATTAAATCTGTGACGTGAGTCCATCAACCTCGAGTGGATCGATATAAAGGAAGAACTGAGCCTTGGACACCACCTACCTTGCCCAACACGGAGGACGCTCAATAGACTTAGAACGGGAATCTCAAAATGCTACAATAACCTTAGAAGATGGGGTTATAGGGAGGATGATACATGTGAATTTTGGACCATCAACATTTGACTGTGTGTCCAAACATGACACAAACTTGCACAGGCGAAGACCTTGTATATGCAAATGACAAAGCCACACTTGTGGCTGATTTTTGAAAGTTCAGGATTTAAAAAGCTGACGCAGACACGGAAAGTAAGTAAGTAAGCTCCTTCTATGAGCTGATCCAGATCAGCATTTGTCCTAGATCTCCAGCTACTGCTGTTATCCTGAACTGCCCTATAAATCTTGCGCAAAGCTCTACGTTCAAATAACCTAAGCTACTGCTCGTCAGTGCTTGTTAGCGCCCATGTTTCGCATTGTCGTATAATAGTGATAGGACAATATTGCATTACCACCAAGGATGAAGATAGACACCGCCTACTACCGCCTGTTCCTGCAACACCACCTTCGTCCAGCTTTCAGGCGAAAGCGACGACATTTCAAGGAGTAGCACCCCATCATTCTGCATGAGAATGCACGGTGCCACACCGTTGCTTCTGTGCTGGACGTCTTGCGCCACTGGCAATGGGAGATTCTAGAACGTCTACCGTACTCAGCTGACACCAGTTCCTGTGATTACGATCTCTCCATGGTGAAAGAACCACTGCGAAGGATCAGACACAACACCAGAAATGACATTATCCACATCATAGGTCGGTCAGTAGTCCAGATAACCACACGCATGTCCGAATTCGGCTGCCAAATGCCGGCGGCTGAAGAACATCATCAGCTTTCACAAACAAAAAAAGATCATCAAGAACCATTGCTTCTACCAAGTTTGTTTGCTGAAGACAAGAGAAGGCTGGAAGAAGAAACAAACAAACTACAAAGCCGATCAAAACATCCTCAATCTGTGTCATCCGTCGAGCCCGACACAACGAGGCGCCGGCAGACCAGATATGCTGAAAATAATTTAAAATATCCTCCCACCAACCAAAATTATGCTGTCACTAACCAAAGATACCCGTCCACTATCCAACGAAACGACGAAGTCAGTTGCTTCTCTTATAGAAGTAACGATGAAGAGAAGTCCAAACAAAAACAACGAAAGAAACCAAGTACCTTCCACAAAAAGTAATAACACCAAATAGCAACAGCTCTGGCCCAGGTCACAGACAAATATATACAGACGGGAAACCTCCGTAAGGGCCCGGTCCTACGCTCAGGGGTGTGGGGAGGGAGGGCTTCCAGCAGTTCCGTAAGGTGTCCCATGATGGCGCTGCGGTCAGAAGCAGCCCTTTAAACTGGCCAGAGCAGGCGGCAGGTAGCGGCTGTCCCCACCACCACCTCCTCTCAAACGCCAGCAAGCCGGACACAGCCGTGGCCTCGTGGCAGGCGGCGCAAGCTCTCCCCTCACCCTCCCCTCCACCCTCCACGCTACCCTCTGACTTGCGAGAGGCACCCTAAGCCAGGCAACCGTCTGACACCTGCTAGCATCTTATGGAACTACGAGGAGAGCGTAGGACAGTGGTTTAGGGGGGACTTCTCCTCTGTATGTGTTACTCTGTGCCCAGGTTTCCGTGGTTTCCTGATGGCTGTAAGGTGAATACTGGAGCTGTCCCCATGCCCACGGAATGTTTCCAATTGGGGGAATAAAAAGTCCCCCCCCCTCCATTCCCCAACCCAGAAAATAAAAATAATAAACAGTGCCACCACAGAATAACCAAAGCTAAGGCCCAATAGAGCAGAAGCTGTCTAGCTGCCCGCCCTTGCCCTTCGGGTAAGAGAATGGAAAAAAAAAAAAAAATAGAAACAGTCACGCAGACAATATACGATGTCTTCCGGACGTACGGAAAAAGGTAATAAAAAACGAGGTCGATTACATTGAAGATGTGTAACTATAAGTACTCCTTTGTCTGTAAAGTCATGTATGAGGAAAATAATAGTTCTCATTACTTTTTATCCAGGTCTTGAAGTAGTAAGCAGGGTATTAATGATGAGATACGTTATCCTCTTTGGAGTGTGTATCAGGTTGTATGTGTTTACGAACAGTCAACCCAATCGGAAGACTGTTGACTGAATGCGTGTGTGTGACAGTGGAGCAGGCTTGGCCTGGTGCTTTCTGTCAGAGGAGCCGCGCGCCGCGATGTGTGTAATACTGCCTTGCGGCGGCGGAATGCCGCGGTAAGGCGATTGGAAGAGACGGTGTCAGCTCTGTTGTGCGCAGCCGGCAGCTCATCTCCTGCTGACGCCGGCCCCCATCTCTCGCCGCTGCCTTATAAAGGCGCCGGGAGATGCCTTCAGGGAATTAAGACCGAGAAAGATCTCTCCCGTACCTGATCCCGCCCGCCACTCTCCCTGATAATAAAGCTGCACCTACCCACTCAGCCTGCTTCTCCGAATCGTTGCAATTTCAGAAGATGTGTTCTGGTCTGTATATGACAAACTCTTGAAAGATGCTCTCTTTCGTATTGGACATCCTATTGACGGCGACTACGATACAGAGTGCAGCAACTTTCGTCATAGTTTCAGTAATATTTTTACCTTGCATTATTATTTTATGCGTGCAGCAAATACTTTCTTCAAATCATTCAAAAGAACGCTCAGGAATCTTTCATTTAAACTAGCTGGCCGGCCGCGTTGGCCAAGGGGACTGAGGCGCTTCAGTCACGGTCTTCACGGCCACCACTACGGTCGGGGGTTCGAATCCCCCCTCGGGCATGGCTATTTGTGCCGTCCTAGTTCGTATGTAGTTCATAAGTAGTTTGTAAGTTTAGGGACTGATGACCCCATAGTTAAGTCCCATAGGCTGTACAAACATTTGAACATTTTTTTAAACAAGCTGATGAAACGGTGTTACCTGGGCATTTATTTATTCCAATCTCCTGATAGTCTACTCCTCTTCCCTCTTCCCTCTTCTCTCTGTTCCTCACTCCTATCTCTGTAGATTCCACGCGCGAAATGGCCGCGTGGTCTAAGGCGTCATGCTACGGGCTGGACATAAGATCTTACGTAGTGACATTCGTTGATGTTTTCACTTTCTTCTCACGTTTCAGATGTTGTTCAATGAACTTGCTTATTGTTATTGTCGTGTATTAACATTTGGTTTAAGAAAGTCCAAAATTATACACATTACTTATGCTACCTAGATACTTAATATCAATTTACAATCAATGGTACATATATTTGTGGAGTCGTGACCTGTGTTTTGAATAGTCAACATCAGCAGGCCAGCCGCGGTGGCCGAGCTGACTGAGGCGCGCCAGTCACGGCCTGCACGGCCACTACGGTCGGGGGTTCGAATCCCCCCTCGGGCATGGATATTTGTGCCGTCCTTAGGATAAGGTAGTTGATACGTAGTTTGTAAGTTTAGGGACTGATGACCCCGTACTTAAGTCCCGTAAGAAAAAAATAAAATAAAATAAAAATACAGTTGTTACATTTGTTATGCATCAGACATTACGGTTTACATATTGTGTTGCATTTGAATATGGTATACTTAATACATTTTACAATTTTTTTAAAATATTGTTTTTACATGAGGTTTTCTGAGGTGAACAAGCTAGGTAAAGTAACTATGTATATTAATGTAGCAGTATTTTAACTGTCTATACATGAAATAAAATTGAAGTGTGCTGGTTAATATGTTCTGTGGTATATGCCTGGCTGGATTACATCATGTTAAATTTAATAGTTGGGATGATGTCAATTGTAGTTGATTATTTAGAACCAGATGAGGATTTGTGGCTTGATGTTTGTTTCCTGCCAGTGGTTTTAACAGATTTATTTATTTATTTTTTTGCTGTATGTAGAACTGCTGTGTGGATCTGATATATGTGTCCTTCTTCCAGTATGGGTGTTGCAAATGTAGAGTCAGACTTTTGTAATGTATTCCTCCTGATACACCCTGTATATTGCGCAGATGACAGTACCCAAATTAATAGTGAGCTGGTCAACATGGGCTTCTCTTTTTCTTCTTTAGACTAATACTAACAGGATCTTACTCCTACATTGCTGTTTTAGTAGTGCTTACAAGTGATTTGCTTCTACTAATCGTTCCCATGGTCTAAGCCGGCTACAAGTTGGACTGGCAGCTGATTTTTCGGTGCCGCGGCAGAATAGACATGCGCACTGAGGCAACCTGTGGCCGTTCATCATCGGGGGTTCGAGTCCTCCCTCGGGCATGGGTGTTTGTGTTGTCCTTGGAATAAGTTACTTAAAGTTAGTCCTAGGGACTGATGACCAACGTAGTTAAGTCCCTTAGATTTACAAACATTTTATTTGTAGGTAGACCTTCAGACTGATCATGTCTGCGTTCATAGCAGTAATAAACACCTCGTAGAAACACGCCAGATATCGTAACTGAAATGCTCATTTTCCTGAAAATTTTAGAACTGCTGCATTATCTGTTCCATTGAAATTTTCGTTTTTGTGCTTCGTTAAATCTGTCCATAAGTTCAGGGTTGAGGGCCACATTAAGGCAAGTTATATTTTGGGTGGGTATTACCCTTAGATTCAACGTTATGACAGTCGCAGCTGTGAGTGTCGCCGGAAATCAGAAATCCGCCCTGACTGTCTTACAAATCGTACCGTTAATACCAGAATTTTCTTGCAACTCTAATGTTTTCATACATCATAGTCTGTCAATACAGGCCGTGTACAATCAATGCATCACTACCTCTTGCGAGTTGAGACCGTGTGTGGAAGAGTTCCTTTCAGTACTTTGTTTCATTCATCTTCTTAAGAAACATACTCGCCTCAAAACGCACATCAGTTTGTACCGGTCCGTCTACCGACTCTAATGACCACGATGTCGACGGGACGTTAAAACCCTAATCTTCCTTCTTTCGGTCCTTCTGAACGGACAACAATACTGCCTTGCGTGGATTTATCCAAATTCGTTAACTACTGCAAATAAACGTCCATAATTTTTCTCCCTCCTTTGGAAATACCTAACAACAAGTAAAACAGGAAATACTGTAAAAAATCTGACAATAACCCTACACCATAAAAGACAAATACATGCGGAAAAGTTGTAACAAAACATCGCTAAATCCGTACGAATTTCACACAGTGAAAGACATATCCATAAACAGGAAATATCAATAATACATCCAGCAATCCGAAAATATTGTAAAGAACCCTATAATACAGGTGTTCAAAATGTGTCGGACACTTTGAGAGTTGGTAGTATTCATCGGAACAAGAAAAGGAAGACCAATAAACATCATTCCGAACCACATACTTTCTGAGATAAACACGTGTTTATAGGACGTTTTCCACGTGGCGTAAGGAACGACGCACCTTTTTCAGTACACCAGGTTGTTGTTGTAGTACTTTCTGGCACCCATGGACGACGCTATTCTGAAGTCTCTGCACCGAGTAGACCAATCCTTCAAGTGTCCCCATAACCAAAATTCTGGGGGATTGAGGTCCGAGGAACGAGCAAGCAAGATGCGGGCCTTTCTGAACAATCCAGCGGTCCTGACATGTCTGCGTCAGATGTTCGTGCACATTGTGACAAAGTGAGCCATCGTGAATGCACCACATCCTCCAACAAGGTAACCAATATATTAATGAGAAAGTCCTGATAATGCAGCCCATTCAGCCTTTGTGACACCGCTTACGACCCATCGCCAAGAATACTAATATTCGCAACCAAGCGTCGCTCAGCCCTTCCAAAAAACACGAGTTTATCTCAGAAAGTATGTGATCTTAGACCAATGTTTAACGGACTTATTTTTGTTTCGGTGAGTTTTACCACCTCTCAAAGTACTTGACACTTTTTTGAACGACCTGTATAATCAAACCATAAGGTATGTCATGTGCCTCGCGCTGTGCCACTGTTTCGCCGTCGGGGGTTCGATTCCCCCCTCGGGCATGGGTGTTTGTGTTGTCCTTAGTTTAGTTTACCTTAGATTAAGTAGTTTGTAAGCTAGGGCCTAATAACCAAGCAGTTGACTCCCTTAGATTTACATACATTACATTAGTGTGCCACTATTACACGTTCTTTCCTTCTGTCTTTCGCAGCTTTGCGTACCGGGTCGGGCGTAGATAATTGAAGCAATTCATCCATCATTCCTTTAACTGGTTTCATGCAAATGACATGAATAATAAACGTTTTGACGTTCAACTGTACCTTCACACATCTCGTGTGAGGAACTTTCTACTTGGTCAAGGTAATGTTTCTCTGGAACTCCGATAGTTATACGTCAACGATGTTGTGGCTTTACCTTACTGCTTCAATTGTTGCAAGATTGACCTCACCGCAAAACAGTGCCAGAAAAGCGCCAACTGTGTGGAAGAAGGACATAAAAAGTCAGTCTGCCATAAAGAGCAAAACTCAACTGGCTGCATTCCTTGCACAAGACGAGGCAAAAGCAAAACATGCAACAGAAATGGAGGAATGGACTGCAAAACATATCATAGACTATACGTCAGGCAAACTGAAAAAAAAAATACATTACGGTAATACCAGCTAGACCAACGAACACCTCAATAACAGTTGACCAAATGAACCTTGTCCTTAGTTCCACAACCAACATAACTTACAGAAAAAACCACACAAACCAACGTCGGCAAGAACGAGAAGCTTTTGAATCGCAGTCTCCTAGCGCGGTCAGCGTGGCCTTCTTAAAAAACGCAAAACAGTGGAGTTTGGGTAATTAGCTTGCCATTCTTTCACGAGATCATTCAATCTTGCTTCCTCAAAAAGCCTTTATATAGAAGATAAGTACTTCGAAGTACTCAAAAACATAGCGAAGCGCGGTAATCAAGAACTGACTGACTGACTGCAGACTATATTCACGTTAAAGCTAGAAGAACTAGAGCTACAAGATTTTGAACACAAAACTACCAGCCAAAGAGAAGGGGAAGAGGCAGTAGTGTTGGAAGTCACCAGCCAATAAACTTGTCACCAGTCATTTCCAGCCGGCCGCGGTGGCCTAAGTGACTCAGGCGCTCCAGTCACGGTCAGCACGGTCACTACGGTCGGGGGTTCGAATCCCCCCTCGGGCATGGATATTGTGCCGTCCTAGTTCGTAAGTAGTTCATAAGTAGTTTGTAAGTTTAGGGACTGATGACCCCGTAGTTAAGTCCCATAAGCTTGACAAACATTTGAACATTTGAAGTCATTCCCACACGACAAGAAAACTCCAACACCAGAAGTCAGGCCATAAATATCCATACAAGCGTGGAAACGAAGTTTGAGGTGAACACACCACTCATCATACAGAAACACCATTGAATTCCTCAACAGAGCAACCAGCTGGCGTCGAGCAATATCCCAGCGTCTCCAACAAGTTGTATTTACAGAAACGCCCGACATTGACAGCAACACAATTTCATTAATGGTACCAAATAACGTTGTTTATTCTAGCTTCCTAAATGTTGCAGACTATATAGAGGAAATGTGCTTTACAGTATCAATAGAGCGAGGAGTAGCGCAAAAGTTGAAACACTTTTTATATCTAACAAGAATTGCGGCGTTTCTGCTTTCGGATGTCCGAAAGAACAGATGTCACTATGTGTTGAGTCTCTGCTTTCTAGTGGGTTGGGACATAGGTCTGCAACTAAAAAGTGATTAGTCCACAAAGGGTTTATTGACTGAAGAAATCATTATTTACTTTGATGTGCTTGTGATGGTACAAATTCTTCTTAGTTATACACAGTTCTGCAACGTATCCTGGCTAAAGAATGTTGTTGTGGCTTGTGCTAAGAGTGTTGGCTCTCCACAGTTGAACTTCTGGAACTGTAGTATTCCTGGGGCTGCCACGTTCTGACTGCCCTTGCTGTGGTGCATCGGTATATCTAGGCGAGTCCCTGTCTTCCTATTGGCCGGCGCGCGAAGCAGGCAAAGACGTACCGAGACTGCGGGCGCCACCGGCGGCCCAAGTACCATGGAGCGATTTATAGCGTCTTCTTGAAGGGGCGCGGCAACTTGTGTAGGCAAGGCGTTATGGCGAATAGCGACGTCAGAACACTATGCGATGCTGCAGTTGTAGTAAACGTATTTTCAGTATAACGTAGTCACTGTTCGATATTTATTTCAGTGTTTCAGTGAGGAGCAAAAGAGGGTCGGACTCCTTCGGGAATACAGGGAAAGCTGCGAGCCATGGGGTATAATAGTTGAAGTAGCAGGACATGTGGAATTTTGGGCCGGACGGCTTATGTGCTTGGGTAGGCCTTGCAGGTGTCTTAATCCTATGTGCCTGAGGTGACGTAGAGGCTAAATGCAACTGCCTAATAAGCATGGGGTCCCAGGTTCGAATCCCAGCCCAACGCATAAATTTTCATTCGTCCATATTGTATGTTTACAACGCAACGCCTACTAGCACCTGAGACTGAAAAACCTTTTATATCCATGCACATACGGCACTATTCTTTCGAACATGTCCGAAATAACAAACACCACATGTATACAAGGTGTTACAAAAAGGTACGGCCAAACTTTCAGGAAATATTCCTCACACACAAAGAAAGAAAAAATGTTATGTGGGCATGTGTCCGGAAACGCTTAATTTCCATGTTAGAGCTCATTTTAGTATTTACAGATGAGACTTCATTTCAACGTGATCAAATTGTAAATTTTCAGATGAGACTTCATTTCAACGTGATCAAATTGTAAATTTTCAGAATCAACATATGTGGGCTGACGAGAATACGCACGCAATTGTGCAATCACGTCATCAACACAGATTTTCTGTAAACGTTTGGGCAGGAATTGTTGTGATGTCTTGATTGGACCTCATGTTCTTCCACCTACGCTCACTGGAGCACATCATGATTTCATACGGGATACTCTACCTGTGCTGCTAGAACATGTGCCTTTACAAGTACGACACATGTGGTTCATGTACGATGGAGCTCCGGCACATTTCAGTCGACGTGTTCGTACGCTTCTCAACAACAGATTCGGTGACCGATGGAGTGGTAGAGGCGGACCAACTCCATGGCCTCCACGCTCTCCTCACCTCAACTCTCTTGACTTTCAGTTATGGGGGCATTTGAAAGCTCTTGTCTACGCAACTCCGGTACCAAATGTAGAGACTCTTCGTGCTCATATTGTGGACGGCTGTGATACAATACGCCATTCTCCAGGGCTGCATCAGCGCATCAGGGATTCCATGCAACGGAGGGTGGATGCGTGTATCCTCGCTAACGGAGGACATTTTGAACATTTCCTGTAACAAAGTGTTTGAAGTCACGCTGGTACGTTCTGTTGCTGTGTGTTTCCATTCTATGATTAATGTAATTTGAAGAGAAGGCTCTAAAATAGAAATTAAGCGTTTCTGGACACATGTCCACATAACATATTTTCTTTCTTTGTGTGTGAGGAATGTTTCCTGAAAGTTTGGCCGTACCTTTTAGTAACACCCTGTATAATTAATGCGATTGTGGCCAGTGAACCTTTCAAATGCCTACCACGCTCAAAATCTTACCGGAATTGGCGAAATGACACTTGGGGAGAAGATAATTGGCAGGGGCACTAGGTCAGTAGTTTGTGGACAAGTTGGAAATTTGGGTCTGACCGGAGACGTGTTAGGTTAGTCCGTGTACTTGCGATGATCACTGAGTCCGCATGGCGCAGTGTTCAACGCAACTGCCTAGTAAACAGGAGAGCCGGATTCGAATCCCGGCCCGGCACAAATTTTCTGTTTTCCCTATTGATGTAATTCATCGGCCAAAGGTAGCAAATGTTTCCAATTCCTATGTGTCTTGACAATTTATATCAATGGGCAACGTTGCAGACCACCCCCATTTTTAGAATATAAGAAATGGAGCAATAGCGACAATAAAATGAATGCACCCGAGTGTGTCTAACAAAACAGAGAAGCTCTGATAAAAACTAACATGTCATCAGCACCGCATATAGCACCGGAAAGAAAAATTATCACACCACACAACTGAACCATAAATCCCAACAAACAGGATGCATACACATAATTACATATATGATACCGCAAAAAACGATAGTATATTAATCCAGTGACCTTCATATCTGGAGGATAGCTGAAATTGGACACATCCATGGGAACCACACCACAGAAAAACACACATCGAAAATAATGCATGTGACCAAATAGGAATTGCTCCACATTTGTGTTGTATTGTAGGAATCAAATAAATACTACTAAAGTGGAAAAAATCCACCTTTTAATAAATTTCTTGCTTTGGTACTCACCATTAACAATGCATTTGTTCTTTCTGAGCGTTGAACCATGCAGTTAGATTGAATTAGATGTTCTTTCCATGGATTCATGTTGAGGAGATCTTCAAGGATTTAGAACATATTATTATTATTTTACAATCTGTTAATATGATGATACTACAGATACATACATAATTTGGTTATATTCAGTGTATTTCGGTGCTGATAAAATTTATATATGTCGCGCTATCTTGTTCTGGTAAACATCCATATTCTTGAAGAAAGTGATACGTAATGTGGAATAACAACTGCAAAATTTTCTGTGTTGTGGCTCAAGGCCAAACAGAGGTAACTTTCTCCTGTCGTATCCCTTAGGCAACTTAATAATACGTTCTACTTACAGCGTCCAACGTATTTCATAAAATGAAACAGACGTCTTTCGCAATGTCAAGTGAGAATGATTTTGCAATCTTTCCGATCCATTCGTCGATTTCACACGAAAATCAGGAAAGTCTGGCATCGCCTTATAGATGTGGGGCCTGCTGTTGTCGCTCCATGAACGCGAAACCAAATCTGCAAATAGCATTCAAGCTGGGGAATGTGTTGTTGTTCGTCTAGGTACGGAATAAAAGCAGGTCACAGTACGTCTCTCCGAATGCAGGAAGCTTGCTGAATGTTTTAGGACATTCCTTCGTCGGAGTGATTTAGCATAATAATGGCAGAACTAAATGGCGGAGGCCGTGGCGGGAATGGAATCCGGATACCCTCGACTGCAAAGCTGTTTTTGCCGCCCTGCGTTATTTTCTCTTAGTGAGTTCACTGAGTATAAAAACGGCTGTCATGCTGAAGGAAAGTCTGAAAGTCACGCCAACACACCTTAGTACTACGCGAAAGGCAGTTAACGATGTTCTTAATTCGAACACTGTGTAGCGGACTCATAAACTTTGTTAATGAGGCGTACTTTACAACTAAAATTTTTATCTGCACTGCAGTATACAATTGGTTTACGAGTTATTAATGTGTTCATGTGATTTGATGACTAATTTTTATGAACGTATTACCAAAATTATTTTATGCCTCCTTAATTTGGTTAATTATCTCTAAATGTATGATCTCAGTTGAATATGGATGTCTATTTTTCGAGCAATATGACTGGCCATGAATATGAGTTTTTAAATGTTTTGTTATGATTAAATGCTATGCTAAATTATAAAGTAATTTCTGTTGTTAATAGTTTGTATCAAGTTCTGTGCTCTTATAATTTATTTATTTATTTTTGTTTGTTTAATGCAACGTGATTCTTGAGCTGACGTACCTGATAAAATATTCATTTTTTTTGTAGTACATCCGTGAATCCTTAATATAGGTTAACTAACTGTACTATGAGCTATCTATTGAAAAACCCCCATAATTAATTTGGTTATCAGACGCGAAACTGGGCTAACCATGGAGAGTACTTATGCCTGTTCAATAATTTTTTTAAAATAATGCAGGCCAATCTATGATTAAAGAATAGTGTGATCTCCGACTAAAATACGATACCAGCAACAAACAATCAATGATAGTAATATAGTAAACCACAGAAGGATGTCAAAATTATCTAGGTTCATAATCTTGAAAGTTTAGAAACAAAGTTATTTAACTTCTTGTTTATGGAATATTTTGTTCCACAATATTACTTATTTGCTTGTTATTAGCTGAACCATAAATCCCAACAAACAGGATGCATACACATAATTACATATATGATACCGCAAAAAACGATAGTATATTAATCCAGTGACCTTCATATCTGGAGGATAGCTGAAATTGGACACATCCATGGGAACCACACCACAGAAAAACACACATCGAAAATAATGCATGTGACCAAATAGGAATTGCTCCACATTTGTGTTGTATTGTAGGAATCAAATAAATACTACTAAAGTGGAAAAAATCCACCTTTTAATAAATTTCTTGCTTTGGTACTCACCATTAACAATGCATTTGTTCTTTCTGAGCGTTGAACCATGCAGTTAGATTGAATTAGATGTTCTTTCCATGGATTCATGTTGAGGAGATCTTCAAGGATTTAGAACATATTATTATTATTTTACAATCTGTTAATATGATGATACTACAGATACATACATAATTTGGTTATATTCAGTGTATTTCGGTGCTGATAAAATTTATATATGTCGCGCTATCTTGTTCTGGTAAACATCCATATTCTTGAAGAAAGTGATACGTAATGTGGAATAACAACTGCAAAATTTTCTGTGTTGTGGCTCAAGGCCAAACAGAGGTAACTTTCTCCTGTCGTATCCCTTAGGCAACTTAATAATACGTTCTACTTACAGCGTCCAACGTATTTCATAAAATGAAACAGACGTCTTTCGCAATGTCAAGTGAGAATGATTTTGCAATCTTTCCGATCCATTCGTCGATTTCACACGAAAATCAGGAAAGTCTGGCATCGCCTTATAGATGTGGGGCCTGCTGTTGTCGCTCCATGAACGCGAAACCAAATCTGCAAATAGCATTCAAGCTGGGGAATGTGTTGTTGTTCGTCTAGGTACGGAGTAAAAGCAGGTCACAGCACGTCTCTCCGAATGCAGGAAGCTTGCTGAATGTTTTAGGACATTCCTTCGTCGGAGTGATTTAGCAGAATAATGGCAGAACTAAATGGCGGAGGCCGTGGCGGGAATGGAATCCGGATACCCTCGACTGCAAAGCTGTTTTTGCCGCCCTGCGTTATTTTCTCTTAGTGAGTTCACTGAGTATAAAAACGGCTGTCATGCTGAAGGAAAGTCTGAAAGTCACGCCAACACACCTTAGTACTACGCGAAAGGCAGTTAACGATGTTCTTAATTCGAACACTGTGTAGCGGACTCATAAACTTTGTTAATGAGGCGTACTTTACAACTAAAATTTTTATCTGCACTGCAGTATACAATTGGTTTACGAGTTATTAATGTGTTCATGTGATTTGATGACTAATTTTTATGAACGTATTACCAAAATTATTTTATGCGTCCTTAATTTGGTTAATTATCTCTAAATGTTTGATCTCAGTTGAATATGGATGTCTATTTTTCGAGCAATATGACTTTGGCCATGAATATGAGTTTTTAAATGTTTTGTTATGATTAAATGCTATGCTAAATTATAAAGTTATTTCTGTTGTTAATAGTTTGTATCAAGTTCTGTGCTCTTATAATTTATTTATTTATTTTTGTTTGTTTAATGCAACGTGATTCTTGAGCTGACGTACCTGATAAAATATTCATTTTTTTTTTGTAGTACATCCGTGAATCCTTAATATAGGTTAACTAACTGTACTATGTGCTATCTATTGAAAAACCCCCATAATTAATTTGGTTATCAGACGCGAAACTGGGCTAACCATGGAGAGTACTTATGCCTGTTCAATAATTTTTTTAAAATAATGCAGGCCAATCTATGATTAAAGAATAGTGTGATCTCCGACTAAAATACGATACCAGCAACAAACAATCAATGATAGTAATATAGTAAACCACAGAAGGATGTCAAAATTATCTAGGTTCATAATCTTGAAAGTTTAGAAACAAAGTTATTTAACTTCTTGTTTATGGAATATTCTGTCGGTGCTTGGAGGAACGAAGACATATTAAAAACTTAAATACGTAGCATTTTTGTTCCACAATATTACTTATTTGCTTGTTATTAGCAGCTTTCGGCTTCTTAGGCCATCGTCAAATAACTTCATACTAAACAGATAGTCCACGCGTAACATTGAGGTTACATACACAAAGATATGTGAACTGCAAATTAATTATGTCTATGAATCGACACTACAGAAATCACCGAGCTATAGTAATAAAAAGTGGGTCGCCATGCTATATGTAGGCAAGCCTTCAAAGGCAACTGCCAAAAACCTGAGATCCAGGAAATATAACCCAGCTTTTTACATCAGAAATACTGTTGCCCACAATTTTTTCAACAGCAAGGACAAAATTCCACCTTTAGAACAGAGTGGAGTGTATAAAATTACCGTAACATTTGTGGCAAACTATAAGTAGGCCAGTCAGGTAGGGCTATAGCCACTAGACTATCTGAGCCCGAAAGTAGCTGGAGATTGAAAAAGAAAGATTCCGCCTTTGCTGACCATGCTCTGAATGAATGTCATTCCTATGATACTAAATGTGATGTTCTCCATAAAGGAAAAAAAAGTAGAAAACTCACATTGCTGGAAATTCTGGCCATTAACAAACACCAGTCCAAGAATCGTGACCTAGTGCTGAATGACCAGACACAATTCCATCATTCACCTTTACTAAAATAATGTCAACTTGTTAATAGGCCTATTGTTCTCACTGTGTGTAAATAATTTTGTCATATGTGTTTCATACCAATACTCCATATACCTTTCTCCTCCTTGCCATAATTTACAGTTTGCTTGTACAATCACTCATCGCTCACCTGAACATTTATAATATTTGTAACCTTAGTGAGTAAGATGTACCCATTCGGACCCCATATGCGTTTTTTCTTTCATTATTATTATTATTATTATGCACGTTCTGTGGCATTGATACTTTTTCATATCAAACCCACATTTTGTTTCTACCATCACCTGCTGACAATACTTTCTTATAAAATTACGCAGTTTTAATATTGTAATACCATTTTAGCCCAAGATATGTTCATTTAAAACCCATTTGTTTTGTAGGAGTACGTTTGTTATGTAGTATCGATTCATAGTCATAATTAATATGCAGTTCACATGTCTTTGAAAAACCATCTTTCTGTATGTAACCTCAATGTTACGTGTGGACTATCTGTTTAGTATGAAGTTATCTGTCGATGGCCTAAGAAGCCGAAAGCTGCTAATAACAAGCAAATAAATAATATTGTGGAACAAAAATAGTACGTATTTATGTTTTTAATTATTTAACTTCTTTCGTTATGCAGTAATTCATTTTATGAGTCATTACTGCTTAGTATTATGTAATCTGTCGCGAATGGAGATTCATAATTATGCTAGGGAACCCGACAATGCGTCGCAATTGCTAAATATACATCGGGATTGATATAGATACTAAATACCTATCTCCTCCGGCCATCACTCCCCCATCTCTATACCTTGTTTCTTGCCGTCCTGTTTATCGTCTTAGGTTTCTATCAGCATTAGCTAGGTGAAAACCCGGCGTTGCCCGAGTATTTATTTATTCCAGTATTCAGTTAGTCCATGTAAGACTGCCTCATCCCTCCGCTTTCTGTCACTGTTTATAGTTTCTTGTCTTCCTAAACTATTTAGGAGACAATCTGAGCAGATGTCTTAGACTGTTCGCGGATAATGCTGTTATTTATTAGTTTGTAAAGTCATCAGAAGATCAAAAGCAACAGCAAAAGTATTTAGATATCTGTTTGGTGCAAAAATTGGCAATTGACCCAAGATAATGATACGAGTGAAGTCATCTACATGAGCTGAAATCCATTACACTTCATATATAAAGAACAGTCTAGAGTGCAATTTTTTTTATATTTTTTTGACTAGCACTAGCAGTGATGCACTAGAAGGCTCCAAGTCTCCTGCCAGCTCCACAACATCAGTGGAGCTTAATTTCCTGAAGATGGATTAAATAAGACCGAAAATAGTTTGAAAAAATAAAAAATTTTTGCACTCTAGACTGTTCTTTATATAAAAATTTAAATAAGAGTGCTGTTTCCCATATGTGGAACAAAAATGTTTCCACAAATATGTCGTTACACTTCAGTTATACGACAAATCAGTAAAATCTACATGCCGTAAATGCAGCTAAATACCTAGGAATTACAGTTACGAACAACTTTAACTTGGAAGAACACAATGAAAATATCGCAGGGAAGATGAATCAAAGGCCACGTTTCACTTGCAGAACACTTAGAAGATGCAACAATGATACTAAAGAAACTACCTACACTACACTTATCCGTCCAATTATGGAATATTGCTGCGCATTTTGGGATATAGAGAAAATAAAGAGAAGGGCAGCTCGTTTGGTATTATCGTGGTACAGGGGAGAATTTCAAGGAAATGATGAATGAGTTGACTAGAAGTCATGAAAAGAAACGCGTAATTCGTTGCAGTGAGATCCATTAAAAAAAATGTCAGCAACTTTTTCCTTCTAATGCGAACATTTTTTTTTATTTTTTAAATTTTTTTTAGTACCCATCTATGTAGGGAGCGTAATAAAATAAGAGAAACCGCATCAAAAACTATAATATTAAGTCGTTCCTTTTCCCGTGCGCTTAGAGAATGGAGCGGTAGAGAAATGTTATGAAAGCAGTCCGATAAGACTCTGGCAGGAACTTAGATATATGATTTGCAGAGTAACTATGTAGATGTGCCTACCTCAGAGTACTGGTTGGTTGGTTGTTTAGGGTAAGGGGACCAAACTGCTAAAGTTATCGATCCCCCAGTGGGGAGGGGGGAGAAGTGAGGGAAGGAAGGGAAGGAAAAGGAAATGCAGTCCACGGAGTAAAGAAGGAAGAATGACTGCATTAGCTCGGGGCCCCGTGCTCGCCACGCACGAACTCACCACAGAACCGTGAGCCCCTGGCAGATCACAAGAGTACTGCCTCCCCCCCCTCCTCTATCAGTGCCACCGCATCCTCCTCCTCGTCCTCTTCTTCCCCCTCCTCCCTCCCTCCAATCGCCATTCGCCCCTCTGTCTGTGTCATTACCTCCCTCGCTTTCTCCATCTGTTCCCTCTCTCTGTTATCTCTTCTTTACCTGTTTCATGATGATCGGTCAAACGGTGTCGACAGATGGGGTAAGGTGCGCTTCGCCATTCACCGTACAAATTATTATCAAAACACTGCCATTCCTCTTCTTTTGAAGATGAAATGTGCAACAATTTTATCGCCTATCAGATGAAAGGTATAACAGTCCATAAAATACGAATCCAATCCACAGTGGCAATGCTCATACCAAATTATCAATTTCCATTTTTTTCGATATTCAGCTGTTACTTAGGGTTTTGTTCTATGTCTTATCTAACCCTTCAAACCCACCAAATATTAAAGCGAACAAAACAAAACAAAAGCCATACAAATCAGTCAAATCACTCCCGAGTCTTAGGAATATTAATACATAAACACTATATGCATCCTGAAAGTGATTCTGCGTGTGGCTGCGAGTATTTGAATTTTATCAAATCGACTCTCATTGGCTCATGGCTTCAAAGTATGTTCTCCAGCAGCTACATCTACATCTACATAAATACTCCGCTAATCACGTTTCATTGCAAAGCGAAGGGTTCATCGAACCGCTTCTACGATACATCACCACGACCTGAATCTTTCCGTTTACGATCTGATTTCTCTTATTTTATTAAGATCTTCTCTCCCTATTTAGGTGACTGCAAACGAAATATGTTCGCATTCGGAAAATAAATATCGCTGTGAAGAATAATGCATTTCATTCAATGATTTCCACCCTACCTCGTGCATCATTTCTGTTTCACTCTCCCCCGAAATTCTTCAGTACAACTGTTGTACTGTTTCTTCAGTACAACTGCCAATGAAACATAGCCTTTGTTTCGTCATCCCTACAATATTTTTTAAGTATTCCTCCAAAAAAAAAAAGTTCATATGTTTGTAATTCTATGGGACCAAACTACGTTGGTCATCAGCCCCTAGTCTTACAAACTACTTAAACGAAGTTAAACTAACCTAAGGAAAACACACACATCCATGCCCGAGGGATGATTCGAACCTCCGACGCGGGATGCCGCGCGATCTGGCGCTCCAGACCGCTTGGCTACCCCAGCGCGGCTATTCCTTCCACTTTAAGTTTTTCGTAATTGTTATTGATAGGTATTATAGTTTTCAAAATGAAAAGCCAAGATCGCACATTAATGATTTATTAAATGACGACCGGTTTCGGTGCTCTATGTCACCATCATCTGGCCACATATAAGTTATACGCTGGTCATCTTGTTTAAAAAATTGGGTATAAAATAACAAGTGAAACATTGCACTTAGTCACTAGCCGGCCGCGGTGACCGAGGGGACTGCGGTGCTCCAGTCACGGTCTGCACGGCCACTACGGTCGGGGGTTCGAATCCCCCTCGCGCATGGATATTTGTGCCGTCCTTAGTATAAGGTAGTAAATAAGTAGTTTGTAAGTTTAGGGACTGATGACCCCGTAGTTAAGTCCCATAAGCTTAACAAACATTAGAACAGTTTTGAACTTAGTCACTATATAAAAAATACACAATTTAAAAACATGACAGCTTACAAAATGTTTTTAACTTGCGTATTTTTTATATAGTGACTAAGTGCAATGTTGCACTTATTTTATACCAATTCTTTTAACAAGATGACCAGCTTATAACGTGTATGTGGCCAGATGATGGTGAAACAGTGCACCGAAACCGGTCGTCATTTAATAAATTATTAATGTGCGATCTTGGCTTTTCATTTTGAAAACTATAGAACGATCAGCTCGCCTCCAAACCCGACTATGTCAGGTAATCTTAGTTATTCCTAGGTATTTAGTTGAATTTGCGGCCTTTAGATTTGATTGGTTTATCGTACAAATGAAGTTTGACCGGTGTCTTTTAGCTCTCATATGGATGACTTCACACGTTTTATTGTTTAGGGTTTGTTGATGCCGATATCGTATCTAAAGCATTTTGCAGCTGCGTTTGATCTTCTGATGAATTTACTAACCGATAAACGACGGCATCATTTGCGATAGTCAGCTGCTCAGATTGTCTCCTAAATCGTTTATTAAGAGAAGGAACTGTAGGGGCCCTATAACACTTCCCTGGAGAACGCCAGATATCACTTCTGTTTTACTCGACGACTTTCCCTCAATTACTATGTACTGTGTTTAAAGAAAACCGCGAATCCAGTCGCACAACTGTGGCGATATTGCACAAGAACGTAATTTGATTATAAGACGCTTGTGAGGTATAGTGTCAAAAACCTTCCAGAAATCTAGAAATATGGAATAGATTTGGGAATCCTTGTTGATAGCACTCATCATTTCACGTGAGTTCCACAAGAACGATACTTTCTGAATCCGTGTTGACTATGGGTCAATAAATCATTCTCTTCGAGTTAGTTCATAATGTTTGAAGAAAGCATATATTCCAAAATCCTGATGCAAACCGACGTCAATCATATAGGCCTGTAATATTGTGGATCACTTCTATTGTCTTTCATGAATATTGGAGTTTGTTGTGCAAGTTTCCAGTTTTTGGGTACGGATATTTCGCTGAGCGAGTGGTTGTATATAGTAGATAGGTAAAGAGCTGTTGCATCAGTATACTCTGAAAGGAACGTAATTGGTATACAATTTGGACGTGGAGACTTGCATTTGTTATGTGATTTAAGTTGCTCTAATACTCCAAAGATATCTACTTGTAAATTAGGCATGCTGGCGGTTTTCCTTGATTCGAATTAAGGAGTATTTAATTCGTCTTCTATGGTGAAAGAATTTCGGAAAGCTGTGTTTAGCTGTTCCACTTTAGTATAGCTGTCATCCCTACTGATCTTTGTGTCATTCATATTGTTGTTACCTTTGTGATCTTCTGTTTTTTTTTTTTTTTTTTTTTTTTTTTTTTTTTTTTTTTTTTTTTTTTTTTTTTTTTTTTTGCGTATCTGTTAGTAGTAATTGTGCACACCTATCTCCAGTAAAGGAAATAACAAATGTGAAGAAAGATGTCAAATTCATAGTTGTCAGAAAACTTAAAACTAGAACTGTACATATGTAAAATAAGAGTCTCCTGAGAGAGTAAATATGAGACAAACCATCCTTAGCACTTCACAGTGCTAATCTAAAAGCCGCGAAACAAGCTAAATCTCGTTAGTTATATGTGCATATTGTTTGTAAGTCTTAATGCGGACACAGTAGTGTAGAAGGAGTCAATTCTAACGCCATGCAGAATGATGCAGTTTCATTGCATGAACAGCGGAAAAGTAGTAAACTATAAACATCTTTCCTTTCATAACATTGTTGGATTGTCATCGAGAAAAAGTTTCTTAACTGTTTGAAATGAAGTGTAAAATTGGTTGCAGGTCGCTAAGTCCTCTGATTCTGAAACAGCTGATGAAAAACGTTTCATTATTCTCGATTAGATTTATGAGGCAGTTTGTCTGCATTTAATTGTTTATTAATTTCGGAACCCACGTTACTCTGTAGGTCCCCCTATAACTGGCTGGGTAAGTCAGTTCGAAGGTCGGAGGAAGGCAACGGCGTACCACCTCCAAACAGGACCATGCCTAGTAAAGCACTGTGGTGTTCAAACCGATCTTCGGATTGTTGACTGCTTTACCTTTACCTTTAAGTCATATCTCCTGAACTATGCATCGTTGGTGGTTCTTACTCAAGACTGATTGTAGCCTGACGGTAAGGAATATGTGTGCCAATTTGGTTGAAATCGTTACCTTAGTTTAGAAGGAGAGTGGAACACAACACACACACACACACACACACACACACACACACACATTACAAATGAGTAGATATCCCAAATATAATCAATTTACAAATTGTCAATGAAAACTTTCGAATAATGTGATCACTGCGAAATAGCGGACCGAGCGAAATAACGCGGTGGTGACATAGGACTCGCATTAAGGAGGACTGTGATTTAAATCCCCATTCGTCCATCTAAATGTAGGTTTTCCGTAGTTTTCCTGAATTAGTTACGAAGAACAGGGGGATTGTTTCTCTGAGAAGTACACGCCCGGTTTTCCTCCAAATCGTTCTCTAACCCGACCATCATGTTGTAACATTTCTTCGTCACTTAATGTTACATTCACATTTGCCAGTATTTTGTGTCTTTGAATGTTAACTATACCATCATTCGGTTCGAAGTTTCAGATTAAATGTACTCAGCTCCCCTCCCCCACCCCGACCCACAAACACACACAATCCCCCAAACCCTCCAGTCTTTCATTTTCTCGCACTTAGCTGGTTTGCGGATGGCAGAAACCACCAACTTCATTAGGGAAATATTTAGTAAATCACTGTAGTGTTGTGACCATCCTTGATATTACAACGAATTACCTTGCCTTTGAACTATGCATCGATCTGAGCAACAGCTATTACGAAGGTCAGCGTATATATCCGGTCTAATGTGGATTCCACGTCTTGGGACTAGTAATATTTCCGCAATATCAGTTACTTTTTTATGTGATTGTAGGACACAGTACGGCTTTCCATCTACAAATACATCTGTACTCCTAAGGCCACTTCAATATGTATGGTGGAGGTTACTTTTACACCATTGTCACTTCATCGTTTTCCTGCTTCAGGAGCGTATAGTCAGTGGCAAGAACGATTGCCGGTAAGCCTCCGTGTGGGCTCTAATCTCTCTAATTTTATCCTAATGGTCTTTCCGCCGTGTATATGCTGGAGGCGGCAATATATTGGTTGATTTTTCTAGAAACACACGCTCTCTGAACTTTGACGGAAGCTCATACTCTGAAGAAGAACGCTTCTCATGTAACGTCTCCCACTGGAGTTGGCCGATCATCTGAATGACGATTCCACGCTTGCTAAATAGGGTACGGTGGTACAATTTCGATCATTTCGGACAAATGTTATTGTAACTGGAAATAAATTGAGAAAAGATGTAATTTTAATTATAGCACTTGTTCTTAGATGTTTAATAATATGTAACACAAATATTAGACAATTACAAATGTCGGTATAGACACCAAAAAAAGTTACAGAATTGAGAAAAATCGATCGAAAATGTACCACACTAGGTACAATTGTGATCACTTCCTAGTAGAATTTTGACTAAGGGAATCTTCCACATAAAAAGCACTTTTTCCGTTAGGTACCAACGCATACTTCGTTGTACCAAACATTGCATTTTGGGTAGAGAATCTAGTTACCCTTAAATAGAAACTTTATAAGAGCTCGTTAAACTAAGTAGCTTCACTTACCTCCTAACGTGGAAAAATTTGTTTCTCCTTAGCACAAAGTGGTGTATTCTTGGAAAAGACAGGAGGAGCTGTAGAAACCTGCTACGTTACAATACCACACAACGAGACACTATGAGACTGACAAATTGTGCGAAAATTTATGTTGATCAGAATTGTACCTATATCGAATTTGTACCACCTTACCCTATACCTGTTACGAAGCGCATTTCTTTAGACTTTATCTTCTCACGGGGAACGAAAGACTACGTTTCACTGGCAGAACACCTAGAAGATATAACATATCTTCTAAAGAAACCGCCTATACTGCACTTGTGCGTCCTATTTTGGGGTATTGCTGCGCGTTGTAGGATCGTCACCAACTGGGACTGACGGAGGATATAGAGACAGTTCAGAGAAGAGCAGCTCGTTTTGTACGAGGGTCGTCCACCAAGTAAGTTCCGTTTCTATTTCTATCCGCGGCAGCGCTACGATCGCAGTTCCGAGCATGCACGGCAGCTACTCTGACTCAAAAAGAAGTTATGTACGCCATTTTCAGATCGCTGCTGCCGACGTGTACTTTATATGTGTTTATGTAAATGAATGAAGGGAACTCAAAAGCTAGGTTTTTCAGCGCCCGGTGTGCTTTGTAGGGCTTATTTTTAAAGTCAGCCGTAATTGAAAATGCCGTCGCGTGTCAAATTAGACCTGTAATTCGTTTTCTAATTGCAAAGAAAGTTAAACCAAAGGAAATTCATCGGCAAATCAGTGATGTTTAAGAACAAAATACTATGACTAATGCAATGGTTGAAAGATGGGTCAGACTGTACAATGAAGGATATGATCAAGTGCAGGATGAAGAACGAAGTGGACATCTGTCTGTTGTTACTGATGAACTGATTCACACAAATGAAGAGAAGATTAAGCACAACCGTAAGTTTACACTCAGTGCTCTTGTTGCCGAAGTTGCGCAAATCTCACGATCATTAATTCATGAAATTGTTACTGAAAAACAAATTTCGAAAACTTTGCTCACGTTGGGTTACCAAAATTCTTACTGAGCGACATAAAACAACGGATGGGCAGTGCACGTCAGTTTTTGACGCGCTACAATGAAGAAGGCGATATTTTCCTTTCCCGGGTAGTCACGGGGGATGAAACGTAGGTATCGTACGACACCCCTAAAACAAAAAGGCAATCAATGGAATGGAGACACACTTAATCCCCGACAAAGGTTAAGCCTAAGCAAATATTGACACCTCGAAATGCCATGTGCACCGATTTTTTGGGACAGAAAAGACATTTTGCTCATTGATTTCTTTTGGCAAGGTCAAACAATCAATACACGTCATTACTGAGAGACCATTAAGAAATTGCTCCGCGCAATACCGAACAAGTGCCGAGGATTACAGTCAAAATGTGTTCCCTTTTTTTTTTTTTTTTTTTTTTTTTTTTTTTTTTTTTTTTTTTCACGGTAATGCTCGACTTCACACGGCGAATGTGACCAAACAACTCGCACAGGAATTTCACTGGAACGTGTTTGATCAACCTCCGTACAGCCTGGACCTCGCCCCTAGCGACTAATATATCTTCTTACACCTAAAATATGTACTTGGTGGTCAACACTTCAACGATGATGACGACCAGAAAGATCGTGTTACCGCATTGTTGAATACACAAGCGGTAACTTTCTATGAAGAAGGCATACAAAAACTTGTGTCACGCTTTGACAAGTGCCTACAAAATTTCGTAAGCTATGTAGAAAAGTAGTTTAACAGTTGTAGATTTTTGGGCAATAAATATTTTTTCTCTATCTGTACTTTTATACAAACAAACGGAACGTAATTTGTGGACATTCCTCGTATTATCGCGATATGGGGAAAAGTGTCACAGAAGTGACAAAAGAGTTCGGGTGGAAATCTTTTGTTATGGCGAGATCTATTTGCAAAATTTATTTCACCAACTTTCTCCTCCGAATGCGAAAATATTGAGATATACTGCCTTAGTTGTTGGAATACACTTCCGGAGGATTCGTACAATGAATCTCAGTTTGGTATCTGCCCATTTCACGATTAATTTTATGTGATTTTTCCACTTTAAATCGACCTGAAAGCATACTTCCAGGTTCTTTATGGAAATACCTACTTTCAGTGATAATTACCGAGTACGTAATTACCTTACAATGAGTAACCATAACGCAATAGGTCATCGAAAGGGTGTGTGGCAACAGTACAGGGAGACAAACATAGAAAAACATCTTTTTATTAGATATTAGAAAAACGGATTTGGATGGCTTAACTGTATATATTGTAGCATTTACATTGGGATCTTGCAAAGTGCACAGGATACCTATAGTCCTAAGAGATAAATAGACTACAATACAGTTGAGTACAGGATTATTAATGTTGAGATTAATCAACAAAGCTTCTCAACGTCCTTAAGCACAATCAGAGTGCACTTCGAGACTCTATGAATATATGGCAGTAGGGTATTGGACTGTGGGTATTCACGTTTCGAAAAGTGGTCTACAAATATTGCATTGTAGTGCACTGTACATATATTAGAACTCCAGAAAAATTGTTTTTGCATATTGCAGGAAATGAGAAGCTGAGTAACTCGCTTGAAGAGCTCCACTTGAGATGGCGGTGAATTAGTGCTTTGATTTATGTCAAGATCTATATGATAATAACAGCTCTAAGTTCACGATTAAGTATCATAATATGCAACTGAAAAGATGTAATACACTCCTGGCCTTTAAAATTGTTACACCACGAAGATGACGTGCTACAGACGCGAAATTTAACGGACAGGAAGAAAATGCTGTGTTATGCAAATGATTAGCTTTTCAGAGCATTCACACAAGGTTGGCGCCGGTGGCGACACCTACAACGTGCTTACATGACGAAAGTTTCCAACCGATTTCTCATACACAAACAGCAGTTGACCGGCGTTGCCTGGTGAAACGGTGTTGTGATGCCTCGTGTAAGGAGGAGAAATGCGTACCATCACGTTTCCGACTTTGATAAAGGTCTGATTGTAGCCTATCGCGATTGCAGTTTATCGTATCGCGACATTGCTGCTCGCGTTGGTCGCGATCGAATGACTGTTAGCAGAATATGGAATCGGTGGTTTCAGGAGGGCAATACGGAACGCCGAGCTGGATCCCAACGGCCTCGTGTCACTAGCAGTCGAGATGACATGCATCTTATCCATATGGCTGTAACGGATCGTGAAGCCTCGTCTCCATCCCAGAGTCAACAGATGGGGACGTTTCCAAGACAACAACCATCTGCACGAACGGTTCGACGACGTTTGCAGCAGCACTATCAGCTCGGAGACCATGGCTGCAGTTACCCTTGACGCTGCATTACAGACAGGAGAGCCTGCGATGGCGTACGCAACGACGAAACTACTTGCACGAATAGCAAAACGTCATTTTTTCGGATGAATCCTGGTTCTGTTTACAGCATCATGATGGTCGCATCCTTGTTTGGCGACATTGCGGTGCACGCACATTGGAACATTGGAAGCGTGTATTCGTCATCGCCATACCGGCTATCACACTCCGTTATGGTATTGGGTGCCATTGGTTAGTCTCGTTCACCTCTTGTTCGCAACTACGGCACTTTGAATAGTGGCCGTTACATTTCAGATGTGTTACGACCTGTGGCTCTACCCTTTATTCGATCCCTGCGAAACCCTACATTTCAGCAGGGTAATGCCCGACCGCATGTTGCAGGTCCTGTACGGGCCTTTCTGGATACGCAAAATGTTCGACCGCTGGCCTAGCCAGCACATTCCCCCGGATCTCCCACCAATTGAAAACGTCTGGTCAATGGTGGCCGAGCAACTGGCTCGTCATAATGCGCCAATCACTACTCTTGATGAACTGTGGTATCGTGTTGAAGCTGCATGGCCATCTGTACCGGTACACGCCATCCATGCTCTGTTTGACTGAATGCCCAGGCGTATCAAGGCCGTTATTACGGCCAGAGGTGGTTGTTCTGGGTACTGATTTCTCAGGTTCTATGCACCCAAATTGCGTGGAAATGTAATCACATGTCAGTACTAGTATAATATATTTGTCCAATGAATACCCGTTTATCATCTGCTTTTCTTCTTGGTGTAGCAATTTTAATGGCCAGTAGTGTCTATTATTATGTACTGATCAGTGAGCTGATGTTTAAATTTGCGAAAGGGCTGTTCACGACGTGAAACGGCAACGACTTACATTTAAAATCGTTTTTCAGTGTAGTTGGTGAAAGAAGAAACTTTTTGTTATTTGTAAGTTTTAATATTGACATCGATGATGTAGTACTTCAATATATGATAGCTACAGCAACAATTTGTACCTCTAAAGCGCCTTTTGGGAACATCTAGTGAAAGCAATTATTGTTAAAGAAATTTGAAATGTTTACCTATGTCGTTAATTCAATTCTACTTCAAAATGATACATTCTTCCGCGACTACAAAAGAGAGAAAAAAATAAAAACATACGGTTGGATTTAGACGCGGAACGCAAAATTTGTAAGCTAATTACCAATCCGTTGTACCACTTAGAAGCTTGGGTATAAGCTGTTAGTGCAGAAAATGCTATTTCAAAAGCTTAACCGTCATTTTTCTTGGAAAATGTTTCGTGTTGGCACCTGAGCCAAAATAGTTATCACCTCATCTTCGCCCATCCTTTAGCCCACCCCCCTACAAAGTTTCGAATTTACTTCAAAAAGTTTCTTTGTAACCAATTAGCACGATAGAAAATGCACAATGACATTTGGAAAGTGACCAGCGCGCAAGATTTATTTACATATACACGAATTTATTTGAATCCGTACTGTAACTACAAAGGTGCGCACTGTAATTTTACAGTGCCTACTAGTAACAGTATTCATTGATAAGTGAAATTAATTTTGGTAGAAGAAACGATTACTGAGACCAAAAGCAATCCTTAACGCACGTTAATGGTGTAAAACAGTATTTTAGAGTCAATCTATTGACGCAAACAAGAAACAACGTTAAATTTAGGTATAGTTTACTCTGAACACAGCTTTCACGTTTCTTGTTTCACTTAAAAATCTGGGTTGTTTTTGAAAGACGAAGATACCATAAACGCATCAATTTTCGTAAGGTTTCCACTATTAGTCTTCACAAAATTTCCATAGAAGTTGTAAATGCTTTTCGAATCACAAAAACTAAACTGCACGTATAAGAAGAAAGGAAAATCTAGTAACTGTAGCTAATTATGCTGCAAAACACATATAGCTTAGTCTTCCTTGTATAGAGTGACATCGTCAGAACTTCAGCCAATAACAGAGCGTTTTCGAACTGTATTATTCAATTTTAAGAACAGATGTTTTGTAAGAATAATGACTGAAAATGCCATTTGAATGTTATAATCATTCAAAATAACAATAATTCGAACCATATTTTAACATAGGAAAACAGCCTATTAAGATACGCTGCAAAAAAATTGCTTCAGGACACCAAAAAATGTACAGGAGATGTTTCTTCTAAGCGGAAGATCATAACCTACTGTCATGTCCACTCTTAGTAAAGTGTTCGGCTCTATGAGGGCTGGATGGAGGGATTCTGCACAATATCTGATGAACTTTCTACTTCCTGATGACAGCACAACACAGATACTGAATACGTGAACAAGTTAGAAGTTAACTAGATAACCAGTACGATTATCAGATTGAAACTTTCACTCTGCAGCGGAGTGTGCGCTGATATGAAACTTCCTGGCAGATTAAAATTGTGTGCCGGAACCGGGACTCGAACCTGGGACCTTTGCCTTTCGCGGGCAAGCGCTCTACCACTGAGCTACCCCGACACGACTCACGATGCCGCCTCACAAGTTTCACGATTATCAGATGTTGGTGCTGCTTTTCGCTAAAGATGAAAGTGCAGTCTCAATTTCCAAACTCGAAACTGTAAAGGTAGATGGCCAAGATGGCGTCTACCCTGGTAGTGCCTTATGTGGCAACATAACTAAAAGAGGCGTCACGAGTAGTAGAATCCCTGCAACTCGGAAAAAATCAAGGGCAGTAGCGATATCATGGAATAGCTATATACCTATTTGCATATCAAACTTATTGCCTAAAGTTCAGAATCGTCTACTTTACGGCCGTTTGCAGGCGCAAAGGGATCTAATAGATTTGAACCAATGTCAGCATGGATTTAGAAGAGGGAAGTCTATTGATTATGTGGTTAAAGGATTTCTTCATAATGCAGAAAATTAGATTCCGTTGCATGCAATCGCGCTCATGATCGACATCGCTGGGGCATTCGATAATCTGTGGTGACATGCTATGATTGCACACCTCCGGAATCTGGAGGTTCCCAAAGTTCTGCACGGGACCTTTGTAAATTATTGTAGAGGAATTAGTGTCTAGTGGCTTGTGGGGAAGACCAAAGTACTCAAGTAGATTGCTAATGATTGTCCTCAAGGTTCCATGTGTGGTCCATTGTTATGGGATCTCAGCATTGAGCCCCTGTTATCCTGTTAGAGGAGGTGAATCCTGTTGAAGCTATTGCCGTAAAAGCAGGTAACGTCCTAATAATAGTTTTCTGATATGAGAAAGACTTTGAAACTTCTTAAGAACAGAATCCAGCGCGTTGTTTCTGAAGGCGAGTGGTCATCTAAGACAAGGGTATCGTCAGGAATACCCTGGGAAATTCGTTAGGACCGCTTTTATTTCCTATCTACATAAATGATCTTTCGGACAGAATTAGTAGCAATCCATGGCTGTTTGCTGATGATGCTATGGTACATATATACTACATGACTTCGACAAAATTTCTAGTTGGTGTGTTGAATAGTAGCTAGGTCTAAATGTAGAAAAATCTCAGGCGATACACATGAGTAGAAAAAAGAAACCCATAATGCTCGAATGTAATATTAGTGGTGAACCGCTTGACACAGTTTCGTCGATTAAATATCTTGGTGTAACGTTGCCGAGCGATATGGAGTGGAAAGAGAATGCAAGAAACATTATCGGGAAGGTGGATGGTCGACTTTGCTTTATTGGGAGAATTTCGGGAAGATGTAGTTCATCTGTAAAGGAGACCGAGAATTAACACTGTTGCGAGACATTCTTGAGTAATGCTAAAGTTTCCGCGCGGAAATGGCCGTCGGGAGCGTTACGTTAAGGATCACGCGCCTCTCACGTCGGAGGTTCGAATCCTCCCTCGGGCATTGGCGTTTGTTGTGCTTAGTATAAGTTAGTTAAATGGTTTCTAAGTCTATGGACTGATGATCAGAGTAATTTGGTCCCTTAGGCTTACAAACGTTTGGACTGCTGAAAGTTTAGGAATCCGTACCAGATCGGTTTAAAGGAAGACATAGAAGCAATTCACAGGCAGGCTACTAGATTTGTTACTGGGAGGTTCGACCACCATGCGAGTCTTACGCAGAGGGTTCCTGGGTGTGAACCGTGGAAGGAAGACAACGTTCTTAACGAGAAAAACTACAAACGAAATTTAGAGGGCTAATATTTGAAAATGACCGGTGAAAGATTCTACTGCCATCGAATTACATTTCGCGTAAGATCCACATAGATGGAGAAATTATGGCTCGTACAGTCACATACAATCATTCATTTTCCGCTCGTTCTGTTTGTGAGTGGAACTAAAAGGAAATGAATAGTCGCGTTACGAGGTACAGTCCCCCATGAAGAGTCTGGTGGCCTGTGGAGTATGTATGTACGTAGATGTAGATCCTTCAGTATTTCGCTACAATTTAGCAGCGTTGCGACTTACTACAGCATCATCCGCAAAGACCTCATTGAACTGCTGATGTTATCTACTAGGTCATTTATATGCAAGATGAGTAAAAAGTACGAGTACAAAGTGACGTGGCACATCGGGTATACAACAGGCGTCAGTAATCCCACGTCGCTACCGTCACTGTCACTGGACCGACTGGATGATCGCTCGTGTCTCGTATTCTGTATTCTCTCGGGGTATGTTCACTTGCGTATTCGTCGCCACATTCGATTTAAACACGACGGAGCTTCCGCGCATTTCCGCGGACAAGGACAGCACATCTGTAAGCAACCTTTCCAGGCCGCTGGATTGGTCTCATTGACGCTACAATCACCCGATCTGTTCCCAATCGATTTTTTCTTGTGGGGGTGTCTGTAGGGCCTTGTGGATGAAACACCTGATAGATCGACGGAGAATCTAATGGGCAGGATTGTTGCAGCAACAGGATGTCTTGCAGATACATCAGGTATCTTTGACAGGATGCGCCGTTCACAGCAGTGTCGATTTGAAGCGTATCTCGATGCATCTGGGCAGAACTTCGAGCATATCCTGTAGTGGGCGAACATTTGTAGTACGAGACTAAATGATTGCAAAGCCGTTTAGTATGGCATGTCCAACCCCGATTCATGATGTGATTACAAACTTCAGTTTTATGTTTGAGGTACCATGTCATTTTATAAACTTTCTTTGAATCACTCAGTATATGCACTGACAAGTCAGCAAGCGAACTTCCTCCACAATAACAATTGTGGCTTCCGTCCCAATTTCTCGTGTGATGACCAGCTCCTGCACTTCGCCCATCTACTGTCCCATAAGCTCAACTCACGAAAATTTGATATTTTCTTGTCTTTCGACCAAGAGAAAGCTTGCGATCAGGTATGGAATTCAGGTCTGCTTCGCAAACTCCATACTTAGGCACATCCAGTTCACTATACCCTTCTTATTGCATCCTTCTCACCCATCTTTTGTCACCATTAACAATACCACTGCCACCATGCTGCAGGAATGCCCCAAGGCTCCGTCCTCTCGCCTCTCCTTTATCTCCACTACACTGCTGATATGCTCAGACCGTTGCCTTCGGCATGCTGACGACACCACTTATCTCGCTCTCCAACCCACGCTCCAGAAATCACAACGCTCCCTCAAACTCTATCTCAATCAGCTTAAGACCTGGTGTAACCAATGGCGCCTCAAAATCAATCCCTTCAAAACCGAGTCAATAACTATAGGACCAACCACTCACATATTCGCCATATAGCTTCTTCTTATCATTTATGACCCCGCTATCAAGTCAACTAAAATATCTTGGACGAACCATTAACTGACGTGGAAATCTCGCCTAGAACCATCCACCAGAACGTCCACAGACGTCCAAAACTACTAAAATTACTAACTGGCTGAGTTCGGGGTTTATAGCCCTCCGCCAGCCTACACACCTACACAGCCTTGATTGGACTCAGCCTTTGTTACGCAAATATTGCAAGTTCCTCCAAATCCTTGCACACCATGCGCTCCACTTTGCGTGATGCATATGACTACCTTACCGCCCAAGGATCCATTACCAACTCATCAGATTCCCACCTTTCCTCATAGAAATTGCACACCTTTGAACATCTTGCACCATCAGAAATCTCGACTGCAATAACCCCATTTTGTCCCCTCTCCCTTCCAATCCCCGTGTGCTGCCGCGCCTCTACCTACACATCCTAACACCCCTCCAGCTTCACACCCTCCGCATACTGTCCCAAATAAATTTCAACCGTCTCCCCCCTCCGGATCATGAACTCCATTCCGATGTTACCCATCCTTGCAACTCCAAATCCCCTCTACCCTCCCCAGCCACCAGCTCCCCCACCCCAAACCCCCACGTCTTCTTCCAAGTCCTTGTCTTATTCCGAACCTGTTCTTCTTCCCTTTCATCTCCACCCCGTTTTCCTTCAAATTTACAGATACCAGTATCAGACATATCTCCCTTGTTGTCACCCACCAGCCACTCCTACCACCACTCTCCTATCTCCCTCCATAAGCACTTTTTCTTTCACCAACAATATACCAGCCAAAGCAGATGCTTCCAGTAAAAGTGTTTTGCCTTCCTGTGTTCTTCAAGTATTCAAATGCTGAAGTGTTTTTTTAACTGTACTAGATCCATTTTTATTTTTATCACTGTTAAGAACTTTACCTTTAGATTGCCTAATTTCTGTTTATATATTCTTTCATAATATCAACTTTTAAAGTACTCAACTCCTTTGGAAATAAATCTCCTTGTTCCATGTTTGTTCCAAATCCCATGGAAATGTCAAATGATTGAAGGGCTTATTTTATTCTATCGCCGTCATCCCACCCCAGCCCGTATGTGGTAAGGATGGGATGTAATAACGATTAAAAAAGGCAAGGGATTAGTGTGAGATTCATGCGTTTCAGACATACATACTTTAAATCCGGAAACGTGAACTATGATGACGTTATTACAAGAATGGGTCCAAACAGGACCAACTTGCTATTATTCTTTTCCTGGCTCCAACACGACGAAACGGAACTGCACAACGTTGGCGAAATTACGGCTTGTTATTGAGGTCAAAGGTCTGCAAAACTGCGACAAGGTGTCTTGCTACTTTATGGTGACGCACGTCGTTTTATCACAAATATAATGCAGAAGTTACCTCAACTCAAGTGGGAGACACCCCGTCCTGTAGACCTGATCTCTCCCCATACGAATATCACGCCTTCAGTCTCTTCAAAACCGCCTTGTAGGGTCTACGATTCTTGTCAGACGAGGGTATGAACACGCAGCTAGGTACTTCTTCACGGTGCAGGACTGCAGGACACTTTTTTTTTCTTTTTTTCCAATCATGTGTAGTCAACCTGGTTTGTCAGTGGGATGATGGCCTCAGTGCTCACGGCGATTTTGCCTGTACGGCCTTCGAACGGAAAAGTTTTGATCGACACTTGTAATTGACATTTTCGATACGCATGAACTTGATTATCCAGAGACAGTATTTAAAATGTGTATCTGTTTACCCACAATTGTTACTTCAGATTGCTTCTTCACCGTATCTCTGTTTAGATATTCTTGCCATTTCGCCGGGAAGTAACTGTTAGCATCTCTAGTTGCTGCAAGATACTGGGGGATGAAAAAGAAAAATGAACATCTAACATGGACACAAATTACCTCTAAGTATAGCTGCAAATCTTCGAGGAACAGATTCTTAAAGCGTCTTTACAGTTTCCAACAGCATGTTATCCATTATTGTACCAAAACACCCACCTATTCAACGACGTGGGAACAAAATTAGATCCTCACTCTCGGCTCTAAAACTCCACATAATGAAGGAAGGCAGGAAGATTAGTGTTTGCCGCGGAGGAGTGGTCAAGCGCATTGAGGCGCTACGATACAATGCGAGAGGCCGCTCCCCGTCGGGGGATCGAATCCACCTTGGGCATGGATGTTTGTGTCGTTTTTAGTATAAGGTAGTTCATAAGTAGTTTGTAAGTTTAGGGACTGATGACCCCGCAGTTAAGTCCCTTAAGCTTAACAAACATTTGAACATTTTATTTGATTAGTGTTTAACGCCCCGTCGACAGCGTGGCCATTAGAGGCGGAGCTTACGCTCGGATTGTTTGGGTGAGGATGAGAAAGGAAATCGGCCCTGCCCTTTGAAAGGAACCATCCAGGCATTCGCCTGGAGTGATTTAGGTAGGGAGATCACGGAAAACCTAAACCTGGATGGCCGGAGGTGAATTTGAACCACCTGCCTCCCGAATGCGAGTCCAGGTCGTTACCACTGCGCCACCTTGCTCGGTCCCCATAATGATTCAATTATCTTGAGATGTGCTGATTTTGGTGTCTGATGATATACAAAGTACACTTGAAGCTATTTTGGCTCTGAGTGTGGTTGCATTATCATTATGGAATATGGCAGTCTTTGTAGGCAATATGTTACTCATAGTAAGCAGTTTATTGTTAAGGATAGTAAGATATTCATTCACAGTTATCCGACCATTGATGGTAATGAACAGTTGAATACCACGATATAGATGCCTAAATCATGATGGAACCTTCTCCATGCGTGCCTGTAGTAATCAGGCATGCCGCATCGTAAGCTTCTTTTGCAGTTTTCGATACATAAACCCGAATATTTGTAGCAAGCAATGTAAACAATGATTCATTGGACCACACCAAATACTTCCAGTCATCAAGTGTCCAGTCTTATGGTCGTAACACCACTTGATTCGCAGCCTTGCGTTGGCTTCCTTTATTAAGGGCTTAGCAATTGCAGCCCCCTCATAAAAGTTAAGCTCCAGACGTACTATTTTTATTCAAATAAAAAGAAGGTAGGAATATTAGGATTTAACATACTGTCGACAATGTTGTCATTAGAGACGCTCAAGCGTGTATTGCGTTTGCCGGCCGCCGTGGCCGAGCGTTCTGCGGCTCGCCAGTCACAGTCTGCACGGTCACTACGGTCGGGGGTTCGAATCCCCCCTCGTGCATGGATATTTGTGCCGTCCTTAGTCTTAGTTAAGTTCATAAGTAGTTTGTAAGTTTAGGGACTGATGACACCATAGTTAAGTCCCATAAGCTCTACAAACATTTGAACATTTGCGTTTTTCACTAGCCTTTTATGTGTTAGTTTCATGTTGTCGGGCCAGAATCGTTGATAGTGTTCAAAATGTTCAAATGTTTGTATAGTCTATTGGACTTAACTACGGGGTCATCAGTCCCTAAACTTACAAACTACTTATGAACTAGGTAAGACTAAGGACGGCACAAATATCCATGCCCGAGGGGAGATTCGAACCCCCGACCGTAGTGGCCGTGCAGACCCTGACTGAAGCGCCTTAATCCCCTCGGCCACCGCGGCCGGCCGTTGATAGTGCTTGTCGGTCGTTGTCAGTTCGGGTTTTGCCCACTATTCCTCTTCGCCAATGGTGCTTTATCTTGTTTAGTGTACGCTGTCATTACCGCGGATACTGTCGCTTGAGAAGCGTTAAATAGTGGTGCAAACTTGCAACATGATGTAGTATCCTTCCGTGGGGTCCATATTAGTTTACCCCGACTTCGTTTCTTAGTGATGGCCCCGATCTATTGCTAGATGCAAACGTCTGGAGGACTGTCCACTCAGATTTTGCAGTTTATTAAAAAGGAGCTCGAGTACATAAGCGGGGTGGTCAAAGTGGCGTCTAGCTCAGAGACTCAGAGCTCTCGGCACGATGATTTTCCCCACTGCACGTTGATGGCGCAAGATACTCATTTGGCGAGCGCGCGTGATATTTACAGCGAGCAGGAAGAGTACGACGCAGTAAGTGACAGGAGTCCAAGGCAGTCCAGTCGTGTAGGCCGGCGATGCGTCACACGCCACTCGCTCTGCGCCCGCCCATGCAAAGCACGTCGGATCTGCTTGTTTGCAGTCTCTCTGCCCTGGCGCCAAGCACCATGTCGGAATGCACTGTTGGCACAAAACACACCATCCAGCGGCTTTTAATTTCACGCGTAGAATGCAGCCGGTCGATTTCGCCTACGTCTATATAACGACAGCGACGATTGAGATCAAACGGAGACTTGTTCAGCAAGGCAGAACGTATCACAGCATCAACTAAGAAGAGGCGGCTACTGTTTTACGGTCATCTCTGGAGGTTGGCTGACGACCGATTAACAAAAAGAATATGGAAATTCACTCTATGCAAGACAGCAAAGGCGAGATGTTTCCAGGAATGCGAAAAAGATCTGAGGCTAATTGGTATTTCAGATCTAGAAATTTCTGACAGGAACACATTTAGAAAATTGGAAAATAACTACCAAGGTTTTAAAATGGCATCAGCTTCCAGAAGACAGACAAGGAGACCACAAGGGTACCGGATTTTAGAATTTTTTTATATTTATGGTAACTCAAATGTTCAAATGTTTGTACAGCTTATGGGACTTAACTACGGGGTCATTAGTCCCTAAACTTACAAACTACTTATGAACTACTAACAAACTAGGAAGGCACAAATATCCATGCCCGAGGGGGGATTCGAACCCCCGACCTTAGTGGCTGGACTGGAGCGCCTCAGTCCCCTCGGCCACCGCGGCCGGCTTATGGTACCTACGTGAAGTACAGAACTCAAATAACAGTCAGCCACAGCCATTCGACGCAACTCTCAAAAATTCTCGAGAAAATCGGCTTTGAAGTTTTGCAGTTAATTGGAAGTACCAATAATTAAAGCAGTTGCAGTATCTGTCCGGGGAAGGGGTGGGAGGATGTTCGAATCCTCCCTCGGGCATGGATGTTTGTGTTGTCTTTAGTATAAGTTAGTTTATATTTAGTTTGTAAATTTAGGGACTGATGACCCCGCAGTTAAGTCGCATAAGCTTAACAAACTCAGGTCGTAGCGTTATAGTCTCACTACTATAGAGTCGGTGGTTCGAATCCCACTGTGAGAGATTTTGTTTTCGCTGTTTACGAATACTTACACCATTTTAAAACCTAATAGTAGCTTTTACGGACAATGCGTGTATTTTTGTTTATTCGTAATTTTCTATATTTTATAAAAGGTTGTTAATAATGATGATTTAAATTTTAAAAAAGGAAAACACCAAAAATCATGGCAAATTCCATATTTGTGGCAACATTGAAAAATAAAAAATCCATTTCGATATGGTCTCACACATTCCACGGTGATAATCGCCGTAAAAACATGGTAAAAAAATAATTTTCACGGCATCCAGCATATGTACAAATGCTGCATTTTTACAGCCGCAATATTTCTTTGCACATTGCAACACGAGATCGGTTTGTCCACACCAAGAATAAATCATTAAAAGAAACAAATGATTAAAAAGTCTTTATATAGCTTTCAAGTCAACTTGCCAGTTTTCGATGATGTTACATTTTTGTATGTTTTGATATGCTCCTCGATCAATTTTTCAACTCTTGATCCAAATGATCCTGAACAATCAAAGACAGCCATCGTCAACTAATAGTGAAGCCAATACTGTAAAAAGTGTAACTCTTTATTTATTTTTTATTGAAACTATCATTATCAACAACAAAATATAGAAAATTTCGAATAAACAAACTACATGCATTTTTCGTAAAAATTACCAGTAAATATTAAATATTCGAACACAAAAAAAAATGTGTCATTGCGGGAGTTCTATTCTTTGCGCTCGCTGAGCCTGTTTGTTCGTTGTTGTTTATTGCCTTCTTGGCTCGCAGCGGCGGTATAGCCGTGCGCACTGAGGCGCCGTGCTGCGGTGCGCGCGGCCGTTCGCCATCGGGGCTTCGAGTCCCCCTTCGGGCATGGGTGTGTGTGTTGTCCTTCGGTTACTTCACCTTAGTTTAAGTAGTTTGCCGGCCGCGGTGGCCGAGGAGACTGAGGCGCTCCAGTCACGGTCTACACGGCCACTACGGTCGGGGGTTCGAATCCCCCCTCGGGCATGGATATTTGTGCCGTCCTTAGTATAACGTAGTTGATAAGTAGTTTGTAAGTTTAGGGACTGATGACCCCGTAGTTAAGTCCCATAAGCTTAACAAACATTTGAACATTTTTTAAGCAGTTTGTAAGCTAGGGTCTAATAACCAAGCAGTTAAGTGCCATAGATTTACAAACATCTGAATTTTTGTGAACCTTCTTTTCTCAGCTTTTTTTATCACAGAGAGCGTTCAGCCCTCTGACCGGGCGCGCTGAGCCACGGCGCCAGGCTACCAGAGCCACACCAACAGATGTATCAACTGATTTAATTGTTAGTACTTAAATGCACTTGCAAAACTCAAAAGTCGATTTTCTCGAAAAATGTTTGAGAGTTGCGTCGAATGGCTTTGGCTGTTTGTTATTTGAGTTCTGAAATTCACTTACAATAAATACCCATGTTGTCTCCTTGTGAGGCGACCTTCGTTGGAAGACCTTACAAAGGCACTCATCGCTGCGCTCAGAACATAGTGGCAGGAAGTCAAAGCCGGAACAAGAACAAGGATTAGAATCTAAAATGAAGTTGTTTGTTACCACAAGAGAGAGAGAGAGAAAATGTTCAAATGTTTGTAAAGCTTATGGGACTTAACTACGGCTTCAGTCACGGTCTGCACGGCCACTACGGTCGGGGGTTCGAATCCCCCCTCGGGCATGGATATTTGTGCCGTCCTAGTTCGTAAGTAGTTCATAAGTAGTTTGTAAGTCTAGTGACTGATGACCCCGTAGTTAAGTCCCATAAGATTTACAAACATTTGAACATTTGAACTTAACTACGGGGTCATCAGTCCCTAAACTTACAAACTACTTATGAACTACTTACGAACTAGGACGGCACAAATATCCATGCCCGAGGGTGGATTCGAACCCCCGTCCGTAGTGGCCGTGCAGACCGTGACTGAAGCGCCTCAGTCCCCTCGGCCACCGCAGCCGGCAACATTGTTTTATTCTATCTATGTATTCTCTTCGAGAAACAAATTAAATATATGCCAATTCCTTTATCTTTCTGATGTTTTACAGACTTTCCTATTATGACTGGAAATACATGGATATTTTCACTAGATTAACAGAAATGAATAATCTGCAAAGTTGTAATCGTTTCTCAGAATCAAAATTAGTATAAAGCTGTAGAATTGCACACACACACACACACACACACACACACACACACACACACTGGACATCATACATAAGATGTTCCTACTGTACTTCTAAATGATTTTTTATTCCTCCTTGCGATGTTTATAAACAGCGAACAACAGACTATTGTCCTTTAGATGTTAGCGAGTCTTGTTGTCCTATTTAAGTGAAAATGTGTTGGTGCCATTCAGCGACAGTAGATTTAAAAAAAATGCACTGACGTCGCTAATGTCGCCAGCAAGTGATATCTGCCGTTCCCCAGGAAGCGTTATAGGTCCCCTACTCTTCCTTGTGTTTATACACGAATTAGGAGACAATCTGAATAGCTCCCTTACACTGTTCGCGGATGATGCTGTCGTTTATCGGTTATTGAAGTCAACAGAGGGTCAAAAGCAACTGCAAAGCAATTTAGACAAAATTTCTGCACGGTGCGAAAATTAGCAATTGACACTAAACAGAGAAAAATGTGAAGTAATACACATGACCACTAAAAGAAATCCGTTGAACTTCAATTACGCGATAAATCAGTCAAACCTTAAGGTCGTAAATTCTACCAAATACCTAGGAGTTACAATTACGAACAACTTTGACTGGAGAGAACACATAGAAAATATTGTGGGGAAGGCGAACCAAAGGTTACGTTTCATTGGCAGAACGCTTAGACGATGCACCAGCTCCACCAAAGAGACTGCCTACATCACACTTGTGCGTCCTCTCCTGGAGTACTGTTGCCCAGTGTGGGACCCTCACCAGGTGGAACTGACGGAATACATTGAGTAGGTTCAGAGAAGGGCAGCTCGTTTTGTTTTATCGCGTTACAGGGGAGGGGGGGGGGGGGGAGGGAAGCGTCACGGAAATGTTGCGGCCGGCCGCGGTGGCCGAACGGTCTGCGGCGTGCTAGTCACGGTCTGCACTGCCGCTGCGGTCGGGGGTTCGAATCCCCCCTCGGGCATGGATGTTTGTGCCGTCTTTAGTATAAGCTAGTTCATAAATAGTTTTAGGCCTGATGACCTCGTAGTTAAGTCCCATAAGCTCTACAAACATTTGAACATTCTTTTTAAATGTTGCACGATTCGAGGTGGGAATCATTAAACGAAGACGTCATTCGTTGCGGCGAGATCTATTTGCGAAATTTCAATCACCGGCTTTTACTTCTGAATGTGAAAATATTTTGCTAGCACCCACCTACATAGGGACACATGACCATCCCAATAAAATAAATCAGATCGAAAACGGAACGATTTAGGTCTTCTTTCTTCCCGCGCGCTATTAGAGAATGGAACGGTAGAGAAAGGTTATGAAAGTGGTTAATTAACCCTCTGCCAGGCACTTAAATGTGATTTGCAGATTATCTATGCTGATGTAGAAATAATGCAATAGGGCTAATATGCGGTAAAGGGCACTATTATATATTAATACATTACTCGTTAAAACCTAGTGCAGATTGACATCAGTGCTACCAGACTAGCAGACACCTAGACAAAAGACTTCTATTTTCTGTTATCTAGTGTACCGGTAGTGTTTTTTTTCCCTATGCCTTCGTTCATGACCAAACTTTTAGTATCGCCGTAGTTTTACACAGAAGGGATTTTTCTCAAGACTTCTTTTATAATACACAGTACAGCTATTAACAATTTATCGTGTTTATTATGTGTTTTCATATGCTACATTCTAAGAGGCAGTACAGCACAATTGGCCGTTTTCCCTTCCACAACGGGTGTGATCGGGTCGCCTCGCTCGCTCACGCCTGTGTTCGAGCTACGAGCTGCTCGCTGCGCCACTCCCGAGCAGCGGCCGCGCAAACGAGTAACGAGTGAGTTTCTTGCGTCTGCTGAACGGGTCTAGCCCTAAATACACTATGTATATCTATTTACATACCATTGCAGTCATACCAACAATTTGTGCACTACTTGTACACGAGAGAGTAAGAATGCCATAAATTTTTGAGTGTACATACTGATAGAAACTAGTACCGAAACAAGCATATTTTGCTCTTTGTGTAATTGCTAGTCTTGAAAACAAACGAATCAACGCCAGTAATGTTCGAATGTTTGTAAATTTATGGGACTTACTAGTCTGGTTATCAGTCCCTAGGCTTACAAACTACTTTAACTAACCCAAGGACAAACACACATTTCAAATGTCTGTAAATCTATCGGACCAAACTGCGTGGTCATCAGTCCGTACCTTACAAACTACTTAAACCTAGGTAAACTAACCTACTGACAACACACACACCCATGCCCCAGGGAGGACTCGAACCTCCACGGCGAGCAACCGCGCGCTCCGCAGCGAGGCGCTTTAGACCGCTCGGCTACTCCACCGCGACTTACAGACATTTGAATATTTGAACACATGCCCGCGGTAGGACTCGAACCTCTGACGATCAGAAACCGCGCTCTTCGCAGCAAGGCGCCTTAGAGCGCTCGGTCATTCCACCGCGGCCGAATCAACACCCAAAATGTTCTGCGTATTTACATTCTTGTAATATTATATGGAATAATTTTCTGGGGCTACTCGTCGCTTAGTAAGAAACTATTTATGGCTCAAAAGCGAACAATAAGAATAATAGGTGGTGTTTACGCTGTCGCTATGCAGGAACTTCTTCAGGGAATTAGAAATTGTAACTACACTACTGCAACACATATATCTTCTAACAAAATTAGTCATAAATAATCCATCACAATTTGAGCAGAACAGTGACATCTACACCTAAAATCATCATTATCATTATCATTTTTCAACTTCAATTTCCCGAGTGTGGTGGTACAAGCGCTAGCCGTCTCCATCTGTCTCCTTTCTGCTCCACAACTGATCAGCTTTTTCTTGGCCTTCTTGGTCTTCTGCCTACGAGGTCTCGTTGAAATAATTTTTAACAGGCCTTTCACAGTTCATTTTCATCATATGCCCATTACCACTGAAGCCCGCGTTTAGTTATGACCCTGGTAATAGGAACCTCAATACCACTTACCTATCTATTCACATCATTCCTGATTTTGTCCTTTCTAATTGTTTGATTTAATTTGTTCCAAGGAATATCATTTCAGTTGCCTGAATTCAGCTGAGGTCTTTGTTTAGGCTACATGTTTCTGAAGTGTATGGGAGGATTGGTATGAAATGTGTGTTGTAAATAGTTGCTTTTGATTTTTGTGACTTTTTATCATCCCAAAGAAGATATATCATTTATTGTAAAAATATTATGCTTTCTGTGTCTTGATGGGTACTTTCTGCTTAATTTTGTTGTCTTTCGACAACCTACAATACTAGAGGGAAAGACGATTTTTATTACCCCCTATCTAAAGATGTCAGTGACTCTGGGAAGAGCTCAATATGCAGCAAGAAAACGTTTTGATAAATTGTCCCACACAGTAAAATATCTGACAGACGGCAAAAAAGTTTTAAATCTAACCTCAAATTTTTGCTCCTGGACAACTGTATTTGATGGACGAATTTCTATTGAAAAATTGGTAGGACTTTTTTTTTAAGTAAAGTCAAATGAGTAGGAGTAAAAATAGGGTGTTCATTAATGTTAATGCTAATCAAGTGTGTATACGTAGTTTGTAAATACGCTCGCTCCTCATCATTTCGGTAAAATAATCACACACATGATCTACGGAATGTGTAACGAACTGGCTAACTAGCTGACTCGCTTTCAACAAGTTAACTGGAGAATCCCAACGGGAAATAATGGCACGTAGCGGTGCAGTAGGATGTAGCCAGTGGATTAACCAACACTGGCTCAAACTCAAAGATGATTTACTTAGCACTTTCTACACACATACAATAGCACAGAATGTAATGCTCTGGCCAGAGATTTACACAGTGCATATAGACTCACAGAAACGCATGGAAAATTATTTCTCAATACATCTAGAAGGAACTAGAACTGTATATTGAAATTAAACTGTATAGATCGGGTGTGTCTCGAACCCAGGACACTTCTCCGCATTGCCCAATACTTTATGCACTATGCGATTCTGTTGCTGTTTTTCAGCGCTTATTTTGCGCTGGAATTTGGCATATAAAAATTTAAAAAGTCAACGGGAGGATCAATTCAGTTACTACTATGTGACATGATATTCGGCTTGAGTGCGCCACGGCACCTCCTACAGGTGAAAGCGTTCGACAATGACACAAGCAGTTTCAAGACACCGATGCAAAGGAAAATCCACAGGTCGCTCCTGTGTGCTCATTCTAGACGCAACGCGCATTCGACAGTTTTTTGCACGTAGGCCACTAGTCGTGCCTGTCGAGAGTAAGCCAGTCCTCCAGCATGTTTTACTGCGACGTTAATGTTTCAAGCTAGCCTCCATACACGAGGTCGCTAGCGCACGCTTCTTCGGTGCCGCTCGACTCGGAATTAAGTCGTTTCTAATCCTAAAGCCGTCGGCACTGGACCGTGCATTCGAAAGTCGACGTTGAGCGTTCATGAATTTGGACAGTATGGTCCTCAAGAGGAACATCGATCTTACTGTCTAGATAGCATACATGTTTTATTTGTTGACCAGTTTCGCCTTACGTAACAGTTATCCTTAGTATAAAAGACCCATATGGCTGGTGCTGGCGGCTACTGGGCTACATAGATGAAGACGCAATGTTCGACAGTTACGGTCGTCCCTCCACAACCTGTGTAACAGAGCAGGGACCAGCACTAGCGAGAATTCTGAGGATTACTGTTAGAGAAGTCGAAAGCGGTGAAGAAATAACATATTGTGCATTTAGACAGTTATTTTAACCAAATAAGCATTGAACGTGTCGTGTTCTCCGTGGTGCTGAACGTCCAGAAACGACTTGTGCAGACGATACGTGTTCCTCAACGTACCATATGTGATCTCAGTGATCTTCAGGGGTAATTGTCGGCTCCATCAGGTTCGCAGAGTACCCTGTTTATTAAATGGGAGGGGTGAAATTCCTTCTTTCGCTCAAATAAAACGCACATTTTCGCCCTTGTCAATACGCTAGTCAATTTGTCTGCGGAATGTACAGGGTGTTACAAAAAGGTACGCCCAAACTTTCAGGAAACATTCCTTACACACAAAGAAAGAAAATATGTTATATGGACATGTGTCCGGAAACGCTTAATTTCCATGTTAGAGCTCATTTTATTACTTCTCTTCAAATCACATTAATCATGGAATGGAAACACACAGCAACAGAACGTACCAGCGTGACTTCAAACACTTTGTTACAGGAAATGTTCAAAATGTCCTCCGTTAACGAGGCCACATGCATCCACCCTCTGTCGCATGGAATCCCTGATGCGCTGATGCAGCCCTGGAGAATGGCGTATTGCATCACAGGCGTCCACAATACGAGCACGAAGAGTCTCTAAATTTGGTACCGGTCTTGCGTAGAGAAGAACTTTCAAATGTCCCCATAAATGAAAGTCAAGAGAGTTGAGGTCAGGAGAGCGTGGAGGCCATGGAATTGGTCCGCCACTACCAATCCATCGGTCACCGAATCTGTTGTTGAGAAGCATACGAACACGTCGACTGAAATGTGCAGGAGCTCCATCGTGCATGAACCACATGTTGTGTCGTACTTGTAAAGGCACATGTTCTAGCAGCACAGGTAGAGTATCCCGTATGAAATCATGATAATGTGCTCCATTGAGCTTAGGTGGAAGAACATAAGGCTCAATCAAGACATCACCAACAATTCCTGCCCAAACGTTCACAGAAAATATGTGTTGATGACGTGATTGCACAATTGCGTGCGGATTCTCCTCAGTCCACACATGTTAATTGGGAAAATTTACAATTTGATCACGTTGGAATGAAGCCTCATCCGTAAATACTAAAATGAAGTCTAACATGGAAATTACGCGTTTCGGACACGTGTCCACATGACATATTTTCTTTCTTTTTCTGTGAGGAATGTTTCCTGAAAGTTTGGCCGTACGTTTTTGTAAAACTCTGTATATACGCCTATTTCATGTGATGGCCTTCAATGCAAACGGTTTCATGATGTTCCTATGGAGAGCAAATGCAGTGTCTCCTAGAAAGAGATATGGAGCTTTTCTTACACTATTTTGAAGTTGTCAGGGAGTGGGCGCTAGAGACTGTCAAACATGGCCTCGCTCTTGCTCGTTGGTGCCAGCGAAACCACCTGATGAGACAGACGCGCGTGGGCGTTGGCCGTGCCGGTAACACAGTCCCGGGAGCGAGGCGACTCGGTCTTCTGACATCGCATGTCAACACAAGCACGTAAGTCAACATTACCTTCCTTCAATTGGGCCAACTGGCGGTGAATCGAGGAAGTACAGTACATTCTAACGAAACAATGGGGTATTTTGACAATTGTCTGCATGAATTATTTCAATTTACATTTAAAGAGAAATACTAAAATGAGCTCTAACATGGAACTCAAGCGTTTCGGGACCCATGTCCACAAAACATATTTTCTTTCTTTGTGTGTGAGGAATGTTTCCTGAATGTTTCGCTGTACCTTTTTGTAACACCCTGTATAAGAAAAAACATCACTGTCCATACACATGTTATAAGGCTAAAAGGAAAATTACAAGTGCAGCCAATAAGGTCGCCAATTTATGGAAGTTTCGTTAGAAATAATGCCATACTGCCTCGCGGAAATGGCCGAGCCTTCTGGAGCGTCATGTTGCGGTGCGTGTGGTCGTTACCGCAGGAGGTTCAAGTCCTCCCTCGTGCATGGGTGTCTGTGTCGTCCTTATGATAATTAGTTTAAATTGACATTTTGCGCCAGCTCATAATTCCCCCAATTTTGCTGTCTCGTTATCGCAGTTGGCCCTAGATTTTCAAATGTTCAAATGTTTGTAAATCTATCGGACCAAACTGCGTGGTCATCAGTCCGTAGCTTACAAACTACTTAAACCTAGGTAAACTAACCTAAGGACAACACACACACACCCATGCCCCAGGGAGGACTCGAACCTCCACGGCAAGTAACCGCGCGCTCCGCAGCAAGACGCTTTAGACCGCTCGGCTACTCCACCGCGGCCCCTAGATTTTCTGCTATGTTAAAGTTACTCTTAAATATTTATCCAATTTCATTTATTTCTCTATTATAGAGTGTTTCTATATATTTCCATTGCATCGTAGCTTGACCAACGTGAGGTCCTGTCTGTGGCCTGTGGCGCACAGCTGCGCGACTCGCAGCCAGTCAGAAGGCAGTTGCGCAAAAACTTTTTTCGGAGGTCTTATGTTTGTGAAAGTTAAGACTGATGTCCACTTATTAGACTATACGAATACCACCCTCCCAACAAAGAAATGCTCCTCCGCCTACCCATCCTCATTCCTCTGTTAGGCATATCCATTCTCCTCCTCTTCCTCCTCCTGTGCCTCAGTTTCCATGATGGGTCCTCAACAATCTTCAGCTTCAGGGCCTGCAACTTATGTCGAGATTCATCTTAACAGAAAACAGTGATACCAGACGTGTGCGTTCGTGTGTGCGAGTGTATATTTGTATTTAAAAAATGTAGTAAATGTCACGTTTTTTATATTTTGGTTGTATTTTATCAGTGTTTACCTTGTCATATTTGTTCAGGCAACTATTGCCATGTGACTTTGTAGGCTCTCCAAATATTTCAGATACCTGTGATGCTGAAAGTATGTAGCATTTCTATTGTCGCGTTGCAATGGAAGCAGGCTTGACTTCGAAGGCAACTGAACACAGCACTTGTACTGAAAGCACGTTTATTACGAACTTAACATACACGCAGCACTGACTGCCTCTTGGGCAGAGTGCTCTGCTACTTATACACAGACAGAATGTACCAGAAATTAGAAGAACAGTTAACATAAGAAACAAGTAGAATTTACAAGTGAAGATAAGAAAGTTGTAGAACATTCTGGAATTGTTAATTACAAAGAAATAAACTTTTGCCGGTGGCGGAATTGAACCGGCGACCTTCAGCAACGCAGGCGGTGATGCTATCCCTTGCGCCAGGCCGGCAATATATTTGCAAATGTGCTATCATCACAAATTTTAAATATCAGCTGCACCACTTGCCTGAAACTAGATATCTGGTACTCTTGCTCTTTGTCTTGAACAACGAAAATCTATTTTCACTGAAATCCATTACAATTACTACTGATCTCTCAATTGTAGTTTTCAGTTTCAGAAAATCTGCACGTGATCGAGAAATCTGAATGTTAATAATTTGAGTACCATAAAACTGTGAGAGTGGGAACTTGAACATGTGAGATTATTTTATCAAGTAGTACACGTTTGCTGTACTGAAGCGTTTTGTCGGAATCATAGTCCTCTGTTTCGCTATCTGTCTTCGACGCAAAGAACAGGGGGGCATATGTCACATGGAAATACGGTGATTACGTTTGGGTACATTGTTTAACATATTTGTAAGTCAGAGGCAATTTTACATTTTTAATTACAATTGGAGAGAATATGGTATAAGTTCTTAATGATCTTGTGTTTATTCACAATTGTCAGGATAGTATTGCTAAAATCATGGAAGTTACCTGTTCCATAAAACAACAATTTATTTTCAGTAATTCAATAGACGATGACTTAGTACTGATTGAATTGTGATGCATATTAGTACAAGTCTTGCGAAATCCACACTGTAATCATAGGAAACGATTGGTGTTCAAAAAAATGTTCAAACGTTTGTTAAGCTTATGGGACTTAACTACGGGGTCATCAGTCCCTAAACTTACAACTGCTTATGAACTACTTACGAACTAAGACGACACAAATATCCATGCCCGAGGGGGGATTCGAACCCCCGACCGTAGAGGCCGTGCTGACCGTGACTGGAGCGCCTCAGTCACCTCGGCCACCGCGGCCGGCACGATTGGTGTAATACATTAATTGTTACTTAAACAGTTTTACCTAACGTGAGTTGCCTGCTATGTAGGCCCAAAATTGCAGCAGAAAGGTGGGACTAGGTAGTTACAAATTAAAAAAATCATATCTTTATTTATACTTATATAACTTCTATACCACCCATCTTTCTTACGAACCGATTCTTTATGTAAGAGACAAATACGTATGTATTATTGGAAAAGACCTTTCAGAAAATTAGATGTGGAGGCGTAACTGTACAATTTATAAGGCTCATATCTTGACTATTTAAATGAAATTGAAACCAATTTTTCTATTTTTTCTTTCTCTTACATTATGGATGGATAATAGATATTCAATTCAAGGTGCATCAACAAATACAAATTTTCCAACTACAGTTAGAAATTAGTTAGATTAAAGACAAAGTTTCTGAATCCATATATATTCTTTACTTCATAACTGCTTAACTTCACCTGCAACATTTATTTTTACAATTGCTTTAATTTCTTGATAAAATAAATATTACAAGTTTTATGGAAGAGTGGGTGTCTTTAACTTTTGGGTACTATTTTATGTGGAATGACCCAGCAGCTTCAGTTGTGTAGGCTCTAGACACCATTCTAAACCCTGGACAAAAAATTATGACTTTTTTGTGTCTTATTGCAAACAAATACCATAGAGCACGGTATACTTACTTTCTTTGTCTACTGCTTTCTTTAATTTTATTTATTTATTTATTTTATTTTTTGCCTATTCACTTTGCAGTGGTATTTTTCTTATGTGAAACACATACTAAACTAGAAATGGGGAGCATATGATGAAGCCGTAAGAAAAGGTTACCATTAATGTACGAAACATTTCCTTTCCATATCTGTATATTATTTTACTTACATTTACAGTGGAATGTCCAGGATGAAATTTAACAATAGTTGGAACTACAAACTAACTACAAAGACAACTGCCTGGCAATTGATAGAATCCTAAAAAATGACACAGACAAAAAATATAGAATTATATGTTATCTCAACCATTCAACAGTCTTTCACGCTGTAAACAGCGCTTTCACATCCTAATGGTGAATATGACCGTCTTTGAGTTCTTTGATGCTATGTATAATAATTTAAGGGAATCAAAATAAATAAGCACACTGTGTATTATATTATTTATTGACAGTGCTTGGGTTTCCACATCACTATAGAAGTACCAAGCTTGATGAGTTACTCCTTCTTTTACATGGCGATTTCCCCAGTAGGTCTATACAACATGACACACACACACACACACACACACACACACATTCATACAAACACAGGCACAAGACACTAACACCATTCACAATTTTTCTTCACTTATTCACACCAAAAGTCATTCCCTCCTGAAAGTCTAATCGACCTTCATTACTATAATACTCCATAAATAGTTTCTGCACCTCACTCTCTTCTTCCTTGCGGTGTCTTGCTCTTTGTGCTAGAGGTACACGCGACTGAGACTGCCGCCAATCACAGGAATGACTGCCGCATTGCTGACATCTTCCCTGTCAACACTCGTGCCTATAATGTAACACTTGTTCTTATGGCTTAAAAATTGTGCAAATCGCAGCATGTCAACACAGTATGGTCCACACCACAGCATTCATGTTCACAGCCAATGTTTGAAGCAGAACATGAAATCTAGAGAGTACTATGCCAAAGGCATTTTCATCTACTCACCTCGATCTCTAGTGACGATAGTTATTACAGGGTGTTACAAAAAGGTACGGCCAAACTTTCAGCAAACATTCCTCACACACAAAGAAAGAAAATATGTTATGTGGACATGTGTCCGGAAACGCTTAATTTCCATGTTAGAGCTCATTTTATTACTTGTCTTCAACTCACATTAAACATGGAATGGAAACACACAGCAACAGAACGTACCAGCGTGACTTCAAACACTTTGTTACAGAAAATGTTCGAAATGTCCTCCGTTAGCGAGGACACATGCATCCACCATCCGTCGCATGGAATCCCTGATGCGCTGATGCAGCCCTGGAAAATGGCGTATTGTATCACAGCCGTCCACAATACGAGCACGAAGAGTCTCTACATTTGGTACCGGAGTTGCGTAGACAAGAGCTTTCAAATGCCCCCATAAATGAAAGTCAAGAGGGTTGAGGTGAGGAGTGCGTGGAGGCTATGGAATTGGTCCGCCTCTACCAATCCATCGGTCACCGAATCTGTTGTTGAGAAGTGTACGAACACGTCGACTGAAATGTGCAGGAGTTTCATCGTGCATGAACCACATGTTTTGTCGTACTTGTATAGACACACGTTCTAGCAGCACAGATAGAGTACCCCGTATGAAATCATGATAACGTGCTCCAGTGAGCATAGGTGGAAGAACATGAGGCCCAATCAAGACATCACCAACTATTCCTGCCCAAACGTTCACAGAAAATCTATGTTGATGACGTGATTGCACAATTAGTGCGGATTCTCGTCAGCCCACACATGCTGATTGTGAAAATTTACAATTTGATCACGTTGGAATGAAGCCTCATCCGTAAATACTAAAATGAGGTCTAACATGGAAATTACGCGTTTCGGACACGTGTCCACATGACATATTTTCTTTCTTTTTCTGTGAGGAATGTTTCCTGAAAGTTTGGCCGTACGTTTTTTTGTAAAACCCTGTATATACGCCTATTTCATGTGATGGCCTTCAATGCAAACGGTTTCATGATGTTCCTATGGAGAGCAAATGCAGTGTCTCCTAGAAAGAGATATGGAGCTTTTCTTACACTATTTTGAAATGGTGAGGGAGTGGGCGCTAGAGACTGTCAAACATGGCCTCGCTCTTGCTCGTTGGTGCCAGCGAAACCACCTGATGAGACAGACGCGCCTGGGCGTTGGCCGTGCCGGTAACACAGTCCCGGGAGCGAGGCGACTCGGTCTTCTGACAGGCATGTAGAACAGCCGACAGCAGTGCGCATGCGCACGGCCACCCTCCTCACCACTCCATTAATTCTTGCGCCCGTCCTTCACATGTCTACACCGAGGCTGCGTTCACACTGCCGACCGGGCCGAGACGGAAGAAAGGGGGAAAATTCATGTTCCGATTTTCCTGATGAAAGAAAGGTTGACGGTATATAACACCATCCCACAATATTTTATCAACGAAGTTTTTCCTTACTAGCTTTTCCTTGTCTGTAAAAAAAGAAATGTCTACTTTTTAGTTTCATAACGCTCCTCACTCGATTTTTATGAAATTATGCAGTTACAAATTTGATTTTTTGATTCATGATAGTAAATCATCTTAGCCTTCGAATAAATCATTCACCTTTTCATAATTCATAACAGTCGTTTTAAAATGACGCTATTTGTGAAGTGCGTAAGCTTGATATACAAATCGTGTATTGAAAAAGTTCGATAGTGAGCAGCTTAGTGTCCTATGTATTTTAGACTATACATTACAGCGAGTGAAATGTATCTAAAAGAACAGAAAAGTTTTTGAAATGGTAGTCAGACTGATTTCTACCTCTTTTGACAAGTAATTGGGAGTTATCTAAGTGGCCTCATGCTGCGACCTTAAGCCTACGAACTCAATGTGTTTCGAGTGTAGTGTGAAGCACTTCAGTGCCGAAAAAATCATTTGATGGCCACGTATGTTGGTTCCTCGTGATGTGTTAATAATCCATCACCAGAAAATAACTATACACTAATTTTTCTTGGATGCTTGACCGATTACAATGCACAATGATCTGCTACAGATTTACATAAGGTAATACTTCACTTCATAAGAAGTATGCAACTAGTTTGTTGTCCAGATCGTACAACTGATGGTCTACTTAATGAAATTCTAGTTGGAGATGATAAGCGAAAGAAGCCTAAAAATATACTTACATTTATTGATGCATCTACACCTCCTAAGATGACTATTACACTGTTTAGCCTTTTAATTTTCGCTTTTGTAGCTCTCGGAAAATGTTGTACCATAAGGTGAAACAAATTGTATACAGTGTCTCACATAAAAGCACTATCCTTCATGCCCGAGACTAAAGTAGGAATGAACTCAGTAAAAAGGAGTACAGAACAGTAAAATTCAAGACATTTCGTTACCTCCTTATAAGGGATGCTGTGTCTTATGGCCGTAGGGGGTACGTGAGGTGTGCTGGTTTTATGTGGGACATGTTGTGCTGTGTTTCAACTCACCTCCACTTTCAAAGAACCCTACACGGTTCTCAGAATGTATATTTATTTTGTTAGGAAGCTGTCTGATGGGAACTGATTCTCTATGAAGACTTAATGAATCACCTGATGACAATTTAGTTTGTTTCCATGCTAGTTCCATTGCGATTTTTCTACTTTAAATGAAAGAAAAATGCGCAGATTTAGTTTAGCCTCAGGCATTGCAGATCAGTAAAGAATGAGAAGCAGATGTCATTTTGTTTCATGTTGTGATTTGTTTTTTCCTTCTTGGTGGACTTGGGACCAGATACAAGGGATTGTCACCCACTGTCAGTGGAAGACTGAAGGAAACACAGGGGTGACCAAATGTTCAAATGTTTGTAAATCTATCGGACCAAACGGCGTGGTCATCAGTCCGTAGCTTACAAACTACTAGGTAAACTAACCTAAGGACAAACACACACACCCATGCCCCAGGGAGGACTCGAACCTCCACGGCGAGCAACCGCGCGCTTCGCAGCGAGACGCCATAGACCGCTCGGCTACTCCACCGCGGCCGCTTGAGAGAAGACCCCCTCCCCAAAAAGAAATAATTTAAAAAGGTGACACGAATCTTATCCTTTACTGACCTGTCCTGCAGTGTCTGGGCTAAACTAAACCAGCGTATGCACAAAATTCGAAAGTACCATCTGCAGACAGAGAAAATTGTCTTCAAATGATTCAGAAAAATGTTCGTAGAAACGTGGTTCCTCTCAGGTTCCTAAAAGTAACTTAGTGCATTCTTACTTTAATCTCAGACATGAAGGTACAAAAAAAAAAAAAAAAAAAAAAAAAAAAAAAAAAAAAAAAAAAGTTCGAATGTTTGTATAGCTTATGGGACTTAACTACAGGGCAATCAGTTCCTAAACTTACAAACTACTTATGAACTAACTAATACTAAGGACGGCACAAATATCCATGCCCGAATGGGGATTCGAACCCCCGACCGTAGCGGCCGTGCAGACCGCGACTAGAGCGCCTCAGTCCCCTCGGCCATCGCGGCCGACATGAAGGTACCGCATTTATGTGGGACAAACTGTATACAATTTTTTTCACCTTGTGGTAGCACATTTTTCGAAAGATACAAATTGTCAAAAAGTGTATTTTGTGTATTAGGAGTAGATGCAGCTATAAATATAAGTGTTGTGGGCTTCTTCTTCATCAACAACTGGAAAGCCGTCATCTGTAATGTCAGAAAATTTTATTTCAGTCCATCGTCAGCAAATTCGTAGTTTAATTTGTTCTTCTCCTCTAATTCCAAACACGAAACATATATTCCATGATTTGTATGATGTGGACAAAAAGCCAGTCGTATGCCTGTCATAAAGTCAATTATGATCTGATGTAAAACCGTAGCAGATCGTTGTCCACTGTAATCAGTCGCCACCCAAGAAAAATTAGTTCATAATTGTTTTCTGGTTATGGATGATTAACACATCATGAGGGACCGACAAACATAACCAGCAATTCAGATTCTTCGGCACTGCAGTGCTTTACGCTACGCTCAACACAGGCTGAGTTCGTAGACTTGTGATCGCGGCCCGAGGGCGCTCACATAACTCGCAATTACTTGTGAAAGGAGGTAGATATCAGTGTGATTACCATTTCAAAAACTTCTCAGTTCTTTTAGCTCCATTTCACTCGCTTTAATATATGGTGTAAAATGCACAGAACAGTAAGCTGCCCGCTATCTAACTTTTTCAATATTGGATTTGTAAATCAAGTGCACATACTTGACAAAGAGCGTCATTTGAAAACGACTGTTACGAATTACGAAAAGGTGAGTGTTTTATTCGAAAGCTAAGATGTTTTACTACAATGTGTCTAAAAAATAGATTTTTAACCGCATACTTTGATCAAAATCTAGTGAGGAATGAAAAGTAGATTTTTTTTATTTTTTTCGCAACAAGGCAAAGCTTGTAAGGAAAAAAAAATTGCACTGACGTGTTTTACGGCCCACTTTATATTTGTAGTTTTATAAGTTTTTGCTAACATTTTGGAATAAAATAATAATCTAAATAATAAAAATTAATTAATAACAGTGTCTGAAACCCTTGGGGGGAAAAAAACTTTTAGATACTTGCGGGTTCCGCAACCACTGACCTTCACCGTTCCAGTCCAACACATTGCCCACTACACTACAGCTAACAGTTAGGAATTGCGTTCTATAATCTCATACTATTGATGGCCGTTGTCAACTGATCCTAATATGGCATTTGTAGACACTAGATTTTCATTTATCGTACGAAGAACGACGTGTTTTTGTTAATTCTTCACTGCGCCATTGCTTTGAAATGACATCGTGTAAGTTACAATAAGAAAATCATCAAATACGCAACGCAAGATGGCGTATGCCAGAGAGTGTCCTGGGCGAGGAATGTCACGTGACATCTGCGAACGGCAGGTTTTCGTTAATTTAATAGAGGGTGTCAAATCTCCGTTATTTTTGCAAATATCTTTCAAACGATACGAGATATGAAAAAAAAACATAAGGGAACAAAGTTGTAGAGTATTTTCTCCTCTACAAATTCGTTTATTCGATTTTCGCGTCAGATGAACGGTTCGTCTGCAATTACAATTATATCACAAACGGCTTTTAATTTGGTATTACTACCGTATTGTTTGTCCGAAAAATTTGAAAAAGCGAGGTTCTGGTCTCTGGCGGCCTACGATTATCTGAGCAAAATTTGGTGCTGATCGGTTGAATGGTTCGTCTTAAAAACAGGGAACGCGTTACGGACAGACAGACGGACAGACAGACATACATCCCAAAATCGCCGTTATTTTTGCAAATATCTCTGAAACGATACGAGATATGAAAAAAAAACATAAAGAGAGCAAAGTTGTAAAGAATTTTCTCCTCTACAACTTCGATTATTCAATTTTCGTGTCAGATGCATGGTTAAGCCATTATTTTCATTTAAATTTCGAGATGTCAAAAGACGATCACAAAGGCCCACTTTTAGTGTTACTACCGTAAGCTACAGTGGGCCAGTAATCTATATCTATAAATGTGAATGTCTCTTCGGTGTACGTTTATCACGTCTGAACCACAAGACATAAAGAGCTAAAAATTTGTACAGTTACTAATGTCTAACTGGTGAAGGCTTTAGGCACGGTTTTATGGCGATCGGATAGCTATTTATCTATATATATTAATGTGAACGTCTGTTCGGTGTACGCTTATCACGTCCGAACGACAAGACGCAGAGTCTTGAATATTTGTACAGTTACTAATTTATACCTGAGGAAGGTTTTAGGGACGGTTTTATAGCGATCTGATAGATATTTAGTAATGTGAAGAATATAACGCGAAATGCGGAACAATAATTACTCTTTGAAAATTATATTTACTCTCTGAAATTGGTTTTATTAGTTGCATTGTTGCTTGAGTGTTGATAATCATAAAAAGGGAGTGAGTATATGGAATGTTATCGGTGTATATAAAATTCTACGTGTGTGTGTTGATAATTCTCTCTGCAGCGAAAACTACAGAACGCAAACGAATGGTCTGTATGTAATTGTTGTCCGAAGTCTCGCGTTGTACACCATAGCAGTTCCATGCCGATAGCTATAAGGGGGTGGAAGATATGCAAGTCGTCTAATTATAAAAAAAAAATCGGGCTGAAGGCCAGCGATTACGTTTGCGACTCTATAGCAAGGAGGTTACATACAGCGAAACGTGATGCCACAGACCATATCTTTAGTCTATGCGTGCTACAATGTTTTCAGCTGTTTCTCTGTAAGGATAAGCATACGAACAGGGAATATATAAGAATAAATAAATAAAGCAGTAAAAAAGTAATTTCTTTTAATACAAATCTTTAAAAAAATCGAATTGACGTTTCACGCATTACGTCAAGTGATCGATCTGTGATATTATTACAATCATTATTGTTGAATTTCGTGATTGTGTGATCAGCGGAGTGTGCGCTGATATGCAACTTCCTGGCAGATTAAAATTGTGTGCTGGAACCGGGACCCGAACCTGGGACCTTTGCCTTTCGCAGGCAAGCGCACTACCGACTGTGCTATCCCAACACGACTCACGATGCCGCCTCACAACTTTACTTCTGCCAGTACCTCGCCTCCTACTTTCCAAACTTCACAGAAGCTCTCCTGCGTACCATGCAAGACTAGCACTCCTGGAAGAAAGGATATGGTGGAGACATGGCTTAGCCACAGCCTAAGGGATGTTTCCAGAATGAATCTTTCACTCTGCAACGGAGTGTGCGCTGATGACTCCTTTCTTCCAGGAGTGCTAGTCTTGCATGGTTCGCAGGAGAGCTTCTGTGAAGTTTGGAAAGTAGGAGGCGAGGTACTGGTAGAAGTAAAGTTGTGAGGCGGAAAAGTGAGTCGTGTCGGGATAGAACAGTCGGTAGTGCGCTTGCCCGCGAATGCAAAGGTCCCAGGTTCGAGTCCCAGTTCCGGCACACAATATTAATCTGCCAGGAAGTTTCATATCAGCGCACACTCCGTTGCAGAGTGAAAGATTAATTCTGGAAACATCCCTTAGGCTGTGGCTAAGCCATGTCTCCACCATATCCTTTCTTCCAGGAGTGCTAGTCTTGCATGGTTCGCAGGAGAGCTACTGTGAAGTTTGGAAAGTAGGAGGCGAGGTACTGGCAGAAGTAAAGTTGTGAGGCGGCATCGTGAGTCGTGTCGGGATAGCACAGTCGGTAGTGCGCTTGCCCACGAAAGGCAAAGGTCCCAGGTTCGAGTCCCGGTTCCGGCACACAATTTTAATCTGCCAGGAAGTTTATTAGAACTGTTTGTTTCTAAAGCAGGTATTGTATTTCATTTCATCCTGAAAGATAACTTATCTCTCATAATCAACCAACGCGCGAGCGGAGCCGGGGTTTAAGCTAGTTTCATATAACGATGTAGCGTGGTCTTGTATATTTTCAATGACTTTTACAAAGTGAAAATCGAAAAAGTGGGTTTTCCCCCTCGGCCTGGCAGGCGCGCAGTAAAATACGCAGGCCGGTGGCGTGTGCCGACTTGGCTGAGACGGCTCAGCTCGGCGGGCGCGACGTGAATGCCTGAGCACGGTGACTCGTCCCGTCCAGACACGGCCCGCTCTCGCCAGTGTGACGTCATCGCTCCCCCTCTACCAGCCGTCAGCCGGCGAGAGCGAGCCGGGAGCGCGGGGGGAAGCGAGCGGCAGTGGCGGCCGTTTTGACCGGCTCTTGTGAGCACAGCCAAGTCCTTTCTCGTCAGTTTATTGTACAAGTTGTTATTTTCTGAAGACTGCTGCGTCCGAAACACAAGCGTTTGTACCGACATGTACACACATAAATTCATAGTTTGCATTCTCAACTCCAAATAAAATTACACTAAAAATTTTTGTAGTTATACAACAGTGATCGACTTGCAGGTGGTTTCGTAATGGCAATATTTTCGCCATCCACGGGCGCCACACTTTTGCTGAAATTCCATTTTCTTTTAAATGTTCCAGCACATCCTCCCACTCAGCTGCAGACGATGACATCTGAAACATTGAATATTGTATGTAATTTGTGATACGTATTTCATTGTTCATATGTGCCATTAGGCATTGAAAAGATACCTATAATTAAGTAAAGAACAAACATATATACGAGGCGCGTCCAGAATGTAAGTTCCGTCTTAATTTATCTCCGCTGCAGCGCTGCGATTGCAGTTCCGCACATGCGCTGTAGACGATGTGTATCAAGGAGAAGAACGTGTGCCATTTGGAGATCACTGTCAGTTACGTACGCTTTGTTGTGCTTGTTTGAAAAGTCGGCGTTGATTGAAAATCCCGCCGCCTGTGAAATCAAGTCAGTGATTCGGTTTCTGAAGGCGAGGAAAGTGAAACAAAGTTAAATTTATCGGCAAATTTGCGATGTTTATGGACCAAATGCGATGAGTGATTCGATGGTGAGAAGATGGGTCCGACAGTTCAATGGTGGGCGTAGTGATGTGCACGATGAAGAACGAAGTGGGCGTCCACCTTTGGTTACAGAAGAACTGGTTCACGCGATTGATGACAAGATCCAGGACATCTCATGTCTTTCCTTGGCAGTCATCACTTAACCAATGACGACGAATTGAAAGACACTGTTTCCAACTGCTTGAAGACACAGGCGGCAGATTTCTATGAAGAAGGTATACAAAACCTGGTGCCACGCTATGACAAATGCCTGCAAAATTTCGGCAGTTATGTGGAAAAGTAGTTTATGAGTTGTAGAATTTTGTGCAATAAAAATTTCTTCTGTATCTGTGTACAATTCCATTTTATTACCAAACGGAACTTACTTTCTGGACGCACCTCGTATTACAGTCTTGGGTATTGTTGGGAAACCTTACTTAAGCACCGCTCAGTGGAGCCACTTTCCTATTAGAATGTTAACTTTGCTCCCACTCTGATAAAAAAGATACATATGATCCTGCCAAGCACATATTCTAAGAAATTCATTGGGAGATCTGATTTTTTTCAACTCTTGACAAGTTCTACGAGCCCATTTGTTTGTGTTAAGCTGCTACTCGCAATCTTGTATATTTTCTGCTAACCAGATCTGAACTACTGCAATTTTAATGAATTTTTTCTCAAGAACAATTCTTACCATCACGTTATTGAAATCCAGACAGTTAAAAATATTTGTCAGTAAAGATTTGTGACGAAAGTTCAGCCTACAGTTGGGAATCATACAGGAGAAATCAAAAATGTTCAAAGGTTTGTAAATCTATCGGACCAAACTGCTTGGTCATCAGTCCGTAGCTCTCAAACTACTTAAACCTATGTAAACTAAACTAAGGACAACACACACACCCATGCCCCAGGGAGGACTCGAACCTCCATGGCGAGCAACCGCACGCTCCGCAGCGAGACGCTTTAGACCGCTCGGCTACTCCACCGCGGCAGGAGAAATCAAATGCCAGTGTTATCAACATTTACAAAGAATGAAGAGACCATATACACTTAAATCCACAATCAGATTTTTTGGTAGTAATACAGTATGAAAATACAAATTTCTCTGTTGTTATTGAAAACGAAACTAGACATAGGCTAGATTTTGCATTCTTCAAAACCATGATGACATGCCCTAACAACAGGCAATCTACTGCAAAGAAAGACGTTATTTTTCACCAATCAATATATATATATATATATATATATATATATATATATATATATATATATATATATATATATATATAAGCCGAAGTAACACTCTTCAGTTCACTCACTGACATTTTGAAACACCAAAATACCTACTATAACAATTGACTGGGTCAATTTAAGAGTGGGATACCATCTGTCGGCTTTGAGGAATGGCGTAAATCATAGTCACAGTCAAGTTTATAGAATTTATTTGGGAATGCAAATTGCTCTCAGATCGTGATTTGGAGAAGTACATTGAGAACCAGTCACACCATAAGTGTAACAGTTTGCTTTAGGTAATGTAAATTTATAGCATTTATTCACTAACAATTTCCATTCGTATGACATCAAAGCCGACAGGTGGTGTCCCCATCTTCAGTTATGTCCATTATGATTTTGTTTGACATATCGGCAAAACTTCATCAAATTAACCTGCATTACGATGTACTTGAATATCAGATGAATCATTTGGTTTAAATTACCTTAACGTATTTCTTCAGGCAACGACAATAGCTCTGCACGTTTCTGGGATTATTTTCGAAAGCAACTGTGGCGATATTATGGCGCTGTACTTTGAATCTTCATAACTTCAGCCAGTGGCAAGAAAACGTAATGTAGCCAACAATCTTTCCTCGTAACTTACTGCCGCTTTATACAGAGTGTCCTTTCTGGTCAAGAACAGCTTTACGAGGTCCAGCAGCCCCGTAAAGCAGTCTTCGTCCATTCGCAAATAATTGCGGAAATTGTCCGCTTCTAGTTCTTTTAGCGCAAGACCGTGGGTAAATTTACGTCGCTGCAAAAGCCATTTATTTGCCCATATCTTTCTTTCAGTTTTCCTTTGCCCTGATCTTTCCAACACGGCGAAGGCAAACCTTCATTTCTGCTTTTGAGACAAAAATATGACAAAAATGACAAAGCACAAAAGTGACAGAGCACCGTGAACACACGAAAATAAAACAGTTTGATGAACAGACACCAGAACAGGGAGGCGCTGCAATCGCTGCGTGCTGTTGGTCGGGACGTGTGTAGGTTGCTATGAATTTGGTTGGTTAGTCGGTCCATTCTTTGGTCGGAAGATAAATCGGAACGTGTATAGGGTCTTGAACATCCTTCCAGGCCGCGCGGAATGGCCGCGTGGTCTAAGGCATCATGCTTCGGACTGGGCTGCCGTTCAGGCCGAAGGTTTGAGTCATTCAGAGGGAGGTTTCTTTCTTTTCTTATATACCAGGGGAAGGAAAGGGGTATAACAAAAAAAATGTGGATAGGTAAAAATAAAAAGTAAAAGGGTATGTGCGTGTGTGTTGTCCTTAGTGGAGGTTAGTTTAACCCTTTATTTGGCACACACAGAAGTCACACGAAGAAAATATTTTAACTTAAAAGACATTAAAGTTAAAGGTGAAAAACAATTAATTAAAATTTGTGCTGCGGCTAGAAATCGAACCCGGCAGCAGCACAAATTTTAATTCAATGCTTCACCCTTAACTTTAATATCTTTGACATTTTCGAGACGCAAAACAGTCTCTAGGTATATAAATTTATAATTATTTTAAGTTACTTAAATTAGACGTTTAGGGCGAAATTAATGTTCTAGTCCGAAAACAAGTAATTTTTGCTACAAAGTCAAGTACGATCCCACAATTTCCACGTTTCACCTTCAGGTACCCGACTAGAGAAAACTTACATATTCATTTTGGCCTATAATCTGGAAAGTGACAATAATTGTCAGCTCCGTCATATCGTACGTCATTCACAGGTACATGAGATACTGTTTTCTTCTTCTACTGGACTGGTTGTGAATTTAGTAGCGGTCTAGCAGGCCTCCTCATCCCAATAAACTTCAGTCCATATGCAGTGTCCCTGATAGGAATTCGCCAACAATTTGCATAAGAAATCACCTTTAGGCTTCCTCTTCCCTTTTACAAGCAGTTTTCCTTGTGTAAGAACAAAATATCATCACAAAATTGAAAGAAACTTATACCCCGGTAACTATGCTTGCAGTGTCTACTAAATATTCGGATTATTGCTAAATGTTTTCGCAAATGACAATGAAACATCGCAATATTCAAGAGCCTAAATGTTATCAAGCACTGTTGCCCATCCTATGGCGAAAATTGAAATATGTTGTAGGAATCCACGCTTAATTTTGAAGTTGGTTGAGAGCAACAATTGCCAAATAAAGGGGCAAGCAGTTTGTAAGTCAAGGGACTTATGGCCGTATTAGTTTGGTCCTATAGGTTTACAAGCAACTGCTTTTTTAACATCCTTCCGGCACCTTCTCTCTCCCTATCTCTCACGTCTCTCTCTCAGTAAATCACTCTTTGTTTCTCTCTCTCCCCGTCTGGACCAATGAGAAACAGTCATACGCATTTAAAACAAAAAATTTTGCATGGATTACTATAATTTATATGTCAAAATGACGTCAACGCGTTTCATCACTATAAGGTTTCTAAATAGGTATATTTCGACCTATTGATGCAGCACTATTGCAAACATGTCTTAATAGTGGACAGATGAATCATTACTATAAGCTTGCGACAAGACACGTAACTATCATCATTAACCCTGCAATAACAACTGCAGGAAAAAACTACACGTCCACTTCACACGTAAAATACCGAACAATAACCACATAAATAACAAAGCGCAAAATAATCGACTCACAGAGGCGCAAAGTGCGCACACAATCTGTCAACACATCGAGACGACTGACATAAAAATCAAAATAGGAACCTCTCCTCACATAGTTATATATACCACATATGGCAAATTCCGTAATGTCTTTCGTAAATAACCACTTGTCGAGTATTACAATACCAATTTGAGGAAGCTGTGTATGTAATTACAGCTAATTTGGCACCAACGGGAATCAGATTGCGAACGCTTTGACAGCCGAAAAGCTGTCTACAAGAGTAGAAACAGCAACTGCATAGAACAAGGTAAAAAATATTGCGAGGAAACATGTACATACTCCTATCTACGATACTGGCTTACAAACGACTGAATAACGCTCTGATTCTCTCCTGGAGTGCAGCCTAAAAAAATCATGTGATGCTGAAGGAATTAGTTTAGGTAACGAAACAGTGAAGGTGGTAGATGAGTTTTGTTACTTGGGTAGTAAATAACATGCGATGGTCGCAGTACAGAGGATATAAAATGCAGAATGACAATGGGAAGAAAAGCATTTTCGAAAAAGAGAAATTTGCTAACATCGAATATTAATTTAAGTGTAAGGAAGTCTTTTCTGAAGGCATTTGTGTGCAGTGTTGCCTTGTACGGGAGTGAAACATGGACGATAAGCAGTGCGGACAGGAATAGCGTAGAGGCTTTTGAAATGTGGTGCTACAGAAGAATGCTGAAGATTAGGTGGGTAGATCGCATAACTAATGAAGAGGTACTTAACAGAATTGGTGAGAAAAGGAATTTTTGGCACACCCTGACTAAAAGAAGGGATCGCTTGGTAGGACACATTCTTAGACATCGAGGAATCGTAAATTTAACATTGGAAGGAAGTGTGTGGGGTAAAAATCGCAGAGGGAGACCAAGAGATGCGTATAGTAAGCAGATTCAAGTGGATGTGGGTTGTCGTTCTTATGAGGAGATGAAAAGGCCTGCTCAGGATAGAGTAGGGTGGAGAGCTGCATCAAAACAGTCTCCGGACTGAAGACCATAACAACAACAAGGAGACGACGCCTACTCGTCATCTACATGGGATACTCTGCAAATTACATTTAAGTGCCTGGCAGAGAGTTCCTCGAACCACCTTTATACACTATTTATCTCCCATTCCATTCTCGAATAGCGTGCGGGAAGAAAGAACACCTGAATCTCTCCGTTGGAGCTCTGATTTCTGGTATTTGATTCTGATGTTCATTTCTACCTATGTAAGTGGGAGTCAACAATATATTTTCGCATTCGGAGGAGAATGTTGGCGATTGGAGTTTCGTAAGTAGCACACGCCGCAACGATAAGCGCCGTTGCTGTAATGATTCCCATCCCAAATCCTGTATCATTTCCATAACGCTGTCTCCCCTGTATCGCGACAATACTAAACGAGCTGCCCTTCTTTGGACTCTTTCAATGTCTTCCGTCAAACCCACCTGATAAGCAATACTTCAAAACAGGACGGACAAGCGTAGTGTATGCAGTCTTTTAAGTAGTTCTGTTGTATCTTTTAAGGGTTCTGCCAATAAAACGAAGTCTCTGGTTTGCATTTCCCACAACATTATCTACGTGTTCTTTTCAGTTTAAGTCTGTATTAATAGTAATTCCCAGGTGTTTTGTGGAGTTTACGGCCTTCACTTTTGATTGATTTATCTTGTAAATAAAGTTTAACGGATTTCTGTTCGTAGTCATGAGGACGACTTCACATTTCTCATTATTTAGAGTCAATTGCGAATTTTTACCCCACAGTGATAGCTTATTCAGATCGTTCTGCAGTTGGTTTTGATCTTCAGATGATTTTACTAGACTAGGGTGACCAAATTCCCAAAATAAAAATACGGGACACATGTGGGTACCGATGCGTGTGCACTAAATGTTACATAAACCCACGAACTGACGCTGATAGTACAGTGAACATAGGCAGTTTTTGTGTGCCCTCGCCTCCCCCCCCTCCCCACCCTCACCACGCTCAACAAGCTGAAGTGTCGTATTCGGTCGTTCTCGTATTTACATTTGCTTTTCTAAAATCACTTATTTTAGAAAACTATTACCACAACAGGAATAGTATTTTCAAATGGTTGTTAAGCTTAAAGGACTTAACTGCGGGGTCATCAGTCCCTAAACTTACAAACTACTTATGAACTACCTTACACTAAAGACGACACAAAGATCCATGCCAAAGGGGGGATTAGAACCCCCGACCGTAGCGGCCGTGCAGACTGTGACTGGCGCGCCACAAACCCCTCGACCACTGCGGTCGGCTTAGGAATAGCCGGCCGCGGTGGCCGAGGGGACTGAAGCTCTCCAGTCACGGTCTGCACGGCCACTACGGTCGGGGGTTCGAATCCCCCCTCGGGCATGGATATTTGTGCCGTCCTTAGTATAAGGTAGTTCATACGTAGTTTGTAAGTTTAGGGACTGATGACCCCGTAGTTAAGTCCCATAAGCTATACAAACATTTGAACATTTTGCTTAGGAATAGTATTTATTGCTTAAAGAACATGAGAGCAACGTGACAAGCATCGGAATTACGGGTTTTTGAGACTACATATAAGGCAATTTCAATAACTAAGTCATACCAAGTCAGTTGCTAATACAAATATTAACCAAACGCAGCTCTTTGCCGCGGTAGAGAGGCCGAGCATTCTAAGACGCCATGCTGTAGAGCGTGTGGTTGCTCGTTGTCGGAGGTTCGAGTCCTCCGTGGGGCATGTGTGTGTGTGTGTGTGTGTGTGTGTGTGTGTGTGTGTGTGTGTGTGTTGTCGTTAGGTAAGTTTAAGTTAAAGTAGTTTGTGGGTCTAGGGACTGATGGCCATAGCAGTTTGGTCCAATTGGTTTACAAACATTTGAACATTTTTAACATAACTACTCGTGCAACTAAAAACCAAATAAATTGCATTACTAATTAAAGAAATACTTTACTCTCACATACAAACAAGCAAGAAAGACTGTCATGATTATTTACCCACTTTACGCGTGGACTATTTGTGCACTTGATAATGGCCTAAAAACCCGAAATTCGGATTGTGGTAATAAATAATACAAGCTTATAGTCAAATGGCGGTCCAATCAGTACTGTATGACTGTGGCTCAACATAAAATATTAAAAAAGAGACAACATAGGTTGCCCAAAAATACTTTAAAACTTATATACCGATTTTACGCAACCTATGCTTTTTTGCATTTAAAATAAGATACCCCGAAAGCTGGAAATATTAGAAATGATATATGAAAAATTACGTCGAAAATCGTGGCTCATCCCCTTTGAGTTAAAGCGTATTGATTATGACTACATTGATTCTCCATTTGGTTACGCTAACAACAATAATAAAAACATTATTTCAATATTTATGGGACGGTTAGTAAAATACGGAACAAACTACGTCCCATATGTGTTTTGTTTTGTCGGGACAACAAGACACATAGTCAAAATACGGGACGATCCCGTAAGACACGGGACGTCTGGTCAGCCGCGGTGGAGTAGCCGAGCGGTCTAAGGCGTCTCGCTGTAGAGCGCACGGTTGCTCGCCGTCGGAGGTTCGGAAAAATGTTCCTTAGGTTAGTTTACCTTAGTTTAAGTAGTCTACAAGTTACGGACTGATGACCACGCAGTTTGGTCCGATAGATTTACAAACATTTGAACATTTGAACATCTGGTCACCCTATACTAGACGGTAAATGACGGCGTCATCTGCAAACAATCTAAGAGAGCTACTTATATTTTCTTCCAAATCGGTTATGTAAATAAGGAACAGCAGATGACCAATAACACTACCCTGTGTAACGCCCGATATCACCTCTGTTTTAGTCGATGCTTTACCATCGATTACTACAAACTGTGTCCTCTCTGACAGGAAATCCCCTATCCAGTCGCAAATCTGGGGTGATATACCATAACCACGAATTTGATTAAAAGCCGATTGTGAGGTACGGTGTCGAAAGCCTTCTGGAAATCAAGAAATAGGGAATCGATTTGAGAACCATTGTCGATAGCACTCATCACTTCGTGTGAGTAAAGAGATAGTTGTGTTTCGCCGAATTTATGATACAAGTAGGGCGTGTTGAAACCTTAAAGTGCTCAATGTTGTAACTCCAGATAGGCAATCGTTTAGTAAATTAAAGGAATTTTGATACGGATCTATGGCCATACGCACCTTATCAGTTTTCCCTGTGAGAATGTACCGGGTGATCAAAAAGTCAGTATAAATTTGAAAACTTAATAAATCACGGAATAATGTAGATAGAGAGGTAAAAATTGACGCACATGCTTGGAATGGCATGGGGTGTTATTAGAAAAAAGTATTGCTAGACGCGTGAAACATCTCTTGCGCGCGTCGTTTGGTGATGATCGTGTGCTCAGCTGCCACTTTCGCCATGCTTAGCCTTCCAGGTCCCCAGACCTCAGTCCGTGTGATTATTAGCTTTGGGGTTACCTGAAGTCGCAAGTGTATCGTGATCGACCGACATCTCTAGGGATGCTGAAAGACAACATCCGACGTCAATGCCTCACCATAACTCCGGACATGCTTTACAGTGCTGTTCACAACATTATTCCTCGACTACAGCTATTGTTGAGGAATGATGGTGTACATATTGCACATTTCCTGTAAATAACATCATCTTTGCTTCGTCTTAATTTGTTATGCTAATTATTGCTTTTCTGATCAGATTAAGCGCCATCTGTCGGACATTTTTTGAACTTTTTATGGTTCTACTAAAACCCCATGTCTTTCGATGCATGTGTGTCAAATTTTACTTCTCTATCTACATTATCCCGTGATTTATTACGTTTTCAAATTTATACTGACTTTTTGTTCACCCGGTATTTATGAAGTGGTGTATTGTTCAGCGATAAAAGATAGGATTCGTATTGAAAGGCTCGTGGGTTCGCCTCCGGTCGGCGGCAAGTATTTTCGTGCTCCTTGGCAATGCGTACACTACTAATGTCACACTTAACCGCAGCATCATATAGGTTATTTTGTATTTATAAGTAAACAACCTCAGCAGAGGACGTCATTATTTAAAACAAGCTCATCACCTTGTAAACTTTGGGTTGTGAACGGTCCATATAAAGGCGGCGTTTGTAACATGCGCAAGATACGGCAAAAATTTATATATTTCGTGAGGGGGGAGGGGGGGTTCGAAACATCAAAACCGATCCCAACAATCATGAATGTGTCATGATTTTTTAATTTGTTTGCGAAAATAAATTTTCTTGCGATGTACTCATTACTAGATGAAATATCAAACTCAGACTATTCTTCAAACTTCCATTATGCCACCAGAGGTAGCCCAACAAACACGTCTACAAAATCTAGTGACGTTCGGTTGAGCGGCGTGACCTGAGAAGATAAGAAGTGTGAATACGTTATAGACACTGTCAAATCGCAATTATTTTCACAGAATTTTTTTAAAAAGGTGTGAGATATCGAAGAAACATCCAAGAACAAAGGTGTAGAGAATTTCCGCTTCTAAAAGTTCATTTACTCAATTTTCGTCTCAGATCAATGGTTGAGACGTTATTTGCAATTAAATTTCGAGTGATTGAAAGGCAGTTACTGTTACTAACATAAAGTGGGCTAGTACGGCAATGAAAAACGTTCTGTCTACCGTAACTAGCTGGTGATACATCAAAGAAAACTAGGTTCCCAAAGCGAATGCTAAATCTGTCACTGACAGGTTTGGTCAACATATTGGAAGTACCTCAAATCAGACGACGTTCAATTAGCAAAAACAAAAAAAATGTTCAAATGTTTGTTAAGCTTAAGGGACTTAACTATGGGGTCATCAGTCCCTAAACTTACAAACTACTTATGAACTAGCTAATTCTAAGGACTGCACAAATATCCATGCTCGAGGGGGGATTGGAACCCCCGACCGTAGTGGCCGTGCAGACCGTGACTGGAGCGCCTCAGTCCCCTCGGACACCGCGGCCGGCTAGCAAAAACACTACCAGTATTTGTAGACAACATAGTTTATTGTAAGTATATGCATTCATTTTTTACTCTAGACATCTTTTCGAATGTCTTCTAAAACTTGGCGGTCGAGTTAATACACACGAATCTGCGAACATTGAAATCACGGAAGGGATATTACCAACGTTGTATTGTTGTTGGGACTCCAGTAACGTGGTGTTCGCTAAACAAATTCAATCACAAATTGCAATTTAAAAACATTGTCATGGGTCACTAAGGCTGCGTAGGTAGACTTAACCAGAAATGTTGTCTCCAAGTTAGTGGAAGTAACATTTATTAAAACAAATAAATACTCTTCTTTGGTCGTAGGAGAAAGTACAGTAATTCCAAACTAATACAGTTTAAGTTCCAGGCACTGAGTGATACTGTAAAGTTATCTTGAGAAAGTCGGCGATATTTCTAACAATAAGTGTTCGCTCGTAAACAACAGATGTCTACTCGGGAGTCTTCGGCTAAGTAATGCACTCTCTGTCCTTCAGGGCGTATGCACCTGCAGCCTGACTGTAGTGGAATAATTAGATTGGCCACACGTGATGGTGTCGGTAGCACGCGGCCGCCAGCGGGAATCCAGGAATTGGTACTGTCAAATGCGATGCCCACGCAGCCGCAATCGATAGTGGTGACGTGGTCGCTGGCGCCAGTAACTCCGACACCACATAAATCATACCCAGCCAAGCAACCAAGCTGACGCTTCGTCCGCATTCAGCACATAAATAGGCCGATCGTCGATAAACTGCAATTGCGAGAATACATTAATTATACATAAGTCTCTGACGCGATCTAGTAAGCGAGACTTACTTGTTAGACCGTGGTTACAAGGAAAATTATGTTTTACCAACGAAGTCAATACAATTAGCCGCGGTGGAGTAACCGCGCCTCGCTGCGGTGCGCGCGGTTGCTCGCCGTCGGAGGTTCGAGTCCTCCCTGGGACATGGGTGTGTGTGTGTGTGGGTGTGTGTTGTTCTTAGGTTAGTTTACCTTAGTTTAAGTAGTTTGTAAGCTACGGACTGATGACCATGCAGTTTGGTCCGACAAATTTACAAAACATTTAAACATTTTGAACAATACAATTAGAATTGGAAAGAACGATGCAGATATTCGCCTGGAAATGGACAGTCATACCACCGAATGTGTCACATTGTAAAGTCCATAACTAGATAGATAATGAGGACTGTAAATTGGTCGATTAGGTTGTGGTGATAGATCAATAGCGAAATCAGAGATAATTAGAATTCTGCATAATATGTATTCTGACACAATATTGCTATGATAAAAACACCCAAGAGAAAGTCACAGCCAAGATCGCGATTTGTTTAAAACACATTTTTAAAGGCGCTACTTTCGTAGTCAACCACTGAAATTAATACAAAATCACTAAAGAAAGAAAAGAGAGATATTTCCTCAAAAGAATAAAGTGTATTTTTACAGAAAACTATGCAACTATGCAACATACCTTGTACACCTCTGTAAAATAGATAAATTAAAAATGTTTGCCTGCAAACAGTACAAGATTTAATTAAAAATATAGTTGCTCCATATATAGCTCTCATGTGTACTGCAAAACATGTGGTGACTGACTAACGTGCCACAGATGCACATTGTTTACGTTATCGCCAGAAGACTTAAGGGGGCCACACCCTGCCTATCTAACCCATGTTAATTTAGGCAAGTATTTGACCCATTTCTGAAAAAAAACTATTTGATGCAGGACCTTAATATATATATTGTGTGTTACATGATGCTAATATAGTCAACTGTGCTAAAATCTACTTTATCAATTTTATAGTTATTAAAAAATACATTTTTAAATTCATTAACAAAAAGTATTACGTTTTTTCTGCAAAAAAAAAAAAAAATTTGGTGAACTTCCTAATGGGGGAATATTAATGAATATAGTACCAGAGATGGCTTCTTATGTTATTCAGAGTATCTGAAAATTTCATTCATTTATCTATGATAGTTTCTGATATAATGCGACATATGTACTGAAAATTTTAGTCCGTGGGAAATTGACTTAAAAAAAAAACTTTTGAAATTTGTTACATACAGTTAATTAAAACTGTTCTGCTGCATATGATGGCCCTTATTTGGCCTCTGGCAGGTCTTCCAGCTTCTTTTTCACCTTCCTGCTTCCTTGCTTTCTTAGCCATATTACATGCAGAACTCGGCTAGCCTTATTTTGTCACAATGTTGCAGCCCGGTGATCATATTTTCACCAGGATTAATTCCCAGCTTTTTCAGTACCCAGCACTTTCCAATATTACCATAATTGAATGTAATAACAGCATCATAAACGCCTAGTTTCATTGGTATGGATGTCTACAAATAAAGTTTTAGGAAGGCGGTTCCAAATTACGCTGTTGAAACATTCATTTGGGTTCTGTGTCTGCCCATGCAGACATTTTCCTAGAAGGTCAGGATGAGCCAAATCTCTGAAAATAGGTTTAATTGCTGTAATAATAGAAGCAGGAAGAGAATGCTGGTGAGAATAAGATTCTCCAGTTGCCTGAGCATTATTGTATTTGCACCACGAATTTTCTCCTGATAGACACAATGCATGACATGGCTTACCGTCAGTAGAGGACTTACGGATGAATATGGCCCAACCATCTCTCTTCATTGCCTCCAGATTTTCTTTATGTCTCCTAATCGCCTGCCCATAGTATACCTGCAAGTTTTCTATTTCAGTGTTAGTTAACCCATCCTATCCGGACAACAATTTTCCATCGTCTATTTTTTTTCCTCTCATACCAACAGTTACTTTTCTCAGCCTTGTTAAAAATGAAGTGTTCAAATGTTTGTTAAGCTTAAGGGTCTTAACTGCGGCGTCATCAGTCTCTAAACTTACAAACTATTTAAGAATTACCTTATACTAAAGACAACACAAACATCCATGCGTGTTGTTCACAAACAGCAGGAACAAAAGAATACCGACCGTGGCTTTCCAAGGATATCCAACACAATCGGGAGTAAAAAAAAAATCCCTAACGTGCACAGTAGGGGATATAAAGATCTAAAATATATGTAAAAAAAGTGGGTGACAGAAAAGTGGGCGTGACACATTAACACACGTAGTAGGAAAATGCTCTTTAAATGCTCGAAATAACATATTTCAGCAACATTCTTTTCAGAGTACTTAAATAAAACCTTAATCTATCGAAATATGATGAAAATCGACCTGAACCACGGTGTGGTACCCTTAAGTGTGTTGACATTTTGTATGAAGTAGTAGTGGAAATTTCAATGGTTTCATTTTATTTTATATTTCTGTGGAGGAGAAGGAGCGCGGAGAAATGGGAGGGGGGGCAGAGGTAATAAAATAAAATTAGTTTTACTGAAACAATAATGGATGTAAATTCGCATATGTGTGGCCTTGCAAAGTTTAAGCATAAGTCTAAAGTCTAGGTTGTAACAGGATATAGGATGACATATGTATAAGGACCTCACAAATGTAGCAGTATGGCAACAACGTTCTATCTATAAAAACATGCATATGCAAATTTTTAAAGTAACATATTTTCTCATAGTTAGATTGTAAGAATAAAGTATAAATACTTCAATTTTTTTTAAAATATTGCTCATAATTAACGGCCGAAATATATCCCTTAATTCTCTGACATAGTGCAACAAAATCTTCGTTATATCTCCAGAAGGTGCCGGTTCGCTCCCACGTCAGACTAACTTCGTCCTTGTATGCGTAATCTATATCGTTATAGGACATCGATCCTGATTGACATTATAGTAAGTAGAGTTTCGTCCTGCATCCTGACATAACTCATATTCCATTGAAATTATAGTCTTCGGTAGGATATGAAAACGTGATCCGACCAATATTTATGTCTGTGTGTGGCTATGAAATATTTGGCGATGGAGTCCTTGCATAAAATGTTCTCGGTTTACTTGCCACGTCAAATTCCCATTTTAATCCCACACCCGATAGGCTCCAAATTGGTCGTGTTACACGACAGAAGGGTCTTCAAATCCCCTCTTAACCACATTTTAAGCCACTCTCTGATGCCCTTGCGATGGAAATCAAAACCACGACCCCCAATGTCGTTAATCGTGCGGTTTTCTAATGGGTGACTGAAGAAAACATCTCAGACACACCGCCACTCGGAATCGAAACGAAACTAGCTCAGGGAATGGAATAAATGGCGTAAATGAGACCGAACGTTGCCTGGGCACTTGATTCCCACACATTCCGAGGTTGAAAATGACAATTCGAGCCGGCCGCGGTGGCCGAGGGGACTTAGGCGCTTCAGTCACGGTCTGCACGGCCACTACGGTCGGGGGCTCGAATCCCCCCTCGGGCATGGATATTTGTGCCGTCCTTAGTGTTAAGTAATTCATAAGTAGTTTGTAAGTTTAGGGACTGATGACCCCGTAGTTAGGTCCCATAAGCTATACAAACATTTGAACATCTGACAATTCGAAATGTGACGAGCTACAGGACGACGGTTGTGAGAACTTTAAACACTGTCGAGATCTTCCAAATGCTGAACCTTCTCCTAGGTTGTCGAGGGGCTTAGCGACGTTGAACGTGATCTGACCTCTCTGGGCTGTAGCGCGACCGTAAATTATGCTCTGATATACAGGCTGGGCGGACTAAACCTCACTGAAAACCCTTCGACAATATTGTACCGTGATACATGGCATCAAATAATATTTCTCAGTCGTGATGTGAGGACAGGGAAGAGGGAAAATTGACACGTTAGATTCCCCAGTTACTTGCCTCCTCCTTGACACCCGTGCATCTTTGTTGAGTATTTTAAAACTGTACTTGCACACAACGTCGGCCGTCACAGTGTTGCGGTCAAAAGCGGTCTCACGGTCGCAAAGGATCGATCTATCCAGAGAAAATAGTCCAGAGGGGACCCTAGTTCGATTTCCGGTACAGATTAGGACTTTTTCTTGTCAGAGGAATGGACTGGGGAGCATTCAGCTTCGCCGTGCCAACTGAGGAGTTACCTGATATGGAGATAGAGGCTCCAGTTCAGTTCTAGACGTCGACAACGGCCAAAAGTGCGGACTACTAACCACCTGCCCCTCCATACCACATTAGATGGAGATTTCATTGCTTTACACGCTAGTCGGTTGACAATCAGATGGTGCTCAGGTGTTTCCTTTCCTTTCACCTCTTACTTGTACGGAAACTTCGACGCCCATTCAGTTGCATGGCTCTCTGCTTCTCTGGATTTGCCGGATCCAAGACCGAGCGAGGTGGCGCAGTGGTAACACACTGGACTCGCATTCGGAAGAATGGTGGTTCAAATCCACCTCCGGCCATCCAGAATTAGGTTTTCCGTGATGTCCCTAAATCACTCCAGGCAAATTCCGGGATGGTTCCTTTCAAAGGGCACGGCCGAATTCCTCCCCCATCCTTCCCCAAAAATCCGAGCGTAAGCTCCGTCTCTAATGACCACGCTGTCGACGGGACGTAAAACACTAAGCTTCCTTCGTTCCTTCCGGATCCAAGGGGCTGCCTTCATTGAGGTGCCGGAGCAGCAGTGGGGTAACACTTCCGATTCAAAAAGAGTATTTAAGGTGCAAAATGGGAGGTTCGAGCAAGATCTGGTGTAAGCTCATGAACCTCTTGTCGACGCCTCTTCAGTAGCCTGGGAATTCTGACCTCGGCCTCTCATTATATATTAACTTTAACGCTTTTTCCCAAGAGTTAGTAGCTTTTGCTCAGTTAATACCAGACAGAAATCGCACCTGTATTTGGATTACACCTCCTTTCTTGTGCAGAAAGGCGTGCAGTATTCTACTGAAATAAACTGCCATGATTAAAAATTTTTGGTAGTAATCCATGCACTTTCAAGTCCAAACTTAAGAGTTGACTAATGGCTAACTCTTATATATTGTTGAGGAATTCCTGGAGAAATTAAAAATTGATTTCTGAATCACGTTGTTGACTATATTTATTTTTGTTTAAGCCTGTCGTGTGCATATGAATCCTATTCCTTTCGTTTCATCTGTTACTACTCTTCTGTAACAATTTCACATAGTGACTTGCTCCTTAATTGGGTCCAGCGGAATATATATATAATTAAGTAAATAAATAAAGTAGCTGAATAGCAGTCGAAATTTATGTAGAAGGACAGTTTTAAGGCATTTAACAAATATGCATGTGTGGTATTACAGGAACCCTGCATCATTTTATTCAAACACACGCCAATGTAGCACTGGACTCAAACAGAGTAGAAACTGCTGCTTCAGATCACGTTTGAAATTCTTCGAATGGATTTCAACTGACTAGTTTTTACATCCACACGTCAGAACACTTTGAGGTTCCAAAAAAAGCGATCCTTTAGTTTGCTTGCATAGTATATCTCAGATTTTTATTTATTCTAAAAATTACTTGTAGATTTTTATTTCCGAAAAAGTTTCATGATTGCAGTTGGATGATAACGACTTCTTTTCATGGTATTTTGACTGACAACAATTCACCTATCCTTAGGAGAGTGATTTACACTGCAGATTGCCAGATCACGTTGCTAACTTTTTACTAAAACTCGGTGCGGAGATGGATGCACAAAGGCTTGTGCTACACGATCGCCCTTTTTTCCTACTTAGCACCCTCTGCGAATATTGTTCCGTCTATCTAGCTGTGGTACATAGGTGCATGCATAATGTTGACAGTACGTGATAGAAAGTTTCTTTCCTAAAGATCGTAAAGAAATCATCGGTTCGCACGCCTTATCTAACTGAAATCCGCCATCACGATTGATGATATCTTCTGCCAAACATATTTTCACAGACTTATTACTAATCTAATACCAAAAGGATCTGATCAAGCCAAAATTTCTTTGACAGAATATACCATGGAATGTCTATGGGGATACAATGCTCGGTTATGGCTGACTTACTGGGTTGCAAAATATGAGTGTAGTGCTCATATTTAGAGTAACTTTACTGTGCGTGTGATACGAGTAATGTAGGATATGCCACATCAACACGGTTTTCATACTTTCGCAATTCCAGATCGTCCTTCACCGAAACGAGATGAACTTCAGTCTCTGCAGGTGACCGGAAGATTACTATAACTCAATGTTTCCTTAGGAATCTGCTTATTTCAAGCGAGATGTTTCCAATATATGGGAGGAAAGCGCTGGACCTACATCGCTCCTTCATCTCTTGATCTAGTGAGTGTCCATGATTTTTCCTCCTTAAAATGGTATTGATCTGGTGTGGAGAATCTACGTTATCTTTGAACACAGATCGTCGGTGTGACAGCTTCTTTGCAAAACTGACGTCGTCAAACACAACACGTGCGCGCTGATTCAATCGTCGAATCACGTCTATAGTTGGTGAGTGGTGGCGACTGCTAGACTCCTAAGAACACTGGTTTTTGTGTGTGGGCGTAAGATGAACGGCATGTCCCAATGATCCATTCACTTTGCAACTGATCAAGACGTCCAGAAAAGACATACATCAGCCTTTTTCCACTTTCATTGTACATTTGGTTTCCTCGTGCTATAGATTCAAATGCGGCAAAAAATCATTACAGCGCTTCTTCATTGTGAAGCCATTCTAAGGAAGTGTCATTTACATATCGCCAGGAAACTTCTCGTGTAGCCTTAAGTTCTGCCGAATCAACTGCCCTCTCCTCAAAGTCTTCCATAATAAAATTAGCAAATAGGGAGGAAAGAGGTCTAACCATGGCAACACCGTCACTTATCTCAAAATATCCATTTCTGGGTACAAATTTGGTTGATGTAAGAGCATGATTAAATAGCGCTCTCATATCGGCTTTGAGATTAATTCTTTGGAGTGGCATAGAACCCGTGAATGGGACCTTCGTGAAGAGTGAGATAACATCGTAGGTCAGTAATAAGACCGATTCATTGAGTTTAAGTGATTTAGATCTATTAATAAAGTCGCTAGAGTTCCAAATATGATATGAGCATTTTGCAACAAAAGGTCTTAGTAAAGAAGCAAAATGTCTTGCTAAATTATACTTGGAGAGCCGATATTGCTCAAAATCGGACGTAATAGAAGAAGTTGTCTATGAACCTTTTGCAGACCATACAATCTTCGTGAAAAGAAATTATAATGTGTTAATCTTTGCGCAACTTCTTGCGGTAGGCAATATGAGTTCACAATGCAGACTTTTTTCTTTCCACTCTTTTTGCTGGATCTTTATTAATCTTCCGGTACGAAGCTCACTCAGCAAACTATTAATCTTCTGTTCATACACCTCTCGAGGCAACAGAACAGTGGCGTTTCTCTTTTTCGATGGGTCACTGTATGAGGATCTTCTCGTAGCGTTTCTCTTTCCACGGAGGAAATACTACTCTTCTGAAGCAGAGCTCTTGTAGGAGCGCGACGTATTTCACGCATTATTTCTTCTGCAGCTTTCCTGGGAAGAAGTCTGACGGCTTTCTATTGCTAATCATGCAATTTGAAATTTCGAACATCTTCAAAATGTTCAAATATTTGAAAATCCATGGGACTTAACTGCTTGGTTATTAGTCCCTAGCTTACAAACTACTTAAACTAAGTTAAACTAACCTAAGGACAACGCATACACCCATGCTCAAGGGAGGACTCGAACCTCCAACGGCGAAAGGCCGCGCAAACCGCAGCACGGTGCCTCAGAGCGCACGGCTATTCCGCCGCGCCTTTCGAACATGTCGGAATATAATTCTGTTTAAAACGTTGACTGTTGCTTGTGTAGTAACGATTATTTCACCAGCAGGTGCACCACATCAGTCGTGGGACACTGCTGTGTAGAGGTCTGAAAATCGCCGGTTTCGCTCGCTCGTACTCGGTCGAGTGCGCAACGCTCGGTGGTGGCGCGGCGAGTGTGTTACGCTTGCAGCGAGCGTGTTGACACTCGAACGAGGCTACGTGGGGCGGCGCGGGCACAGGCCTCATAGCGTAGTGCTGTCGCTGTACTCACAACGAAACCTACCCAACTGTCACTCTCCGATTTTTATGAAATTTTCATATGTTATAATACATGAAAAACTATGGGACACGTATTTTTTTAGCGGCCGAGAAACATATATAAGGGGTGAAACGGTCCCTCCAAAATTGTCGCTAAAATAGAAACATGGCGATAACTTAGACACTAGTGAACCGATTTTAATGCTTTTTGGTATGAAAGTATCTTTTGATAAAAGACAAATTTCATAGCTTCAACTTCGATTAAATCAAAATAATTTTTTGAGCACAAAAAATTGGTTACTTGAGGGGTATCTGCCCTCCTAATTGTCACTCCCCCTGCAATGTACCTAGGCCGATCTCTTATCAAAAGATACTTTCATACCAAAAATTATTAAAATCGCTTCACTAGTCTCTAAGTTATCCCGATTTTTCTATTTTAGCGACAATTTAAACGTGGCCCACAGTTTTTCATGTATTATAAATATCCAAATTTCATAAAAATTGGAGGGTGACACTTGGGTAGGTTTCTTTGTCAGTCGCTACGGCAGTGGCTCTGAGGTGTGGGCTGCTGTTGCGTCTGATGAACCCCCTCTAACTAAATGAACTAAAATCAGTTATGCTGTAGACGTGTATTCCTGTATAGTAGCTTGTAACCGCAATATCATTATACCACAAACGAGACAAAAAGGTTGTTTTCACCAACTACAACATTTGGAAGTAATGTAAAGGATCCAAAGAGAAACTACGGAACGAACGACGTTTTTATTGCAATGCACAAAAGTGAATGTTACCGTACAACAAAGTATTTCACAGTCCAGCCATTCCGAAAACATCCAGTTCATTTTTGGCTGGTGCACCCAGATGACATTCTTCAGACGCCCTAAATAAATATAACACAGATATCACTGAAACAGCAGGAGCTCCATAAATTCGTACAGCTGTGTAAAATAAACAATTGGAATAAGAGTATTTAAAACAGTTATATGAGTATTAAACCGGCATATGACCCTGACACGGAAGAAAGCGCGGATCCTATATATTGCACAAAATCTTGCAAAGCTTGCATATTATGTAGATAAGAAAGACGGCAGTGGCAGTGGGGGATATATTAACGTTGCAACTCGAAAAATTCCCATTAAGGACTTACTCGGAAAAGGTAGAGGCGCAGCAACCACGCACAGTGCCAAAATGATACGGGAATATATATTAACGAGGTGCAACAGAGATTCACAAACCTAACCTAACGGATGTACATCAATATCGTGTATTTAATATCAGTATAAAAGACGGACGAAGTATTCCAGGACTTGAGAGTGATAAGAGGAATGGATATAAAATACAATCACTTCCTCGTTAAGACGGCAAGTAACACCTACCACTAAACAGGCACTAACAGTCTACAAAATGGGAACAAGAAAGAAAGAAAGATCCTGGAAAACTCATTTAGTAAATGATCTTAGCACAGAAACTTTATATTAATCACCTTTACCTGTATGGTAAAGTATAAAATGTGAAACTGAATGGCTAGTTCAACTGGATCGAGAGAACAGCTTTCGATGCACCCGGGAAAGGAAACAATTCCAAATTTCGAGGGCAGGATTTATTCTGTAGCGTCTAGTTTGCTCCCGACACTCGCCTTGGACTCGAGTGGCGCTGCGGTGGGCGACCGAGTGGCGAGCGGGCAGTGTGGACGGTCGGGCCGGTCGAGCGTGCGCCGCTCGAACGAGCGTGCAGGAAGTCGAGCGCAGCCACACGCCTTGCCGCAACCTGCAGTACCGACACCTGTCGGACTGGCATAGAACGACACGTATCACGGGATTCGAGCGAGCAACCGAGCGAGGTGCAGACCTCTACTGCTGTGGCCACCCGCCGCCTCATGGCAGTCAGTCTTACAGCCAAAGCACGCCAATACTTTTAATCAATCCAACTCACTTTTATAGTTATTTCACATACACTTTTATTACACTATCATTAGGCATATAAGTTTTAAACTGACGGGACTTTTACATTTTCCTTCATTTTTTCAGGTTGCTTGACAACAGCACAATATAGGACATTTACAATTTCCTCTTACAGAAACGTTCATCTCTTACTGAACTAGTTCATTGAACTAGTTTAAATGAACTTCATAAGTCACTTTATTTTCAGAAAATAATTTCACCCATTATTTCACCCTCTTACAGGTCGAATCCACTCCCACGAACCACAGACATTGCCGAGGTGGGGTGGCTTGCGTGCCTCAACGATACAGATAGCCGTGCCGTAGGTGCAACCACAGCGGAGGGGTATCTGTGGAGAGGCCAGACAAACGTGTGGTTCCTGAAGAGGTGCAGCAGCCTTTTCAGTAGTTACAGGGGCAACAGTCTGGATGATTGAATGAGCTGGCCTTGTAACGTCAGCTAATGTGGCTTTGCCACACAGCTACTGCGAACGGCTGAAAGCAAGGGGAAACTACAGCCGTTACTTTTCCCAAGGACATGCAGCTCTACTGTATGAACATATGATGATGGCATCCTCTCGGGTAAAATATTCCGGAGGTAAAATAGTCCCCCATTCGGATCTCCGGGCGGGGACTACTCAGGAGGATGTTGTCATCAGGAAAGACAATACTGGCATTCTACGGATCGGAGCGTGGAATGTTAGATCCCTTAATCGGGTAGGAAAATTAGAAAATTTAAAAAGGGAAATGGATAGGTTGAAGATAGATATAGTGGGGATTAGTGAAGTTCGGTGGCAGGATGAACAGGATTTCTGGTCAGGTGAGTACAGGATTATAAATACAAAATCAGTTGGGGGTATCACAGGAGTAGGATTGATAATGAATAAGAAAATAGGAATGCGGGTAAACTACTATGACCAGCACAGTGATCGCATTATCATTGTCAAGATAGATACGAAGCCAACACCGACAACAGTAGTACAGGTTTATATGCCAACTAGCTCTGCCGATGATGAGGAAATCGAAGAAATATATGAGGAGCTAAAAGAAATTATTCAGACAAATAAGGGAGAGGAAAACTTAATTGTTATGGGAGACTGGAATTCCGTAGTAGGATAAGGAAGGGAAGGGAAGATAGTAGGTGAATATGGTCTGGGCAAAAGGAATAAAAGAGGAAGTCGCCTGGTAGAATTTTGCACAGAACATAATTTAGTTATAACAAACACCAAGTTTAAGAATCACAAAAGAAGGTTGTATACGTGGAAGAGACCAGGAGACACGGGGAGATACCAGATAGATTTTATAATGGTAAGACATAGATTTCAGAACCAGGTTTTACAGTGTAAGACATACCCCGGGGCAGATATAGACTATGACCATAACTTGCTGGTTATGAACTGTAGGCTGAAACTGAAGAAACTACACAAAGGTAGGAAAATAAGGAGATGGGACCTGGATAAATTGAAGGAACCTGAAGTTCTTAAGAATTTCAGAGGGAGCTTTAGGCAACAATTGACAGAAACGGGGGAAAATAAAACAGTAGAGGAGGAATGGGTAGAATTGAGAGATGAAATAGTGACGGCAGCAGAGGACAAAATAGGTAGGAAGGCAAGAGCTACAAAAAATCCGTGGATATCACAGGAGATACTAAATTTAATCAATGAAAGGAGAAAATATAAAAATGCAGTAAATGAAACAGGCAAAATGGAGTACAGACGACTAAGAAATGAGATTGACAGGAAGTGCAAAATGGCTAAGCAGGAGTGGCTGGAAGGCAAATGCAAGGATGTAGAAGAATGTATAAATAGGGGAGAAATAGATACAGCCTACAGGAAAATAAAAGAAACATTCGGAGATAAGAAAAACAACTCTATGAATATCAAGGACACTAATGGAAAACCAGTTCTCAGCAAAGAAGGGAAAGCTGAAAGGTGGAAAGAGTATATAGAGGGGCTCTACAAAGGAAATGAACTTCGAGACAATATTGTAGGAATGGAAGAGGATGTAGATGAAGATGAAATAGGAGATACTGTACTGAGAGAAGAATTTGACAGAGCCCTGAAAGACCTAAGTCGAAACAAGGCCCCTGGAGTAGATGATATTCCCTCAGAGCTACTGAAGTCTCTGGGAGAACCAGCCATGACAAACCTGTTTCACCTGGTGTGTAAGATGTATGAGACAGGCGAAGTACCCTCAGACTTTAAGAAAAAATGTTATAATCCCCATTCCAAAGAAAGCAGGTGCAGACAGGTGTGAAAACTACAGAACCATCAGTTTAATAAGTCATGGTTGCAAAATATTAACACTAATTATATACAGAAGGATGGAAAATCTGGTAGAAGCCGACCTCTGGGAAGATCAGTTTGTGTTCAGGAGAAATGTAGGAACATAGGAGGCAATACTCACTTTACGGCTTATGCTAGATGATAGATTAAGAAAAGGCAAACCTACATTTCTAGCTTTTGTAGATTTGGAGAAGGCTTTTGACAATGTTGATTGGAATACACTCTTTCAAATTCTGAAGCAAGCAGCAGTAAAATATAGGGAGCGTAAGGTTATTTACAACTTGTACAAAAACCAGACAGCGGTTGTCAGATTTGAAGGGCATGAAAGGGATGCAGTGGTTGAAAAGGGAGTAAGACAGGGTTGTAGTCTTTCTCCGTTGTTATTCACTTTGTACATTGAGCAAGCTATAAAGGAAAGCAAGGAGAAATTTGGTGAAGGAATTAAAGTTCAGGCTGAAGAATTAAAAACATTGCGTTTTGCCGACGACATAGTAATTCTGTCAGATACAGCAAAGGACCTGGAAGAGCAATTGAACGGAATGGACAGGGTGCTGAAAGATGCATATAAGATGAACATTAACAAGAGCAAAACTAGGGTAATGTAGTGCAGTGTAAGAAAATCAGGTGATGCTGAAGGAATTAGATTAGCTAACGAAGTAATAAAGGAGGTAGATGAGTTTTGTTATTTGGGCAGTAAAATAACAAATGATGGTCGCAGTACAGAGGATATAAAATGCAGAATGGCAATGGGTAGAAAAGCGTTCTTGAAAAAGAGAAATTTGTTAACATCAAATCTTGATTTAAGCCTAAGGAAGTCCTTTCTGAAGGCATTTGTATGGAGTGTTGCCTTGTATGGGAGTGAAACATGGACAATAAACTGTGCGGACAGGAAGAGGATTGAAGCTTTTGAAATATGGTGCTACAGAAGAATGCTGAAGATTAGGTGGGTGGATCGCGTGACTAATGAGGAGGCACTGAACAGAATTGGGGAGAAAAGAAATTTCTGGCATACCTTGACTAAAAGTAGGGATAGATTGGTAGGACACATTCTTAGACATCAAGTAATTGTGAATTTAGCGTTGGAGGGAAGTGTGTGGGGTAAAAATCGCAGAGGAAGACCAAGAGATGGATACAGTAAGCAGATTCAGACGGATGTAGGTTGCCGTTCTTATGTGGAGATGAAGAGGCTTGCTCAGGATGGGGTATTGTGGAGGGCTGCATCAAACCAGTCTCCGGACTGAAGACCACAATAACAACAGGTCGAATTTCCAAAATCTTCGAAATACGTATTTTTTTAACGTCTGAAAAGCCATACACGATTTTTCTTAGTTCTGGATGCAACATTGCGTTAATAGACATAATTTTTATTTCATTTATATATGAAAATAAATAAAAAATCCGACTGACATACACTCTCCTGATAACTGAACTTGGTGAATTGTTTCGGCCTTCCGAAGTGACGTAGTTCGTGCAGTTTGGAACTAGTTCATCAGCTGAACTAATTGAACTGTTATGTTTCCTTTAGACGTTTGACAAAACACGTATGCTGCGTATTTCTATTTGATGACATTGACTATTGGCAGATTGTTTTATTTTTATTTTATTTTTATTTATTTAAGGTATGGTGTTCTGTGAATAGTATTTTGATTCGGTAGCCGTCGAATTCGTAGCGTAGAAATGTAATATGTGCTTCTTCGGTCTTTGGATGAGTTAGTCCCGAAACATGTACCGATAAAAAAATTATGAAATTGGCAAATGGTGCGTGATTTTGCTTAATACTTGATGAAAATATAGAGTTGTACGATGCCATCAAAACAGATTGACTTTGATTAGTTAAACAACAAATTGATTATTAATAGGTTTCCACAATTACTTTTGAGCGGTATGCAATTCATGTTGCAGATACAACTGACACTCCAAGACAAAACAGTGCATAAATTTCTCACATCAGCATTTCTGTTCCAACCGATATCAGTTTCCAGAGTAAACTCGTACACTGAACAGAAAACATAAATATGCCGTTCATGGACGTCCAAGATAAAAAAAAGTCCAATACAAAAAACAGTGAAAGTATAATGTGTGAAAAGTAGCTTCAGCTTTGGAACGCAGTCCTTATAGACAGCTGAGAAGAAAGAACTCACGATACACATTACTGTAAATTAATTATTCGTTTTATAAATTAAGACGTCTATTTCTTTCCGCAGTCTATAATAAATATTTATTTACCAGAGTTTTACATTCAGTTTTACATCCACTTGTGTGGATTTCGTCTCAAGTAGTTCCATTTTTGGATTTTAAATGTGATACTTAAAGATTTGGAAATAGTTCACGCTATAATTTATACATATTTAAATTGTCACTTAAAGTTATTCGCATGAATTAAACACCTACCTTTCACGCTACAGGAGACACGAAGTCGTAAACTACGATATTCTTGAATTACTGCAAAACCATGCGAGCCATCTTCCTGCACCTCCTCCTAAAGTAGTGGACCGACTGCAACCAAACTCGCCATACGTTAGAGGATTATAGGGGTATAGGGTAACAGGCATTTCAGCACAAAGTAGGTCAAAAACCCCTTCCTCCCCCTACCCTCTGACGTCTTAAAAGATAGCGTTACATCCGGTTCTAGAACCAAGATGGCGTCCAACGCGGAATTCAAAAGTTATGCCTCGCCTCCCTACGACCACGCGCCCTTTGCGGGAGATACAAAAATATCCTAACGTTTCTGTTAGTAGTACACATTCTATCGGCCCCCGCCCAAACTTTAGCTGTAAATTCAGTTTTTTCTTTGTCGGTTTCAAATTTCCAAATGTTTGTAAATCTGTGGGTCTTAACGTCTTTGCTTACGAACTACTTCAGCTAAGTTAAATTAATCTAAGGACAACACACACCCATGCCCCAGGAAGGACTCTAAACTTCGATTTGTTCGGTTTCAGCCAACCAAACGAAGACACGTTTACCAAAAGCGCCTCTGGCAGGCTGTTAGAATGTTTGTAAACCTAGTGGACAAAACTGCTAAGGTCATCAGTTACTACACTTATAAACTACTTAAACTAACTGAAGGACGACACGCACACCCATGCCCCAGGAAGAACTCGAACCTCCGACGGAGAACAATCGCGCGCTCCGCAGCAAGGCGCCTTAGAACCCTCGGACACTTCACGGCGGCTCAGGCTGTTAGAATTCTCGTGTACAACGACCTAATGGGCTAATGCCAATGCTACTTAAATATGAAGTGGCGCCACGTTGCGATTTTTTGTTAGCAACTACTTCTCTTCACAAACTAACCTAGAAAGCTTCCAAACTTCTCAGACTCTTTCTGCCCACCAGGAATACCTTTCCCACTGTGTTATCATAATTGAAGTCTTATCATTTTTCAGGGAGATGCACTGTAAATCCATTTAGGTAATTGATTTTACTAAGCTATGGGCATTATTGCTGCAATGGTGGTCGCCAGATAAACTCTGTCTCCTAATTTCACTTTAGTGGCATCTCGAAATCGTCCAAGTAAAAACTGGAGTAATACCTCCGTGAAAGCGCAGTCAATGTCGGAACTGTGCCAGTCACTAATCATATTGCTGTCAGCAATAACCCTAACAAAAAAGGTTAAACATCGAACCCAGCCTTCCTCATTCTTATTCAGACCGCACAAAGGCGAGCTGGTTTATAGAGCTCAGTGCTAAGGAGACATTAAACACGCAGCCACCGTAACCCTCAACCGACGTGAGCCGAGATCATTAAGGCGCGTATATGAACTCCGTTCCATTTGGCGTCCTGGACCCATAGCCCGGGGAATGGCTACTTGTAATTTACGGCTCTCTGCCACCCACGTAGGCGGGTTACGTGACTACCTTAACACTTGCTCGCCGCTCTGAAGTCGACGCCGGTAACCAGTCGGAAACAAATCCACTTCAAATCTGAATATTTACAGTTATTAAAGCTATCATCGTGTTCAAGAAATAGATAAAGAACGGTATTAATATTTTTGTTGATATCTATTGCGAATAGACATAGGGAACAAACGAACGTTCACTAATGTAAAAACTTTCGAGGAAGACTAATATCGCCTCTTTGTTCTGGAAAGTAGACAACATGTAAATACGCGATATAAAAATTAAGTGCATACAAATGACGTAAATAGATTAAGTGCGTCGCGCTGGAGTGGCCGAGCGCTCTAAGGCGCATTGCTGCGGAGTGCGCGGTTGCTCCCCGTCGGAGGTTAGTCTTTCCTCGGGTGTGGGTGTGTGTATTGTCTTTAGCATAAGTTGGTTTAGGTAGTGATGACCACTGCAATTTGGTCCCATAGCTTTACAAACATTTGAACATTTGAAGCCGCGGCAGAATAGCTGTGTGAACTAAGGCGCCATGCTGCGGTGCGCGCGGCCGTTCGTCGTCGGAGGTGCGAGTCCCCCTTCGGGCTTGTGTGTGTGTGTGTGTGTGTGTGTGTGTGTGTGTGTGTGTGTGTGTGTGTGTGCGCGCGCGCGCGCGCGCGCGCGCGCGTTGTTATCAGGATAAGTTAGTGTAATTAGTTTGTAAGTTTAGGTACCGCTGACCATTGATTTTAGGTCCCATAAGATTACAAACATGTGAACATTCGAAGATTAAATGCGAAAACGGGGGTAGTGATTTCTGCTTCGTAGTACATACTCAAACAAATTTTTATGAATAGTTAAATACTTTGCACGTCACTAGTGTGCAACAAAAACCACAATAAACAGGTCCATGAAAACATAAAATGCCGGCCGCGGTGGCCGAGGAGACTGAGGCGCTTCAGTCACGGTCTGCACGGTCACTACGGTCGGGGGTTCGAATCCCCCCTCGGGCATGGATATTTGTGCCGTCCTAGTTCGTAAGTAGTTCATAAGTAGTTTGTAAGTTTAGGGACTGATGACCCCGTAGTTAAGTCCCATAAGCTTTACAAACATTTGATTTTTTTTGAAAACATAAAAGTGGTGTCATACATGAGTAATTATTATGCAAATAATTAGTTCAAGTTAGAGAGATTCAATGTGGTTCATTGCCTTACACAGAGTAAAACAAGGCTAAGGGAACTTAAAGTCAGAAAATCAGGTGATGATGAAGGAATTAGATTAGGTAATGAGACAATATTTAATACTGACAGCCTTCAAGACGAAAGTATAAGAACATTATTTAAGGCCAGGATGGAAAGGACAATGGATGAATCATTTGAAGGAAGCACAGAAGAAATATATGAATACATAAAAACTAATGTGAAAAACGTAGCATGAGAGGTGGTGGGCATAAAACAACCACAAACGTGAAGCAGAGTGGTGGTCAGAGGAAATAGAAATATCAGTTAAAGAAAAGCGAAATGCATTCATTCAGTGGTTGAATGCTAAATCTGAAGGAACAAGATCAAAATACAAGGAAAAAAGAATGAAGTGGAAAAGAAAATAAGGTTAGTAAAGAATGAAGCACGGGAAAGAACATGAGTCAATGTTAACAGCAAACTAGGATTTGGGAGAGCGAAAGAAGAATGGTCAATATTAAAAGGGAAATCCAATCTTCAACTGGTAACACAAAAGGCGTGGGAAGAATATTTGCAAAAATTATTGAATGAGGACAGAGAAGAATATTTAGAGGAAGGAACACCGGAAGAAAACGGACATCATGATGATGAGATCCAAATTTCAGAAAGTGAAGTACTTCAGGTATTAAGTACAGGGAAGAATGGTGAATCACCTGGACCAGGCAATATCAATATGGAGGTTCTGAAGTATGGTGGTGACGAAATTGTGAAACTGATTACGCGGTTATTCAATAAAATGTTACATGGAGATTCTATACCCAAGGAGATGAAACTGGGTTATAAGTTGAAATGTTTGTAAGGATTATGGGACTTAACTGCGGGGTCATCAGTCCCTAAACTTACAAACTACTTATGAACTACCTTATACTAAAGACGGCACAAACATCCATGCCCGAGGAAGGATTCGAACGGCCTCGCGCATCGCAACATAGCGCCTCAGTGCACTCGGCCGCTCCGCCGCAACGAAACTGGGTTATATTAGTACCATATTTAAGATAGGGGATCGCAAAATTTGCTCGAACTATCAAGAAATTTGTATTACAAACACATTAATGAGGATTTTTGGAAAATAATTAAAAATAACTGGGAAAAAATTTAGAATCCATGAAGAACAATGCGGTTTCACAGCTGGTAGATCATGTGTAGACCATATCTTGGAGAAACATAGGGAAAAATCGAAAAATGTAGGATTTATTTTTATAGATGTAGGAAAAGCGTACGATTCTGTTCCAAGGAAACTACTCTGGAGACCACTGCATATGGCAAACATAAATACTTCTTTAATTAAAATAATACAACAGATCTACAAAGATAACATTTGCCAAGTGATAATTGGTAATACACTTTCACACAAATTTAGAAAAAGCATAGGTCTGTTGCAACGCTGTTCCACGTCACCAACATTATTCAATATATATATAGCTATTTGTCTTAGAACGTGGTCCCAGAAATGTAATAGTAAGCGGTTAGAAATTAGAGATGGAGTTTATCTACATCATTTATTATTTGCTGATGATCAAGTTGTCATAGCACAAGACGGGGAGGATGCAAACTACATGTGTAATCAACTAGCAATAGCATACAAAAATAGGGGTCTGAAGATTAATTATCAAAAAACAGAATACTTGAATAATGCTCCAGATTAACTACACATAGAGAGAAAGAAAAAAAAAATAAAAAAAAAAATAAAAAAAAAAAAAAAAACACTTTCTGTTATTTGGGATCCATTTTAGAAATTGAGGGAAAATCCGACTCAGAAATTAATAAAAGAATCAGCAGTGGACGAAAGGTCATTGGCATGCTCAACTCAGTCCTATGGAGCAGAGATGTAATGACAAAAAAAAAGATAAATCTATATTTGACAGTGTAGTTCTGTACGGAGCGGAAACCTTAACCATTGACCTGAAGCACACTCAGAAACTACAAGCTTTAGAGATGGATTACTGGAGAAGATCGGCCAGAATTTCCAGGAAAGAAAAAAGAAGAAACGCCGAAGTGATAAAGAGGATGGAAATAAAAGAAAGAATAGATGACGTGATGGATAGAAATAAATTACGGTGGTACGGGCATGTACGAAGAATGGAGGACACCAGAATACCCAAACTGGTACTGGAGTGGCAACCTGAGGGGAGAAGAAAAAGACGACCTGTGACCACCTGGATCCAACATGTACAGCTTACAATAAGAAGACTGGGCACAGAAGAGGAGGACACACAAGATCGAGACACCTTGTTTTGTTATTTCTGATGGCCCGAGTATAGAAAATATAAATGCAGAATGGGTATGGGAAGTAAAGCGTTTCTGAAGAAGCGAAAATTGTTGATATCCAATATTAATTTAAATATTAGGAAGTCCTTTCTGAAAGCATTTGTCTGTAGTGTACCATTGTATGGGAGTGAAACGTGGACGGTAAGGAGTTCAGACAAAAAGATGATAGAAGCTTTTGAAATGTGGTGTTCTAGAGTAACGATGAAGATTAGATGGGTAGATCACGTAACTAATGAGAAGGTGCTCAACAGAATGGGGAAAAAATGAGTTTCTCGCTTACCCAGACTAAGAGAAGGGGTAGGTTAGTGGGACACATTCTGAGACGTCAAGGAATTGTCAACTTAGCATTAGAGGAAAGTCTGTGGGGTAAAAACCGTAGAGGGGGACCAAGGGACGAATACAGTAATCATATTCAAAATCACGTAGATTGCCGTTCTTATTCTCAGATGAAGCGGCTTGTACAGGACAAGGTAGCGGAGAGAGCTGCATCAAAACCAGTTTGCGGACTAAAGACAGCGTTCAATTGTTTGTAAATCTATCGGACCAAACTGCGTGGTCATCAGTCCGCAGCTTACAAACTACTTAAACTAAGGTAAACTAACCTAAGGACTACCCACAGACCCATGCCCTAAAGAGGACTAGAACCTCCGACGGCGAGCAACCGCGCGCTCCGCAGCGAGGCGCCTTAGACCGCTCGGCTACTCTACCGCGGCGGACTAAAGACCACAACAACAACAACAGAGTGAGAGAGGAAAAAAGAGTCCGATGAAATAATCATTGACCATACCACATCATTCATTCAAATGGAACTATAAAGTCACATTGAAACATCTTCGAAGCAAGGAAACTCATAAGGAAGGAAGCTCAGGGTTTAACGTCCCGTCAACTGTGTGGTCATTGGGGACGGAGCTTATGTTCGGATTTTTAGGTAAGGATGTGGCAGGAAATCGGCCGTGCCCTTTGAAAGGAACCATCCCGGAATTTGCATGGAGTGATCTAGGGAAACCACGGAAAACCTAAATCTGGATGGCCGGAGGTGGATTTGAACCACCGTCCTCCCGATTGAGAGTCCAGTGCGTTACCACTGCGCCACCTCGCTCGAACGCAACTCATAATCAAGCTCGCAATATGCAAGCTAATATTATCGCAAACATTTTTTTCTCTTTTTTTTTTAGTGTCATCCGTAAGTGTGCCTGACCTTCACTACTGATGCAGCATTTTGTCTTCCCCTGCAGTCTGCTACATTGACGATATCTTTCGTCTTGGGTAGTAAATAGTTCGCTCAGTATGCAACAGACGCTGGATTTTTCTTGAAAAGTGTTAGACGAGGTCCAGGTGGTAATTTTGAATAAGCCTATCCTGTGTAACAAACTGATTTTTTTTTAGTTAATGTTGTCTTTTGGTACTCACAAGGAAAGTACTTGGGCTCGAACAAACACATATGCACCAGAATCGTATCTAGTGATACTCCCGCATCTGCAAAACTCTGCAGTCGTCCGTTAGAGGCCTCTGCGTGTGCCTTGCCACATTGCACTTTGACCTGTCGGTTCGCCAGTAGGGACGGTGCAGTGTGCCTCCGAAGTTGCGTTTTGTGACGTTATTTGTGTGGTGAAGCGTCATATGGGGCAGCGATTGGTAATCAATCCTGCTAATGTATTGCGTTTAGTTGAATTGAAGTTACGAAGAACCCGAAGATGAATCATTCACATGCTTTCTCGTATCTGTTATGGTACAAAAATATGAGCATAAGTTAGATACTATTGTTACACTAATACATAATGATGATAATAGGGATGATAATGACGAACAACTCATTGCAAGCGGTAGTGCTACGGTAAGTGCGGGAAGAGGCGATGGAAGCAGTGGCAGTGAATACCAACAGTCTTCCGAGAAGAAGGTTAAAGTTGCAACTATCATCACGGCTTTTGATGACAATTCGCTAGAGAACATGTACGATGATTATTACATAAGTTGTAGTTAAGATATCTGCATTACGTATGGCGTCTACAATTACATCTACAGTGCTATCTAGAGCATGGTTGCAGAGCTTTGCAGAAAAACGACACCCACCAGCACATTGAGGTGTACGTAGAGATCCTGTAACTAAACGTTCATACAGAAATGTTTGATCGAGCCCATGTACTTTGCTTGTTAGTGTTGATGCATGATCGCTTATGTAGAAAATTACACATAATGCGTGACTTAAAATAGTATGACAACGAAGGAAGTCAAGAGTGGGCACGAGAAGCTGAATTAAAATCCCGAGTCGCTAACGACAAGAACGTCGTCTACCAGTTGTTTGTGGTCTGATGCGATAGTACATTCTAAACTGCTTTTGTAGTTTGTAGAGCTTATGGGACTGAACTACGGGATCATCAGTCCCTAAACTTACAAACTACTTATGAACTAGCTTATACTAAGGACGGCACAAATATCCATGCCCGAGGGGGGATTCGAACCCACGACCGTAGTGGACGTGCAGACTATGGCGCGCCGCAGACTGCTCGACCACCGCGGCCTGTCTACTGGATGGTAATGACCGCTAATCCGTCTAGTCCGCAATCCAGGTTGTAAGTTAACGTCGCCAATTTTTGCCACTGTAGAAATTCCTATCTAGCAATTACGGCACGTTTTATCCGTGAGAAATTCACAGTCAACACTCAGCGTAGCTCTGAGAAAATTATTAAAAAAAGAAAGAAAATGGAAGTAAAACCGTGACCGACTAGCTGCTGCAATATCCGTAACAAGTACTTATATCAACAGAAAAATACAAGACGGAAAGAAAAGCACTTTTTTATCCGTGAAGTTAGCTCACCAACTTTAAAACAGCACGACAAACGGTAAAGGAAGACCTACCAGTCACCTGGAGGGTGTAAATGCTGGCGGAGCAGTATATCATGGCGCTGGAATTTTCGCTGTCAAGAGCTACGTATTTTCCTGCAGTTGTTCTTAAGCTGTCGCTGTGTCTACGTAAGCGCTGATGAAACATTTTTGCGTTTCTGGGGGTTACTGCATTTCCTTTTGCTGAAGATGACACTGTTCTTTAGCTCCCGTATTTTTCTAGATAAGCTTCCGGAATGCCGGATTGACAATATACTGATTCCGAACATGAGATTATTACACCAATCTGTATATGCACGAAGTGAAATAGAATGACTCACAAAAAAGTACAAAAATCGCAGTGCACGCGACACTTCTAGATATAGTCGGTGAAATCGTTAGCAATATATAGATTACAGTCTGGGCTGTCGCACTATTAAGCTCCCCGAGGAGGTGACGACAAAGTATCCATCACTGGGACAGCGTAGGCGAGAAGTATCACAATACATACGGCAGTCAGAGTGAGAGGCTGAAGTTAGATACAAGCGGGGCAGTGACGAATGGCACCAGCAAACAAGAGCCTTGAGTGCAGCAAAGTAAAGCCTTCGCTCTCGTGCCACCATCTGCGCTATTTAAGCGAACCCGCCCAGTCCCGCTATATGTTTTATTGTGGTTGACCAGTTGCAAGCCAGTATACAGTACAGCTCGAAAGTGTTTTATAGAGATAATAAATCCGGAAAATAAAGTATTTAGCTGAAAATTTAAATTATGTTATTGTTGTATCTTCAGTCCAATGACCGGTTTGATACAGCTCATCAAACTATCTTTCCTGTGTAAGCCTCTTTATCTCTGTATATGATTCACATGTTTGAAAAGCTATGGGACTAAACTGCAGTGGTCATCAGTCCAAAGACTTATAAACTACTTAAACTAACTTATGCTAAGGACAACACACACACACACACACACACACACACAAACCGGAGGGAGGGCTCGAACCTCCGACCGGGAGCAGACGAACACTACGCAACAAGACGTCTTAGTGCGCACGGCTACTTCTGCGCGGATATCCTTTTCTACGTCTACAATTACATAAATACTTTGCAATTCACACTGAAGTGCATGACAGAGTGTTCATCGAACCGCTAGTGTGATATTTCTCCATTTCTCCACAGGAAAAAGGAACGTCTAAACTTTTATGTTTTCGATCTGATTTCTCTTATTACATTATGATGATCATCTCTCCCTGTGTAGGTGGGTGCTAGCAAAATATGTTCGCATTCGGAAGAGAAAGTCGGTGAAAGAAATTTCGCTAATACATACCGCCACAACAAAATGTTCAAATGTTTGTATAGCTTATGGGACTTAACTACGGGGTCATCAGTCCCTAAACTTACAAACTACTTATCAACTACCTTATACTAAGGACGGCACAAATATCCATGCCCGAGGGGGGATTCGAACCCCCGACCGTAGTGGCCGTGCAGACCGTGACTGGAGCGCCTCAGTCCCCGCGGCCACCGCGGCCGGCCGCAGATAGTAGTGACTGGAGCGCCTCAGTCCCCTCGGCCACCGCGGCCGGCCCCCACAACAAATAACGCCTTTCTTTTAATCATTTCCACCCCAACTTGTGCATCATTTCCGTGACACTCTCTCCCCCCTATATCGCAATAATACAAAGCGAGCTGTCCTTCTCTGAACTTTCTCTAAATCGGCTGTCAGTCGCCGGCCGCAGTGGCCGAGTGGTCTACGGCGCGCCAGTCACAGTTTGCACGGCCGCTACGGTCGGGGGTTCGAATCCCCCCTCGGGCATGGATGTTTGTATCGTCTTTAGTGTAAGGCAGTTCATACGTAGTTTGTACATTTAGGGACTGATGACCCCGCAGTTAAGTCCCTTAAGCTTAACAAACATTTGAACATTGGCTGTCAGTCCCACTCGGTGGGGATCCCACAACGCGCAGTAATACTCCAAAATAGGACGCATAAGTGTAGTGTAGGCAGTTTCTTTAGTAGAACTGTTACATCTTAATAAGTGTTCTGCCAATGAAACGTTGCCTTTGATTCGCCTTCCCTACAGTATTTTCTGTGTGTTCTTTCCAATTTAAGTTTTTCGTATTTAGTTCAACTGACAGCCTGTAGATCGGACTGATTTATCGTGTAAATGAAGTTTAACGGATTTCTTTCAGTGGTCATATGGATGACTTCACAATTATCATAATTAAGAGTCAATTGACAATTTTTGTAACATTCACATATCTAAATCATTTTGCACATTGTATTCGTCTCTCGCTCTCCCTCTGCGAATTTTCCTCCACACATTTCCGTCGATGCACGAAAATGGCCGTCTGCTCTGGGGTACCACGTTACGGATTGCGCGGCCGCTCACGTCGGAGGTTCAAATCATCCTACGGGAATGGGTGTGCATGTTGTCCTTAACATAAGTTAGTTGAAGTAGTATGCAAATCTAGGGACCGATGACCACAGGGGTTTGGCCATTTAGGTTTACAAACATTTGAACATTTTTTACACTTTCCTCCAATACTAAATTGACGATTCAATTCGTCTCAAATGGTGTTCCACCAATCGATCCCATCTTGTAGTCATTCCGTTGAATTGCTCTTCCAGATTTTTGGTGTCTCTGACAGAATTACTATATAAGCGGCAAAGCGCAGATGCTTGCTTTCCTTCACAGTTTGTTAATTATACAGACAGAATAACTTTAGGGAAATGCTACAAAACTGTCTTACTCACTCCCCAACAACTGCGTCCTTTTCATACCCTTCGATTCACATAAGTGCTGTCTGTTTTTCTACAAGTTGAAAGTAGCTTTTCGGTTCCTGTATTTTTCCTTGCTACATTCAGAATTTGAAAGTGTATTCCAGTCAACAATGTCAAAATCTTTCTCCAAATCTACGAAAGCTAAAAACGCATGTCTGCCTTTCCTTAATCACTTTTTTAATATAAGTCGTAATATGAGCATTGCCTCACTTTTTCCTACATTTCTTCTACAAGCGCCGGCCGCGGTGGCCGAGGAGACTGAGGCGCTCCAGTCACGGTCTACCCGGCCACTACGGTCGGGGGTTCGAATCCCCCCTCGGGCATGGATATTTGTGCCGTCCTTAGTTGTAAGTAGTTCATAAGTAGTTTGTAAGTTTAGGGACTGATGACCCCGTAGTTAAGTCCCATAGACTCTACGAACATTTGAACATTTGAACTTCTACAAGCTCTGACAATAATATTCGTGACTCGTCCGGTAACATTAATCGAGATGACTTATCTACTACAGTTACCTTGCTGTCTTTCGAAATAGTTATCTACCATAACTATGCACCACTGAGCCGTGCAATACATGTCCTTGAAACTTTGCACGAAGTCTTCCTTTGGGATGGTGTTCAAATTCCTCGTCACATTTCGTTGGGTGTCAGGAATATCATAAAATCTCTTTCCTTTGAAAGCGAGTTTGAGTCTGTGGGATAGCAAGAAGTCTGGAGGATTGAGATCCGGCGAGTACGGTGGATATTCCAGTTACACCATTACCTTTTTTGCCTGGAAATGTTTAACGATATTGGCTGTGTGTGAGCGAGCGTTGTCGTGCAACTTCAACATCCACCGTACTCGCCAGATGTTAATCCTACAGACTTCTTCCTATTTCTTCGACTGAAACTCGCTTTGAAAGAAAAGAAATTTGATGATATTGCTGACGTGCAGCTTAACGCGACGAGGTTTCGAACACCATCCCAAAGGAAGTCTCCGTGCAAAATTTCCGGAACACGCATCGGATAGCACAGCGGTGTATAGTTATGGGAGGTGACTATTTCGAAGGATAGTAAGGTAACTGTAGTTGATAATTCATCTACGTTCTTGTTACATGAATATTCATCGAACTTTATTGCCAGAGCTTGTATACAACAGAGCCGTCGCGAAAAACTTCGTTTCTCACGAAACGAGTTGATTTTACTCGTCGTGTATTTGGCCGCACAGTTGAGCGTATACGGCACATTCCAGTGGCTCATCTTGCAGAAGCGCTAATATTTCGTCTGTACCGCGGTGGAGTGGCCGAGCGTTTTCACCCTTTCAGACCCTCTGGCTACAATTGTGTACATAACTTTTGACAGTGTCTAAGACAGATCAGAAACATTTTTTTTCTCCATTGAAACAACATGTATATGGCTATGAGTGTTCAAACTTTCCATCGTGCACACTTACTGTCAACTGCGGAAGATTACTATAAAATACCAAACAGTCAGTGTTGCGCTGCCCGGTAGCTTGTGAACTCCAAAGAACACGCAGGTTGTGGGTTACTTGTATTCCGCTGTACAGCTGGAAAGTAGTAGTAATTATTTTGCATGACAATTATTGAATGATCAGTTTATTTAGTACAAAAGTTAGTGCTACAAAATTCATTATTTTAGTCCATAAAAAAAAGCCTAGATTTCAGCATATGCAGTTTTGTAGTATGTAAATGGATGCATAAAACAGCGTAAATCTTGGTTCTAAAATCGTTAGAAACGTAACTTAAGAGGAATACAGCAAAAGAATAATATCCTTCCTCCAGAAAAAAAATCAGGTTTGAAAGGGTTAAGGCGCCTTGCTGCGGAGCGCGCGTTTGCTCGCCGTCGGAGGTTCAAGTCCTCCCTTGGGCATCTCTCTCTCTCTCTCTCTCTCTCTCTCTCTCTCTCTCTCTCTCTGTCTGTCTGTGTGTGTGTGTGTGTGTGTGTGTGTGTGTGTGTATCTGTGTGTTGTCCTTAGTTTGTAAGTCTATGGACTAATGCCCATAGCAGCTTGGTCCAATAGGTTTGCAAACATTTGAACATTTGATTTCGTCTGGCATTTCTTTCTCACTCCACAAAATTTCCTGGGTTCCTTTCCCAAGTTCGGCTGATGTTATACGCATAACTGCTCTCCTTTGTATCAGCTCCAGTAGCACTCTAGCCGTGTTGTGAGCTGCTCGTCGACCGAGTAGTTGAATTACGCTGCGTAGCCAGGATCATGGCGTGCTCGCTATTGGATACCTCCAGTTGCTATTACCGGCCAATAATGTGGTTGCAAGGTAGGCTGTATGTGGCGCGTCGAGTGCCGTAAACGTCATTGGCCTTGTGCGGCCTCGCACTAAAAGGGTCCTTTGCAAGCACTTAATTCATCAACACATGATAGTGTCTGTCCGGGATCATTTCTGCCTAAGCGTTTCCCTACGGACAGGGCCGCCACAAGCCGAATTGTCGCCCCGTGCGAAATGTAACATTGCCACCCCCTCATTAAAATACTTGTTAATGTTAAAACCGATTATTTTTATGACACATGTTTCGATAACAAAAAAATTACAGGGTTATATAAAAGACATATAGTATTTACGTAGACCTAATATAAAAAGTTGGAAACGCTTTTACCGAAAATCTAGAAAGTTCTTTACCGGATTGTTAGACATTTTTAAACTACACAACTATGAACATTCGAAAGGACATTTTCGAAATATAAACAGTTTCCGGAAATTCATTATAAATTTCGAGGACTCGTAAAGGAGATGAGTATATATTTTGATAAGGACTTCAAGTCTATAAATTTCATCCGGTGACACTATGAGCACTTCTTAATTTATGACACTGTGAATCAAATCTCTTCCAATGCAGTCTCTTAGCTTTCCATATTTTGGATGGAGCTAACATGGATCAAAACAAGAATAAAAGTCTACTAAACACGTATCTACGATGAATACCTTAAGAGTTACGAACACTTGACCAGTAGAAGACAACCGAATATGAAACGTTGCTCAAGGCTCTAATGTATGCATTTTGGAGCCTATGATAACCTAACATTTTGTTCTTGTTGTGATCCATATTACTTCCGTTTAAAATATGGAAAGCAAAGGGCTTACAGTATTACAGATTTGATTCACAATGTCAAAAAGTAAAGAAATCCTCATAACGTCAGTGGATGATATTCTCGGACATGCCACCTTGCACACTCATATGACATTAACTTCCCATAAAACTACGAATTTCCATTTAGGTATTGGGAAGACGCCTTCTTTTTTACCACCCTACCAGTTTTCCAAATAATAGAAGAAAAATTTCCCCGTCCTTAACCTTGAAGAAGAAAAAGAAGGAAGGAAGGGAGCTTAGGGCTTAACGTCCCGTCGACAGCGTGGTCATTAGGGACGGAGCTCACGCTAAGGATTTTAGGTAAGGATGGGGATGGAAATCGGCAGTGCCCTTTCATAGGAATCATCCCGGCATCTGCCTGGAGTGATTTAGGGAAATCACGGAAAACCTAAATCTGGATGGCCGGAGGTGGATTTGAACCACCGTCCTTCCGAATGCGAGTCCAGTGTTTTACCACTGCGCTACCTCGTTCGGTGAAGAAGAAAAAGTCTAACTAACGTGTAACTAATAATTAGTGTTCTTAGGGTTTCCATATGGTCGGGATTCGTCTGGACTCTCCCGACCTTTAATTTAATTTCCTGACTCCAGACAAAATACATCATTTCGTGACAAAACGTTTTTAGTAAAGTTATGTATAGCATAATAATTTCAATATGTCACACACTTTCATTTGCTTCATTGTCGAACGAATGAAATATCGTTTCGCAGACAAAACGAACAGAAATTTAAAAGAAATTATATCATTTGTGGATATGCTGGAAATTTGGATCTGGCAGGAACGTGCTAGGGTTGTTGGCACAGATGTGAGCACTGTGTGCAGATGGTGAAGTGGGCAGCGCGACTGCCTAGTATGCAAGAAACTTGGGTTCTAAACGCGGCCTAGCACAAATTTCCATGCTTCCCCATTCGTTTATTCCAAAGCCCAGAGGCAGCTACAGTCAAAAATATCTTCACGGCTTGCTTCAATAAAGGCCGAGTTATAATTAGGCTGAAATTGTTGTTGTTTGAATTTTAAAACTTTACTGAATACTATTTTTTCCATACATTACTCTTCGAACCTGCCAATTCTAATTGTACTGAACACTTCGCTATTACGTCAGTTGCAGCTTCTTAATCGGGAGTTACAAAAAATTGTGGCGGCCCTCGTCCCCCCACCCCCTCCCTCCAGGGGGCTCCCGGTTCTTTCGTGAGTAGGTGCGTGGCGAGCACGGGGCCCCGAGCTAATGCAGTCTTCCTTCCTTCTTTACTTCCCGGACTGCATTTACTATCCCTCTTCCCTCCTTTCCTATCCTCACCACTTCCCCTCCCCACTGGAGCAGATCACGACAGGGAAAAAGTTGTAACTGCTATCCTATAATCTCAATATACATACAATGTAACTATTTAACGTTTTCCAGTCCATGGTTTGGCTCACAACCAGTGAAATTTTAATTTCAAGTAAATCAGTCTTCGTTGAAAACTGGTTTTACTAATTACCAATGACGCGTTTCGCCCTCACAGCAGGGTATCATCACATTATCTGCATGACAAACGTTACGCAAATTACTGCAACAGCTCCCTGTTTCACTACTTTAAATGTTGTTGTAATTCTTGTGTAACGTTTGTCATGCAGATAAGATGATGGCCTGCTGTGACGGCGAAACTCGTCATTTGTAATTAATAACACCAGTTTCCAAAAAGTCTGTTTTTACTTGAAATTACATTGTAACTGACAGTACCGTCTGTCACAGTGTATGTTTTTTGAGATTATAAGAGGACAGCAGTTATAACTATTTCACTGTCAACGTTCCTAATCACATACCGACACTTTATACCGTTCGCGATCAAAAAAGTCTTTGGTAAGGTGACATGGAATGACAGCGAAGTAATTATGAATAAATAGCCCCGTTTTATTGGTTCACAAAAAGCCAATTTCGCGTGCAACCTTTAGCAAACAAGTAACCATTTCATATTCTGAGCTAAATAACCTATCTAGAAGTAAATTATCTTGAATGTGTAATTGTTTGCTATTTTAAAGTACTGGTATTCTTGCACCAACATGAACAATAAGATGCAATTAAAGACATTGTGCGAGTCTACAAAAGTTCAACAAAATTCAGCTATAGCGAAGTAACGGCCTTTCATTCAACACTTATGAGATTAATGCGTCTTTATCAGCTCCCATTAAACACGATGCGTTGGAACCTCGGAACCCGCGAGCGGAGAGCGGCACAAGAAACATCACTTCTTTCTTGCACGCGCGAGTGAAAGCGACCTGAGCGAGCTGAGGCGGCCGCGCGGGTTCACTACGGCCACACCAACCCAATGGGATCACCCACTGGTTTTCCAGACGCTTCATTCCCATGGATATCCTGAACACATCCTTTGTATGCCATCAACGCACAGTAGAGTGTTTAGTGTCCTACAAAAGACTATGTATTTACAAAATGTTATTAATATATGATTATTATTTAGATTTTTTGTCATAAGCATACTGCAATTTAAGAAATTGAAAACTGAGGCGTCTGTTCTTTCGGACATACGCTATGTGATGCTGCAGTTTTTTTCTGAGTTTTTGTGTTTTAGCAGCAAGTAGGTGTTGTAAAAATATAATATGGATGAATGGAAATTTGTACTGTGGCCGGGATTCGAACCTGGGAGCTCCTACCTACTAGGCAGTTACGTTAAGCCTTTGCTCTACCACAGGCAAACGGGCTCACCACACCCGCAACAACTACCCAAGGACGTAACTCAAATTTTCATACCTTCTCCTACTGCGGCCATTGTGACATGTCCGAAAGAACAAGCGTCGCAACTCTTAATTGTAAACCACGTTGAGAGGCTTGATGCTTTCTTCGGTGCGGATGCACACGAGGACCTGACTCCTGGCTGGAAGACAGGGCCTGCTGCGAGCCATGGAGTACAAAGGTCGAAATAGGAGGACATATGAAAATTTGGGTCGAACAGGATCGTGCTTGGGCAGTCCCAGCAGGTGTGTTAAGTCCATGTGCCTCGAGTGGTGTAGAGGCTTGGCGCAGCTGTCTAATAAGGAGATCGCTGGTTCGAATATCAGCCATGACACAATTTTTCCTATGTAAAGTTTTATGTTTACAACCCCATTTAAAATACGAGGTTTGGAACGTGAATGCCGGCCGCGGTGGCCGAGGAGACTGAGGCGCTCCAGTCATGGTCTGCACGGCCACTACGGTCGGGGGTTCGAATCCCCCCTCGAGCATGGATATTTGTGCCGTCCTTAGTCTTAGTTAGTTCATAAGTAGTTTGTAAGTTTAGGGACTGATGACCCTGTAGTTAAGTCCCATAAGCTATACAAACATTTGAACGTTTTTTGAACAACCGATGTGGAAGACGTAGTACACCGTTAGAAGAACCTGTTCTGTTGATGGTGTGAATGGAGCGAATGTTCTGTACATCTATCGGACCAAACTGCGTGGTCATCAGTCCCTAGCTTACAAACTACCTAAACCTAGGTAAGCTAACCTAAGGACAACACACGCACCCATACCCCAGGGAGGACTCGAACCTCCACGGCGAGGAACCGCGCGCTCCGCAGCGAGGCGCTTTAGATCGCTCGGCTACTCCACTGCGGCTGAATATAGCGGTCTACTGGCTGTCGAACCGCTGTAAAAGTTCTGAAGCGAATGCCACGAAGTGGCTCTTTTATTTTTGGAATCAAATCAAAGTCACAAGGACTTAAGTCCGGGGAGTATGGTGGATGGTAGAGTACTTCCCAGTCCCATCGACAGAACAGGGCAGCCGCAGCTTTTGCTGTATGCACCTGCGCATTGTCGTGCAAAGTGATGGTTTGGTTGCTGAGAAAGTGTTCCCACTTCTTTCGAAATCTGGTTGCAGGTGATGCTCCAAAAATGAACAGTAATACTGTTCATTGATGGTTTGCCGTGGAGGAACGTAATGCATTAGGATAACACAATCACAGTCGTGATGTACGACCTCTGCCACATTCAATCTTGATCTAACTCCGTTGTTCCTGTTTCTAAAACATAGTGACACCGTTACGTTACCGAGCGAGGTGGCACAGTGGTAACGCACTGCATTCGGAAGGATGGTGGTTCAAATTCACCACCGGCCATCCAATTTAGGTTTTCCGTGATTTTCCCTATACCATTCCTCACAAAGGGCACGGTCGATTTCCTTCCCCATCCGCCTCTAATAACCATACTGTCGACGAGGCATTAAACACCAATCTTCCCTCTTCTTTTCTTCTATCGTTACGTTAGACCGCATGCTCACAACTGACTGTTTCCCTCGATTGTGCGCACGCTTGTGACGTGGGACGGGCGAGATCATTTGCTCGGAGGTAAGGTAGATATTAGAGGTCTGCACGTCGCTCGGTTGCTCGCTCGAATCGCGTGATACACGTCGTTCTATGACAGTCCGACAGGTGTCGGTACTGCAGGTTGCGGCAAGGCGTGTGGCTGCGCTCGACTTTTTCCTCGCTCGTTCGAGCGGCGCACGCTCGACTGGCCCGACCGTCCACGCTGCCCGCTCGCCACTCGGTCGCCCACCGCAGCGCCACTCGAGTCCAAGGCGAGTGTCGGGAGCAAACTAAACGCTTGAGAATAAAACCTGACTGCGAAATTTGGAATTGTTTCCTCTCCCGGGTGCTTCGAAAGCTGTTCTGTCGATCCAGTTGAACTAGCCATTCAGTTTCGCATTTTATACATTACCATACAGGTTATTATACGCTATTAATATAAAGTTTCTGTGCTAAGATCATTTAGTAAATGAGTTTTCCAGGATCTATCTTTCTTGTTCCCATTTTGTGGACTGTTAGTGCCTGTTTAGTGGTAGGTGTTACTTGCCGTCTTAATGAGGAAGTGATTGTATTTTATATGTTTGTATGTTTGTACAGCTTATGGACTTAACTACGGGGTCATCAGTCCCTAAACTTACAAACTACTTACGAACTAGGACGACACAAATATCCATGCCCGAGGGGGGATTCAAACCCCCGACCGTAGTGGCCGCGCAGACCATGACTGGAGCGCACCAGTCTCCTCGGCCACCGCGGCAGGCAGTATTTTATATCCATTCCTCTTATCATTCTCAAGTCCTGAAATACTTTGTCCGTCTTTTATATTGATATTAAATACACGATATTGATGTACAGTCGTTAGGTTAGGTTTGTGAATCTCTGTTGCACCCCGTTAATATATATTCCCGTAGCATTTTGGCACTGTGCGTGGTTGCTGCACCTTTGGTGTCCGGCTCATATGCCGGTCTAATGCTTGCTCATATAACTGTTTTAAAGCATCTTATTCCAATTGTTTATTTTACACAGCTGTACGATTTTATGGTGCTCCTGCTGTTTCAGTGATATCTGTGTTATATTTATTTAGGGCTGTCTGAAGAATGTCACCCGGGTGCACCAGCCAAAAGACTGAAATGCATGTTTTCGAAATGACTGGACTGTGACATGCGCGAGACGCAATCCACCAATGAGGTGGACCTTCATTTAGCACGAATTGATGGTGATGACGACGACCCGTTTGAATGGTAGAAACGCAACAGTACTTTCTTTCCTAAGCTAGCTGTAGTGGCAAAAAGAGTATTTTGTGTGCCCGCCTCAAATGCAGCTAGTGAACGCACTTTCAGTGCGGCAGGGAACCTGATCTCTGATAGAAGAGCTCTACTCGATCTACAACGTGTCAATGATATTTTAACAGTACATTGCAATTACAATGCCACCAACAAATAGTTTGGGGATAATGGTGTTACGTTTCGATGTATACTTTGTTGTACAGTAACATTCACTTTTGTACATTGCAATAAAAACGTCGTTCGTTCCATAGTTACTCTTTGGATCCTTTACAATTTACATTACTTCCAAATGTTGTAGTTGGTAAAAACAACCTTTTTGTCTCGTTTGCGGTATGATGATATTGCAGTTAGATGCTACTAAACAGGAATACTCGTCTACAGCATAACTGATTTTAGTTCCTTTAGAGCCGCGGTGGAGTAGCCGAGCGGTTTAAAGCGTCTCGCTGCGGAGCGCGCGGTTGCTCGCCGTGGAGGTTCGAGTCCTCCCTGGGGCATGGGTGTGTGTGTTTGTCCTTAGGTTAGTTTACCTAGGTTTAAGTAGTTTGTAAGCTACGGACTGATGACCACGCAGTTTGGTCCGATAGATTTACAAACATTTGACATTTTGAGTTCCTTTAGATGGTGGGGCAGCCGCAGCCCACACCTCAGAGCCACAGAGCCGCTGCCGTAGCGACTGACAAGGAAACCTACCCAAGTGTCACCCTCCGATTTTTATGAAATTTGGATATGTTATAATACATGAAAAACTGTGGGACACGTATTTTTTTTTTTAGCGGCGGAAAACATATTTAAGGGGGAAACGGTCCCTCCAAAATTGTCGCTAAAATAGAAAAATAGCGATAACGTAGAGACTAGTGAAGCGATTTTAATAATTCTTGGTATGAAAGTATCTCTTGATAAGAGATCGGCCTAGGTACATTGCAGGAGGGGGAGTGACAATTAGGAGGACCGCTACCCCTAAAGTGACCAATTTTTGTGCTCAAAAATTATTTTGATTTAATCGAAGTTGAATCTATGAAATTTGTCTTTTACCAAAATATACTTTCATACCAAAAATCATTAAAATCGGTTCACTAGTGTCTAAGTTATCGCCATGTTTCTATTTTAGCGACAATTTTGGAGGGACCGTTTCACCCCTTATATATGTTTCTCGGCCGCAAAAAAAATACGTGTCCCATAGTTTTTCATGTATTATAACATATGAAAATTTCATAAAAATCAGAGAATGACACTTGGGTAGGTTTTGTTGTGAGTACAGCGGCAGCAGTACGCTGTGCGGCCTGTGCCCGCGCTGCCCCACGTAGCATCCTTCGAGTGTCAACACGCTCGCTGCGAGCGTAACACACTCGCCGCGCCACCGCCGAGCGTTGCGCACTAGACCGAGTACGAGCGAGCGAAACCGGCGATTTGCAGACCTCTAGTAGGTATGTCAAGAACTTGTGATATCATTGACAATGGTATATTCCATTGTATAGTGTTTCCACAGCAGTTTTGCCACTATTTAAGTTCCAACCCTCGTATATATGTAAGAATTTTTTAGACTACTTCGCTTTTGTTAGGCCAGCATGAATGCTGATTCTTTTAATATTTTCGTTAGTGTTTGTGCAAGTTCAGTGATTTGTTTTGTACTTTCATAATCTTAATGCATTTTGTATGTGATGTGTAATGTACTGTTGGTTTTTCTACAATATCTTCTATTTTAATTTGTGAGTGACTGATTTCTGACATAGATCAATTTTCTCTATTTCTTTTGGGAAATATTTTTGAACTTGGAAGTTTCGTTGGTGAGCTAAGCACACCGGCCGAAAGTTTTGGATATGTGCAGGTCAGTCACGCTAATTATATGCAACACCACATCTAGCCCCGATAATTGGCTAAATTCGCCGAGGAAGAGTCCCAAGTTCATTCAGGTGTACCATATTCAGTTTTAGCCCGATATCAGTGGGTTAGATGGCGTAGAGCTACCATGTTTCACTTGCTGTTCGAAATACTAATCAAGCCTTTCCTGAGGGATTGAATAATGGTGACTTAGTGGACCTATTGGTGTGTAATAGCGTACCTTAGTGTTCTTCAAACCATTAATGCAGAAGTTCAACTCGGTGAACGCAGCTGTTATCACCTAGGAAGTCACGAATGTCGACACTATTCTTATGAATTTGTAAGAAAAAGGACAACACATAGTCACTGAAAATGAGAAAATAAACATCCCAGTTCATATACACAGTAACGTTAATGGGATTGCTGAAGTGGAAAGAAAACACCTCTGAAACATCGTAGAACCACCAACATAGGGCACGGCAGAAGGCGATGGATCTCATCTCTGTACAGTCTCAATACAGTCTGAGCAGTTACAGCACCATTCTGAACGACATAGAGGTCCGTAAGTCTGCCAATACCGACTCCTGCCCATACCATTCCGCCACCACCTTGATATGGTGATGTTTCCTGCACATAAGCAGTATTGTTCCAGATTTTCTCCAGATGATGGAACGGCTATTGTCCTGCTGAACACAAAATCTTCACCCATCTGTGAACAGAACCCGGCGACAATCATTACAACTCCAAAGCTGATGTTCCTCATCCTAGTTTCTGTGGGCTAAAAGGTGTTGTGATTTGTTGTCCACAAAGGGCAGAATTCCGAAGGCGATTTCGGACAGTTTGTGTTGATACTGCGCGTCCCGTTGCTGCCTGGAGGATGCGTTGCAGCTGAGTTGCATTCAGCCTCCTGTCTAGACGGGCTGTAACCGGAGATAAGGTCATATTTTGCTGATGTTACCCATAGACGACCTTGGCCATGCCTTCTTTTAACGCCGGCCGCGGTGGCCGAGGGGATTGAGGCGCTACAGTCACGGTCTGCACGGGCACTACGGTCGGGGGTTTGAATCCCCCCTCGGGCATGAATATTTGTGACTTCCTTAGTTGTAAGTAGTTCGTAAGTAGTTTGTAAGTTTAGGGACTGATGACCCTGTAGTTAAGTCCCATAGACTCTACAAACATTTGAATTTGAGCCTTCTTTTAACATTTCCTGTTGTCTGAAATCGCGTTCAGGTCCTGGAAATGACACTTTGGAACACTCCTACAGCTGCAGCTACCTCCCTCTGTGTATGTCTCTCTTGCAACTTTCCTATGGTCCTCCATGCCATAGCTTGGGGTAAGTCAAGGTGTTGTATTGCACTACCTGCGCACTACACTATCTGATCCCACCTGCTTGTTCAAATGTTCAAATGTTTGTACAGCTTATGGGACTTAACTACGGGGTCATCAGTCCCTAAACATACAAACTACTTATGAACTACTTACGAACTAGGACGGCACAAATATCCATGCCCGAGGGGGATTCGAACCCCCGACCGTAGTGGCCGTGCAGACCGTGACTGAAGCGCCTCAGTCCCCTCGGCCACCGCGGCCGGCCCACCTGCTTCTGTAATTCGTTTGGTAGAGTAAACACAAGTCAACACCACCCTCTCTGCCGCAGTTTTCTGTTATTACCATTATCTCAGTTGACGTAATGTTGTTGTCTCCACTGTGTAGAACCAAGGGCGAACTATTATTGTTCGTTTTGACGATGACAATACTTCAGAACCTAGATATCTCAACTGATTCCCTAATTGTTTTAACCAGTGTATGTTGCTTACCTTGTTGAAGACATGTATGTTTATACAGGGTGAATCACCTAACACTTGCACCGCAAATATTGCGGAAACGGAAAGTGCGATTGATGTGCGGTTTTCACAGAATGGATTGGTAGTCAGGGTCTCGTATTGTTAGCCAATAAACAGATTGTAAAAATACCTAGAAAGTGTATTTTTTATGCAAACATACGATTTTTTCAAATGGAACAATGGTTGTTTATATCATGCACTGGAATTTTTGACACCAGTTGTGTACAAAGAATTTTGAATGACATTTTTATCACGTTTAGTTTGGCAGGTACAACCATTCAAAGTTTTGGTAGTGGCAGCTACGACAGCGTATCTCACTGGCTGGTGGTCATGAGACAGTGGGCCGTGCCCCAGGGGCTAGCTACTCGGCCAGTAGGCTACGCTATCGCAGCCTCTGCTCCCGATACTTTGAACGATTGTAGCTGCCAAACTAAACGTGATAAAAATGTCATTTAAAATTCTTTGTAAACAGCTGATGCCAAAATTTCCAGTGCATGATAGAAACAACCATTGTTCCATTAAAAAAACTGTGTGTTTGCATAAAAATACACTTTCTAAGTAATATTACGATCTGTTTGTTGGCTAAAAATACGAGCCTATTGCTATCAATCCATTCTGTGAAAACCGCACATCAATAGCACTTTCCGTTTCCGCAATATTTTCCGTGCAAGTGTTAAGTGATTCACCCTGTATACTACTTTGAGTACCGGACTTATGTTAGAAACTTTTAACGATACCTTTGATTGCATTGATACACGAACAACCAAAGTAACTTCCCTGACGGTGTAATATTTAGCACGATTGCTTTTTTCTGCCATTCTTTCACGTTCCAACGTCAACCCGCCTTACTACGCTAATTACATACTACCGTTTAGTGCATACTCTCCGTTTCACTTCAATGATTGAAGTCATCACTGAAGAGGAGCGGGCAACGCCAGTTATACACGACCTGCAGCACTTCAGAGTGTCCAGTGGAGTTTTTAAGAAGATGACAAATATTATTCTCAATGAGTTTATTTGTATACCTTATTTTCCGAAAATATTATATATTCTAGGTGTGTATTTGCGGTTGTATGTCGTTGTGTACCATCTTTGGTTTTCTTCCTGTTTTCCCCGTTGTCCTTAGTCTGATGTCACGTTTGACTTTCTTTTTCTCCACTCGCGCCCTGCGACCACTGCGTGCCTCTCGCCCCCTCTGCCTGCTCCACACCCACGCCTTCGTCCCCCTCCCCCCCCCCCCCCTCAACCGTTCCCTGTCCTCACCACCCACTTTCTCTCATTTTCACACACAGACACACACACACAATGTCCGTACATACATTAATACAAAAATCTACTTAAAAACTCTGGATTCGCCATGTTGGCAGTACTCACAACACACGCGAAAAACGTACTAACACATAAAAACAAAGTGCCGACTGCGAAACAAGTAAAGCGTCTGTAAAATATTTATTTAGACAACTTGGGCGACGTGTTAAAAAAAGTGAAATGCGGAGCTTGTGAATGCAGTAGGAGGAGAAGCAGGCTTTTAAAAACTGAAAAATAGGGAAGAGTTGAAGTCTGCGAATACAACCTCTCCTTGCTATAAGGGTGTCGAGTCCTAAATATGCAAAAAGGAGCAGTAAATGCACTAAGTAATCAGTTCAGCATATTGGTAAGTTGAAACTATTCTTAATCCGTTGGAATAAAAATGTAGAAACGTATTGAATGTTATGTATATGGAATTACGAGTAATGCTCGATTAATTAATAAAAGTAAAATGTATTATGGCAAAGTACACAAATTTCAATTCAAATAAGACAGAAATAAAACAAATCTATATACTTAAAAAAAAAAAAAAAAAAAAAAAAAAAACACACCTTACGTCAGGCCGTTCTATCCGGTCTATTTCCTTCATATTTATTTAACGAAAGCTATTTATCAACAAATTTGTCATGAAGTATTAGACATCGCTTAACTGTCGCCTTCTTCAATTTATACTCCAATGCTGTTTCCATTTATACATTTCTTATGAAAATTTCCTTGTTGGGAATATTTTAATCGGTGTTTTACGATATCATTTGACCTATTAAACATTTAGAGTGATTGATTCTAAAAAAAAGTTATGAGTACACATTCAACTTCCGTTTTGTACAACCTTTTTGTCATTCCAGAATGCATATCTACGATTCTAATGAAGGTATGCAGTTCGTTTCGCTCAAAGAGCACTTAGCGGATCAAGCTCATTCATTACTGAAATTGGTTGAATATGAAGAAAGTTTTAAGTGCATGTTCAGCTTAGCTTTTGTTTTCCAACATTTTTCTACACTGAGAATTTGCAATCTGATTAGCTCTCAGCTTTGGGCAACGAATTACCAACACACGCACTACAGCATTTCAGTGAGTAGCAACTCAGCTGTGGTCTTGAGTGCATGTTCGTCATGTTTTAATTTTTGTGAATACTGTCTATGTATACTACCTGTACTGCATATACTCTTCGCAATTATAGGCCCAACTGTTGCTCTGATTCTCTTTTATTGCACATGTCCATACAGCATTGACACAGTAAATGTTTCCAAGTCAAAATATCTTCTCTCCTACATTGACAAGTAGAGAAAACGAATGCAAAATTATTTTAGTTCACTGCATGCTGCTTGCTGCTGATGTCACCGCGCCTGTTGAACTTTCCAATAAAATATTTTCAATTGATAAACATTTACATTTACTCATTTCCTGTTTTCGTGGCAGTAATGATGCGAAGCATTCGCGCTAGTCATCCAGTAGTAATTAATGCACTTGGTAGTTAAGCTGTTGCAGGGTGTTGCAGGGAAGGTTATGCTGAGAAATGATTGTTAAGGAAAAAAATTAATAAATTGATCTTTCTCAATTTAATTCGCACTGAAGTTAGGCAATCAGCTCGTTGCATGCGCAAATTCAAGTGCCTTGCCAGTGACGGTGGTGTTATCCTAAGGTTCGTTTAAGCAGCTGCCAGCGAGCTACTCGCGCATGCGCAGAGCTCAAATTAAGTTCAAGCAGCCCCTTCTCCCAGTTGTGGCTACTTGCCGAGTGGCTGTTTGCTGTTTAAACAGTAACCGCAAGCTACCAGAAAAATATTTCTGGTGCACTCAAGCTGCCAGATTCACGCATGCGCAGAACAGTCTGAGTTGTAGTGCGGGGTGCTAGGGTTAGTCTCCACGTGATCGGTGTTTACATTTCGTGATATTTGCGTTTGTTTGTCTACGTGTACACATGTCTCGTCATATGAAAACAAAACGGATTTCTGTGACTGGGAACTGTTAGGTGAATTTATTCACAAAATCGCGGAAGGCTAATAAAATATGATAATATTTCAGTTTCCTGATTTTATTTCCACGATATTAGCAGAGATCAATCATTGAGTTGAACATGTAATGCACACCTGACAGGTCACTTTATAAATTTTGGCTGTTAAAAAACTTGTGAGATGTACATGAATTCCCTGGACTGTAATCTATACTGAGGATGTTGATTTAATGAACGAAATCGAAATGCTATATTATAAATAATACATGTATTTTATATGGTAACCACCAAGCTGAAAAGTCTATTATTGTTATAATATTGTAGTGATTTGGACACACGACTCATTATCGAGTGTACATACAAGATCAAGAATTATTCGATTTGAAGGAGATTGAAGATATTTTTTTCCAGTTTCCTAAAATGTTGCTTTTAACGATCAATTGCAGTAAACTGTTCTTTGCCACAGAGGCAGTCAATTTATTTCAAACAATATTCCAGACTGTTGCCTTGTTTAAACTGTTCTCTGTGTTTTAAAGAGATCGCGTTTTATTTTATGGTGCACATAGTGTTAACAGATTTCATCTTCGACTATAATAAAGAACGAAACATGAGGGTATACGTCAAGGAAATTGGTATCCTGAAAACCACAAAGAAAAGCTTCATAACAGGTACATCTATGTGAATATGGACATGGTCTTATACTCTTAAAGCCGAAGAGTGCTTTGAGTTAGGTTACGAAATTGTGATACTCTTGGCTTATCCTGGGATGTGTTGTTTGTTTTATGAGACAATGTAGGCTCTGTTAATGCTGCACGTACGAATATTAGTAAATGTTTCAAATCAAAAATGTTCAAATGTTTGTAGAGCTTATGGGACTTAACTACGGGGTTATCAGTCCCTAAACTTACAAACTACTTATGAACTAACTAATACTAAGGACGGCACAAATGCCGGCCGCGGTGGCCGAGGAGTCTGAGGCGCTTCAGTCACGGTCTGCACGGCCAGTACGGTCGGGGATTCGAATCCCCCCTCGCGCATGGATATTTGTGCCGTCGTAGTTCGTAAGTAGTTCATAAGTAGTTTGTAAGTTTAGGGACTGATGACCCCGTAGTTAAGTCCCATAAGCTTTACAAACATTTGAACATATTTGAACGGCACAAATATCCATGCCCGAGGGGGGATTCGAACCCCCGACCGTAGTGACCGTGACTGGAGCGCCTTAGTCCCCTCGGCCACCGCGGCCGGCAGTAAATGTTTACTTGAAGGTTAATGTGCAGGTGATTTAATCAGTAATAGGAAATAAAAGGAATACCTATATTGACAGCTTTATAAGAAATGATGTTTTCTTTTAGGCATACCATCCACGAAACAGTGTTTCATACATCTGTCGTATATTCTCTAGCTTCATTTATGTCTTAATTTGTGTTTTTCACTTGTTAAATTTACAGACTGACATTCTTTGGCAAGTTGCCACACACACTGCCAACATGTCGTTCAGTGTTTTGTCATTGTTCACATTTTAGTTACTTTGTACGTATGATGTATTATGTGAAATAAAACCGAAAAATAAACCGTTGTTGATCTGCATAACTGATCGGAATTCGCAGTTCAGGTGTTGCTCCACCGGTACACACGAGAATCCTACCAGAATTGGGACGAAAAGCGTTCAAGCAGCGCAAGCTCCAAATACGTTAATCATAGCTGCGCATGCGCAGAAACGCCAACTTGGTCGCTATTGAAAGTAGCTTTCTGGCAGCTGCTTAAACGAACCTCTACTCTTGATCTGAAAATGAAGGACTATTAGAGTTTAACGCGTGGTCCCCCTTAATTAGGGGGAAGGAAATTGGCAGCCGGCCGCGGTGGCCGAGGGGGCTGAGGCGCTCCAGTCACGGTCTGCACGGCCACTACGGTCGGGGGTTCGAATCCTCCCTCGGGCATGGATATTTGTGCCGTCCTTAGTTGTAGCTAGTTTATAAATAGTTTGTAAGTTTAGGGACTGACGACCCCGTAGTTAAGTCCCATAAGCTCTACGAATATTTGATTTTTTGGAAATTGGCAGTGTCATTTCAAAGGAACCATCCCGGCATTTGCCTGTAGCGATTCAGGGAAACCACGGTGCACCTAAATTTGGATGGCCGCTGTTAGGTTTGAACCACCTTCCTGCCTGATGCGAGTCCGGAATTCTGACGCTTCTTTGGTTATCTCAAACTGAACAAGAGAGCGATACAGAAGTTATTTGCTGAGCGACCCCTAGCCAACGGCTGAGCAGTCTCGTGCGCGAGCATGTTTTTGTTAGTTCGAATTCAGTTCACCAAACAAAGGACACTTTAGCGACACCGCCGATGGAAGGCTGCTTCAATTAGCGCGCGCAGCGACTGATTGGATCACTTCAACATTAATTAAATCGAAGCCGGTACCATGTATCGAAGGTTTTTTTAACATTTATTTCTCTGCACGACCTGCCTTGCAACACACGTGCTGTGCAGACTATTTCTGACCAGCCAGTAAATGCTAAGGCCCTTGGAACAGACATACCATGCAACTAGTAAAATTCCAAGGTACTAACAGCCAGGTAATTTTGACACCTATAATTATTATAAAATCATGTCATTTACAGAAATAGATTAATTAGCTAGTTCCTATTTAATACCATGATGGTAGGAAAGAAACTTACTTTAAAAATATTTGTAGTCAAATTGTCAGTTAGCTTCTGTAGCGGGTTATTCGGTCGATGTATGTTTGATGATAATCTGCCGCTTCGCCAGCACGAGTGACTGTCATTGTTAAAAGCTTTACTCTCTTTTGCTGGTGGCAGACTCAACTGTGAAATGTGAAGTACGCATGTATGCTTATTTACAGTTGTCAAGAGTACATAATAATGAAGGATCAAATATCTTATTAACGTAAAAAGAAATAATTATTATATCTTTGAATATAGCTTTGAGTTTGACTGTATTTTAGATTAACAGTATTTCCTGCCCCTATTAATCATAATGATACCAAAATCGATGTTTTAAAATGCGAAACTTTTCAGCATAACTTTCGGCGTGTGCTTGATATCGCCGAATCCCGTTGTACCCATCGAAAAACTACATCGCCGAAAAAGAATTTTAAAAAAAGGAACACCCTCAATACCAGGGTGTTTTTTTTTTTTTTTTTTTTTTTTGACAAATGAGGTAACCTTATTAATACGGTTGAGGTTACAGATATGAAAACAGCAAAGTCTAGAAGACGGTAAAATTTGCCGGATAGTGTGCACAATGAGGAAATCAAAGAAAAAGAATGATCACCATAGATGTAGCAGTTAGAGCGAACAGGCTGAGATACTGGAGTCATGTAACACACATGGGATAAGCAAGTTTATGTAAGAGAGTCATGCGTAAGGCAGTAGAGGGTATGAGGAGACGAGGTGAACCTAAGAGAAAGTATTTGGATTCGAGAAGAATGACTTCGAAGTAACAGGCTTAACATCAGAGGAGGCATCCGATGCTAGCATTGAACAGATCGTGGAGGAGTTTTATAAGGGGGACTATGCTTCACATTAAACGCTGAAAAACGTAATCGGTCTTAAGAGGTAGTGGTGGTGATGATGATGACTCAGGTAATAGGTAGTTCATCATTGTACGAGTGTAGGCTAACAGTCATATCAAATGGAATACACACATCGCAATAAAGGATGCCTAGTCAGTCGCATCAATACGATGTTGTACCCACGCAGTTTAACAAAACTGAACGGTCGCTGTTTCGGAATGCTGCAATTTTTGACCCATTACGACTACGACTTCTTAAGTTTGATATTTGACTTAGAACTTCCTAAAACCTTCTTCCTCTGCAACCATACAAAATTATGCTCCTCCGCCTCCTTGCGACGTCATTCTCGGGCCAGCGACGCTTTACACCACACGTCATCGACAAAAAGCGAAAAGAATAGAGTTCAGTAATTCATGTTTGTCTTAAAGCCGCGGTGGAATGGCCGAGCGCTCTAAGGCGCCTTGTTGCGGAGTGCGCTGTTGCTCCCCCTCGGAGTTTCGAGTCCTCTCTCTCTCTCTTTCTATCTGGGTTAGTTTAAGTAGTTTGTAAGCCTATGGACTAATAACCATAGTAGTTAAGTCCCATACATTTACAAGCATTTGAACATTTTATTTGGGCCTTAAAATGGCTTAATAGTGATATATTGCGTACATATTTCATCACAATCTTGCCTAATATTACCGTGCTCGTATCGCATGATAGAAATACTATCTCTTTCTCCCCTCCCTTCTCACATTTCATCTCTGATTGTGTTCAAAACTGCGACAGCCAAAATCGAAATAATGCGGTTTCTTTCTGTACAGCCGAGGACAATATTTCAGATATATCGTTCTTTAGAGTTACACGAAAAAGTATCAGCAGGAGGTGTAAAGGACATCAATGAGATCTTCCATCCCACCCTCGGGGCGTGGCTTCCCACACATTTCGCTGTCGAAAACAGCAGTTCTTAAGATTGTAAAGCGATTGGACCAAACTGATGTGGTCATCTGTCCCTAGACTTACAATCCTTAAACTAACTTACAGTAAGGATAAAACACACACACACACACAAAGACGCCCGAGGGAGGACTCGAAACTCCGAGGGGGAGCAATAGTGCTGTCCGCAACAAGACGCTTTTAGAGCGCTCGGCCATTCCACCGCGGCTTTAAGACTCACATGAATTTCTGAACTCTATTGTCTGTAGCGTGACGCCTTAGACCACGTGGCCATTCCGCCCGGATAGTTCGTAGTGCAGTGCTCGACAGAACGACGTTATTGCTAAGACCCCACATCACTGAGACCTTCTGGGCAATTCAACCCTTCTCTGAGGACGTCAGGTGTTTGTAACGTCAATGAACATGTTTCAGTTATTATAGCCATCATGTTTCGCACCCTTCCGTTGTGCGACCACAGGGGGTTGCAACGTTAATACTTGAGTCAGTAACAAGTCATAGGGTCCCTATAAAAACCCGCTATCTGATAACAGAGCCTTTGTGTACCCGTGCATCTTTCTTGAGCACTTTCAACTCTGTAATTTCGAGGACCACATAAGGACATAACATACTTTCAATTGTGAGCGTCCCGGTTCTCACCACAATCACACAGAGGTCACAAGAAGGGGTGAAACGTACGTAAGAGGGGGTGTGACGGCCTTTCCATCAAACATTTGTTTACAGTTTATCATCATTAACCCACCTTATATCTCATACGAAATTCTGAGCTCTGGTCGTGTTTGAAGCAACGTCCAGCCAGAGGGTGACGTCTTAATCTATATCTAGATCAACATACATACTCCGCAATCCACCCAAAGGTGTGTAGCGGAGGGTACTTAGTACACTACTATTTACTTGCATTCTCCCATAGAGAACGAAGGAAAAAAGAATGCTTGTATGCATCTGTACGAGCCTTAAGCCGCGGCGGAGCGGCCGAGCGCATTGAGGCGCTATGCTGCGATGCGCGAGGCCGTTCCCCTTCGGGGGTTCGAATCCCCCCTCGGGCATGGATGTTTGTGCCGCCTTTAGTATAAGCTAGTTCATAAGTAGTTTGTAAGTTTAGGGACTGATGACCCCCGTAGTTAAGTCCCATAAGCTCTACAAACATTTGAATATTTGAACGAGCCTTAATCTCTCTGATCTTTGTGCTCTTTAAGCGAAATGTACGTTGGCGGCAGTAGAATCGTTCTGCAGTCAGCTTCAAAATCCGGCCCTCTAAATTTCTTCAACAGTGTTTCTCGAAAAGAACGTCACTTTTCCTCCAGCGGCTCTCAATGCGTTTGCGCATTTATCGAATCTACCAGTAACAAACCTAGGCGCGCGACTCTGAATTGCTTCTATGTTTCCTTTAAACCGATATGGTGGGGATCCTAAACAGTTCAGCAATACTCAAGATACGGTCACACAAGCGTGTTATGTGCGGTCTCCTTTACAGACGAATCACATCTCACACTAAATCGATGTCGATCATCCGCCTTCCCCACGACTGTACTTATATGCTCGGTCTATTTCACGTCGCCAGGGAGTAATAGTTTTGCTCCACGACAGAGGAAGGTTGTTAGCAACTTTGACTTACAGGAGGTGGGCAAAATAATATAAATACTTAAATAGACAATATTTATTTATTTTTAAGGTGTTGGCCCAGCATTGGCTTTGAGAATAGCTGCAACTCTTCGAGGAACAGATTCTTAAACTGTCTTTATAGTTTCCATCAGAGTGTTGTCCATTCTTGTGCTAAAATTCCACCAATTCTGTCAACGAAGTTGTAACTTAATTTGGTGCCCACTTTCCAGGTGATATTGCTGACAAGTAATATATTTGATAATTTTCTGATGCTGTAAAAATCAAGCCTGAATGTTTTTGCTGTGTGTGAGTTCGCATTATCATTTTGTAATATAATAGTGCTTCAGTAATATGTTCGTATAGTAGTTTGTTGTGGAGAATAGTGAGATATTCAAATGTTCAGATGTTTGTATTTCTATGGGACCAAACTACTGTGGTCATCCGTCCCTAGACAGTACTTAAGCTAAGTTAAGCTAACCTAAGGGCAAGTCACAAACACCTACGGCAGAGGGAGGACTCTAACCTAGGACGCTGGAGGCTGCGCGATCTGTAAGGAAGTCATTTGGCTGGACTGTAGCACTGTATGGAAGTGAAACGTGGACAATGAGTTCAGACAAAAAGATGATTGAAGCTTTCGAAATGTTGTAATATAGACGAGTGATGATGATTAGATGGGTAGATTACGTAGCTGCCGCGGTGGAGTAGCCTAGTGGTCTAATGCGCCTCGCTGCGGAGCGCGCGGTTGCTCGCCATGGAGGTTCGATTCCTCCCTGGGGCATGGGCGTGTGTGTTGTCCTTAGGTTAGTTTACCTTAGTTTAAGTAGTTTGTAAGCTACCGACTGATGACCACGCAGTTTGGTCCGATAGATTTACAGATATTTGAACATTTGAAGTACGTAGCTGATGAGGAGATGCTCAACAGAATTGGAGAAAAAAAGGAGTTTCTGGCATATCCTCACTAAGAGAAGGGCAGTTGGTGGGACAGATTCTGAGACGTCGAGGAATTGTCAACTTAGCATTAGAAGGAAGTGTGTGGGGTAAAAATCGTATAGGGAGACCGAGGGACCAATACAGTAAGCAGATTCAAATGTATGTAGGTTGCCGGACGTATTCTCAGATGAAGAGCTTGCACAGGATATGGTAGCGTGGGGACTTGCATGAAACCAGTCTGCGGACTGAATACCAACAAGAACCAATGTGTAATACATTAAAAAAAAAGTTCAAATGTTTGTAGAGTCTATGGGACTTAACTACGGGGTCATCAGTCCCTAAACGTACAAACTACTTATGAACTAGCTAAGCCTAAGGACGGCACAAATATCCATGCCCGAGGGGGGATTCGAACCCCCGACCGTAGTGGCCGTGCAGACCGTGACTGGAGCGCCTCAGTCCCCTCGGCCACCGCGGCCGGCAGTACATTAAAAAGCCAAAGAAACTGGCATAGGCCGAAGTATGCAAACACAGAGATATGTAAACAATTAGGGGATGATGATGCGGTTGGCAACGTCTATGTAACAGAACAGGTACCAGGCGCAGGCATTAGATCGGTTACTCTTGCCATAATTGCAGGTTATCACGACTTACGTGAGTTCGACATCTTCATCTACATCCATACTCCGCAACCCACCCGACGGTGTGTGGCGGAGGGTACCTTGAGTACCACTATCGGTTCTCCCTCCTATTCCAGTCACGTATTATTCGCGGAAAGAAAGATTGTCGGTATGCCTCCCTGTGGGCTCTAATCTCTCTGATTTTATCTTCATGATCTCTTCGCGAGATGTACGTAGGAGCAAGCAATATACTGCTAGACTCCTCGGTAAAGGTATGTTCTCGAAACTTCGACAAAAGCGCGTACCGAGCGACAGAGCGTCTCTCCTGCAGAATCTTCGACTGGAGTTTATCGACCATCTCCGTAACGCTTTCTCGATTACCAAATGATCCTGTAACCAAGCGTGCTGCTCTCCGTTGGATCTTCCATACCTCCTCTATCAACCCCACCTGCTACGGATCCCACACCGGTGAGCAGTATTCAAGCAGTGGGCGAACAAGTGTACTGTAACCTACTTCCTTTGTTTTCGGACTGCACTTCCTTGGGATTCTTCCAATGAATCTAAGTCTGGCATCTGCTTTACCGACGATTGATTTTATATGGTCGTACCATTTTAAATCACTCCTAATGCCTACTCCCAGATAATTTATGAAATTAACTGCTTCCAATTTGCTGACCTGCTATAGTGTAGCTAAATGATACAGGATCTTTCTTTCTATGTATTCGCAGCACATTACACTTGTCTACATTGGGATTCAATTGCCATTCCCTGCACCATGCGTCAATTCGATGCAGACCCTCCTGCATTTCAATACAATTTTCCATTGTTACAAACTCTCTATATGACAGCATCATCCGCAAAGAGCCTCAGTGAATTTCCGATGTTATCCGCAAGGTCAAATGTTCAAATGTTCAAATGTTTGTAGAACTTATGGGACTTAACTACTGGGTCATCAGTCTTACTTCGGAAGACTTCTCTCCATTGATAATGACATACTACATTCTGTTATCTAGGAACTACTCAACCCAATCACACAATTGGTCTGATAGACCATATGCTCTCACTTTGTTCATTAAACGTCTGTGGGGAATTGTATCAAGTTTGAGCTTGATGTTATAGTCGGCGACGAGAGATGGGACACAGCATCTCCGAGGTAGCGATGATGTGTTGATTTTCCCGTACGTCCGTTTCACTAATGTGCTGGGAATATGGGGAATCCGGCAAAACGTCAAATCTACGACAGTGCTGCGACCGGACGTACGACGACTGAAGAGAAACGTTCAACGTGACAAAACATGCAACCGCTCCGCAAATTGTTGCTGATTCCAATTCTGGGCCGTCAACAAGTGTCAGCGCGTGAATCATTCAACGAAAATTCATCGATATATGCTGTCGGAGCCGAAGGCCCACTCGTGTACTCTTGCTGACTGCACCACGTAAAGCTTTAGTTGTTGTTGTTATGGTCTTCAGTCCAGAGACTGGTTTGATGCAGCTCTCCACCCTACTCTATCCTGAGCAAGCCTCTTCATCTCCTCATAAGAACGACAACCCACATCCACTTGAATCTGTTTACTATACGCGTCTCTTGGCCTCCGTCTGCGATTTTTACCCCACACACTTCCCCCCAATGCTAAATTTACAATTCCGCGATGTCTAAGAATGTGTCCTACCGAGCGATCCCTTCTTTTAGTCAGGGTATGCCAAAAATTCCTTTTCTCACCAATTCTGTTCAGTACCTCTTCGCCGCGATGGAGTAGCCGAGCGGTCTAAAGCGTCTCGCTGCGGAGCGCGCGGTTGCTCGGCGTGGAGGTTCGAGTCCTCCCTGGGGCATGGGTGTGTGTGTGTTTGTCCTTAGTTTAGTTTATCTAGGCTTAAGTAGTTTGTACGCTACGGACTGATGACCACGCAGCTTGGTCCGAAAAATTAATAAAAAAAATACCTCTTCATTAGTTATGCGCTCTACCCACCTAATCTTCAGCATTCTTCTGTAGCACCACATTTCAAAAGCCTCTATTCTCTTCCTGTCCGCACTGCTTATCGTCCATGTTTCACTCCCGTACAAGGCAACACTCCACAGAAATGCCTTCAGAAAAGACTTCCTTACACTTAAATTAATATTCGATGTTAGCAAATTTCTCTTTTTCAAAAATGCTTTTCTTCCCATTGCCATTCTGCATTTTATATCCTCTGCACTGCGACCATCGCATGTTATTTTACAACCCAAGAAACTAAACTCATCTACCACCTTCATTGTTTCGTTACCTAATTTAATTCCTTCAGCATCGCCTGATTTTCTAAGGCCGCATTCCATTACTTTCGTTTTGCTCTTGTTTATGTTCATTTTATACGCTCTCTTCAACACACTGTCCATTCCATTCAACTGCTCTTCCAGGTCATTTGCTGTCTTTGACAGAATTACAATGTCATCAGCAAAACGCAATGTTTTTATTTCTTCCCCCTGAACTTGAATCCCTATTCCAAATTTTTCCTTGCTTTCCTTCACCGCCTGCTCGATGTACAAATTGAATAACATCGGAGAAAGGCTACAACCCTGTCTTACTCCCTTCCCAACTGATGCTTGCCTTTCACGCCCTCCGGGTCTAATAACTGCGGTCTGGCTTTTGTACAAGTTGTAAATAACTCTCCTTTCCCTATATTTTACCCCTGCTGACTTCAGAATTTGAAAGAGTGTATTCCAGTCAACATTGTCAAATGCTTTCTCCAAATCTACAAAAGCTAAAAATGTAGGTTTGCCTTTCATTAATCTATCTTCTAAGATAAGACGTAAAGTGAGTATTGCCTCCCGGTTTCCTATGTTCCTCCTGAATCCAAACTGATCTTCCCCGAGCTTTAGTTATCGATGTGGTATCTGCTCTTTTCAGAAAGAACTGGCTTCGGGCCAGCGGTCGCCTTAACCAATTAGGCTAACCAGGAAGGCTTCCCTTCTGAAGCTACAGCGCACTACGACGGTAGTGCCCCCTGCCCATCAGTTGGTCTCGCTCGCGGTCTTTGCCGCACGCACAGTGTTAATCGGATTTTGCGTGATTAATTTAAGGGGTGACCGGATGCCCTTCCTGCCGTCACGCCATTACTCCCCCTCCGCCTCCCCCGCACAAAATTTTCGAAAGGCAGCGGAGTAGGGAGAGGGATAAAAGTGACACGGGGAAGCAAAGCGCCGCGCCTGTCTGATGGAGCGCTTCTGACACCGAGGGCGACCCTTCCTGCAGGATTACAGGGTTGCTAATACACTGCTGGCTGGCCAGAATGCAACACCAAGGAAGACTGTAGATATTACAGCGAAATTTATTCGTAACGTAACACGTAGTACAAAAATCACATGATTGAAAATGCATCCCAGTGTAAAGGGAAATGAGTTTCGACTGTTGCCGCCATTCCTGTTACAATAACTGTTAGACGCTCAGTATTGATAGAGGATGTGGTTGAGTTTTTGTGGTATAGCAGTCTATACTGCTTCCATACATCGCGAAAGTCGATCTGGTAAAAAATCGGATGGTGTAACTAGGGCTAGTCATTGCGTAATCATCGACCAGAGATCGGGACAACAGGGAAATGTAATCTTTAACTATTGCGTATAACTTGTAGTCTTGTATTAACCTGTTGCAATGTGTGCCGGCCGCAGTGGCCGATCGGTCTGCGGCGCGGCAGTCACAGTCTGCACGGCCGCTACGGTCGGGGGTTCGAATCCCCCCTCGAGCATGGATGTTTGTGTCGTCTGTAGTGTAAGGTATTTCATAGGTAGTTTGTAAGTTGAGGGACTGATGACCCGTAGTTAAGTCCCTTAAGCTTAACAAACATTTGAACATTTTGTTGTAATGTGGCCTTCGGCAAGGGGTTGGGTTGTTTGGTTAGGATAAGGGGACTAAACTAAAGAGGTTATCAGTCCCCCGGTGGGGAGGGGAAAGAGTGAGGATAGGGAAGGAGGGGAGGGGGATTGGAAATGCAGTTCGGGAAGTAAAGAAAGTAGGAAGACTGCATTAGCTCGGGGCCCCGTGCTCACCACGCACGTACTCATGAAAGAACCGTGAGCCCCCTGAGGGGGCCTTCGGAAAGCTCCGAAGATATGGGAACATAACAGAGTACAACACTTCAGAAATATAACGATGGTTGGTTAATAGATGGGCATTGCGTACTGTGTAAGGGGAGAATGCGTGAGTGTAATCCATTTTCATCTCAAACCATAATACCGGGTGAAGGACCCGTGTGTTGATGCTTAAGGCAACAGTTCAGCTGTCTCTCACCACGGTGTCTCCTGACTCTAATCCAACCGTAATGGTGGTAGAGGCCGATTCGGGATTCGCCGATAAACACAGTTTTGTTCCAATCGCGTTTCTGCCTGCACCACAACAAAGGTCTGTTTTGAGTCTGGAGACGCCGTGGTGAGATACTGTTGACTTATGGATCGCCATAAGAGTCTTCCATTCTGTACTATGCTTTGGGGTGGTATTTCATTCCATTCCCCCACTCCTCTAGTTCATATTGCTGGTTCAGTTACCGGTCTATGGGGTGTTGAAACTTGCTGCCTTCCCATAACTTTGAAACCTGAAGATGGCCACATTGCAACACGACATTACGCGACCACATGGGTGGCACGCAATGTTGGTTTCTTCGTCCGCATCGGATTGCATTGCTAAACTTGGGCACCCTGTTTTCCTTATTTCTCGTGTATAGAAAAGGTTTGACGATGATTTCAGAACATGGTGACCAAACTTCATAAACCAATCAAGAAGGCTAGGGGCGTGTTTTTGTTGGGAAGAGCCGATAAGCAAATGTTAGGATCGCACTTAGAAAATGAATGGGCATCGTTTAATTCCGGGACTATGAATGTAAAGGAATTGTGGACTAACTTTAAGTGCATTGTAAATAAAGGGTTAGAGAAACAATTGCCATTAAAGACGTTTAAGGATGGAAAAGATCCACCGTGGTATAATAATAATGTTAGAAAGGTGCTGAGAAAGCAAAGACTGTTGCACTCTAGATTCAAAAAAGAACACGCAAATGATGACTGCTAAAAGTTAGTGGAGATTCGTGCGTCTATAAAAAGATCGATGCGGGAAGCATACAATAATTACCACAGCCATCTTACCAAAAGATCTTTCCGAGAACCCGAAAAAATTCTGGTCCTATGTAAAAACGATAAGCGGGTCGAAGCCCACTGTCCAGTCACTCGTTGATCATTCCGGGGCAGTAGTAGAAGAAAGCAAACGGAAAGCTGAAGTTCTAAATTTAACCTTTAAGAAATCTTTCACGCAGGAGGACCGCACAAATGTACCATCATTTGATCAATGTACTAATTCCGAAATGGAGGACATAGTAATAAGTATTTCCGGTGTAGAGAAGCAGCTGAGAGAGCTAAATTCGAAAAAGTCTGCTGGTCCGGATGGAATATCAGTTCGGTTTTACAAAGAGTATTATGCGGTATTGGCCCCCTACTTAGCTTGCATTTATCGCGAATCTTTAATTCAGCGCAAAGTTCCTAGTGATTGGAAAAAAGCGCAGGTGAATCCCGTTTATAAGAAAGGAAAGAGAACTGACCCACACAATTACAGGCCAATATCGTTCACATCAGTTTCATTTAGAATTTTGGAGCATATTCTCAGTTCGAGTATAGTAAATTTCCTTGAAACGGAAAAGCTTCTTTCTATGAATCAGCACGGGTTTAGGAAACATCGTTCATGTGAAACTCAGCTTGCCCTTTTCTCACATGACATCTTCCGAGCCATGGATGAAGGGCAACAGGCGGATTGTGTTTTTATCGACTTCAAAAAGGCGTTCGACGCGGTGCCACACTGCAGACTGCTAACGAAGATACGAGCTTATGGAATAGGTTCACAGATTTGTGACTGGCTGGAAGACTTCCTAAGTAATAGAACGCAGTACGTTGTTCTCGCCGGCGAGTGTTCATCAGAGACGAGTGTATCGTCAGGCGTGCCCCAGGGGAGTGTGATAGGACCGCTATTATTTTCTATCTATATAAATGATCTGATGGACAGAGTAAGTTGTAATTTGCGGCTGTTTATTGATGATGCTGTGGTGTATGGGAGGGTTTCGTCTTTAACTGACTGTAATAGCATACAGGATGACTTCGACAAAATTTCTAGTTGGTGCGAAGAATGGCAGCTAGCTCTCAATGTAGAAAAATGTAAGGTGATGCGCATGAGTAGGAAAAACAATCCCATAATGTTCGAATACAGCATTAGTAGTGAGCTTCTTGATGCTGTCGCGTCGTTCAAATATCTGGGCGTAACATTGCAGATCGAAATGAAATGGAACGAACATGTAAGGACAGTTGTAAGGCGGACAGCCGACTTCGGTTTATTGGGAGAATTTTGGGAAGGTATACTTCATCTGTAAAGGAGAGCCATTTTTGACAAATGAGGTAACATATATGAAAACAGCTAAGCACTAGAAGACAGTAAAATTGGCTGCATAGATGAGGAAATCAAAGAAAAACTTGGAATGAACACCATAGATGTAGCAGTTAGTTCGAACAGGCTGAGATACTGGAGTCATGTAACACACATGGGATAAGCAAGTTTATGTAAGAGAGTCATGCGTTAGGCAGTAGAGAGTATGAGGAGTCGAGGTGAACCAAAGAGAAAGTATTTGGATTCGCGAAGAATGACTTCGAAGTAACAAGCTTATCATCAGAGGAGGAGTTTTATAAGGGGGACTATGCTTCACATTAAACGCTGAAAAACGTAATCGGTCTTAAAAGGTAGTGGTGGCGATGATGATGACTGAGGTAACAGGTAGTTCATCATTGTACGAGTGAAGGCTAACAGTCATATCAAATGGAATACACACATCGCAATGAAGGGTGCCTAGTCAGTGGCATCAATACGATGTTGTACCCACGCTGTTTAAACAAAACTGAAGAGTCACTGTTTCGGAATGCTGCAATTTTTGACCCATTACGACTACGACTTCTTAAGTTTGATATTTGACTTAGAACTTCCTAAAACCTTCTTCCTCTGCAACCATACAAAATTATGCTCCTCCGCCTCCTTGCGACGTCATTCTCGGGCCAGCGACGCTTTATAAAACACGTCATCGACAAAAAAGCGAAAAGAATAGAGTTCAGAAATTCATGCGAGTCTTAAAGCCGCGGTGGAATGGACGAGCGCTCTAAGGAGCCTTGTTGCGGAGTGCGCTGTTGCTCCCCTCGGAGTTTCGAGTCCTCTCTCTCTCTCTCTCTCTCCCCCTCTCTCTCTCCCACTCTCTGTCGCGCGTGTGTGTGTTGTTCTTGGATTAGTTTAAGTAGGTTGTAAGCCTATGGACTAATAACCATAGCCCGCCGCTGTGGCCGAGGGGACTAAGGCGCTCCAGTCACGGTCTGCACGGCCACTACGGTCGGGGGTTCGAATCCCCCCTCGGGCATGGATATTTGTGCCGTTCTAGTTCGTAAGTAGTTCATAAGTAGTTTGTAAGTTTAGGGACTGATGACCCCGTAGTTAAGTCCCATAGACTATACAAACATTTGAACATTTGTAAAGGTGACCGTGTATAAAACACTTGTACGACCACGTCTTGAGTATTGCTCAAGTGTTTGGAACCCGCAGCAGATCAGTTTAAAGGAAGACATAGAAGCAGTTCAGAGGCGAGCAGCTAGGTTTGTTACTGGTAGGTTCGACCAATGCGCGAGTGTCACGGAAATGCTCCGGCAACTCAGTTGGGGATCGCTGGAGGAAAGACGACGTTCTTTCCGTGATTTGTGTTGAGGAAATTTAGAGGGCGGAAGCTGAGTGTAGTACGATCTTACTGCCACCTACTTACATTTCGCGTAGTGATAACAAAGACAAGATAAGAGAAATTAGGGCTCGTACGGAGGCATATAGGCATTCTTTTTTTCCTCGTTCTGTTTGGGAGTGGAATAGGAAAGGAAAGGCCTAGTAGTGGTACAGTGTACTCTCCGCCACGCACCTTACGGTGGATTGCAGAGTATGGATGTTGAAGCAGATGTAGAACTGGCCCGGGTACATCACCCTCTGCTACACTACATCAGCTTTGGCAGTACTCGAGAGAAGCACGAACTTCTACACCGCACCGTCACATCCAGAGTCTGTTTGATTCACTGCCGAGGAGTCAGTGACGAATATAGCATATATTTTGGGGGGAGGGGGCCAAGATTAAAAATTTTGTGGCATCGTATCTCAAACCGATACCTAAACGGAAAAAGTTGTTGGATGTTCCGTTCCATGCTTGGTTATGGCGTTTTCATAGGAGGCATAAATCAATGACCAGCTTTATAATAAAAAATAAACAAAATTAAAAACAATTTAAAAAGTTTATATATATCGAAATAAGCATCAAACAAAAAACTACAAAGAACAAAACATTTCTAGCTTCTAGGGGGAAAGCATATGGCGCTATGGTTGACCCGCTAAATGGCGCTGCCATAGGTCAAACGGATGTCAACTGCATTTTTTTAAATAGGTACTCCCACTTTTTATTACATATTCGTCTTGTACGTAAATAGATATGAGTGTTTTATTTGGAACACTTTTGTCGCTTTGTGATAGATGGCGCTGTAATATTACGAACATATTGCTCACAATTTTAGACGAACAGTGGGTAACAAGTAAGTTTTTTAAATTAAAACACAGAACGTAGGTACGTTTGAACTTTATTTCGCTTGTTCCAATGTGATACATGTACTTTTATGAAATTACCCTCTATTATGAGAACGCATGCTGTTACTGCGTGATTACCTGTAATTACCTCATGACTTCAATAAATGATCAAAATGATGTCCTTCAACTTCAATGCATTTGGCAATACGCGTAACTTAATTCCTCTCAACAGTGAGTAGTTCGCCTTCAGTAATGTTCTCACACGCATTGACAATGCGCTGACGTATGTTTTCAGGCGTTGTCGGTGAATCACGATAACAAATGTACTTCACTTTTTCCCACAGAAAGAAATCCGGGGATGTGCCATGGTATGGTGCTTCTACGGCCAATCCACCTGTCATTAAATATTCCATTTAAGACCGCTTCAACTGCACGCGAGCCATGTGCCAGACATCCATCATGTTGAAAGTATATCGCCATTCTGTCATGTAGTGAAACATCTTGTAGTAAAATCGGTAGAACATTACATAAGAAATCTGCATACATTGCACCATTTAGATTGCCATCGATAAAATAGGGGCCAAATTCCTTCCTCCCATAATGACGCACCATACATTAACCCGCCAAAGTCGCTGACGTTCCACTTGTCGCAGCCACCGTGGATTTTCCGTTGCCCAATAGTGCATATTATGCCGGTTTACGTTACCTCTGTTTGTGAAAGACGCTTCGTCACTAAACAGAACGCGTGAAAAAATCTGTTATCGTCCTGTAAATTTATTTTGTGCGGAGTGGCAAAACTGTACGCGACGTTCGTTCAAAGTCTTCACCATGCAAATCCTGGTGCATAGAAATATGGTAAGTGTGCAATACATGCTGATGTAGAATTCTCCACACCGACGTTTTTGAGATTCCCGATTCTCGCGTATTTTGTCTGCTGCCGATGTGCGGATTAGCCGCAACTGCAGCTAAAACACTTACCTCGGCATCATCATTTGTTGGAGGTAGTGGTTGACGTTTCACTTGTGGCTGAACACTTTCCGTCTCTTTAAATAACGTAATTATCCGACGAATGGTATGGACACTTGGATGATGACTTCCAGGATAACGAGCAACATACATAGCACAGGCCTGTTGGGCATTTTGATCACAATAGCCATACATAAATATCATATCCACCTTTTCTGCAATTGGTAAACGGTCCATTTTAACACGAGTAATGTAGTACGAAACAAATACCGTCTGCACTGGCGAAATGTTACATGATACCACGAACCTATACCTTTGTGACTAATACAGCGCCATCTATCGCAAAGCGATAAAAGTGTTCCAAGTAAAACATTCATATTTATTTACGTATTAGACGAATCTGTAATAAAAATGGGGGAACATATTTTTCAAAAAATGCAGTTGATATCCGTTTGACCTTTGGCAGAGCCATCTAACTGGCCAACCATAGCGCCATCTGTTTCCCCCTCTCAAGCTGGAAAAGTTTTGTTCTTTGTAGTTTTTTCGTTTGATGCTTGTTTCGTGAGATATTTGGCCCGGTCACTATCAATGGACCACGTTTCTAAATGAAACCGACAAACTTCGTGGGATGGTAGAGGATGGCTGGAGGAACAGAATGAGGTACGGAACCCGTGTCCGTAAACGTCACCCGACGGCACTACCCGTAAAGCTTATAGGTGCTGGCGTTTGCTCCAGTTCATTTCCTTGCATTTATGGTATCCATCGGTGAAATACATTAAAGGCGTCGACATCACGAAATATCTACCGTTATTCATATCATGTGTCCCATCTCTGTACACTCCAGCAGCGAAGATGGTGATGTCTGCTGCACAAGTCGACGTTAGTCTACAAAACACAACATAGTACCGCTGTCATTCTCTGTCAGTTACATCCATTATACTATGCTATAGCGAACAACATCGAAGATTGTGTTGGAGGTTTTGAGAGGAAATAAACCATGGCTAGAAGCCGTAGTACGTCACCATCAGCTATCACAGCAAGAGAGAATTACAATCATAGGAAACATGGCCTGTCCTTACAGCTGTTAGGTTAGCTCCACCGGCTCTCGTTGCAATCACTCACAAACTCCGAAAATCGAAAACCAAACTTTACTGACCTGCCCGCGGTCTGTGTGTGCATAGAACGACGCGTTCGCCGCCCGAGGGGTGGCCTAGCGGCGAGCGCCAGCACCTATCATTTTGACGCTCGGTAGCACCGTTGGGTGATGTTTCCGGACACGGGTTCCCTACCTCGTTTTGTTCCTCAAGCCATCCTCTACCACTCCACTAAGTTTGTTGGTATCATTGTTTGGCCATTAAAATTCTACACCACGAAGATTACGTGACACAGACGCGAAATTTAACCGACAGGAAGAAGATGCTGTGATATGCAAATGATTAGCTTTTCAGAGCATTCGCACAAGGTTAGCGCCGGTGGCGACACCTACAACGTGCTGACACGAGGAAAGTTTCCAACCGATTTCTCACACACAAACAGCAGTAGACCGGCGTTGCCTCATGAAACGTTGTTGTGATGCCTCGTGTAAGGAGGAGAAATGCGTACCATCACGTTTCCGACTTTGATAAAAGTCGAATTGTAGCCTATCGCGATTGGCGCTTATCGCATCGCGACATTGCTGCTCGTATTGGTCGCGATCTAATGACTGTTTGCAGAATATGGAATCGGTGAGTTCAGAAGTGCAATACGGAACGCCGTGCTGGATCCCAACGGCCTCCTATCACTAGCAGTCGAGATGAGAAGCATCTTATCCGCATGGCTGTAACAGATCGTGCAGCCACGTCTCGTTCCCTGAGTCAACAAATTGGGACGTTTGCAAGACAACAACCATTGCACGAACAGTTTGGCAATATCGCGGTGAACGTACATTGGAAGCGTGTATTCGTCATCGCCATACTGGCGTATCACCCGGCGTGATGGTATGGGACCGGCCGCGGTGGCAGAGGGGACTGAGGCGCGCCAGTCACGGTCTGCACGGCCACCACGGTCGGGGGTTCGAATCCCCCCTCGGGAATGGATATTTGTGCCGTCCTTAGTCTTAGCTAGTTCATAAGTAATTTGTAAGTTTAGGGACTGATGACCCTGTAGTTAAGTCCCATAAGCTCTACAAACATTTGAACATTTTTTTGGTGGTATGGCGTGCCATTGGTTACACGTCTCGCTTACCTCTTGTTCGCATCGACGGCACTTTGAACGGTGGCCGTGACATTTCAGATGTGTTAATACCCGTGGCTCTTACCCTTCATTCGATCCCTGCGAAACCCTACATTTCAGCAGGCTTATGCACTACCGCATGTTTCAGGTCCTGTACGGGCCTTTCTGGATATGGAAAAAGTTCGACTACTGCCGTGGACAGCACATTCTCCAGATCTCTCACCAATTCAAAACGTCTGGTCAATGGTGGCCGAGCAACTGGCTCGTCACAATACGCCAGTCACTACTCTTGATGGACTATGGTATCCTGATGAAGCTACATGGGCATCTGTACCTGTACACGCCATCCAAGCTCTGTTTGACTCAATGCCCAGGCGTATCAAGGACGTTATTACGGCCAGAGGTGGTTGTTCTGGGTAATGATCTCTCAGGATCTATGCACCCAAATGATAATGTGACAGTGTAATCACATGTCAGTTCTAGTATAATATATTTGTCCAATGAATACCCGTTTATCATCTGCATTTCTTCTCGGTTTAGCAATTTTAATGGCCAATAGTTTATATATATATAGTACTAATTTCTTTTCTTTATATTCATTATTTCGGCTCCACCTTATTTATATACGCCACTGCGAGTAGTGTAGGGGCCATTGTAGCTAGCATTAGTGACAAAGCTCAGTTGCCTCAATACCAATTTCTTTATCTTCCTCGCTTCACATGGATCTGTGTTTTCAATCACGTGATCTCTGTACAACATGTTACCTCCGAAATAAATCTGTCTGTAATATCACGGATCCTTCCTGGTGTTTCATTATGTATGGCCAGTAGTCTATAACTGCTACGTATTGTACCTGGTTAACCTATTTCGAATGAATGAAATAAATCACAATTTGCGATGTCATGGCCTCACTGTACCAAGTCTAGATGAAATACCAAAGTGTGGCGAATGAAAATTTGTGCCCGGCCGGGATTCGAACCCGAGATATCCTGCTTACCAGGCAGACGCGTTGACCACTCCGCCACCGAAGACACAGGGATCAGCCCCACTGCAGAGGACTCTTCCCTGGACGTCTCCCGCCATACACAAATCTCCATTCGCCACGCTGTCTCTTTCCTATACCACAGCCTATTTATACTATAATGCTCGCAGCCACAATACTGTATTCCCGCGTCAGGGAGAACAGAGCATGAGGTATCGAGACACAATTTATTGTCGTCAGGAGCCCAGCCTCTGCTTGTATACAATTATATACATTTTAGACGAATTACAGCGTTCAAATGAATGAAATTAATCGCAATTTGCGGTGTCATGGCCTCACTGTACCAGGTCTAGATGAAATACCAAACTGTGGCGAATGAAACTTTGTGCCCGGCCAGGAATCGAACTCGGGATCTCCTGGTTACTAGGCAGACGCGAAGACACAGTGATCAGCGCGACAGCAGAGGACTCTTCCCTGCACGTCTCCCGCCACAGTTTGGTATTTCATCTAGACCTGGTACAGTGAGGCCATGACACCGCAAATTGCGATTAATTTCATTCATTGGAACGCTGTAATTCGTCAAATATATATATAATTGTATACAGACCGAGGCTGGGCTCCTGACGACAATTAATTGTGTCTCGATACCTCATGGTCTGTTTTCCCAGATGCGGGAATACAGTATTGTGGCTGCGAGCATTATAGAATAAATAGGCTGCGGTATAGGAAAGAGACAGCGTGGCGAATGGAGATTTGTGTGTGGCGGGAGGCGTGCAGGGAAGAGTCCTCTGAAGTGGGGCTGGTCACTGTGTCCTCGTTGGCGGAGTGGTCAACGCGTCTGCCTTGTAAGCAGGAGATCTCGGGTTCGAATCCCGGCCGGGCACAAATTTTCATTCGCCACAGTTTGCTATTTCCTTAGGCCTGGTACAGTGAGGTCTTGACATCGCAAATTGTGATTTATTTCATGCATTTGAACGCTGTAATTCGTCAAAAATATATATAATTGTATTTCGAATGACGTTTTGTATTTTTTACTATTGTGGGTTTCTCTTACAACCAGTTTTGTTCAATGAGCGCCTGAGATGTTCTTGGTTTCACCAAACATTTTCATATCTGAATGTACGTAAATGAGATCTTTTGCCGGCCGCGGTGGCCGAGGAGACTGAGGCGCTCCAGTCACGGTCTGCACGGCCACTACGGTCGGGGGTTCGAATCCCCACTAGGGCATGGATATTTGTGCCGTTCTAGTTCGTAAGTAGTTCATAAGTAGTTTGTGAGTTTAGGGACTGATGACCCCGTAGTTAAGTCCCATAGACTATACAAAAATTAGAACATTGAGATCTTTTATTTACTTTTCTTAATTTTATTTAGAAGATAAATTCAAACCATAATTTATGTTCTTTACATTTACCGCTGTATCGTCGCTTGATGCGCGAAGAAACCACTCATTTTAACAATCCGGCGGTTTTGGTTCAAGTTGCTTTGAAATAAATTCATCATTAACAGATGCAGTCGCAGTTCTGCCATGAGGTATTCCGCTGCTTCAGTAATGGATCTGAAAATTTCATTGCGGCCGTGCATTATCTGTAATGGATCCCACTCGTAGTTTTACATTTGGCGAGCGGCGTTTCCCGTTACTATTCTGATGGGCTTCACTGCTGATGAATCAGATTTTGTGATCGCGTTACTCTATCTTTCGTCTCTCAGAAATGTCGCATTATTTAAAATTAATAAACAAAGAATCAATGCTAATGAACCCATTATCCCGACATATGAGACAAAATGGTTTACAACTGTTTCACGCACATTTAGTCCAAAATATAACGACATGGAGTGGTTCAGTCAATTCCTCTCAGTTCATGGGGCCTCACTGTTGGAGTAGATGGCAAGCTGTTTGTAGTGATCCATACTCATACATCAAAGACTCCGTCTGAAAGCCCCACTTCTGACAATTGAATTTGAGCTTCTCATTGTAATCTGCTGAGAGGCTTCCTCATTGCCCACTGCTCTGTTCAAGGAGGAAGAAGCTCCTTCTTTCTCTAGATGAATTAAATCTTCAACGTCCTCACTATGTCGGGGATTGTATGAAAATGTTCGTGGTTCGATAGCATTTACAGACTTTTAAATGTTTCTCTTAAGTGACAACTATCCGTCTAGCGCAGATCGTTTTGAGAACGCCTGCCCGGAGGCTTCTCTTATGATTCCCATTCTTCAAGAAAACCGGAATTAAAAGTAATCCTTACATATTACTGTACAACCTTTACACTTGAAGATTACTTTTTACTCCGGTTTTCTTCAAAAGGTGGAGGATCGTGGAATTATTTAAAAAATGTGGAACACATTTCAAATAGAGAGTGCAATGAGTGAAGAAAAAATCTTGAACATCCGCTGTTAAACCGACATCTACAAATAATTTTATCATTTTGAACCGTTAAATTCTGTTAAATAAAGTAAATAAAGATGATTTTTAATTTAGGTAGAGCCACAGACAGGCAATTAAAAATATATATTGCAACCATTTGACTGTATTGGTTGTTTATTGTAGTATCCGGATTTCGGCCTTGAGCCATTTTCAGGTATAATGTCGAAGTCATCGGACTTCGCAAGTCATCTGCATTTCGACGATGTATTGTAAAGTCGGATGACTTTGACATTGTACCTCAATATGGCTAAAGGGTAAAATATGGATAGACGATAAACAACAAATACCGTAAAACGGCGGCAATGTTATGGAAAAAACGAACAGTACTTTCAGATAAAGTCTCAACTATAGAAAGTAACATATTTTTGTATTAAGACATAAACACGAATATCATTGTAGTAGCTTCATAAAAATACGCTACACTTTCATCATATCCATGTGGTCACCAATCCAGTAAGGGTAAGTAGAACATCAGCATCGGTAATGAGCCATTTAGTCAAAAATAGAGATAGGAAAACATGTCATGTAGCTACAAAAGAGTTTAGATTCTGAAATAGTTTTTGTCTAGCAGTATTTGTAAATTAAGATCTGTTAAAATTGCTAAATTGCTGTCCATCAAAACACTTTTGGCAAAACTCAGTATGAACTTTTTTCAAGTCAATTACCACACCAAATTTTGGATGATGTTAATATAGTAAGAAATGTTAATGTGAAATTCTTAGTAGTTTTTAAACTTAACTGTTAAGATTAGAGACAACACAACCCTCAAATGAGCCTTGACGTGTAGTGATAGCATTATTAGAACTGAAATACATTAATATAGTAGTTCCTCAGAAGGGCGCGTAAAAATGAAAACTTTTTCAGATACCCATAAATGACTTTTTCAATAATATTAGACTAGCATAGTCAGCGTTAGTGGCAGTTAAAATAGCTGAGAATAGAATGTCATCGCTGCGGCGGATTAGCCGTGCGCACTGGGGCGCCGTGCTGCAGTGCGCACGGCCGTTGGCCGTCGGGGATACAATTCCCCCCTCGGGCATGGGTGTTTGTGTTGTCCTTAGGTTAGTTTACTTTAGTTTAGGTAGTTTGTAAGCTACGGACTAATGACCAGGCAGCTGAGTCCGATACATTTACAAACATTTGAACATTTTTTGAGAATGTTATCAGGATCTTATGGATCAGAATCGAATTATCACTGTGTAAAAAGTCAATGCGTTATGATTACGTAATTACTATTTGCATTTTCAGTTTATAGTTGCCTATGGAGTTATTTACTGTGGAGGAAATGTATTAAAATATGAATGCAGTTATCAACCTATAGTTAAGGGTAGCGATAGAGTTTTAACAGAACCTATTAAAATCCCTATAGAAACCTCAACTGTGCAAGCAGAAAAAGTCAGTTTTGAAATTTATTTTTCCAATACAGAATTACGTACAATAAATATTAAAAACTGTCCACAAATTTCTCGTAATTAAAAACAAAAGGAAGACAATCGCGTAATTTAATTAGGAGTTTCTGTCGGAAACAATGAGAAAGACCACCTAGAGATAAAAAAAATGATATGCTTTGCATTCCGCAACATCAGAAACATACGTAAGAAGAAGGTTGAATCAAGGCCACCAAAATTAGACAACTATCAGGCTTGGGGCTGTGTATGGAACCGCAACGCTGGAAATAGAGTAGGAAAATGGCACGAACAAAGTTATGAAAATAGAAAGAAGACTTGATAGAAGCATACTTCAGCCAATAACAACAGAAAATACTGTAACTGGTAAATAAATAGATAAGGAAATTTCGTCGTGATGCACATATTTTTCTTATGACCTCTGTGTATATGCAGTATGGTCCGAGGAAGAAACACAAAGTTTGTGATGCGAGCTGAATGCCGGACCGTTGGCCTTGCTGTAGGTCGAGTACAGACTTTCTTTAGCAAGACGGGAGACGGGCCCCACGACCCCGGCGCCATTTATCCCCGGAGAAAGTCCTCAATACTAACACGATACGAGACTCAGGCAGTTCTGAAAAAAACTGAAACTAGGAATATTCCTCTCCCCCCTCCCTTAAGTGTGATTGAATCCGGCACCTCTAATGGCGGAGTCAAAGTGTTCTACTCGCTAGTCTACAGACGATGCTAGTAGGGGTAAAACCTCATTAAATTTGAAGGTAATTTGGTGGTATACATTGTGTGAAATTCAGTACTCAGAACTGTCATCTGTGGAAGTAGCAGCGGTTGAGCAATGAGTCTGACTTAAGAGGAGAGAGACGGATACTATGCTTCCGCTCTATGTTGGAGTTCATCTGGCGTACCGAATCTGCAGACGGTGTAGAGCATCAGCCGAATACATTAATACGGTAGCAGGCAGGAGGGTTTCCAAGACATGGACTCTCTCATTTCCTTGTTGGAAGATATCACGAAGTTCTTTAGAACAGAGCACTGCCACTGGCCTTAATAAGTCAAAAATGTAATAGCTCGTGTCCAGATATGTGAACCACAGGTTGATGGCAGACAGGGTGAATAGCAATTTTCGGCCGTTTGCTGATGATATTGTGGTGTAGAGAAGCTGATGACGCTGAGTATAATAGTACACAAGGTGACTTATGAAGTATATTCGCGAAGTGTCTCGCCGGCATTGATTAGCCGTAAAGCCGTCGGCACACGGACCATGAGTCTGAACGTGTGTGGTCAACGTGCCGAGTCCAACGTGTGGCTGAACGCTCGGAGGCGGCGCAACTTGTGCATACGAGGCGTGTGCCTCAACGAGCTACACGCGACGGCAGCGCGCTCCAGCGGCAGATGTCGGCGGCATCAGGTTCTGGAATCTAACTGTTTACGAAATAAAAAGAGTAGAATTCTTGCTTTACCTCTATTATATCGCTTATTTCCGCGCTTGTGCATATGTTCGTCGTGTTTTGTGATATAGGCCCACATAAGTTACATGTTATGTCAATAAGTGCAGCGAGTTATAAAAGTTTCATGACAAACTGTGCGATATAAAATTAGAAATGGCCTTCATATGAGGCAAACATTATTGCAACAGCCTCGCTTTCTAGTAAAACTTAAAGGTCATTCTTTCACGGTCAGTGTTACTATTCAGTAGAAGAATGTTAAGAACGTGTAAAATGCAATACGTGAAACAATGAAGTAGGCATTTTAGTCAAAGTTCGATTAAAAAAATAAAATTTGTTTCCGAGGAGCCTTGAACCAGCGCCTGGGACATCTTCCATTTCGCAGTCCACGTCTCTATTGCCTATGTCGGTTGCTGACATATAGTTATAACAAATGATGTAAAGAACAATTCGTGTTGATAGATCTTCAATTCGTCTTGCTTTGAAACGGCAAATTACTGTAATACGGAAATTTTTTAACCACATATAAGACGTTTCCAGTCATTTATTCCATCAAATAGTACCTCTAATGACCGGTTTTCGAGAGATTCTCAATTTACTCAGGTGCTTTTACTTGTTCTGAAATGTCATACGTCCATAAGACCTAGGTTGTATACAAAAAAACTCATGAAATACGACGGCCAATATAACATCTTCATCTCTCTACCGAAAAGAACTGCCCCCCTCCCCGGATAGCCATTGGTGTGACGTCGGTGGCGTTCCCCATCTTATTGGTGATCGTTCAGAGAATCGTTGAGAATATCTGGCATACTTGATACAGCCCGACACGTTGGGAAAGCCTTGCCAACGTGCGGTTCGCACGTAGATACGTCAGAAACTCGCCACGTTGGCCACTCAAGTTCAGACACACGCTTCGCGTGCCGACAGCTTAACCGATCCACTAGATGGCAGTGACGCAATTTCTAGCTGCCTATGCTGACTGGTGAGTAACAGACTGCCAAGTGCAGGTAACCCGCGCGCGCGGCAGTACAGTATACACAATGGCTTCAAAATCAGGGAACGTTGACAGGCATAGAGAAGTAACTGTCTATCTCCCAGTGTTGGAACAACATTTGATCTGGTTTTGGATTCATTTTATCTCATCAACAGGAACTGTTCGTAATTGCCGGCCGCGGTGGCCGAGGGGATTAAGGCGCTCCAGTCACGGTCTACACGGCCACTATGGTCGGGGGTTCGAATCCCCCCTCGGGCATGGATATTTGTGCCGTCCTAGTTCGTAAGTAGTTCATAAGTAGTTTGTAAGTTTAGGGACTGATGACCCCGTAGTTAAGTCCCATAAACTATACAAACATTTGAACATTTGTTCGTAATTACAGATAAACATGTGAAGATAACAACCATTCCACGTGGCGCAACGTGCCTGGGATAACCTTTAAATGAATACTTCTTTCTCCTGTGGAAACATTTCACGCCACACTCGCAACGCTATCAACTGTTGTGACTAAAGGACGCCCAAGTTCAAACAATACCAATTTAATTACATAAATTAGTCTTACAAGTTCTGGTAACTAGTATACGTCGTCACGGAATAATGTTTTGACGAGACGACGTAGAGAAACAATAGATAAATAAAGCTCCTTCTGGCGTTAACAAAATAAAAGCTCTCTTTTATCAGTGCACAGTAGAATCGTGGGACGGCACATCAAAAGTTAGTCCACAAATTCTACTTTAGAAATTACTGAAAAATATTGAAGTTCACCAAAGAGAGTCCAGAGACGAAGTCCGTAACGGCGCAAGAGTTGGAATCTACGAGAAGCCGAGAGATTGTCCAGAGTATACGCCCAAAGGAGTCCTGTGGAATAGCGAAGATAGTATTCGTCCGCAGGCGAGTGTTCCCGTAATTGGCTTACGATGGGGCCGGCTGCTTCACTAGATATATCCAGCTCTAACAAATCCTGTGCGAGAGTAGTGATAGTTACCGTAGTGCTGTCTTCAGCGCTCTCTGTTTTGCATTTGCTCCATCTGCAACAAGTAGTGCACGTTATGTATGTTGTTGTTGATGCTGTCATCCTTGGCGTACCCGGAAATGACGGTTTCGTGGCTGAATGTGTGCTGCATGAGGTACGCCTTCGGAGCAGGCTGCCAGAAATACTTACCGGTTAAGTGGTTGCCGGCTCACATGTGCTATCCTGGAGCCGCCAAAACATCAACCTCCTTGTACTCATCCAACCATGCTTGGAAGAAATCTACATTTCCAGTTTCATATGATGCTTGTTATGCCCCTGACAGTGTTATTTGGAATACGGAAGATTCAAGTTGCTCAACACCCAACTTCAGAATTATCCACTGCGCATATTGTCGTTGTATTTAACAGATTTCTATACCAACACCCACAAACATGCTTCATGATAGGCCTTCTTCCAGTAAATCTGCCCTCACATAGGCATCAACTGGATATCGTCCATGTCTTTTTGTCCTAGGCATCTTCCTTAATTTGTTTGTGTCTTCTTCCTTTCTTCACATCTATTAACATATCAAACCTTCTTTTTCTTTTTCCTCTTTTTCCTTCTACTTTGCCCTCCATTGTCCTCTGCAGTAGACAGTTCCTATGAGTCCCACCAAACACTTTTTCCCCTTTTATATCATCCTCATATAGTTCCTTTCCTCATTTACCCTGCTCAACACCTCCTCATTTCCCATTCTATCGATCCATTTCACTTTCTCCATCCTTCTCCATAGACACATTTCAAAAATGTCTGAATATATTTGTTCTTTCTGTCTGACTTTTCACGTTTGACAACCATAAGACACCAAATTTCAAAAAAAAAAAAAAAAAAAAAAAAAAAAAAAAAAAAAAAAAAAATAATAATAACATTTGGCGAACTTTCCCATGTATGCTCTGTGTCTCACTTCTTCTGTACAACTCTTTAAGAGATATTATTTGTGTTCTGTTCCCAAGTCGCGAGAAAAGCAGTGGAATGGATAGTGTTTTGAAAAGAGGATATAAGATTAACATTAACGAGAGCTAAACAAATGTAATGGAATGTAGTCCAAGAAAATCAGACGATAGTGAAGGAATTAGATTAAGTAAGACAATAGAAGTACCAGATGAGTTTCGGTATTTGGGTAGCAAAATAACTTGTGGTGGCCGAAGTGGAAAAGATATAAAATCAAAAATGGCTATGGAAAGAAAAGTATTTTTGAAGAATTTTGGCCGTGCGGGAGCAGCCGAGCGATCTGGAACGCCACGTTACGGATCGCGTGGCCTCCTTCGTCGGGGGTTCGAATCCTCCCTCTGGAAAGAATGTGTATGTTGTCCTTAGGTTAGTTTAACTTAGTTTAAGTAGTTTTTAAGTCTAGGGACTTATGACCAAAGTAGTTTGGTCCCATAAGAATTACAAACATTTGAACATTTTATTTGAAGTATTTTGTTGACATCCAATATTAATATAACTGCTCGAACGTGTTTTTGAAGGCATTTGTCTGGAGTGTAGCCTTCCACGGAATTGAAACCTGGATGATAAGGAGTTCAAACAGAAAAAGCTTTAGAAGTGTGGTGCTACAGGAAAATATTGAAGATCAGATGGGTCGGTCGCGTAAGTAATGAGGTACTGAACAGAATTGGGAAGAAAAGAAATTTGTGGCATATCTTGATTAAAAGAAGAGATAGATTAGTAATACACATTCTAAGACATCAAGAAATCGTCAATTTAGCAATTTAGGGAAGTATGGGAGGTAAAAATCCCAAAGGGAGGCCAAGAGACGAATACGGAAAGCAGGTTCAAAGGGATGTAGACTGCCGTTAAGAGGCTTGGCTAGGATTGGGTAGCTTAAAGAGCAGCATAAAGCCAGTCTTGGGACTGAAGATTAAAATAACAAGAAGAAAATCTTTCTGTCGTACAATTCAGACAAGTTATTAAGAAACGTTTGTCATGAAAGATTTTGTTTTGTGTATTGTTTTTGGTCATCGCTTTTCTACATTTTTATTTAGTTTATTACTTGTCAGTCAGTTTTACCCCTGACCACGACTATGGAGGTTATAGTCCACAGCTTGGGCTCTTACCCATATTTGACGCGGCAAGAAATCCGAGAACTTTTTATGCAATGACTCAGTCGCTATAGACTTCGTGCCCACATTACTCGTTGTGTTTGGTGTCAGAAAGGAAAACACGAGTCATCGTCTCCATAAATCCGTGCTGTGCTAGATGCTACCCTTGCGTAAATCCATGTACTTGTTTTATTTATTTTGGGCTACATTTATTCCTACCAAAGTTTACGACGGTGGAGCTATTGCACTTAAGGAGAGGGACACTAACAGTATTATAGGTGATATTAATATTGTTAAATGAGAGAAACCTAGGCATAGATGCGATCCACTCACAAGGAAAGTACTTGGGCTCGAACAAACACCAAAATCGTATGACAGATAATGTAAAGATCCCTTATTACACTAGTGATACTCCCGCATCTGCAAAACTCTGCAGTCGTCCGTCAGAGGCCTCTGCGTGTGCCATGCCGCAGTGCACTTTGACCTGTCGGTTCGCCAGTAGGGACGGTGCAGTGTGCCTCCGAAGTTGCGTTTTGTGACGTTATTTGTGTGGTGAAGCGTCAGATTGGGCGGCGATTGGCAATCAGTCCTGCTAATGTATTGCGATTAGTTGAGATGAAGTTACGAAGAACCCTTCTTAGTGTAGAAGATGAATCATTTGCATGCTTTCTCGTATCTATTATGGTACAGAAATACGAGCATAAGTTAGATACTGTTGTCACAAACTCATAATAATGATAATAGGGATGATAATGACGAACAATTCATTGCAAGCGGTAGTGCTACGGTAAGTGCGGGAAGAGGCGATGGAAGCAGTGGCAGTGAATACCAACAGTCTTTTGGAAGAAAGGTTAAAGTTGCAACTATCATCACGGCTTTTGATGACAATTCGCTAGAGAACATGTACGATGATTATTACATAAGTTATAGTTAAGATAACTGCATTACGTATGGCGTCTACAATTACATCTACAGTGCTATCTAGAGCATGGTTGCCGACCTTTGCAGAAAAACGACACCCACCAGCACATTGACATGTACGTAGAGATCCTGTAAGCAAACGTTCATACAGATATGTTTGTTCGACCTCATTTACTTTCCTTGTCAGTTGAAATCAGGTTATCCGCGGTGGAGCGGCCGAGCGTTCTAAGGCCCCTTGCCGAGGAGCACGCGGTTACTCACCGTCGGAGATTCGAGTCGTTCCTCGGGCATGGGTGATTGTATTGTCCTTAGCATAAGTTACTTTAAGTAGTTTGTAAGCCTATGGACTAATAACGAACGTAGTTAAGTCCCTTAGATTTACAAACCAGGCCAGATATACAAATCAGGCTCCATTAGAAATAAAGAACAACTCCATGTCCGAGCAGTTTTCTGTTATTTCAGTGAAGAGCCACTCAGAAAAGTGAAGGCGTTGAGGAGCATCTACAGGGTTTTATGTATGAAGAACACACACGGTTAGGGATGCATGTGTATGTTCAGGTGGGGTATTCGTCCTAATGATGACGTGATATGCCGGACTCTTGAGAGAGCCGTTGGGTTGATATGGTAGGACTCGGAAGCATATTCTGCTGAAGTGTAGTCACATGTTATGTGGGCACGTTTCAGAAATTTTTTAGACTTGTTCAAAACAAATCATATCTCACGCCAATTTCGAAATAAGTGTTGCATGACGAATTTTTTTGTCACTTTGACGCCATTAAACTTGTAAGCAAATATCAATTAATACAAATAAACAATCCCAGAGACGGATTTACGTCTCAAACATGTCAAAGACATTATTGATAAATCTGAAGCATTGAATTAAAATTTGTGGTGCGGCCGGGAATCGAACCCGGACCTCCATGCTTACTAGGCAGACGTCTTAACCTTTTTATTATTTATTTTTTTATTTTTGGGCCTCCAACCTCCCCTCACAGCCCCTCCTTTCGCTCTCCAATTGTCGCCTTCATCGGCGTATTATTTATTATATTTTTTTTTATTTTTTATTTTTTATTGTTTTCCTTTTTCTCCTTCCTCGTTTTCTGTGGTATCGGTGCTAGACGGGAATTGTCACATTTGCGCGTGGCTTTGAGTTTGTCTTCTCGAAAATAATGGACTTCCGGTGTATTCCATAATCGTTCGATTTTTCTATAATCTAATACTATCATCCTGTTCGTCTTCTCGTAACTCAGAGCGCGGCACTGCTTGATGCTCCACACCCGTCGACTTTGTTCCAGCTGATAAGGACGATACCAACCACTTATTTCTTTGTCTCTCCCTCTCTCTCTCCTCGAGGGAAGGAAAACGGAGAAGTGTTGTGCATCTAACATAACCATAAAACTAAATGATAATTTGCTCTTCATGCAAAAATAAATAAATAAATAAATAACTATAGCACCACGCTTGGGCTTATATTAGAAACAAATAATATGAAACTGAACAACTGATGCTCAACATTCCCCTTGAATGTATGTCAACAAAATCCACCCTCCTGTGGGATACTAGAAAGAATATATGCATATCATTTTCATTGTTAATCTATAATGTAATCTTCACTATCTCTGTGGTCACTTTAAATCGAGAACAGCAGGTAAATAACCACCCATCATTACTTTCCATTTCCTGCGCTTCGAGCATTTCGCGTACTCCTGCATGATGTCATGCTGTAATTCGAGAAGGGACTTCCTCTCATTGGCCAGGCAATACTCAATGAACTTGCCCATTAACCAATATGTGGACATTCTCTTTTGATCTGGATACGGCCATTTCGTTGAGCTAACAGTTCCTCCACAGTTATAGTACTGACCGACGTGCGGTTCATAATAGCAAGCTTGCGCCTTACCCATTGCACATAACTCATTAGCTGCACCGCAAGTGAATCGATGAAGTAGAGTGTCTGTCTGCTGACAGCCCATGCATTTATCGGTGTTTGATATGCCGATCCTGAAGAGACGCTCATTTGTGCTTACGATGTTGTGTACTGCACAGTACCACGTAGCTCTTACATTCGATGCTGAGGTCTTCAAATGAATATTTTTTCACATTCTACTCCAGTCGATTGTGGGGTTGTTCTTCTGAACATTACTTAAACCATTATCTTCTGTCAGCACTTTATAAATTTCCTTTGTTGTGTAGTTTCGTACTCTCTGTTTAATATAGCTATTTTCAATTATGTATCCTTTAATGTGTCGCAGTTATAATTAATATGACCGACCATAACTGGCACCCTGCTGTCTGGTGGAGTCACCGAATTTAAAATGTACGCCGTGAGATTTCCGTCTACAGCTTCTAGAGCCTTAGCCGTCCTAGATATTAGCAGCACTTTACATTTCGCTTTGACGTTGGTGAGTCCTAGACCTCCTTTTGTTACAGGTAAAATCGTCGTAAGGTACTCAACCTGAAGGACACTCCCCCTCCATATAAACCATGCAAGTGGTGATTCAATACGTCGTCCGATTGTTTCAGGCAGGGGAAAGATACTCGCAAGGTAGTACACTTTCGGTAAAATGACTAGATTTATCAAAACGATTTTCTGTATGATATTTAAGGAGCGAGTGGAATTCTCTCTTAATACCGCTCTTAGGCTTTTGAGTTTCATTTTCCAATTCCAGGCTGCTGTCTTGACAGGACATTTATTGTAACGGATTCCAAGTAGTTTGGTGTGATCGGTCACTTCGAATAGACCAGTTTCGATGAATCTTATCCCTTTCCCTAGCTGTAGAATGAGAGATTTACGGAGGTTGATTTTATCCCCAGAGCAGTAGCTATATGTGTGAATCACACCTTCTATTCTGGTGAGATCCATGGGCGTCACCGACGGGGGGGGGGCAGGGGGGACGTGTCCCCCCCCCCCCCCAACATTTTTGAAAAACATTTTCAATTTTTTGTCTTAGTTGACAAATAATGACATCGTTGAACGAATATCTCGAAGCTTAACTAATAACACGTGCTGAAAGTTCTTATGCACTATGACATTATATGATTTACCAACGCGCTAGTAAAGAAACAGTGAATATTATGAGGCACAAATACGAGCATTGTCACAAGACAGCGTTAGAGAATGTGTGATGGGTGAAGCGCCCGCCGCCCGCCGCCCGCCTTCAAGAGAGCTGTCAGCCGGCGCGGCCTGGGAACACCGCGCGACTCGCTTCACCCTACCAGACCGTCTCACTGAATCACACCGTATGTGCGCTGCTTAGTAGCGGTGCTGTAGTCAGTTCATTCGTCACCTGTTGGTGCGAAGGTACAGTCAGAAATAGCTATGAAGAGAGTAAAAGGCAATTCATCAATACTGTCTTTCTTTAAAAAGAAAAATAAATATTTATTACAAAACTACTTTCAGTAAACGGCGCTGCTTGCCTTTTTATTTTTTCCATTCTTTTGTTATACATCTTCTTCTTCCCATTCTGTCCATCGCCTTCTGTCCTGTTCTATTTCACCGTTATTTCTAGTGGATATTGGACTCTAGTTTCGTTTTCCACATCTCAATCCTTATAACGTGATCTCCAGGACAACATACCCTACAATAATATTTTCTAGGTATCTTCATTAAATATTAAAAAACTGCCTACAAGGTAAAGAAAAATCTCTCCATTTATGTATAAATCAACTATTGTTCAATTAACGCTTAGTAAGATTATCAAATTGTACATTTTTATTTTACTTTCGTTTTTTAGATCTGAAGATGATCCGAGAGATCGAAACATGCAATTAAACAATTATATTGCAACTGTTGACGGAAATAAACACATTTAAAGTAAGGTTTCTTAAAGTTTATCATTGCGTCTAACGTTTGTCACAATAATGTAACCGCACCCTTTCCCAAAGTGTGGATGAAAACAATATGGTTACTCACGCATCGCGGGCTACTCTCCTTTTCTTTTTCACCCACCCGTTGGAAGGTAGTTTGTTCTTTCACCCACAGCTTCTATTATTTGAACGGAAACGACAGTATAAATATATTTATGTACGCAGTATGGAAGTACAGTACATCTGTATAGAATCAACGCTTTATAACGCTTTTGGTCTGACCTAACAAGCCTACCCGCAAAAGACCAGTTTATGTCATGCACTTGTTTAAGGACAGAATTGATACTGGTCAATTTCATCTTGACTTCCTAACCGTCACAAACGCAGTCTACTAACTTGTAAATGCTTCAGCATCAGCAGGTATTTCCGTATATATTCCGTATATTGATAAGATGCTCGCAACGTAAGTGTTTTTAGTGACAAGGTTTACAATTCTACTGTCCTGCATGATTTAATGCACTGTATCTGCATCGTTGACACTCAGTCATTCTTCCAAGCCTTCTTCATTAAATTCAAGGTTACTGAGTTCTCTAAATCGCTCCAGGCCGACTTCCTTCCCCGTCCTTAGCCAAGCGCGAGCTTCATCTATGCTGTCGACGTGCGAAACTCTTCATCTTCATTCTTCCTTTTGGTAATTGACTGCTGTTATTTTAGAATGATGAGCTTTTCCAACACACAATTCTGTTAATTTCATTTGGACTTTGAGAACTTTACGCCGTACGAAAATTATTATTGCAAGACTTTTTTTTATTGTCTTCCATTACACTATTCCACGCTAACCAGTCATGCAGGACGCACCTTTCGAATCAGTATTTTTGTCGATTCTTAGAAGATTTTACGGCGTTCCTAACTTGCGTAATAATTATCTGTAGTACCGTTTGGAAGTTTCAAAGTGATCTTGATCGATGGGCTGCAGTAAGGTGGTTACGGTTGATGGGAGAAACATCACTTTTATGAATCCATCCTTTTCGTTTGAGATAACACATGACTGATGAGTTACTGTCGTGTGGAGAAGCAGTAATGTTTTGTCGCTTCTGCCATTCTTCAACCGATGAACTTATTAAAATGTTTAGTTTGTTTGTTTCAAATCTTTGAATAGCTTATGGGACTTAACTACGGGGTCTTCAGTCCCTAAACTTACAAACTACTTATGAACTACCGTATACTAAAGACGACACAAATATCCATGCCCGAGGGGGGATTCGAACCCCCCGACCGTAGTGGCCGGGCAGACTGTGACTGACGCGCCGCAGAACGCTCGGCCACCGCGGCCGGCTCAGCAGTTAGGTCCCACAGGGTTACAAACATTTCAATATTTGAATATGATTGCCGTTTGAGTCGCTGCCGCGGGAACATAGCAGTTGGCAATAAGACTTTCTGGATTCCCGTCAGAGGCCGAGCACGTTATGAAGGCGATCAGTTGTTTGTATTACTTTTGGTTGAAATAGAGTTTGGTATCCGGCACAAACGGCCTGTGGGAAAGCCCCTCCCCTATAAATTATCGTCATCATGTGTCTACGATCTGGTGCTACGTCCGCCGGCTTAAAATGTTTGAAAAAACGCAGATTTTTACTTTTATCCAGTGACGAGAAGAGGCAAGCTGTAGCTTAGCGTAAGTTACAGCAGTAAGAAGAGGACCTTATTTTAGTACCAGATCCGCAAGAAGAGGTTCCGTCTGCAAAGGTTTCCAAGTGATAGTAATATCGTCATAGAGTGCAAGCAGTTACTGTTCCTGATAGCCCAGACAAAAGTGATTTAATTAGATACTTGTGCAGCATATATAATATAAATGGCTTACTATATAAATGACTCTTTAGGGTGTTACCTGACTGTATATGAGTATTTCTTTATATAAATAAAGTATTCATTTACTTTTTTTTAAGCAGTATGTTTCATATTTTCTTATAACCTTTTGTGACATTATTTCAGATATTCTTCACTCAGTACTATAGAGTTAATTCATTACACATTCTGTCAACTCTTACAAAAACTTTATGAATTAAATCAAAAATCATACCACTATTCTCGTCTATTAGTCATGTGCTTTATACACATGGCTCTAAACCATTGTCCACAATGAGATTTTGTCTTGATACTCGAAGCGTCTGTTCCAAACGAACAGCGAGTGGCCATGGCACGCAGCTATATAATTAAATAATGCATTGATAATTCACAGTTTACGAAGCCTTATGACTCTAGCTGCACTACTAAAGGTGCTCTATCGATTTGTGACAAATGCCGGTTTTTCAATTGTCACAAATCGATAGACCACTTTTAGTAGTGCAGCTGGAGTCGGAAGATTCCGCAAATTTCTAATCATCGATGCATTACTTTGATTCTTTGTCTTTACTCCCAAGACAAATTGCGCAGCTTGCTTTAATTATCTCCTATTCTCACTTGCAATTGTCTTCATCATCTGTTTCCGTGTTGCTGTGACGAGAGAGAACGTCATCCTTTTTGTCTGCTTTAGAAGATTCATCTGATACCTTTTGCAGAAGTTCCAGCATACTTTCTTGTTCTGTTTTGTAAGGATCAACTGCTGAATTAATGCCATCGAATGTAAAAAACAATCAGCTGCTATGCAATATAACTGTAAGCTTTCTCAGGGCACAGTAATGTAGAGTCGCGCGGGATGTTGCTCATTTTCTTAGAACTTTGGTTTCCATTATAGACTGCATTGCTACCGCACATTACCACAGATTATGAAAGTACACTCATATAAATTATGTAATAATAAATCATTGAGATGGGTGGAGTCAACACCCTGAGTGGTCACCAAAGGTTTTAAGCAGTCCTGCATTTGACCGACGTTGTAATAATCGTCTCTCTGCTGTATTTGAAAAAAAAAAATGCTTTGGTTATTAAGACATTGAATGAACTAACAGAACGGGGATACGAAAGAGCCATTGGCGTTCTGTATGTTTTTGAGTGTGGCAAATCGTACCTCGGTTTCCTAACGGGGAAAGTAGTAATTGAGCTGTTAGAAATCTTGAACAGGAGTTTCCAAGGTGAAAAAAGATCGGACTCGGGACTTTATTATGCAGTTGAAATTATAAATGAGGGCCTTAAAAATCTCAGGAGAAATGAAAAGTTTTCTTCTATGTACAAAGAATGTAATATGGAGATATCCGAGCTTGGCTTAGAAAACAGCTGCAACTTCAAAGGAAAAAAAGTAATTCCCAAGCGATTGTCTGAGGGCATAAATCCACATCAATTTCTGTCGCTTGAAGATCTTACAGGCAGGAATATTTTGAAATCATTCATTCGACTGTCCAAGGCCTTAGACATAGGATACTTGACCAACCTGGCATGAAGAAACAGGTTTTCCTGGAAAAAGTGTTGTTGGAGAAAAAAGGATACGATGTGGTAGCTCCATACCCGGAAATAGATGATCAGTCTTTGAAAACAGAACTTTTTCATCTACAAAGGTGGCAAAAGATGTTTTGGTTTATATGAAGAAAACAAGTTCGTGGATTATTTTCTAATGTGAAGCGTTGGTCAGACTTTTGCTTGTGCGTCAACCTGTGAAGCAGGACGCAGTTTTTCAGCTCCACGACGACTGAAAAACTATCTGCGTTCGACAATGACGCAGCAGAGGCTCAATCACGGAGCGGTCTGTAATGTGCACAAGTTGCTGCTGAATGAAATAGACTTCAGAAATGTTGTAAGAATATTTACATCTAATTGTGACAACAGGAATATTGTTTGGGTCAGTGTAGGACGAACTTTGTATGTGTATTTCACCTAGTTCTTCTGACATTGTAGTTCACTGTGGTTTCTGACTGTTTTGAATTGTTTATTCCTATGTATATATTTGTTCATTTTATAATGTATTTTAATGAATGAAAAATTAAATGTGTAGCTAATTGGTTTTTGGATTAAATATCCAATCAAAATCAAGCAGAATATCGTTTTAAAACCTATTCAGTTTGCAATACTTCACCTTGTTTTGAATAATCATAATCATAAAATAAAAATAAAAATTAAATGTTTGCGTTATGTAACTGTTTTTATAACAGGTAACTGCAGAATACTTTTAAATCCAGGATTAAATTGGTACGATTTAGGAACTTTTAAGTGCAACTGAAACAGTATGGGGCAGATACTCGATATTGCCAACGACCTCACCCCCCCCCCTTGCCAGCCCTTCGGCGTCTGAGGTACCAGAATGTTCGAAAATATCATGGTTGAGTCGTCCTCCCCCCCCCCCCCCCCCAATAATTTAGTGCTGGTGACGCCTATGGTGAGATCAAAGGGGTCAGTTTTGTACACAGCAAGATCGTCTGCATATCTTCTACAGACGTATTTCTGTCCTCCAATTTCAAGTCCTGATAACTGAACATACAATGTTCGTAGGAAAGGCTCAATTGATATGGAGAAAAGCATCATCGAAAGGGGGCAACCTTGCCTGATCGACGTTAGTATGGGTACTTTTGGTGTGCATTGACCATTTACAAGAACTCTTGATGTTGCACCAGTATATAGTCGCTGGATAATATTTATGAAAAATGGTCTCATACCCATTTTGGACATCACACGAAACAGGTACCTATGTCGAACCCTATCAAACGCTTTGTCCATATCTAATGACATGATGGCCGCTCTGCAGTTGGAGGCCGCAGTGACAGCCGTGACATTGCGGTATTCCTCTAGAGCTTGCTGTATTGTTCTCCTAGGCACATTTTCGTGATGTGGCGGGACATATTGACGTGATCGGCATGCAGTTCTCGTAAGCACTGGAAGTAATGGCCGATGATGCGAGCAGCAACGGCGTTCAACCTTTGGAGCAATACCATAGCAATTATCTTGAAATCTGCATTGAGCAGCGATATAGGACGCATGTTTGCCAAGTCGTTTGTTCTGCCCTTTTTTGGGACCAACACTATGATGCCCTCTAAAAAATCGCAGGGAATCGTGTCAATTGTGCGTATTTCATTAAAAACTTCTGTCAGTGTGCTGCCAAATATGGACCAGTATTTTAAGTAAAATTCGACAGGCAACCCGTCGGGGCCAGGGGATTTGTTCCGTGGAGGACTTCCTTTCACAGCATTGCACAATTCTTCTTCTGTGATTTGTGCCTCAAGGTCTGCATTTTCTTCGTCCGTCACGGTCGGTTGAATGCAATTTAAAAATGTTTCGCATTTGATGTTGTCATACGTGTCACCTGAAGCATACAATTTAGTGTGATAATCATGTGCAAACGTCAAGATGTACCGTTGACAAGCAATCTGTGCGCCGTCATCGGTACGAAGGGCACTGATGTGCTGGCGCCGTCTTCTTTTCAGTTCTGCCAAGAGATGGAAGAGTGCTGGCCGTTCTTCCGCAATGCCACTGTTATCTCTCGATCTTATTCTAATACCTTCCAATTGTTGGCGTTTCAAAGCGGTTATTTTGGCCTTGATTCTATTTATTTTCGCGATGTGGCGTGACATATTGACGTGATCGGCATGCAGTTCTCGTAAGCACTGGAAGTAAAATTCCATTGTGTGTTTTTCCTATTGTTTCTTCTCAAACGCATAGCGTTTGAGGAAGGAGCGGATTTTGGGTTTTGCGTGTGTGATCCACCATTCGAGTTTGGACCTATAACGATGTGAGTTTCTCAGACCCTTTTCCAGGCACGCTTCAATTCCGGTTCTAATGCATTGTCCATTAAGTGTGCAGTGTTAAATTTCCACACGCCTCGACCCCTATAGGTCTTCTGTTTGGTCATGTTAATGTTTGCTAAAAGCGCCAGATGGTTGGAAAAACTGACCGGACAGGTTTCGACACTTAGTACACTCTTCTTCAGACTAGTGGAAGTGTATATTCTATCTATACGGCTCTTCGAGTGGCTGGTGATAAACGTAAATCCTGGGTTCCCTCGATGACGGTTGTGCCAGATGTCAGTCAGGTGCAATCCATTCACTAAATCTCCCAGCTGAATACAAATGTTAGGATTCGGTGTTTGATCGGTTGCGGATGTGACGCAGTTACAGTCACCGGCCAATATGGTGGTTTTCTGTCGCGAGATTTATTAACTCGAGTATACTTTCTTGGAAAAAAGTTACTCTGTCCTGTCTGGCATTGGAGCCCGATGGCTCATAGATATTAATAATCTGGGCAATGTCTGTTTCCACTGATATTCCCCGTCCCTCGCTAACTGTTTCACATTTCGCGGTATAATGCAGTCTTTCAATAACGTGGCAGTGCCGCTTTCAGTGCCTAGGTTGAGAATTACACTGTATCCCGCGATATGTTGTACCCTGTCTGTACACACTTCTTGTCGCATGACAATATCAATGTCGAAAGCGTAAATAAAATCACGTAGGCACTCTAACTTCGTCTGGCTTACGATTCTGTTAATGTTAATGGTGGCTATACTATATGACTGAAAGGTAGTAATAGCTGTCATATCATTAATATATGGTTTTTCTATTAATAAAAGTCGTCTTCCATGTCTTCATTACGCCTGTTGACCTCCGTGGCTCCACGTCGTATCGACGACGAATGTCTGACTTCCATGTCTTCGTGACGAGACTTACTGGTAGATGAGGATGCAGTTGTATTAACGCTGTTGGCAGGAGGCACTAAATCAAGTCTTACATCATGCTGTACACCATCCATCGGAGATTCATGACTGTGAAGCTTGGTGAGGTCCCGTCCTTCAAACATGGAAGTCGCTATATTTACATCTGGTTTTGCATGTTGTTGTGTTTGCTGGGTTTGATTTTCACTTTGTGTTTGTCCGTTTTCGTCTGGAGATTTCGACATTTCGTGATCTGAAACGCTGCTGTGTTCTTCATCGCCCCAAGCTGGCATTTGGATGGTTTTTTGTGTGCCTTTTGTCCCGTTAGATAGTTCTACAGGTTGGTTGCCTGTCACTCCTTCTACTTGGAACATTTCGGCGGCATTTGCCTTCCGCCCTGTTTGTTCCGTCACGTCTGCTGTCAATTTTGTCGTCCGTGATTTTTTTAATGTTTGCTGGTTGTCTTCTTGGGTTGCGGTTGGCACGCACTGCAATTTTTGTCGTACATGTTTGGCCTTTTCCCGCAACGTGGGGGCCGTATTTTCCGCACCTTGGTGGGCGATACGTCGTTTCTTGGTGTCCTTTAGAGATTTTTCTGGCACATCTGTAACCGTCAGCGATGACGTAATGTCATCCGAGGACTGTAGTTCAGTGTATTGTGCAGGGGCCGGGTTCTCAGTCCGTGGGCGGTTCTGTACCGGCTCTGTGCTGCTGCTCTGTTCTTGTGCATTAGAATATTCGAGAACTGCGTCTACTATGGGTTCCTCTGCATTAACAGTTTCCATGCGCCGCGTGTCTTCCTCAATGTTACTAATAGCTTCCGGGAGAGCCTCTTCCATCGTAGGTATCGTAGTCCCACGAGCTGCCGCTGCATAGGTTATCGGAAGCTGCGTCATGGTGGGTTGTGCTACCGTCTCACCTCTCGGCAGTTGCGTCACTCGGCGCTGCATACACTGAGCGCGCACGTGGCCAGTGGCACCGCATCCTGAACACGTTCTCGGCTGTCCTTCATAAATTACAATTGCCCTGTATCCACAGACGGTTATGTATGAAGGAATGTGTTTGGTCATTTCAATTTTTACCTGACTTACGCCATTTAACACTTCAAATTTATGAGCGGAAGACCATTTTTCTGCTATATTACTAAGAACTGTGCCGTACGGTTTCAGAACAGCATTAATTTCCTCTGCAGTGATTTCAAACGGCAGTTCAAAAATTCTAATAGTCCTCGTGCCAAGACCTGCGTGAGTGACTTCAACGTCGCCAATAGTACCGTCGGGATGTGTGAACTTTAATTTATCCCCATATATTTCAACAATTCGATCAAATTTTGTAGGGCTTCTTAGCTTCAAATACGCTGTACTGCTACTAATCGAGAGATGTATCCCAATAATGTCGTCATCAGTTAACTGCAATTTTTCGAACAAAACGTCTTCTACATCAAACGATTTCGGTCGCGGAAGAGTATTGTCAAACTTTATCTTCAGTGTGTCTTTCCTTTTAGGTTCCATTATGTGTTCGTCAACGTCGTTACGAAACAAGAGTGCAACGCGCTACGGCGTTAAACTCACCAACAGGGCTCGGCCGCCGACCGCGAAGACGTAAACACCACACTTCCGCTCGCTACGGCCGCTCGGCCGCGACTGTACAGCGGAATAGCACCTCGGCAATTGACATGGTGGAACTGTCCTGTTAAGGTGATATAAATATCAGTTAATACTGCATGGAGAGCCTTGGCAGTAATGGCAATTATCTTTGGAACACAGAAGCTGAATTAAAGTCTGTGATGTGGAGGGAAATCGTACATAGACTATTCCAAGACGCCTTAATTGTTAGTGGTGTGGTAGTCTAACGGTTAAGACGTCTGCCTAGTAAGCATTGAGGTCCGGGTTCGATTCCCGGCCGCACCACAAACTTTAATTCAATGCTTCAGATTTATCAATAATGTCTTTGTAAGCAAATAATTGACCACGCTGTTTCCACGACTTTGTTGTCAAGTAACGTTCCACGTTACTCCAGTGAGAGTTCCCTCGTCCCCTTCGCACTGCCCCACTCACACTGACACAGACCGCACCACGCTCTGAACCGGTGTGGGTCACGTGACGGTTGTACTCGTGGTGTGCACGCCACGGGGCATGGTCTTATGGATACATTACGTCCAATCGTATCTGCTCGTCCGGGCTACCTTTATTTGTCACACCGTGTATACTAGGTGATCAGAACTATTTCATACGAAGGCCGTACACTCCAGACTCGTTACGCCGGTCAGGCAAAATCACCGTGAACATTGAAGCAATCATCTTAGCAACCCACCAGTTTGATGATACTCCTTGTCGCAATTTCCTCCGATACAAGGTTTCTTCAAATTATTAAGCAATGGGCCCCAATAATCAAAGAATAGAGTGAGCATCATTTTTGTTAAAAAGAAAAGACCACTTCTAGACCTTACTCTTCGGGAATAAAATAGATATTGTCGCAGAGCAAAGTCGAAACATCTCTGGCAGCACATATGCTGACAGTTACACGTCAGGGACAGTAGCAGGAATACTGAGACACGGATACAGTGAATAGGAAATCATTCTCTGTAAATTTAACACTTGCACCTAAATAGAGCTAGTACGTTACAATGATGTCTGCTAAGGCAGTTGCGCTAAGCCCCTGCGCCATCTCAGACACACACCTGCAAGAACTACCCAAACACGTCCCCCGTCTCACCCAAACTCCCATATGTCGTGCTACTTCACCATTCTACTCAATGGTTCGCAGCTGGCCCTGTACTTCCGCCAAAACTCAGGTCCTCATACGCATCCGCCCTGAAATATGCATCAATCCTGATCGTGGAGACGTAGAATTCAGATTTGCAGTGTCACATAACGACGTCTGTTTTCTCGGGCATATGGGAAAGAACGGCGCCGCAATTCTTAATTGTAAACCTCCTGATCGAAGTATGATGGTTAGTTCAGTGCGGATGTACACAACGACTGGACTCGTGTCGGGTATACAAACCCTGCTGCGATCCATGGAGCGCAATTGTCGAAGTAGAAAGATATATGTGAGTTTGGATTGGGCGAATACGTGTTTGCGTAATACATGCAGGTGTGTTCGGCCTATCGCAACTGGTTAGTAACCAGGAGGTCCCAGGTTCAAATCGAAACCACCTCCACAAATTCATATATGTCCATTTTATATTATTACAACACTTCCTAGCACATGAGACTCAAATGCCCAAGTTAAAATCTGTATTTACAACAGATGTCGCAATTCTTAAACGTCTGTAACTGCTTTCTAGGCACCCACATCCGACAGAAATCGTCGACCTTTTAAGGCCTTTTTTTTGCTTTGGTTGGTTTGTTGTTTATTTGGGACAGGGAAACCAAACTGCTAAGGTCATCAGTCGACCGATGGGGAGGGGAAGGAGTGAGGATAGGAAAGGAGGGGTAGTGCAGTCCAGGGAGGATAGATGGAAGACAGACTGCACTAGCTCGGGGCCCTGTGCTCGCCACGTACGTATTCCTTAAAGAAGCGTGAGCCCTCTGGAGGGTTGTATGTGAGGGAGGGGAGAAGATGAGGAATACAGGGCGGATGCTCGAGTGTCTCGCACAGACGGTGGCTTAACTTCTGTGTTACCACATTTCACTGCTTTCATATGGGATCATATTCTGGGGCAATTCCACATTGAGTAAAAAAGATTTCATTACACAAAAGCGTGTAATCAGAATAATTGCGCCGGCCGCGGTGGCCGAGGGGACTGAGGCGCTCCAGTCTGCACGGCTACTACGGTCGGGGGTTCGAATCCTCCCTCGGGCATGGATATTTGTGCCGTCCTTAGTCTTAGCTAGTTCATAAGTAGTTTGTAAGCTCAGGGACTGATGACCCCGTAGTTAAGTCCCATAAGTTGTACAAACATTTGAACATTTGAAGAATAATTGCTGGAGCCCACACAAGAGCATCCTGCAGACATTTATTTAGGGATCTAGGGATCTTTCACTGTAGTTTCACTCATGAAATTTGTTATTAACAATCCGACCCAATTCAAAAGTAATAGCAGTGTGCATAGCTATAACAGTAGGATAAAGGATGATATTCACTATTCAAGGTTAAATCTAACTTTGGCTCAGAAAGGGGTGAATTATGCTGCCACAAACGTCTTTGGTCACTTACCAAGTAGCATCAAAAGTCCGTCAGATAGCCAACTAGTATTTAAAATGAAATTAAAGGAATTTCTGAATGGCAACTCCTTCTACAATGTAGATGAATTTTTAGATAAATTTAAAAAAATAAAAAAAAAAAAAAAAATTTAAAAAAATAAAAAATCCTTAGAATATTGATTGTCAAGTGTAGACAACATTTACTAAACTGACACGTTCCACATCATTACGAAATGTCGTATATATGATCTATGGAACAAGTATTAATCTAATCTAATCGATAAATGAACGCTCATCATCGTGAACTAGCAACATTCCTAGTCGCAGGTTTCCATTCGTTTCACTTTATTTCGATTCCGATCATCCTTTTTATCTTCCTAACATCAAATGCAAATGTTTGTATAGCTTATGGGATTTAACTACGGGGTCATCAGTTCCTAAACTTACAAACTACTTATGAACTAGCTTATACTAAAGACGGCACAAATATCCATGCCCGAGGGGCCGCAGCGGCCGTGCAGACCGTGTTTGATACACCACAGACCGCTCGGCCACCGCGACCGGCTCCTAACATCAGATTCATAGTTCAAACATTTATTACTGGACAGTCCAAACCCAACCATGGTATACTGTCAAATTGTTAACATTTGTATCTCCATCTATACCTAAATATTCAAATATTTATCTCAATGTTAAACTCAAAAGTATATAATAGCATACATGTCGCTTGTACAATCTGTAATAAAATAATGACGAAACGTTGCATTTAGTAATCTAGGTAAATGTTTAATGTTTCACTGTAATTGTAAGACGCAGATTTCTCCTGTGTTGCGCAGTGTTGGAGCCAACAAAAGAATAACAGAAATTTGGTCCCGTCTGGACACATTTATTAATAACGTAACATAGTTCACAATCCGCATGTACCGCACACACGCCGGAAAGAAATGAATGCCACACTAACACCTCGCCTACATGTCGGAGTTCATATGCCCATATTGGACACGCTGTACGTCGCGTATACGCTGCAGCAACGCCGTGAAGCGAAAACTTTTTTTCTCGCCCCTTATACAATATGCAGATGACGCTAGTTCTGCCTAATTTGTGCGGTTGCGCTGAAATGCTAATCGTCTGCATATCCGACGTGTTCTACATTTGACATTTGTTGCACGCCCGTTTCGCCGTGCTGCAGTTTAATGACCAGCGGTGTACAAATTTAGCCACAGGAACAAGCAGAGCCATTTCCTTATAAAATATATAGCTTTCCGCAAAGATTCACCTTCAAATATACGGGAGCAAAACTATTAATCCTGTCGACGGATACAAAGCCGGAGTAGCGCAATAAACATACCGGGCTCATATACGAAGAACATTCCTGGTGGATGTTATGACCAGCTTCATAATTTCGCAAGATCGGTCGTCGAAGCAAATGGTATGTGTGGTGATGTTGGGACGCAAGCTGTTAAGTAGGTGCTTGATGAGAGAGCTGTTCTCTCGCTAGCCGCGAGAGTGGGCGAGGCAGGGCGCATTCCGCAGCCGGTCGCGACAGGTTAGCAACACCTCATTCTGCTAAATAAACCGGCTGTCCGTCTCACCTCTGCACTACAGATACATACAAATTTCACTCAAACACTACTGGTTTACTTGTTTTGTAAACATCTGGGACGTAAGACCGGGATTCCGTCCTATTGAAGATTTTCTTTCTACAGTCGTCTGACGTTCCTCATCAAGTAACACGAGTGCACTTCAAACAAAGATATTTACGAAATTCCGCTGGAATGGGACCCTAGTTTATAAAAAGTGGCACGGTTAAATGACTCGTAATGAATTACATCACCTGCCATCCAAAATACAACAGCAAGAAGGACTGGAAAGGTAAGAGCGAAATTTATTTGGTAGATAACTCGTCGTAGAAAGAGAACACGAAGTGGGGGGATGATGAATTATGTACTTAGCGTTTTCACCACTGATGGCTATAACAGCTGCTCCACGTCTCGCTACTGAATTACAAAGGCTCATTCTACTAAATAAACCGGCTGTCCGTGTCACCTCAGCAATATAGATACCTACAAATTTCACTCAAACACTATTGGTTTACTTGTTTTGTCAACATCTGGGACGTAAGACTAGGATTCTGTCCTATTGAAGATTTTCTTTCTACAGTCGTCTGACGTACCTCATCTAGTAACACGAGAAATATCTACATCAAGTGCGCTTCAAACAAAGATATTTACGAAATTTTGCTGGAATGGGACCCAAGTTTATAACAAGTGGCACGGTTAAATGACTCGTAATCAATTACATCACTGGCCATCCAAAATGCAACAGCAAGAAGGACCGGAAAGATAAGAGCAAAGTTTATTTGGTGGATAACACGTCGTACAAAGAGAACACGAAGTGGGAGGACGATGAAATATGTACTTAGTGTTTTCACCACTGATGGCTATAACAGCTGCTCCACGTCTCGCTATTGAATTACAAAGGCTCATTCTACTAAATAAACAGGCTGTCCGTGTTACCTCAGCACTATAGATACATACAAATTTCACTCAAACATTACTGGTTTACTTGTTTTGTCAACATCTGGGACGTAAGATCGGGATTCCGTCCTATTGAAGATTTTCTTTCTACAGTAGTCTGACGTACCTCATCTAGTAACACGAGAAATATCTACATCAAGTGCGCTTCAAACACAGATATTTACGAAATTTCGATGGTATGGGACCCTAGTTTATAAGTGGCACGGTTAAATGACTCGTAACGTATTACATCACTGGCGGTCCAAAATGCAACAGCAAGAAGGACCGGAAAGATAAGAGCATAATTTATTTGGTGGATAACACGTCGTACAAAGAGAACACAAAGTGGGGGGATGATGAATTATGTACTTAGCGTTTTCACCACTGATGGCTATAACAGTTGTTACACGTCTCGATATTGAATTACAAAGGCTCTGGAAGTGTTGTTTGGATCGATCATGCTATTTCCACATATTTCCAAAGTTGATCTGGAGTAGCACCTGGGCCATGCAAAATGGCCGCGTGGTCTAAGGGTTCATGCTACTGACTGGGCAGCCGTTCCCGTCGGATGTTCGAGTCCTACCTCACCATATTTGTTTTCCTATTTTCCTTAACATTTTATTATGTTTCATCCAAGATATCTCTGAAACTATAAGAGATACTGAAAAACGTTTTTCACGGTCAAGAACGTACGGCAGGAGCTTATGAAAGTAGGTACTACGACACCGTCTAAAACGTAAAGAAATATTATTTTCAACGCATACTTATGTTTTTTAAATGGATACCACATATTATTTCTTAAGCAATCAGTAGCATGAAAAATCACTAGAAGAATGGCGTTAGTTGCATCGCGATACGTCAATTACATCCGTAGAAACTGCGAAGCGAAGTTGACGTTTGAAATACATGAGGCGCGCTGCTAACGCGTCCCGAGTCTCAAGGGCAACACATACACCCATGCCCGAGGGAGGACTCGAACCCCCCACGGCGAACGGCTGCGCCCAACCGCAGCACGGCGCCCCAGCGCGCACGGCTAATCCGCGGCGGCATGCGTCTTCTAATCAAATTGCGTGCTCATGGAATATCGACACAGTTCTGCGATTGGATTCGCGATTTCCTAGTAACTGATGGAAAGTCACCGAGTAAAACAGAAGTGATATCTGGTGTTCCCCAGGGAAGTTTTATATGGCACCTACTGTTCCTTATCTTTATAAACGAATTAGGAGTCAATATGAGTAGCTGCCTTAGACTATTCGCGGACAATGCTGTCATTTACAAGTTAGTAAAATCACCAGATGATCAAAAGCAACTGCAAAGTGATTTGGATAAGATATCTACATGTTGCAAAAATTGGCAGTTGACTCTTAATAATGATAAATGAGAGTTCATCCATATGACCACTAAAACAAACGGTTAAACCTTAGTTACACGATAAAACCTACAGGCCGTCAATACTACAACATACCTAGGAGTAACAATTACGATCAACTTAAATTGGAAGGAACGCAAAGAAAATATTGTATGGAAGGCGAACCATATGCTACGTTTCATTTGCAGAACACTTAGAAGATGCAACAGTTCTACTAAAGAAACTGCCTACACTACACTTGTTCGTCCTATTTTAGAATATTTCTACGCCTTGTGGGAGCCCCACCAAGTGGGATGTAGACAAAGTTTTGTATTATCACGATATAGGGGAAAGAGTGTCACAGAAATGACGCACGAGTTGGGTGTGAATCATTACAAGAAAGACATTATTCGTTGCAGCGACATTTATTTTTCGAAATTTCTGTCGCCAACTTTCTATTCCGAATGCGAACATATTTTGTTAGCACCCACCTACATCATCTTCATACTAAAATAAGAGAAATCAGATAGTAAACTGTAAGATTTCAGCGCGCTGTTAGAGAATGGAACAATAGAGAAATATACTACTGGCCATTAAAATTGCTACACCAACAAGAAATGCAGATGATAAACGGGTATTCATTGGACAAATTAATTATACTAGAACTGAGATGTGATTACATTTTCACGCAATTTGGGTGCATAAATCCTGAAAAATCAGTACCCAGAACAACAACCTCTGGCATTAATTCAAACAGAGCTTGCATGGAGTGTACAGGTACAGATGCCCAAGCAGCTTCAACACGATACCACAGTTCATCAAGAGTAGTGACTAGCGTATTGTAATGAACCAGTTGCTCGGCCACCATTGACCAGACGCTTTCAATTGGTGAGAGATCTGGAGAATGTGCTGGCCAGGGCAGCAGTCTAACATTTTCCTTATCCAGAAAGACTGGTACAGGACCTGCAACATGCGGTCGTGCATTATCCTGCTCAAATGTAGGGTTTCGCAGGGATCGAATGAAGGGTAGAGCCACGGGTCGTAAAACATCTGAAATGTAACGACCACTGTTCAAAGTGCCGTCGATGCGAGGAAGAGGTGACCGAGACGTGTAAGCAATGGCACCCCATACCTTCACGCCGGGTGATACGCCAGTATGACGATGACGAATACACGCTTCCAATGTGCGTTCTTCGCGACGTCGCCAAACACGGATGCGACCATCATAATGCTGTAAACAGAACTTGGATTCATCCGAAAAAATGACGTTTTGCCATTCGTGCGCCCAGGTTCGTCGTTGCGTACACCATCGCAGGCGCTTCTGTCTGTAATGAAGCGTCAAGGGTAACCGCAGCCATGGTCTCCGAGCTGATAGTCCATACTGCTGCAAACGTCGTCGAACTGTTCGTACCTATGATTGTTGTCTTGCAAACGTCCCCATATGTTGACTCAGGGTTCGGGACGTGCCTGCTCGATCCGTTACCGCCTTGCGGAAATATGCCTGTCATCTCGACTGCTAGGGATACGAGGCCGTTGGGATCCAGCACGGCGTTCTGTGTTGCCCTCCTGAACCCACCGATTCCATATTCTGCTAACAGTCATTGCTTCGCGACCAACGCGAGCAGCAATGTCGCGATACGATAAACCGCAATCGCGATAGGCTACAATCCGACCTTTATCAAAGTCGGAAACGTGATGGTACGCATTTCTCCTCCTTACACGAGGCATCACAACAACGTTTCACCAGGCAACACCGGTCAACTGCTGTTTTTGTATGAGAAATCGTTTGGAAACTTTCCTCGTGTCAGCACGTTGTAGGCTTCCAACCTTTTGTGAATGCTCTGAAAAGCTAATCATTTGCATATCACAGCATCTTCTTCCCGTCGGTTAAATTTCGCGTCTGTAGCATGTCATCTTAGTGGTGTAGCAGTTTTAATGACTAGGAGTTTATTATGAAAGCGGTTCGATTCGATGAACCCTCTGCTATGCACTTCAATGTGATTAGCAGAATATGGATGTAGCTGTAGCTGTAGAGTGGAATCTAAGCCCTATATTTCCTACACCATCAGGAGGGCCGAATTAGATTCTGGGGACACCGCAGTGAGACACGGTTGAACTGTTCACTTACGAATCGCCATACTGGTCCTGCAATCAGTATTGCGGTTTGGGGTGGAGTTTGAATCCATTCCCGGCGCTCCTAGCACGCATAGCTGGTACTGTAATCAGCAAGCGATACATCTCTGTAGTGTTAGAACCTTACGTCCTCCATTCCTATGGAGCTTACGCACGGCCCCATTGGAACAGGATAAAGCGCGACCATACGTGGTGCGCAGTGTTCAAGTTTCTTCGTCGCCTCACTGGATTGTATTGCTACCGTGGCCTCACCGCTCTCTCGATTTCTCGCCTATCGGAAATGTATGATCGTTAACTGCGAAACTATTAACACAGAACATACCTTCCGCTGCTATACCACAGCGGCTTTGGTATTATGTGAAATCAGCATGTACTACGCCAACAACACCTACAGATCGTCTGTGATTCATTGCCGAGGCGTGTAGTGGCACAGTCAGCACTGGCTGCAACACTCAGTACGTATTTCATCATTGCCGCCTGGGAATTGCCGCTCGGTTCTAGGCGCCCTGTTACGGAGTCTACGGACTCTATTGCCTGAGGTTCAATCCTCCCTCGGATATAGGTGTGCGTGTTGTCCTTATCGTAAGTTATTTGAAGTGGTTTACAAAGTGTAGGAACCGATGATCACAGAAGTTGGGTCCGATAATTTTTCAGACTTTTGATTTTGATTATGTTTGATTGTATGGCCATCTTCCGCAGCAGTTGTTAAAATTAGCTACGCCACGCGGGAGTGGCCGTGCGCTCTAAGGCGCCTTGCAGTGGAGTGCGCGTCTGGTCGTTGTTCGAGGTTCGAGTCCTCTCTAGGGCATGGATGCGTGTGTTGCCGTTAGTGTAAGTTAGTTTCAGTAGTTTATGAGTCTAGGAACAGATGACCCTTGGCGTCATAAACATTTGAAGATTTGAAAATTAACTACAACGTGGTTTCCTTCTTATGGTGACTGCAGTTAGGACAATTATTTTACACCAGACAGATTCTCGTGCGCGCGCGCACGCACGCACACGCACACACGCACACACGCACACACACACATTGATTTCAAATAAATAAATAAAATGTTCCAATATTTGTGCAGCTATGGGACCAAACTGCAGTGGTCATTAGTCCATAGAGTTACAAACTAGTTAAACTAACTTACGTTGCGGACAACACATACACCAATGTCCGAGGGAGGACTCGAACCTCCGGCGGGAACAGCCTCGCACTGTATTGCAAGGTGCCTTAGAGCGCTCGGCCATTCCCGCGTGGCAAATAAATAAATGAATAAAAATGAAATGTTGGCAACACTCGAAAACCGCACGAAAACAGTTGAACAGACAAAAGCAACATAGTGACGCTATGGTGAACTCAAAAACAAGCCGAAAGACATTACATTAAAAACGGGTGATGTACAAACTTTACGCTGTTTGGAAAAGCTGAAGTGATAACAAATGAAACGAAAGAAACGAGAAAATATGCGAAATTCACCGATTACAAACAAAAAACATAAATCATAAACCGACCAAAACCAGCCAGCAAGACGAAAAAAACAGCAGTTTTATGTAAGGAAGAGGCAAACACACCATAAATAAATTATACATCTCAATTTAAAAACACACAACATGCACAAGGAATTAAAATCTGTTGTTAATCTATACATGCAAAAGAAACTGTACAAACCTATGTATCGATATTTACAGAACTACAGAAGATGCTTTATAAATAAAAATAGAAACACGTCTGCTGTGAAATAATTGTCTTAATTGGAGACAGCTTAAGACGGAAAACCTGTTATAATTAATTCGACTTTGGTCTCATCATCTTCCTCATTTCATCCAGAGTTGTAGTTTCAATCGTGTCATCTTTGTAGAACGTGTCATCTTCCAATTAAATTGAACGGTGGTCTTTTCCGTGTTGCTTCGTCATGCATTTTGGATTACCAGTATTGTAATAATAGACGAACATATTAACGTCGGTTTCAGCGACGGGCTACTTTGTAATTGAAGCAGTTAAAAGTCATTCAGTGAAAGCTGTATCTCAGGTTTTCTATCTATTATGCGCAGAGAATTCTAGTAGCTGACTACCGACACTTACAGAAGTAATAGAGTACGCGACGAGACTGTGAAATGGGGCAGATCTTCTGGTCTTCTAGAAAGGTCACGGGTCAGATGCGCTGAAATGCAGACCTATGCGCTAATATGTAATTGCTTTGCAGGCGGAAAAACTAGTAACCTGCAGAAATATGAGAAACAGCGGTCCGCGAAAACTTTTCTCGCTCTTTGTGTACAGGAAACTGGAAGTTTATAGAGAATGGAACTTTTCTTGATTTCCGCGAATCATACAATGCTACTGAACAGTTATTTTTTAACAATTATCAAGCTCTCAGGGCACATTAGGACTGAGGAAGGAAGGGTAGGCCCACTTATATATCTTTCCTTGCTACACTTTATTAATATAAACAAACAAGCTTGAATATTGACCACCAAATAGCTAAGATTTTTACATAAAACTTACAAGTTTCTTAAATTCAAACAAGAACAATCACAGCATTTCGATCAGTTTGACCTCCTTGGAGTATAAAAATTTTCATTAATAAAAAGGAACAGTTAAACATTAAACTGAGGGGCTTGCCTTGCTCAGGCCATTCCAAAAACTAAGACAATTATAGTAATAAAATTGATGCACAAATGATTCTCAAATAAAGTTTTTAAAATCTGTAACTGTAACTTTAAATCATTAACTGAACTATCAAAGTTAAATAACTTGCAATAAATTTAGATAATTACACCAACAAATCTTCACTAAGCACCAAATCTTCAAATACAGTTCTTTAACATATCGGCCTTAAAGCTCCAGAATTAAAGGAACAGACAAATAAACTGGGCGCAAGCTTGGAGAGCCTAAAGTAAACCAAACAGCTAAACACTGTTTGGAAACGTGACGCAAGGAACGGTATCTCCCTATGGCAAGGATAACTGAATAAAAAGGCGCACTACCACGACGGGCACGTAGACCTCACGCTACGACGGAGACACCGCCCGTTGCGTCCGGCTTCCCAGGGCTGAGTGGTCCCAGAACATGTAACAACATAACACCAAGCACATTAAGACTAAGTCAAACACAAACAGGTCAATGATATAACAGACAGAAAGAGTGCCAAGGACGGGTGATGATAAACCCTTAACACTAAAACCTTAAATACGTGCAGGATAACATTTTACCCTCACTACTGTGGAACGGACTAAATAAGTTACCAAATGCACATAGAATGAATGATGAAAGGTGCCCACAAAATGGTCGGAAATAAATATGGCAAGTGGAGCAAGTTGAAGAATGTGTTTATAAATTTTTTATACTTCTTAATAAAGGAAATAAATTCCTGAGTGATTGTGCGATTATTTTGGATCTTTTGTGAATGAACGTGTCTATATATATATCACAATATAATACCTATTTAATTTTTTGTTAGTCCGCTTCCATAGTCTAGTGGATAGCGTGGTGGGTTGCTTCACAGAGGCCCGGGTTCGAGTCCCGGTCCGGTCGGAGCTTTTCTTCGTTCGGGCATTGAGTGTTATGTCGTCTTCATCATCATTTCATCATCATTGACACGCAAGTCGCCGAAGTGGCGTCAGATGAAAAGACTTGCACCAGGCAGGCTGAACACGACCCCAGTTGGGATCTAACGGCCATAAATGCCACACGGTCATCATCATCATCATCAGTTTCTTATTCAGGATATGAAAAGTAGTGTTTAAGGATCCGCAACTGTAGTGTTACTTGAAATTAAACGACAGTACTAGTCGCACTTTTATTATTAGTCTTAATTATTACAATGAAAATGAATTGTAAATCAAGTGCTGGAGAAATATGTAGCGACTCAGTGGATTAAGGATGGAAAAGCTCCACCTTGGTTTAATAATAATAATCTAATGCTGAGGAAGCAAAAACATTTTCACGCTCGGTTTAAAAAAAAGAAAAATACAAGCAAGTGATTCACACGTCTATAAGACGATCGGTGTGTGAAGCCTATATTAACTACTATCTAACCAAGATCTCCAAAACGTTCTGGTTCTAAACAAAATTGGTGAAGAAATCTAAGAACTCTATCCAGACACACGTTACTCATTCTGGGTTGGAGCCACGCAGGAATGGCCGTGCGCTCTAAGGCGCCTGGCTGCGGAGTGCGCGGCTGGTCTCAGTCGGTGGTTCGAGTTCGTAGCTGTGTGTGTTGTCATTACCGTAAGTTAGTCCGCCTCCATAGCTCAGTGGAAGCGTTGCTGACTACCACGTAGGAGGCCCGGGTTCAATTCCCGGCAGGGGACTGGGTGTTGTGTGTTGTCCTAATCATCATCTCATCATCATTGGCACGTGAGTCGCCCACGCGGCGTCAGATAGAAAGACTTACACTCAGGCGGCCGAACAATCCCGTAAGGGATCTCCCGGCCAAGAATGCCATACGCTCATTTCCATTTACCGTAACTTATTTTAGGTAGTTTGTAAGTTTACGGACTGATCCACTGCAGTTTGGTCCCTAGGCTTTACAAACATTAGAATTTCTTAATTCTTTTTTGGAAACAGCAAACGAAACGCTGAAATTTTAAATTTTGCCTTTAAGAAATCGTTCACAGAAGGATCAAACATACATATCGATATTTAACCCAGGGCACAGACTCTCGAATGGAGTATATAGTAGTAGGCATTCTTGATGTAGAGAACCAGCTGAGACCATTGAAAGCAAGTAAGTCTCCAGGCCCGGATGGAATCCAAATTCGGTTTTAGAAAGAGTACTCATCGGCATTGGCCCGTAACTTAAGTTTCCTTTATATTTATTTTTTATTATATTTGGTTCAATACAGAGTTGGTGCGTGCTAACCGCTCCCAATAGGTAGACGCTCTCGCAACAGCAGTAGGGGTGAGCCACGGTATTTGTCACAAATTTCTGATGGACGATCTCAACATGTCTCGTATTACCCAGTACGGTGTTCCACAAATCCTCTTCGCAAGACCAACGTGATAATCGTTTGGCGATTTGTGGTGACCCCACCAATTGTGCGAACGATGATCCAACGACTCTCAACCGGATAATAACTGGAGATCAAATAATTTGCTTCCTTTACGCCGTGTAATGAGGCGGCGTGTGTAACATAATGAATCGAGTGGATGCGTATCCTCCAGGCGTCATGTCTGAGAATTTATTGACTGTACCACGTATAAATGATCTGAAGGGCAGAGTGAATAGTGAATTGTAAACTGTGGCTGCTTGCTGATGGTGGTGTAGCGTTACTGAAGGTGTCGTTAGTGAGTGATTGTAGTTGGATGCAAGATGACTTAGGAAAAGTTTATAGTATAGATAGATGTAGAAAAATGTATGTAAGGTCATGCGGATGAGTAGAAAAAATTTTTTTTAATACATTATTAATTGTGAGCTGTTTAATACAGTCGCGTCCGTTAAATATCTAGGCGTAATGTTACATGGCGATATGAAATGGAATGAGGAAGTCCTGGGGAACGCGTATGCTAGACTTGTATTTGGGGAAGATGAGATCCATCTGTAACGCAGACGGCGCACATAACGCTTGAATCCCCATCAGATGGTTTTGAAGAAAGGGCTTCTGATTCGAGCTTATAGGTTTGTTACTGCACGAGTATTACACAGATGTTAGAAAGCAGGCTGCAGAATGAAAATTCTAGCCAAGCAATTTTCTCGTTCATAGCGCTTGCTGTACTGCACTGAGGTTGTTTATTTAGTTTTGCATATGTGTACATATGTTGCCAGATGCATAACTGGAGGCGTGTTGGGGCTGTGGTCCGCATAGGGTACCTGCTATAAGGGGGGTTAGAAAAGTAGCTAGGTTCTGTGCAGTTTTGCCAATGGTAATCAGTCAAATTACTCTTCCAGGATCGTCAAATTACCCGATTGACTCGAAAACACCCTCTGCTTTAAAAATAGTTGCAAATAAATAAATAAATGCTTACTTACCATAAAATGAAATTACATGAAAAATTAAAAAACAAGCTTTTTGGAGCTGAGCCACGCCATACACTGCTTCTCATAATTTTTTCTCGACTGTTTGGAAGGAACATGTCCTCTATCGCCTTCTGTCACCTCTTTTTCAGCCATCAGGGCTATAATTAGGTGATTCAGGTAAATTAGGTGAAACAAGAAATTCAGGATGATGCTGATTGTCTGCAAATTTTGCACTAGCACTTGCTTTGCGAAACGACTTATCCATTTTAGTAAAATAAAAGCACTGTTGCTTAATAACTGTACTATAACTGACCACAAGTATAATCTGCACCAGAACAGTCAATCTGCAAGTCTGGCAAAATTCTGAGATACTGCTGTCACAAGATGTACAAGCTGACTAGCAGACTTACAACTTTACGAGTTCAAATAGACTGCAAAAGCAAGACCAGAGAAACTGAGAAATTCTCAGGCTCATTGCACAATAAAACACATGTCAGAATTCAGATATTCTCATACCGCGTCTTCAACTAAATTATAAAAGTTAAAGAACTATTGGAATATAAACGAAGTGTTTGGTGTGAAAATTATCAAATTACTCGGAAAATACCCGCCATTTCAAATTACCCTCCAAAATACCCAATGACCAAGATTTTACTCGAAAATCGGGTAATTACCCTCCAATTAGCAACACTGGTTCTGTGACACATGTTGTAAGAAAAACATTTTTTTCGTCTTTCCAGAAAGAAATAATTATGATTAGATTCCAGCAGTACAACCATACATATTTTTCTTAACTTTGTGTGCTTCGGTAGTGTCACCTGTCAATAACATTTTTGTTACTTGAGCTTTAGCTATATCTGCATGACATCTCTTCAAATCACTCTTAGTTGCCAGGCAGTGTGGTCGCGTTTGTGACAGTTGACCGGACAGGGAATTTGTTGACACTTGCCCGGGGCCCCGGACACTGCAAGTAGTGGACAGTCTGTTCCACAAGTAGGGTACACCGGACTGTCCACCACAGGCAGCTTTGGGGTCGCTCGCTGTCTGATTTGTGAGAGCTCAGGTTAAAATGGAACGGTCCGATGTCGTTACGTAGCACAGCACGGCCGAGTGCAAGCGCAGGAGAAGTGCAAACAATGTGCCGTCCTCAAGCGATTGATAATAATTAGGTTCGTCTAGCCTTATATTCAGTGTATACACCGAAGAGTTGAAAGGGAGACTCCACCCAAAAATTTAACTCATCTTCTACTTTGCCAGTAGCAACGAAATTTTGAAATGGTGTCTATTATGTAAATCTGTTGCAATAACAAAGGTTTTAAGAACATAACTTCAATTTTTTTACGAACTATGAATTTTTAATATGCTCTTAATGGTATTCCTGTAAACTAACGTTTCGTTCTCACGCCACAGTTTGCACACGGAAGATTTTGTAGGTATATTCACAAGACAGTTCAACGGTTCTGTGCTTTCATCTTATGAGGAACATTAATCACTTGTTTTCTGTTTATTTCAAATTTTAACCTTAAATTTTCTTTAATTATTGGTACTTAAATGTGACGATAAAATAAACAAATTATATGTTAGATAGTTTTAATGCATAGAGGTATGCAAACACATCAAGACTACTTCCTGCAAAAGTTTCGTTCCGATTCGTTAATACTGATGATTAAAAGTTGTCACTGAGTTATTGTAAATATATACACCCATTAAAATTTACCGACGCAATAAAGTTTTGCCTTCTTGCTTGTATGAGGCTTCTTGTAATTTCAACACCAGGGTAGCCTTTTCTGAATAAAAATCCAATCACACACTCCTAGATGAAGAGCAGTGGTACAGATATCTGAACAAGACTTCAGTGTATTCCACAACATATATTTGCACAGTAAACAGGCAAAGTAATTGATATCCAACGATTGGCTGCCAATTGTTTCATCAGTTTTCCTGGAAATCGTTCTACTTGTTTCTTCCTGTTTGATTTTATGCCAAGTTCGGAGTAAAAACGGTTCTGTTTGATGGTGATAGAAATCATCAAATATCTTTGGCATCTTTGGGTGTGCCACAGTACCTTACAGAGTCAGTATTTCCAATAAATTTGTAGCTAGCTGAAAACCCGGAGTTACATGGATTTTTATTCATTTATTTGTTAAAGCCTTAAATTAGTCTGATTGATTGATTTAAAAAAAAAAAACCAAATGTTTGTAATGCTATGACACCAAACTGCAGTAGTCATCAGTCCCTTACAAACTTACATGTTCCCACACTGTCAACATAACACGAAAAGCAGTAAAACTACACAACCCTTAGCTACCTGAAGAGCAGTGTAGTAACTTGATATAACTACAGATTAATTCGTCAAGTGTTCCTCCTGTAATCAAAAATGTAGTTTCATGGTGAGAATTTTTGGAAAGTTATTGAGGCGTTTATATCTCTGCTACAATAAGATGACTTTCTTCAGTCATTTCTCTTAAAAACATTTTATTTAGAAGACTAAGCATAGAATAAACATATTAGGCATCCTGCACAGATATGTTGATGTATCTAACCCTACCATCATGCTACTTTTATCGTTTTAAAAACAGCTTCTTTCCCTTTTACAAGAAGACTTTCAATTAAACAAAAAATTTGGCTATTTCACATATTTGGAGTGTTTGCACTTCAATGGCAAAATGATTTGGCTGTATTCGAAATACAAATATCTCTAAGAAATGTTTCAAATACGGACTCTGTAAGGGACAGTGGCAGCCAATCTCTCTAAACATGTATTCACAATAATAAAAAGAATATACAAAATATCATTTATTGATTCACCTCTATGTTGCAGCTAATCGCCGAAGAACCTGAATAATGAGCGTATTTGTCAATTTGATAAGCTGTAATTGACTACGTAATGCGACTTTTAGTTTAAGGAATTTCGTTTCTATATGGACGTAGCCTCTCTTTGTTTTCATTAAAACTAGTAGCATACAGTCGCTTTCTCTGAAATTTCTAGTAAGTAACATGTACAGCAGTAGACGCAAGAACAAATGGGTCTCTTAATGTTTCCTGTTTGGTACAGCAAGACGATTTAATTTTCAATATGAATAAGCCTTTGTTTTGCTTGTAAAGTAAAAATGTTGAGTACTGACGGAATTACAAACGTACGTATTTTTTAAAACTTTATATACTTGTATTTAATTGCTGTATAAAGAAATTATTTTCTGTTATTCCAGAACCAAGCTACTGTAAATACTGAAACTTTGTACAATATTCAAATTACGTAAACTGTAATTACGGTAATACTGAATATAGTAGAAAACTGAAGAGATTAAAAACTTGAAGTGGATAAGTGAGCAAAATAACTTACCTCGCTGGAAGTATTGTATCCAAAGAACGAAACGAAATGTATTATAAAAATTGTAAGTACCAGTTTAACTAAAGCACACACTACACTGAAGGCTGAATAAGGGAAAGTAAAAGGAGAAATGAACAACTCTGGATGCTTACCCAACTGAATTCGGAGGCTGGGATGGTGCGCATTTGGTGTTCTTCGACCGTGTAATTTGTCACGAGTCGTCGTACGTCTTCCTGGAGGAAATTTTAAACCTGAGGCTGACAAGGCAGCCAGCCGCCTAATATGCTCGTATTACGCATGCGCACGCTCACTACGTGCGACGGAAAAGTTGTCCCCACTGTGAAGGCTAGTTTCCGCTCCCGCAATCAGACTTTAAAACAAAGCGTAAGCATATTACGCTCGAAAAAAGTTGTATGGTTTCATAAAACTTCGATGTAAATCAAAGACGTACAACAATTCTCGTTAATCAAGGCATTACTAAAAAAGTATGAACTAAGCAGTTTGTGAAAATTTGTGTGTGTTGTTATTTATCAAATTTTCTGGATTTAATTTTTTCTTTTTATGTTTTAACTCATAAGCTAGTCCTAAACAGAACAAGACTGATCCCACAAATAAATTATTTGTTATTCCTGGAACTATGACAAATGTGTAAATCGTTATTAAAATTTCACGAAAACTAAATACTGTGTATTTTCAAGATACGCCGTTACTATTTGATGAAATTCGTTAGGAAACCGATATTTCTTACGGTAGTGAGTGGGGGCAAATATGATATATCGTGTGAAAGTTCATAGGCACAATAGCAGCAAACGCAAATCTTAAACATTCATTTCTTAATGACAAACTCATAAAACATTGTATAAGAAAAATCATATAGTCCTGAATGGATTAACTTCTAAATAAATTAAGCCATTAAAAAGTCAGGCCAACATTTTTTAAATTTTTTAATGAAAATTCCTTAAATGTTCTGTCTAAGAGCAACTAATTAATGAACACTAAATCTCTGTCTTGGAATTTCTGTAGAGAAGTCGTATGTAATTAATGCTCAACGTTAGTGCTTCTAGTATGTTGTGTGAACCCAAAGTGTAAACTGAAATTAGTTTTAAGAGATCGCTATACCTGTGTATTAAGTTATTTATTTGGGCATCTAAGAAAGTTATAGTTTTAAAAGCAGTACGACACGATTTAAATGCTGGCGAAGATAATGAGCGCTGAAGAAAGTAACGACTTCAGGAGAAAAGTATGTATACAACGCATCTAAAGTAAAATTCACTCCCCAGCATGAATAATCCGTATAATTTAAACAAGACTAATAAAAACTCTGCATTAGAATCCTTGTAATTCTAAAATTGTCTGCAAATATATTATTAAACCTATATAAGGTGGACGAAATGATATGAATACCTATGATAGACAGAATATTTGTCAGTAACGAGCTTTCAAAACAGCTCGAATTCTGCGAGGGACAGATTCGTCATATCTGTTTATAGTTTTCAACAGAATGTTATCCATTCTCATAACAGAACATAAGCCAATTATTTCAACGATGTTTGAGCTGTAAAGCTGGTCCTCACTCTCTAATCTAGAACACCCCATTTCTGTTCAATAATGTTGAGACATGGGGATTGTAATGTTCAGGAGAGGTATTTGATGATTTTCAGACGCTGGACAATACACGCCTGAACTTTTTTTGCTGTGTGTGTAGGGGGGGGGGGGGGGGGAGGACTGAGTGTGGGTGTGTGGGTGTGAATGGGTGGGTGGTTGGGTGGGCTCATTATGATTCTGGAATATAGCACTGTTTGTTAGCAGTATATTTGCCGTAGTAGACAATTTGTTGTCGAGGATGCTGAGATATTCGTTCACAGTTATCTGAGCAATATGGTAATGATAGAAACAGTTATGTACCACGATATAGGTGCCCAAATCGTGACTTAACCTCTCTCATGCTTGACTACAGGAAGCAGGTATGTAATGTTGCAGGATTCTTTCAGGGGTTTCGATACATAAACCTGGTATTTGTAGGAAGCAATGCTAACGATGATTCACATACTACCACTCATGAATTGTCCAGGTTTTTACTATCTTTGAAGCACTTTCTTCTCACCTTTGCATTGGCTTCCGTTATTAAGAGTTTATCGACTCCATGAGTGTTGCGCTTCAGCCGTACTGTTTTTATAGAAACAGTATTACTCAAGTGAGTGTCGAGATTTACAATCACCTTTCCCATAGACTGTAGTATTTCTGTCACAATTTTTGCAGTTAGCACATGCCCGATGATATACAGGGTGTGTCACGAAAGACGCCTGCCAGGTGTCCGCGAATCGCGCAGTACGGCTACCGGCCGCCGCCACCGCATCTGCCGGCCACGGCAGCGCCCGATTCTCGGATTCTATTGTGCCGCGGGCGCATACACTGAGTTAAAGTCTATTAAACATTGCCATCTGAGTAACCTAAGATTACCTTTATTTACAGTAGATGTTCAGAATGATGTCCCTCTATGGAAAGAGCGGCCAGACATCTCTTAAAACATTTGGGAACACTCGACGAATTTCGGCTGCCGAAATTTCTTTTTTTACGAAACAATAAATTCTGACAGGTATGTGAACAATATCCTGCATCCATTTTTTCAAGAACTTTCACCCAACGAAAAGCTGTGCGGTTATTTCATGCAGGACAATGCAAGACCACACATTGACAATGCTTCTATGGCAGCAGTACGAAGTGTTATTGACGTGAGGATAGTTGGCTGGTCTCCTCGTTCTCCAGACCTAAATCCCCGTGACTTATCTTTGGGGAATGCTAAAAGACACGGTGTATGCAAGCAATCCCCATACACTCTAAGAGTTGGAAGACAGGATTCGACTAGTCCTTTCCCAGATTTCTACAGCCGAAATTCGTCGAGTGTTCGCAAATGTGTTCAAGAGATGTCAGGCCGCTCTTTCCATAGAGGAACATCATTTTGAACATCTACTGTAAATAAAGGTAAGCTTAAGTTACTCAGATGGCAATGTTTTGTAGACGGCACAATAGAGTCCGAGAATCAGGCGCTGCCGTGGCCGGCGGATGCAGTGGCGGCTGCCGGGAGCCGTACCGAGCGATCCGCGGACGCCTGGCAGGCGTCTTACGTGAGACACTCTATAGTATGTACTAGGAGATGACCACAGTAGTTGATGCAACACTTCCTTGATGAAAATACTGATAAAAGCATAATAAATGACTAATATTTTGTTGAATGATTGATAAATTGAGATATAGAAATTACAGAAACTAAACAGGATATCAGGAAGATTGAAGCTGAAGCTATACATTTTTAATGCTGATTTCTAAACTGTATGCACAGAAATCCACTGCCACTACCCATCTGTATACTCCAACTCTGAAAACCTCCTTTACACAGAGTGATCGCTTTCATGTAGACTTTGGGCAAGATAGAATTACATTGCGTTTGCGGACGTCTACAAACCTGGTAGTGGAAATTACCCAGCTCGTAAATTAAAAGGAATATTCTTAATATCACCATGACTATGAAATAATGAAACAGATTTACTGGAAATATCTTACTTTTAGCGAATATTTATTTATTTATTTCCTTGCTTTGGACCCGCTGCCTTTGGGTATAAAGCTGGTCAATTTACATAGACAGTTGAGTTTAACAATTACTTTTATGATGATTGGGATAGTTTAGTTAAACCTTTTCTTAAATATATAACTTTTTTACATGGTTTATTGTACCTGATTGAAATTGAAACTTAGGAATTTGGTATCTAAGAAGGTCGCAAAAAGAAAGATAGGAAAGTTTGGGATTGTAGAGAGGGGGTAGCGAATAGCATGACAACCTATAAGAAAAGAAATATTTTAGAGAAGAGAGTCCACTGCCGGAATCCCACTACATGCTATGGTTGTGGAAGTTACCCAGTTTCAAAATGTGTTTTAAAGTAACAATATAATTACACACATATTCCCGTAGGATTAAAGGGAGAAGATGAGATTGTCTTAGAAAGGTTAGTCGTAAACTTTATTTCAGAGAGGTACAAAATATATCTTACTGCGTGAAAGCTGTGTATTTGACGATTATCTAGGTCGGATATATGTTGTAGTGCAGTCACCGAGTTTCCTTAGTTAGATGTCCATAGAACAACCAACTTCGAATTTATATACGTTTTCAGTTGATCAAATTCAATTCTCGGTCAGATCTCACGCTACCTTTCCCGCACACTGATTTGCAATTAATAAAGAAGCTTGCAGATATGCGTGAACTTCGCTTTTAGATGAAAACACAAAGAGTCGGAATTGACTTACTCCAAGTAACAGGAATTATTAAAATGCGAGGTGCTGCCCTCTTTCGTTACAGCTAACGTTTGTAAGCATGAGGAGTGATAGAAAAATAAGCAGGTGCTCCATACCCAACGTTTGTCCACGTCACGGTAGAAGATCACCTTACTAAGAACAACTGTATCGATTCTCCAAAGGAAACATGAATAAACAGGAACAAATCACTACACACATTCTCGTCAAAACTAATGAAGATATTCCGTTATGTCAGCGGCTCGTTTTTGTAACAACCACATACTCTCAGCCAGGGCCAGTTATGGCATAGTTGAGACAGTACACAGACTGTATTTAAAAAATCAACTGCTTCTGTAGAAAATAAGAATTAACCAGAAGTCTCAACATATTAGTATGCTATGACTCCCTCAGCAAAGCACACAACACGCAAATGAAACACAGTTGTAGGAACTTTCTAAATTCACTCTTATTACATATTACTTGTTTCCGCAACAGCGTGCAAAAATTTAACAGAACATAGAGAATCCTACTCTGAACAGTTTGAGTTAGGGACAAGCCAGCTTAAGGAGATAATAGGAATACAATCACATTACTGTATACTTTTTATTTGCATTAGTTACAGTTAATTGTATATACCATCATTGACAAATTAATGTACCATTTACACCGTATCTTACAAAATAGGCTGAAACTAATGGCCATAAAGCTCAATACAAGCATGACATCGTCAAACAAGTTTCTGATGCATCCTGAGAAATATCCCTGGTGTGTTTCAAATCACATCAAGCAGCTACAATTCTGGCAAGTAATTCCATCCCTATATCCACTGGAGTCCCATACATAAATGATTTAGATAGCCCCATAGGAACCAATTAAGGAGATTGAGACAGGTGACTTCGCAGGTCGTGATATAAGACCCTTCTTTCCAATTCAGCGACCGGGAAATATAGCATTGAGATGGTTGCGGACATCCACACTGAAGTGAGGCGGTGCGCTGTCCTGTTGTATTCATCCTCTCATGAACAGTTAAGGGTACGTTCTCTAACAACTCACAGGGGACACCTTTGATCTCGAACGCTCGGAACCGCATGAAACCGTGCTTGTAATAACTGTCACTCATAAACAGGACAGTGGTGTGCGTCATTTCCATGCAAAACGTCGCATTGTACGTCAAGTAACATTTTAACAGAGAGAAACAAAGAAACAAGATATCAGTACCATAGGGAGGAAATTATATGTAATTTAAGGGCGTCATTGTATCTATACATTTTCAATCAGCAGCGCCAAAACCTCTCTGCTTATAATATCTATAATAACGGAAAACACCAAATACATCAGTACCACACACCTGGAAGTGCTTATATTAGTTTTCGAAATGCGGTTGCACGATTTCGATGAAGTGATTGAAACAAAGTGAGAGAGAGAAATGTGACACCTCACTAATGGCATGTAATCACACTTCAAATCACTTTCACATTCAATCAGTCCAATATCGAAAGCCACACTAATTACATTTTGAAATGATGATGTTGGATGTCAATGTCATACCCTGGCTTTCGCCAAGCATATAGCAACATAGACTTATAAGTAGGTGCAGCAAATTGATTGTTAATCACAGAGTGAAGTTTCACGATGAATTAATGATCATGTACCTTCACTTGTGGTTTGGTAACTTGTAGTCTTAAAAAATCAGTAATCCTTCTGATATAGAAAATATATTGCCAAAAGAAGTAAACTCAAGAGGTTGGCAATATTTCTTTTATTTTCAGTGGCAAGATCTTCAGTGTACCACCTATGTTTGTAAAACTTGTATCTAGAAGGGTACCATCCGTATGACCGGCTCAGGAATCACAAAACAATGCCACTATCTAGTGGTGCTAGCAGACAAGTGAGGCGTTTCGAACGGGAATGACGCACATCACTATTTTGTTTATGAATTGCTTGTTATTCTAAGCATGGTTTTGACCGTTCGAGGTCAAACGTGTCCCTTGCCAGTTAGAACTCTTTGCAAAAAAAATGGCAATTCAGACGGTCTGGTTGAGATACGGCCCAATCAGTAAGAATGTTCATATAATAAAAATCAGAGTATGTGTAAACTTGTATACATGTTAGTTGTAAATAACGCAAGGTTCCCTTCCTCAAGTTATTCAGTGGAATATTCCGTATTTCCTGTTGAATTTTTTCACCCTTTACATCATGTTTGTCATTGCATGCATACATGTTTGTAAAGCTATTGGATCAAAGTGCTATCTATGGTCGTCAGTCCCTAGACTTACATACTACTTCAACTAACCTAAGGACAACACAAACGCCCATATCCCAGGGAGGTTCAAAATGTTCAAATGTCTGTAAATCTATCGGACCAAACTGCGTGGTCATCAGTCCGTAGCTTACAAACTACTTAAACCTAGGTAAACTAACCTACGGACAAACACAAACACCCATGCCCCAGGGAGGACTCGAACCTCCAAGGCGAGCAACCGCGCGCTCCGCAGCGAGATGCTTTAGACCGCTCGGCTACTCCACCGCGGCTCCCAGGGAGGTTTCGTACGTCTGGTGGCGAGAAACCGCGCGCTCCACAGCAAGGCGCCTTAGGCTGCATTTAATAGACGGTGATTCCTCCGCTGCGGAGGAACCGCAATGATTTTGCAGAGGATCAGCATGTCAGTCACATAGGAGGCGGTTCAGACGCAGTGACCCTGGTCCAACCTGGCGGGGGATACAAAGGGGCCGGCCGCGGTGGCCGAGGGGACTGAGGCGCTTCAGTCACGGTCTGCACGGCCACTACGGTCGGGGGTTCGAATCCCCCCTCGGGCATGGATATTTGTGCCGTCCTTAGTCTTAGTTAGTTCATAAGTAGTGTGTAAGTTTAGGGACTCATGACCTCGTAGTTAAGTCCCATAGAATTTACAAACACTTGAACATTTTTGATACAAAGGGCACACTGACAAAGGGCGTGACGTTCTGCCGCATGCACCGAACAGCCCCATAAGCCGCCATGTAAACAGACGCCGCTACCGCACCACAAACCGCGGGGTTTGGAACTGCAGCCGCAGGTGTTTTGACGCCGCAGCGGAAGTGAGGAGTCTCAGCTGCAGCCACGCCTATAAACAGGTCCCATGCTGCCTTATAACGTAAAGCACTTAATCTATATCCCACGGATGATACCAAAATTGTACAACCCACTCCACTGCTGTACAAATAAGATGGGTTGGAGGCGTTGTCAGGATGTTAGGCGAAGTGTTCTCCACTTGTGGGCACCCTAAGAAGGGGCGACTGATTGATAAATAAAAGTTAAGATTCAAGTTAATATTGGCTGTATTCTGAAAGTATGGGATACATAGTGGGACTCGCTCAAGGGTCGAATCCAATGAATGAGTGCCAGTCTAAGTTACCGGATTAGAAAACTGAAAAGGTAACTGTTACGGTTCACACAGTTGGTGGCTGATACTGAACAGCCGCTAGGCGGAGCGGACGGCATCAGGCCGTTCAGCCCGCACAGAGGCTGGGACTCCGGAGTGCGTCTGTTTTGTACGAGAGCTAGAACGGAATGGGGACAAGGAACTGATTGTGCCACCTCAGAGTCCTTCAGCAGTAGCACATGTGATGTGGGTGTCTGCTATTTGCTCCATGGTAACATTGAAACGTCAGTAGTTTCAGCAAGGACACAAGAAGGAATGTTTGCAAATCTATTGGACGAAACTGCGTGGCCATCGGTCCGTAGCTTACAAACTACTTAAACTAAGGTAAACTAACCTAAGGACAAACACACACACCTATGCTCCAAGGAGGACTCGAACCTCCGATGGCGAGCAACCGCGCGCTCCGCAGCAAGGCGCCTAAGACCGCTCGGCTACTCTATCGGACCAAACTGTGTGATCATCAGTCCGTAGTTTACAAACTACTTAAACTAAGGTAAACTAACCTAAGGACAAACACACACACCTATGCTCCAGGGAGGACTCGAACCTCCGATGGCGAGCAACCGCGCTTCGCTACTCCACCGCGGCGACGCAAGAAGCAGCAGTCAGTACTTGATCTGGCCGGCTCTGTCCTGCAAGGTGGACAGGCTCGGTCACATTGTCACCGCAGATGTTGCACTGGGAGAACACTTGTATAACTTAAACCAAGCTCTGAAATAATTTTTTAAAATTATTTCCCTAAACTATTTTGCACTGGCTGGTCGTGCTGCACCAAGAACAGCGCGCTGCCAAACCGCTGCGATTCTTCCGCAGCGGAGGCTCTAAACACAGCCTTAGTGGGCTCGGGCACTCCACCGCGGCTGTTGAGTGCTCACAGAATTTTTCCATATTAAAGTCATTATACTGTGTTACCCATCTTCCACAAGAGGAGAAGTTTACATTGGTACGTAAATATCTAAATGCAAGCGCGGCTTATGCGAGGGGGAGAGTTTTGCGATGCGTTGTGCGGCTGTTTATAGTTGGCTGGAGTGCGCGTTAAAGGGCCGGCTTTGCTCCCGCTGCTCAAGTGGCCGCTCAAAACTGCCCTCTGCTTCCGGTTCGTCTGCGGCCGGTCTCTGTGAACTCCCTGCTTGTGGAGGGGGCGTCCTTTGATCTCGCACGAGCTTTATTTTGGCGAAACGTTTGGTCAGTGACGTCTACCTGTCCTGGCAGGTCGCAAGAAGGGAGGGGACAATGGGCTGGAGTCGGCTTCGAAATGATGGGTTGGGGTTTGGCGAGGGGGGGGGGGGAGGCGGTACAGGACGACTCAAGCACTGTCGCACCGCTGACCAGTGTTGCCACACGTAGGGAATTTTCCATACACGTAGGTACTTTTAAGCATTAAAATCATGTAGGGAATTTTCATCCAAAAGTCCTCAACGCGTAGGTACTTTGGTAAAATTTTAGAATCGCCGACACAGGCCTAGCGGGTAATGTTGGCAACAGAACAGTGGCTAACACGCGAGAATGAAGCCGACCAATTGTGGCAAAGTTTGAAGTAGCCAGTGTTATTTTAGACAGCATAATTGTTTTCTGTTCATAGTAAACACTATTAATTTGAAAATCTGGTTTCAGACACATTAAAATTGATACGAATTATAATGATTTCAATGTATATCAATGGAACGGAGAGTCGGTTTGGAAGTAGTGTTAGAAAGTGTCAGCACAAGAAAAATTCATTGTTTCCGTGAACGAAACACGTTTTATTACCTTGACTAGACTGTTATTTATTTACGACTGGACGATATACTATTAACTACTTGTAAATGAGAAGATGCTGAAAGAAAACGCTAAAACATTTGCGACAGCCAACATTATAATGAACAAAGCGCCGGCCGCGGTGGCCGAGGGGACTGAGGCGCTCCAGTCACGGTCTGCACGGCCACTACGGTCGGGGGTTCGAATCCTCCCTCGGGCATGGATATTTGTGCCGTCCTAGTTCGTAAGTAGTTCATAAGTAGTTTGTAAGTTTAGGGACTGATGACCCCGTAGTTAAGTCCCATAGACTATACAAACATTTGAATGAACAAAGCGCTAGATATTCGTTGTCAACATAGCATTACTCTTTGAAAATCGAATAATGTAGAATGATGGACTTCCTTTTTTGTGCTGACTGAACTAAATAATTACTAATGTTCCTACTATATGGTTGATAGTGTCTCGATGTATCCTTGTGCGGTCAATAAATCAGTTATCCTCGTGTAACAGTGTACTCGGAATAAAATGTCCACTACGGTCGGGGGTTCGAATCCCCCCCCCCCCCTCGGCCATGGATATTTGTGCCGTCCTAGTTCGTAAGTAATTCATAAGTAGTTTGTAAGTTTAGCTTATGGGACTTAACTACGGGGTCATCAGTCCCTAAACTTATAAACTACTTATGAACTACTTACGAACTAGGACGGCACAAATATCCATGCCCGAGGGGGGATTCGAACCCCTGACCGTAGTGGCCGTGCTGACCGTGACTGGAGCGCCGCAGTCACCTCGGCCACCGCGGCCGGCCTACTCGGAATAAGCGGCATATTTGGGGAAACTAATTAATGCTGTTCCTCTCTATGGTTTTCAGGTTCTTGATGTCCGATCGATAAATCAGTAATCTTCTTGTTACAGAGCACTTGGAATTCGTGGCATAATCTACACTTGACTCCATCACTCAGTAACGATCAGTCAATGGAAAAACATCTAGCAAGTGAAGTATGATGACAAACATTTATTTTAAAATTTTTCAAAATTGTAACATGTCACATTAATCAACTGGCTAACCTCTGCTGGCCGGACTCCTGGATTCAACCCCTCCCAGACTCAAACCCTGGCTACGACCCTGATGTAAGGACATTAATGAGGTGGTAGGGAGAAAGTAGGGAAAACGTAGGTACATTTTTGTGTGATTGTAGGTATTTTCGCTCTCTGCCATCTGGCAACACTCCTGCTGACAGGATGCCTTGGGGTAGAGCGGGCGCGAGCATTCTCCGCCGATCCGAGGGCCGGATTAACATACGTGGTTAAACTACCGGGTTTCCTAGTCTTATGGAGCAATGCACAGATATGAATTTCGCCCTTTTCCCGGCACCAAAAGTCAAAACTTAATTTTGCCTTAACACGCGTATTACAGCGTACATTCGCCGGCCGCGGTGGCCGAGGAGACAGAGGCGCTCCAGTCACGGTCTGTACGGCCACTACGGTCGGGGGTTCGAATCCCCCCTCGGGCATAGATATTTGTGCCGTCTTTAGTATAAGGTAGTTGATAAGTAGTTTGTAAGTTTAGGGACTGATGACCTCGTAGTTAAGTCCCATAAGCTTAATATACATTTGAACATTTTTTGAACATCGGCGTACATTCGTTTAATGTCCGTCCCACAGGGAAGCGTTATAGGTCCCCTACTCTTCCTCGTGTTTATAAATGATTTAGGAGACAATCTGAGTAGCTCGCTTAGACTGTTCGCGGATGACGCTGTCTTTTATCGGTTAGTGAAGTCAACAGAGGATCAAAAGCAACTGCAAAACGATTTAGACAAAATTTCTGCATGGTTCGAAAACTGGCAATTGACACTAAATAAAGAAAAGTGTGGAGTAATACACATGACCACTAAAAGAAATCCGCTGGACTTTAATTACGCGATAAATCAGTCTAACCTTAAGGCCGTAGATTCTACCAAATACCTAGGATTTACAATTACGAACAAGTTTGACTGGAGAGAACACATAGAAAATATTGTGGGGAAGGCGAACCAAAGGTTACGTTTGTCGGCCGTGGTGGCCGAGGGGACTGAGGCGCTCCAGTCACGGTCTGCACGGCCACTACGGTCGGGGGTTCGAATCCCCCTCGGGCGTGGATATTTCTACCGTCCTTAGTCTTAGTTAGTTCGTAAGTAGTTTGTAAGTTTAGGGACTGATGACCCCGTAGTTAAGTCCCATAAGCTGTACAAACATTTGAAAGGTTACGTTTCATCGGCAGAACGCTTCGAAAATGCACCAGCTCCACCAAAGAGACAACCTACATCACACTTGTGCGTCCTCTCCTGGAGTACTGTTGCCCCTTGTGGGACCCTCACCAGGTGGGACTGACGGAAGACATTGAGAAGTTTCAGAGAAGGACAGCTCGTTTTGTCTTATCACGCTACGGGGCGGGGGGGGGGGGAAATCGTCACGGAAATGTTGCACGAATTGGGGTGGAAATCATTAAAAGGAAGACGTTATTCATTGCGGCGTGATCTGTTTGCTAAGTTTCAATCAACGACTTTTAGTTCTGAATGTGAAAATATTTTGCTAGCACCCACCTACTTAGGGAGACATGACCACCCCAATAAAATAAGAGAAATCAGATCGAAAACGGAACGATTTAGGTGTTCTTTCTTCCCGCGCGCTATTAGAGACTGGAACGATAGAGAAAAGTTATGAAAGTGGTTAATGAACCCTCTGCCAGGCACTTGAATGGCATTTGCAGAGTATCTATGTAGATTTCGTATGTTTATTTATTTACACGTATTTTTAGTCTGGTGGATATTGATGGAAGTTACTGTAGCTGCAAACTCCCGCTCTACAAGTCTGAATTAAAATAGAGATGGAATAATTACATTTCAAGAAGCACTAACATAACATAGTTCTCGACAGATCACTCACCAGCAGATCTTCCTCCCCAGGTGATTGTACTTGGTTTCTTTAACAGGTGTTTTGTTGCCTACTAGATAAGTAATTTAAAGAATTACTTAAGGAAAGCTACAGACAATGAAAGTCGGCAGTGTTTGTTGAAAAATATATTCAGGATAAGGCACATGTGTTAGTTAGCCCAGTCACAAGTTTACGTGAAAATTTCTCGCTGAATATAGCATCTGGGCGAGAAATAGACTTGAAAAGATATAGAATGAAGATCAGTTCTGAGAGAGAGCTTATGGAAGAAACAGAACTAGCAATGGTTTGGGATATCCAGAATCACACACTAAAATAGTGAGTGAGGTAAATATAGGAAAGATTGGGCCATACTGCTTCAACAAGCCTTTCAATATAACAATTGAAAGTAGGGAGCAGTGGGAGAAAATAGTTCGACACCGTACGGGGACATTGTCTGGTTCACTGACGGGTCGAAATCAGTCCAAGGCGTTGGGGCCGGGCTATACGGGGTGCAGCCAAGACTGGAGGGTGTCATCTCTCTAGGGAAACTGGCCTCAGTATTCCAGGCCGAAATCACTGCCATCAGGGCGTGTGTGGAGGAGAATTTGCGTAGGTGCTACAAAGACCGTAGCATCTACATCTATTGTGACAGCCAGGCAGCCCTGAAATCACTGGCAGCTCCTGCAACAAGATCTAAAATTGTTGCAGAATGTCACAGAGATTTGGTGGAGCTAGGGGAAAGCAATAGGGTAAACCTATTGTGGGTCCCTGGCCACTCGGGAATCAGTGGCAATGAACATTCCGACAGATTAGCCAGGATGAGGGCAGAGATTCCATTTATTGGACCGGAACCTACCCTGACAATCACCAAGGCAATGATCAAATTGGAGCTACGTAACTGGCTCAGAAGACAGCACGTAGAATATTGGACCAAGGTCTATAAACAAAAACATGGCAAGGTAATGATGCCAAAGCCATGTTTTAAAAGAAGCTCTGTAATCCTGGGCAGGAGAGAGATTAGACTCATGGTGGGATTGCTGACAGGTCATGGGAATTTCAAAAAACACCTATGTACAATGGGAATAACAGAAGAGGATCCTAAATGTAAGATCTGTGATGATGGTGATGAAACTGCATCACATCTAATCTTAGAATGCATGGCATTGGAGAGCAAAATGCACGGAACTTTTGGAACAACCACACCCAAAGAAATTGCCTAATCAAGAACTGGTAAAGGGACTCCTTGCACTGTTCAAGCGCATTGGTTGGCTTTACGAGATATACGGGGAGCGATACCGCACAATAAACTTAGTTTCGGTGCGGACAGTGGCGGGTTGGGCCAAAACTGTTTTGGCTTCCTTGACAAAATCAATCAATCAGCCATGGTTTACGCGAACAACCACAGAAACAGTGGTCGGACCTAGGTAACTATCACGCTATATATCATTTTGCAGCACCAGGATCTGGCGGTGCAAATGCAGCGATAGCACGATAACAAGCGTCGCAATAGCGGAATACGTCGATTCCCGATATGAGTGCGTCGCGGCTGGCTAAGACACACTGCTACAAAACGTAATGGGAAGCACGTGCTATTCAGTGACGCAAACTGAAGCACGCCGTCCTTGCGATGTTAACATCTATAAAAACTGCAAGCAGTGGGGCAGGAGAGTTGCTCTCCGGTTTACTTAAAGACACGGCTAACGGATTCCTGTTCACTCCCGAAATACGCGGAAAGGTCCCTGTAGCCAACCTAGCAGAGGGAGGGAGGGGTAGGCGGTACTGCTGTGCTTGGCCGCCGGCAGCGGTTGACTTTCGGGTTTCCGGTTGGCTGTCCTGAACTGGTTCGAATGCCCAAACCGCGGGTAACTTGTCCATTTCATAATGATTAACCCCTGACTTTGAATTCATATTATGCTCACATCGCACGACGAACATCGATGTTTTATAACACGCCGGAATCGTTGAAATGTCTACTTTTATTTGGTGTACGAATATTACATTTTATTTGAAAAAGGGGACGACATACGCGGTAATATTTAAGAGAAAGCGCGCTCTTTTTTTTCGAATGTCAACTTTAAGGATGCACAGAAATCAGATTGTAATTAGGAGAAAGTTTTCCTTTGCACAGTTTAAAGATCCAACCTCGTTCTATTTACAGACGGACTTTCGTTATTTTCTGATTAGTCGTTTTGTCCTAATAATGGTATGCGTTGACTGCTGCAGTTCGCCCAATGATGGTACGTATCAACAAGACGAAAAGTGTAAATGCATGCTCTGTCCTTGCCTTTCACAGCTGTTATATTCGTATGATCATAAATCTACACCAAGCGCTAATATCACATCATTAACTTATTTGCTTTTTCTTTCCTGTGCGCTACGTGCTCGCGTGTGCTGTGTTGCCGTTCTTCGCAGTTGAATAGGCGCTTCTGACGCATGGCAACAGTGGTGGCGCGCTGGTGTGACAACTACGCTCCGCCATAGCGTCGCACATACTGCAACAACTAACGCAGTTGCTTCACAAACTCTTAACTGACAAACACGGAGATAATATATTAGTAATGACATCTGATGTCACTTGCAAAAGTTCAGTCTTAACAACAATGTTCTCTCCGTCTCAATAGCTACAACAGTAAGCTTAATCGCAGCTTCTTGCGTTTTATATTATAGCGACGAAACGACTAATCAGAAAATAACGAAACTCCGTCTGTAAATGGAACAAGGGTGGATCTTTACACTGTGCAAAGGATAATTTTCTCCTAATTACGGTCTGATTTCTGTGTATCTTTAAAGTTGACATTCGCCGAAAGAAGCCATAAAAGGCACGCTTTCTCTTAATTATTACCTCGTATGTCGTCTCGTTTTCAAATAAAATGTAGACTGATATTCATACACCAAATGAAAGTAGACATTTCAAGGATTCCGGCGAGGTATGAGACAGGGATGTTCGTCGTGCCATGCGACCAGAATATGAGTTCAAAGTCAGGTGTCAATCATTATAAAACGGACAATAGTCTCCTTCCAACACCACATGCTTTCAATGTCGGTTTGAAATAACGGCCAGGAAATCGAACTGCATTTCGCCTTGTTAACCGTTTTCTGTAGCATTCAAATGGGAAATGCAAAAACTATCTTGCCCCCTCGAATTGATGCTCCTCTAAATAGCTCTAAATATCTCTGTAGATGTTTTAGAGGTCCACGTTCTGATGTTTTGGACGCAGCTGCTAAATTCTCTCCGTGTAAACAAGGACAGCGAACAAAGTCGCTGCTCCGAATCGTGAGTGTCTAAATGTGAAGGGTGGGCTACTTTAGACTCTGGTAGCTGCCGTTTTTGGTCGCTTTCAAGTGTTGGTTCCCCGTGTCATATACAGAAACGTATAAAGTAGCCACCAGTCGAGTCAAAATGTCGAAGGAAGTAATAAATGCTGTCGTTGTGTTTCTCGCAACAGTCTTAAAACAACAATTAATCTACGAAAGCCGCGGCAGATTACCCGTGAGCATTGGAGCGCCACGTTGCGGTGCACGCGGCCGTTCGCCGTCGGGGGTTCGAGTCCACAGTCGGGCATGGGTGTCTGTGTTGTCCTTAGGTAAGTTTAACTTAGTTTAAATAATTTGTAAGCTACGGACTAATAACCCAGCAGTTGAGTACGATAGATTTACAACATTTGAACATTTGAATCTACCAATAGCAAAACGGAAAAGCAGGAAAAAATGGATAAGAAAGTGGATTGCGAAGAGGGCTAAATATGGTGCTTCTGCAAATCTTTTCAGAAAATTATCGTGTGAAGATCCTTCCACCTACAGAAATACAATGAGGATGTTCAAAATGTTTAAAAGTTTGTATAGCTTATGGGACTTAACTACGGGGTCATCAGTCCCTAAACTTACAAACTACTTATGAACTAGCTAACACTAAGGACGGCACAAATATCCATGCCCAAGGGGGATTCGAACCCCCGACCGTAGTGGCCGTGCAGACCGTGACTGACGCGCCACAGTCCCCTCGGCCACCGCGGCCGGCCTAATGAGGATGACATCAGAAAAGTTTCATACATTGCTGGAAATGGTAGAGGATAAAATAAAGAAACAGAATACCGTCATGAGGATGGCGATCTCGCCAAGAACAAACTGGAAGTTACACTGCGTTATTTGGCAACAAGAGATAGCTTCAAAACACTTGAATACCTGTTTCGAATACCCCAATCTTCTAACTCCAAGTTTACTCCACAAGTCCTGGACTTCAGTCCCTCAAACAGTTGGTTAAACTGAGTGTGTTTAAGTCCAGTAGCCGGCCGCGGTGGCCGAGGGGACTGAGGCCCTCCAGTCACGGTCTGCGCGGCCACTACGGTCGGGGGTTCGAATCCCCCCTCGGGCATGGATATTTGTGCCGTCCTTAGTGTTAGCTAGTTCGTAAGTAGTTTGTAAGTTTAGGGACCGATGACCCCGTAGTTAAGTCCCATAAGCTATACAAACATTTGAACATTTTAAGTCCAGTATTTAAATTATCATTATTTTTAATGTCCCATAATACTGGAAAACTTCGAAAAATTTTCAGAAATTGGGGAATGTGATTACAATTCACTTCATAATTTTTTGGTGGGGCGTAGAACTGTTTGGTATTACCTAACCTCCAAAACAAAATGTCGTATGCTACTTAGTGTTTAAATTGTTTTTATGTAGACGCTAGCGTCTGAAGTTGCTGCGTGTCATTGCGTCAGCGTACTCATTCGCTGTTCGCCTAGCGACAATAGACGCCAGCGACTAACGACTAAATACGCTCCGTTTAATACACGTGCTAGCCGACAGTGTTTAACTTAGGTGATCTAACGGAAACGGGCGTATGCACTGCGGAACTGCTGGCGTCAATTTTTTGTTATTGTTATTACTAATATTATTATTAGGCGGTGAAATTTTCAATCACTTACAATGGGGTTTCCACGGAGTAAATGATTATGCAGGCTGCCTGGACGCTGTACACAGCGCTTAGTGGTCCCGGCAATGCGGTCGCCCTCGTACGCTGTGGAGCGCGCGTAATTGATACTTGCGGCTGCCTCTCGACGCGCAGACCGCGTATAATTGATTTCCAAAACGCAAACTGAACTGCGAAAATAAAGATTACATACTGCACTGGGCGTGCGTGGTGGAGGGTACCAATTAGGAAAATGAGTCCACTTGAGACACCAAATAACCTAACCCTCCTCTTCGCCCTTTTCTATGGGGCTATCAAAAATTTTTTTCCAAATGTTTGTCAACCTATTGGTTCAAACTGCTATGGTCGTCAGTCCTTAGACTTACAAACTACTAGGTGTATCTAAAAAGTTCGGCGAATGATCCCATTTAAAAAAAAAGGCTCATTCTACGTCCCATATGCACAACCAAGCAGTACAGTGGCTGACTCAGGCAAATTGAGACGGGCGGCACAGCGCAGTCTAATGGGGCCGCGCATACTGGGAGGGGAAGCGACGCTGTTGCGACCTGCACCTGCGCTGGGCTGCGTGTCGCTGCAGCCGAGGCACAGGCAGGCAGAAAGGGGAGGGGGCGAGCACTCTGCCGTACGCTCTGTATCGAAAGTGGCACTATTGTTGGTTCTTCAAAATGTTACAATATATGTAAAACTATTGGACCATACTGCTATAGTAATCAGTCCATAGACTTACAAACTACTTAAACCAACTTACACTAAGAAGAACACACACACACACACACACACACACATACCTGCGGGAGGACTCGAACCCTCGGCGGGAGTGACCGCCCAATCCATAGATTATTGGCTGTCTGAACAACATTGCCTTATGACTGAAAGTGTTTGTCATAGACTAGTGATTCGTTTTTCAACATTTCATTTGTGCATTATAATTTTCAGTTACTGCGTACTAATATCTGTACAGTTTTGTTTAGTGAAACATTGTAACATCATATGATCAACGACCAACGCAGAAAATTTTAATTTCGTAGTAGGACATCGTCGACAGTGTAGTAGATAAATTGATGCAACATTTTATGGCTTCTTAAATAAATAAAACTAATCATTTTGTTCTTAAGGAACTAGTAAAAATCTAGATAATTTTGTCAGAATTCTGATAGTTACTGTAATTAATGCTAAATAATTTTTGAATCCATACATAATGTGGTTAGAATCTCAAAGACAAATTTTAAAGCTCAAGTCAACATTCCATATCTTCGGGAGTTGGTACGTTTATCTTTTCTTGGTTGTCATTTTTTTGTATCAGTTATTTACTGGAAGATGAGCTTATGATTCGAAACCTAGGCCATTCTTTATTAATATATGAAATAAGGCTTTCGTTTGGTTAAAACACACACAATTGTGAGATTTCAACATCTACCGTACCTCAAAGATACCGCCAATTCCGGATCATTTGCAATAGTCTCTTGCAAATTACATTCGTGTAAGTCAATGGCGTCGTGTATAATTCCATATTATACTTCTGAAAACTGCCTGTAGAAGTTTGACATCTTTTAGATTTTCCATTCACTCTAATACATTATTTTATTTGGTGATATTTTTAATGCAGTAATGAATAAAGCAAAACTTCGTCGCTAAAATGAGTATGAAATTTGACGATTGATATAACCACATGATTCACGATGCGCAGGGCTGGAAATGGGAGCGCCAGTGCCTCGAAAACGAATTAACATTTATCGTTCTGCTCGGTTTCAAATGAAAAGTCAGGATATTGTCTACATTTCAAACACAGCAACTTTTGATCAAAAATCGACTGTACAAAAAACTCTATGCAATGTGTTTTTACCAAAGCACATTCTTAATTTTCGTGTAATACTTCACTTAATTCAATGCTACACAGTAATGAAAATAAATTTAGGCCTTTATTACATCAAACTATAATATATGTAAAATCTTCCGCGATTTGTTTTTTTAATATCGAGTGACAAATATTTCACTTGATCTGCAAGAACATTGTAATGAGCTGAAAGAATTATTAAATTTATTGAATGAGTTGAGAGTATAGCATGAATGTGTGGAAATGATTTTCAGTACAATGGTATGAAGTTGTCTCGACACATTGCAGAAAGAAACTGATGAATACATGATCTGAAGATCAAGTGTGTAAAATTTCAACAGAATCGGAAGAAAACTGTTGATTTTGTCGAATTCTATGAGTGAAGTAGCCTTCGCCATGCACCACATGGAATATTGTTTAGGCAGTGATATTCCTCTTATTTTGAAGATCAAGTATGCAACATTTCATCAAGATCGGAATAAAACTGTAGATTTGTGTGAATTATAAAAATATGGTCGCCGAGCTCACGAAGGCAGCGAGTATGGATATGGCGTCAGAGTACCCGCGGAGCTCACGTCTGGTGGCTACCGTGTGAGCCCGCGAGTGCGATGGGGCGGCTGGGCTCGCTGTACTCGCGCAATTACAGCGGGGTTGAAGGGAGGCGTTTGTAGTGTATGCAACCCGCAAGTGCGGTCTCATACTCGGCCCGTTTCTGACCTCTACCTCGTACAGATACGTTTTTGTAGAGCTGGGTTTGAACATGACTCGAACTGTTCGAACAAATTACGTCATAGTTCGGGAAATCTCGGGATGTGTTCGAACATTCGATCACGACGCTATCTAGTAATGTCAGATCGTACTATCACCACGATTTACAGCGATGATATTCATAAATATTTTCGGCGCTGTGCAGTAAACTATTTATAACGAAGATTGTGCCATTAATGTATAATGGGTAATAATAAGTACGAAATGCAGACTTTAGTAGCAGGTCATAAGTAAAAAGAGCAATGAATTTAGGCTATACTTAAACGATAGCAATTGCGATTTAAAATTCTAGTGCTGCCATCTAGTGACGCCTGTTGGTACTACGTACACAGCAGCTCGTGCACTATCAATTCCGTGGTCGCAATTACAGTTCATTGTTGTATGAAATATTTCCCTTATTGGGTTTTAAATTTCTAATGTTTTCCCTATTTCATCTCTTTTAATCCTGTTTCGAGGCTATGAAAAGGTGATAACATTTTTATCTGTTACTGTACCGTATGAACAGGAAATAGAATTGTCATTTGAAACCTATCTCTTATTATCACGTTAAACGTAATTTGTACTCATGGATTCACAGTGATGTAACATACTTCCAGAAACATTTTTCCTTCCACTGTTAGCTTTGTAGTAATTTGATGCAGTAATTCTGTTATAGCAGCAGATATTTTATCAATGGATCACATCTCGTAGTGATACCAGATAGGTCACTTATGCACTGTTTCAAACAAAATACACAGTTTATCATAGTGATGCCCCTTTTTTTACATGTACTTATACTTCCTATGTAATTAGTTCTGAGCAAAGCAATAGCCCAGTAACTTCAAAATTTCCAGCGTACTGTTTGCAGATACGCAGCGCGAGTCATTTCTTATTTCTTATCTGAGTGTTCGAACAGTTCGATACTGTATCTAGCTCTCCACTGTATCGGGAAATCCCGAGCATGTCCTAACGCGAGTACCGTTTACCCAGCCCTACGTTTTTGAAGTAAACTATTTATAACGAAGATTGTGCCATTAATGTATAAAGGGTAATAATAAGTATGAAATGCAGACTTTAGAAGCAGGTCATAAGTAAAAAAAGCAATGAATTTAGGCTATACTTAAACGATAGCAATTGCGATTTAAAATTCTAGTGCTGCCATCTAGTGACGCCTGTTGGTACTACGTACACAGCAGCTCGTGCACTATCAATTCCGTGGTCGCAATTACAGTTAATTGTTCATTGTTGTATGTTCAAGAAAGGAGCATGTGTGGCAGAATAACTGGGGGTCGCTAGACGGATCCTCCCGGTGCAGGTTCGAGTCGTCCATCGGACATGCGTGTGTGTGTTGTCCTGAAGCCGCGTATCCACTTTCCGCAGCAGCCGCATCGAACAGTTCATCCGCGGCACATGTTCGTGTTTGGACGCGGCTGCCGCGCTCAGTCGATACGTTGCTCTAGCTCCGCGGTAGTTGTTCGCAGGTGATCGCTGGCAGTGAGTCACTTCACAACAGGTGTCGCTTGTGGTTAGTGTTTGTTACCTACAGTGCCAGGAATACAACTCCTGCAACGGCTGCCTTCATACTGATGTATAACATGGACAACAATAGAAAGCAGAAACGAAAAGTGCGTTGGTGGATGAGAGAATTGTATCACCAAAGAATGCAGTATGGAAACCGACTATTGCAAGATGTTGTTGTTGTGGTCTTCAGTCCGGAGACTGGTTTGGTGCAGCTCTCCACAATACCCTATCCTGAGCAAGCCTCTTCATCTCCACATAAGAACGGCAACCTACATCTGTCTGAATCTGCTTACTGTATCCATCTCTTGGTCTTCCTCTGCGATTTTGTCCCCCACACACTTCCCTCCAACGCTAAATTCACAATTCCCTTCTTTTGGTCAAGGTATGCCAGAAATTTCTTTTCTCCCCAATTCTGTTCAGTACCTCCTCATTAGTTACGCGATCCACCCACCTAATCTTCAGCATTCTTCTGTAGCACCATATTTCAAAAGCCTCAATCCTCTTCCTGTCCGCACTGTTTATCGTCCATGTCTCACTCCCAGATATGACTTTAGAAGTCCTGGAAGATACAGTAAACATTTTTATTCGATTGTCGTTAGACGATTTCGAACTCTTAAATGTGATGATCGAACCAAAAATAAGAAAACTTAACACCCACTTTCGAGAGGTTATTACTACAAGAGAACGTCTTGCAATAAGTTTGAGGTTCTTAGCCACAGGAGATTCTTTTGTGTCTCGTAGCCGCCGGTTGTCCTGGATGTAGGTGGCCGAGTAGAGAGAGACCGACACAGGAAAATAGGATGCACGCGGGTGCGGTGCAGAGTATGAGGTGACCAGCCAGTGGGACAGCAGAAACTTGAAACACTAAGCTAGATTAGAAGAAGTTGTATATTTCGTAGAAATAATACACTACTTAACTTGGAGGGCAGCAGACTAGTGGACTGCAGATACATAGTCTATATAGAGGCCTGCCTACTGATGAGAGTCCTAATCGGTGCCTGTGATAATCCCAAGTGGCCGATGCAGTTCAGTGGTGGCCACGAGCGGAATTACAGCAGAGGGCGCTCGTGGCTGACGTCGTAAGAACGCCGCGCCGCGCCGTGCGTGCATGGCGGCGCGCGGTGAAAGTACGTGGCGCGCACTGCAGACTTGTGCGACACCACATATTCCTGTGCAAGCTTGCAATATTTTTTCTGTGTATCCAAACAAAGAATATCAAGAATAGTGCCGGAATTTTGTGACGCCATCGTCTGGCCCTCGAAGAAAGACTTCTTACTTCTGTAGGATGTCAATAAAGATCATCTTCGTTTTGTGTTCCTGGCTTGTTATCTTGCCCCGCAGGCGTATCCGAGCGGTCTGGAGCGCCACGTTACGGATCGCGCGGCCTCCCGCGTCGGGGGTTCGAATCCCCCTCGGGCATGGATGTGTGTGTTGTTCTTAGGTTAGTTTAACTTATTTGTAAGTCTAGGGACTTATGACAAAAGTAGTTTTGTCCTATAACAATTACAAAAGTTTTTTGGCCCACTTTAGGTTACGGTAGTTAGAGGCCGTCAAACGCGGCCTGGCTCCCGCTCGTTCCCGCCAGCGGGACCGCCTGGCGAGACCGCCGTACCCGGGAGCCGGCCGTGCCGATAATGCAGTCTCGGGAGCGAGAAGACTCGGTAGTCCCGGCTGGCATGTAGAACAGCCGACAGCAATGCGCATGCGCACGGCCAGCACACCTCACGACGCCGTTAATTATTGCGCCCGTCCGGCACACGTCTACGACGGTGCGTTCACACTGCCGGCCGGGCCGAGCCGAGAGGGGATGTGCCAAGACGAAAAAGAGGGGGAAAACAACTTTTTCGATTTTCAAGTTGTAAGAAATTTTGACGGTATATAAGACCACATCGCATCGTTTTATCAACTTATTTTTTCCTTACAAGCTTTGCCTTGCCTGTGAAAAAATAAAATGTCTGCTTTTCATTCCACACGAGTTTTCAGTTTCGTAAAGCTCCTCACTCGATTTTGATGAAAGTATTCGGTTAAAAAATCTGATTTTTGGACACAGGGTAGTACAACATCTTAGCTTTCCAATAAAACATTCACCTTTTCGAAATTTGTAACAATCGTCTTTAAATGATGCTTTTTGTCAGGTATGCGCAGTTGATTTAAAAATCGTGTATTGAAAAAGTTCGATAGCGGGCAGCTTACTGTACTATGCATTTTAGGCCATACATTACAGCGAGTGAAATTGAGTGAAAAGAACAGAAAAGTTTTTGAAATGGTAGTCGCACTGATATCTACCTCCTTTCACAAGTAATTGTAAGTTATCTGAGCGGCATCATGCCGCGACCACAAGCCCACGAACTCGGCGTGTGTTGAACGAGACGTGAAGCACTGCAGTGCCGAAAAAATTATTTGCTGGCCACGTATGTTGGTCCCTCGTGATGTGTTAATAATTCATAACCAGAAAATAGCTAGACCCTAATTTTTCTTGGGTGGCAACCGATTACAATGGACAATGATCTGCTATGGTTTTATGTAAGGTAATACTTCACTTAAGAGGTATACAAGTAGTTTGTTGTCCACATTGTACAATTGATGGAATACATATTTCGTGTTTCAAACTACAAGAGAAGAAACAATTAATGTAAATTGCGAATTTGCTGTTGATGGACTGAAATAAAATTTCTGAAATTCTACTCAATGACTTTCTAGTTGAGGATAATAAAGGGAAGAAACCCAAAAATATACTTACATTTATTGATGCATCTACACCTAAGATTACACTATTTAGCCTCGTCTTAAGCCAGCCGAGGGGACTGCGGCGCGCCAGTCACAGTCTGCAAGGCCGCTACGGTCGGGAGATCGAATCCCCCGCTAGGGTATGGATATTTGTGTCGTCTTTAGTATAAGGTAATTCGTAAGTAGTTTGTAAGTTTAGGGACTGATGACCCCGCCGTTAAGTCCCTTAAGCTTAACAAACGTTTGAACCTTCTCTTAATTTTCGCTTTTGTAACTCCCAGAAAATGTTCTACCACAAGGTGAAACAATTTATATACAGTGTCTCACATAAAAGCGCTATCCCTCAGACCGAGACTAAAGTAGGTTTACATAACAGTAAAATTAAAAACATTTAGTTACCTCCTGATAAGGGATGCTGCAACTTATGGCCATGGGGGTACGTCAGGTGTGCCAGATTTATGTGGTACACGCTGTACTATGTTTCAGCTCATCTCCACTTTCAAAGAACTCTACATAGTTCTCAGAATTTTTATTTATTTTGTTAGGAAGCTCTCTGATGGGAAGTGCTTTTCTATGAACATTTCCTGAATCTCACAATTTTCCTTGTCTCCATGGTACTTTCATATAGATTTTTATACTTTAAATCAAAGGAAAACTAGCAGATTTAGTTTAGCCTCAGACACTGCAGATCAGTAAAGGATGAGAAGCAGGTGTCATTTGTTTTATGTTGATTTGTTTTTTCGTTATTAGTGGGCTTGTGGCCAGCAACAAGAGATCGTCACCCACTATCAGTGGAAGATCGAAGGAAACAGAGGCGTGACTAGTACTTGTTCACTGCCATCTACTTGGAGCCAACTAACTGTTAATTGATTTTGTAATTTTATTACTGTTGTTTGCACACTGTAGTGACTCATAGTATTATAAACACATTAGAAATATGTGGTATGGACCCATCACATTAATTTCGACTAACATTTAGGAGAGTTTTTCCTTATGAGAAAAACTAAACATTTCTTAATTTTTTAAATTCATATTAGAGAATTAATAGTAATAGAAGAAAAATAAACATATTATCATAAGTGTAATTGAAAAAAAATCATGCAGAGAAGCTTCTGCTGAAAACAGGCTGGAGACTTGTGATACTTGTGCTGCAGAAGCAACACCATACCCCAATCGGTTCGTGCCGGCGCCGACTCGCGCCGGGAATATTAAAGATATCGAATGTTAAAGGAAGGAAATACTCTCCTAAATGTTAGTCTATATAGATGGAATGAATGCATTACCACCTACTTCTTATTTTCATAAAATTCGACGGTTCACTACAGTGTGAGAACAATAGTAATAAAACTAGGCGACCTGTGCAAATACTTTGCAGCATTAGTGGCCAGTCATGTGAAATGGAAATAAGTAAAATTAAATATTTATCATTTAAAAATATTTTTATAGATAGTAAGAGTATACAGAATATTATATAAGATTGTGTTTTATTACATTCATATCAAAACACTTATTTAAAATCATTTATAATTATAAAATAGATTCTTTTAATATATAGGAAAGATAGAGGACCCGTGCGAATAAGACCCGTGCGAATACTTCGCACTGTTAGTGGAATGGCTAAAACGTTGGGAAGACATGGAAGTTGAATGTTCACGCATAGTTTTCTTCAGAATCAATCCGTGCAAGTGTTTAAAAGCACAAATGAAAGATCTTGATCCGTTGAGTGTTGTTAGGTCAAAGAGAACTGTATACTTTATTTAGAACCGCAGATATCCTAAAACAAACCGATTAAAATATTCAATGCAAGGACAGAAGGATCCCGCGTTTGAATGAAAGTAAAGGAAGGAGAGACGTAAGTTAATTATGATACTTGGTGACAAATCTGAGAATAAATACCTTTCGTTTAAAGCGAAAATGAAGGAAATGGGTCGGATAGAACGGCCTGACCGAATGACTTTAGTTTACAGCCAGGACATCCCTATAAGAAATATACAGAAGGAAATCCCGTTTGAGTGTAGAAAAAGTGGATGAATACCTTTAGTTTTGCACAAAAATGAAGGAAATCAGCCGGGTAGTTTAGTCTGTCCGACTGAGTTTAGTTTTCGTAGATTCTTTTAATATATAATATAATAAAATCAATGAACTGTTAGCTGGATTCTTGAAGTGGCCAGCAGTCGATCTTCTACTGACAGTTGGTTGGGATTCCTTATAGCTGGGGCCAAGCTCTTCCCTTCCCACGGAAAAAAAGGAAATAGAAAATAGTGACAGACGCTTCTCATCCTTTACTGACCTGTCCTGCAGTGTCTGAGGCTAAAGTAAAGCAGCGTATGTTGAAAATTCGAAAGTACCATCTTGCAGACAAAGAAAATTGTCTTCAAATGATACAGCAAAACGTTAGTAGGAACGTTGTTCGTCTCAGACAGGTTACTAAAAGCAGATCAGTTCATTCTCACTTTCATCTCAGACGTGAAAGAACCGCATTTATGTCGGACACACTGTATACAATAATTTTCACCCTGTGGGAACACATTTTCCGAAAGCTACAAAAGCGAAATGGTATATATTGTGTCTTAGGAGTAGATGCATCACTAAATATAAATATCTTTTGACTTTCTCTTTCGTCTGCAACTAGAAAGCCGTTAACTGCATTGTCACAAAATTTTATTTCAGTCCATTAAGAGCAAAGTCGCAGTTTACATTACTTTGTTCTTCTCTACTAGTTCCAAACACGAAATATAAAGTCCATGAATTGTATTATGTCGAAAAAACCAGATGTATGCCTCTCAAAGTCAAGTATGATCTGCTGTAAAACCGTAGCAGATAGTTGTCCATTGTAATCGGTTCATTATTGTTCTCTGATTATGGATCTTTAACAAATCACGAGGGACCGACAAACGTAGCCAGCAATTCAGATTTTTCTGCACTGCAGTGCTTCACGCTACGCTCAACACAGGCTGAGTTCGTAGACTTGTGATCGCGGCCCGAGGGCTCTCAGATAACTCGCAATTACTTGTGAAAGGAGGTAAATATCAGTGCGATTACCATTTCAAAAACTTTTTTGTTCTTTTAGCTCCATTTCACTCGCTGTAATATACGGTCTAAATATCACAGAACCGTAACCTGCCCGCTATCTAACTTTTTCAATACACGATTTGTAAATCAAGTACATATACTTGAGAAATAGCGTCATTTGAAAACGACTGTTAGGAATTACGAAAAGATGAATGTCTTATACGAAAGCTAAGATGTTTTACTATAATGGGTCCAAAAATCAGATTTTTTAAACGCATACTTTTATCAAAATCGAGTGAGGAGCGTTACGGAACTAAAAATTCGTGCGGAATGAAAATTAGCCTTTTCATTTTTTTCACAGGCAAGGCAAAGCTAGTAAGGAAAAACTAATTTCATAAAACGATGTAGCGTGATTGTGTATACCATCAACAATTTTTACAACGTGAAAATCGAAAAAGTGTATTTTCCTCCTTTTTTCGTCTCGGGTACGTCGAGCGCGTTGTGTGATCACGCAGACGGCGGCGTGCGCCGACTAGGCTGAGGCGGCTCAGCCAAGCTCAGCTCGTCCCGGCGGGCGCGACGAGAACCCGGGAGTATCGTGACTCGTCCTTCCCGTAACGTCTCGCTCTCGCGAGTGTGACGTCATCGCTCCCCCTCTACCAACCCTTTACCCGGCGTCAGCCGTCGAGAGCGAAGCGCATGCGCTGCGGGAACCGAGCGGGAGTGGCGGCCGTTTTGACCGGCTCTAACGGTAGTAACACTAAAAGTGGGCCTTTGCGATCGGTTTTTGACACCTCGACATTTAAATGAAAATAACGGTTTAACTATTCATCCGAGACGAAAATTGAATAACCGATTTGTAGAGGAGAAAATTCTCTACAACTTTGCTCTCTTATGTTTTTTTCATACCTCGTATCGTTTGAGACATATTTGCAAAAATAACGGAGATTTGACACCCTCCATTAAATTAACGAAAACGAGCCGGTCGGAGATGTCACGTGACATTCCTCGCGTATTTGATTATTTTCTTATTGTAACTTACACGTTGTCATTTCAAAGTAACGGCACACTGAGGAATTAACAAAAACACATCGTTCTTCGTACGATAAATGATAATGTAATGTCTACAAATGCCATATTAACATCAGTTAACAACGAACATCAATAGTATGAGATTAAGAACACCTGCGTAGCGAGCAAGGTGCTCGACTGTGACGCCAACGGTTGGTGGTTCGAAACCCGCCACTACCTATTTTTTTTTCCTAAAACGTTTCCAGACACTCTTAGTAATTAATTAATCATTATTTAGATTATTATTTTGGTCCAAAATGTTTGCTATTTTTTTTTTCCTAAAACGTTTCCAGACACTCTTATTAATTAATTAATCATTATTTAGATTATTATTTTGGTCCAAAATGTTTGCAAAAACTTATAAAATTACAAATCTAAAGTGGGCCATAAAACACTTCAGTGCGATTTTTTGACTTGGACTCTTCATTATACTGCTTATATGTTTCTGTGTGTCCTCGCATGTATTTTTCTTGTAGTAGTCCTTGTTTGCTGGTTTCCACAAGACCTCTTTTGCTTTGTACAGTTCTATCAGGGCAAGAGACGTCTCGTTGTCCATCTTTGCGCGCGCGCGCGAACAGCAGGACTGGCGTCTCGACTGCACGAGCAGAGCACGCTCAGCGTTGGTTCGCTGCGGGGCGCGCTCGACCGGGCAGTAGAGATGTGAAAAACCGACCGGTTAAAACCGATACCGGTATTTTAGTTTTGAATAACCGGTTTTTTCGGTATTTATTTGGCGTCGGTTGTAACGGTTTTTTTAGTTATTGCCAAGAACCGAGTAAAAAAAACCGGTACGACTACTTCCTTTAGTAGTGGGTGAAAATGTGTTTTTTGTAAATAATTTTAAAAATATAAAACTAGTAGACCCTAATGTTTAGGGCTGTTCCTAAAATTTCCACTGCTGTGAAATATTAGGTCATCGTAGTAACTAAGAAAATCGATCAGTGATAATTTAAGAACAATCCCGGCAGTCAGAAACACGCAAAAAACGCGTGGCATAAGAACTGGCGCAGCTACTGAGGCATTGATGCACCTGTTGCCGTGTTGCGTGGCCTATTAGACGACGCGCGTGCACCGGCAGTGTACGAGACTTGCCTCCGTCTGGTCATGCAGCAGTCCAAAAAGCTGAAAACGGGTGGAGGTACTACAAACATGCTGTGTCATTTAAGGAGAAAGCATCCAAAATGTTTCTTGGAAGAGAAGGTAAATTCGATTCATATGTATTATCATATTTCGTATGCGCTGGCTCACAAGTCCAACTTACGGAGTGGTTGGCTCAATATTCGCAACTGCCGGATGGAAATACTAGGCCAGTAAATCTGCATGCTTCGTATATCGTCTTCTACGGACTCCTGGAAAGGCTTACACACACTCAAGAAGGCGTAGTATTCGGAGGGGATCTTGCAAAATATGGAAAGACTAGTGATTTGTCGTATAACGTAAATTTACCTAAATTTTAACTAAATTTCGCAAGTTTCGATTTCGGCCGAACTAGAGGAACCGAAAATTGGATTACGGTTTCTGTTTCGGCCGCAAAATATGTTTCGGTCGAACTCTAGTGGAAATAATAGCAATAAAAAAACCGAAACCCGGTTATTTAAAAAACCGGTTATCTTGAGCAATTTTTACGGTGCTGTTAAACTGGAGATGAAAAGAACCGGTATAACCGAAAACCGGTTGTTTTACCAAAAACCGCCATCCCTTCCGGGCAGCCACGGGCCGAACGTCGTCTCCACTGCACAGCTGCCAACGCTTCCGCGCCAAGTGGATACGCGGTTTAGAATAAGTTAATTTAGGAAGTTTGTAAAGGCTAGTTTACACAACGACACTACGTTTCATGACACTGCACTTCTGGCCAGTGCGCATGCGCGGTAAGCGTGCGCGCAACTCGTTGGCGAAATTAAAACAGTTTCGTCTCCTCCCAACTTTGGCGAAACTGTTTGCGCGAGTTTTTAGGTTAGGTGATAACCAAATCACAAAATGAAGTGGGGAACGGAAGAAATTGTTCGGTATTTGGACATATATGTGATGCATGGGTGTTTATGAGCTTTTAAAAGCTTTCTGGAATAAGTAGCGGCGTGTTAGTGCTCTTGAAGCAATCATTCGTGAATTAAATATTGGTGGGTGAACGGTAGCTAATTGGCGGGCTAAAATACATTCAATTCAAAATACCTGTACAGAGGAACTGTGCAAAATGCAATCTAGTAAAACATCTGGATGTTGATCAGCGCAAGATAACAAGACCAAGATCACGTGGTTTGAACTTGCAAACTTTTTTAAGGAAAATTGTACACAGAAGAAAAGGTTACACCAATCTGTTAAGCTGAATTCTTTTATTTAACATTATTTGTTTAAAACGTGACAGCTTTAACATTTACAATTCTTTGTAAATATTTATTTAAAACGTGACAGGGTTTTACATTCACCTTTTTTTTATGTAAGTACTTTTAAACATATTGTTCACTTTTTCCTGGTTAAGCAATTGTGGATTTCGGAACACGATGCAGGATCTGTAGAAACGAATATGAATCAAAATGTTCAAATGTTTGTAATTCTATCGGACCAAACTGCGTGGTCATCAGTCCGTAGCTTACAAACTACTTAACCTAAGGACAAACACACACACCCATGCCCCAGGGAGGACTCGAACCTCCACGGCGAGCAACCGCGCGCTCCGCAGCGAGACGCTTTAGACCGCTCGGCTACTCCACCGCGGCTGAATATGAATCCCCACTTGACGAGAAACGTAATGTAATTTTTAATTTCAGTTCTGGTGACAATGCTATACGCATAGGAGTATCTTGTTTCCTTACTGTATTACTATATTTGGAGAAAAAAAAACGTAAAATGCTCTGGTGGTGACATTTTAAGATAATTAAAATAATTTGTAGGGTCTTCAACCACAATCTCTTTCAGCAAGGCCGCAGATCAACCGAACTGACGTCTTCCATTTAACAACCGAAATACGTTTCTTAGTCTTTTTATGTTTAGTCTTATGAAGTGACCACACAGAGCAGTAATAGCTGCGCTGCAACTCTTACAGCTGCCAAAACGTTCATTTTACGACGACTGCGGCACTCCAAAACAACGAAACTGAAGGGTATAGTTTCGGTGACGTGTCTACAGACATACACGAAACCAGTTGCGTGCTATTCATTTCACGCAACGACTGTCGCAACCTGGTGTCGTCGTGTAGACTAGCCTTAAGCCTAGGGACCAATGACTCAAGCAGTTTGGTCCCTTAGGTTTACAAACAGTTGAAAATTTTAACGGATAGTGTCCACTTTTATTCACGTATGTTTCAAAGTTGAAACGTCTCATATCACGCCACAGGATGGCTGGAAAAGCAAAAACACCCTTTGCTGCATGGGATCACCTTCGAATTTCGTCGAATGGTGCTGAACGGTGCCTAATGTTCAAAATGTTTGTTAAGTTTATGGGACTTAACTACGGGGTCATCAGTCCCTAAACTTACAAACTACTTATCAACTACCTTATACTAAAGACGGCACAAATATCCATGCCCGAGGGGGGATTCGAACCCCCGACCGTAGTGGCCGTGCAGACCGTGACTGGAGCGCCCAGTCTCCTCGGCCACCGCGGCCGGTGGTGCCTAATGCTTCCTCCTTGTATACCTGAGCATCTTTTCTGGTTGTGCTACACTTCAAAGGGATTAGACAGCGTCCATTGCGGTGGTATACCCAAAGTTGTATCGTCCGTTAGGTGTCAGCAGTGTTAAGAACGCCGCACTGCTGTTAATCTCACTGCGAACTACAGTTTCCGAAAATGAACTGGTTAGCATACTCGTCTCGCTTTCTGGACTGTTATTCAAACCTGCATTCGGTCATCCTAGTTTGAGGTTTCCATAATTTCGCTAATCCTTTGAAAGGGAACGACCTATTTCCTTCCGCATCATTAAAAAACAACTTGAGCTTGTGCTCCGTCTCTAATGATCCCGCTGTCGTCCGGACATTGATCCTTAATCTTCCTTTTTTCATGATTGTGTAGAAATAAACGCCACAAGGGTTGGTTTCATTGTCGCCCTTTATGCCACCTCTTGATGCTCTATCCTGTCGATTCTGACCGGCGGTGCGCCTCTAATATTTTCACTGGCCACTTCACGATTTCCACGCTGGATCACTGAGGGGATAAAAGGAGTAGAGAAGTGTGGTTAAGAGGGGGTGTGACTAGCTCCACGTCTTATAATGGACAGGCTTCGGTGAAACTTTGTGTCACTGTCAATAGCCTACATTAAGACCTCACGTGAACTTCAGAGCTCTGGCTTTTTCAAAATGTTCAAATGTCTGTAAATCTATCGGACCAAATTGCGTGGTCATCAGTCCGTAGCTTACAAACTACTTAAACCTAGGTAAACTAACTTACGGACAAACACACACACCCATGCCCCAGGGAGGATTCGAACCTCCACGGCGAGCAACCGCGCTCTCCGCAGCGAGACGCTTTAGACCGCTCGGCTACTCCACCGCGGCCCATTGCCGTATACAGTAAGACAGATGTGACGAGTGCCGCATGGAGGGAAATTGCATCAAAATAGGAGACATAGGTATGTGTATTGTTTATATTTTATTATGTGAAAGACAAGGAAGTAATCAGACTGTTATAATATTAACTCACAATGTAAATATTCAGAACTCTGAAACACGAAATAAGTATCTCAATTATAATCCGGAAAGTAATCATCATTCTGAAACAGTGGAAACTGTGTTCCCACCACATTTTTATCGCCCACGTTGCGCCGATTTATAGCCTGCTGTTGTGAACTTTGCTAGCAATATATTGTCGCATTATATCGCTTACTACATATCGCTTATCTTATGTCGCCTTAGTATGAACGACTACTACGGTCGGGGGTTCGAATCCCCCCTCGGGCATGGATATTTCTGCCGTCCTTAGTATTAGTTAGTTCATAAGTAGTTTGTAAGTTTAGGGACTGATGACCCCGTATTTAAGTCCCATAAGCTATATATATATATATATATATATATATATATATATATATATATATATATAATGAAGAAGAAGAAAGAAAGAACAGTATGAACGGCGCCTGGGGCAAAAAATCGGCTCACCATGAAGGAGTTATCCGAATAGGATGGAAGTTTGTAGATGATACGGCCTGTGGATTTGAACCACCATCCTGCCGCATGCGAGTTCAGTATGTTACCACTGCAACACCTTCCTCGGTCGTCAAGACACTAGATTTTGGTATTTTGCCACAAAATCAGTTTTAGAATAAGATTTATTCTTCAAATTAATCTTGATTTGCGCGGCTTATTTGTGAACTGCATTACTATTGGCACATTTCGCACATGTTTTCACACTCTTTTATGTGAATCTTTATCACCTTTTTAGCGAATGTTTGATGAAATTCAAGAATTCGCCGTGCGATGTTGTAATCATTACGTGCACAAATGGAAGTTTTTACTGGTTGAATTTTTCTAGAAGTCCTTGTGTTCTTTCGTAATCTCGATAGGTAGTGCACATCATGAAAGGTTAATCACCGACTATTTACGATCCGTCCATAAATTGGAGCATGCTGGTTTTAATACTGCTATGAAAGAAATTCAGTTTTAGCTTCGGCTAATAACGTGTTTTTTTTTCTTGTTTTTCATGTTAACAATTTGCGTCTATGATGAGGTGCTCGAGGTTTTCAGTAATGGGTTTGAAAGTTTCTTTTAGAGTGTGCGTTCGATTTACGAGTATTTCCCAGGCCCGGTTATTGCAAGTTGTCGGATGTCATTTCGAGCTCGTGTAATGGAGCATTTTGTCGTCGCTGTTGCTGCAGAAGCGGTTATCACGATACTAAACAGGGCTACGTACGCTGTGCAACTTTTATACTCTCTGAATGAGTTTTCCTGTTAGATCTCTAGTTCTTCTGGAGAATGGCGGTCTGTCAGAAAAGAGATTACTTTACTCATTTCGGTTTCGAGATTAATTATTGGACCATCTAGGAGCTATTTATTAATCTTGAGTTACATTAAATCTTCGGGAATACTGCTCTATAATTCCATTGTATTGAAGGTGCACGTTTTTCTCAAACTTACAAACTAGTGTTTTTTTAAGTGGAAACACTTATTCTGAAAGATATATGGTTTTTTTTTTATTTATTTTTTTTATTTTTTATTTTTTAATCGGAAACTGCGCCCGTTGAAAACGTGACACTCAAATGTTCAAATGTTTGTATAGCTTATGGGACTTAACTATGGGGTCATCAGTCCCTAAACTTACACACTACTTATGAACTAGCTAATCGTAAGGACGACACAAATATCCATGCCCGAGGGGGGATTCAAACCCCCGACCTTAGTGGCCGTGCAGAAAACGTGACATTCTAACAACCTTCACCACGGTATTATGAGAAAACTGGAAGTACTCGAGCGCTTGTCAGCGAACACGTACCAAAGTTAGAAATATTTTATTTGCTCCTTCTCAAATATGGTACAATTTAAATGACAGCTAAATAGACTTCCGTATAATCTTTCGCTAATTGTATCACTTGTTAAAGTATCAATACATGATAAAACAATTGACACTGCGGATGGAAACAATGTTTAAAAAAAGTCTACATATGTTTAAAACGGTCGATCGTGGTGTGTAAGGTTAGTCATAAATATATTTGTTTTGCTACAATATAAGGGATCAACCACATCATCTCTTATGCTTGCAGCTGTTTTCTTCTTCATTTATGTTCAAAAAAATGTTCAAATGTTTGTATAGTCTATGGGACTTAACTACGGGGTATCAGTCCCTAAACGTACAAACTACTTATGAACTACTTACGAACTAAGACGGCACAAATATCCATGCCCGAGGGTGAATTCGAACCCCCGACCGTAGTGGCCGTGCAGACCGTGACTGGAGTGCCTCAGTCTCCTCGGCCACCGCGGCCGGCCTTCATTTATGCAAATGGCTTGCCAAAAACCACATAAGTGCACTTTCGAAATTTTTCATGTGTTTATTTCAACACAGACATATGCACATATAAAGACAGAAGAGTTTAGTAGGGAGCATATTAAATACTAACAGATACTTACAATTTCAGTCAACCATCTATGGCTATGCGTAGTACAAAAGCATGATTAGATAGCACTTAATTCAGTGATTACCTCAGACACTGCTGTTATTAGTTAGTGCATGTGACAGTTTAGGATGACACAAGTGTGATTTTAAAAATTATTATAATTCCGTTGTTATGTCGGGCACAGATCCTGTGAGGTGCCGCGCGCAAGTGGGGTTATTCGTTGCGGCGAGATCTATTTGCGAAGTTTCTTTCACCAACACCCACGTACATAGGGAGACATGATCATCATAATAAAATAAGAGAAATCAGTTCGAAAACAGAAAGATTTAGCTGTTCCTTTTTCCTGTGAGCTATTAGAGAATGCAACTGTAAAGAAATATCATAAAAGCAGTTCGATGAACCATCTGAAATGCACTTCAATGTAACTTTCAGAATGTTTATGTAGATGTAGAAAAGGACAGCCGCGCAGAAGTAGTCGTGCTCTCTAAGGCGCCTTACTGTGGAGTGCGCGTGTGCTCACCGTCGGCGTTTCAAGTCTGTCCTCTGGCATGGATGTGCTTGTGTGTGTGTGTGTGTGTGTGTGTGTGTGTGTGTGTGTGTGTGTGTAGCTTTACAAACATATTTTCCTGTGAAGTCGGGTGCAGCAGTGAACTAGAAATGCACCATTAACTTTCACGAGTTGTTTAGAGGTACCTTCTGAGTATTTATGTATAAGGGAGCTAAGTTCTTCTGCAGTCCATTAAGTCATCATCATCATCATTAGAAACTGATTATGCCTTTCAGCGTTCAGTCTGGAGCATAGTACCTCTAATAAAATTCCTCCATGATCCCCTGTTCAATGCTAACATTGATGCCTCGTCTGATGTTATGCGTTTTACTTCAAAATCATTCTGCACCGAATCTAAGTACTTTCTTCTTGGTCTACCTCGACTGCTCTTACCCTCCGCTGCCGAGCTCATGAGTCTCTTAGGTAACCTTGCTTCCCCCATGCGTGTAACATGACCCCATCATCACAGTCTGTTCGCTCTAACTGCTTCATCTATGGTGTTCATTCCAAGTTTTTCCTTGATTTCCTCATTATGGACACCCTCCTGCCATTGTTCCCACCTGTTAGTACCTGCAATCATTCTTGCTACTTTCATATATGTAACCTCTACCTCATGAATAAGGTAACCTGTATCCACCCAACTTTCACTCCCATACAACAAAGTTGGTCGAAAGATAGAGCGGTGCACTGCTAAATGCGACGAAGATTTAATTGTAGCCAGTGTTTGAAATTCGACAATAGGAAAAGAAAAAGAAAGAAAAATTGCAGACGAACTTCATGGACCGGACGGTGTGTGTGTGTGCTTATAGGGGTGGGGGGCAGAGGGGAGGAGGAAGGGGGTAGAGGAAAGAATTATGCTCAGAGGTCAACTCAATTCAATCTTTGCTATATGCAAGGAGGAGACACGAAGAAACAGAAAAAATCGAAATAAATCGTATAATCATAAGACAAAGATTTCGAAGCCAAATTTTAAACTGCAGGAATATTGTTTTTCACTAGCTGACATGGCCAACGACCAGAAATAGTTGTTTCAGAACTTCAAATTAAAACTGAAGCATGGTAAGAAATTGAGGTGAGGATGTAACACAGACTTTTTAAGGCATACGGTGGATGTGGCAATGTACATATGCTGTCCAGGTCACTCCCATTCACAAAGAAAGAGAGTCAATTAAATTAATTTCGTAATCTCAATCACAGCGCGAGACATTTCCCTGTCGGGGGTTCGAAACCTCCCTCGGGCATGGATGCTTGAGCTGTCTTTAGTATAAGCTACTTCATAAGTAGTTTGTATGTTTAGGGACTGATGACCCCATAGTTACGTCACACAAGCTCTACAAACATTTGAAACAATCTCAATCACAAATACGAGTTGCTTGCAAAATTCCGAATTAATTAATAGAAATCTCAGACCATAATGTTAATTTATTAAAAGCCATTATATTAAATCAGTAATTTTATGTCATTGGATACCTCTGATGGCTTGCCTGCATCGGCTAGAGGGGAAATCGTAATTTATACATTAGCCATTTAATTAATCAAGAAGAAATGAAAGATCGCAAAAGTCGGCAAAATTCCGGGACGTTATATTTAAATTTAAGCTCAAGTTACGCCATTACAGAGGGGCATTTATTAGGCCTACAATCAGAGAACTATCTGAAATAGTCTTCCTGTACTTTGGCAGCAGCGTTGTACTGAGAACGTCAAGATCTGGTCGGCGTTTCGCTGTGGAATGCTTAGGAGCAACTACGTTGGTACCTACCGCACAATCACGCCGATTGCACCTCTGGTATGCAGCATTACAACTCCACTAATAACAATGCGGTAAGCTTTGTCGTCCCTCCCCTCTCTCTGTGGTCGTTTTGGAATTCACGGTTAATATCTCTCATTATCTTGATTAATTTCGGTTAAGCAATACACTCTCTCTATCTCTCTCTCTCTCTATCTCTCTCTCACACACACACACACACACACACACACACACCACCACCACCCCCACCACCACCACCACCTCCACCGCTATCTCTCTCTCTCTCTCTCTCTCTCTCTCTCTAGGTACTGGACGTACCATTGTTCAGTCCCCTGTGTGTCTCGTTGTACAGCCGCGGTGGAGTAACCGAGAGGTCTAAAGCGTCTCGCTGAGGAGCGCGCGGTTGCTCGCCGTGGAGGTTCGAGTCCTTCCTGGGGCATGGGTGTGTGTGTTGTCCTTAGGTTAGTTTACCTAGGTTTAAGTAGTTTGTAAGCTACGGACTGATGACCACGCAGTTTGGTCCGATAGATTAACAAACATTTGAACAATCTCGTTGTACTATTTTATTACATTCAACAGCAAAGTGGCAGTTCGCCAATCCACTCAGAACTGAGAGCGGACTCAACTGACTAAGACACGCTGCTTCCACATATGGTCGAAGTTTGTCTGGTGTAGCAGCGGATGGTTTGTCCTGGACCAGTCGTTGTGTAATCATGGACAGGACGTTTTCGATTGGCGACAAATCGGAAGAACGGGGAGGGCCGCACGGGAGTAGCCGAGCGGTCTGAAGCGCCATGTTGCGGATCGCGCGGCCTCTCGCGTCGGAGGTTTGAATCCTCCCTCGGGCATGGAAGTTTGTGTTGTCTTTACTATAATTTAGTTCATAAGTAGTTTGTAAGTTTAGGGACTGATGATCCCACTGTTAGGTCCCATAAGCTTTACAAATATTGGAACATTTTTTGAACGGGGAGACTAAAGTAGGAATGCAATACGATGGGTGACGATGAAGTCTTGATCATGGAGTCACATGTGTGTTCCTGCATTATCTTGTAGCAATGTGTCTGTCAGCAACATCCTAAGGTATGAGAGGACAACAGGATCCAACACTTCAGAGATGTACTGCTGGCTGGATAGTGTACTGGCAATGGGTACTATGGGGTTGCGGGGGTGAAATCCAATACCACCTCAAACCAAAATACTAAGTGCATAACCAGTATGGTTATGCATAAGGCAACATTCTGTCTCCACAGTATCTCCAGACTCAAATGGTGGCAAAACTCAATACTGATTTCACCATCTTTCACACTTTGCGTGGAGCAGTATTTTTAATGATGAGAACTTTATACAACATGTGACCTCCAAAACGACCAATGGCCATGCCACAGTGGATACACCGGTTCGCGTTAGACCAACGAAGTTATGCAGTGTTGGGCTTGGCTAGCACTTAGATGGGTAACCATGTGGGTCTGCCATGCACTGCACTCAGCCAACACCACCAAAAGAGAAGGCTGCGGCGCGCTTGTCCCACTTCACGCAAAGCAGGTCGCTATTGTGTACCTAAATGGCTGGCCGCTAGGGCCTAGTGTGTTGTGCTCCACTGGCCAGTCACTCAGCTACGCGATAGCGACCTGCTTTGTGTGGCGTGGCATGCGGCGCGCTTCTGCTACGTCATACAAAGCAGGTCGCTATCGCGTATCTGAATGGCTGGCTGCTAGGGCCTAGTATGTTGTGCTCCACTGGCCAGCCACTCAGTTACGTGATAGCGACCTGCTTTGTGTGGCGTGGCATGTGGCGTGATTCTGCCACGTCACACAAAGCTTGTCACTATCGCCTATTTGAATGCCTGGCTGCTAGGGTCTAGTGTGCTGTGCTCCACTGGCCAGCCACTCAGCTACGCGATAGCAACCTGCTTTGTGTGACGTGGCATGCGGCACGCTTCTGCCACGTCATGCAAAGCATGTCACTATCGCCTATCTGAATGCCTGGCTGCTAGGGTCTAGTGTGCTGTGCTCCACTGGCCAGCCACTCAGATACGCCATAGCGACCTGCTTTGTGTGACGTGGCATGCAGCGCGCTTCTGCCACGTCACGCATAGCATGTCGCTATCGCGTATCTGAATGGCTGGCTGCTTGGGCCTAGTGAGTTGTGCCCCACCGGCCAGCCACTCAGCTATGCTATAGCGACCTGCTTTGCATGACGTGGCACAAGCGCACTGCGGCCTTCTCTTTCGGTAGTGCTGATATGGGCAAGGCAGTTAGTCTCACAGCCGAGTTGATGAGAGCACAACCTTAGCCAGGTCTCGAAGCTGCAGTAGAGAACACCAGACACATACTTAATTATAGTTAAGTTCTCCAACTCTTAGCCATTATTTCTGTCTTGCATTGCTTATATCTTAAAACCCTAGCGTATTTTACTATCATAGAGAAATAGATTCGTTTTTCAGCGACTTTAACGTGTAAATTCGCGAAATCAATTTATTTTTTTATTTTCTCAAAATTATGATCTGTCTGTCTGTTCATTGAAGTCCCTGTTCGCCGATATCAGTTTAGCGTCGTTGTTTTGCTACCGTACCGTAAAACCGTGCGATTAGCAGACGAAAGGAAGTGCCTCTCCAATGGTAAACTAAAACATTTGATCGCAAGGTGATATGTCAGCCGATTCCTCCACAGGAAAACACATCTGATGGGATACTACATGACACTGGTAATGGTATGTGCGTCATATGACGGGATTCTCTTGTCGACCCACCTAACTTGTACACTTGGTGAATGGGTATAGAGATTCACCTTGCCCGAATTAGGTTTTCTTGTGGATGTGTTAATCACTCCCAAAAAAGTGATGAAAACATAAAAGTTTGTCACTTAAACTGCAACAAATGAATGCAACAGTTTCACAGTCACACAGTTTTCCCTGTGCTTTGTCAAAACATATGATTTAACGTTTTCGAATTTTTCTGTGTGTAGACTGTCAAATTCTGCATATACTATGGCGCAAGTACCCGCATCGGACGGACGGACGGATGATAATTTTCTGAAAATGAAAAACATTAAAATTTTCTCATATGGGAAGGCTCGAACCAATGACCTCTCGCTTCACAGCTCCTCACACTATCCACAGGACTACAGCACTCCTGTGCCCTGAAACTGCACGTCGTTGCTCATCTTCGCATGGACTGCTCAGCTTTTATATTTTGCTTATTTTTTCGTAGTTCTACACAACTTCTTCCAGTTTTCTCGATTGATCTGTGTTAATTTTTTCACGGCCTATCCACTGTGCCAACTTATAACTAAATCTGAGGGGGCTGCGATTGGAAGATTCCCTTGTTAGAATGTGGCATACGAAAAGACTTAATAATAATAATCAACATTATAAACTGTTAACAGCTGCACTGTGTGTTATAAAGGAAAACTCTCAAGAAAATATTCCTTCTGTGTAAAAATATGGCGCTAATAAATGTTACAAAAGACAATGACTGATTGGTCATGAACGACACAGAGATAAAAAAAAAAAAAGAAGAACAATACCGGTACACTAGATAACAGAAAATGGCAATATTTTTTCTGGTTGTCTGCAAGTCTGCTAGTACTGAAGTCGATCTGCTCAGGGCTCTAACGAGTAATGTATTTAGTTGGACAAGGAAATATAGTTAGCTATGTTTACATGTTTTATTAATATACGAGTGGCCTAATATCAAAAGGGAAGTTTTTTCGCTCTTTTCATTGGTGAAGTCCGTTTTTTCTAAACATTGACGTAAATGTGATAAATCACACGTTGAATTTGAATGTTCGCATCGAAAGCGGACACCTACATAAGAGCTTGATATCAAATTCGGACACTTGTTGAATAAAGCAGTGTGCGCCAATGGAAACACAGTCTATGATCACAAAATCAGACATGGCGACAGTATGCGCCAGGTACTAATACATATTAGCTCGTACTAAAGTTTTCCAGTCATTTTTATAGTATTATTGTTAATAACAGTCTTAAAGCGAGTGAAATGGAACATACTATATCAGAAGCGTCCGAAGGAAAAGCTAGGAAGCGGTTGAGACAACCTGAAAAGTGGAAAAGAAACACGAAAAAAAAGGTAAGACTAACTTGTAAACTACACTGTTCTACTGTAGGGTGTGTTGTATGAAATTATCACTTGTTGGAAAGAAGTTTGATGTCAGAAATAACGTAAGGATAATCAAAATATCCACGGGTGTACTGCCGGTCTATAATGTCCAACGGGCACAGTATTTCAAAAATGTTTGTTAAGCTTATGGGACTTAACTACAGGGTCATCAGTCCCTAAACTTACAAACTACTTACAACTAGCTTATCCTAAGGACGGCACAAATATCCATGCCCGAGGGGGGATTCGAACCCCCGACCGTAGTGGCCGTGGAGACCGTGACTGGAGCGCCTCAGTCTCCTCGGCCACCGCGGCCGGCGGCACAATATTTCGGCGATCATACATGTCGCCATCATCAGGTGAACTGACTGAGCTCCTGGAAACGCGCCGGCACGGAGATCCGCACGCTACGGCTGCTCGAGGGGAACTGGGTTCTAGCCCACTCACGCTCACGCTCACGCTTCTCTTGACGGACCTCGACCTTGGTCCGATGGGTTGCAGGCTAAACATTAACTGCTGTTCCTGCGGTACCTGAAACATATGAAAAACAAATTAGTGGCCTGACTGGAGGAAGGGTCTTAGTGTGTCAGCTGGTGACGGTGTGTGGTTTCTTCCACGGTTGCTACGAGATTATAAGATTAATCCCGTAGCAGGTCAGGCCAACGAGTCGTTGGCCTGAAGTGTTGTTGTGTCCCAAGGTCCCGGACGAGCCGGTTTTGGGACTGCTGGGACTTCTCATAGAAGTTCCTGGCGGTGGCGCGGAACCTCTCCCGGAGGGGCAAGATGCCGACTTCGTCGTGAAGCCGGGCGGTGGGGTACCGCTTCGGAAGATGCAGGGCAGTCTTCAGGGCGCGGTTCTGGATCCTCTGCAGCGACTCGATGTGGAGGTCTGCGGCGTTTCCAAATACTGGGGACGCGTACTCGAGCACTGGGCGAACCAGTGACAGGTACATCGTGATCCCATGTTCCGGCGGCAGCGACGACTGCGGGTTAAGCAGCGGATAAATTACGCGTAATCGCGCAATGGCTCTCTGTCTTACATCACTGACGTGATGTTTCCAGGTGAGCCTTTGATCTAGGGTAACCCCTAGGTATTTCGCCGTCGTGCGCCAGGGGATGGGAGCCCCCAGAATTTCGATCGGCGGTAGCCCAATTGGCACACGTCTTCTAGTGAAGACGACTGCCTGGCTTTTCGCGGCGTTGAATTTCAACCGCCACTTAGTGGCCCATGCCCACAGGACGTCGCATCCAGCTTGCAGGCGGCGTCTCATCGTGTGCGCGTTCATGCTGCGGGTGAACAGCGCTGTATCGTCGGCGTAGAGCGCCAATTCTACGCGTGGTATCCGCGGTGCGTCGGCAGTGTACAACGAGTACAGCAGGGGGCCGAGAACCGACCCCTGTGGCACTCCTGCACGTATCTGCCTTTCCGTCGATGTACCGTCTTCTGCCCTCACATGGAAGGTTCGTTCAGACAGGTACGACTGCCCGGTAGCGGGCGATTTAAATACCCTCGGCCCGCGGAGCGACCCCTCCGCGGTCCGCGCCCCGCGCCGCGGCCGCGCAGTGGAACCGATTGCGACGGCGTCTGAGATGACGTCGGTGTGAGGGCTCTGTCCGCCGTGGTCGTCACTTCGTTACGTTTGCTAGATTTACTCTTAATTAACTCAATCGCTGATCCCAAGCTTTGCTAAGATTATAGCCACAGTCACGGTTTATGAGGTCGTCACTTGAGCGAATTTCAATGGCCTCTCTAACGACGCAGTCCCAGTATCTCGACGTCTGTACCAGAATCCTAGTGCGTTCATACTCCATCGCATGATTCTCCGACAAACAATGTTCAGCGACCGCCGACTTGCTCGGATACATAAATCGTGTGTGCCTCTGGTGTTCAACGCATCGATCCTCGATGGTACGCATCGTCTGTCCAATATATGACTTTCCACACTGACACGGAATCTGGTACACGCCGGCCTTCCTCAAACCGAGATCATCTTTAGCGCTCCCCACCAGTGCACGAATTTTATTTGGCGGACAAAAAACAGTTCCAACCTGGTGTTTTTTCAAAATGCGGGCGATCTTCCCCGAGAGTGCGCCGGTATATGGAAGGAACGCAGTGCCTACATCCTCCCTCGTGTTTTCATCCGTTTCCACAGGTTGTTTTGTAGTGGTTGGGCGGAGAGCCCCTTGAATCTGCCACTCTGAGTAGCCATTTTTTCGAAATACAGTTCTCAGGTGTTCCAATTCCTAGGGTAGACTCTGCGTCGGAGATTTTGTCCGTGGATATTTTGATTATCAAATACGCCGGGAGAAACTGAAGGATCACAACGTAAGGATGTTTACGGAAAAATCTAGCGACAGTTTCAACAGACCTTATGCTAATAATTTTAGAGATTTAGTGTCATGAAAAGTATTAATAATACAGTCTGAGAGATAGACAAATTCTAAATCACTAATGATGGTATCTGATTCTAGTGATAAAATCTGAGGTTATATGTTACATTTTTGTCTAGAGAGACGTAGGGAAATGGGTTAGAGATTCATTGTTTTAAAATACACATTAAAGTTAAGTAAAAATCATTGTATGAGTATGTGAACATGAAAATTGAAGTACCGGTTTTCAATACTAATAACACAAAAAGGTCAATGATGCTCAACCGTACATAAGTGAAAATGCTCTTTGACATGCAGTAGATTTGCACAAAACAAAAATCATGTGTGTACCTAGCCATTAAGTGAAGTAGATGTTTTCATACCTGTAGCAGTCGTAAAAGGTTAACTTCGAAAACTGAAGTGCTACCCACTTCTGCTCTTCGTACTGATCAGGTGCTATGGTAAAAATGCCGCACGCAACTAACAAATTTTCATGTAAAGCATGCAAAAAACGTTATTTCGCATAATTTTATGGAAGAACAACGTTCTGATCTCGTTCTGCAAATATTACAGGATTTGTAGTTCTAATTTTTAATTCCTTCATTGTGATTAGCTACGACGAGCGAAAGCGGAACGGACAGAAATAGGATGGTGAATAAGCTGGAAGACAGAAGGAAAGGAGGGAGAGTGATGAATAGAGACGAGAGATGAATAGAGCGAGGAGAAAGTGCAGGTTTATAGAGGTGAAGGAAGAGAATGGGTGTGGGAAATATACGGACAGAATGTACGGTACAAAGCAGATGCTTTTTCCCAAGGGCAATTATACGTCATATGCTCCAGAGTCGTTAAACCGTCTGATCTGTATGTTTGTGAAGAAAACGGCCAGCAAACACTTTTATTAATGCTCTGGCATTGAAATACTGACTTTCTGAGAAAATCTTTTGTTTTCTACATTTCCTTTCTTTCCACGTAGCCAAAGAACCCAAAGGAGTATATTGATTTCATTGATGTATTTTTCTCGGTGATTCTATACCCATAAGAATTATTTTATTTTCCATAATGTTTATATCAGACTAAGCCACAAGGAAGCTCGGCCGCCTTTAGCTAGTAAATATCAAAATCGCAATATTAAAAAAAAAGTGTTAGAAACTAGGAATACAGTTAGTACAGTGTGTTTAGCGTACGTCGCCTGGGGTAAACCCCATATTTTCGCTGTACAAATACGGTACTGACAGTTAATTTACTGTGGGTGCCTTCTCACGCTGGTATCTGCTATAATGAGGAAGTTGATGCATTGGCTAAACAAGCGGCATCCTTAGTCACCGTCTTGGACCTACAGCTACCATACACAGACTTCTCATCTGCGGTCAAGGACTACGCAAAACAACAGTGGCAACAGATGCGGAACGTTTCCCAAGAAACGAAAGGCGCATCTTACGCTGTGCTGCAACCTCGGATTTCTACGCAGCCGTGGTTTATGAGGACTCATCTGGACCGATCCGCGATTTCTACCATTATTCGTCTTCGCTTCAATCACGCCTCTTATCCAAAACATCTACATCGGATCAACATCTACGATTCAGCGGCAGGTCAGTGTGATCCTGAAACGGAAGCCGATGTCAACCACATCCTGTTCAGGTGCCCCAGGTTTGACCGAGAACGTTTGAACTTCCTGCAGACATTGGTGAAGATGGGATATCCCCTTCCCCAGTCAGCTTCTTCCCTTTTGTTTACGAAAGACATTCGTGTATATAAAATCACAGTTAAGTTTATTAAGATCACTGTACACAATCTTTAAGCATCAAGTGTGTTGGTAATAAAAGGTTTTGTTTGTGAATATGTGAAACTTCCAACATTATTTAAATTGTAATGTAATGCAGTTTTCGCTTTGTTTCCACTTTCCCATTTTGACAAGATGTACTTCTATTTTGTCTGTTTATTTAAATATATGTACATTTCCACTGTGTGTTGTAGATGGCCACATTGAGTCAAACTCAGAAGGCCAAAAAAAAAAAAAAAAAAAAAAAAAAACGCATGTGGCAAGTGACGTTTTAACAGCTGTAGCCCTGACACAGCTGAGGCACAGGTGTGGACTTCCTGCCACCACGCACAGCGGCATCTGTCAGAAGCCCGGGTCCAGCGACCCGGAGGTGGGGGCTGCGCGCACACGTGTATACAGACTGGCGCAGCGCCGACAGCTGTTAAATGGGCCACGCCAGCTGCCATCTTCTCCCCGGCGCGGCGCCATGCATGAAACCTCCATTATGTTAATGGAGTAACTTTAATTTTATACATAGTTCTGTCTCTGTATTTGTATATATTTGGCAGTTAAGTGTGTCAAATGTCCAGTGGCGGCTGGTGATAATGTGCTAATGTGCCGCAGCACACTGTAAATATATTACTAAAATTATGCCATCTCTCTTCGAAAGCAAGCGAGAAATCGCTGTAAAATTACATCCTTTCTCTTGGAATGCGATCCAGATATCACAATAAAATTATGACAATTCCCTACCAATATGTATTACAATGCTAGTAATAAGGATGAAAATGCATTTTGGAGCGCTCTCGCCGCGATAGCTGGAAATCAGCTCCGTGTGCTGAAGTGGGATTCAGCCGCGCTGGTAAGTGCGCAGAGGCGGCGCAGTCGTCTGTTCGCTAGTGCGCATGCGCAGACGTGGCGTCAGGCCTGGCGGCTCATGTGTGCTGAGACCGACTGCAGCACCAGATCAATATTTCTCTTCGCGCTGCGTGTAAGGCCGGATCCACACATTGGACCCAACGTTGGCGCCAACAGTGTTCGTCCAATGTGTGGATCGGTGAAATAGCGTTGGAACCAACGTTGGCGCCAACGTTGGTACGGCTCCGTTGCTTGTCGGTATTTCGGCCAAACATCAAAGGACGTTGGGCCAATATGGGTACGTCGTCCACACATTGGCGCCAACGTTTCATTCTGTCTTTGTCGCCTGCTCATCTCGAAACTCTTTCTTTCTTCGTTCGTTCTTCGTCGCCGTTTTAAAGTTTCGAAATCTCTTTGTAAATATTAGAACTGTATCAGAAATTGATTCATTTTTTGAAATAAACCTCAAAAAACGAAATGCCACAGCAAAACTTAGGCGCGAACTGTGAAATAAAAAGCTTCCTGGACTTTCGACACACTCCTATCACTCAATTTAATTTTTAAAATTTATAGTACAGTACTTAATATTTTCTGTCAAGTTTCAAATATCGTTTTGCAAACTTCAAGCACTACTAGTGTTATCAATTACATGGTTATTTGAAAAGGGAAGTGTAGGCTTCTAATATTGTCTCATTTAGCAAGAAATTGAAACGTAATACCAAAAGAATAGCATCCCTCCAAAACATCTTTCTTTTTTTTATTTTCAATCATTTATAATAGCAGGTCTAAGTTTTTATAATGTGTATCGTTTACTTGTAGCATATTTAAAAAAATTAATGATTTCTTACCGTAATTAATGTTCGGTAGAAAGTGATATAACGTCCCATCATCTTTTATGTATGTTTCCCACTTTGATTTACAATGACGAAATGTAATTATTCAAACTCAAAAGCGTTAATGCATTGGCCGCGATATGTGCGTCAGATATGTTTTCGTTGGCTCTCGACGATTTCAACTGAATATTGGCTCCAATGTGTGGACGCTGTCTCAAAAATATTGGCCAACGTTGGCGCCAGCGTTGGTACCAATGTGTGGACGCGGGGTAACGGCTGCGGAAGAATAGTATATGACGAATATTGCGGCATACAGAGTCAAATAGCGCGCTGGCTCAGGCGTCTTGCGCGTTGTCTCTCAAACCTACTTGTGTGAGGCTCGTATTCAAATACCTCAGAGTCTAAATTTTTAATTTCTGTAAATAAAATTTCAATCACAAACAACATTAGTAATGTATAGCCAACATGCGAGTGAAACTGCGCTTTTCAGCCAAGTAGTTTCATTGGTCACTTGTGTAGAACGCAGATGACGTGATGAGGATATTGCTAAGCTCCGTTATCTCCACTGTCAGTCACGCTTTTTATTTTAGTATATTTTGTTTCCTGTTTATTTTTGTAATATTGTAGCACACTGGTTAAATTTTGTACGAGCCGCCACGGCAAATGTCCTTTAGTGGTTATATTGGTTTTATTGTTTCGTGTCTTTAGGTATTCCGCTAAAGGCCTCCCCGAGTATCCCACATGCAACCACCGAGTTGGTTATCAATGTTCAATGCTAACGATGTCTGACGTCTATGACTTCCACTCAGCATTTTACTCCATCCCTGAAAAGACAAAGCAAGATGCATTCATTCTCGAATATGTGCGAGCAGAAACTTCAAACCCCAAGAGGAAAAAGAAACAAAATTTGCTTAAACCAAAATGCACCACTTTCAGATACAGTATTGTCAACCAAAGCGGCAACAGTCTACAAATCTGCCGTGAAACATTCCTTAAGGTGTTGGCACCAATAACCAAGCACAGGATCGTATGAGTGTTCAAAAACTTCAAGAAAGTTAACTCCCATGTCCCTGTAGAAACGCGAGGTGGGAATCACAAGCAACTCAAATATGGCCCACTTAGAGAAGCTGTGAAGACTTTCATTTCCAGTCTAAATGCTTGTGAATCGCATTATGCAAGAGAAAAAACATCCCGTGTTTATCTGCCAACAGATCTTAGCATCATTAAACTATGGAGAATGTTCAACGAACAAAGAGGCGATTAAGAGAAAGTGACCGAATTGTTTTTCTGAAAAGTTTTCTGCAAACAGTTTAACATAGGATTTTCTTACCCAAGTATAGATGAGTGTAGCACATGTATTGAACTGGGAAATATAATCTCAGTCGAACAAAATGAGACTGCACAGTCAGAACTGAAAATGACATTGGAGCTACACAAGAAAGAAGCACAAGCTTTTTTTCCAGCACTTGCGTATAAAACAAAAAACCTATTTTTTCTTGAGCTTCGATTGTCAAAAGAATCTTGTTCTTCCCAAAGTAACAGACCAAATTGCCTACTATTCTAGACAACTTTATTGCTACAACCTATCAGTTGTTCAAGGCTTGTCAAGTGATTGTCTGAACCCTGCTAATGTATCAATATACAGTTGGACGGAAGATGAAGGCAAGAAATCCTCAAATGAAGTAGCTTCCATCGTATTCAATGAGCTGCAAGCAGTTGATATAACAGGCTATGACACCATTCGTCTCGTGGCGGATGGATATGCAGGGCAAAATAAGAATATTAACATGTTGACAATGCTGAACAAGTTCTTGGCTAGCTTCGCACCAGCAAACATAACGAAGATTGAAATAGTTTTCCCGGTTACTGGCCACTCTTTCTTACCTTCATATAGAGTGTTCGGCCTGATAGAAAGATATTTAAGAAAAAAACATATCATCATTAATAAAGAAGAATATCATACAATTTTTGAGAAGTATGGAACAGTAAAAGTAATTGGAAGAGACTGGGTTCCTCAAGACTGGAAACAAGAAGCCAGACAGCATATGAGGACAGCATCTCAGCTCCATTTCAAAATGTCAACATGTAAGCGGATAATTTTTCGGAAAACAAAGACAGACAATGTTGTGGTCAGAGGTGAACTTGCGTGCTTAGATGGGGGAGCGGAGAGAACAATCTACAAAGTGAACAGCAAACCGGAAAACATAAACCCTCAAACAATTACAATTGGTGTACCAGTTAAGGCAGAAAAACTTCTAGATGTTGAGAAGTTACTAACAAAACATTTTGGAGATAACTGGAAGACTCCCACTCTCGAGTGGTACAAAAAATTGCTAGAGGGACCAATTTGTCTCTCAGATCTGACTAAAAAACAGTGTGAATGTGAAATCGAGTAGAGCGATTTCGGCGAAGCTCCCGTTTCAATGACAATTTGAAATTAGATACACTTCAAAAATACAAAAATTTTCATTACTACTCAAATTAGTGTAAAGGTAACACTTCATTTTGTAAATAAAATTAAAAGATTATTATGATTATTGTAGTTTTTCAATTTTCCAATATGTAATAGAGTTCACAATTTAGTATTTTCCACTTGATGTTGATATTCCTATAATTTCCCAGTTTATACACCTGTAAAAGCTTCTCATCAGCAGTAAGCGAATCTCTGTGTATCAAAAACGGACATCTGAAAGCGTGTTCACATCAAAAGCGGACACCTACACGTTTTGGTTTCAAAGACGGACACCTGTATTTTCAAACACAATTTTAAGGTGGTTGAGTAATCAAATTGATATTAGCCACTTCCAGGTATAAATCCTCGAATCTCTACGTTTCGCAATAAAAATGACGTTTATCTCAGTTTCTGTCAAACGACAGATGTCCGTCTCTGATATTAGGCTACTCATATAATAGTACCCTGTACCTTATATTAGCCTGATTGCTTTATTTGCTGGCGAGATTAGCAGCGTCAGTACATTTTTTAATCCACTGTCGCTGAATGCCACCAATATATTTTCACCTAAATAAGGCCACAACAACCGCAAAAATCTAAAGGAGAATAGTTCAGTGTTGACCTTTTATAAAATCTAAATGTCACAAGAAGGGCTGCAAAATCACTTACAATGTAACCTCCCCATCTCAAACGTCTCAGATTTAGTAATAAGTTGGCGCAGTGGATAGGCCGTGAAAAACTGAACACAGATCAATCAAGAAAACAGGAAGAAGTTGTGTGGAACTATTGAAAACACACACACACACACACACACACACACACGCAAACAAAAACTGAGTAGTCGATGCGAAAGATAAGCATCGCCGAGCACATCAGAGCACAGGAGCACGGTGTGAGGAGCACTGATAGGAGAGGACCTTGGTTCGAGCTTTGCGATAGGAGAAACTTTTAATTTTTTTATTTTCAGAAAATTATTAGCTGTCCGTCCGTTCGTCCGATGCGAGGTAACTGGGTTGTAGTATGGGGGCGCTACGCCTAAACCAACATCTGAACACACGCCGTCAGTCGACTACAGTACACGGCGGAGAGATGATCAATGTAATATAACTCATATCGTCACCAGTATCGTATATGATACATCAGAGATGCTTTCCTGTGGAGGTATTGGTTGACCTATCAGCTTGTGATCAAATGTTTTAGTTTCCCATTGGAGAGGCACTTCCTTTCGTCTGCTAATTGCACGGTTCTGCGGTGCGGTCGCGAAACACAGACACTAAACTGATTACAGCGAACAGAGACGTCAATGAACGGACGGGCAGATCATAATTTTGCGAAATTAAAAAAAAAATTCTCGTTAAAGGGAAGGCTTGAACTATAGATACTAGAATAGACGCCGCGGTGAAGTAGCCGAGCGGTCTAAAGCGTCTCGCTGCGGAGCGCGCGGTTGCTCGCCGTGGAGGTTCGAGTCCTCACTGGGGCATGGGTGTGTTTGTTGTCCTTAGGTTAGTTTACCTAGGTTTAAGTACTTTGTAAACTACGGACTGATGACCACGCAGTTTGTTCCGATAGATTTAAAAAAAAAACCCTAGAATAGACGGTAGGGGTCAACCGCCGGATGTCCAGTCGTATGCCACGCCACTGACGTCACTAGGAGACCTAGAGCTCCTAAAAACACAGGCTGACGCATCCGCCATTTTCATTCCTGCGAATGGTAAGCACAGCGCACAGCTTATACGAACAGTGTTGTTTTATTTAAGCTAAGTGAAATATTTTACAAGTGCCCGGCATAGAGCCTTAGATCGTGCTACTTTGAGCTTGCATTCCGCTCTTGTTTACATCGATATGTGGATTAGAAACAAAAATATCGCGTTTTCTTTACTTCTTGCTGCTTCTATCCAAATACAGAAAAAAGAGCAAGAAACATATTTCTGTGATAAAATCGCGTACTACGTTTAATGCTGCCGAAACCGGTCATCTAAATAAAATTTTTAAGCGATCTTGGCTTCTATTTGAATAATGACTGTCAATATGCGAGGTTTGTTTGTCGTCTTGCAGTATGTGTTTATTGTCTGCTGTGACAAATTCACCACATCGGATTTTTGTACTCAAATTGCTGGAAGTACTTCTATTATGTTACTGAGAAAGTTTCAGAATGTATTACAAACACTAAAACTAAAAAGACGATTAGTGAACAGGATCTAAAGTTTACGGTCGTAGAGGCACACGGTGCCGATGTTGGCAACAAACAACCTTTGAATGCTATTTCAAAACCTAATCGTATAGAATGTGTTGACCATGAAATAAATAAATGATTCTATTCCTTCTCTAAGGTTGAAAGGTTTTCCTACGTAACAGTACCATTGTCAGTAATTTAATAATCCTTATTAAGAAAACATTTCGTTTCCAACATTAGCACACTACGCCGTAAGTAAAATTTACCCAGTGTTCTTTGCCAGTTATGTTATAGCCTCTTATAGATAAGCGTCAATATTAGCATTTACTAATAAGAAATTGAATTGAGGGTGTATTTTGTGATAAAACATCAGGTATTCTGTCAAATTGTATACTACAAGTTATGACAACTTCGAAATACCACAAATAGCATTCAACGGTAGTTGTCTGTATCAGCATGCTGCCACAGCCGTAACGAAACCTTTTGCCCAGTATATTTATATTTTCCGTTTTAGTGTTTGTAATATTTTCTCGCAATAACGTAACAGAAGAATCTTCAACAATTTGTCCAAAACTTTTTGATGAGGTGTATTTCTCAATATACTGTGTAAGACACACATATTGTGCTCTAAAAACAGTATGTTCTGGGATGTTTTGCTGTAATATATTTTGCGGCTGCTAATTCCATACAGGCAGCTTCTCTGTCAGAAGAGCTAAACAAAACCGTAAGTTCAAATATCACAAACGATTATTACTATTAAATATTGCTTCAAGTCATAACAATAACTATTTACTTACAATACATAACTGTGGACTCGGTTCGAGTTCCCAGTTTTTGCGCCGACATTTAATGATTCATTTTTTCTTATCTTAGAATGTCTCGGGAAACTAAGCGTTTTGTAGCCACCTCTGGAATGCTTTGAGTAGTTTCTGGCAACACAACCGCCAGTAATGTAGTGCTAAAGTGCCGTGATGCAAATCCTATAGTACCTAAGTGTGTTTAACTTACGAGCCATGAGAATGAAAATGGCGGATGCGTCAGCTCGTACTTACAGGAGCCTTAAGGAGACCAGCACAGTTTTCCCGCGAGACCATAGCGTTGCTATTATGAGTGTATCTCCACAGAAAAGTTTTCTCACTGGCTCTTTATAGTTTGTGTATGTATTAAATAGTTGTAAGTGATAAGTGATGGCTTATTAGTGACGATGGTGTGTTGTGCTGCTGGGTGCTGTACGAATCACGGTAGACAGAAGAATGCGGTATTTCGCAGATTTCCGAGAGATAAAGAGGCAAGAGTTTTAGAAGTTTCATGGTAATTTATTAACAAGTGTTCAGATGTGTTCAATACTTTCAAAGACGTTATTATTAGCAAACGCCATGGAACCGATGAATTTGTTGTTCTTTGCTTTCTTTGAATGCGAACATTCATAAGAATGAAAAGTTTAAACAAGAAATACAAGAACTTCAATCGTAATAAAAGCAACGAAAGAAAACTTGCAAAGAAATGAAGACGATAGGCTAACTTACATTCATTTAAAGTGTGTTATTTCGTAACATAATGAGAAAATAATGCAATTATAACATTTCAAATCAAATGTTCAAATGTTTGTAAATCTATCGGACCAAACTGCGTGGTCATCAGTCCGTAGCTTACAAACTACTTAAACCTAGGTAAACTAACCTACGGACAAGCACACACACCCATGCCCCAGGGAGGACTCGAACCTCCACGGCGAGCAACCGCGCGCTCCGCAGCGAGACGCCTTAGACCGCTCGGCTACTCCACCGCGGCTTATAACATTTAATTGTGATTATTTCATTATTCACCTCAAGTGCTTCGATTATACGATTTGAATGTTGCGTGTGTGAGGAGACGGCACACCATCAGTTGTCCGGTGGTCTGTCTCTTAAGCCCCATTTTCTCAAGAATGGGTTGAGTTTTCGAGTTGAAATTTGTGTCACATACTAAGCGTTACGGTAGCTTGGCAGCGTAAAAATTTAAAGCTTCTAAGCCAATGCAATCCAAAGATATAGCCATTTATGTCACATATTTCGACACTCGCGGACGGACAGCACTGGTGTGTACAATGGGCACGACCCTCCCGTAAATACAGGGTGTTACAAAAAGGTACGGTCAAACTTTCAGGAATCATTCCTCGCACACAAAGAAAGAAAATGTTATGTGGACATGTGTCCGGAAACGCTTAATTTCCATGTTAGAGCTCATTTTAGTATTTCTCTTTAAATGCAAATTGAAATAATTCGTGCAGACAATTGTCAAAATACCCAATTGTTTAGTTAGTATGTACCGTACTTCCTCCATTCACCGCCAGTTTGGGCAGAAATTGTTGGTGAAATCATGAGTGGACCTCATGTTCTTCCACCTACGCTCACTGGAGCACGTTATCATGATTTCAGACGGGATACTCTACCTGTTCTTCTAGAACATGTGCCTTTACAAGTACGACACAACATTTAGTTCATGCACGATGGAGCTCCTGCACATTTCAGTCGACGTGTTCGTACGCTTCTCAACAACAAATTCGGTGACCAACCAATTCCATGGCCTCCAATCTCTCCTGACCTCAACCCTCTTGACTTTCATTTATAGGGGCATTTGAAAGCTCTTGTCTACGCAACCCCAGTACCAAATGTAGAGACTCTTCGTGCTCGTATTGTGGACGGCTGTGATACAATACGGCATTCTCCAGGGCTGCATCAGCGCATCAGGGATTCCATGCGACGGAGGGTGGATGCATGTATCCTCGCTAACGGAGAATATTTTGAACATTTCCTGTAACAAAGTGTTTGAAGTCGCGCTGGTACGTTCTATTGCTGTGTTTTTCCATTCCATGATTAATGTGATATGAAGAGAAGTAATAAAATTAGCTCTAACATGGAAATTAAGCGTTTCCGGACACATGTCCAGATAACATATTTTCTTTCTTTGTGTGTGAGGAGTGTTTCCTGAAAGTTTTGCCGTACCTTTTTGTAACACCCCGTATAACAATCGATATCTCGATGACTAAGATAGGTATCGCTCAGCTCTCTGCTTCAAATTAAACTTCGACATGTTCACAACATTCATACGCAGTAATATATGTTCTAAAATGCGTTTTTATCTGAACAAAATCGTAAAATTTATTGCAACCATTTACTTCATTTGATACAGCACAAAAAGAGTATGGAGAATAATAAAAACAAAATTCGGTCGTTCATCGACCGGATATGTCAAGCTGTAAGATGTAAAAAAATAAATCAAATGTTTTCACCAAACAGTTTTCCTGCAATCGTTTGGTAAGCTTTTCGTGGCGGCAGGCTCTAACGCCGCGCCGGCAGACCGTGTCGGATGTGGTCGGTCACCTGGTGACGTCACAGTGCACGACCTGAAACCCCCCCCCCCCCCCCAGCGCTTGACTCCTACCGTCTATTCTAGTATCCGTGGCTTGAACTATAGTCCTCTCACTCCGCAGCTACTCACGATAGCCACAGGATCATGATACTCTTATACTCACCACTTGCTCAACGTTGCTTATCCTTCTCATGGACTGCTCAGTTTTTATATTTTGTTCATTTTTTCATAGTTCCACACAAATTCTTCAAGTTTTCTCGATCGAGCTGTGTTCAGTTTTTCACGGCCTGTCCACTGCGTCAACTTATAACTAAATCAGAGGGGGCTGCGATGGGGAGGTTCTCTTGTTAGAACTACAACAGGAACATTTTAGGTATGATGTATGGTGTGTGTGTGTGTGTGTGTGTGTGTTGAAGAAATTTTGAGAAACCATTATAACTATGCTGATTATTCATTTCTGTTAATCTAATGAAAAAATATCCACGTATTTGCATTCACAATAGGAAAGTCTGTAAAACATCAGAAAGATAAAGTAATTGGCATTTATGTAAGTTGTTTCTGAAAGAGAATATATACATACAGGGTGTCCAGAAAAGGACTCCATGATTTCAAAATTAAATATCTCGAAAACAGATCGATAGAGGAATGCAGTAAACGGTATGTTTATTGTGGAAGCTGTAAGAAGTTTATACAGCAGTTTGAAATAATAGTTACAAAAGCAGCTAACAGATGGCGCTGTAATCGCCTTACGTAATGCCTAGTATAAATAGTGATCCGAAGCCCAGAGCGGTCAGTTCCACTATTGAAACGTGAAAGGACGTTAGCGTACCAGAGGAAGAGATTAAAACCATGTACACCATTGAACAACGCGTTTTTCTGGTGCTACAGTACCACAGGTTAGAAGAGAGTCCTACGCCAAGGCGAAGTTTTCAAGCACGATTTAATGTTTCAAAAGGACCCGATGCGAAAACCATTCGTATGCTCTTCGCAAAATTTCAACGAATAGGGAGCGTAACTGATGATCTAGTGGAGTATCATGGCCGCAAGCAAACCGCAGTTACGCCTGAAAATATCGCCACAGTTTCTGGAATTATTCAGCGAACTCCAATGTCATCCGTCCGTAGAATTGCATCTGAGACTGGTTTGAAGCGTTCCAGCACGCAGAAAATACCGAGAAAGAGCCTACACATGTTTCCATTCAAAATTCAAACGCACCAGTCTATACCCGTACGACCTGTGCAACAAAGGGTTGCCTTTGCTAATCAGATGCTCACAATGATTGATAGTGAAGGATTTGATGTTGGCTGCATCTGGTTTACAGATGAAGCACACTTCCACCTGAATGGATACTTGAATAAGCAGAACTGGCGATTTTGGGGTTCCGAAAAGCCATATTGGTGTGAAGCGATACCCCAGTATTCTCCTAAAGTTACTGTGTGGGCTCCAGTATGCAGCAGAGGCATTATTGGCCCTTTTTCATTCGAGAAACGGTCACTGGTCCACGTTACGTTGCAATTTTGGAACAATTTGTCGCCACACAGCAAGCGTTAGAGGATCGACCAGGTACTGAATGGTTCATGCAAGATGGCGCCCGACCACATCGGACCGAACAAGTGTTTCGCTTTCTTGAGGAATACTTCGGGAATCGAGTCATTGCTTTGGAATATCCCAAATTTACTGGTGCAGGCATGGATTGGCCTCCATATTCGCCGGATTTTACTCCCTGTGACTTTTTTTTTTGGGGGGGGGGGGGGTGGGACACAGTGAAAGACATGGTCTACCCGAAGCATCCCGCCACGCTGGACGAGCTTGAATCGGCGATCTCTGTGGCATGTGAATCCATTTCGGTTGAGACACTACGAAATGTGATGGCGAATTTCATTCTTCGTTTGCGCCACCTCTGTAGTGCCAATGGTGAACATTTTGAAAACATTGTGATGTGATTTTTGCAAAGAGTGTTTTCATACGATTATTTAACTTATGTATGCTGATATGAGCTATACAGCGTACAGCGCCCTTTGTTAGCAGCTTTTGTAACTATTTTTTCAAACTGCTGTATAAACTTCTTACAGCTTTCATAATAAACATACCGTTTACTGTATTCCTCTATCGATATTTGTTTTCGAGATATTTAATTTTGAAATCAGGAAGCCCTTTTCTGGAAACCGTATAGAATAAAACAACATTAGGCAGCGCTTCAAAAAATAGTTGAAATGTTTGTTAAACTTATGGGACCTAACTGTGGGATCATCAGTCCCTAAACTTACAAACTACTTATGAACTAACTTATACAAAAGACAACACAAACATCCATGCCCTAGGGAGGACTCGAACCTCCGACGCGGGAGGCAGCGTGATCCGCGACGTGGCGCTCCAGACCGCTCGGCTTTCCCGCGCGGCTTAGCGCTTCCGTGGTTCGGTGGTAAATTACCGAATTACAAATATGAAGATCTTAAGTTCGAACCTTGGTTATTCCTAGGATTTTTATCCCTCACTTATGACGTCTTTAATTTCTGGTAATGAAACTTCATAATAGAGTTAAATTGTGTGCCGGAACCGGGATTGAGACCTCGGACCTTTTCCTATCACGGGCATGCACTCTACCATCTGAGCTATCGTGGCACGCTTCACGGGGCCGTTCTCATAACTTTACTTCTGCCACTACCTCGCGTCCACTTTCCAAACTTCACAGTTCTCCTGCGAACTAGCAGGACTAGCACTCCTAGAAGAAAGGATATAGTGGACACATGGCTTAGCCACCTACTAAGGAATGCTTTCAGAATCAAATTTTCATTCTTCATCGGAGTGTTCGCTGATATGAAAAGGCAAAGGTCCCAGGTTAGATTTCCGGTTCCGGCACACAATTTCAATCTGCCAAGAAGTTTCATATCGGCGCACACTCCGCTACAGAGTGTAAATGTTATTCTAGATTTCTGGTAATGTTTGTAAATGTGAAAAATACCAAGGCACAACATCCTTCGGAATCCGAATTTCACTGTAGGTCGTCCTGTAAATGGCTGTATAAGTCAGTTCGAAGGTTGGAAAAGAAAACAGCATACCACCTCTAAATCAAATGTTCGTAGAGTCTATGGGACTTAACTACGGGGACATCAGTCCCTAAACTTACAAACTACTTATGAACTACTTACGAACTAGGACGGCACAAATATCTATGCCCGAGGGGGGATTCGAACCCCTGACCGTAGTGGCCGTGCAGACCGTGACTGAAGCGCCTCAATCCCCTCGGCCACCGCGGCCGGTATACCACCTCTAACAGGTCCTGTTTGGTAAAGCACTAGAGTATTCAAACATTCTTCTGGTTGATAACTGGTTTAATTAACTTTGAACTACATTACATGGTTTTCTGTAAAATATGGGAGATCTCTTTAATGATTCATTTTGCGTAATGTAATATCAAGTCCTTTGTTTTGGAAAGACAGTGCTCCACTTGGGCTAAGAAAAAAATTACAGAATGTGTCTGTAATGATAGCGTGAACTATCATTTATATTTTATTTCTGTCACAAAATGTCTAATACTCGTGTCGGCGACAGTAACATACCCAAAGAACATTATACAGACCTTCTTACCATGCGTAATATGCAGTTAAATGTACGCCTTTCATTAGTCAATTATCTACGAGCAGACTTAATTTGTGACTTATGAGTGGGAAAGCAATCTTTTTTCTGCAAATATTTACGTACCGGAGGGTGTAATTTGTATGTCCAACGTTCTGGACATCTAGCGTTAATCGTGTTATAAGTCTTAGAATTAATATGGTCACGTTAAAGAACTAACTAAAACCGAGTGCAGGCTCCAAATTGTCATGATATGGTTGGAAAATGAGAAGAACTAGCCAGATAACGTAATATAGCGCTGCTCACCACAATATTATTGATCCACCAGAACAGAACGCTCTATAGAAAATTTACTCTTTAATAGCAGGCCCTTTAATAAACTTTCGTTCAATGGAGCCGATTTCTCATCCGAAAACTGCACAATCAGAGAAGTGCGTCATTGATTGGGCCTAACTGGACTTGTGATAATTAGGTGGTTTATATCATGTACGCAAAAATCTGACAGACATGTTTTAAATGCACTATTGAATAAAAACCATACCTGTTTTAAGAAGTCCTAAACAGACGAAGTGACCACTACAAGTAAAGAGTGCTGAGGAAATTTAGAGGGCCGGAATTTGAAGCCGACTGCTGAACGATTTTGCTGCTGCCAAGTTACATTTCGCGTAAAGACCACAAAGATAAAGTAAGAGAAATTAGGGCTCACAGAAAGACATACGCCATTCGTTTTTCCCTCGTTCTATTTGGGAGTGGGATACATTAGGAAATGACCAGTAGTGGGACGAGATACCCTCCGCCACGCACCTTACGGTGGATAGCGGAGTATGTACGTACGTGGATGTAGTTACAGATGAGCACGAGGAAGAAATTTATTGCAAAGATTGCGAAATCTTAACTCTATTTCTGTTTAGGATCTATTACTCATAAAGAATATCCGTTTCGAGCGCGCAACGTTCGCATCTGTAACAAATTATAAAACAAACTGAATGCTTAAATATCATGAATACCTCAGTGTAATGTTTATCTGTTTATAAGGTAAGTAATATGAATATAAATCTTCAGCCCTCCTGTTTAAAATGGCTATAAAAATAAACTTCAGAAAAATCGAATTTATTAATGTGGGCACCGCTTTCATGTAACATGAAATGACACAAATTTATTATTGAAAGTTATCCCAGCAGGAACTACCGTGGCTTGTTAAGGGCCTGTCCAGCAGAACGTACTTTCCATCTGCTAAAACTCGCACAACGTAGTTTTTCGTCGTCGCGAGATGCGAGTTTCTACGAGCGTTACGGATGTACGAGTCTTACGAGCGCAGTGGAAACTCGTAGCAGGCTCGCCGCGGCTGACCAACACCACCTAGAGACAAGGCGTCACAATAGCCTGTGCTACGTCACACTGACCAGGCCACGGCCGCCAGCTTACTGGCTGGCCGCTACGAGGCAGGGGGCGTGTCCCAGCGGCCAGCCATTCAGCTGCCGGCCGCGGCCTGGTCAGTGTGACGTAGCACAGGCTGTTGTGAGGCCTTGTTCAAAAATGTTCCAATGTTTGTAGAGCTTATGGGACTTAACTACGGAGTCATCAGTCCGTAGACTTACAAACTACTTATGAACTAGCTAATACTAAGGACGGCACAAATATCCATGCCCGAGGGGGATTCAAATCCCCGACCGTAGTGGCCGTGCGGACTGTAACCAACGCGCCGCATAACGCTCGGCCACCGCGGCCGGCTGTGAGGCCTTGGGCCGTATGAATAAAACGGAGTATCTACTTTATAAACTGGATTCCAGAGAAAATACTCAGGTTCGCATGAATAAAGGGAGTCGGAGAATATACTTCAGCAGAGTAAGTTCTCGGCGTGAGTAACAGGGTGGGAGAAGTTGCTCACAGCAGAGAACATTCTCCAATTTCATGTGAATAAAACTACAGAAGTTTCTCACGACCGGAGAACATTCTCAGATTTCTGAAGTGAGCTCTCTAGCATACACTGTGCTGATAACTTCTATTAAGGTTACGTTTTATGTGGTTTATATAAAAATGACAACAATTTTGTTATTTAGAAGGCAAAAACAGGTTCCTTTATAGGTAGTCTTTAAGAAATATGAGGGGATCTAAAAAGTCAATACAAATAAAAACATTTTGTTGACGAGTACCTTCCTTCAGAAAAATTGTGTGACACTTCCAGCATTTTATATATAGTGACGATAGTGATGTAAGGGGTGTTTTCATTACCAACATAAAAATGAACCACAAATGGATTCAGCTGCTTGTTTTACCCATTTGTTTGGAGTGTATATTTACAGTTTGTAAACAGCTACATAGCAAAATAATATTGTGTTGCCGGCCGCGGCGGCCGAGGGGACTGAGGCGCTCCAGTCACGGTCTGCACGGCCACTACGGTCGGGGGTCCGAGTCCCCCCTCGGGCATGGATATTTGTGCCGTCCTTAGTATTAGCTAGTTTATAAGTAGTTTGTAAGTTTAGGGACTGATGACCCCGTAGTTCAGTCCCTTAAGCTTAACAAACATTTGAACATTTGCCTACTGAAGTACTGTTTCTATCCAACCGGTTGGCCTATTTATGCGTTTTCTGACTTCGTAATCGTAGTTTCAGTTATGTTGGAAGTAAGTAAACACGACAGGAAAATTAATATCCGATTAATTACATACCTAGCAGCCTGTTTCTTGTTCAAAATCGCATGGCCTAACGCTTATGAGCAAACCTTTGGGTGTCATATTCAACAACAAGTAAGGCCTATCTCATGATAGAACACTGCGACAGCATTCCACGTTGCAACAGATGAATATGAGATGCATTCTTAAAATTTCGTTCGCAAATTGTGCTAACCCTACTTCATTTACAAAAGAGTTTCTCGCGTGACGAAAATTTTGTATCGTCAGGAGAATATATTTTCGTAAAAAGTGCACATTTAGACTTAATAATATGCTCCTTCACAACAAACTAATATCTAAACATAGTACAGTTCTTCCTGAACATGTAGATGCCTACTCCATATTTGTACACTTAATAATTTGCCTGATTGGACTAGTTTAAAGAAATACAGCTGTACAGCTGATCTGTGGCGGACATGACATGCGGAGAACGGGAGGTAGCGAGAATGAGCTACCTGCTCAGAGCATATGCTTCGAAGTTTTTAATCATACGAAATTGAGAACTTACTCAGAGAACGTTCTTTTGCTCTGAGAATCTTCTGTGGAGCATGTGCTCTTTTTTATTCATACGTCCCCTTGTCTCTAGGTGGTGTTGGGCTGACTCAGTGCCCCATAGCTCCCCGTGGCTGCGAGTCAACACCACCTAGAAGACAAGGCGTTACAACAGGCCGTGCCTACGTCACACTTAGAGGCCCCGGCCGCCATCTGACTGGCCGGCCGCTGCGCGGCGGTGGGCGTGCCCCAGCCAACAGCCAGTGAGGTGGCGGCCGCGGCCTCTAGGTGTGACGTAGCCACGGCCTGTTGTAACGCCTTGTCTTCTAGGAGGTGTTGTGCGAGTCTGGCGCAAGGCGGGGGCGAGCTACGAGCGAGCATGAAGGGTGAAATAACCGGCTCTATTGGATAACTGTAACGTGATGTGGAGGCGGCTATCGAGTGTACAGGGTGCAGTCGTCTCCGAGTTCTGGCACTTGTCGGCACAAATGACGTTTATGAGTTGGGTTCTGAGGCCATCGTCAGTTCATACTAGAGACTGGCGGAATTGGTAATTATTTGGTTTTAACCCTTTCCAGACCCTCTGGCTACAATTGTGTACATAAATTTTACAGTGTCTAATATAGATCAGAAATATTTTTTCTCAATTGAAACAACATGTATATGACTATGAGTGTTCAACCTTTTCATCGCGCACACTTACTGTCAACTGCGGAAGATCACTATAAAAATAGCAAGTAATCAGTGTTGTACTGCGCACCAGCTCGTGAACTCCAAGGAACACGCAGGTTGTAGGTTACTTGTATTCCACTGTACAGCTGGAAAGTAGTAAGTCGTAATTATTTTGCATGGCAACTATTGAATGATCACTTTATTTAGTACAAAAGTTAGTTCTACAAAATTAATTATTTTAGTTCAAAAAAAGGAGCCTTGCTTTTCAGCATATGCAATTTTGTAGTATGTAAATGGATGCATACAAAACAGCGTAAATCTTGCATCTAAAATAATTAAAAACCTAAATTAAGAGGAATACATCAAAAACAATAATTTCCTTCCTCCAGAAAAAAAATCAGGTCTGAAAGGGTTAATTAATACAAATTAGTACTAGAAGCCATTACAACAGCGTGCGATATGCTAATTAACGCGAAATCACAGGAGTTTATGAATCCATTATGAAGTGACCATACATTTCTTTCTGGTAAACTTTTCCAGTTTTTCCAAAACAAGTTAAATTATTATCGGTCACACATAAACTTCATTTTGTTAATTGACCTTGTATACCTGTTACGTCCTGGATTTGACTTGATAATTTTGTTCCTCTAATTTTTCTGAACTGTTTAACTATTCATTTATGGCCTTAGTTGAGATGTGTATAAATTAACAAAATCTAAAAAATTGCAGTTTTAACTGTAAGTAGGATACGCACCGTGGAGCCATACACTATGCTAATTATATACACTCTAAGATAAAATCTAAAAAATGACGGAAATCAGTAGACTAAATGTACTACTGTAGGCAAACGTATGATTACAGTTCCAGAAAAATTGGATTACTTATTAAAGGAAAGAGCTCCACAAATTAATCAAGTCCCTATCGCATTGATCCACTTCTAGTCCTTAAGCAAGTAGTTATTCGGTTTGGTAGTGATTAATAGACTTACTGGATGTCCTCCTGAGGGATGTAGTGCCAAATTCCATCCATCTGGTGAATTGCATCCTCAGAATGCCCGAACGGGTTGCAGGGCACTGCTCATAATGTTACGTACATTCTTAAAAGGAAAGAGATCTGGCGACCTTGCTGACCAAGGCACGGATTAGAAAGCACGAAAATAAGCTTAGAAACTGACGCTGTGTGCAGGCGGGCAATAACTTGCTGAAATCTAGGCCCAAGATTGTCTGCCATAAAGAGCAACAAAACGGGAACTGCTGTGCTATAAACATAACGGGGATGACGACCAAAGAGATCCTGCTATGAAGTTAAACGGCATCTCAGACCACCTATCTTGGCTTTCGGGTAGTGTGGCGGCGACAACAAGCTAATAACGCACCACAACCCACGGCGACGCCAGACACGTTTTCACTGGTCATCGGGGCTCAGTTCGAAGCGGGACTCGTCACTGAAGACAAATCTATCCCGTTCAATGAGATTCCAGGTCTAATCGATGCGACACTATTGCACTACTAGCTTTTGGATGTAAAGTGGTCAATGGTAGTCGGCGCAAGATGCGTCGTGAGCTCAGACCTCTTGCTGTGAGCCTCCGTCAATGGTAGTCGGCGCAAGAGGCATCGTGAGCTTAGACCTCTTGCTGTGAGCCTCCCGTTGATGGTGCTTGCGGTCACTGAAGTACCAGTTGCACGTAGTATCTATACTGAAGAGTCAATGACACTGTTACACCTGCCTAATGTGAGATTACCGCCCAATAGGAATACTGGTAATTAATAGCATTTGATAATTAAACAGTATGAAGTTCACTGCAAACATTGACCATGCCAATGCACTAAATGTTACACAATTTTAATCTTATTAATTATGGTAGCAATGTATGTACACAGTTGGGTGACAACATTTATAGTGAGGCCATAGGTAGAAATTCTCCACGTTGAGATTTGCTGTGTGCTTGTAGCTGACGGGAGGCCAGCGAGCAGGCCGATGTTGGTGGCTTGTTCCAACTTAGGATTTTACAGTTCGTTTCCGGTGAGGGGAGAGAGGGACAATGGCGAGTGCCAGGCACAGTGCAGTGCACAAATATTGTAATACTACTGGCATTTGAAGTAATACGATGCAGTTAGGAACCTTTAAGGCCCTCATTACAAAATAGCCTGTTGATAAATAAACAATACATTAGCTGATATAGTCACATCTAACGTAATATGTTTAACTGACAATGAAAAGTAATAAATTACCAACGAAGACAAGACAGTTACACAACTAGCATGGCAATGTTTGTTTATAAAAATAATATATTAACTATTTCTCATTTTATTTTCAATTAATCTTTTGTATTTTATCTTGAAGTATTCAGTTAAATCACTTATCCGTGGTATAAGAAATTGCACAATTATGATAAACAGTACAAAGGATGTTTATATTAATATAAAAACGTAAGAAAATATTTGTTTAATGTGTAGTGTAATTATTTTGATTTTAAGTAAAGTTTTAGAAATGTATTGGCTGAGCGCTGTACGTTGGCAAATCGGTTAGAACAGTTCACATGGGGAAGTTGATGATGTAGGGGAAAAACCCCGGCAGTTGAGCTTTTGGCGCGCGCGCGCGAGGGCAGGAAGTAAGGACTCCAGACCACGTGGTGTGGCTGGCCGGGCTGCGTCGCTCTGCCTCAGTCGGCATGTGGATCTCGAGGTGGTGACTTGAGTTTTGTGTGTGGCAATCGCCACGTGTGGTTGCTCGTCGTAGACTGCACCAAGTTAAATCGAGTGCTACTGTGTGTTTGTGAATAATTAGCCGGTGCAACAAGGTGTGCATCGCATTAAATTAAAGTGACTGTGATTTGTTAATGTAACAAGTGTCGTCGCATAGGCATGAACATAAACGGTGTTTGAGACAGCCACGTGGTGTGAAATCAATTCGCGACAAATATTCATTTTGTCTGGGGGCTCACGAGCTATAACTTTATTTGGTACATTTACCGACGTACAGACGCGACAGCCACAGGGTTCAAGTATTGTGAAATAAACAACATAAAGTGAACTTTCACGTGTTTTCTAAAATAGTAGTTAGTACACCCTTTTCTTTCATGAACTTGAACTTATTATGGATTTGTTTTGTTAATCATATGAAGGGAAGGAAAGCTGCGAACGTGTGATATCATCCCCTAGAAAACGAGTCAAACAGTCGCAATAACAGTTCCAGTGTTTTTGCATGTTTAGGAATTTGGTTCGCAGCTGGTGGTTGTGAGTTTCAAAAATTAATCTTTCCCTATTTTAAACTCTCACCCCGACCTTCACCCTCGCACTAACATCATGTAGGGCGCCCGTGAATATGTTGAACTACAGTCACACGACGTGGCAGGGACTCGACTAATGGATGAAGTAGTGCAGGAGGAAATTGGCACCATGAATTGTCCTACTGGAATTGCCCAAGTTTGTCGGAATACACAATGGCCATGTATCGATGTAAGAGGTCATCCAGGATGCGTACGTACGTGTCACCTGTAAGAGTCGTATCTAGCTGTATCAGGAGTCCCATATAACAACTGCACATGCCGCATACCATTGCAGATCCTCCACCAGCTTGAACAGTCCCCTGTTGATATGCAGGGTCCATGGCTTCGTGAGGTTTTGTCCATAAGCGTACACGTCAATCCGCTTGATACAATTGGGAACCAGACTTGTCAACCAGGCAACATGTTTCCAGTTACCAACAGTCCAATGTAGGAGTTGACGGGTCCAGGCTTCACAAGTGGGCCTTCTGCTCCGAAAGCCCATATCGATGATGTTTCGTTGAATGTTTCGTACGCAGACACTTGTTGATTTCCCAGCATTGAATTCAGCAGCAATTTGTGGAGGTGTTTGTAATGCCCCCAAAAGAGAGCTAACTGTATTGGGGTTCAATTAGCATTATGTAATGGTGTAACCTCACCTTATCACGTATTTTTATATATAAATCATAAATTATAAGTAGAAAAGGTTTTTGTAAGGACAAACATACACACCCATGCCCCAGGGAGGACTCGAACCTCCACGGCGAGCAACCGCGCGCTCCGCAGCGAGACGATTTAGACCGCTCGGCTACCCCACCGCGGCAAACAAAATTGACTGATCTAAAAAATTTAAAGGGAAAGTAGGAGGGAAGGGTTAAGTCTCATATCTGTTATGCTGTATCCACATATCCGACTGCCCCAGTGCATGTAGATACATGTGATGTAGAGTGGACCTGTTGTGGTAAATCTAATCAATTCGTTACTGGACTTGTCCTACATTATTCAGGTTGGGAGTTAATAAAAACCCAACCAGTATAACTACAGAACATCACTTTCACTCTCTCTCTTTCTCAATATGGAGGGTTCTTACTTTTACATGTGAAGTACTTATGTTCATGTCTGAGGAGTTTCTTTTTAGTTTTTGGAGAAAGTAGGCAATTTGGTGCTTAATATTATCTACATCATGGCTGTTTTCAATAATTTAATAGCTGGAGAAAGTTTGCTTTAGGGATTTTAAGCGATATTAAAAAAGAAAGCAGAATTACTGTATTTTATTCCAATTTTTGAGCAAAGTTCAATTTTCCTTCATTTTACCATAAAAATAGCTTTTTCTACTAGTATGTCATTTGGGTGTGAGATCTACTTATATTTCATAAAAAAAACAACAAAAAAACAAAAACAAAAACAGCAGAATTAGTGTAAAGTATTGAGTATTTGGGCTAAGTTCAATTTTACTTTATTTTTCCATTAAATTGCTTTTTTTGCATATATTCTATACTAGTATGTCATTTGGGTGAGGGTTCTACTTAATTGTTGGGAAATTTCTCCGAAAATACACCAGAAATGTGTGTAATGTAAAACATCCCTATTTTTGTTTAAATTCTAGTTTACTTTTTTTTAAACTATTGCATAGTTTTTTATGTATACGTTCTAAACTAGTATGTCAGTTGGATGAAGGACTGCTTAATTTTCGCTTTTTATTTGGTCTAAAACAATATAATATAGATATTCGTTTTTTGTTGTTGCTTGTGCTGCCATCAGAGGAAGGGACATGGCATAGTGCTTGACTGGAGCTGTCAGCTGACGGAAGCTTGGCTAAACGTAACAGTCGTATGTCGCGTTTTGTGGTTTGTTGCAATAGTATTTAAAGCTAAAACTTTTCATAGTCAGCTGCATATTACTATTGACATTTTATAAACAAAGTTGATTTTTAGTCATTTATACGCATCATACAAACTACAGCTGTGTGTCGAAACTAACAAAGACGAAGGATGAATATTAGAAATGAACCTAAATACCTTTTTTTATTTATTTGTTTTCTGCTGTTTGTGCTTTGTTTTCTAATAAAGTAACATAGACACTGCAGATAATATTTATATTGGTGGGAATATTGCTTTAGGTGTAAACCAACATTTGACTGACAGGAAGTAATTTTTAGTTTATTGTTTATGAAAGCAACAGAATTATTAGTGTAGTAAAATGGAGACGATTTAAATTGAGTAAGTGGAACAAATTTTAGCTTGTATGGAACCTTGTGTGGAGGCTCGTGATCAGATGCAGAATGCTAGTAATCAGGAACTGAAAGATAGTTTGAAAGAACTGGAAGATAGACAACAGGAACTGAAAGACAGTTTTACTGAAACTATAGTGTTCTAGATGAAGTTAAGCGTGAGAGGGGAAACCTAAAACGTGATTATAAGGAGGAGTCAAGGAAAGAGATTTATTATCTTGGAAATCAGATTATGTTAAGAAATACTGCGACAAATCGCTGTTCAGGGCACTGGTCTGTAAATTTGCCCGAGCTGCTATTTTTCCCATCTTATACGGTAATCACCAGTGGTCTCCTCAACTCTCTGGAGACTTTGAGCAGGGTGGGAGATTGCGATAAATACAGGCTAAATAAGAGAAAAATGTCTTAGATAAAATTTCTATAAAACAGAATTGGCATGCCATCCGGACCTGGCGATTTACTGTTTTCAACGGTTTCAGTTACTTTTCCATACCTGCTGTTGACATTACCTTCATGCGGAAGTCTGTGCGACGGTCGCACGACTGCATGATTGTACGGTCTTCCTGCGTGAATGATTTCTTGAAAGGGAAATTTAAAAATCCAGCTATCCCGAATGACTCCGTATAAATGCAGAAATGGCTGCAAACATGGCGACAGTCGAGTCCTCACTCCATTCTGCTTCAAACTGTCTTATGCTTACATTTAATGATCTCTGTGTAAATTTGTAGCTCACTTTATTCGCTTTCATAAGCACATTTGTTCACTCGCCAGAAACAAACAGCTGCCTACAAGTCATCTAAGGACGATAACGTAGGTGAAGCTAGATCAGGTTCCTTTCCCTTGCCTTAAATTATCTCTCTGTAAATAAAGCAAAATATTTTATGCTGAAACTCTTCAACTGAATAATAACATACAATTGTAACATTGGTCGTTGTGCAGGGTTTGGGAAAGAAAGAAAAAGGTAGTTACTTTCACATCCCATCTACAGCGCTGTCATTAGAGATATAGCATAAGACGTACCACGAAAGGAAGAGGAAGGAAACATCTCAGAATTGACCTGGAGCGATTTATTGAAATGACAAGAAACCTAAATGCAGGGTGCTGGACGGGTATGTGAACCGTTGGCCTTCGGAATGGTAGTCCAGCGTACTAAGCACCAATTCGGTATTCTTAAGAAGAGGAAGTAAACATCCCAACATTGACCTGGAGCGATTTATTGAGATGACAAGAAACCTAAATGCAGGGTGCTGGACGGGTGTTTGAACCGTTGGCCTTCGGAATTGTAGTCCAGCGTGCTAAGCACCAATTCAGTATTCTTAAGAAGAGAAATTTTCGTAACCAGCAATTTCAGTAAATGGAAAGCTATTGGTAAAAATCATGTCAAACGGGGGCAGATAAGCTGAGATCCGGAAGCACGTGTCGAGAGCGGGAGTGAACTTTTGGCCTCGTGAGCCCTCAGTAGACAAAGTCAATACCGCCTGGCTCCCTCACATTTTTTCGCGAGTTTGCGGAATTCTGGGGCAAACCCGCCACCGCTAATACAATCTATCGGTAAAATTTCACGAGTTTGCAAAGTTCGGACGATATCCAGGTATTGGTTATACAATCTATGGATAAAGTAGCAGTTTGGTTTCCCAGTTCTACTATCGACTAAAACCGACATAAAAGTTCGACGAGATATACGCCAGGGCTCTGTGACGCAAGTTAACGAAGGACTTTTGCATGCAGTTGCTCTTAAGTGTGCAGTATCTTACAGGTAAACAAGCTAACCTAATTTGGTCAATAAATTCGTTTTTCTTAGTAATAGCCAAATATAATTAAAACAATTAAAAGAATCCAGCAGATTTTGTTAATTTTTTAATACACAAAGCGTAATTAGTAAACCCATACATCCTATTCAATGTTTGTTTGTATTCGTCCAGATAAGACTACGACGCTTAATCATGTCTATGACATAAACGTATGAAATAAAGCCTATGCGATGCTGCTCGATAATCTTTAGTTACATATAAAACCCCATGCAAATTGATCTAAAAGATTTGAAGATCAGCGTTTTCAGACGGACAGTCACGAAGGTTAAGGATAAAACTTTAAATTACTATATCTGTTCTTTCCCTGATCCGATTGTGATAAAATAAAACATTGTTGTTATCCCAAGATTCGCTCAATTTAAATGTCAAGACGCTACAAGTCATCTAGTAATTTTACATATGACGGTTACAGATAAATTTTTAAATCATGATATCTTCTTCTTCCTCGATACGATTTGAAAGACATAATGACTGTATGTTGCCCCTAAAAACTCCCGAGTTAACTATGAAAACCGCATCAAAATAGTAGTTTTAGAGAGAAGTGTGTTCAAACCGGTTAAATAGGGTATAGATTTAATTTATTTGTATGTGCTCCAAGTACTGTTTAAATGTTTGTGAAGATTAAGAGACTTAACTTCGGGGTCATCAGTCCCTACCAAGTACTGTTACTAGTCTTACGAGATTTTGTGCTTCAGAAACACTGTACCGCGTAAACAACGGTTTTGTTATAATACTGTAGTAAATAAATATTGCAACCAGCCACACGATTGTGGCTGTATTTATTTACTACACTGTTCTCAAACCAAAAATGGATAAGGGTTTCATTTTTTGTTCGCCAACATCGGGAACGGCTGAACAGTAGACTATGGAAATTGAAAGGAAGCAAAGCATTTTGTATGAAACTTGATGAATGTTTACTACGACGTTTGGTACTTAAAAAGTGACAACCCGCCGGCCGCGGTGGCCGAGGGGACTGAGGCGCTCCAGTCACGGTCTGCACGGCCACTACGGTCGGGGGTTCGAATTACCCCCCGGGCATGGATATTTGTGCCGTCCTTAGTATTAGCTAGTTCATTAGTAGTTTGTAAGTTTAGGGACTGATGACCCCGTTGTTAAGTCCCATAAGCTTAACAAACATTTGAACATTTTTTAGTGACAACCCTTCTGCGGAGACAGTATTAAATGGAATCTACTATTGTCGCTGATAGCACACGTTGTTGACATACCTACCTTACCTCTGAGCAAATGTACTCGCCCGTCGCACGTCACCGGCGTGCACACATTCAAAGGGAACACATTCACTTGTGCGCGACCGCTCTAACGTAACGGTGTCACTAAGTTTTCGAAACAGGAACAACGGAGTGGATCAAGATTGAATGTGCCAGAGGACATACAGCACGACAGTGAAATCTAGGTCGTCAAGAGGCGTGCGGGGAATCGGCTTTGCCGTCAGAACAGTGGCACGTTGGATAAAAGCGTTCAACGAAGGTCGGCAAATTATGGCAGACATGCATCGGTCAGGTTGTTCTAGCGTCTCTGAAGTAGTGCATACTGTTGCCGCGTTAATGGACAGTGATCGACGACAGACGAAACCAGATTAACGCATACGACTGTGTTTCGCATCCTAAAGGAACGCCTGGGCATGCGAAAAAGTGCATCACGGTGGGTTCCGCATTACTTGACGGAAATGCAGAAATGGATGCGTCACGACGCTGCTCAGACGCACTTGGAGCGCTATGAGCGCGAAGGAGAGGCTTTCTTACCCCGTATCGTAACACTAGATGAGACATGGGCCACATGGTACGAGCCAAAACTGAAACGAAAATCGAACGAATGGCATGGTTATGGGTCGCCGCTAAAGCCAAAACTACGTCAGAGCCCCAGTATGGTGAAAGTTATTGTGATTCTCGTGTACGACGGTGATCTTATTATCCTAACGCATTACGTTCCTCCACGACAGACCGTCAATGCACAGTTTTACTGTTCGTTTTTGGAGCATCACCTGCGACCAGCTTTGCGAAAAAAGCGGCACCACGTTTTGAGCAACCCACCCATCATTTTGCACGACAATGCGCGGGCGCAAGCTGTGGCTGCTCTGTTCAGTCGATGGGACTGGGAAGTACTGAACCATCCACCATACTCCCCGGACTTAAATCCTTGTGACATTGATTTGATTCCGAAGATGAAGGAACCGCTTCGTGCAATTCGTTTCATTCGCTTCAGGCAATAGACCGCTCCATTCGCATTATTAATATTCTCTGCTAACGGTATACTACGCCTTCCACATCGCTGGCAAGGGATTCTACATAACGCTGGAGACTTATTTGAAGGACAGTAGAAGGTGCAAAGAAGTAACGATTTTGTATCGGTTGTGAATAAATATTTGCCAATATTTAATTTCAAACCTCGTATTTTTACTTGAATAGCCGAGCGGTCTGGAGCGCAACGTTGCGGATCGTGCGGCCTCCAGCGTCGGTGTTTCGAATCCTCCCTCGGGCATGGATGTTTGTGTTGTCTTTAGTATATGTTAGTTCAAAAGTAGTTTGTAAGTTTAGGGACTGATGACCCCGCAGTTAAGTTTCATAAGCTTTATAAACATTTAAACAGTGTAAAAAGTTCTATAAGACATCTATCGTAAAAAAAAATGCGAAAAGTAATTTTTTAAATCAAATTATGGTGGTTTGATTGACACAGAATAGTAGAATCAGCAGTAAAGTATAAATTATCATATTGTATTCTTTATACTAGTAAGATATGAAATTCAATATCGTAATCTTTCATGCCCGAGGGAGGACTTGAACCTCCGGCGGGAACGGCCTCCCAGACCAGAGCTTGACGCCTTAACCCACCTGGCCATTCTGCGCAACTACTGTAGTGCGCCAATGTTATTCACTTTTGAACTGACGCATCGAATGACATCTGTTGCCTAAATACGAGATTAGATTACGCCTGTGTAAAAAGGAAGATTAATGAGGAAACATAAACCAAGCTGCACACATAAACCGCTAAATAATATTATAAAATTTCTGCCAGCTTTGCTGTAGTCGGGGAACAAAAAAAGTAAAAAATGACAACTTTTAATTTCATTTAAACTTTGATGAAATCGCTTTAATAAAACGCGTTTCATGTATAAAAGTATTAAAAGTTTCTAACACACGATTAAAGATAATTAATTTTAAACCTGAATACCAGTCGGACGGAAAAATAAATACAGGTGGACTGAAATATTCTGCGAACGCAGTTTCAAACGTTTTGGAGGATCGATTAAAAAATCTTTTAATTGATACATCATTAAATATCTGACAAGAAAGTTAGGTGAATAGTCCTGTAACATTAACGTAGAGGACCTTTGACATGCCGGCTGCGGTGGCCGAGGGGGCTGAGGCGCTCCAGTCACGGTCTGCACGGCGACTACGGTCGGGGATTCGAATCCCCCCTCGGGCATGGATATTTGTGCCGTCCTTAGTTGTAAGTAGTTCATAAGTAGTTTGTGAGTTTAGGGACTGATGACCCCGTAGTTAAGTCCCATAGACTTTACAAACATTTGAACATTTGACCTTTGAAATTTAGTTACTTTACTGTTCTTCAAAATAGTCACCTTCCAAAACTATGCACCGCCGCGCTCCGTGATACATGTCCTGGAAACATTGCACGAAGTCTTCCTTTGGGATGGTGTTCAAAAGCCTTGTCACATTTCTTTGTATGTCAGGAATATCGCCAAAATCTCTTTCCTTTCAAAGCGAGTTTGAGTCGAGGGGATAGGAAGGATTGAAATCCGGCGAGTATGGTGTATTTGAAGTTGAAATACCCCCTTTTTGCCAGGAACTGTTTGACTGTATTGGCTGTGCGTGGGCGTGCGTTGTCATCAAACTTGAACATCCGCCATACTCGCCGGATCTCACTCCTCCAGACTTCTTCCATTCCTTCGACTCAGATTTGGAAGGAAAGTTTTGACGATATTCCTCACATCCAACGAAACGTGACGAAGCTTTTGAACACCATCCCAAAGGAAGACTTCGTGCAATGTTTCCAGGACTTATATCACAGCAGAGGTTGTATATATCAAATGTCATTGAACCTTTGCTTTCTTTGATGATAAGAGAAAATACAGTTTCGCGGTGTCACCAGAAGTCGTCACTCGTGTGCGAGATATTGAACGCCGCCTTCACGCCCCAAAGTAATCGCGGGCACCGTGTAACGTCTCCGCTGCGTCCACCTAATCCTCGATGGGCGAAGTTGCCGTTACATTCTATTTTATGCTTAATCATTTAATAATTGTTCCAATGATTTGACGGTATGGGATGCGGACAATTACTAGGTTGATCCATAACAGTAAATTTTGTTAACTTCCTTTATTATGGAACGACAAATGTTAAAAACTCTTCCCTTTAAACACACTGATTTAATAACCGCGCGCCACTACGATGAATGTCTACAAGTCAACACTGAAACATTTCAATATACAACTGTAACCCGTATGCGATACGACGGAATGGCAAAAACATTAGCCACCACTAAACGCAGGTTACGAACTCACTGCCGACATGCTACCGCCTCGCTCTGCGGTCCGCGGGAGACTGCCGCACACCGGCCAACAAACAAAGAACATTCCAACCTAAGCATTGTTGCCAGCAGCTATCGCTGCACGCCAACGATAAACGGCCAAACGGCCAAATGGCCAACGGCCAAAACTTACCAAAGCGGTTACTAACCTAAAACCCTGTATCCTCACAACCGCTAGGTGGCATCAGCTGGAAATCAAGATGGGCTCCTCCCCACTACAAGAAGACTGAAGAACCCTCTGACGCGCTGGGATAAACGACGCCTACAGACAACTTACATGGAAGAACCGCATTGTGATAGTCCAATCAAATGTTCAAATGTTTGTAGAGCTTATGGGACCTAACTGCGGGGTCATCAGTCCCTAAACTTACAAACTACTTATGAACTAGCTAATACTAAGGACGGCACAGATATCCATGCCCGAGGAGGGATTCGAACCCCCGACCGTAGTGCCCGTGCAGACTGTGACTGACGCGCCGCAGACGACTCTGCCACCGCGGCCGGCTGTGATAGTCCATCACAAGACACCGCAACGAGTAGAAGCTCTATATTAACTCATGAACGATCTGCGTTACCAATACAGAGTGGACTACTACAAAACCTGTCTTACTCCATTGATGGAATATGCATATTAAGATTGAGAAAATGCAGCATCCACGGACATAATGAAGCTGTGGGTCCTACAGAACCAAATTTTGCGTCTAATCTTCACAGTGACGAGGTCCTTTCCCAGCTGGTAGTTCCACGAAACAGCTCAAAAACTACGCGTTCAAGAGAATTTTCAGAAAAGCAGCTCGAAGATTCTACGAGAGACATGTCCGAAAGAATGGAAGCCACAATTTCTTAAATGTAAAGTCTCCATGTCGAGAAGCGATGCATATTTCAGTGTGGATATACACAAGGACCGTACTCGTGGTAGACAAACAGCGCCAGCTGCGAGCCATGGAGTACGATAGTCTTGCTCGCCGTTGGAGGTTCGAGTCCTCCCTGGGCATGAACATTTGAGTACAATAGTCAGAGTAGGAGGAGATTGAGTGTTTGGGTCAGGCGGGGTAGGCGTTTGCGTAATCCGGTCGGTGTGCTTGGGGTGGCGCAGCTGCCCAGGGATCAGGAGGTCCCGAGTTCCAATCCCGGCCCCAGACCACATTTTCATATGTCCACGTTGAATGATACCAACACCAACAAACATAGGAGACAAGAACAGTTGAAATCTAACCCAAATATGTTGCTGGGTAAGAAACAGCGTGCTCTAATGGAATTTCTAACAGCAGACAATTTGCTTCAATTGAAAAATATAAACGAATGAAGTTTTGTGCAGTGAGCCTTTGTTGCGACCCTCCTTTGACGCTCTATATCCACATGTACATGGATACTCTGCTAGTCACTCTGAAGTGCATGGCAGAGGGTTCATCGAACCACTTTCATGATATTTCTCTATAGTTCCATTCTCTAATAGCTCGCGGGAAAAAGGAACACATAAATCTTTCTGTTTTCTGTCTGATTTCTCTTATTATGGTGATCATGTCTCTCTATGTAGGTGTGTGGTAATAATATATGTTCTCATTCTGAAGAGAAAGTTAGTGAAAGAGATTTCGCAAATAGTTCTCGTCGCAACGAATAACGCCTTTCTTTTAACAATTTAAACCACAGCTCATGCATCATTTCCGTGACACTCTCTCCCCTGTATCGCAGATAATATAAAATGAGCTGCCCTTCTTTTTTTTTTTTAAATCTATCGGACCAAACTGCGTGGTCATCAGTCCGTAGCTTACAAACTACTTAAACCTAGGTAAACTAACCTACGGACAAACACACACACACACCCATGCCCCAGGGAGCACTCGAACCTCCACGGCGAGCAACCGCGCGCTCCGCAGCGAGACGCTCTAGACAGCTCGGCTACTCCACCACGGCGAACTGCTCTTCTCTGAATGCCGCGGCGGAACGGCCGAGCGCATTGAGGCTCTATACTACATTGCGCGAGGCCGTTCCCCATCTGGGGTTCGAATCCCCCCTCGGGCATGGATGTTTGTGCTGCCTTTAGTATAAGCTAGTTCATAAGTAGTTTGTAAGTTTAGGGACTGATGACCACGCAGTTAAGTCCCATAAGCTTTACAAACATTTGAATTTCTTCTCTGAATCTTCTCTAAATCGTCCGTCAGTTCCACCTGGTGTGGATCCCATAATGCGAAGCAAAATTCCGAAATAGGCTACACAAGTTTAGTGTAGGCAGTTTCTTTAGTAGAACTGTTGCGTCTTCTAAGTGTCCTGCCAATGAAACGTAGTCTTTGGTTCGCCTTCCCTACAATATTTTCTAAGTATTCTTTCCAATTTAAGTTGTTCCTAATTGTTATTCCTAGGTATTTAGTTGAATTGACAGCCTATAGATTTGACTGACTTATCGTGTAACTGAAATTTAACGGATTTCTTTCAGTGGTCATACGGATGACCTCACACTTATGTTTATTAAGGGTCAATTGCCAATTTTTGTATTTGCTAATATCTTATCTGAATCATTTTGCAATTGCTTTTTATCTTCTGGTGACTTTACTAACCGATAAGTGACAACATCATCCGCGAACAGTTTAAGAGAACTACTCAGATTGTCTCCTAAATCGTGTATAAAAATAAGGAACAGTAGGGGCCCTATAATACTTCTCTAGGGAACGCCAGATATCACATCCGTTCTACTCGATGACTTACCGTCAATTACAACGTACTGTATCCTTTCTGTCAGGAATTCACGAATCCAATCGCACAACTGCGGCGATATTCCATAAGCACGCAATTTGATTAGAAGACGCTTGGGAGGTAGACTGTCAAAAGCATTCCGGAACTCTAGAAATACGGAATCTGTCTGACATCCCTTGTCGATAGCACTCATCACATCATGTGAGTAAAGAGCTAGCTATGTTTTACAAGAACGATACTTTCTGAATACGTATTGACTATGGGTCAAAAAGTCGTTCTCTGGGGGGGTAGTTCATAATATTTAAGGAAAGTATATGTTCTAAGATCCTACTGCAAACCGACGTTAATGATTTAGACCTGTAATTCTGCGGATCACTCCTATTGTCTTTCAAAAAATGTTCAAATGTTTGTTAAGCTTAAGGGACTTAACTACGGGGTCATCAGTCCCTAAACTTACAAACTACTTATGAACTATCTACAACTAAGGACGGCACAAATATCCATGCCCGAGGGGGGATTCGAACCCCCGACCGTAGTGGCCGTGCAGACCGTGACTGAAGCGCCTCATTCCCCTCGGCCACCGCGGCCGGCCCTATTGCCTTTCTTGTATATTGGAGTGACCTCTGCAATTTCCAGTCTTTGGGTTCGGGACGTTTGCCGAGCGAACGGTTGTATATGATATGTATGCATCTGCATACTCTGAAAAGAACCTAATTGGTATACAGTCGGGATCGGAATACTTACTTTTGTTAAGTGATTTAAGTTGCTTTAATACTCCAGGGATCTCTACTTTGAAATTACACATGATGGCGGCAGTTCTTGATACGAATTCTGGAGTATTTTCTTCGTCTTCTCTAGTGAAGGAACTTCGGAAAGCTGTGTTAAGCAATTCTGCTTCAGTAGCATCACCATTTCTATCGTGTAACGAAGATATTGATTGTGTTTTGCCGCTAGTATACTTCACATATGACCAGAATTTCACTGGATTCTCTACCAAATTACGTGACAGGGTTTCGTTGTGATAACTAATATAAGCTTCCCTCATTGAAGTTGGACCTAAATTTCTAGTATCTGTAAAAGATTTCCAGTCTTGGGAATTATTTGTGCGTTCAAATTTCGCATGATTTTTTCCTTTGCTTTTGTGACAGTGATGTAACCTGTTTTGTGTACCACGGCGGGTCAGCCCCTCTATAGTTAATTTGTTTGGTATGAATCTGTCAATGGTTGACAATATTATTTCTTTGAATGTAAGCCACATCTGTTCTGCACTCATATTGTTAGTTTCGAAAGAAGGGAAATTCTCACTCACGAATGCTTTACTCGAATTTTCATTTGCTTTTTTGAATAAACTTGTTATTTTTTGTCGATTTGGAAAGTCCAATATTCAGTCTCGCTACGACAACTCTGTTCATTAATTCCAGTGTCTGTTTTGATGCTCTTAATTAGCTCCGGATTATTTGTTGCTAGTAGGTCTAGTATGTTCTCACAACCATTCACTATTCTAGTGGGTTCATGAACTAATTATTCGAGATAATTTTAGGATAATGCGTTAGTACAATTTCGGATGATGGTTTATGCTTGCCTCCGGTTTTGAAGATCAATTTTCCCAACATATAGAGGGCAAGTTAAAGTCTCCACGAATTAAAACTTTATGATTTGGGTACGTTTTTTAAAATTTGATCCAAGGTTTCTTTGAACATTTCTGCAAGCAAATCGTTTGAGTCTGGGGATCGATAAAAAGAACCAATTATTAATTTATTTTGGTTGTCAGGTATAACCTCCATCCATACCAACTCACAGGAGCAGTGAACTCCAATTTCGCTACAGGATAAACAGTCTGTGACAGCAGTAAAAACGCACCTCCTATTTTATTTGGTATCAAGGAAGAAGCCTCCCAGAAGATTGTGATCACTGCAATCGGGCGATCCCTGGGCAACGGTTAGTACCGGCTAATTCTTCCACCAAGGTGCTGCTACACAGCAACAAGTATGCAAGAGAACCTACATATGAATAGTCCTTTTCAGGACCAACCAAGCTCAGAGCACTCAGCAATACTCATTGGTAACAACTTAAAATATGTCACTACAACATCGAGTCGATTTTATCTGCTAAGGGTTAGATGTTATAGCAATAAAGGTAACGAACACTAAGGATGATGCAGATCTTTACAGAAGAGGAAATCTGTTTGGATATGTTCTGGCTGGGGCTATAAATGATGAACAATGTGGCACTGCAACATATGTCACATCCCATTTCTCTGACTACAAAGTAACTCATCAAGACAGAACAGCAAATGTCTTTGCCTTGGATATAGAGTTGGCAGGCACCACTATGGTAAATATCTACAAACCTTCACACGTTATTTGGCCAAATCCACCTTTTATGTCCTTCAGTCCCCCAGTTGTATTTGTTGGTGATTTTAACAGTCATAGGGCCGAATGAATAAGAAAGAGATCATTCTGCAGAGAAGATTCTCAGAGCAAAAGAACGATCTCTGAGTAAGTTCTCAAATCGTATGAATAAAAACTTCGAAGCATATGCTCTGAGCAGGAAGTTCATTCTCGCTAGTTCCCCTCCTTCTTGAGTAGGTTCTCCATGTGTCATGTCGGTCACAGATCAGCTGTTCAATCGTGTATTTCTTTAAACTAGTCGAATCAGGCAAATTATTCAGTGTATAGATGTTGAGTAGGTATCTACGTGTTCAGGAAGAAGCGTACTATGTTTACATGTTACTTTGTTGTTTCAAATGTTTGTATAGCTTATGGGACTTAGCTACGGGTTCATAAGTCCCTAAACTTACAAACTACTTCATCTACATCTACATAGATACTCTGCAAATCACATTCAAGTGCCTGGCAGAGGGTTTATTAACCACTTTCATAACTTTTCTCTACCGTTCCATTCTCTAATAACGCACGGGAAGAAAGAACACCTAAATCGTTCCGTTTTCGATCTGATTTCTCTTATTTTATTGCGATGGTCATGTCTTCCTAAGTAGGTGGGTGCTAGCAAAATATTTTCACATTCAGAACTAAAAGTCGGTGATTGAAACTTAGCAAACAGATCACGCCGTAATGAATAACGTCTTTCTTTTAATGATTTCCACCCCAATTCGTGCAACATTTCCGTGACGCTTCCCCCCCCCCCCCCCGCCTCGTAACGTGATAGAACAAAACGAGTTGCCCTTCTCTGAACGTTATCAATGTCTTCCGTCAATGTCTCAATTTCTTATGATCTAACTAATAGTAAGGACGGCACAAATAACCATGCTCGAGGGGGGATTCGAACCCCCGACCGTAGTGGCCGTGCAGACCGTGACTGGAGCGCCTCAGTCCCCTCGGCCACCGCGGCCGGCTACTTTGTTGTGTAGCAGCAAATTGTTAAGCCTAAATATGGACTTTTTACGTAAATTTATTTTTATTGAGATGTTACAAAATTTCCGTCATGCGAGAAACTTTGTTATTGAAGTTGGGTTAGAACGACTTGCGGACGAAATTTTAAGAATGCATGACATTTTCATTTGTTTGAACGTTCCTAACACAGGATACATTTTGTTAAATATGACACACAATTGTCCGCCCATTAGCGATAGGCCATGCGATTTTGTTACAAGAAACAGACTGCTAGGTAAGTAATCAAGCAGTTAATAATTTTATTGTCGTGTATACTTCAATCTAACATAACAGAAGTTACGATTACGAAGGCAGAAAACGCATCTTAAATAATCCAACCGATTTGGGTAGAATGAACAACAGCAGTACAAAAATACTTCAGTAATTTGTTTTGCAGCAATATTTATTTTGTGATACAGCCTGTGAAGTCCTGGTATGCACTTTATTTGGAAATAGCTGGTACCCGGCGCGTTGCTGCCGTAGGAGACATAATTGTGCAAATAACGTTTGAATTTTGGAAGTGTTAGCTTGTTTAATGATAGAAATAAATATTCATGAGGTTTCCAATCTTCCGTTAGTCCATCTCCTCCTTTCCCTTCTCTCTGTTCACCTCCTTCTCCCCGTCTTCTCCTGTCGCTTTCTCCGTCCATTTCCTCCACCCCTCACTCTGTTCACCTCCTTTCACCTGTCACCATCCCCCCTTTGTCTTTTTTAAAGAAATTCACTACCATTAAACTGAAATATCGTTTATTTCCACTACCAGGTTTTGACCTTAGGCCATTGCCAAGTGATAAATCTCTTCAGACTTAGAAAAAACCTGTCTGAAGAGATTTATCATTTGATAATGGCCTAAGGCCGAAACCTGGTTGTGGAAATAAACAATATTTCACTCAAATGGCAGTGAATTCCTTAAAAATGTTTTACATGATTGATGTCCAAGATGCGTAAAAAATCTCCACTGTGGGCCTCTCCTCTGCCGTCTCTCTGTCCGTCTTCTCCTTCACCTACTCTTCTCCCTCCTATATATGACCAAATACGAGGCGTGTTTTTTTAAGTGAGTTCCGTTTGAACATAAGTACACAAAAAAGTAAATTTATTTTCAGAAAGTACATACTTTACTCTCTTTTCCGATATAATTGCCAAGTTTGTTCAAACACTTGTCATACCTTTCAACCAATTTTAAAGTACCCTCTTCATAAAAACATGCCGCCTGCTCCGATAACCAAGAGTTCACTGCCGTTTTCACGTCATCGTCATCGTTGTAACGGTTTCCACTGAGGTGTTTTTTCAGGTGCAGCGCCTGTTCCCACGAATCCTCATTTCAACAGAAGCCACCAAATCGTCTGTAATTGAAGATGGGCGATCGGAGCGGTCCTCATCATGGACATTGCCATGGTTATCTTTGACTTCTTGTACCCACTCACGAACTTTGCTTTCACTCGTAACAGTATCACCGTACACTTCGCAAATCTATCGATGAATTTCTGCAGCAGACAGGTTCCTTACTGATAAGAATCCTATCACTGAGCGAACCTCAGACGCGGTGGGTGAGTTGATAGTCGTAAAAATTTTGAAATCGCAGAACAAACCGTACAGGTTAGCTACAGAGCTGAAACTGAGCACGGTTGTTCGAGAGGCATGCCGGTACACGACGCACGCGCTCGTTGCGGTATGTGCGCGAACTACTAGTGTCTACAACAAAACAGAACTTACTTAAATATACGCCTCGTACATATATGCGCCAAGTTTAATGATGACTGTTCAATGGTGTCAAAGTCGCAAGGTCCCCTTCGCCATACTAAATTCACTGGATTGCAGGTTATAAAAATCTCCTTCATGAAAACATACATTTATTTGCTGACTTTCATGGTGACCCGTCAAACAATTTGGATGTAACGTACCATCCGCCATGCACCGACGGAGCCTTACCCCGAAAGGTAGCCCATTATTTTAATTCGAGGTATAAGCTATATTCGTTCTACATTTCATTCAATTCCGTCCGTCCGTTTCAGAGTGAAGAGTAACAAAAGTGTTAACCCATTGTAAGGTACTCTCCACCATGCACCGTACCGTGGTTTCGTAAAGGTATCTCTTGCGTTAATTCAGGCTATAAGCTATATGCGTTCAAATGTCATTCAAATCCTTCCAGCTGTTTCAGCATGAAGAGGAAGAATGTTTGTATATCTATCGGAGCAAACCGCGTAGCCATCAGTCCGTAGCCTACAGACCACTTAAACAAAGGTAAACTAACCTAAGGACAACACACACACACACTCACACCCATGTCACAGGGAGGACTCGAACCTCCAACGGCGAGCAACCGCGCGCTCCGCAGCGAGGCGCCTTAGACCGCTCGGCAACTCCACCGCAGCTGCGTGAAGAGAAACAAAAGTATTAACACGTTGTAAGGTACCCTCCACCATGCACTATACAGAGGCTTACGAAAGGTAGCCCACGTTTTAATGCAGGGTATAAGCTACCTCTTTTGCAAATGTCATTCATATCCGTCTAGCCATTTGGCGTGAAGGGGTAAGAAACGAATTAACTAATTGTATAGCACCCTCCGCCATGCACTATACGAAGTGAATATTAGCATGCCTATAACCTTTGCACGGGCACAAGCAATGAGTTGATAACGTTTTATCGCAATCGGATGAACGGTACGGCTGTTGAAAGCTTATTCAAATTATCCCATATCAAAATCTTGCATTTCTAGTGAACAACATGCTTTCGGTCAGACGCTTTAAGGTATTCCTGAACGGACAATCTAGCAGATGGAGGACGCTACATAACGGCCTACCCCAGGACTCTGCTCTTGCCCGCATCCTATTTAACCTATATATACATGACATGCCAGACACGGACTCCACGAAAATCCAGTATGCACACGACCTAGCATCAGTCTTCCAGAGTAAAGACCTCAAGCACTGTGAGCAGGCACTAACGAGTGACCTGATTAAATTAAGTGATTACTTCCATTACTAACACAAATAAAACTGAGGTTACTGCATTTCACCTGAATAATAAAGAAGCCCAAAGGAAGATACATGTGACTTTTGATGGAATCGATTTGCTACATAACTACAACCCTGTATACCTAGGTATCACTCTGGCTCGTTCCTCGAAATTATAAGAACAGTGCTTAAAGCTTTCGAAGAAACTTGGCTCAGGAGTTAACTTGCTTCGCACGATCGCTGACAGCAACTGGGGTGCGGACGCCAATAGCCTACGCTCTGCTGCACTCGCTCTTGTGTATTCTTCTGGGGAATACTGCGCGCCAGTGTGGCAAAACAGCGCTCACTCAACAAAGATTGACGTCCAACTTAATGAAATCATGAGCATTATCACTGGTACTGTCAGATCTACTCCCATCGAGTGGTTACCTGTTCTGGCTTATATCGCTGCGCAGGATCTTAGGAGGAAAGCAGCTAAAATGAAAAGGGTCGAGAACATCAAGGCTCGCAAGAACTGCCACTGTGGAGTAGCCGAGCGGTCTAAAGCGTCTCGCTGCGGAGCGCGCGGTTGCTCGCCGTGGAGGTTCGAGTCTTTCCTGGGGCATGGGTGTGTGTGTTGTCCTTATGTTAGTTTACCTAGGTTTAAGTAGTTTGTAAGCTACGGACTGATGACCACGCAGTTTGGTCCGATAGATTTACAGACATTTGAACATTCACAAGAACTCTCCCTTGTATGATGCTCTACAGGATTTCCCAGCATACCATCACAAATCACGGAAACCTCCCTGGTGTGACACAGAAAGTGCCAGTTGCTTCGATGTGACCTCCAACGGGCAAGAACGCTGGAATGAACATCCACTGCATAACGCCCATCTGGTGCAAGATCCATCACAGAAGGTTGAGGGATTCCATCTACTACGCCAAACCTGTTCGAGGCTGAACCACATCAGGACTGGTCAAGGGAAGTGTGCTTACACCATGAAGAAGTGGGGTTTCCTTCTACCTTCTGACTGTGACTGCGGAGCGGAGTAGCAAACTATAGAACACATCATCAAACAGTGTCCGCTGAGAGCATTTAGCGGTGACTTGGAGAGTTTGGATCAAGTGACTCCAAGTACTCTGAACTGGTTGTCAAATTTGGACATTTCCATTTAATTGTATATACTGTTCTATACATGTAAAACCATACGATAAATAAATAAATAAATAAATAAAACGTATTTTATCCAATCTGTCTTTTGTGAACACCATTTACCCCTTTGTAAAAATTTCAGCTGAACTTATCTCCGGCTTTAGCCAGCTTTCGGTACCTATAATGATTGGAGATTGGATATTTTTCTATTAAGCGCTTGGAGCTCTGGTACTTTCCCCTCACATCTACGACAATACACAACTATTAGACCAATGGTTTTTAGATCTGTGATCGTCCTATCTTTGACCTGTACCGTTTGAGATTGAAACGGTTTCTGTGTGTTCTCGAGGCCCTCTAACCTAAAAATCCGCCCAGTCCACGCCACACAGCTCCCGCTACCCGTGTAGCCGCTTCCTGTGTGTAGTGTTCTCCTGATCTATTCAGCGGCCGCTATCCGTGTAGCCGCTTCCTGCGTATAGTCGACTTCTGACCTATTCAGCGTAACTCGGAACCCCACCAGCCGATGGCGCAAGTCGAGGAATTTGCAGTCTACACGGTCGCAGAACCGTCCGAGCCTCTGATTCAAACCCTCCACTTGGCTCTGTAGCAGAGGTCCATAGTCTATTCTGTCAACTATGCTGCAGACGGTGAGCTCAGATTTCATTTTGCAAGCAAGATGGAGGAATGTTTTCTCCGGGTAGAACCTCGCTTGCAGCACGCTGTCTCTCACAAGGTTATGTTATACGCCGCCATCTTAAACACTAGAAATTGGGGCCCTCTAGCGCTAGGGGATGCAACTTGTGTCAGCTAAGCGGGAAAGTCGATAAAGTAATATGAATGACATGTAATATCTCAGATTATTTTGACAACAGAATAAAGAAATCGTAGTATCTAATTTCAGCACGCCCTCGAATTGAGATGTAGGTTAAATCATTATGCTCGGATATGGATTTCCAAGCTGTTCCTGTTTAGTACGAGTCCAGTGTCCTACCCACGTCGCCACCATACTTAAAAGAGATAAACAGCACATTGGAGTGTTCAAGATGCAACAATTTGAGATAGATGGAATATTTAACCTTACAAATTATCTGAAAATTCAGTACGCTTTCACACTTATTGCTATAAATATATACGGACGAAATACTCCACGGAATCCTTGCGTTCCACAGTTATCACATGAGCCCACCACATCATGGACGTGTGCGACGACGATGAACAGGAACTATACAAAGTATCTCATGAATAATGTCACGGCATCATTGTGTATCTTTAACTACCAAAAGTATGTCCTACAGGACACTGGGGCTTTTCCATCGATTGTGGGAAATGGGAGCACATAAGAGTGTTTATTTCCACACCCAACCACTCATCAAGCAGCTCACCTGCATATGTGAAATGAAGCAAAGGATAAAATTTGCTCGATGAATCGTTACATGAGGCACTCTGTCAGCTCCCCAGGGGGTTCACGGTTCTTTCGTGAGTACGTACGTGGTGAGAACGGGACCCCGAGCTAATGTTCAAATGTTTGTAAATCTATGGGACTTAACGTTTTTGGTTGTCAGTCCCTCGGATTACAAACTATTTAAACTACCTTAAGCTAAGGACAACATACACTCGTGGGACCTCCGACGGCGAGCCACCGCGCGCTCCGCAGCAAGACGGAGAACGCTCCGGCTCGAGCTAATGTAGTCTTTCTTCCGTGGACTGCTTTTTCTTTCCTTTACCCTCTTTTCCTATCCTCACTCCTTTCCCTCCCCACCAACCCAACCAACCAATCGATCTCTTTGTTGAGAATGTATCGCTCACGTCATCACCTAACACATGCGAAAAATTCACGAGAACACATTTCGCACGCGCAAGAACCAGCATAAATACTGTAATTGCACCTGAGCTCTTTAGTAGTTGTCTACTCACCTGAAGATGGCCGGAAGTCTCTGGGCCGAAATATCGTGACAGTATGATGACGGGATCCATCTGCACACGCGAAACTATTCGAAGAAGAAATAGCCCGGGAAAACTTCAGAAGGCACAGAAATAAACTTGACAGAAAAAGCTGATGTTATTTTCCCTTAAAAAGCAATGACAGATTCAAGCTGCGCAGAAGTGGCCAAGCGGTCTGCAGCGCCACGTTACGGATCGCGAGGCCTCCTTCGTCGGAGGTTCGAATCCTCCGTTGGGCATGAATGTGTGTGTTTTCGTTTGCTTAGTTTAAGTAGTTTGTAATTCTTAGGGACTTATGACCAAAGTAGTTTGGTCCCATACAATTACAAACATTTGAACTTAAATTCAAGATGGTCGATTTCAAGATTGCGCCCGTGTTCGATTACATACATATTCAGGTTTCCCAATACCTGCAGATTTTTAACTTAAAAAAAGTGTACTATGACTTTTGACTTATCCTGTACTTCATCTTACCATGTGCGTTATCCAGGGTTACCAGGTATCTAGGGCACATTTTGTACGCTTATTAGTATAGGGAGCATATTGCTGCATGCTTTTTTTGTTGTTTGTGTAACACCCTAATCTTCCTTCGTTCCTCCCTTTTGTACTTTGCGTGTTATCTTCCAAAATTCGTGTATTATGAAAACAAGGTAGTCATTAATATTGACCTGTATGTTCTGTTATATACACTGATGTGTGTCGAATCATTCGTATGGCAGTGTGGCAAAAAGAGCTGGATTACGCTTGGGATAACTTCATACGTGGACAGTAGTTCATGAAGTATGAAATGAAGTTACTTGTCATACATGTGATTGCCTCACTTTGGCGTCCGTTTTCTACTGACAGTATTCATTGAACGAAGTTTTCTAAGAGACAGTTTGGTACTGTAAACAGGGAATCGCGCTATGGCGTAAGAAGGGACGAATTTTGGTTACTCGGTAAACAGGGTGTTTCCATACAAGCTTGCAAACATTTAACAGGACATTGAGTATGTTCCATTAAATAGTTGAAGTAGGTAACCTGGGGTCGGAGAAGCCGACTTAAGGATGTATGAAAATAAACTTATTTTACCGCTTAAAAAAAAATAAAATAAAATAAAATAAAAGTGTATAGGACTTAACTACGGGGTCATCAGTCCCTAAACTTACAAACTACTTATGAACTAGCTAATCCTAAGGACGGCACAAATATCCATGCCCGAGGGAGGATTCTAAACCCCAAACGTAGTGGCCGCGCAGACCGTGACTGGAGCGCCTCAGTCCCCTCGGCCACCGGGGCCGTCTTACTGTTTTATCTCGCATTATTGTTCTCCAGTTACTTTACAACTAACAAGCGTACAAGTTTACACGTAATGTGTTGTTTATTTACGTGTACGTTCTTCATTTTCTCTATAAGGAGAATAGCCTGATTACTAGGGACCATCTCCATGCTGTATTTCCTAATCGCTGAATTTGAAAGGGCGGTCCTATTCCGTAGCTTGTGAGGTCACCTGAACTAAATCCCCTTGATTATTTCCTGAGGGTACGAGACCCCAGTGGATACGGAGATAGATTTATTTGGCAGAATTGTAACTACTTCTGATGTGACTCGAAGAATATCATGGATATTTCTTAGGGAGCATTAGAATCTTGTTCGACGATGTCATGCTTGTACTGGCCGTGCAAATGGTACGTTCACTATGTCAAGGATGGTATTTTCAGTTAACTGTAACTAATGGCAATAAAAAAGTACACAATAATATGACTGTAGCCCTATTATCCCCTTCTATATCTGCATAATTACCGTGCAAATCACATTTAAGTGCAGGGTAGAGGTTTTATTCAACAACGTTTATGATATTTTTCTACCGCTCTGTTCTCAAATAGTTCATCGAAAAAGGAATACTTGAATCTTTTCGTATTAGATCTGATTTCTCTTATTTTATTGTGATGATTATGTCTCTCCGTGTAGGCGGGAGCTAACAAAATATGTTCGCAATTAGAGGAGAAAGTTGGTGATTGCATTTTAGCAAATAGACTCGCCGTAACGAATAACGCCTTAAAAAAATTTTCACCCCAACTCGTGTATCATTTCCGTGACACTCTCTCCCCTATATCACAATAATACAAAACGAGCTGCCCTTCTCTGCACTTTCTATATACCCTCCGTCAGTCCTACTTGGTGGGGATCGCACAATGCGCAGCAATACTCCAAAATAGAACGCACAAGTGTAGTGTAGGCAGTTTCTTTAGTAGAACTGTTGCATCTTCTAAGTGTTCTGCCAATGAAACAAAGCCTGTGGTTCGTCTCCCTACAATATTTTCTGTGTATTCTTTCCAATTTAAGTTGCACACTCTACCTTAAAAACAAGATGAATGCCACTGCCTGTATAAAATTTCGTTCGGTGCATGGTGGAGGGTACTTAACGTACGGAATTTTACAAAATTCATTGTTTTGCTCCAATCCTTATGATGTTTTGTATACATTACCTTTAAACGAAGAGGAAGATAACTGGGTACATAAATGTTTGTATGGTACATGACAGAGGGTACCTTGCAGAAAACTTTTCCGAGGGAGGGAAACGTGGAAATGAACAGAGAGAGGAGAGAGAAAGTGGTGGATGCAGAGAGAGTGGGGAAGGGGATGTGGACTACGAGAGTCTAGGTTAAATAAACACCCGGGCAACGCCGGGTTTACAGCTAGTTTCTTATATATTTTCCGATAAATATAACATGTTTTTGGAGAAAAGGAGATGGACATAGAGAGAAGGGATAGGAGAAGTACTAACTCACGGCAGGAATAAATAAATAAATACCCGGGCAACGCCGGATTTTCAGCTAATCTATATCTATAAATGTGAATGTCTGTTCAGTGTACGTTTATCCCGTCTGAACCACAAGACATAAAGAGCTAAAAATTTGTACAGTTACTAATGTCAACCCGGGGAAGGCTTTAGGCACGGTTTTATGGCGATCGGATAGCTATTTATCTATACATATATTAATGTGAATGTCTGTTCGGTGTACGCTTATCACGTCCAAACGACAAGGCGCAGAGACTTAAATATTTGTACAGTTACTAATTTATACCTGAGGGAGGTTTTAGGCACGGTTTTATAGCGATTTGATAGATATTTAGGAATTTGAAGAGTCTTTGAAAATTATATTTACTCTTTGAAAATGGTTCTATTTGTTGCATTGTTGCTTGAGGGTTGATAATGATAAAAGGGTGGAGTATATTGGGATGGAAAGTTATCGGTGTATATAAAATTTTACGTGTGTGTGTGTGTGTGTTAATATTTCGCTCTGCAGCGAATACTGCAGAATGCAAAGGAATGATGTGTGTGTAATTGTCGTTCGAAGTCTCCCGTTGTACACCATAGCAGTTACATGCCGACGGCTATAAGGAGGTGGAAGATACGGTGGTTGAAAGTCGTCAAATTATAAAAAAAAATTGGGATTGAAGGCCAGCGATGACGTTTGCGAATCTATAGCAAGGAGGTTACGCACAGCGAAACGTGATGCCACAGACCATATCTTTGGTCTACGCGAGCTACAATGTCTTCAGCTCTTTCTCTGTAAGGATAAGCATACGAATAAGGAAATATAAGAATAAATAAATAAAGGAGTAAAAAAGAAATTTCTTTTAATACATCCCTTAAAAAAATCGATTTGACCTGTCGCGCATTACATCAAGTGATCCATCTGTGATATTATTACAATCATTATTGCTGAATTTCGTGATTGGATTCTTCGAAACGAGTGCATTTTTACCTGTGATTTCTTATATATTCTCTGATAAATGTAACATGTTTTTAGAAAAAAGGAGATGGACAGAGAGAGAGTGTGTGGATAGGAAAAGTACTAACTCAAGGTTCGAATAAATAAATAAATAAATACCCGGGCAACGCCGGGTTTTCAGCTAGTCGTTTATAAATATAACGAACAATAGTAACCCTATTACACTTCTCTGGGGAACGCCAGATATCACTTCTGCTTTACGCGATGACTTTCCGTCAGTTACTACGTACTGTGTCATTTCTGCCAGGAAATCAAGAATCTAGTTACACAACTGTGGTGATATTCCATAAGCACGCAATTTGATTGGAAGCCGCTTGTGAAGTACAGTGACAAAAGCCTTGCGGAATTCTAGAAAGATAACTGCTCTAGGTTCCTGCCTTGAAATTGTTCAGCGGAGCATCCTCTGTATCCTGTTAAATGTTTACACGCTCTTACGAAAGCGCTCTGCATATCGTTTTATTCGCTCGAATTCACAACCGATATATGTGTCGCAAGCAGTTAAAGGTTCAAAGATGTTAGGAATTGAATGGCGTGATAAGAGGATAAACCAGATGTAAGAGAAGCGCGGTTGCATAGCTTTATTCGCTTCCTTTCTGAGCGTTCTCATAGGAACGCCAGGGCAGGATCCACGTGCCGGAAGAGATAGCGGCTGCCTGTGCTGAGCTATCGCCGCCCACGATATATGGCCACAGCTGCCGTCTTCAGCTCTACCCACAGCCATTCCTCCTTCCTTTCACTTCGTTAGAAGCTTTAATCACTTAGGTTCGCTCTCTTGGCGATTTTCGAGCCGGAAGAACCCGTATACTCTAGTGCCCAAAATTTAAGCATAATTACGAAAACACGAAAAGGAGAGAGAAGGTGCGAAATCATGCAGCATGACTGTAAGTATTTACCTACGAACCCTTATTGTTCGATCCATACAAGGATTGGTAGAAAAGTTTCTAGCCCGAGGAAGTTACCGTAATGTACCGCACAAATCCCACCAGCAATAAAAATGTTTCAAATGTTTGTATAGCTTATGGGACTTAACTACGGGGTCATCAGTCCCTAAACTTACAAATTACTTATGAACTAACTAAGACTAAGGACGGCACAAATATCCATGCCCAAGGGGGGATTCGAACCCCCAACCCCACCAGCTACACACAGGGTGTTTCACTAAGTGTGTTTGCCTCTGTAACTTATAAAATAATAGCTGACGGGAAATTTTAATGCGGTAGGTCAACACAAGAAATGTTGTACTTTCTGCGGAGCTATGAACATAGTTTATTGTATCATTTTCCAAAGAGTTACACCACAAAGATATAATTTTTTAAACGGAACAATAGTTTTTTCTATCGTGTATTGGATTCGTTGAAACCAGCTGCGTCCAAATCAATTTAAACTACATTCCTATCACTATTAGTTTGGGAGCTACAACCCTTCAAAGTTCCGGGGGCGGAGGCTGCGATAGCGTAGCTAACTGGCCGAGTGGCTATCCCCTGGGGCACGGCCCACTGTCTTAAGACCACCAGCCAGTCAGCTACGCTGTCGTACCCTCCGCCCCCTAAACTTTGAAGGGTTGTACCTCCCAAACTAACAGTGATAGGAATGTAGTTTAAATTGATTTGAACGCAGCTGGTTTCAACGAATCCAATACACGATAGAAAAAACTATTGTTCCGTTTAAAAAATTATATCTTTGTGCTGTAACTCCTTGGAAAATGATACAATAAACTATGTTCATAGCTCCGCAGAAAGTGTAACATTTCTTGTGTTGTCCTACCGCATTAAAATTTCCCGTCACCTATTATTTTATAAGTTCCAGAGGCACACTTAGTGAAACACCCTGTATATGGTGACCCTTCGAGGGTAAAAGGTAAAGCAGTCAATTATCCGAAGATTGGTTTAAACACCATATTGCTTTAGTAGACATTGTGATGTATGGAGGTGGTATGACGTTTTCTTCCTCCCAACTTCGAACTTACCTACCAATTATAGTGGAACCTACAATTTAACGTGGATTCCGAACCAGGGTGCTACTCCATATTTTTCACATCAGCAACATTTCCAGAGGTGAAAGAAGTGGCTAAGGACAGATAAAAAACCTAGGATCTAGTCTGGATCAAACCCAGAACCTTGCAGTTCATAGGCTTGCACTCTACCACTGTGTTTTCCAGCGACATTCCGCTAAACGTAAGTAAGTCATATTTGACGGGTTCAGCTTCATTAGTTTTGCCGCTAGGATGTGTTGTATACTACAGTGTAAGCAAAATGCCGAATATTGAGAGAATCAAGAACCCTGCTGATCTGATCAAGAACACATGCTGTGATCGAATACTTTAATGGAATGACGCCCAAAGAAATTGCGGAGGACATGCGGAATATTATTGAGGAAAGTGCTCCGTCTTATGCAACAGTGAAAAACTGGGTGTCCGACTTCAAACTGGAAGAACGAGTGTGGAAGATGCGCCAAGGATCGGAAGGTCTGTCAGCGTTACCATTAATGAAACTGTTGAGTCATCCTCGTCGCTATTTGTTGAGTTCTCGTCCCGGTGTAGCTTTCAGAAAGGGTCATTGCAGGATGCATAGACAGCTAGGAACACTATTCAGATTAGTGATACAAGTTTTATTGACTGAAAAACAAAATACTCAATTTCTATCTGTTCTTCTCCCTACTCGCGTCGTCGTCTGCGGTACGATGCTCACTGCGCTGAGACCTAGTTCAAAAATGTTCAAATTTTTGTAGAACTTATGGGACTTAACTACGGGGTCATCAGTCCCTAAGCTTACAAACTACTTATGAACTAACTAATACTAAGGACGGCACAAATATCCATGCCCGAGGGGGGATTCTAACCCCCGACCGTAGTGGCCGTGCAGACCGTGACTGGAGCGCCTCAGTCCCCTCGGCCACCGCGGCCGGCTGAGACATAGTCACTGCCTAGTTTGTAGCCGAGTTCTGACGGGCATCCAGACGCATGTTGGCCTAGATACAGCAGCTTGTAGAGGGCGCGCATCTCCGTTACTCCCTCCAGGATGCGTGGCGCCGGCGTGCGATCGGCTGCCGGACGTCATCCGCTGCCTTATCCACGATCGTTCTCTTGCGTCTGGCGTGTGGCGCTGTTTTTATGCCACAACATCCCTCCTCCCCAAAGCGCCGGACCATTGTCGTGTAGAGAGCTCGACATTGGGGGAGGAGGCAGGCTCATGTATGTACTGATGGGCAGGAGCACAGAGTAACATATACAGAGGAGCAGCCCCCTCTAAACCACTGTCCTATGCTCCCCTCGTAGTTCCGTAAGATGCTAGCAGGTGTCAGGCGGATCGCTGGCTTAGGGTGCCTCTCGCCCGTCAGAGGGTAGCGTGGAGGGGAGGCTGAGGGGAGAGCTCATGCTGCCTGCCACGAGGCCACGGCTGTGGCCAGCTTGCTGGCGTTTGAGGGGAGGTGGTGGTGGGGGCAGCAGCCGCTACCTGCCGCCTGCTCTGGCCAGTTTAAAGAGCTGCTTCTGACCTCAGCGCCATCATGGGACATCTTACGGAACTGCTGGAAACCCTCCCTCCCCGGACCCCTGAGCGTAGGACCGGGCCCTTACGGTGGTTTCCCGTCTGTATATATTTGTCTGTGGCAGGAGTCGGTAGCTGCAGAGGACGTCAGACTACCGACCGGACCCCGCCATCCGGCCTGAGTTCGGGAGGGAATATCCTCTAGGGAAAACTCTGAAGGGCGCACGACCACGACCTGTGGCCCAGGTGATGACATAGACGGTGACGTCGGTGGCGACGTCGGCGTCGGATGCTGCGTGGCGTGCTGGTCGTGTAGGTCGATGTCCATGGGGATGTCGACGTGAGGCGGAGGCTTCGAGGGTTCTGTCTCCATGATGTCGGACCGCGGTGCAGTGAAGATGTGCTGCGGGGGCGGCTGCAGAGGACGCGTGGGCGGCAGCGGCCGCGTGGTCTGCATGTTGCGTAAATTTTACGAGAGAAACGCCGAAGGATAGGGTACACGACAAGGGCGAATCTGGTTGCGGTGCCAGCGAATGATGCTATCAGGTTCTGAAATTTCAAATATGTGAGCACTGAAACATTTGATGATCTCGCCCCGCTCCCACCGTCTGCGACAGCCAAAGACTGAAAAAGACTGGGTTACGTGGAGCGAAGCGATACTTGCGTATCGACGACTGCTGCTTCAGCCGGGGGTGGAGCAGATGGAGCAGGGTGCGGTGGCGGCGGCCGTGCAGAAGTTCGGCCGGCGATGACCCTTCTCGTGGATGCGAACGGTAGGAGGCGAGGAACAGTTGCAAAACTGCCTCCCGTAAGTGCTGCGAACAAAGTTTGGACATCTGCTGCTTAAATGTCCGGACGAAGCATTCCGCAGCGCTGTTTGACTGCGGGTGAAACGGTGCACCGGTAAGATGCTTAATTCTATTGCGTGCACAAAAGCAGCGAAATTCTTGCGATGTGAACCGAGGGCCGTTGTCAGAGACTCAGTTCAGGGAGACCTTCCAGCCAAAAACTGAAGACAACGCCCTAATCGTGCTACTAGAAGTCGTAGAAGACATTGGCAGTGCAAACGGGTAGCCACTAAAAGCATCAACCACAATAAGCCACTTAGTGTCCCAGAAGGGAACAGCATAGTCAATGTGCACTCGTTGCCAAGGTGAATCTGCTTTTGGCCACGCAAAAAGTTTCTGTTGTGGGGCGGACTAGTTGGTAGCGCAGACTGAACACTGTGACGTCATTTGTTCTATTTGGGTGACCATACACTGCCACGTACAGTGCCGTCGTGCCAATTGCTTAGTGCGAACCATACCCCAATGTTCTTGGTGAAGTAAGTTGAATACTTCCTTCTGCAAACGTCGCGGAATCAACACACACGATTGTCCACTGTGATTTGAAGCTAGAATGACACTTCTATGAACGGAAAGTTCATTTCTCCTAGCAAAATAGCGACGCAGCAGTGGATTTTCAATGTCACGTTGTGAGCGAGGCCATTCCGTGCGAATATAGCGCAGCAAAATTTGTAAATCAGGGTCTGTTTCTGTGGCCCGAGCAATTTTCCTATAGCCCACCGGGAAGGATTGTAACAAACTATCTTCCTGTGCATCTATCTGATAACAAGACGTCTCAGAAGCTTCGAAGTCCTTGTCATGGCCAACCAGAAGACAGGAAAGTGCGTCGGCATTTCCATGGCGAGTTGTGGGTCTGTATATAATCTCGTACTGATACTGTGATAAGAGCAGTGTCCAGTATTGTAATTTGTGTGCCATGCGAGTAGGAATCGGCTTGGTAGGATGAAACAATGACTGCAAAGGCTTGTGTTTAGTTACTAAATAAAACTATGAGAGTCACAATAATAAGTACCTCATGCACTTGAAAATAAAAGTTCCAAATTATCACTCGTAAATGTGCGCCTCGGTTGCACAGTGGTAGAGTGCCATACTGCAAATCCAAAGGTCGCAGGTTCGATCCCCGCAAGGTCCTATGATTTTTATCTGTCACTTTCCACTTCTTTCATCTCTGGCAGTATTGCTCATGTGAAAAATACCGAGTAGCACCGTGGTTCGGAGCCCACGTTAAACTGTAGGTCCCCCTATAACTGGCTGGGTAAGTCAGTCCGAAGGTCGGAGGAAGGCAACGGCATGCCATCTCCAAGCAGGACCATGCCTAGTAAAGCACTATGGTGTTCAAACCAATCTTCGGATTGTTGACTCCTTTACCTTTTAAATTAATGAAGTACATTGAACACTACTGTTCCAAATTAATCCGCGATTCATTACAGTACTTGTTATAAAACACAGTTTGTAATCACAAGGGTACACGATTGCTGAATTATCACAGTTCCACAGCCCTACTACCGTGCATAGTTTATCACTTTCAAGCAGAGACTAAGTTCTGCAGTCCAAGTCCCGTAAATTTTCTAAGTCCACACATGCCTATCTCTTCAAATCACAAGTTCGTAACGCGGCTCCAGACCGCCCAGCGTCACAACCTTTCATCACCACGTCCAAATTACGAGTCCCTTCCCAAGCGTTCGAAAGTGTGCTCTACCTGCTCCAAAAATTGTATCCTTCCGCGCATCCTAACGCCTCATCTTTAAAATATAATTTCCCTTCCAAAATATTATACATTTGAATATCACAGAATTAAATGATTTGGCCACCTCCCTAGAAATGTTGTTTACACTTAACAAACAAATACATATTTAACAAAACTGAAATCGGTTGAGACTGAAGATCATTGCTCAGCTAACTATTAAGCCTGGCGTTGGTTTTTATGCAATTATATATTCAGTTCTTGACCACAAATACATATAATTGTTTATGTATAAATTATCTGCTGCATATCTACTATTTTTAGTCGGCCATGAAATATTTAAGAGGCAGTCTACAACATGAAACGGACGTTACTAAGAATAATATTAAATACAATACATATATAAGTGTAATGTGCTTTGCTGGGTTCATGTTTTGTGTTTCTGTGGTGGAATCTATGTTCTGACACAAGAATATTATTACCTCAACGAAAAGCAGAACAACAGAGTAAAACAAAGTTTATTGCAAGAATACGGAAATAACGTGGTGCGTCTTTTAAGATAAGTAGCGTGGTGCAATGCTACCCATTTGCTTCTTAAACTGTTACTGATAAACAATACGTATCAGTAATTGTAAATGTAAGACTTATAATACTATTATTATAGTACTGAATTTATCGGCTTTTTATCTGTAAGGGATACTGAAATTGTAATTACGGCGTTTTATTCTCCCAAGTCTCCTGAATCCATTCATATAATTATATTTGCGTATGATATTCCCTGATTTTAAATGGAGTTTTAGAATAATGTGTGTGGCTATATTATATTTCAGTTGTAATATGGGATAGCCGCCCTCGCTAGTCCAAAACCGCCATTCCCTGTTTCCGAGCAGATTAGCGTTTTCCTAACGACCTATATTACATTCACTAGGTCTAAACTGTTAGCCGGCCAGCTGAGGAACCCAACAGCTTGCCAAAACTTGCCTTTCACATGGAAAGAATCAGCTTCCCCCTTTATCTGTAACGTCACAAGGTACTTCAGCTATGTATGAGTTCCGCTTAAGCTTTAGAGCCCTTTTTCTCGGAATTTTCTGGACAGTGGACTTTAAAACTTGTATGAGTGGACACCCTGACGTATAATACTAACATGCAGAGAATACGGAAATAACGTGGTGCGTCTTTTAAGATAGGTAGCGTGGTGCAATGCTGCCCATTTACTTCTTAAACTGTCACTAATAAACAGTACGTGTCAATAATTGTAAATATAAGTTTTATAATATTATTATTATAGTATTGAAATTTATCAGCTTTTTATACTGAAATTGTAATTACGGCGTTTGATTCTCCCACGTCTCCTGAATCCATTCATATAATTATATTTGCCGTATGAACATTCCATGATTTTATATGAATTTTTAGCGTAATGTGTGTGGCTATATTGTATTTCAGTTGCTATCTGGGATAGCCGCTCTTGCTCATCCAAGACCGCCGTTTCCTGTTTCCGAGCAGATTAGGGTTTCCCTAACGACCTGTATTCAATTCACTAGGTCCAAACTGTTAGCCAGCCGGCTGGGGAACCCAACATCTTTCCAAAACTTGCTTTGCACATGGAAACAATCGGCTTCTCCCTTTATCTGAATGTCACAACTGCCCGACATAATCAGAGTACACAAGCAAGACAATTGGCCACAGAGCTCGCAGCTGCTTCATAAGTTGCTGTTTTGCAATTAACCGTGTATCGAAGGCTCAGAACGTTAAGGCTGTTCGGCAGACGTCCGGCTGCATTTATCCCGCTCATTCTAGTGCAGAGACGGGCCGTGTATTGTGTGGTCGGTAACATCAAAATTTGAACATCAATAGATGTTGGGATGTGTTCTTCACAGATGATCCCGCATCAGCTTATAAAACCATTGTCGTCATAAAACAGTTTCGAGAGAACCTGGTAACGATACAACCCTAGAAACACCATGGAACAAGTCCGAAATGGTGGCAATGAAATCATTATGTGGTGTGGTAGCATACTGAATACCAATGCGTAGTTGTCGTGGGAATAGTGTAAGGCTCAAAAATAAAGAGATGGAGTATTGGTACCACAAGTTCACATTTTCAGAGACCCGCTCGGTTAGTCGTGTGGTCTAACGCACCGCTTTCCGAGACGGGGAGGCGTACCGGCCCTGGTTCGAATCCTTCCAGCGGATTAACGAAGGGGATCAGAGTGCCGGTCAGTCTGGATGTGGTTTTTAGGCGGTTTTCCACATCCACCTAGGTGAATACCGGGCTGGTACCTAAGTCCCGCCTCAATTACACGATTGTTAAACATTCCGTAACACTTACACTTTCACACATATAACACTGTATCCAGACATTTGGGGTACACATTTCCTCTTGAGGGGCATGGGGTGGCGACAGGAAGGGCATGCGGCGACCCCGTAAATATTAAGAAGCCAAATCTGAATCTAACAAAGCCGACCCTGCATGTTCCAGAACATGGCGAAAGAAAAAGAAGAAGAAAGAAGTCACATTTTCAGACCTGCAGTTAGTCCAGACTTAATTTTTATGAACGATAACGCCTGGCAGCATCGAGCTGCTTTCGTGGATGTATGTCTTGAAGACATACATGAAATGGGATAGCTAACAAAGTAACCGTAATGAACACTACATAACATGCCTGGAACGCATTAGGAAATGAGAAATAAGTGATAGTTCAACACGAAAAGTAATCTACTTTGCATATTTTCTTTCGCGTGTGACATATGGGGCTATTTTTTGGGGCAACTCCTCTGATTCAAAAACGGTATTTATCGCGCAGAAACTGGTGGTTCGAGCAGCATGTGGGGTAAGCTCGCCTACCTCTTGTCGACCCGTGATTAGTAATCTGGTAATTCTGACATTCGCCTCTCAATACATATTTTCTTAAATGTGATTTGTTGTTAATAGTATTTGGTTATTCTCAAAAGTTGGCAGCTTTCATGCGATTAATACTAGACAGAAATCGAATCTGCATTTGGATCATACCTTGACACTTGTGCAGAAGGCGTGCAGTATTCTGCACACAAAAATCCAGAGAGCTCAGCAGTAATCCTCAGACTTTCAAGGTTAAACTGAAAAGTTTCTTCATGGGTCACTCTTCTTGTTTTGTCGAGGAATACCAGGAAGAATTAAAATATAAGCTAATAATTGTGTTACATTGGATATTATTTTTATTTTTGCTTAGACTTACCGTGTGCTTATGATTGCTTTGCGTTTCACTTTATTAATTACTACTCCTTAGTTAGAATATAATGTACTGACTCGTTCCATGACCATGGATGCTTGCTCCTCAATTCTAGCCTGCGGAAAATACTAAATAAAATAATTAATAAATTTGCAGTTGGTGTGTCATGTCGGTACTATTGACATGTGTCATGCGGATTGAAACAGATTCTCTCTGGTTTTCAGTGGCTGTTTGATTTGCTGAAGTCTGCAAGTATGGTTGATGAAAAAGGAGAAGGTAGGAAGCTTAGGGTTTAACATCCCATCGCCGGGCGCGGTGGCCGAGGGTTCGAATCCCCCCTCGGGCGTGAATATTTGTGCCGTCCTTAGTGTTAGCTAGTTCATAAGTAGTTTGTAAGTTTAGGGACTGATGACCCCGTAGTTAAGTCCCATAAGCTGTACAAACATTTGAACATTTGAACATAGCATCCCATCGACAGCGATGTCATTAGTGACAGAGCTCATGCTCGGAATTTTGTGTAAGTAAGGGGACGGAAACTGGCGGTGCCTTGTCAAAGAAACCAATGCGGAAAACCTAAATTTGTATGGTCGGAGGTGTATTTAAACCGACGTTCTCCCAAAATCGAATCCAGTGTGTTACAACTACGCTACTTCGTTCAGTATTGATAATGAAACGGAGACACAGCTCATCATTTATAGCATCGTCGAAAGGACCGATTGCACATCTTTGACACAGAGCTGAGTGTAGGGTCTGAACCTGAGGCAGAGACGGTTCATTGTGCCATAGTGTGGTGGCACATCGAGTTCCGATAAATCGACAAGGCTTCTATTACACACGGTGGCAGGGTGTGTATATAGTGGAATGGGCGGCATTCTAGGATCGACGGTCTCGTCAAAGAACAGAAGGGGCTCTGTCTTAAAGGGCAAAGATAGGATGAAGGTAGGTTAATCAGTACGGGCTACTCCTTGCAAAATGAAACTGTAAATATCTACCGAAACACCAGAATAAATGCACCTGTATGAAAGCCGCGGCGGAGTGGTCGAGCGCATTGAGGCACTATGCTCCGATGCGCGAGGCCGTTCCCTGTCGGAGGTTCAAATCCTCACTCGGGGATGGAAGTTTGCATTGTCTTTAGTATAAGTTAGTTTATAAGTAGTTTGTAAGTTTGGGGACTGATGACCCCGCAGTTAAGTCGCATAAGCTTAACGAACATTTGAATTTGAACTGTTATGAAATACACAATGTCTTCTAAATAGAATCACTTATGTGCCTTTTAGCGTTGAATTTAACTGCAATATAAATGTCAACAAGTGGCTCAACTTAGAATTTAAGCCGGTTTTTAACTGTGCAACAGTTATTCCAGTCTTCAGCGCTGCGCGTACGCTGAACACAATTACGAAGCATGTCCAGAAAGTAAGTTCCGTTTCAATTTATCTCCGCTGCAGCGCTGCGATTGCAGTTCCGCGCATGCGCTGTAGACGATGTGTAGAAGAACGTGCGCCATTTTGAGATCGCTGTCAGGTACGTACGCTTTGTTGTGCTTGTTTGAAATGTCTGTGAAATCAGGTCGGTAATTCGATTTCTGAATGCGAGGAAAGTGAAATCAAGTGAAATGTATCGGCAAATTTTCGATGTTTACGGACCAAATGCGATGAGTGATTCGATGGTGAGAAGATGGGTCCGACAGTTCAATGGCGGGCGTAGTGATATGCAAGATGAAGAACGAAGTGGGCGTCCACCTTTGGTTACAGAAGAACTGGTTCACGCGATTGATGGCAAGATCCAGGAAAACCGTAGGTTTACAATTAGTGCGCATCACTTCACCGATGACGACGAGCTGAAAGAAGCTGTTTCCAACTGGTTTAAGACACAGGCGGCAGATTTCTATGAAGAATATATACAAATCCTAGTGCCACGCTATGACAAATTCCTGCAAAATTTCGGCAGTTATGTGGAAAAGCAGTTCAAGAGTTGTAGAATTTTGTGCAATAAAAATTTCTTCTGTATCTGTGTACAATTTCATTTTATTAGCAAACAGAACTTACTTTCTGGACGCGCCTCGTATTTTTGACCAAACAGTGCGCGTGTGTAATGTCGATCTATAGTGTTCAATGTGCACAGTATTTGTAATCAGAAAGGCCTCCATCGTCGTGTCCGTGACGAACTGACCTGCAGGGGAGGCTTACATCCCCTTCTGCGAGGGGAAAAGAGCGCTCGGCTTACGTATATCCCCTGCCACTGGGAGGGGGCGGCATAAAAGTTTGCCCTGCACTCCAAACACAGAAACCTCAGACGCAAAAGACAACAAGACCAACTTCATCTTGATCTTTATTTATGGGACACCAGACGGACCCTCTGTGACACTATAACAAACCTAGTAGCCCACCTGGCCAAATAGTTAAACTGGAAAACACAAGTAAGATATACTGTTTATAGTACGCAAAACTTAAAGGATAATAACACGAGTACAAGAATGAATTCACAAGGTACAGCTCTATCATAACAATGAACACATATGAGAGGCATATTAGACCGGTAATTCAATATGATGCAGCGCCGCTGGCAGGCAGGAAGAAATACACTCTACAATGCTACAGAGAGACAGCTTGACGCAGCATTCTTCGACTGTCATGGACTACGCGTAGTGTACAAGTGTAAACCGTAGCGAAGCTCTTTCCATTGCAAACTAGACTTGCCGAGTTTCGTGTCACATGTGGCATATAACCACAAACAGACCAAACATGACTCCGCTTCTCACCTGCAGACCACCAATCACTACGAAACCAAAACACAAGTACAAGTGCTCAAAGTACCCGGACACCCTAAAAAAATTTACATTGTTCATACTAGGTGCACTGTGGTGCCCCTACTGCCAGATACTCCACATCAGCGACCTCAGTAGTCATTACACACTGTGAGAGTGCAGAATGGGAAACACCACGGACCTCACGGACTTCCAATGTGGTCACGTGACTGGGTGTCACTTGTGTCAGAAATCTGTACGTGAGATTTCCGCATTCCTAAACATTTCTATGTCCACTATTTCTGGCGTGATAGTGAAGTGGAAACGTGAAGGGACACGTACAGCACGAAAGCGTACAGGTTGACCTTGTCTATTGACTAACAGAGACCACCGAAAGATGAAGCGGGCCTTGCAGTGTAATAAGCAGGCATCTATCCAGACCATCACACAGGAATTCCCAGGATCCACTCCAAGTACTATGACAGTTAAGCGGGAGGTGAGGAAACTTGGATTTTATGGTCAAGTGGCTGCCCATAATCCACATATCAAGCAGGTCAATGCTAAACGACGCCTCGCTTGCTGTAAGGAGCGCAAACATTGGACTATTGAACAGTGGAAAAACATTGTGTAGAATGACAAATCGTGGTACAAAATGTGGTGATCCGATGGCAGTGTGTGGGTATGATGAATAACGTGTGAACGTCATCTGCCAGCGTGTGTAGTGCCAACAGTAAAATTCGGAGGCGGTGCTGTTATGGTGTGAAGGGGACTTCCACTCTTCGCGGTTTTGCATGGCACTATCACAGCACATTCCTACATTGATGCACCTTTTTGCACCCCACTGTTGAAGAGCAGTTCGGAGATCACAACTGCACCTTTGAACACGATCGAGCACCTGTTGATAATGCACGGCCTGTGACGGAGTGGTTACACGACAGTAACATCCCTGAAATGGACTGGCCTGCAGAACCCTAACTGGAAACCTATAGAATACCTTTGAGACGTTTTGGAACTCAGATTTCGTGCTAGGCAACACCGACATACATCGATACCTAAAATGTTCAAATGTTTGTATAGCTTATGGGACTTAACTACGGGGTCATCAGTCCATAAATTTACAAACTACGTATGAACTAGCTAATCCTAAGGACGGCCAAATATCCATGCCCGAGGGGGGATTCAAACCCCCGACCATAGTGGCCGTGCAGACCGTGACTGACGCGCTTCAGTCCCCTCGGCCACCGCGGCCGGCCATTTTTGATTATCTTCTAAACAAAGTTTAACAGATTTCTTTTCACACTCATGTGGACGACTTCATACTCCTCATGCTAAACGACGCCTCGCTTGCTGTAAGGAGCGCAAACATTTGACTGTTGAACAGTGGAAAAACATTGTGTAGAATGACGAATCACGGTACACAATGTGGCGATCCCATGGCAGTGTGTGGGTATGGCGAATAGCGTGCGAACGTCATCTGCCAGCGTGTGTAGTGCCAACAGTAAAATTCGGAGGCAGTGGTGTTATGGTGTGAAGGGGACTTCCACTCCTCGTGGTTTTGCGTGGCACTATCACAGCACATTCCTACATTGATGCACCTTTTTGCACCCCACTGTTGAAGAGCAGTTCGGAGATCACAACTGCACCTTTGAACACGATCGAGCACCTGTTGATAATGCACGGCCTGTGACGGAGTGGTTACACGACAGTAACATCCCTGAAATGGACTGGCCTGCAGAACCCTAACTGGAAACCTATAGAATACCTTTGAGACGTTTTGGAACTCAGATTTCGTGCTAGGCAACACCGACATACATCGATACCTAAAATGTTCAAATGTTTGTATAGCTTATGGGACTTAACTACGGGGTCATCAGTCCATAAATTTACAAACTACGTATGAACTAGCTAATCCTAAGGACGGCCAAATATCCATGCCCGAGGGGGGATTCAAACCCCCGACCATAGTGGCCGTGCAGACCGTGACTGACGCGCTTCAGTCCCCTCGGCCACCGCGGCCGGCCATTTTTGATTATCTTCTAAACAAAGTTTAACAGATTTCTTTTCACACTCATGTGGACGACTTCATACTCCTCATGCTAAACGACGCCTCGCTTGCTGTAAGGAGCGCAAACATTTGACTGTTGAACAGTGGAAAAACATTGTGTAGAATGACGAATCACGGTACACAATGTGGCGATCCCATGGCAGTGTGTGGGTATGGCGAATAGCGTGCGAACGTCATCTGCCAGCGTGTGTAGTGCCAACAGTAAAATTCGGAGGCAGTGGTGTTATGGTGTGAAGGGGACTTCCACTCCTCGTGGTTTTGCGTGGCACTATCACAGCACATTCCTACATTGATGCACCTTTTTGCACCCCACTGTTGAAGAGCAGTTCGGAGATCACAACTGCACCTTTGAACACGATCGAGCACCTGTTGATAATGCACGGCCTGTGACGGAGTGGTTACACGACAGTAACATCCCTGAAATGGACTGGCCTGCAGAACCCTAACTGGAAACCTATAGAATACCTTTGAGACGTTTTGGAACTCAGATTTCGTGCTAGGCAACACCGACATACATCGATACCTAAAATGTTCAAATGTTTGTATAGCTTATGGGACTTAACTACGGGGTCATCAGTCCATAAATTTACAAACTACGTATGAACTAGCTAATCCTAAGGACGGCCAAATATCCATGCCCGAGGGGGGATTCAAACCCCCGACCATAGTGGCCGTGCAGACCGTGACTGACGCGCTTCAGTCCCCTCGGCCACCGCGGCCGGCCATTTTTGATTATCTTCTAAACAAAGTTTAACAGATTTCTTTTCACACTCATGTGGACGACTTCATACTCCTCATGCTAAACGACGCCTCGCTTGCTGTAAGGAGCGCAAACATTTGACTGTTGAACAGTGGAAAAACATTGTGTAGAATGACGAATCACGGTACACAATGTGGCGATCCCATGGCAGTGTGTGGGTATGGCGAATAGCGTGCGAACGTCATCTGCCAGCGTGTGTAGTGCCAACAGTAAAATTCGGAGGCAGTGGTGTTATGGTGTGAAGGGGACTTCCACTCCTCGTGGTTTTGCGTGGCACTATCACAGCACATTCCTACATTGATGCACCTTTTTGCACCCCACTGTTGAAGAGCAGTTCGGAGATCACAACTGCACCTTTGAACACGATCGAGCACCTGTTGATAATGCACGGCCTGTGACGGAGTGGTTACACGACAGTAACATCCCTGAAATGGACTGGCCTGCAGAATCCTAACTGGAAACCTGTAGAATACCTTTGGGACGTTTCGGAACTCAGACTTCGTGCTAGGCATCACCGACATATATCGATACCTCTCCTCATGCAGTACTCCGTGAAGAATGAACTGCCATTCCCCAAGAAACCTTCCAGCACCTGATTGAACGTATGCCTGCGAGAGTCGAAGCTGTCAGTAAGGTTAGGTGTGGGTCAACACCATATAGAATTCCCGCATTACCGATGGAGGGCGCCAAGAACTTGGAAGTCATTCTCAGCCATGTCTCAGGTTACTTCTGATCACGTAGTGTATATCCGCCATCGGTAATAAAGAACAATACAAAAGACAACTACAAGGACTTTAACGATGAAATGGGAAAGAACAAATTCCTCATCTCACACCCCAGATTTAGTGACAAATGACCCAATAGATAGCCCTGCAAAACTGGAAGATTGTTTACGGAACTGTGTAAAAAAATCAAAATAGAAAAAGTGAACGGTGTAAGCTAAACATTTGCAACGGAGCGAACTGGAAGAAGTAAGTAAGATTAGGGTTGAACGCCCCGTCAACAGCGTGGTCTATAGAGACAGAGCTCACGCTCGGATGGGGAAATAAATCGGACGTGTCCTTTTAAAGGAACCATCCCGGCATTTACTTGGTGTGATTTAAGGAAATTACGAAAAACCTAACTCAGGATGGCCGGAGTAGAATTCGTACCACCGTCCTTCCAAATTGGAAGAGCAGACGCGTCGTGTTTGTGTGGCAAAGAGGTTGTACTGCTAATAGGAAACTGTGTTGAAATTTTCCTAGTGTTCTAGTTGTTCGGCAAAATTATGTATTGTTCGTCCGGTCATTGGCGTGTCTGTTCGATGTTTTCAGTTGTGTGTGTAATGTGCGATTACAACAGCTGGGTGTAAGCAAGGGATTCATGATTAGTTCTGTACAAGAACATGTTACGACTCTTGCGTTCCGTTTTGAATCTTGTTCAAATGTTTGTAGACCTTATGGGTCTTAACTACGGGGTCATCAGTCCCTAAACTTACAAACTACTTATGAACTAACTAATACTAAGGACGGCACAAATATCTATGCCCGAAGGGGGATTCGAACCCCCGACCGTAGTGGCCGTGCAGACCGTGACTGGCGCGGCGCAGTTCCTTCGGCCAACGCAGCCGGCTTTGAATCTTGAATTGCTTTTTGTAGCATTGTGAACAAAACGTTTATTTGTTTTCATTTCTGTGAGAGGTCTATGCAGAATCTCCCTTGCTTGCATTTAAGAGGGTTTGTAACTTAAATAGTGGCAACCGATACATGTTTCCAGCTGATATTTTCCGTCAAAGTAGCCACCAGCGTTGTCTAGAACCCGTTGCCGGCGATGTGGAAGACGTAGTATACTGTTAGCAGATCCTTTTCTGTTAATGGTGCGAATGGAGTGGTGTACTGCCTGTCGAATCTCTGGAACAGTTCTGCAGCGAATGCCACGACTTGAATCCTTCTGAATCAAATCAAAGTCACAAGGACTTAAGCCCGGGAAGTATGGTGAATGGTGCAGTACTTCCCAGTCCCATTGACCGAACAGAGCAACCACAGCTTGCGCTGTATGCGCCCGCGCATTGCCGAGCAAAATGGTAGGCGGGGTGCGTAGAAAGTGTTGCCGTTTCTTTCGCAAAGCTGGCCGCAGGTGATGCTCCAAAAACGAACAGTAATACTGTGCATTGACGGTCTGCCGTGGAGGAACGTAATGCGCTAGGATAATACCATCACAGTCGTACACGAGAATCACCACGTACCACCGTTCTGTAAGACAAAACCGATTCCACGCACGCTTCTTGAAGATCTTGATTGTACTGTCGTGTTGTACGACCTCTGGCACATTCAGTCTTGATCCAACTCCTTTGTTTTCGTTTCGAAAACAGTCCGCACGCTCACAAGTGAATGTGTTTCCCTCGACTGTGCACACGCCGGTGACGTGAGTCAAGCGAGTCCATTTGCTCGGAGGTAAGCTAGGTATGTCAAAACGCGTGCTGTCAGCGACAATAGTAAATTCCATTGCATAGGGTCTCCACAGCAGTGTTACCACTATATAAGTTCCACCCCTTGTATTTTTGACGGTAATATATTCTTACTATATGACTCCAGTGCCAGCTGTCACCAGTGCCACATCGTTACAGCGCTAAGTATCTGAATTTAATTTGTGTCAAATTTAATTTGCCAGTCTAGTTCATTTTCGGTAGTACTGTTTTAAGAGGTTTATTCCCGCGTACTTGCAGATTTCGTTTGTACTACTGTTTTAATTGTTTATTCTATCGTATTTGATAAATACCGTTGTGTTTAGTCTTCGTCTTTGACCGGTGTATTTCAAAACAAGTCAGAGACCGTTACTAAGCTCGTTATCAGTCAGTCCAGTGCCAGCTGCCAAGAGTGCCGCAGCGTTAACAACGGTAAACTGCCGGACTCAGTTTTGTTGATTCGACAGTGTAGTTACCACTGACCACAGTTAAGTCAGCAGCCAGCCGCCTTCATTAGAGTACTAGGCTTCTTTAAAGTTGTTAATTGCTGTTAATTGTATCGATAGGATGGATAGGATGTGTGCCTGCTGTGTGCGGACGCAGGAGGAGTTGGCCGCGGTTCGCGAACAGCTGAGCGTGCTGTTGGCTACGGTCAGCCGTCTTCAGGCTGCTGTCTCGGGGTGCAGCGATGGTGGGGAGTCTGGTTCGTCGAGTGGGACACCTCAGGTGTCTCACGCTACGCTCTCTGTCCCTGCTACCGAGGCACCTTCAGGTGTACCGGACGTCGTCGAGCCGCCTTCTCCGCAAGGGGAGTGGCGGGTTGTACGGCGTTCGCGTCGCTCGAGGCGGAAGGCCAATGTGGAGGCTGGACGTCCGTCCGCGCCCGTTCGTCCTGTGAGTGGAGGTGTGGCCACTCCTTCAGCAGGGTCCGAGCAGGTGCACGGGGGGAGGGGATTATTAGTTATTGGGAGCTCCAATGTCAGGCGCGTGATGGAGCCCCTTAGGCAGATAGCGTCCAGATCTGGAAGGAATTCCAACGTGCACTCGGTGTGTTTGCCGGGGGGCCTCATCCGAGATGTGGAGGCGGCCTTGCCGGCGGCTATCGAGGGTGCGGGGTGCAGTCGACTGCAAGTCGTAGCTCACGTCGGCACCAATGACGCTTGTCGCTTGGGTTCTGAGGACATTCTCGGGTCCTACGAGCGGCTGGCGGAATTGGTGAAGGCTGCTGCCTTCGCACGCGGGGTGCAAGCAGAGCTGTCGATTTGCAGCATTGTTCCCAGGGTTGATCGGGGTCCTTTGGTTTGGAGCCGAGTGGAGGGTCTGAACCAGAGGCTTCGCCGACTCTGTGACAGTCATGGCTGCAGATTTCTGGATCTGCGTTATCGGGTGGGGAATTGTAGGGTGCCCCTAGATAGATCAGGGGTGCACTACACTAAGGAAGCGGCTACTCGGGTAGCAGAGTACTTGTGGAGTGCACATGGGGGTTTTTTAGGCTAGGCGCTAACTCTGATGAGCACTCGCCTGTCAGTATTCAAGCAGCGAATTCAGGCCACGTTCGGAACAAAAATTCGAACATAAAAATATTAGCCGCGAACTTACAAAGTATTAGAAACAAAGTTCCCGAATTTGCAGCGCTGCATGGAAGTTATTGCGCTCAGATAGTTTTAGGCACCGAAAGCTGGCTAAATGATGATGTGGCAAGTTCAGAAATATTTAGCGAATCGTGGAATGTATATCGGAAAGATAGATCTGATACAACTGGAGGAGGAGTGTTCATCGCTGTGGACAAAGATATTGTTTCTACTGAGATCGAGGTTGAAAGTAACTGTGAAGTTATCTGGGCACGCATAACAGGTCTAAAAGAAGTAAAGTTAATAGTTGGGTGTTTTTACCGGCCCCCCAGTGCTGCTGTAGCAGTTTTAGAATCATTCAAGGAAAGTCTACACCAGGTAGTGCATAGGTATCCGGGCCACGTAATATTAGTCGGAGGTGACTTCAACCTTAAGAGTATAGATTGGGACCTCGCTAGTTACATTTCAGGCGGTACAGACAAGCAGTCTTGCGAGCTACTTTTGAACACATTCTCCGAAAACTGTCTTGAGCAGTTAAACCGGCAACCCACGCGCAATGGAAATATTCTAGACCTTATAGCCACAAACAGGCCTGACCTTATTAACGATGTCTGTGTAGAGACAGGAATTAGTGATCACGATATCGTCATAGCGTCGATGGTGACCAAAGTTCATAAACCAGTCAAGAAGGCTAGGAGCGTGTTTTTGTTGGGAAAAGCCGACAAGCAAATGTTACGATCGCACTTAGAAAATGAATGGGCATCGTTTAATTCTGGGACTATGGATGTAGAGGAATTGTGGACTAAATTTAAATGCATTGTTAATGAAGGGTTAGAGAAATATGTGCCAGTAAAGACGATTAAGGATGGAAAAGATCCACCGTGGTATAATAATAATGTTAGAAAGCTGCTGAGAAAGCAAAGGCTGTTGCACTCTCGATTCAAAAAGGAACACGCAAATAATGACAGGCAAAAGTTAGTAGAGATTCGTGCGTCTATAAAAAGATCGATGCGTGAAGCATACAATAATTATCACAGCCATACCTTAGCAAAAGATCTTTCCGAGAACCTGAAAAAATTCTGGTCCTATGTAAAATCGATAAGCGGGTCAAAGCCCACTGTCCAGTCACTAGTTGATCATTCCGGGGCAGTAATAGAAGAAAGCAAACGGAAAGCTGAAGTTCTATATTTAACCTTTAAGAAATCTTTCACGTAGGAGGACCGCACAAATATACCATCATTTGATCAACGTACCAATTCCGAAATGGGGGACATAGCAATAGGTATTTCCGGTGTAGAGAAGCAGCTGAGAGAGCTAAATACGAAAAAGTCTGCTGGTCCGGATGGAATACCAGTTCGGTTTTACAAAGACTATTCTGCGGCATTGGCCCCCTACTTAGCTTGCATTTATAGCTAATCTTTAATTCAGCGCAAAGTTCCTAGTGATTGGAAAAAAGCGCAGGTGACTCCCGTGTATAAGAAAGGAAAGAGAACTGACCCATACAATTACAGGCCAATATCGTTGACATCGGTTTCATGTAGAATTTTGGAGCATATTCTCAGTTCGAATATAGTAAATTTCCTTGAAACGGAAAAGCTTCTTTCCATGAATCAGCACGGGTTTAGGAAACATCGTTCATGTGAAACTCAGCTTGCCCTTTTCTCACATGACATCTTGCGAGCCATGGACGAAGGGCAACAGGCGGATTGTGTTTTTCTCGACTTCAAAAAGGCGTTCGACACGGTACCACACTGCAGACTGCTAACGAAGATAGGAGCTTATGGAATAGGTTCACAGATTTGTGACTGGCTGGAAGACTTCCTAAGTAATAGAACGCAGTACGTTGTTCTCGACGGCGAGTGTTCATCAGAGACGAGTGTATCGTCAGGCGTGCCCCAGGGGAGTGTGATAGGACCGCTATTATTTTCTATCTATATAAATGATCTGATGGACAGAGTAAGTTGTAATTTACGGCTGTTTGCTGATGATGCTGTGGTGTATGGGAGGGTGTCGTCTGTAACTGACTGTAATAGCATACAGGTTGACTTAGACAAAATTTCTAGTTGGTGCGAAGAATGGCAGCTAGCTCTCAATGTAGAAAAATGTAAGGTGATGCGCATGAGTAGGAAAAACAATCCCATAATGTTCGAATACAGCATCAGTAGTGAGCTTCTTGATGCGGTCGCGTCGTTCAAATATCTAGGCGTAACATTGCAGAGCGATATGAAATGGAACGAGCATGTAAGGACAGTTGTGAGTAAGGCAGACAGCCGACTTCGGTTTATTGGGAGAATTTTGGGAAGATGTACTTCAACTGTAAAGGAGACCGCGTATAAAACGCTTGTACGACCACGTCTTGAGTATTGCTCAAGTATTTGGGACCCGCAGCAGATCGGTTTGAAGGAAGACATAGAGGCGGTTCAGAGGCGAGCAGCTAGATTTGTTACCGGTAGGTTCGACCAATGCGCGAGTGTCACGGAAATGCTCCGGCAACTCAATTGGGGATCGCTGGAAGAAAGACGACGTTCTTTTCGTGAATTTCTGTTAAGTAAATTTAGAGGGCCGGAATTTGAAGCTGAGTGTAGTACGATCTTGCTGCCGCCTACTTACATTTCGCGTAAAGATCACAAAGACAAGATAAGGGAAATTAGGGCTCGTACGGAGGCATATAGGCATTCTTTTTTTCCTCGTTCAATTTGGGAGTGGAATAGGAAAGGAAATGCCTAGTAGAGGTACAGTGTACCCTCCGCCACGCACCTTACGGTGAATTGCGGAGTATGTATGTAGATGTAGATATTCTATATCGAGTGTATAGTAAGACAGTTGCCAAAATTCGAGAAAGAGAACATACATGTTAATGACTAGATGGGCAGATTATAATATTGTAGGGGAAAAAAGGAGCAGGGACGCAATGGAGATTTGAGCACGGGTCAGATCTCTCGAATACCGCATAACCACGAAACCGTGGCGCTACTAATCAGCTCGATGATGGACATCTTTACATGATCTTCTCACGTGTAGATCTGGTATAGCAGCGATTGGTGTATCACGAAACGGACCAATCGTTCCGCAATAATCGACCAAATATGTTAGACAGTCGAGGAATTGGCGGCCACTGCAGCAATTCAATTCGATGGGCTATGAAGATGTTTTAAGCATTACGTGCTGCGTTTGATCGCACATTATCCGATTACAATGTGACCGTTAACACGCGCAGAAAGTTTGGGAGGACACTTCAGAGTTGTAACGCTGACTTGATAGTGTATCTGTAATGTGTACTGGGGGTGGGGAGGGGAGTGCAGGAGGGAAGAAAACACTACCCAAACTAATACCGGGTGCTCGTCCAGTGTGGCGATGCATGAGGCGTTCAACAGCCCTCACCACGTTGTCTTCAGACTCTAGCCGACCATCGTGCTGGTGCAGATAGAAGTGGGATTTGTCGGTAAAAACAATATTGTCCGATTCCATACCTGTCGTTCATCGTACCATTTCTGGCACCAACGCCTGTGGTATAGACTCTGTGGTAAACACAGCAATGGGCAGATGCTTTTAGATTCCAGATTTCCTCTCAGAAAGGATACAGTGCTTTGCAATTGACAGAAAGTCATCGAGTAAAACAAAAGTGATATCTGGAGTTCCCCAGGAAAGTGGTATGCGGACCATACTGTATCTTGTCTTTGTAAACGATTTAGGAGACAATCTGAACGGCTCTCTTAGACTGTTCGCAAATGATGCATCGGTTAGTAAAGTTACCAGAAGATCAAAATCAACTACAATATGATTTAAATAAAATATCTGCATGGTCCAAAAATTGGCAATTGACCCTAAATAATGAAAACTGTGAAGTCACCCGTAAGAACTCTAAAAGAAATTCGTTAAACTTAATTTACGCGATAAATCAGTCAAATCTACAGTTTATTATTTCAACTAAATACCTAGAGATAACAATTACAAAATACTTAAATTGGAAAGAACACACAGAAAATATTGAAGGGATTTTGAACCAAAAGTTACGTTTTATTGGCAGGCCACCCAGAAGATGCAACAGTTCTGCGTCTTAATTTGGAGCATTGTTAAGCATTGTGGGATCCCCACCAAATGAGACTGACGGAGGATATAGAGAAAGTACAGAGAAGGGCAGCTCGTTTTGTATTATTGCGATATAGGACGAGTATGTCACGGAAATGATGCACAAGGTGGGATGGAGATCATTAAAAGAAAGACATTATCCGTTGCTGCGAGATCTATTTGCATAATTTCTTTCACCAACTTCCTCTTCCGAATGCCAACATATTTTGTTAGACCGAAATCGGAAAGATTTACGTGTTCCTCTTTCCCGCGCGCCATTAGAAGATGGAACGGTAGAGAAATACCATACAGGCGATTCGATGAACCCTCTGTCATGAACTTAAATCTGATTTGCAGAATTTTTATGTAGATGTTGATGTAAGCTACATCGAATGGTACACACAGACACTGGATGCTGCTCAACAGACGGAATCTGTTGTTATATGGTTTGTGATGTGGCAGAGCAGTCCATCACAGCCATGTGGACAATACGCCTATCATCACGTGTACTGGTGCAACGTAATAGGTGCCGTCGTTCTCGTCGCTCCGTCGTTCCCTCCTGTTGAAATGTTCAAATTTTTGTAAATGTATTGGACCAAACTGCGTGGTCATCAGTCCGTAGCTTACAAATTACTTAAACCTAGGTAAACTAACCTAAGGACAAACATACACACACATGCCCCAGGGAGGATTCGAACCTCCATGGCGAGCAACCGCGCGCTCCGCAGCGAGACGCTTTAGACCGCTCGGCTACTCCACCGCGGCTGCAAGGTTGCAGATGCTTTATATTCAGCAGAAGAAATAAGTACAAAACACTTATTTCTTGGTGAAACTATGGCAAATAAAGATGAACCTCTGCCTGGCCCGTCAGGCATGTCGGGTAGCCGAAAAATAAAGTGGTGGGAAGACAAGAAAAAACTAATGGATGAAGAGTGAGAGAAGATACTTCAAGAAAGTGAAAGTGGCATCGAACCTTTAGACTCTGACTTTGACTTCCACCCCTCTGACGTATCTGAAGATGAGTCATCCGAACATGAAGACGATGATGAATTGGAGATGGAGCAAACATCAGCAACACCAGAACCGGAACATCGCCCAACACGAAGAAAAACTCGTCTGGAGAGCTGATATGTAGAGTGGAGTGATAACTCTGATAGTATTAGAAACTTTCCTTTCCGCAGAAATGAAGAATTGTTGATTCCTCCTCCCGAAAATGAACCAATAAGTTAATTCCGGCATATTTTGACAGATAGCTTCATAGAAAAATTAGTAGAGGAAACTAATGTTTATGCTGTAGAGGTTTTCTTATTGGAGAAAACTAAAGAGAAACTATTGATTTTTCTAGGACTGTTACTGCATATGGGCCACATCAGATTGAATCGACTGCAGGATTACTGGAAAAAAGACCCATTGTTCAACATTCCAGTTTTTTCACAAAAGATTAGCAGGAATAGATTTCTATTGATCTTGAGGGTGCTACATTTTGAAAGAAACCCTGAAGAAGGAGAACCCGCTCCGGATGACCGGCTTTATAAAGTTAGATGTATAAGATACTTATTCAATGAGCGAAAGAATGAAATTTATTATCCCGGCCGGGAACTCAGCCTAGATGAATCTGTGGTTTTGTGGCGTGGTCGTCTTACACTTCGACAGTAGATAAAAAACAAAAAAACACAAATATGGCATAAAGCTATATATGCTTACAAATCCTACAGGTATCATCTTAAATTTATGGTGTATACCTGCATGTTGGACAATTGCGGTGGTAAAGGCCATGCTGACAAGGTAGTACTAAAACTATTAGAGGAAAAACTGAATGTTGGGCACAGTGTATTCATGGACAATTACTATAACAGTTATGCTCTTGCACGGAAGTTATCCCAAAATGAAACTCATACTACAGGCACGTTAAGAATAGACAGAAGAAATTGTCCGACAGACGTAAAGAAAAAAGAAAAAGCTAATGAAAGGAGACACAATAATAAAATATGCTAATGGCGTTATGATAGGAAAATGGAAAGACAAAAGACAAGTACGCTACATTTCTAACGAATACAAAAATGAAATGGTCGACAGCGCAAACAAACGAGGTCAAATAAGGCAGAAGCCACTTCCGATAGTACAGTTTAATAAGTTTAAGTCAGGCATTGACAGACAAGATCAAATGCTTGCCTATTATCCATCTGAAAGAAAAACTATCAGATGGCCATTGAAAATTTTTATACACATTTTACAAATGATAATGATAAATGCTCACAGTTTATATAGCAAATACTCTGGAAAGAGAGCCAACCTCTATAATTTTCGTCTAGCAGTGATTAGAGAATTACTAGGGCAGCAACCTGAAAGATAACCTGCCGGAAAGCTTACCCACAGGTTGACGACAAGCAAAGAGAAGACACCTTCTGGAAAAATAATGAGAAAATATTGCAAAGATTGTCATTCTAGGGGGAAACGCAAGGATACAATTTATGTGTGTGATTCGTGCCCCAATGCTCCGGGTTACTGTTTAGATTGCGCATAGGCATAGTGTCCTTTTTTTTTTAAATCTACCTTGCAACATTCTTTAGAGGAACATCTTGTGTTATTCATGTAATCTTTTGTACCTCATTTCATTGCTTTTGATTATTTTAATTTTATTTCGATTAGTTACCAGTTTATAAAAAATACTTCTTAGTTTTGATATTATTCATACTTATATTGCTGATGATTTAGAAATAAGCTTATGTTTTATGAAATACATTGTATGTACTGTTTATATTGTTCATTTGTTGTTTTCACAAAATATAAATGCAAATTAAAAAACCACATAAAAAATGAAAACTAAAATCAAAACATTCAGTGGCTCAAAACTATGAAAAGATACTGTCAAAATACGATCACGCGCCAGAGCGTGAAGTGGCACCTAGCATCATCGCGCCAGAGCGTGAACGGCAGCGAACGTGTTAATAACCAAACCGGTTGAAATTTACATAGGCCGCATTGGGGTAACGCAATGTGACATCTAGGAATGCAAAACATGCCTCGCTTAAAAAATTCATGCTGTGCCCTCAAAAGGCAAAGTTAAGCTCACCGTCGTTTTCAACATCCGAGGTCCGATACTCATAGAATTCCTCGAGCACGGAGAAACCATTAACAGTGACGTGTACTCTATGAGGCACTCCGTAGCCTAAGCAAGTCCATCAAGGGCAAACGGCCTGGGCTGCTCACGGGCTGAGTGAGTCTGCTACATGATAACGCGTTCCACACACCTCCAGTGTCACACAAAGTGTACTGGCCAAGTTCAAGTGGAAACAACTTGAGCATTCGCCCTACAGCCCGAAAATGTCGCGCTGTGACTTCCGTCTCTTTGGTACACTAAAAAAACATCTCAAAGGAAGCGCTGTATTCGGACGACGGACTGTAGGGCACAGTAGAGAACTGGTTCTTGTCACAGCCACAGGAATTCTGGAAATAGGAAATCATTCGGCTCGTTAAACAATGGGATAGTTGCGGTCAGGCCGATGGTGATTACTTTTTAACAAATAATTCAATTATACCCACAATGTCGTTTCGTACCATTCCGTTTGAACACCCATCGTAGTTTAACGTGCCGAAGAGGACGAGTTGATTCGACTCGGAGCGCAAGATCGGACAGGACGAGGATGGGGAATGAAAGTGACTGCGTCATTTACGAAGGTATCAGTCTGCAGTCACCTTAATCACTTTGTAGAAATCGCTTCAAAAGTTGATCTGGATATCTAAAACTTCCCTATGGGTTTAAACTGTGAAATCGACGAACGAAAATTTCTCCTGAGCGCTGGACGAAGGTGGTGTTGCAGCGACATTTAATGGAACAGCAGTCAGTCATTCTGCTCGACAATAAACGCTGCCACACTGCTGCGGCTGTCTAGGATGTCTTGCGTCGCTGGAAAGGGAGATTCTGGAACATGCACCGCACTCATCCGACATGAGTCCCTGTGATTACGGACGTCTTTGACAAAGTGAAGAACCACTGCGAGAAATCCGGTACAACGACAGAGATCAAATCATCCATGCCTTATGGCTGTCAAATGGCATACCAACTGAAGTAGTCACGTAGATTTGATACGACACCTTCAGGACATTTGACAAAAGGTCACAAATAATAATATATTGAAGGTACGTGACTATAAGTACGTCTGTCAATAAAGTAATTTCTGAGAAAAGCAATAGTTGCCATTACTTTTTATACAACCCTTGTTAAGCCCACACATGATTGTGACGTTGCACTGCAACCGTATCACTTTGCGTAGATGTCTAATGTCAATTCCGTTCGTAATGACCGAACTATGAGCCGAGATTCTAGTTTCATCGCCTGACGAATACCAATGCCTTCTACCTTGCCGGAATTGTTGATATTTCTACTTTTATTTGGTGCACGAATATTACATACACAGTATTTAGAAAAGGGGTGGTAGTATTTGAGAGAAAGTGTGCTCTTTCGGGCATTTTTGGCTGGTGCCCACTTTGAGCTACCATGCAAATTAAACCGCAATTAGAAGAAAAATTAGCTTTACAGAGTTTAAAGTTGTAATTATTCTTTCTTTATATGCGAAATTTCCTTGCTTTCTGATTGGTCGTTTTGTCCTGAACTCCTTCGAGTGATGGATATATAGTGCTACCGTTTGTCTAATGGTGATACGTGCAGGAAGACAATTATTGAACTATATCTACATCTACATATTTACTCTGCAAATTACATTTAAGTACATGGTAGAAGGTTCATCGAACCACTTTCATAACATTTCTCTACAGTTCCAGCCACTAATAGTAAGCGTGGGAAAGGAACACCAAAATCTTTCAGTTTTCGATCTGATTTCTCTTATTATTATGATCATGTCTCCTTATGTACGTGGGTGCTAACAAAATATATGCCCATTCGGAGGAAAATGGATATGATCGTATGGCATCCTTGGCCTGGAGATCTCATAAGGGATTGTTCGGGCGCCTGGAGCAAGTGTTTCTAATTGAGGCGTCGTGGACGAGTTGCTTGTCGATGATGATGAAATGATGATGAGGACAACACACATCACTTAGTCCTCTGCCGGGGATCGAACCCTGGCCTCTCACGTTGTAGTCTGCGACACTATCGTCTGTGCTACGAAGACTGTCTACTAGCAGGAGAAAGTTGATGAAAGAAATTTCCCATATAGATCTCGCTACGACGAATAATCGTTTTCATGACAAATGAAAAACCTTCAGCCGTTATTTTAGGACTTTTATTTACTAGTTTCGAGAATACATTATTGTCATCTTCAGACCCTTATAAGTATCCGTGCAATAATGCACAACTAGCCATCCACTATAATACTGCATTACAACCTCTCATACAAAGATGTACCCGACCCATCGTCTCGAAACAAGTAATTAAAAGTCCTAAAATAACGGCTGAATGTTTTTCATTTGTCAAATTAATACATCGCCGTCGTCCCATCATCTGTCTAACCAGGATGGACATACAGAGAATAATCGTTCTATTCCGTTGTCCATGCCCATAGATCATCGCATTACTGCCGGCGCAAACGCCTGTGGTGTTGACTCAGTGGTCAACAGAACAGTGAAAGCCCTGTGAATTATGCAATGAGATGGGTCCAATAGGTCCCTGTGCTCCGTCGTTCGGTGCTGCAGCCAGCGGCTAGACATCCGCATCAAAGTTGCTTGGCAACGTCTGGCACGATCACAGATTAATCTGAAGGATAATTCGTAATCCCTGTAGGCAGCTATTCTTCCTTGATCGAACTTGGAAACGTCCTCGAAAGACGCTCAGCGTCTTTTCGGAGCTTTACTGATGCTGAGTTCGTAAAACAATGATAAATCCATTGAGTCCATACGGCCGCCTGTTGGCCATTTATATAGTGTTTGCAGGTGGCATTACTGCCGCACGTGATGTCCACCTGCGTTCAGATGCTTATCATGTGCATCTCTCATCGCCGAGAATGCACCCTGCAAATTTCATTGATTTGGATGTTTCCTTCCGTATGCTGCATTATGGGCGACCAAGAGCTGAATGTAACATTCATACACCAAACAAAAGTAGACATTTCCAGAATTCCGGCTAGACACAGCACATCGATGATCGTCATTCGATGTAACCAGAATATGAGCTCAAAGTCAAGGGTCTATCATTATGATACGGATAAGGGTTGGGCGATAAAAACCTGTGCTTTTTCAAATTGCGTATCTCAGTAGATTACTTATTTATGGAACGTGCCGTCGCCATAATTATCCTTCTATGTCTCTTCACTACTCAGAAATAAATTAGCATTTCCTTTACTACGTCATGTGACAGTAACGGAGCACGGCATCATACTAAGCTCCTTTGGGCAGGTGTCACAATGTCTTGGGTTATCAGCGTATTATATTAGACTTGAGTAACTCTACTTGTCCCAGGTGATACTCAAAATGTTTCTAAATGGTATACATGTCATATGTTAATATCAAGTGTAGAACACTGTTCAAACGCCCAGGAATGTAAAAGACGTTTCCTTCAGATCTTTTTATTTTTATGGGTCATCAGTCCCTAAACTTACAAACTACTTATAAACTACCATATACTAAAGACAACACAAAGGGGGGATTCGAACCGGAGCATAGTGCCTCAATGCGCTTGGCCACTTCGCCGCGGCTCGGATCTTTATGTCTTCTAAGATTTTCAGTTCGTGAAATAACGTCTTCAAGAAAAGATAAATCGTTCATTCTCTCAATATACGCTGGACAGCCGAACTGATCGCTGAGTACCAAACTTGGAGACATTGCTGTCCAAAGTATCGGGTGCTGGATTTCCATGCTTTACGGTGGCACCATCGATTGAGACTACCAGGTGTCGTGATCAGACATCGTAATTCATGGTATCGCACACCTGACCAATCGCAGTGAAGTTTGCTACTCGTACGGTAATTACGTTCGGTGTTATAACTTGTTAAATAGGGAAAGTTTTATTATAACCACCAAGTATATACTGCGTAATTTCCTGGTTGATCTTTTTTACTTGTGTATTATATAAATGAATCTAGGTAGTCCGTTCGTGTTCGAGAAGGGTTCAGTGGCATAGTGCCACAGAACGAAATAAACATACAACAAAACGCACCTGTACTGCGCAAAAAGCGAAGGGAAGAATAAATACCAGCTCAAAGTTTCAAGTAGATGCTTCCCTTGAGAATGGTTTATCTTAAATCCTCCAGTCCCCGTTAATGCACATTTTCTCGTCGTCTCTAGCATTCTAAAAGCTTCTCAAAGCTTCTAAAAGCCTCGCTCTCTGGACAGCATCAGGCGTAATATTTTCCTCCGCTTGTAGGATAAAACTGAGTAGTGCATAAGGTCTAAAAAGGTTAATTTTAATGGTGTCAGATAAAATACATATCGCTAAGAAAAGTTAGTGAATGTTGTCTTCTTATGCTCCTGTTTTAATTACGACAAGTATAATATGAACGTTTCGAAGAACGGCGTCTAATATTTTGAGATATGGTGGTACTCACCGAGAAAGCAGTAACATATTTAGTTAAGGTAAGACTGGATACAGTCACAGGAGTAAGTGAAATACAGAGTTCAGCATCAATGGGTAAAGTTACAGAGCATCGTACAATACGCTTCAGACAAGTATGAGCCGAGTAAAATTGCGCGGAGCGTGAAAGATCCACCGCCGTTTGTCAGCTGTATCAGAAAGCTGCTACAAAAGCAAAGAGAGCGTCAATGCAAATTGAACGTAGCCATAACCTCACTGACGAGCAAAAACTGAAAGATGTCATAATTAGCGCAAGTGGGGCTATGCTTGGTGCCTTCTACGAATTTGAAATTAAGATTCTATGTACCGACTTTACAGAAAATCCGAAGAAGTTTTAGTCTTATGTTAACTATGTAAACGGATTAAGACCATAAGCCCAGATACATTGTAACCACAACGGCGTTGAAATAGAAGATGACACACAAAAAGCTGAAATATGAAACGTCTTATTCCAAAGCTGAATTACAGGGGAAGATTGTACTGTAGTTCCTCCTCTAAAACGTCGCACGAACGAAAAAAATGGCAGATATTGAAACAAATGGCAAAAGGATAGAAAAGCAACTGAAATCGCTACATAGATGAAAGGCCACCGGACCTGGCCTAATGCCATTTCGACTCTACGAAACGTATGGGAAGGAACTTGGTCCCGTTCAATCATCAGAGTACCGTAAGTATCTAGAGGAGCGAAGTGTCCCTAATGAATGGAAAAAGCGCAGCTCATTCCAGTATTTCAGAAGGGTTAGCGATCAGATGCCCTAAACTGTAAGGCCTTTGTTGTCAGTCTGTTGCAGAATTTTGGAACATGTTTTATGCAGGAGTTTTATGACGTATCTGAAGACCAAAAATCTCCTCTGAACAAATCAAGATGGATACCGAAAGAAACGATCATGTGAAACCCAGATCGCTCTACTCGTTCACGAAACGCAGGTATATGGCGTGTTCCCGGCCTTTCGGAAGGAGTTCGATACGGTGCAGCTGATGAACAAAATACGAACGTCACAAACTGTGTAACAGGATACAAAGACTTTCTAGAGAACAAAATACAATGGAGAGGTCTTGTGCCGTATCCCGAGGGAGAATTATAGAACCGTTATTTTTCACAATATACAGGATGTTTCAGTAAGTGTGTTTGCCTCTGTAACTTATAAAATAATAGGTAACGGGAAATTTTAATGCGGTAGGTCAATATAAGAAATGTTACACTTTCTGCGGAGCTATGAACAAAGTTTATTGTATCATTTTACAAAGAGTTACAGCACAAAGATATAAATTTTTAAATGGAACAATAGTTTTTTCTATCGTGCATTGGATTCGTTGAAACCAGCTGCGTCCAAATCAATTTAAACTACATTCCTATCACTGTTAGTTTGGGAGCTACAACCCTTCAAAGTTTAGGGGGCGGAGGCTACGACAGCGTAGCTGACTGGCTGGTGGTCATGAGACAGTGGGCCGTGCCCCAGGGGATAGCCACTCGGCCAGTCAGATACGCTATCGCAGCCTCCGCCCCCGGAACTTTGAAGGGTTGTAGCTCCCAAACAGTGAAAGGAATGTAGTTTAAATTGATTTGGACGCAGCTGGTTTAAACGAATCCAATACACGATATAAAAAACTATTGTTCCATTTAAAAAATTATATCTTTGGGAAATGATACAATAAACTATGTTCATAGCTCCGCAGACAGTATAACATTTCTTGTGTTGACCTACCGCATTAAAATTTCCCGTCACCTATTATTTTATAAGTTACAGAGGCAAACACACTTAGTGAAACACTGTATATACAGGGTGTCCCAGCTATCTTGTCCACCCAAAATATCTCTGGAACAATAACAGCTATTGGAAAACGACTTTCACCGGTATCAATGTACGGCTGGGACCCATGAATGCACATATTTGGAAACATTCTAAAACGAAAGGAAATGTGTTATTTTTAACACAAACTTATGTTTTTTTTTTTTTTTTTTTTTTTTTTTTTTTTTTTTTTTTTTTTTAATGGACACCCTATATTTTTTTCTTCAGCAATCCATAGCATGACAAATCACATAAACAATGGCGTTGATTGCATCGCAATATTCCAATTACATCCCGAGATATTGCGACGCGAAGTTGAGGCTTGAAATATGCGAAACGCGCGGCTAGCGCGCGTCCTGAGCAGCACTGGGTTCCCGCCAGTTCAAAAATGTTCAAATGTTTGTTAAGCTTATGGGACTTAACTACGGGGTCATCAGTGCCTAAACTTACAAACTACTTATCAACTACCTTATACTAAGGACGGCACAAATATCCATGCCCGAGGGGGGATTCGAACCCCCGACCGTAGTGGACGTGCAGACCGTGACTGGAGCGCCTCAGTCCCCTCGGCCATCGCGGCCGGCGTTCCCGCCAGTCTCAGGATAGCAACGTGACCCATGAAAATCCATTTTATATATAAATGAGTTAATAGATAACGTTGGAAGTTCTATGAGACTTTTTGCGGATGTTGCTGTAGTGTATCGAGAAGTCGCAACGCCGGAAAATTGTAGCGAAATGCAGGAGGATCTGGAGCATACCGATGGTGGCTGCAGGGAGTGACAATTGACCCTCAGCATAAACACATGTAACGAATTGCGTGTACTGAAAGAGAGTGACCATCTATTACACGATTAAGCAACTGCAGGACAATAACAGGAAGCAGTTTCTTCAATATAATATCTGGGAGTATGCATACGGAGTGAATGAAGAGGAGCAGCTTCACAACAATTACTGATGAGTAAGACAGATGCCAGACAGCGATTCATTGGAAGAATGTTCAGGAACCTTAGTCAATGTTAAAACGTTTGTAAATCTTTCATTGACATTGTGTCTGTTCTTTTCGGACAAGTTCGAAAAAACAGACACCATTTGTTGACATTAACGGCCGTAATTTTACGACTTCGGAATATTTAAACCTTCCACCGTAATAAATTAATAAACCCAACGGTAGAGTTGAAAATTTATGCTGGACCTGGTTCCGAACCAGGATTTCCCGCTTTGGGCCAGCGGTCACCGTAACCAAAGTTTTTTTTTTTAATATATTTTATTATTTTTCAATGGTCGCTATCAGTAGGGATTTTTCGTTTTTATATTTTTTTATTTCTTATTTTTGCGAGCCGCGCCGGGATTGGCATCCGAGTTTTCAGTTTTTTTTTGTTTTTTTTTTCGCCTTAACCACTTTTTTCCATCGATTACAAAGCCAGAACGTTAACCACTTTTTAATAAAAAAATGAAAACAGAAACAAATGTGTCACCTCCTCTCGTGAGGGTTGTCACTGCAATTAAATTATCTGTACAAGAAGTGCAGCATTAATGGCGTCTGATAGTTAACGTACTGTACATAAGATCACCCTCGCGGCGAACAGTGGGACGGAATCCCCATAACGTGGGCAAAACCCCAAGAAGACGTTTAATTTACACAAAACTCATCACACGAGGGTTTTTGAGATCGCTGATTACGAATTTGATGGTAAAAATTGTCTAAACGAAATGGAGGAGCTAATATAGCAACGTGACCCATGAAAATCCATAATAATTTATAAATAATAGCTTATACATATTATTTAGACACTAATAATTAATACACTGCCAACATGATTTGTGTATTATAACAAAATAACAGAATATTTGTCGAAAATATGTCGGAATAAACTTCTTCAATAGCACCCACACTGTAATCCTATACATATTATAAATGCGAAAGTTTGCATGTTTGTTACCGCATCACGCTAAAACTACAGCACTGAATTAGCTGAAATTTCATATAGAGATCTCTTATGTCTTGGATTAGGACATAGGCCACTTTTCAAAACGTTTATTAAGAGTTATTTATTTGAAATATATCCATAGAAATACGTAACGGTTGTAAGAAGCTTCTAATATAACAACAGAAGCAGTTATAGGGTATGTCATGTTTAGCCGCATTTCCGCTTTCGGCGGGCGAACGGTACGGACGTGCGGTCGCAGTTAACCAGTGTTTGTGTTGTTTTGAAGACCTTGGAAGCACCGGCAACAGGCGGTCTCAGTGTCGTTTACGTCGCCGGGGCTTGTAAGTACCGCTTATTGTTGATTTTGGTGGCGAGGCGGTGCATCCGCTTTCCGCTTGTTCACCATGTCGGATTCTCTCAGGAAAAACACGTTAAGATTCTCGTTTGACAAGAATACTCGTCATGTTCAGCCTACTGCTTTAGAAATACATGACTGGTTGTATGAAACATTTGGTATTTCAGGAGAAATGCTGAATTTACTCAGCTTGACAGTGAAAAGTACTGTGTTTTTGTCAAGTTCTATAATTCGGTTTTGTGTGACAAGATTTTACTGCAAACTAAGGGACAGGTTCAGTTTCTCCACCGGGATGATTCTGTTAGTTTGGTTGATGTTAGCAATGCCAACTGTGAACTGAAGACTGTTAGAATTCTGAATCTTCCCCCAGAACTGGAGAATACTGACTTAGAACAGGTTCTTTCGAGGTATGGCCAGGTGAAACGCATCGAGTTTGAAAAATGGTCCAGCAGATATAAAATACAGTGCTATAATGGCATACGGTCCGTACAGATGTGTGTAAAATCTGACATCCCCTCCCACACTATGGTTTCGGGATACAAGGCTCATGTTATCTACTCTGGGCAGCAAGCAACATGTCATGTTTGTAACGAGCCGGGACATCTCCGTGAAAATTGTCCGCAGCGGACATTTGTTCTGAAGAACACCCTGCAAAAACGTTCCAGATTACAGTTACAGGATTTAACACCCACAGCCACTTTACGCGGACCCGTTACTGTTGCCGCAAAGGAAGATACCGAACCACCTCTTATAACCTTTGATGACTTCCCTCCGTTGCAGACAGGAAAAATAAATGCATCACTCGCTCCGAAGACAGGTGGCGAGAACGGTGCGAGTCGTACCAACGCTAACCCCGTAAGTTTATTGCAAGAAACCGGCATAAAATTAAATGACACTGCACTTCTTCGAGAAGAATCCGTCGCTGAAATGAGCGTGGATGTTCATCTGCCTACCAGTGAGCCTCAGAAAACCAAAAAACGACCCCTGGAACCGGAAACCGTGGACTCGGTAGAAGGCGACTACGGTGGTAATTCAATTCAAACACCGAGGAAACAGAAACCGGAAACGGTATTGCCCGTGATGCCTGTCACACTTAATATGGAACCGCCCCCAGATGTGCCCATGGAAGAAGCTACGGTATATCAGACGCCGGCAGCAGATGTACCTGTCCCCCTGAGTGACGTCACTAGTGCAAGTAAACAGCCGGCTACGGAGGCAGAGGCACAGCGGGACACGGCGCAGCGTCAACAGCGCGCGGCCCCAGTAGCCGATGCAGAGCTCACACCAGGAGGCGGAGTGCAACACGCCTCGGCATCACGTGTTGCTCTCGCTGACCTCCCAGCCGAGGGCAGCGTTCGGGACCCCGAAAAAATTACCAGCAGTCAGAAATCTCTAAAACCACAAAGTACCACAAAATCTACACGCGTGAAACCAAAACCAAACATGAATGTGGCACGCAATAAAATGAGGAGTGAAGGCGTAAAAGATCAGCACGTAGACAACAGAACGCACGACCCACAAACTGAGACAACAGAACATGATCCTGGACCAAAGCACAAACCTCGTGACTAGGTGGTCTCAATAAATTACCCGCCACATGGACAATAGAAGGGTACTCACGTTTTTGACTCTAAATATTTGTGGGATAAGTAATGCTAAAAAGATTAAAATTTTAGAGAAATTTCTTAGAACTAATGATATTGATATTGCTTTTTTACAAGAAGTGGTATGTGAAGAGGTGGGTTCCCTTTCATCATACAACGCGTACAACAATGTTGGCTCGGCAGGGAGGGGTTGCTGTATTTTAACCAGGCACGGACTGGAGTTGCAGGACGTAGAAAAAGAACCTGGAGGACGTATAGTCAAAGGTGTTATGAATGGGGTGACTGTTTTAAATCTTTACGCTCCCTCCGGAACGCATAATAGGGCTGCAAGGGCAACGTTTTTTACCGAAGATGTGCCATATTTTCTTCGGCAAGCGAAAGATAACTTCATCATGGCAGGAGACTTCAATTGCATATTAAGGGCGATAGACTCTACAGGAGCAACACCATTTTGTGGTCCTCTGCAAAATCTGATTGACGCACTGAACTTGAAAGATGTGGTTGAGCGACTTGGCATCACGCGTCCACACTACACATATGTTTCGACTGTCGCATCGTCCCGGATTGACAGAATCTACATTACAACGGGTATGGCCGTGCAAGATTACGACGTTATCCCTGTGACCTTTTCCGATCATCACGGCGTGATTCTCCGAATAAAGGGTTTCCCTCGTCCTAAAATATTTGGCAGGGGATACTGGAAGTTAAATTGCAACCTGCTCCACGAACCATGGGTAAAGATGGAGTTCAACGCCCGTTACACATCGTGGGTTCGCCGTAAACGCTTCTTCCGGAATTCCATTGAGTGGTGGGAGAATCTTGTAAAACCCGGTATTCGGAAACTATTTACCAATGCTGCCTACAGGATAAACGAAACCAGGAGGAAAAACATGGAGTACTATTATCTCATTGCCCGTGAACTGCAAACTAAAATCGACAATGGGGAAGATCGAGCAAGTGATTTGAAAAAAATAAAAAATAAAATTTTAGAACTGCAGGAAAGAGAACTGGATGGGAAAATCATCACTTGCAAAGACCACGGGCATTTGCCAGATGAGAAGTGGAGTATTTATCATCTCGCAAGAGAAAGGAGAAGGTGCCAACAGAGATATGTAAGTTCCATACTGTCTGCAGATGGCTCTGAATATATTAACCGGGAAGGCATTAAAGAACACTTCGAAAGTTTGTACCGATCACAACCACCTGATGCTCTTACAACAGCCACACTGCTGCAAAACTGTGCGTCGCAATTAACCAACGAAAGTGTCACTATGCTGTTGGATCCGATATCTGAGGAAGAAATTGAGGATGTTATCAAAAGGTTGCCGAAACGTAAAAGTCCAGGAGTAGACGGTATCCCCTATGAATTTTATAAATCCTTCTGGTCCGTTATCAAGGAAGAGTTTATGGAGGTGACGAGAGAGAAACAAAGGTATGGACGTCTCTATTCCGAAACTGAACCTGGAATTATTGTACTCGTTCCAAAGAAAACGGTGTCACATAGAATTACGGATTTTCGACCAATAACTTTGTTATGCGCCGACTCGAAAATCATCTCTCGTGTCATGGCAGCCAGACTAAAGCGCACACTTCCAGAGATCATAGGACCGGAACAGACGTGTAGCGTACCTAAGAAAAGGATTATAGATGGACTTTGTCTGTTAAGGGATACAACATTCTACGCATGGAAGAATCAGCAACAAACGGTTGGGCTTCTGAACATCGATTTCGAGAGAGCCTTTGATAACGTCAGTCACCAATACCTAAGGACAGTTCTACGGCATTTCAAATTTCCGCAGGCAACGATAGACTTACTGTTACCGACAAGATACCAAATGTTTGCCAAAGTTCAAATCAACGGGAACTTTACGGAAAAGTTCCCTATCCAACGTTCTGTTAGACAGGGTTGCCCTTTGGCTATGATTTTGTTCGTCATATCCTTGGAGCCACTAATCCGCACAGTTAGCACCTCCCTATCTGGGTTGCAGGTTGGTGCCCAACGGTTTACCTTGAATGCCTATGCTGATGATGTTACCATTATAATTACAGAACCCCAAGATACTGTAAAAGTGGCAGCAATACTAAACGACTATAAAAATGCAGCAGGGGCAACCATTAACCACAGGAAAACACATCTCCTGTGGCTCAATGAAGGTGCCCAACCCTTCGCACATACTTTCACTGAATCTGTTGAAATGGAAGTGCTAGGACTAAAACTCCGAAAGGATGTAAATGAGCTCCTTTCCAATAATTCTAAAAGCATAGTGGACAAAGTACGGGGAGCTCTTATTGCAAATAGTACGAGGCAACTGAACATCATACAGAGGATCGAATGTGTAAATACACTGGCTCTCTCTAAAATGTGGTATGTTGCACAAGTCATCCCAATCGACAGACAATGTATTGCACAAATAAAGAAGTACATAGGTTGGTTTGTGTGGAAAGGTAAACTATTCCGGGTGGCCAGGGATCAGTTGACACAACCATTTGCTGAAGGAGGCTTATCTTTAACTGATTGTGAGGCAAAATGTTCAGCCCTGATTGTGAAAAATCTCATACATACCCTAAAATTACCGGCTAGTCAGTCAGATTTGCTAAAGGCTGGGTGGGGTATCGTAACAGGCAATACAGGTGACAGAAGGCTACCGGCAAATCTACTGCGTACATTGCAGACAGCAACATGTGTTTTAGAGAAATCTCCAAACGTAACGTTCTATACGACAAAGAAAATACTCGAGACCATTGGTGTAAAAGCTCCATATCCTCCAGCAATCCAAAAGAAACTCAAAGACTTAAATTGGAAACATGTCTGGTCCAATTTTGCAGATAAATCGATATGTTCAACGTTGCGCTCATCAGCTTACATGTTTATAAATGATTTAATCCCGACTGCTGCCCGTCGCCACAGAATAAAGCTCACCGGTCACCCGTATTGCCAGCACTGCGGATTGGTCGACACTGCCATCCACCGTGTAGTAGGCTGCTCCAAAATAGCGGATCTGTGGAAATGGATCAAGTTTAAATCGGCAGGATTGCTGTCTCTGAGTGTCAACGACATCAACACGAAGAAACTGGTGTACATGGATGTAAAGGCTTTCCCAGTGTCCAAGACCAGAACTCTAACTTGGTTCATATATTCGTTCATCAACTACGCCCTTGCGGGAGGTGGATCTGTGAGCGACTTTCGACAATACATCCTCCGTGCAAGAAGAGAAATCCTCAACGATCCATGGAAAAGAGAAAAATTTGCACCGTTCATTCACTTTTTGTAAGAAAACTTGTTTCACAAAATTATAACTATTTGTAAACACATTTAGTAAATAAAGTTTTCGTTAAAAAAAAAAAAAAAAAAAAAAAAAAAAAAAAAAAAAAAAAAAAAAAGCCGCGAAGGTTAACGCGACATGTTAGAAACGTCAGGTATTTTGGTCAATGGTTCGGGTCCTGCTATAGTGAAATTTTTTTCTTTGTTATTGTTATCTTTCTTACTTTCGAATATACGAAAAGATTCTTGGATACTGCCAAAACGGCTTAACTGATATATAATTACATACACAAGAAATCTGAATGTTGGCGTTTATGCCGCATTCATTTTCATTTGTTGTCACAAATGAAGGAAGTATGTATAAGACTTTAAATAAAATATGCTCTAATACCATGGCAAGAAAAAACATTGACGTTTTGTGTAGAATGGGATCTAGATACCAAGCCCTATTTCCTGCACAAAGCGCGAACTGCCACGTATAAATAGCGTACGTAAACTGCAACGAAAGTAGTAGCAAATGCACTCAACAGATGGCAGGCGGTACGCTGCAGTTAACATATGAAACGTTATAGATGTTCGAACATTGTGATGTTATCGTAATTCCTTAAAATTGTATTCTCTTTGGATTTCAATGAATAATAGTTTCTTTGGTGATTTCGATTATTTATAGCATTCGAACGTTTGCATTTAGTTCTTTTGTTGGTTCGCTTTGCATTTGTAGGTTCTCAACAGTTACATTTTTAGTTCCTTTTGTCCTGTTTTTTACCACAGTTGCTATATTATAATATTATATTGAAGGTATTTCACTTAACTGTCTATGCAACTGATTTAATAAAATATGCTATTGCCATATGCATTTCGCCTTTATTTTGGAAGGCATCATCAGTGGCAATATTTCATGGATACAGCTTTATATCTGGTTCTCATTGGTTGCTTCCAGCTGTTGTGCTTCAATTCCGTGCATTTTGCTGTTTTTGATGCGTAGGCATGTGCCTAGTGGTGCTAACTGTGAAGTGCTGGAACATCAAAAACAGCAAAATGCACGGAATTGAAGCACAACAGCTGGAAGCAACCAATGAGAACCAGATATAAAGCTATATCCATGAAATATTGCCACTGATGATGCCTTCCAAAATAAAGGCGAAATGCATATGGCAATAGCATATTTTATTAAATCAGTTGCATAGACAGTTTAGTGAAATACCTTCAATATAATATCTCAACAGTTAGTTTCTCCGTTACATGTCTTTTTTATCTCTTTACTTTTCTCCGTTAGGTTTGTTGTTTATTTTGTTCCTTTACTTGGCATTTGTTTTCGATTAATGTATTGTTGTTTTTGTAGTTCAAATGTTTGTTAAGCTTATGGGACTTAACGATGGGGCCATCAATCCCTAAACTTACAATCTACTTATCAACTACCTTATACTAAGGACGGCACAAATATCCATGTTCAAGGGGGGATTCGACCCCCCCCCCCCCCCCCGTTATTGTAGTTACTTACTGTCAGGGGTGCCATCCCACAAGTTGGAGCTGAAGGTGGGTGTGCCTGTTTTATTGATGCGTAACGGATGCACCACGATTATGCAATGGCACCAGGTTACGCATCACGGACCTGAGAAGGCATATCGTGCAGGCCACCATCATCACCGGTGGAGCCAAGAGAGAGAGACTGTATTAATACCACGAATTCCCATCATCCCATCAAACTTGCCATTCCAGGTTAACCGGTTACAGTTCCCATTGAAAGTGACCTCCTCGATTACTATAAACAAGAGTCAAGGACAAACATTAAAAGTGGCAGGTATTCATGTGGCCACCCCATGTTTCTCGCACGGACAGCTCTACATAGGCTGCCCCCGTGTATCGAGAGCTAGAAATCTCTACGTATACTCGGAGAACAAGAAGTCTCGAAACGTCGTTTACAGGGACGTATTGCAATAGATTTTTTGCTCTCCATCCGTTCCAAGACAATTATATATTCCGTGCTAACAATGTCGCAAACAGTCATGTAGTTATTTATGCCCTTTCTTGGCACTTCAATGTCTGTCTATTGTATCGCGGGTAACACCGCGGGGAGCAGCTAGTTTAATAATATAATGAAACAGTCTTCAAACTTCCATACTTGGCAATCCTCTCCAGTGCTACTCGCACTTCGTCTCCTGATTTAGCCAAGAACACGGGTCATCTGCATATGCGCGACAGATAAAAGGCAGTCAACACCACAGCCCATGTAGCAATGGCTCAAATGTTATGGCAAAAAGAATCATCGATAGCGGACAGCCTTGTCGTACTGATCGTGAGATAGTAACAGAACCTGCCACACGGTCATTGGCCAATACCCGTGACTCGTCGCATCGGAGAAGCCGCAGGACACCTCTCCCAGCACTGCTTCAAGAAAGTCATGACTCTATCAAAAGCATGGTCAAATCCTAATGACATTAATACGCCGTGAATGAGGCAAGTCTTTGCAAAGGCTATGATGTCAAGATAATCACTTAGTGCTATATGGATGTTACTTCTGACACCAAGACATGTTTGATCCGTAGAGATGACTTAAGACACGCTGGAGTCGGGCAGCGAGAATCCTCGTAAAAATAATGAAGTCACAATTTAGTATGGTTAACGGTCGATAACGTTCTACTCTTTCTCGCCCGGACTTCTTCGAGACCAGCATTATCAGTCCTTCTAACAAACGCAGTTGGGAGTGGGACTTCAGGTGTCATCAGTTCTTGATACATTTCTATCCAGCCAGGAGCCATTATGTATTGAAAGGCGCGGTAGAACTCCACCGGCAGGCCATATGGGCCTGGAGATTTATTTGTTGCTCCCCTATGGAGAGCGCCATCGAGATCATCAGCCATAATCGCATCTATAAGAATCTGCGCAGTTTCCCCATCAAGATTACCAGGTATGGAATGGAGCGATTCATCCATTTCTGTAGCATCCTGATTCACTTATGTACGCAACTGATGACAGTGGTCCACAAAAGCAATGGCGATGTCATTCTGAGATGTCAGTCGGCGAGCTTCTGGGTATCAATCGCGTGCACCAGCGCTCTCCTCCATCGTTGCGTCTCTCGAATAATGCGATGCATGGAAGGAGCTTCTCCACAAACTTGGTCCTGACATCCCGCACTTTAGATTGTTCCCTCAAGACGGCGGCGAATAAGTGAAGTAATCTTCGCCTTAATCCGCTCAATTTCAATCTGTTGTCCAGTAGACGGCGCTTGGCCAACACGTTCGAATGCCGTAAAATAAAATTCCATGGTACGTCGATGCCAACTCGTTTTATCACGTCCGTATTCTATCAACGTGCGACGCAAAGCGTGCTTAGCGCATTTTAGCCACTATCGAAATGTTGATGAATATGTCATAAAGCGTCTCTGGCAATTATTCCACGTCGCTTATATGTGCTTTCTGCACTCTAGATCCATCAGATGTGAAATACTCAACTTGCCAGGACCTCTACTGAGCCACACTCTCTGCCGTAGAAGAGAAACAGTACGAATGTAGACGATGTGGTCAGAGAAGGCTATAGGCCACAGCTCGGCATCAAGTGTTACTGTTGTGAGTGCGTGAGACATAGACTCGGCCAAGACGACTCGCTGCACGCCTCATAAAATATTTGTAGCCAGGTAGATTACCATGCGTACGTTTCCATGTGTCTAAGAGTTCCAGTTCTTGAATTAGAAATTTGAGTTACTGGCACGTGTTAAAATAGGTATGTTGATTCTTTTTGGCGTGCACACAGTTGAAGCCTCCTCCAAGAACAATGTGATCATAGTTGCCTTCAAATAATGGGGCTATCTCTTCTGAGTAGAACTGCGAGTGTTCCCTTCGTTTGTCCGTGGCGGAGGAAGCATAAACGTTGATGATCCGGACGCCATGGAACGTCACAATAAGGCCCCTAGCCGATGGTAAATAAGCGACATCTTCAACAACGATACATTCTCTGGGAAATATGACCGTCCCACTGCCGTTATAAGCAGATGACGTCAAAGACAAAGACAAATGTTTGTTAAGCTTATGGGACTTAACTACGGGGTCATCAGTCCCTAAACTTACAAACTACTTATGAACTACTTACGAACTAGGACGGCACAAATATCCATGCCCGAGGGGGGATTCGAACCCCCAACCGTAGTGGCCGTGCTGACCGTGACTGGAGCGCCTCAGTCACCTCGGCCACCGCGGCCGGCCAGATGACGTCAAATAAGTATCATATCCATAAATATCTGGAAATGACTCCAGTTGTAGAATGGCAATATCGAGGTCTGACGCCCGCAGCATTTCAAATGTTTGTAAAGTTATGGAAACTAAATGCTGTGGTTATCGATCCCTAAACTTTCAAACTACTTAAACTAACTTATCCTAATAACTACAAAAACAACCATGCCCGAGGGAGGACTCGAACCCCCGAAATGGAACGACCGCTACAACTGGAATAAATGTCTACAGGGGTATGTTAACCGGTCCTGTAACATTTCCTTTCAAAAATGTTCAAATGTTTGTATAGTCTATGGGACTTAACTACGGGGTCATCAGTCCCTAAACTTACAAACTACTTAAGAACTACTTACAAACTAGGACGGCACAAATATCCATGCCCGAGGGGGGATTCGAACCCCCGACCGTAATGGCCGTGCAGACCGTGACTGGAGCGCCTTAATCCCCCCTTTTTTTTTTTCGGGTCTCCTTCCTCCCCTACAACCCGTCCTTCCGCTCACCAAATTCGCCTTCATCGGCCTTTGGGTAAAGTAATTTCTTCTTCTTCTTCGTCAGGCGAAGGTAGTGGATCGCTTCCACGATGAAATCAAAATCTTCCTCCATAGATAACAAAATAAAACTGATGTGCCTCCGTCACAGACATTTTTTTTTCCTGGCTCTCCGAACGCATCCGAGTTCGTCTTCTCGAAAAATGAATGTTACCGTTTTGTTTCTATCGTTTCTTTGCAATTCAGTCAACTTCTTTGCCTTTTCTCTTTATTTATCTTCTCTTAACTTGTGAATCGTGAGCAGCCAGGTTTTTTTTTATTATTATGATAATAGACATTAATCCAAAAGGGGGATGTTCAGTACATCAGTAAAGGAAAGGCGTCCTCTCGCCATTTAAATGTAAAACTTATTGAAAAAAAATGTTAACATTAACAGAAAATAAAGGGATAAAAACGCTCTTATTAGAAGGACATCAAATTACATTTTATCTTCGTGTTCCATGTTTTTAAATGTCTGGGCTTCTCAGAAATTCCCACATTCTTCTCTGAAAACTGCTTCTAAAAAGTTTGCATAGTTGCGCTTGTAGTGTTGTTTACGGGATAACTGGCGAAGTTGCTGAACTATATACATGGAGAAGTCCTCTTCGCCTTTAGTCGTGCTTGACATTAAATAGTGGACGAAGTGTCCTTTCAGCCAGTTAACTGAGTTCCGTTTTGTTTTAGGGTACGGAACAGTATCTGGGTACAAGAAATCGTCAGGTGTAATACGAAGAATCGATGTTCTTGTGATGGCTGCAAGCTTTTTACGAATATAGTTCCAGACGTCTTTCACCTTGGAGCACACAAAAAGATGTTCATCGCTGTCCATTAAGCTGCACGTTGCACACAGTGGTGAGTCCACCAAATGTATGGAATATAGCTTGGAGTTGGTGTGGACTTTCCTGTTCACTAAGCGATACCAGGAGGCTCTGACCGCAGTTGTCAAATCACGGCAGTGGATGGTCTTCCAGATTATCGGCCATCTGTGGTTGGGATATTTTTGTTCAATGACGTTCCGGTTCTTGTTTTCCATTAACTTCTTATAAACCTTATGCGCCGTCATGAGCTCATCATTTGGTATGTTTAGCTGCAAGTAGCTCAAGTCGACTAAAAAGGTTTGAAAATGCGACATAGCGCTCGGAATATGTCGGACGTTGATTGGAGGCTGCAGACTGGTTGGCGTGATCTCGTTTAACAGGTGGGCTGTTAAACTGTTTGGCGAGTTCTTCCAGATCTTGTATGTATTACACACGTATAGCGCCCGTGCCTTATTTGCAACATGCGTAAGATTTAATCCACCATCACAAGTGGCCAAAGTGAGCGTGTCGTATTTTACTTTGAAGATGTACCCTCGAGTGACGAAGTGACCCAAAGCTGACATAATTCGTTTCATTGTCTCGTGTGGCATCGGTAAAACTTGTGCAACGTAATTGATCTTCGATGTTATGTAAACGTCGGCGAGGGTAACCTTTTGTACGTCATCAAGTTTTCTGATGTAGTGACTCTGTATGCATGCACGCAGACGTGCGAGAAGATTCCTGTAATTGACAGCGATCGTGTGCCTTATGTCACTCCGGTATTCGATTCCTAAGCATTGCAGTTTGGAGACTGGAGTTATGTATCCATGGTGCTGTACTGCAACCCCACATCCTATGTTCATAAAACCACACTTTCTTTCATTTAACTTCGCCCCTGAAGCAAGTTCGTATTTGTTAATGATTTGGAGAGCTGCTACTAACTCCTGGTCGTCCGTGACTAAAAAACCCACGTCATCCGCGTAAGCATTGCAGGCTATCTTGATTCCATTGATTGTCAATCCTCGTAGACGTTGATTTAGTGTCGCAAGCAGGGGTTCAATGGCGATAGCAGAAAGTGCCATTGACAAAGGGCAGCCCTGTCTCACCGAGCTCTTTATTCTAATTTCTTTTGTGAGTTGTCCATTCACTAATGCTCTTGTTACACCTTTACTGAGAATTTCACTTATGAAGTTCGTGAAGCGCTGCGGAAAGCCCATAGCAAGCATGGTGCTCAAAAGGTACTGGTGGTTCACTTAATCAAATGCCTTTGCAAAATCAAGTGATACTAGGGCACACTGAATTTTGCAAGCCTGTGCTGTAGCAATCACGTCTCTGTATTCACATAAGTTTTGTTGGATTTTTCTGTCAAGACCCACGCACGTCTGGTATCTGCCTATTACTGTATTCAGCATCAGTTTCAGTCTACGGGCAAAGATTCGTGCCACGATTTTGTAATCACAGTTTAGGAGCGTCAGAGGTCTAAAATCGTCAATATGTCTGCTTCCTGGGTGTTTAGGGATGAAAACTGCAGTTCCTTCTACCAGTTCTTGAGGCAGATTAAAATGTGGCTGCAACAATTCATTGTACATAGCTAATAATTTTGGCTGCAGTTGTTCTCGAAAAGTATGATAGAATTCCGCAGTCAGTCCGTCAGGGCCCGGTGACTTGTTTTTGGGGCTTCGTTGGATGGCATATTCCAGTTCCTCTTCATCAATGTCTGTAATAAGGTTCTCAGCTTGTGCATCACTTAATGACCCTTGAAGATTGCGTAACAGCTCCTGTTGCATTATTGCGTCGTTGCTTCCCGTTGCCAGCAGCGATTCCAGGTGAGTATGAATTGCATTTTTTATGTCGTGTTGCTGCACGAGGGTGGTCCCGTCAAGTAACCGGAGTTGCGTTATAATTTTTCTTTTGCCTCTCTTATTCTCGCGTATTACGTGAAACATAGAAGGTTCTTCCTGCTCTATGAGGTTATTGGACCGAGACCGGACTTTGTACCCATCACACTGTTGTCGTTTAAGTTTCACAAGTTTTGCTTTAATACGCTTTATTTGTACGTAATTGACAATTATCGTCGCGTCAGATTTATATAACTCTCTTAAGCAAGAGAAGTAAAATTCGGTAGTCTTTTGTTGCCAGTAATACTTTTCTCGTGAATAAGTCTGAAACATACTCCGTTTCTTTGGTTTGGCATGTTTGAGCCACCATTCCGTCACCGAGTTGTACTGAGCTCCTTTACTTTCACATGCCCTCCACGTGTCATTAAATGCACGCTGGCATTCTACATCATGGAGAATGGAGTTATTTAATTTCCACGTGCCTCTGGCCCGGTATGTGCCTTGTTTGCACATGTTAATCGTACATATATATGCGGCGTGGTCTGATAAAATTGTCGGCCAAATTTCGGAATGTAGGACGGTGGAACTAAGTTGTTCGGTAACATATATTCTGTCCAGCCGACTTGCAGAGTGGCTCGTGACGTACGTGAATCCTTGTAAACTGCCGTGCAGGTGTTCCCAGGTGTCAATTAAACGCAGATCAGTGACAATACGTTTCAGTTCCATCGATGTGTTAAAATTGGGCGTCTGGTCTTTACGGTGCAGCACACAGTTAAAGTCACCTGCAAGTATTAGGTGATCATAATTCCTTCCAAAAAGCTGTACAATTTCACTGGTAAAGAAGTCTGCCCTGCCCTGCCGATTGCTACTGCCGGATAACGCATACACATTAATTATGCGAGTGCGGTGAACCGTGACTGCAATTCCCCTGCTATTCGGTAATTTTTCCACATCAGTCATTATGATGCCTTCTTTTGCCAAAACAGCTGTTCCGAGATCCGCTCTGTGGTGTCGCACAAGTACAAAGTGCGCGCCACCTACTTTCGCCGCGCGCCGCCATGCACGCACGGCGCGGCGTTCTCACGACGACAGCCACGAGCGCCCTCTGCGACAACTCCGCTCGTGGCCACCGCTGAATGACTTGCCACTTCGGAGTGAGATAGCAACCAGTTAGGACCTTCGTAATCAGATAGGCACCAGTGAAGACTTTGCTATTGTACAGGCACTAGGCAGGCCTCTAACAACTATGTATCAACATTCTGCAGTAATATGTAAAAGTTAAGTATTGTTACATTCTGTGCAATATATATCTCTTTCTAATTTACTCTAGTGTTTATAGTTTCTGGCTGCTCCCCTCCGTACCTGCACCAGCGTGCTATTTTTGTTCCTGTGTCGGGCTCATTCCACTCGGCCACGACACCTACGACGAGGCTGGGACAAAAAAGCGGCGACGAAGTTGGGACACAAAAGCGGCGACGAAGTTGGGACACAAAACGCTCCACTTCCCGGATTGGTGATAGCCGTATATCCGGCAAGTCGTTCAAGTTCTATGGCAGTCACTTCTTGAAGCAAGATGATATCAATGTCGGCAGCATGTAAGAGATCCTGTAACATGGACAGTCGCAACCCTGACCGGATCTTATTGATGTTGAGAGTGGCTATTTTATAAGCTTGCGACTGATTCATGGGTTTAAGGTTTTTCAGCAGTTAAGTTGTCCTCTTAGGGTGGCTGGGAATAGAAGGCGGTTGGGCTTCAGTCGAGGTGACCATCGTGCCACCTTTTGTTGTTGTAGTCTGCTCAGTCGAGATGGTAGAGGGTTCCGTCCCCAATTTCTGGACCGCGGCTGTGTCTGCGTTCGCCTCTGTTTCTTCCATTTCCTCTGCCCAGGATTTGGAACATGTTGACTGAAGCAAAGCCTCTGCTTGTCTTATTTCTGCAGATGGGGTCAGCGCTAGTTGTGAAACCGGGATAGACTCTGTGCCACCACTCGACCCTTGATGTGAAATCGACTCAGAAGAGGCAGACATCTCGACATCCATTCCTGCCGAGACCGGTTGACTCACATCAGCACCTACAGAATTTTCATGGCGGATCTTACTTATAATCTTCTTTGCTTTTTCCCGCAGTAATGGGGCGACTTGATTGGCACCCTGGTGGGCTCGTCTCCTTTTCTTAGTCTTCTTTGGCGAGGACGACCCCTTTGATGACTCCGAACTATCAGTATCAGAAGTCCGTTGTTCCATCGACTCGTTCTCATCAATAGATTCAAGATCCATCGACTCCCGTACTTCATTAGGCCCAGGTATAGGGAGGGCTTCAGTCAAACCTGTTTGTTCGCGGTCTGGTTCACTCGGTCCTGCATCATCACTCATTTCCATGTGTGTGTCTGAGTGAATCTCGGCACTTGAAAGGACATCAACGTTTGAACTTGCAGGTACGCGTTCGGTGACTGACTGCGCAGCAGCAGGTTTATCATTACCGTCTGATGGTGGGACATCCGAAGGTGGAGTCGCGGCTTGCACTGCAGTTAGCGCCGACGAGTAAGTCAGGGGCAGCGTCGTGGTCACGGAGGGACGCGCGGCCTCCCCGGCTGGTATCTGCGCCACGCGGCGTTGTAAACACTGCGCTCTGACGTGACCTGTTGCGCCGCAGCCAGCGCAAGTCCTCGGCTGTCCATCGTACATAACAATTCCACGGTGTCCGCCTACAGTTATGTAAGAGGGGATATGCTTTGTTAGGTCGATCTTAACCTGTCGCACACCGCTTAACACAGGGAATTTATGGCTCGGAGAGAACTTCTCCGCAAAATTGTTCAACACCCTGCCATACGGCGCAAGGACCGCATTAATTTGTTCCGCCGTTGTTTCAAACGGCAGCTCAAATACGCGCACCGTCCGAATGCCAAGTCCTGCATGTGTGACAGTCACCTCACCGACAGCACCGTCCCTGTATTTAAATTTCAAGGCCCCTCCACTGTTTGCGACAACTCGATCACATACGTCGGAGTTGATAACTTTAAGGTAAACAACACTAGTGACGATAGAAAAGTTAATCCCAATTACTTCATCGGCAGATATCTTAGCGGTTTCTTCTAACCAATTTTCTACTTCGAAAGAGCTCGGTCTAGGGTGAGTCGTGTCAAAGGTGAACTTCAGGGTATCTATTCTCTTCGTCTGATTCATGGTTTCATTGTTTTCTCTACAGTTAGGACGACCCTGTATGCACGCGACTTACCGCGCAGACGTAAACAAACTCGCCACGGCGCGCCGCTCTGCCGGAGGTCCGCACACCGCCGTAGCCGCGACGAGACTGTCCCCTCGGCCACCGCGGCCGGCCATTTCCTTTCCTCCTCCATGTTGCCATGGATGACGCACAACAGTTTGCATTTGTACCGCAATGGCAGTGTACGCGAGGGTTGTAGTAACTCACCACTGCACTGTGTGAAGAGTAGAAACTCTGAAAGTTCGGCAACCTGACGTCTTCTATAGATGTCCCCACGAAGATGATAGCACGCAGGTCGGAGTTCTTGATTGAGGCTGAAATTATTATATTATTGACAGGAACTGATCTAATTACGAAATAATACTTTCTTGTGGGATGCAATCTAGTTTATTTAAAGACTGCAGAAAACCAGCAAACTGCATAATGACAAACACTTGACACAGATTGTCTTAATTGAAATTAAATATAAAGTCTTTTCCCTTGATCTAAGATGATTAAACAGTGTTTTATGACCGCCTATGTATGCATGTTACTCCACCAAGTGCGCGTACTGAAGTCACTACCGAGCGCCTGTTCTGAACTGAAGAGTGGCGGCTCGATGCAAGGCTGCCTTCGTTCCGCAATTTGGCGCCTAAACATGGCCGCCGTGCATCGTCCGTCTTATATTAACTGTTTTGGTTATGTTTTTAGCAATTGTTAATATGTTTTACCTACTCAGGGAATAGCTTGGCTTTGAGGGGTATTTCTAAATTGAGTTTGACTTTGAATATATTATTAGTTTATTAAATATTAATAAAAATATGAATGCGTTTGGGCGCGTGACCTCCAGTGCTACAGCCAATCGGCGTCCAGTGCCTGCCGCTCGGGGTCTTCCCTAGAATTCGGGGAGATTTGTCAGTGCTCTTTCCCATGAGAACCTGACCTATTGTACCACCTGTCGTGGTTCTCACCAGCTTTTACCATCTGTCATCTAATGGTCCTAACCGGCTGCACTGAAGCAATACTCCAGTCTTAATACTGTATGATGGATTTAAGCCAGAAATATTACACCGCGCGCACCGTAGCAGGGCGCAACATTTCACGGAATGACTGAAACTTGATCTGCGTTTGAATTGTATTGATGTTGATAGATCCAATTCTGTAAGCCTGTAGTTGAATCATATGTACAAGGATGCTCATTGAAACACATAAAGAGCGTCAGTATGCAGAAATATCGCACTATCGGGTAGCATAATCTCCTCCAAACCCGCAGTCGTTAGCAGACGTTTGTTTTAACAATAACATCCGCTGCTACATCAGCGGTGGATGATTCATCTTCAATACCTTCGTGCCATGCAACGTTGCTTGAACGCTAGTCGGCAGTCGAAGCCCCTGTTGAGTCAATATTCATTGATGTGTCTTCAGTAGACGACTGACCATGGCCCCCACGAGGGTGGGGCTGGGTGGACCCATGGGTCCAGGGCCCGGTGCTGAAGGGGGCCCGAGTCCAGTCCTAAATTATTCAACTTTTTGGTTACTAAAAGTAAAAACAAACTAGAAAAAAAAAAATGTTGAATGTTTTTCATCCAACAAAATTTTTAGACGATTCTGCAGGCATTGTAGTAGATATGTATCATAAACCACTTTCTTAAACTATTTTTTTCGATTGATGCTCTTAGTTGTTGCCATTGGTTGGTATTGTATGTGTGTATTAACTAAGGTGACCAATCTATTGTGCACCCTCTTCAAATCGATTCATAAATATTAAGACCGTAGGGCCAATTCGGCCCCTCATAGCGTATCACTGCATTTTAGCATTTTTCTTCTATTACTGTGTATGAAATAAAACCAACAGTTGTCTTCCTGTTGTTTCAATATGCGACGACAATGCCATACATTCCAGCACTGATTGCGGTAGGGCAGCTGGGGATGGCGGTCATGTATGCATGAGTTATGCCTGAGTGATTGATTGTGTGAGTGAGTGTGATCTTTTCTGACGGTCATAGCCGAAAATTTACAAGTTGTATGAATGTGAATGTGAGTTTGTCGGCCGCGGTGGCCGAAGGGATTGAGGTGCTACAGTCACGGTCTGCACGGCCACTACGATCGGGGTTCGAATCCCCCCTCGGGCATGGATATTTGTGCCGTCCTTAGGATTAGCTAGTTCATAAGTAGTTTGTAAGTTTAGGGACTGATGACCCCGTAGTTAAGTCCCATAAGCTATACAAGCATTTGAACATTTGAATATGAGTTTGTTGGCAGCTCAGCGATCAACTTTATGGTGAGTTGCTAGCAATCCTCATATTATTAATATTCCAATCAGGACCTTACATTGTTAAAAATAAAAAAAAGTACACATGATCGTTACACTGAATTATCTTTCACAATAAAACTGTTTGAGGCCAATTTGGCGCCAGAAGTTCTTATAAGTACTAGCTTCCATGGGATCCTTCTAGTATTAAATACCAAGTAGACTAGATAGCAGCTATAAAAACAGGATATAATCAGTTCCTTTGTCCATTTTACTCTGGTTGTCATACTACTTAAGGATTCGTCCTCAAGCCATGCCGTTGGCGCTGCAGTTTGACTTTATTTCTGGCATGGCTTGAAAATGAATTGATGGATCAGCTTTCATTGTAATGTAGTGATAGATTTTTGCCTTTCGCCAATTTCCCGCGAAGATGAGTTTTTCAGGTGTGTACAGCAATTCCGCCTTACCTGGTGCTGCGTCTGCCAGAAGTACGAACAAGTGTTCTGTTAAGCTAAACTAGGGCTTACTGTGGCCCAGGGCCGTAGCCAGGGGAAGGGGGATGAAGGGGAAAAATCACCCCCCTCCCCTGAAAAGTCTCACTATTCACCTAATTCCTTTTAAAGTAATTCAGAAATATGCTGAAGTTCCTTCTTCCAGATTTGTATCGAAAATAAAATTTAATATTGTCTCTATTTAAATACATCTGCGCCTTTAGTTCAATTTATTTTGTAAAGCTTCGCGAGTTAAAATATACATAATTACCTGATTCACCCCCCCCCCCCCCCCGTGTCCGAAAACAAATTATGATTACGGGCTTGCTGTGGCCATTGCAAGTGAATTCTCAATTTTAAGTAAAATAATTTTATAAATGAAGAACCTCACCGTATCAAATTTTTCGTTGTTATACCAAGATAAAGTACATTCTAAACTGAGGATGATTAAGATATTAACTTGCAATTACCAACTAATGCACACATCAGTAAAAAAAAAAAAAAAAAAAAAAAAAAAAAAAAAAAAAAAAAAGACAGGGGGCAGGGCCCGTCTCTGATTCTGGGTCCAGGGCCCGCAATCGAATGTGGGGGCCATGATGTATAGAGGAGGTTCTAGATAAACGCAATATGGATTCCGCCTCCGAGGTGGACGGACATAAGGTTCCACTGTTGGGTCTCCCGATGGTGGAAGGTCTTGGAAAGAGGATTCTTCATCGGATTGTGATCGGCAAGTATCAGACGGAGCAAGCCGACGTATCTTGCTTCCCTTTGGTGACAACTGATTTCGCAAGTTGTAAGGGGACAGTTTCGTGGGGACACCTGAAGTCTGCAATTCTGTGTTGAATCGCGCACATGCGCGGGAGTCGTGATGTTTTGACAGCTACTGAGTCGTCGTAGTTCAGGGGTTAGTCAATAGATAGCGACACCTCTCATCTGTCAAACGAGCGTCTGGTCGCTCGCTTTGTGTATAGACACGTGACTGGAAAATCCAGGACGTTATTTACTCGGCGGGAAAAGCCCTGTTTGGCCTTGGAGAAATATGCAATAAACAACTTAAAAATTAATAACTATTGAGCCATGTATGATACAAAGGGGCGCGTTGTCTCATTTTAAAGATAAAGACTAGACGGATGCGCTGATATAAACGGGCCTTCTGTCACTTTAATAGTTTTTGAGTTATAGTAAATCAAAAATCATTATAAAATAACAATTTTGTAAACCATATATCTTGAAAATGGCTTACCCAAATATTACGTACAAGGTGTCAAATGATAGAGCTAAGTGAGTACTATTAAGATGTATATTTAGTCTTTTGCGCAAATTCAGTAAATTTGAATTAGAGGGCAGTAACATGGTTTCCAGGTATAAAAGCTGGATATTTAATAAATAAACAATAATAACTGTAATATTAAGGGCAGTACAGTAAAGTAGACTTAAGTAAATAGTTAATGAAGCCACAGAATCAATAATGCAGTGCATAATCTATGTTTAAATACTGAAAAAGCAAATGTAGAAAAGTTTAATTTTAGATACTGCAAAAACTACGATATGTACAATATTTTTGATGCCATATTCTGTTTCAGCGGAAAATTTACGTTGAATACTATCATCACTTGTATTTATTTCATTTGTATTTTATGTAAAAGAGATAATTTTGTGAAAATAAGATTTGACTTCAGAGTAAGCCAGTGAGGGTACTTAAGGCGGCCATTTTGGATTGTTAAGAGCAGTCAGCTAGCGACGGTTTGACAGACAAGACGTGTTGTTATGGTGGGTGACTGGAGTGCCGCGCGGGAGTAGCCGAGCGGTCTGGAGGGCCACGTTACGGATCGCGCGGCCTCCCGCGTCGGAGGTTCGAATCCTCCCTCGGGCATGGATGTGTGTGTTGTTCTTAGGTTAGTTTAACTTAGTTTAAGTAGTTTGTAAGACTAGGGACTGATGACCAACGTAATTTGGTCCAATATAATTAACATTGACTGTGGAGTCGCTTGAGGACTTATAAAAAAATTCAGCGAAGTCTTCTAGTGTGGAACTTAGAAGTGTTTGTTCTGTGGTGCTTCGAGAACTTTGATTTTATCCTGCATCTTCAGTGGTGCTTCACGGACTCTTAACTATATTCTGTGACAGTTTCTCAGAATTGTTGCTAGACTTTAATTTTTATTTAGCTATTGTGCGACTCAGAAACTACTCAGTCAACATTAAGTGGCAGCCTTAAGGAAGGCTCTGAAGTCAGGCGTAACAAATATCCACTGACATATTAGGTGGAATAAACATCAATTTAGCTAAAAGTAAATGTGTCGGTTGTGCATTTTTTGTTCCTGCCTGCATTTATTTAAAGCTAAACAATTTGGAGACATTGCAGCAGGTGTGGCTGGCCCTCAGACAAGACGCAGCCAGTTTGTATAATAAAATATGGTCTACAGCCTCACTTCACGGAGCCACAAGCAAACACAGGCAGTGAATGGGTGTTTTTTTCTTTTTCTTTCTCTCTCTCTCTCCTTTTTTTCTGTAGGGCTGTTGCCTTGAGCCAACTGAAGGAAATAACTGATAAAATTGTGTCACCCTGCACAGAATAGTGTGGTTTTTTTTCTAGTTTGGAAATTCCATGTGTTAGCTCGCAACGTGTACTTCAGTATCTGATGAAGTCTGGGTATTCTGACCGCCCGGCACGGAGGCGGCAGTGGGCAAGACCATAGAGGCGGCATCTCAATCGGAGACACTTCACTACCCTGCACCATGGGAGTTTCAAGGGCTGACACAGATGCAGCCTCCATCTTGTCCTCGCTACCCTGATGTAATACTGTGGTAAGCAAGGCGGTGTCGGCACGGGCTACTGGCTGGGTTCACTATGAAGAGCCTAGAGGTTTGTCGATACCGATGGGATCCGCTCATCTCCAGGTGGTAGCTTCGTTATTCTGTTCTGTAGGCAGCCAGAACGAACGTGTCCTTCATGGCCACAACCGGAGTACGTCTTAGGCTGGTCATCATAAATAATGATGGCACAACACCTACCAGTATATAAATAAGATGGCATATGTTTGGTCATTTCAATACACATTTGCCGCACACAATTGAGTACCGGGTCTGTGGTAAACTGAGACCATGTTTCCTCTTTGTGGCTAATAACGCTCCCACACGGGCGCAATGCAGAAACAACCATGTCGGAAGGTACTTCGAACGGAAGTTCAAACACTCTTATTGTTCGGAGTCCAAGACCTGCATGTTCACTTCGCCAATATTACCATCAGAGTGTCGGAATTTGAGGTCACTGCTTGTTCTGTTTAGAATTTTTCCACAGACGGCGTCGCTGGTTAGCTTCACGTACACCACACTGCTAACTATAGAGAAGTGGACACCAACAAAATCGTTACAATCTTCACTTCTTCCCTAAAAAATTGTTCTACTTCAAGCACCTTCGGTCGTGCGTATTGATTCTAAAAACTAATTTTCAGTGTTTATTTTCGCAAAGAGTGGGCTGTTCTTGTAAAAAACGCAAACGAAGACGACCGAGTCACGTAAACACACGCGAGCAGGAGACCCTGCGGCAGGACGTAAACAGTCCGTCCGCACTGCTGCACTGCCTGACACAGACTACCAGTTAGGCTATCTAGGCACGCCCTTTCAACCTAAAATCTTGACTTATAGCACACCACGATAATAGTTCCCCTTTCCCATTAGTTCCACTCGCTCGCAGCCTAGACTGGAATCCCGCAAGAGATCGAGCGTATTAATGCGTCCGCTTACAAACTGTGAGTTGCCTATTGGCCTGGGGGCCTGTTGGAAGGGAAGCGTGACTGGATAGCCGAATTGGTTAAGGTGACCGCTGGCCCAAAGCGAGAAATCTGGGTTCGAATCTCGTTACAGCACGCATTTTCAACTTTGCCTTAAAATGGCCGAAATGTTTAAAAATTTCTAATTTGTTTGTAAATCTATTGCAAGAAACTACTGTGGTGATCAGTCCCTAGGTGTACAGACTGAACTGAACTCCGTCCCACACTGGCATCGAGAGTCCAACAGGCACAGACCGGCCGCCGTGTCATCCTGCACCCAAAGACGTCTCCGGATGCGATGTGGACAGGAGCGTGGTCAGCGCCCCCAACTCCTGGCCGTTTTGTCGCTTTTCCAGACCGGAGCCGCTACTTTTCAGTCAAGTAACTCCTCAGTTTGCGTGACAAGGGCTGAGTGCAACATGCCAACAGCGCCTGATGCTTACCCAACCAAGTGTTAGCCAAACCCGACAGTGCTTGACTTCTTGATCTAACGGAAACCGGTGCATCCACTGCGGCACGGCCGTTGGCCGTTTTACAGACTACTTTAACTTAAACTAACCTAAGGACACCATATACACTCATGCCCGAGGAAGGACTCGAACCTCCGGGGGGGGGGTCAGCGCAGTCCCTGACGTGATGCCTAGAACCGAGCGACCATTCCCGCCGGGTGATTTTTAGTCCATCAACAAAGGAAGTTGCTTATAAGACACTCTTTTGAGCAATACGTGAACATTGTCTGGTCAGAGTAGGATCCGTCCCAGATGGGAATGAGAGAGGAGTTATAGAAGACCTAGCGAAGAGCAGCCCGCTTTGCGGGAATGTCGTGTGTTACTAGACGCCATGTTCTGCGCGGCCGCTACACGTTCGAGTCCTCCCTCGGGAATGGGTGTATGTGTTGTTCCTAGCATAAGTTAGTGTAAGTAGCTTGTAAGTTTAGCTCTCTAGGGCTCTATGACAATTGCAGTATGGTCCCATAGGATTACAAATATTTGAAAAAGTTTTTGCATCCCACTTTGTTACAGGTTTGTTTAACAATCTTAATCATCCAATGAGTTGCTTCCTTTTTCATATATCTCGCGAGAAGACCATGAGGATAAAATCAGATACATTACTGCCCACACAATGGCTTACCGGTACTCGTTTCCCCCGCGGACCAAACGTGACTAAAAAGATGTTCAAATGTTTGTAAATCTAAGGGACCGCAGCTGGCGCATTAGTGCGCACGACTGTTCTGCCGCGGCCATACGCGAAACAACAGGAAAAGGAGGAAGTGACAATGGTGCACAAAGTACCGTCCGCTATGTAGCCAGGTCGGTGTCAATGTTTCGACTGCAGGTTGTGCGCATTTTCTGACCCATGTTTAGGGGGGGATCTTTTCTAATTTTAATACAAAATACCAAACTCAATACACTAGGCACTTTTTAACACACTGTGTACGGGAGAGGGCGACGGAAAACTGTTAAGATGCTGCAGACATCATGGACGGTTATGAGACGGATGAAATACAACACACAACTGGTCTGGTAACCGAATTTTAAGATAAGAATCTCAATGGGTTTCAGTACCTCCGTTTATGAGCTTCTGATCCTTTGCTAACAAGACTTATACACTTTGAAGGAATTATGCCCTCTCTACTGAATCATTTCTGCGCAGACCTCCATCCCAAGGTACCATAAATAGCAGTAATACATGTCTCTTCTTCACGACTGCAGTTGTGCTCTAGGACCCGCCTTCTCTCTCAACTCGTCATCATCATCATCAGCAGCAGCAGCAACACTAGAGACTGACTATGCCTTTGAGAGTTCAGTTTGGAACCTAACCCCTAATGAAATTCCTCCATGATCCCCTCTTCAATGCTAATTTTGATGCCTCCTCTCATGTTAAGCCAGTTACTTCAGAATCGTTCTTCACCGAATCTAAATACTTTCTCCTTGGTCTATCTCGACTCCTCTTACCCTCTACGGTAGAACCAAATATTAAAATGTTTGTTAAGCTTAAGGGACTTAACTACGGGGTCATCAGTCCCTGAACTTACAAACTACTTATGAACTACTTACGAACTAGGACGGCACAAATATCCATGCCCGAGGGGGGATTCGAACCCCCGACCGTAGTGGCCGTGCAGACCGTGACTGGAGCGCCTCAGTCCCCTCGGCCACCGCGGCCGGCACGGCCGAACCCTCGAGTCTCTTAGGTAACCTTCCTTCTACCATTCGTGTAACCTAACCGCACCATCTCTGCCTGTTCGCTCCAACTGCTTCATCTATGGTGTTCATTCCCAGTTTTTCCTTGATTTCCTCGCTATGGACACCCTCCTGCGATTCTTCCCATCTATTAGTACCTGCAATCAACCTTGCTACGTCTTCAAAGAAAAAAAAGTTTGTAAATCTAAGAGCTGAACTAAGTAGGTCATTAGTCCTTAGGCTTACAAACTACCTACACTGAGAACAACACAAACACCCATGTCCGAGGGAGGACTCGAATCCCCGACGGCGAACGACCGCGGGCAATGCAGCAGGGCGCCTTAGTGCTCACGGCTATTCTGCGGCGGCGCTACTTTCATATCTGTAACATAAACTCTATTAATAAGGTAACCGCGGTGGGGTAGCCGAGCGGTCTAAAGCGTCTCGCTGCGCAGCGCGCGGTTGCTCGCCGTGGAGGTTCGAGTCCTCCCTAGGGAATGGGTGTGTGCCTTGTCCTTAAGTTAGTTTACCTAGGTTTAAGTAGTTTGTAAGCTACGGACTGATGACCACGCAGTTTGGTCCGATAGATTTACAAACATTTGAACGTTTGAATAAGGTAACCTGTATTCACTCAGCTCTCAGCCCCATTCAACAAAGTTGGTCGAAAGTTAGAGCAGTGCACTACTGCACGGTCAGAATTACACAAGACTGAACTCCACGTCCACTTGATCTTCTGCAGTATCCTTCCTGAAGGCTCTGATGTCCTAGTCCGATCATCTGGAAATGATGAAGATCGGTATGTCAAAACAGTTCACCTGCCACTGCAGTAAAGGTAAACTATCCAAGAGCCAGACTATAACTGCACGACGAGACTCTCACCGTTTCTGCCCATGTGCCTTCTATACGCCCGTAAACATCATTCCGAATTAATTGTCACATTAAAATGCGTCGTTCCTGGGCCGTACCGAGGGACATGGCGAGAGAGACGCAAGTACAGGGGGGCGCAAAATCTGACCAGTTAAAAAAAACATGTGGTTTAAAAATTAACAGGCGGAAGTCCGTGAGTTTTCCTACCCCATGTGTTCCTATCTTCTGCCTACGTCGAGAACCCTTTCCCTCGACCGGCGACTGTAAATGGGTGCTGTTGTCACAGTATCATTTCCGCAATGCCATTTCCTCCAAGTAATATGATGATGAAACGGCAACTACCCAGGGCTTAATTTCGGCCGGGACGCTGCGGTACGTCGTTGCCACACCTCCAAGGGGACTCTTTTTCCCTCTCTGGAGCATGTCGTCGTGGAACACTTAAATATTATATATTATTAAATCACAACGTAACTATAATTTGCGTCTTTGAATCTGACAGTGGGTGACCAACGTGATGTAATAGGTAGGAGCGTGGGGTGAGGTATCGGTGGTGGATACAGGATTATGGTTTGCGAGAGGATTGACTCACCTAAGAATAGGCTATTTCAAGAGAGGTAGGATGGAAGGGAGACTGAGATGTAGCGTGCAGTCGACAGCGTGATCATTACGCACTAGAGACGGAGCACAACGTCGGACTGTTTTGTTACGGATGGAAAAGGAATAGGCAGGAACCATCCCGGTATTTGCCTGGCGTGATTTATGGAAACTTTATTAACTTTTTCCTATTTCTATGACTTAAGGTGGGTCGTGAAAAGGCGCCTTAGCCGCTATTCAATGTTCAATTGTTTGTTAAGCTTATGGGACTTAACTACGGGGTCATCAGTCCCTAAACTTACAAACTACTTACGAACTACCTTATAAATAAGGACGGCACAAATATCAATGCCCGACGGGGGATTTGAACCCCCGACCATACTGGCCGTGCATACCGTGACTGGAGCGCTTCAGTCCCCGCGGCCACGGCGGCCGGCTTAGCCGCTGTGATTGAGTGCAAAGCCTGAAGGGCACTAGTACAACTGAACCCTCCAGTCATTGACTTAATCACACCGTTGCTCCGTGTCCGCCACGTGGAGGCGCGCCTTGCACTTATTGAATAGAATGTGTGTTGCAGCTTGAGGTAATTTACAAAATGATAATTAATTACAATCATACATATTACAATATATCAGTTGATGTGGAGAACATAAAAACTTCATTAATTACGTTTAATATTCACAGAATATATGACATCAACTGCGATTGGGCAAAGCTGAAAATGTGTACCCAGCCGGGATTCGAGCCCGGGTCTCCTGCTTTCTAGGCAGTTGCTCTGACCCCTACACCAGTGGGGACACTGTGATCACCGCACCTGGAAGGACTACCTAAGCACGCCTTCCGTCAGATACAAATTCCCCGCTTCACCCTTCCCCGGTGATCACTGTGTCCCCAGTGGTGTTGGGGTCAGCGCAACTGCCTAAAAAGCAGGAGACACGGGTTCGAATCCCGGCTGGGTACACATTTTCAGCTTTGCCCCATCGCAGTTGATGTCATATATTCTGTGAATATTAAATAATAACTGCAGGATCAGAAGTGACGTCTGTTATTTAGGAACAGACGCCACATATATATATATATATATATATGCCGGTGACGGGCAATGATCCTATCGTTAGTGGGGAGGGGTGGGCAAGTTTGAAGCCCTTACTCGTATGGGAATTAGTTTCATATCTACGAGTTTGAGTACTGTGGGCGGGGTGAAGCTGGGAATTTGTATCTGACGGGAGGCGTGCTTAGGTAGTCCTTGCAGGTGGGGTGATCACTGTGTCCCCAGTGGTGTAGGGGTCAGCGCTACTGCCTAGAAAGCAGCAGACCCGGGTTCGAATCCCGGCTGGGTACACATTTTCAGCTTTGCCCAATCGCAGTTGATGTCATATATTCTGTGAATATTAAATAATAACAACTGCAGGATCAGAAGTGACGTCTGTTCTTTCGGACCAGACGCCACATGTATAGTTTAATTACGTTGTTGTTATGCACATATTGAAATACAATGGATACTAAAATTGCACTTAATTTTAATTAAGTGATAACAAAGAAATAGATTTATATATAAAGGGGTTCGCTGTCCTAATGGCTAGTTACATTGTTCTGTGCCAGGCGGTGAGTACCTTGGAATGTTTTCCTCAAGCCACTGATCGTTTGGCACAGTTTCCATGTTTTTATATATTTGTAATTTGTACCTTAGTGCATCTTTAAGTCAGTGAATTACTGTTTACATAGTTATTTACATTACATATATTACATTTGTATTAATTAACTATAGAGTCTTCTTAACCTTCTGATGTTATTAATGTCTTTTCACTAGATCCTTTATGTGTTAGAGTCGGTTCAAACAGTTTAGGAAGTAGTTAGTGTCCTTTCACCCTATACTTCCACACTGTAGATTTATTGTCTCCTGGGCTGATGACTTGATCTGAAGTACAATTATATAGTAGTGTCCTTTCACAATATAGTAGTGTCCTTTTAATTGGTATGCTTTCTTATGTCTAGTCATTCAGGTGTTAGGATTCATATTAAAGTACGTCTGGTTTGGGATGATGACACTACGAGATGCGCCCCCCCCTCTCAATGTTGAATCTCGTCAGTGTCACTTCATTTGTTGAAGTGTCGAAGTCTTTCTCCCCGTCTGTTCCCAACTATGCCTGTCCACTCTGTGGGGCCTTGTACTTACGTATTCTTCAAAATTCGCCTTAGATATCTTGCCTGCGAGTGCGCTGAGATGTGTCCATTTTTGTTCGTATCTTATAATGCCATACATCGTTCGGTCAAGCTACTGAGTGTCTCTGACATGTGTGTATCGTCCGCAGAGAAGACGACGAGTACAGGTGAGCCTTCGGTGTTTGCGCAAGTGCAAGTGTTAGTGTCGCCCAGTCCCATTGTAAATAGGTAAGTTGGATATGGGAAACCACATAAAATCTAAATCTGACTGGTCGGAGGCGTATTTGCCGGCTGCAGTGGCCGAGCGATCTGCGGCGCGCCAGTCACAGTCTGCACGGCCGCTACGGTCGGGGGTTCGAATACCCACTCGGGCATGGATGTTTGTGACGTCTTTAGTATAAGGTAGTTGATAAGTAGTTTGTAAGTTTAGGGACTGATGACCCCGTAGTTAAGTCCCATAAGCTATACAAACATTCGAACATTCGGAGGCGTATTTGGTTGGCATTATCTGGGTTAACACTAAACCCTAGGTACATTTCTTTGAAGTGGGCGAAGGGCGTTTCAATCCCTTATCCCCTTCGCTCTCCATGTCAATCTGAAGCCCCTAATCCCGAATAACTGTCTGTAAGTGTGTGTGTGTTCAAATGTGTTGCTTATCAGTAGTAATTAATATGATCATAATTCAACCCACTTGTACGACAACTCAGTTAGTAAAAGACAAATCACATTTAAAGCATTCACTAAACATTTTAACTCAATGCCTCTTGTCACATCTCTTTTCTTTCCCTTGAAGACGCTTAATTGTACGCGTCACCGCTCTTCAAGGAATATATTCAGCATGTTTCACAATTAAAATGTTAAGGCCACTACGGTCGGGGGTTCGAATCCCCCCTCGGGCATGGATATTTGTGCCGTCCTAGTTCGTAAATAGTTCATAAGTAGTTTGTAAGTTTAGGGACTGATGACCCCGTAGTTAAGTCCCATAAGCTGTACAAACATTTGAACATTTTTTAAATGTTAAACAAATTAATACTGGACGATGTTCACTGAAATAGGTGCAGTACAACTGCCTACAACTTGCGACTGGCACCAATTTATAACAATACGTCTTTGTTACGACACTGCTGCTGCTGTTGCTGAGGCTGATGACACTGTTATGTTTTAACTTGATGAAATTATTGGCGCGACTATTGTGTTTACGTTCTGCGCGTTTAAATCAAATGGTATAACTGGTACAGAGAGGAGTCTGTTCGCGAAATAAATTGCTAAACTATGAAAGCTAGATGATCCCTGTATGATTAAATAGCGCAACGGGTATGATTTTAATCTAGTATGTTGTCTGAATGTTTCACAAACGAACTGACAATGTTGACTATGTGAACTGTACTGGTAATTACAAAAGCGGTAATTAAACTCGTAATTTAGTTTATAGCTAATCTCATATGTTTGGTGTGTAATGTCAGTCCAAGTTCTTTTGAAATTCACAGCACGTGTAGTGTAATGCTGTCCAGACAGTACTCAAACAATTCAAATGTGAGAAGTACAAAATAAAAATGTCTCTCTTACCGAGATCCAATGTCAGTTTCCATAAAATAATATTCCATTTTAAATACCCACAAATCTATAGATCATGACTGAGTATGACTTAGTACTGTACAACAATCACTACAAATCATGTATGCACTCAAATCTTGAATAAAGTTAACTAAATTACAAGACATAAAAAACATTGAAATGTCTGTAAATATATGGGTCTTAACTGCTGGGTTATTAGTCCATAGCTTACAAACTAATTAAACTACTTTAAACAAACCTAAGGACAACACACACATCCATGTCCGAGGGAGGAGTCGACCCTCCGACGCGGGAGGCCGCGCGATCCGTAACGTAGCGCTTCAGACCGCTCGGCTACTCCCGCGCGGCACTGAATTTCAAGAAAGGAACATAGCAGAATGCAAAATATTAAGATAAATGACTTTCCTACACTGATGTCTTTCACTGTAAGATTCAACAATGCAAACATTCATTTATACGACAAAAGTTCTCTAATTATGAATTTCATTTCTTTATCTGTGAACAATTATTTACTCGTACTAACAGATGCAGTCAAAATTATATTTTCAATTCCACTTCTTTGATTTTCAATTAATTTGTAAGTTTGCCAATCGGCACCACATATGACACAAGAAAGGGTGTCACTAAAAACTCAAAATTTATGAAAGGAACAAGGAAGTGAAAAACCACTTTAGGGAGAATAAGAAGCTGTGAACCGCGGTTGTGGCATTGAGCGGCTCTTACGTGAATAAACAAAGCTTCGCGCGGCTAAATTAGGTTTTACCGTTGCCTTCGTTGCCCCACATTCTTGAGCGACAGTTACCACATCTGTTGTAAAGGTTCTATTTTATTCAATTTAATAATGTGACGCTCTGCTACCTCGAAGATAAGAAATTTTATTTGTTACACTATGCTCTTTAGTCGTATTTATTAGTTCAATATTCATTCCCCCCACGCCAAAACGTGCATGTGGTCATGTGGCCTGCAGTTTTATCATTCTGCACCTTCCCTATTTCTAATATTTCTTGCTTAGGAGAAATGTTACATACTTTTAGTTCTATTTTTAGACAAGTTTGTAAATTTCCCTCTTTCAACGGCTGATGATGCCCAGAAGAGGCGAAACCTGTCATGTATAAATAAATGAAACATAACTTTTTTGCAACCAAGACTGTTTTTACCAAAATATCTATTACGATTGCTGTGCCACGCCACAAAAATATGGAGTTCAGTGATTTTAGTGAAAATTTAACTGTAATGAACCATTTTTAGAGAGTATAGTCAAATTTTGCAATAATGAGTTATTTTACAAAAGACCCCAACACAAAAAATTTTCTGTAAAAAAAATGAAGAAAGTTCTACCTCAATTCCGATCCTGTATTTTAACGGTAGTATCAGAAATACCATTTTTGGAAAATAATCCTTAAAGCACTAGTTATGGTGGCATTTTGCAGAATGAAAGACCACCGTTAATTGTAAAATTAATTCTAGCTGAAGAGAGCCAGTTAAAAGGTTACTTTAAACATGTGACTCCGGCCGTAAAACCAGGTAAAGGATTCGCGTGAACTACTGACCACTTCCTGCAACAGAACCTTGTTCCCTGGCCCAGAATTTAGAACTGACTCGAACTTTACTTTAGCAGCCGGAAGACAAAGAGACGGTGGCCAGCATACATCGTACATCATCAGAATTACACACAGTCATTAATATACAAGCCACCGCGAACTAAACAATTTCATGAAGGTGGCTGAGAGAACATTTATGGCGCAATGGAATTAAAAAGATGATAATATGCATCTGAATTTGTTTTCAGCATCATGAAAAACAACATTAAAAAAACGGGGGGTGGGTATTCATAAACTAATATTTATAAGAAGGATAAAATTTCTCTGACAGTAAATTATTTAATCAGTTCAAACATGCGCAAATGGGGGCACCAATTTTATTAAACAATGTAAATGCATCCCATTTAAAATATTGATTTAAAGTAATCTGACCTGATCATCGTCGGGGGAAGGATTCACAATCGACAAGCATTCACCCACTCAGACGCGCGAAGCAAAGCGAAACTCGCCCAACTCAGCGTGCTGATATGAGGCAGAAGCAGGCGCCGCTATCGTAGGCGAAGTTCAGCGAACCAGGATGTACCACACAACACAAGAAAAATGAACTTCGTAGGTCGCTCTGGTCTCTCTTTCTTTACTTGAGATGGTACGCTATAATAGCGAGATTAATTTACATAAAAATTAAACCGTGAGCATGCGGAATTATTGAGACACACGGCACGTGTCTGCTACATTACATATTAGCACCCCACTGAAGGCGAAGTGCTTAAAGATTGTATTCATTTCAACAAAACCCAACGGAAACACAGATTACTAAGCAAGAATATACATTAGGAAGGCACTGGTGTGTGAGCAGTGGAGGGCACTCAAGTGACTAGCTATAAACCCTTGAAGTCGGAGTTCGGAGCCACGTGGTTCCAAAAACCAAATTCAATTTCCGAAAAATAAAGAAAAATAGCTACGGCATGCAACCCTTAGAAATGCGTAGGATATCATAAGGTAGCTAAAGACATACAGTTAGACGCAATTGGATGGGTTTTACTCGGATGGACGAAGTCCAGTCTTCAAAAATAAAAAAAAGTCGGGGTAAATCAACTAAGAAATATGGCATGCAGCCCCCAGAAATAAGTAGTATTTTATAAGCAAGCTAATAAAGGGGGTTGTACAAGGCTAGAAGAGAATTTACTGGGGGAGTCTGAATGCAAAGTACAAGTTTGGAAACGAAACAACAATTTAAAATAGGCGGAGGAGATCGTGATGTACTAAAGGAAACCAGAAGGATACATGCAGAATTTCTTGCCTGAAGGGCGTAGAAACTGACACAGGGGTAGCTGAAGGTTTTGTTCTAAGAACACACCACGCGCAGTACATATCACTCGCGGAAGGAGAAAACGTAAAGGAATATTTCACATGCACTATACAGAATAAAAATATTCCCACATATTAACTGTGTTCCACAAAGCTAGAAAGAAATTAAACAGAGTTCATACACCGCCAGCTAGTCTCACACAGGTTACCGATTCCCAGCCGTTATCAAACCGAATTAGTTGCATATTCACCACGTTTACCTATGCAAAATCACAGAAATGAAACTAAGTACATTTCCGTACATGTTTGGAGAAACTTATCCTCAAAAATGAACCTAAGATCTGAAGTCTAACAAACCAGACAGTGAATCGCTACCATCTCAAATGAGGAAAGAAAATCCAGAACGTCCTACCAGGTCGAAGCACAGTCACAGAATGTCCATATGGCCCACTAGCCTGCCACCAGTCGGAAATACAACGGAAATCGGGAAAACCCCGGAAAAACGAGGTGGTGGGGGAGAGCTTAAACTCGCGCGTCTTGCCGAGGCTCACTAACTGGGCATTGGCAACCCTACTTGTAACCAAAGGGTGGGGGAACTTCTTTGGTAGCGTCAGAAGCAGAGGTTGGTAACGACTACCTATCGATACGAAGCCAGAGGAACTAGTACCGAGCAGCCATCAGCCGACGACGAAAATTCTCATACATACATTCAGACTCCTATGCTAGAAGATTCTCATACATGCACATACAGAATAAAGCAAGTAGACATTCTCACAGGGTCAGTGGCGTCACGGAGAAACCGTTCATATTGCCACATTCATAGACACAATGATAAATTATTAGCGCAATAAAATCCCAGCAATATTACAGAAACTAACATTTCAAAACATAGACACAATGATAATTTATTAGCATAATAAAATCGCAGCAATATTACAGAAACAAACATTTAAAAACATAGACACAATGATAAATTATTAGCATAATAAAATTTCGGCAATATCACAGAAACTAACATTCAAAAACACGTTAATTCCCTCAAAAAGTAATACAGTGAATTACCTTAAGAGTAAGATTATTCACGTAAAAACAAGTATTTGTTTTTGGTTTGCTTGTCAGTTGTACATCTACATAGATACACAGCAAGTCACATTGAAGTGCATGGCAGAGGGTACATTAGAACGCTTTTATGATATTTCTCTACAATTCCGCTCTCTAACAACTCGGGGAGAAAAGGAATACCTAATTCTTTCTGTTTTCCATCTGATTTCTCTTATTTTATTATGATGATCATGTCTCCCTATGTAGGTGGGTAGTTGGGTAGTAATAAAATAGTTCGCATTCGGAGGAGAAAGTTCGTGAAAGAAATTTCACAAATAGATCTGTCGGCAACGAATAACGCCTTTCTTTTAATAATTGCCACCCAAACTCGTGCATCATTTCCGTGACGTTCTCTCCCCTACATTGCGATAATATAAAACGAGCTGCCCTTCTCTGCACTTCGTCTACATCGTCCGTCAGTCCCACCTGGTGTGGATTCCGCAATGCGCAGCAATACTCCAAAATAGGGAGCACAAGTGTAGTGTAGGCAGTTTCTTTAGTAGAACTGTTGCATCTTCTAAATGTTCTGCCAATCAAACGTAGCCTTTGGTTCGCCTTCTCTACAATATTTTCTGTGTGTTCTTTCCAATTTAAGTTCTACGTATTTGTTATTCCTTGGTATTTAGTTGAATTGACGGCCTGTATATTTGACTGGTTTATCGTTTAACTAAAGTTTGACGGATTTCTTTCTGTGGTAATATGAATGACTTCACACTTATCATTACTAAAGCGTCAATTGCCAATTTTTACACCATGGAGATATCTAAATCATTTTGCTGTTGCTTTTGATCTTCTGGTGACTTTACTAACCGATAAATGACAGCATCATCCGCGAACAGTCTAAGAGCGCTACTCAGATTGTCTCCTAAATCGTTTATAAAGATAAGAAACAGTAGGGTTCTTATAACATTTCCTTGGGGAACGCCAGATATCACTTCTGTTGTAAACGTAGCAATGGACGTCTTTTGGCAAAACTCCAAAAGCCAGTGCAACAAGTATATTCTCTCTACTATTACGTAAGTTATTGTTCCCATGTTTGTTATAAGTATAATTATTTTTCATAATTTTAAATGACTATTTTCAAGTGTGTGACTCCCATGACTGATAATGTGAATCCTAATATACTCCCACCGATCCCTACTTGGGCGGAATGAATGGAATCAATGTGCAATCGCTTCCTGCTAGCTGCAACGCTTCGTCTGCTATATACATCGTCTGCTATCTCCAGCCCTGAGGCACAACTATTAGTAAAGATCCCTTCAGCGAGGTTCCCTTTCAATCCTTTTGTACGCTAGTCAGAGTGGCCATACTTGCGAAGAGCCAATGTTGCTGAGCGTCAGGTCTTTGTTCGGGATATGTTTTTGTTTAACAATGTTCATTCACGTTTATAGTCGTACTTGCACTATCCCCGCAATGCGTAGCGGTGTTATTTTTAGTAAATCAAAAATGTTCAAATGTTTGTTAAGCTTATGGGACTTAACTACGGGGTCATCAGTCCCTAAACTTACAAACTATTTATGAACTACTTACGAACTAGGACGGCACAAATATCCATGCCCGAGGGGGGATTCGAACCCCCGACCTTAGTGGTCGTGCAGACCGTGACTGGAGCGCCTCAGTCCCCTCGGCCACCGCGGCCGGCGCCAATAGTTCACAAGACTGCTTGTGTGTATCCCCTTTAGTGAAAGCATAGGCGTCCCAGTCTATACTCGGCAGGCTGAGAAAGCCCCAACCAACAAAGCATGTTCCGTGGCGTTACTGATCGTAAACTGTCTTTGAATGATTCTAGCACTATGACTGTGCAACTATGTGGCCGGTAAAAACTCCCAAATATTAACTTGATTCACATATACCTATTACACGTGTCCAGATAAACTCACAGTCACCCTCGACTTCGAGCTCAGCAGGAAGAATACTTTAATCGACCGCAATGAACACCCTCCCCTTCCGCCCACCGATCTTTCCTTACCTATCTGTGTGATATACATCCCATTCTTCGCTAAATATTTCAAAGCTTCCAACGTCAGGATTCAGACAAGTCTCAGTCCCGAGGATTATTCGAGCGCGGGGACTTTCTGCAACGCAGTAAATTTGGGAACTTTATGTCTAAACCTTTGAAAATTTGAAAATGCAACGGTTATCTTTGCAGAGGGGAGAATGAGCGACATAAAAAACGGGATATCAAGATGCTGCGTACTAGTAGCAGACGTGAAGGACAGAGTACAAAGACAAGGGGTTTAGAAATATCAAAAATGAGTCGAATTAACCGCGATACACATTCTAAGAAACCACAGATTCTTATATGGGAGAACTATTACCAGTGTAAAAAGCAAGAGGGGTTGAACAAGCTGAAGGCTTTGTTCTATCAGCGACCATGAGATCAAGAGGAGATAAGGGGGGTGGGCGCAAGTTCAAGTAATCACGAAAATGCGTGCAGTTTAATGGTTACTGAATTTATTAAAGCAAGCGGACATGATTAAAAACGAAGGGAAGTGATTCAGCAACATTAATACGGCAAGAAACCACTAAACGAACACCTTTCAGAGCACGAAGTTACAATTTACCAAAAATCATTGAGTATTAGCAAACCTTCGCGATTTACTAAAAGCCGGCTGCGGTGGCCGAGGGGACTGAGGCGCTCCAGTCACGGTCTGCACGGCTACTACGGTCGGGGGTTCGAATCCCCCTCGGGCATGGATATTTGTGCCGTCCTAGTTCGTAAGTAGTTCATAAATAGTTTGTAAGTTTAGGGACTGATGACCCCGTAGTTAAGTCCCATAAGCTTAACAAACATTTGAACATTTTTGATTTACTAAAAATAAGTATAAGGTAGTAGATAAGTAGTTTGTAAGTTTATGGACTGATGACCACATAGTTAAGTCCCATAAGCTTAACAAACATTTGAACATTTTGAACTATTTTTGAGTACGTTTTCGTAACACTGCTTTGAGCAGCTAACTCGTTAGCCCGCACTCAATGGAAATATTTTGGGCATTATAGCTACAAACAGTCCAGACTTTATCAGTGATGTCAATGTAGAAACTGGGCTGGAAAGAAGCACAGTAACTCCTGAGTATAAGAAAGGTAATAGAACGGACCAACAAAATTACAGATCTACAGGGTGTCTCACGAAAGACGCCTGCCAGGCGTCCGTCGATCGCGCGGTATGGCTCCCGGCCCCTGCCACTGCATCCGCCGGCCATGGCAGCGCCCGATTCTCGGACTCTATTGTGCAGCGGGCGCATACACTGAGTTAAAGTCTAAAAAACATTGCCATCTGAGTAACCTAAGCTTACCTTTATTTACAGTAGATGTTCAAAATGATGTCCCTCTATGGCATCTTTTTTCACGAAATTCTGATAGGTATGTTCAAATGTTCAAATGTTTGTAAAGCTTATGGGATGAACTACTGGGTCATCAGTCCCTAAACTTACAAACTACTTATGAACTACTTACGAACTAGGACGGCACAAATATCCATGCCTGAGGGGGGGATTCGAAACCCCGATCGTAGTGGCCGTGCAGACCGTGACTGAAGCGGCTCAGTCCCCTCGGCCTCTGATAGGTATGTGAACAATATCCTGCATCCATTTTTTCAAGAACTTTCACCCAACGAAAAGCTGTACGGTTATTTCATGCAGGACAATGCAAGATCACACATTGCCAGTGCTTCTATGGCAGCAATACAAAGTGTTTTTGATGATAGGATAGTTGACTGGCCTCCTCGTTCTCCAGATATAAATCCCTGTGACTTTTATCTTTGGGAATGTTAAAAGACAAGATGTATGCAAGCAATCCCCATACACTCGAAGGGTTGGAAGACAAGATTCGACTAGTCATTTCCCAGATTTCGGCAGCCGAAATTACTCGAGTGCTCGCAAATCTGTTCAAGAGATGTCAGGCAGCTCTTTCTAAAGAGGGACATCATTTTGAACATCTACTGTAAAGGTAAGCTTAGGTTACTCAGATGGCAATGTTTTTTAGACTTTAACTCAGTGTATGCGCCCGCGGGACAATAGAGTCCGAGAATCGGGCACTGCCGTGGCCAGCGGATGCGGTGGCGGCAAGCGGGAGCCATACAGCGCGATCCGCGGACGCCTGGCAGGCGTCTTTCGTGAGACACCCTGTATATGATTAATATCCGTTTGCTATAAAATTCTTGAACATATTTTCTGTTCCAATATAGTAAATTACCTTCAGACGGAAAAGCTTCTGTCCATGTATCCTCACAGCTTTAGGAAGCATCGATCATGCGAAACCTAGAATGACCTTTTCTCTTATGACATCTTGAGTGCTATGGATGAAGAGCAACAGGCACACTGCATATTTTTCGACTTTCGAAAGACGTTTGACACGGTACCGCACTACAGACTGTCAAAGAATGTACAAGCATATGGATTAGATACACAAATATGTGAGTGGCTCGAAGATTTCTTAAGTAATAGAACCTGGTACGTTGTTCTCTATGACGAGTGTTCATCAGAGACTAGGGTATCATCAAGGGTGCACCAGGAAAGTGTGATAGGACCGCTATTATTTTCTATCTACATCTATTTTCTATCTGACGGACAGAGTGAGTTGCATTCTGGATGTCGTCACTGAATGGCTGTAGTAGGATGCAGGATGACTTGGACTAAATTTCTAGAAGGTGAAAGGCATAGCAACTAGCGCTAAATGTAGAAAAATGTAAGGTGATCAGTTGAGTAGGACAAACAGTCCAGTAATGTTCGAATACAACATTAGTAGTGTGCTGCTTGACAGAGTCGCGTCAATTAAATACCTAGGCGTAACGCTGCACAGCTAAATGAAATGGAATGAGCATATGAGGACAGTAGTGGGGAAGACAAATGGTCGACTTCGCTTTATTGAGAGTATTTTGCGAAGGTGTGATTCGTCTGTAAAGGAGACTGCATATAAAACGTTTGTACAACCACGTCTTCAGTATTGCTCAAGTGTTTGCGTTCCCCACCAGATCGGTTTAAAGGAGGACATAGAGGCATTTTAGAGGCGGGCTGCCCTAGTGCCTTGTAACCCTGATTATCAAGCAGATCCTTTTCCCTGTGCAAACGAACCGTTGGATGACCATCTCGCGTTGTTAAATTTAATTTTCCCCACTGGTGGATTCGATCAATGCGCGAGTGTTGCTGAAATGCTTCGGAAACTCCAATAGAAGTCGCCGGAGGGAAGGCGACGTTCTTTTCGAGACCAGTGTTGAACAAATTTAGAGGGCCGGAAATTGAGGCGGATTGCAGAACGATTCTACTGCTGCCAATCTACATTTTGCGTAGATACCACAAGGATAAGATTAGAGAGATTAGGGCTCGTACGGATGCATGTAAGCATTCGTTTTTCGCTCGTTCTATATGGGAGTGGAACAGGAAAGTAAGTAACTAGTAGTTGTACTGAGTACCCTCCGCCACGCACCTTTGGGTGGATTGCGGAGTATGCATGTAGATGAAGATGTACTTCCCGACCTTAATTTTTAGTAAATTGAAATTTCTCACTTTGTAGATTTGTCATGGTCCGATCCCGTAGGCTGCCCTAGTGCCTTGTAACCCTGATTATCAAGCAGATCCTTTTCCCTGTGCAAACGAACCGTTGGATGACCATCTCGCGTTGTTAAATTTAATTTTCCCCACTTTGAATAATTTTCATCGTCAGACCCGTAGTGTGTAGTAGCTTCCTGCGCCTACTTCCACTGAACAGATCACCTTCCCTCAAGTAGAAAGTAACCGTTGCATTACCCATCTCGGGATTCTACGACTCTGTAAATAGATTTTTTCATACTCAAGTAAATTCTGTGACTTCCTCCTGTTGAGCGTCTTATTTCGGTGAAGCGCTTCCCAATCACTGTATCTCTCTTCCCTTTGCATGACGAACCGTTGAACCGCATGTCTATTTAACTTCGCTTCCGAGTTTTGATTCTTATTGATATTTTGTGGACTTCGCCGCTGTCGTGGTAACTTAAATGTTCATAGCTGATAGAATCACTGTATTCCTTCCCTCTGTTGCTCCTAAGCGAACACCACCCGACCGTATTATTTCAATTACTACGCGTTTTTCCAGTATTAAATATCTCAGCATTTTCGTCTAAATTTGTGTTCCGCGTCCGTTCATTCCGCCACGTGGTCCCTCAACCACTTGTTTGATTTAGGAGATCGAGTTTCATTTCTGACCGCCACAAAGCCTGCCAATAACGGAAATCAGTCTTAATTTTATTGTGCGCGAGTGATTACGCTTTGTTCTTCTGACCATGGAATTGCTGTTTTGCGCTTTTGCATTCAAGTTCCCGGTTGGTGGCCACCTGCATGGCTTGGCGTTTGATTATGAGTGTGTATGTTTTGTAATTCATCCCCTAAACCCACTAGATAGTAACTTGTAATAATTCACACACTACCAGAGGCATTGGGCGATATTTCAAATGTTGCAGTGTTTATCCCCTTGGTTGCACAGTGGTAGAGTGTCAGACTATCAATCCAAAGGTCGCGGGTTCGATCCACGGCAGGTACTAGGTTTTTTATCTGGCACTCTCCACTTCTTTCATCTCTAGCAGTACTGCTCATGTAAAAAATACCGAATAGCACCGTGGTTCGGAACCCAAGTTAAACTGTAGATCCCCCTATAACTGGTTGGGTAAGTCAGGTCGGAGGAAGGCAACGGCATATCAAACAGGACCATGCCTAGTAAAGCACTTTGGTGTTCAAACCAATCTTCGTATTGTTGACTGCTTTACCAAATGTTTGTTAAAAATGTTCAAATGTTTGTCAATCTATCGGACTCAACTGCATGCTTACAAACTACTTAAACTAAGGTAAACTAACCTGAGGACAACACAAACACCCATGCCCGAGGGGGGACTCGAATACCCGACGGCGAACGGACGCGTGCACGGCAGCACGGCGCCCCAGTGCACACGGCTACTCCGCGGCGGCCAAATGTTTATAAATATATGAGACGTAGTTACTCAGGTCATCAGTCCCTAGGCTTACAAACTACTTTAACTTACGCTAAGGACAACAAGTACACCCATGCCCGAGAGAGGACTCGAAAGCCTGACGGCGAGCAACTGCGCGCTCCGCAGCTAGGGCCATTTTTAGATTTCTCTAGATATAAATATATTTTCATATCTTCTGAGGTGTGTGCTTTCCAACTGTCTTTATATACTGGTTTTCCCCATTTATCAATCGTAGATAATAAATCACTTACGTAAAATTTGAATACATTTTCCTAATCATTTCGCCCGTCATCATATTTTGTCAGATTGTTGTTTGGCTACTCCCTTCCTGATGGCATAAAAAGGAGTTTCCGTTGCAGATTTCTCTTTAAAGACTTTCAGCAACTTCAAGCAGCACACGTTTGTACACCCTGCTGCAAATGATGTCGAACGGTGCTAACAGACTCTGCGTGTTGCGCAATTGGCCAAACATGTGATATGTTTCCTGGTGTGGCGGAGTGATGCATTACTGCCACGTGCACAAAACGCCAGTCGCCACACGTAGTGGAGCAACCGACGTGCGGGCAATCGGTCCCATCGATCCGTCGTTCCCTCCTGCATCCAGGGATTACAGTTCCACGTCACAGTTGCTTGATTGCGTCCGACAAAATCACCGATTTCTCTGAAGGATTATCCGTAATCTCTATAGGGAACGATTCTTCTTCGGCGGACATCTGAAACGTGCTCGAAAGATCTTCGCCATATTCTCTGAAGATGATTATGCAAAACAACAGCACGTAAGAACTTCCAGTACGTCCACGTTGCCTTTGCCTCCCCTTTACATAGCACTAGCAAGTCGTGTTACTGGTGTCTGTGATGTGCGCCTTCGTTGAAATGTTAGTCACGTGCGTGTCCCGTCGCCGGAGAAGCACGTTGCAAATTTCTCATTATTTGGATGTTTCCTTCAATGTGTTGTATTTTAGGCGGCCAGCAGTTTGTTTCTTCTGACAAAATACTCTAAACCATGCCCTTGCCGTCGTATTCTGCACATGTTTGCCCTCCTCTGTTCAATTATAGTGGCAATTTAATAAAGTCTCGTCTCTCCTCCCTATTACGGTCATTACAGTACTGAAACGTACGGTTGTCCGACAACTTTCGTAAACTGTAATCTTCAGTGATTTTTATTTTTCGTACTCTGTTGCACCTATACTAGCTCATCCTAGCACCTACATCTTATCATGAAGCGAACCATGATACATCATTCCTGATGTAATAATATCCAACTTTTCTTCCCCATGCCAAGAGTATTCTTCTCTCTTCTACTCTTTCGTACTCCAACTACCCCACGGGCCCCCCTTTTCTTTCGTGAGTACGTGCATGGCGAGCACGGGCCCCAGCTAATCCAGTCTTTCTGACATATTTCATCCCTGGACTGCATTTCCTTTTCCTTACCCTCCTGTCCTATCCTCACTACGCAACCAACCAACCATCTTATTCCAAATGTTTGGTTTGGATTATCTTCCGATTCCACGTCCACCTCCCAAACATTGCACCCCCCCTCCAACAATAAAAAAAAAAATAAATAAACAAAAAAAACGCATACCATTCTTCCCCTTCCACCATGACTCATTTCCAAGTACAATATTATCCCACTTTTCCTGTACCCACTTCCTGGTGGTCGCAGATTCATGCACCATTTTCTTCGCCAGCAATTACAATAGACAGCCTAATACAATATCACTTATCTAAATAGTTTTAAGAAAATCAAAGAGGTAAGGTTTTTAGTTTTAAAAAATTGGAAGTAAATCACCCATATTTTTAATTTAAATCACTTGTATTTTAACCCGTTTAATTTTTTAGTCACAGATATATGCCTTAAAACTGTTTCGCTTACAGAATTTGTAACGGTTATCTCTAGATTAAATAATTATAACACGGAAAACCTGTCAGAAATATATTTTCGCATGTGTGGAAGTAAAAGTAAATAGAAAAAAATGAAGCAGCACTTATTTTAAAATTGCAGAGGAAATGTCAAAAATTAGGATTTAAGGCACATTTTGATAGTTCTGAGGTCATGTAATCCTTAATTGTTCACATAAACTTATTATAGCATCTTAGTAATTTGTTCCGATTTCCAATCATATAATCAGCACCATTTATTGTCAATTTTGGATTACCTGCCAACGATTCACAACATTTCTTTGTAGTTGCAGCAGTTTAGTTCTTCCGCTACATTATTGTAATTTTCTTTCCTGGACCTGGGAGTGTCAGTCTCACCCTTATTTTCTCTAGGAAAGTCTTTGTGTATTATGATTTACCTGAAAAGTGGCAGTTGTGATCTTTCGATTGTTTTAAAGTGGTTTCTGCGTGTTACTCTACTTCTAGTCTATTGAACTTGCTTCACTTCTCATATCACTGTGATTGTGTACCTCGTCCAGAACAAAACCATCATAATTGCTTGTAGATTTTCACGTAAAGGAAAGTTCGGATGTACCATCCAGCCGTACACTCGAAGGTAAGCTCAGATCAGACTGTGACAGGGAAGAACACCGTGCGAGGTCTCTTCTAAGAAATCATCCCACGTCTGTCGTAACCGAGTGAAGGAAACTGCAATCGCCGTCGAGATTTTAGAGCCTTGCTCATTCTGAATGAATAGTCAGCACCTCGACTACAGAACCAAATTGATCACTGAGATTTTAGTACATTCAGAGAATTACAATTTCGAACTTTAAAGTTACACAGTCCGGATGTTTATTTCGAGTTCTGTTGCTCCAATCGAAAATCTTATTTAAAACACAGTCTTAATCTCAAATGATAATTATCATTTAACTGGTTGCGGTCTGCGTACTAGGCTACATTCAGACCACTTAAATACAATTCAGTTCTCATTTGAGAGGGAATCAAAACACAAATTACGAAAAATAGACAAAAATGAAAATGAACTACCCATGAACCCATCCATTGACGGTAGAGTCTCCGCGGTAGTAGAATCGACTGATGAAGCAGCTTTCATGGTTTGAGCTCAAAAACTGTAAGCGTCACCCATCATCTACAGTGTTACATCATTGCCAGCCAATCCGACACCGAAATTAATAACAATTTAGAAACTTTTCAAGTTTCTGTTGGAATTTCCGCAAAAGTAACGTAAAACTACGTGTGGATCCAATAGGCCTTTCGGTGTCGGATTGGCCGGCAACGATGTAAGGCTGCAGGCGATGGACTGCAAGCTAAGTCAGCAGTCGATTTCTCGACCTCAAGGCCTACTCATAACTAACAGCTGGTTTCACTTTTTAGTTCGTTTTGTTTATATTAGTCTATTTTTCGTAATTTGTGTTACAATAATTCCAAATATATCAAGTACTGTATTTCAGTAACCTGATGGTGGTTTAGCATACAGACAGGAACTGGTTATTTGCTGAATAAACATCATTTGCGACCACGTCTCTATTTTTAAATAAAATTTCTTAATATTTCATGATGATCGTTAAAACCCAGTTTAAATATGATTACTGTAATTACTATTATTCTGGGTTGAACTTCTCCACGATCTCAAAGTGTTTCCAATTACCCTCGTGTCTCCTTCAACATTAATTTGCTCGGTACAGTCTTAGCGAACCTAGGGTTCTTAGCTGGGGACTGGATCACGCGCCAACACTCATCTACACCGTTAGCTTTTAGCGTGTTTCATCGACCACCAGAAGGTGCGACGGTGGAACGTTGAACAGTACATAGCCCAGGGATCTGGCTTCATTGCCTGGGTCTCGAGGACGGTAAAAATCTGTAAAACGCCCCTCAATCTCAAGGTGTGCTGCGCGCCAAGGAGCTGCATGGCTGTTGAGGTGGAGCAGTCGCTAGCGGACACCCTCTAGGGAACCTGCCACGCCTTCGTTGTATTTGGCTTACCCAGGCCAGTGGGGATCTGCCTGAGTGGACGTTTACTTCCCTATAGGCTCGCGGGGCTAAACTGAACCGAACAGAAAATAACTTTGGCGAACGCACAACCGCCGTCTCTAAGCAAAGTTAATTTAATGCAGTTCAGTATGATCCCCAATAGCTCCCATCCCTGGATACCCTGTTGGAAGAACATTGGGTTCAGACTCGAAGTGAAGCATTCCCGCCAAAGTATCTGGTATGTACACGAACGGAAGGGCAATCCTTTTCTAACATTAAACACCCATTCATTATCGAAAACCCTAAAGACAAGTTTGGGGAAGTGGTGAGTTATGTCAAAGATGAGTGGCAAGTCTCTTTTAATACCAACAGCGCCCCCTTCCAAATCTCTGGAACTACTCGCCTGTGAGAAACGGGGCAATTTTCCCATTTCCCTTACTCCCCCAGGATCCAATGACGAGTTACGTGCAAACTAGGAAGGACGAGAGGTTCATTTTATTCACCATGACCACAGGGGTCTGAAGGACGACAGGATCGCTTCCAGTGCCTTCATCGTGGCCTTCCAAGGTGATTCATTGCCTGAGAAGGTCCAAGTGATGACCTATCGATGCGACGTTAGGCCTTACATTCCTCCCCGATGCGGTGTTTTAAATGCTGGAGGTTCTAGCAAATTTCCAGATGTGAAGGATTCCCCAACTGCCAGGAGTGCGGACGTGCCTCCCATCCAAACGTCCCATGTACCCCAACTCCCATCTGTGTGAACTGTAGACCTCACCATGCCCCTTGCTAACCACACTGCACGACCCTTCATAAAGAGAGAATGATCGTATAGTATAAAAGCCTTGGACAAGCTGACCTATTCAGAGGCCAATCGGAAATATGGGAAGCTCCATCCTGTGCACCTTTCAACACCTTATCCCACAGCAGTTTCTACATTTCTGTCTGTCCAGAATCTAATCGTGGGCCCTCAGGCTGGATTGCATATGCCCGCCTTCACAGTAGTTGGGGACACTCCTACTCCCGTTTCTCTCAAGTTACCTAACTTGAAGCACTAACCCCCAAAACACCAGGGACATTGGTCCCCACCCCCGAGCCAGAGAAGTGCCACAAGGAAGGGATGCCTCCGTTCCCTCATCCCACGGTTTCTGCCCTACTGACATCAGCCAGTGTTGAAAGTGCCACCAACTTAGAATTGTAGGGCTTCTGGGTCTTCCTCAGTCCATGAGTCTGAGTCTGAAAAGATTTCACAGTTTTAGAAACCAAAAGACAAGAGAGAACACTCCAAAAAACGAAGAAGACAAAAATGGAAAAGGAGAAGGAGAAAGAGACCAACTCTGTATTTGAGAACGGCGTGGAGCATCTGGCGTCCACTCAGAACCAAGATCTCTGCAGATTCTCAAATGAGATGGATGTCGATCTGGCTGCTTCCCAGCCAGTGGTGGCGAGAACTTCTGAAGCCTGAACTACCCCTTGGGTAATTTTATGTCCACCACTTCCACTGATAGCGTCATCCTTCAGTGAAATTGCACCGGTTTCCACCATCTAGCTGATTTATGACAATTGGTGTGCCACTTCCCTTCCTTACCATTTGCCTGGCCCTACAGGAAACTTGGTTTTCTGTCCAGTGGAGCCCTATACTCTGTGGCTATAGGGGTATTACAAAAACCATGCAGACTATGAGAGGTTGTTGGGTGGAGTCTGTCTCTATGTCCTTGCTACTGTACCCAGTGCACCAGTGCCCCTTCATGTGGCTCTTGAGACAGTAGCTGTCAGAATCTGGATAGGACAGGAAATTACAATCTGTTCTGTTTAGCTTGCTCTGGATGAAGTAGTGCCTCCCACAGACCTTGCAGTCTTGGTCACCCAACTTCCCCAGCCGTTCCTCCTTTTGGACGACTTCAGTGCCCACAAGTCTTTATGAATTGGAATCCAGATCTCCTCGATGCTCAGTTCATTTGGACTCCCGACCTTTGCCAGCTTAAACAGCAGTGCTGGTGACAACTTAGTATTCTTTGTTGCCTCTTTGTTTGGGGGATGCATGAACAACTCTCTTGCAGTTATACAAGCCCTTCAGTCCAAACTCGTCTCCACTATGGGGGTTTGATACATGAGTCAGTAGCGCCTTCAGCTATGCAGATCCTCAATCCAATCCTCCATTGTGGCGTCAAAGTAGCAAAGGGCGCTTTTCGCACAGGGCTGGTGACTAGTCTTCTTGTAGAATCATCTGTCCCTTTCCTGTCATTCCACCAGCAACAGCTGCAAGCATCATACGTCGCCCATGTTTATACCTCACCCAATCACCCAGACTGCAGGCTCCTTTCTTCTTCTTCTGGCAGCCCACGTCAGGACTCCCGATCGAGGCCTGGGTTCACTCCCTCGTGTCTTTTCTCGAGTCCCTTCCCGTCCTTCCACTATCCACCCCAAAAGCCTTCTTGGTCCCTCCCTCACTTGCGGCTCTACATTGATTTGGCACGTGACTCCAAAGCCTTAGTACCACTAGCGAGTCTTTGTCACCAGTTTTATGCACTTATTGACTCATTCAGTGATGCAGAATTTGCCTACGCCTTCAGTGGTGGATGACCGAAATGGGTTTGCCTATGTCCACGGCAATTACATTCAGCAGCATTCCCTGCCTTATGGGAACAGTATTTTATTTGCAGAGCTAGTCGCTATTAATCTTGCACTTGAGCACATCCGTTCTAGCCCTGGGGAGTCATTTGTCAACTCTAGTGACTGCCTGAGTGGCTTTCAAACGCTCGACCATAGTTTCTCTAAACATCCTTTAGTATGGTATTTTCAAGAAAATGCCTCCATTCTCGGCATGTCTGACCGTTCAGTAGTATTTGTCTGGATCCCGGACCACATTAGCATACTAAGGAATGAACATATCGATCAGCTGGCCAAGCAAGCGCCCACTTGACGACCTTTGTAAATTGGTCTCATGGAAACAGATCTTCGGTTGGTGCTACACTGAAAGGTGCATGAAGCTTGGAGCGCCGAATGGTCTACCTTGAGTGCGTCGAGAAAGCTTCACGCGATCAAATTCTCCTCTGTCACCTCTGTATTGGGCACGGATGATTGACCCACAGCTATCTTCTTGTCGTGAGACCCCGCACAAGTATCACTGTGACGCTGTGTTGACAGTGGTTCAGCTCCTGATGGAATGTCCCATTTTAGCCCCCTTGTGGCAGTCTTTTTATCTACCAGGTGCGCTCCCTTTACTTCTAGGTAACGATACCTACATGAGCTATCTCTGTTTTACATTATATACCCACAGCTGGGTTTTATCACTCCATCCAGTGCTGGATGTTTTTGCCTGAATTATCAGGCCCCACCCCACCAGCGACTTTTATTTCCTTCCCCCAATGGTGTTGTCAGTCTTCCATGGTAATATGTTGTGCTGGTACCTCACCCAACACTCTCCGTCTGGAGTTTTCTTGTAGGATGTGGTCGAGTTATTGGCTTCCCTTTTCTTCGTGAATTTTACCTTTCCATGCATTATCTGTCGTCCTTTAATCTAGTCCACCAGTTGCTCTGCTCCTTTGAAATATTCAGTCAATTCTGTTATTGTAGTTGTGTTCATTCCCTCTCTTTACCCCTGCGAGTTTTTCGCCTCTGGGTGCAGAGGTTCGTCTTCAACTGACGTGTCTACGTTTCGAACGTCGGACTGATTACCTTGAAGTTTAGTCCCATTTAAACCCTCATCCAACAAACCAAACAATTATTACCTGAAGCGATTTTTCTATCTATCGAAAAGTTCCCGGCGTTGCCCGGGTATGCGTTTATTCCAATCTTATGTTTCTCCATCACCTCTGTCCATCACCTTTTATGCTAATCTCTGTCCATTTCAGTTTTGTTTTCACGTATCTGAATCCTTATGACGTCATATCTCATGAATAGGGACACCGCGCGCCACGCGGGAGTGGCCGAGCGCTCTAAGGCGCCTTATTGCGGAGTGCGTGGTTGCTCCACGTCTGAGGTTTGAGTACTCCATCGGGCATGTGTGTGTTTGTGTGTGTGTGTGTGTGTGTGTGTGTGTGTGTGTGTGTGTGTGTGTGTTCTTATCATACGTTAGTTTGTAAGCCTAAGGACTAATGACCGCTGCAGTTTGGTCCCATGGCTTTACAAACATTACATTAGAGCCCCACAAACGCGCAGAAGTGGCGCAACATGATGAGGTATGGACTCGACTAATGTCTAAAGTAGTGCTGGAGAAAACTGACATCACGCATCCTGCAGGGCTGTCCATAAATCCGCAAGTCTATGAGGGGGTGGAGATCTCTTCTGAACAGCACGTTACAAGGTATTCCAGATAAGCTCAATACTGTTCATGTTTGGGGAGTTTACTGGGCAGCAAGAGTGCTTAAACTCAGAAGAGTGTTCCTGGAGCCAGTATGTAGCAATTGTGAACGTGTGGGATGTTGCTTTGTCCTACTGGAATTGCCCAAGTCTGTCGGAATGCACAATGGACACGAATGGGTGTAAGTGATCAGCCAGGATGCGTACGTACGGGTCACCTACCAGTGTCTTATCTACACGCATGAGGACGCCCATATCACTCCATCTGCACACGCTTCACACCATTACAGAGCCACCGATAGCTTAACAGTTTTCTATTGACATGCAGTGTCCATGGATTCGTGGTGTAATCTCCATTCCCTTACACGTGCGTCCGCTCAGTACAATTGGAAAGGAGACTCGTAACACCAGGCAACTCGTTTCCAGTCATCAACAGTCCAATGTCGGTGTTGACGGGACCAGGTGAGGTATAAAGTTATGTGTCGTGCAGTCAGCAAGGGCACACGAATTCCCTTCGGATCCGAAGACCCATGACAATGTTTCGTAGGATGGTTCGCACGCTAAGACTTGTTGAAATCCCTAGCAGTTTGCGGAACGGTTACACTTTTGTCGCGTTGAGCGATTCTCTTCAGTCGTTGTTGCGGGATCTTTTTCCGGTCGCAGCGATGTCGGACATTTGACGTATTACTGGTTTACCGATATTCAAGGTGCACTCATGAAATGGTCGTACAGGAAAATACCCACCTAAACGCTACCTCGTAGATTCTATGTCCCACCTCTCGTGCGCCAACTATAACAGTACGCTCAAACCTACTAGCGGCAGGAACCGATCTAACACCTATAGTTTTGTATAGTGTGTACATATCTCTGTTTGTAAACGCACCCCTATAACATTTCATTTGGTTCTTCAGTGTATCTATCTATCTAACACTTTGGCCCTTCTCCCGCACATGCAGGGTCGGCACTGTTTTAAACGCTGATTTGGCATGTGTTAATATTTATAGGGTGGCCGGATGCCCTACCTGCCGCCATATCATGCCCCCCCCCCCTGCCCCAGGAGGAAATGTTTATCCCAAATGTCTGTTACGAAATGTTTGCGAATCGTGTAACTGAGGCGGGACTTGGGGACCAGCCCGGTATTTACCTAGGTGGAAAACCGCCTAAAAACCACATCCAGGCTGGCCGGCACTCCGACCCCTTTCGTTAATCCGCCGGGCAGATTCGAACCGGGGCCGGTACGCCTCCCCGTCCCGAAAAGCGGTGCGTTAGACCACACGGCTAACCGGCCGTGTATTTGGTTCTTCAGTGTATACTGTATAATAATATAATTTTCCAGGTTTGAAGAGTAGATCATTAGAAACTATTTGCGGAAAGTGCTGCGGATTGATTGATGTGTGATAAGAGTAATAATAAACATTCGAAGTATACTCAGTGGTAGGTGTGCACACTGTCTGTACAGAGTCCCGCGAATACGTTGTGTATTAGAAGTAATGACTTGTAATCCCTCAAACCAATATACTCCGTAATCCTTTCATCGTTTTAGCGTGATTGTCAGCGAGAAAGTTTCGGAACGGTTTAAAATTATGTTTAAATATTGTATCAAATTGCTAAGTGCTGTTTTTCTCAAATAGTTGGTGTACAGTCTCGTTAATTATGCATCGTATGATTCGGACATTTTTTGCGACTCTCATTGTTTGTGACGCCATATATGCTGAATTGTGGGTTACATGTTGTTCTTGACCCCACAGCTATTGTTGCCTGGCAACAAAGAAGATGCGCATCAAATTTTGTTGAAACTGGTCCAGCAGTTTAGAAGATGTGGTACATACTGATACACATAGATACATTTTATATATGTAGATTATTGAATAGGAACGACTAGAAACTAAGTACTAACAATCAATGACACGTTTCTCGAACCCAAAGTTGGAAAGCAAAAAATTTAAACTGTTTGGGTAACCTTTGCAGATGATAAGTTTGTAAAAAAATTATTACTACAATAACAAGTAGGCTACTTAGTGATTTTATACTTAGCTTATTAATAATAATAGTAATTTCGTATGGCTCATTGGCCTGGTGCAAGTTTTCGCCAGTTATCCAACCGGGGAAAGGGGACCTACAGCTTAACGTGGAATCCGACCCACGTGTCGTTTCTGACGACTCTTCACATCGTTGAGAGGTGAAGGATGGGTTAAAGTGCAGACTGAAAAAATCCCAGGTACGACCGGGTTTCGAACCCGCGACCCTTCGGGTTCCAGTCTAGCGCTTTACCCCAAGACCACCGGGCCCGTAAAGGTAAGACCAAAAAAGTGTGATACTCGTAGTTCTAGGGCCAATGTCACAAACCTAAAATAGTTACTTTTTTCCTGATAACCTAAGCGAAACTCATAGTGAATGAACCTGTAAAAACATTTTAGGTGTATCTTAAAAGAAAAAATCGCATTGATGTGTTTTACAACACACTTTAGATTTGTAGTTTTATAAGTTTTTGCAGACATTTTGGACCAAAATAATAATCTAAATAATAAATGATTAATTAATAAGAGTGTCTGAAACCCTTGCAGGGGAAAAAAATTGTTACTGGCGGATTACGTACTACTGACCTTCAGCGTGAGAGTCCAACACATTGCCCACTACGCTACAGCTAACAGTTATGAATTGCGTCCTTTAATCTTATACTATTGATGGTCGTTGTTAACTGATGCTAATATGGCATTTGTAGACAGTAGATTATCATTTATCATACGAAGAAAGAAGTCTTTTTGTTAATTCTTCAGTGCGCCATTGCTTTGAAATGACAATGTGTAAGTTAAAATAAGTTGTTGTTGTTGTTGTCTTCAGTCCAGAGACTGGTTTGATGCAGCTCTCCACCCTACTCTATCCTGAGCAAGCCTTTTCATCTCCTCATAAGAACGACAACCCACATCCACTTGAATCTGCTTACTATACGCGTCTCTTAGTCTCCCTCTGCGATTTTTACCCCACACACTTCCCTCCAACGCTAAATTCACAATTCCTTGATGTCTAAGAATGTGTCCTACCAATCTATCCCTTCTTTTAGTCAAGGTATGCCAGAAATTTCTTTTCTCCTCAATTCGGTTCAGTACCTCCTCATTAGTTACGCGATCCACCCACCTAATCTTCAGCATTCTTCTGTAGCACCACATTTCAAAAGCCTCTATCCTCTTTCTGTCCACACTGCTTATCGTCCATGTTTCACTCCCATACAAGGCAACACTCCATACAAATGCCTTCAGAAAGGACTTCCTTAGGCTTAAATCAATATTCGATGTTAACAAATTTCTCTTTTTCAAAAACGCCTTTCTACCCATTGCCATTCTGCATTTTATATCATCTGTACTGCGACCATCATTTGTTATTTTACTGCCCAAGTAACAAAACTCATCTACCTCCTTTATTGTTTCGTTACCTAATCTAATTCCTTCAGCATCACCTGATTTTCTTACACTGCACTCCATTACCCTAGTTTTACTCTTGTTAATGTTCATCTTATATGCACCTTTTAGCACACTATCCATTCCGTTCAATTGCTCTTCCAGGTCCTTTGCTATATCTGACAGAATTACTATGTCGTCGGCAAAACGCAATGTTTTTAATTCTTCACCCTGAACTTTAATTCCTTCTCCAAATTTCTCCTTGCTTTCCTTTATAGCTTGCTCAATGTACAAATTGAACACCATTGGGGAAAGGCTACAACCCTGTCTTACTCCCTTTCCAACCACTGCATCCCTTTCATGCCCTTCAACTCTGACAACCGCTGTCTGGTTTTTGTACAAGTTGTAAATAACCTTACGCTCCCTATATTTTACTCCTGCTTGCTTCAGAACTTGAAAGAGTTTATTCCAATCAACATTGTCAAAAGCCTTCTCCAAATCTACAAAAGCTAGAAATGTAGGTTTGCCTTTTCTTAATCTATCTTCTAGGATAAGCCGTAAAGTGAGTATTGCCTCCCGTGTTCGTACATTTCTCCTGAACCCAAACTGATCTTCCCCAAGGTCGGTTTCTACCAGCTTTTCCATCCTTCTGTATATAATTCGTGTTAATATTTTGCAACCATGACTTATTAAACTGATAGTTCTGTAGTTTTCACACCTGTCTGCACCCGCTTTCTTTGGAATGGGGATTATAACATTTTTCTTAAAGTCTGAGGGTACTTCACCTGTCTCATACATCTTACACACAATGTGAAACAATTTTGTCATGGCTGGTTCTCCCAGAGACTTCAGTAGCTCTGACGGGATATCATCTACTCCAGGGGCCTTGTTTCGACTTAGATCTTTCAGTGCTCTGTCAAATTCATCTCTCAGTATAGTATCTCCTATTTCATCATCACCTACATCCTCTTCCCTTCCTACAATAGTGTCTCGAAGTTCATTTCCTTTGTAGAGCCCCTCTATATACTCTTTCCACCTTTCAGCTTTCCCTTCTTTGCTGAGAACTGGTTTTCCATCAGTGTCCTTGATATTCATAGAGCTGCTTTTCTTATCGCCAAATGTTTCTTTTATTTTCCGGTAGGCTGTATCTATTTTTCCCCTATTTATACATTCTTCTACATCCTTGCATTTGCCTTCTAGCCATTCCTGCTTAGCCATTTTGCACTTCCTGCCAATCTAATTTCTTAGTCGTCTGTACTCCATTTTGCCTGTTTCATTTACTGCATTTTTATACTTCCTCCTTTCATCGATTAAATTTAGTATCTCCTGTGATATCCAAGGATTCTTTGTAGGTCTTGCCTTCCTACCTATTTTGTCCTCTGCTGCCTTCACTATTTCATCTCTCAATTTTACCCATTCCTCCTCAACTGTTTTATTTTCCCCTGTTTCTGTCAATTGTTGCCTGAAGCTCCCTCTGAAATTCTTAAGAACTTCAGGTTCCTTCAATTTATCGAGGTCCCATCTCCTTATTTTCCTACCTTTCTGTAGTTTCTTCAGTTTCAGCCTACAGTTCATAACCAGCAAATTATGGTCAGAGTCTATGTCTGCCCCTGGGTATGTCCTACACTTCAAAACCTGGTTCCGAAATCTATGTCTTACCATTATAAAATCTATCTGGTATCTCCCGGTGTCTCCTGGTCTCTTCCACGTATACAACCTTCTTTTGTGATTCTTAAACCAGGTGTTTGTTATAACTAAATTATGTTCCGTGCAAAATTCTACCAGGCGGCTTCCTCTTTCATTCCTTTTGCCCAGACCATATTCACCCACTATCTTCCCTTCCCTTCCTTGTCCTACTACCGAATTCCAGTCTCCCATAACAATTAAGTTTTCCTCTCCCTTAATTGTCTGAATAATTTCCTTTAGCTCCTCATATATTTCCTCGATCTCCTCATCATCGGCAGAGCTAGTTGGCATATAAACCTGTACTACTGTTGTCGGTGTTGGCTTCGTATCTATCTTGACAATGATAATGCGATCGCTGTGCTGGTCATAGTAGTTTACCCGCATTCCTATTTTCTTATTCATTATCAATCCTACCCCTGTGATACCCCCGACTGATTTTGTATTTATAATCCTGTACTCACCTGACCAGAAATCCTGTTCATCCTGCCACCGAACTTCACTAATCCCCACTATATCTAACTTCAACCTATCCATTTCCCTTTTTAAATTTTCTAATTTTCCTACTCGATTAAGGGATCTAACATTCCACGCTCCGACCCGTAGAATGCCAGTATTGTCTTTTCTGATGATCACATCCTCCTGAGTAGTCCCCGCCCGGAGATCCGAATGGGGGACTATTTTACCTCCGGAATATTTTACCCGAGAGGATGCCATCATCATACGTTCATACAGTAGAGCTGCATGTCCTCGGGAAAAATAACGGCTGTAGTTTCCCCTTGCTTTCAGCCGTTCGCAGTAGCTGCGTGGAAAAGCCACATTAGCTGATGTTACAAGGCCAGCTCAGTCAATCATCCAGACTGTTGCCCCTGTAACTATTGAAAAGGCTGCTGCCCCTCTTCAGGAACCACACGTTTGTCTGGCCTCTCCACAGATATCCCTCCGCTGTGGTTGCACCTACGGTACGGCTATCTGTATCGTTGAGGCACGCAAGCCACCCCACCTCGGCAATGTCTGTGGTTCATGGGAGTGGGTTAAAATAAGAAAATCATCAAATACGCAACGCAAGCTGGCGTATGCCAGGTCTGGGCGAGGAATGTCACGTGACATCTGCGAACGACTGGTTTTCGTTAATTTAATGGAGGGTGTCAAAACTCAGTTATTTTTGCAAATATCTCTCAAACGATACGAGATATAAAAAATAAAAAAAATAGGAGAGCAAAGTTGTAGAGAATTTTCTCCTCTACAAATTCGGTTATTCAATTTTCGCGTCAGATGAACGGTGTATTTGCAATTAAAATTACATCACAAAGGCTTTTTTTTGGTATTACTAACGTATTTCTTGTCCGAAATATTTCAAAAAGCGAGGTTCTGGTCTCTGGTAGCCAACAATTATGTCTGTAAAATTTGGTGCCGATCGGTTGAACGGCAGTGGGAACACGTTACAGCCAGACAGACATCGTCAAATCGCCGTTATTTTTGCAAATATCTCTGCAACGATGCAAGATATGAAAAAAAAAACATAATAAAGCGAAGTTGTAGAGAATTTTACCCTCTACCAGTTAGATTCTCTACCAATTAGGTTATTCAATTTTCGTGTCAGATGAACGGTTCGTTTGCAATTACAATTATATTACAAACGGCTTTTTTTGGTATTACTACCTTTTTTTTGTCCGAAAAATTTGAAAAATGGAGGTTCTGGTCTCTGGCGGCCTACAATTATGTGTGCAAAATTTGGTGCTGATCGATTGAACGGTTCGTCTTAAAAATAGGGAAAGCGCGTGGAAACTAGAACATTTATAAGAGCACGTTCAACGAAGTAGTTCCAAGTATATCTTTACAGGAAAAAATTTATATCTCCTTAGCACAGAGTGTTGTATTCTTGGAAAAGACAGGAGGAGCTGTAGAAACCTGCTACACTGCAACGCCACACAAAGGCAGGTGCTACCAACACTACGAGACTCAAAACTTATGTTGATCGGAATTGTACCTATATCGAATTTGTACCACCTTACCCTACATTAATCGTGGTATTTTTAGCTTCAAATAAAAAGTCAGGCACTGAAGAGTTAAAAGTTCTGATTAAAGTTTAGTTTTTGATTGACACTGCTTATTTTACTTGAATCTTGCGGTCCCTGCTTACATGAAAGAAATCAAAGTGGTTCCTGATCTGAAAAAGGTCAGAAGCCACTGTCTTACGGCATTTCTATATTTTTACTGCACATATAAACGTATACTCTTTCACGTGATATATAGCATTATTGTGCACTCGTCACATAATTTATTAACATGGCAGTTTTGGACACTCTTCACAATGCCCTATTACAAAGACCGAAACCTGTCGCGCGGATTTCACAAAGTTTAAATTAAGCAGCTGGAGCGGCATTTCATTAATTGAACTCTAATTTGCTCCATCAGCGAGGCTGTCATAATATTTTCGAATGTGCCGCAGCGTACGTCAGTAAAACGAGGAATATTCCCCCCCGTGTACAATCCGAATTGCGTTAGAATCGAAAAATGCCTTAACCATGGGCTTTACCTCAGGCTCACCGCGATTTAATTGAAACTAAAAGGGCCAATTTCAAGTTTTGACATATGCGAATTATTTGCCGGATCGACGAGCAGCGGCGAGCGCTGACAGCGTCATCTGCTTCTGGAGGCAGTAATGCTGACATGTGCATTTGTATCTGACAGCGCGGGCTATTGATTCCCAGCTGCGGTCTGCGCCCGCGGTGCCGAGTTTGATTTCCGGAGGGAACTGCCTTTATCGCCAGTCCCCTGGTCATCAGGAGAGATAGCCGATTACCAGCCAAATCAGATCACCGGGGTCGCTATTATCGACGCTGCCAGCCGGTCTGGTCCGCTCCTGCCTGCGGCTGCGATTAGTGCTTCACCGGAGCGAAAAACGCGCTTGATAAATTCAATGAAACGTCGCATTCGCTAATTCTATTACAGGAAGAAATTTGTTGCTCACTGCTATGCAGTAGTGGTTGAGACAGCACACCAAAAAAATCGCACTGACGTGTTTTACGGCCCACTTTAGATTTGTAGTTTTGTAAGTTTTTGCAAACATTTTGGACCAAAATAATAATTAATTAATTAATAAGAATGTCTGAAACCCTTTTATAAAAAACAATTTTAGGCAGTGACCTTTCGCGTCACAGTCCAGCACCTTGCCCACTACGCTACGGCTATTTTATTTATTTATTTATTTATTTTGTTTAGCCTTTGTTCAAAGAATTTCACACGATCCATGAAATATCCAACATTTGTACACAACATCACACTCTGGAAAAGTGAAAGAGGCTGCATTTAAAGTATCCTCTTCAGTTTCAGTGCTGTTTTCTTCTAAACGAACAACCTTCTGTTAACCTCGCCCTCCCACCTATGGGTTAACACAGTATTGTCGAACAGCCAGCACATAGTACAACACTCTGGGCATGACTAAATACTGTTGTGATCTTGAAAGAATCAAATGTCTGTAAATCTGTCGGACCAAACTGCGTGGTCATCAGTCCGTAGCTTACAAACTACTTAAATCTAGGTAAACTAACCTAAGGACAACACACACACCCATGCCCCAGGGAGGATTCGAACCTCCACGATGAGCAACCGCGCGCTCCGCAGCGAGACGCTTTAGACCGCTCGGCTACTCCACCGCGGCTGATCTTGAAACATCCTGGATATTTTACATCCATGAAGTACGAATTAGGACGTTGCACAAGTCTCTTCAATTTGTGTTTCCTCTTCTCCTCCGCTGGTGACGGATGCAGCAAAGCCGGCCGCGGTGGCCGTGGAGACTGAGGCGCTCCAGTCACGGTCTGCACGGCCACTACGGTCGGGGGTTCGAATCCCCCCTCGGGCATGGATATTTGTGCCGTCCTAGTTCGTAAGTAGTTCTTAAGTAGTTTGTAAGTTTAGGGACTGATGACCCCGTAGTTAAGTCCCATAGACTATACAAACATTTGAACATTTTTTTTTTGATGCAGCAAATCCTTGGCAAGAGGCATGTTGCCTGGCACGCAGATAACCGGAAAAAGGAGTAGGTAAATCTCAAACTGGTGTTCTTTAATCTCATTCTATTGATGACCGTTGTTAACTGATGTTAATATGGCATTTGTAGACATTAGATTATCATTTATCGTACGAAGAACGATGTGTTATTGTTAATTCCTCAGTGTGCCGTTGCTTTGAAATGACAACGTGTAAGTTACAATAAGAAAATAATCAAATACGCGAGGAATGTCACGTGACATCTCCGAACGGCTGGTTTCCGTTAATTCAATGGGGGGTGTCAAATCTCCGTTATTTTTGCAAATATGTCTCAAACGATACGAGATATGAAAAAAAAACATAAGGGAGCTAAGTTGTAGAGAATTTTCTCCTCTAAAAAATTCGGTTATTCAATTTTCGTGTCAGATGAATAGTTAAGCCGTTATTTTCATTTAAATTTCGAGCTGTCAAAAGACGATCGCAAAGCCCCACTTTTAGTGTTACTACCGTAACCTAAAGTGGGCCAATAATTGCAAATGTGATGGAAAACGGAATGAAATTGGTCTGCTACCCATGTTCATTATCACTCATGTTTTTGATGTTGATGCTCTTCATTCTTCTGTGCTTGCTTAAACAAATGGTGATGATATTCCGCCGTATGCAAGACACTTAATTTTAGTTACATTTCCCAAACATGTTTCAGCACATTTTGTACTATCATCAGTCGGGTTGGTTTATTTTTGTTCTGGAAATTATAGTGTACTGTAGAATTGGTCCACTTTAGGTTACGGTAGTAACACTAAAAGTGGGCCTTTGCGATCGTCTTTTGACAGCTCAAAATTTAAATGAAAATAACGGCTTAACCATGAATCTGACACGAAAATTGAATAACCGAATATGTAGAGGAGAATATTCTCTACAACTTTACTCTTTTATGTTTTTTTTTCATATCTCATATCGTTTCAGAGATATTTGCAAAAATAACGGCGATTTTGGGATGTCTGTCCGTCTGTCTGTCTGTCCGTAACGTGTTCCCTGTTACAACGCAACGTTTGGTACCGCGAATTATGCGCTGGTGCACGAAGGAAAAAGTGCTTTTTATGTGGGAAAAGTTAGTGATCAAAATTGTACGAGGAAGTGATCATAATTGTACCTAATGTGGTACATTTTCTATCGATTTTTCTCAATTCTATAACCTTTTTTTTTTGTTCATTCCAACATTTGTAATTGTCTAATATTTGTGTTACATATTCATTAAACATTCAAGAACAAGTGCCATAGTTACAATTATTTTTTTCTCACTATATTTGCAGTTACAATTACATTTGTCCGAAATGATCGAAATTGTACCACCTTACCCTATAGTGAGTATATACTGAAAAAAAACATTGAAAAATGTTTGCACTACTAGCAACAAACCGTTCATAGCTGGTTAGCTGTATAGTGCTTCCTTGATGTATCAAATGCAGTAAATGTCCCTATTATGCCTCTCATCTTTCCAGAAAGTAACTCATAATGCAACTGTAGTTTGTGATTGACTACTTTTAGATGGCATAGTAGGAATACTTAAGTAAACAAACGTATATGTTAGAAGTAACTAACTCAATGCAGCTAACTGTCGAACTGATTCAGTAGCGCTCTGCGATTTATAATTTCTAGGACGAGCTACTAGTAAATGTAACATTATGCATACAAGCACCTACAAATGAATTTGTGGTAAAATTTTGTTCAGTCTGAAAGATAATGGGAAAAATGAGGTATGTAACTGATCAGATACACTATGCATAAAAGGGTTAATATATTCCTTAAACTCAAAAATAATTTGTATTGACAGTAGTATTATAGGAGAAACTTTTAGTAGAATATTAAATTATGTTTGCTGCAATGTGATCTTACAGCTTTCGTCTCATTTTAATATTGGGTAATCTTAGGTTTAATACTTTTACTCAAAGCAACACGCGTATCGTCACTTAGTTTCAATTGATTCTTGGATTTGTTCTTAAGCAGTAAATCGTTGTTTACCTGACTTGGTCGAGGAGAAAATCGTAAGACAGAGGAAGGTGATTTCCAGAATGTTATTCTGTGATTTTGTCTTTTTACAACAAGAGGACGGATTCAAAACAGTTCTTACAGTTTCTATCATTTTGGAATTCAATACCAGTTCAGAACTAGGAGGCAAATGATTATATTTCAAAGCTACCGATGTTATCCGCTTCTGTCATCACCAGTGAAGTTGTCCTGTTATCGTGGTCTAATACGATTGACCAACAACGTAACAAGGACTTAATCAGTTACAACGAGTACAACGTCAAAAGTTTTATTTTTCTTGAACGATCACAGATAAATACTGCCGCAAAGTACATTAAAAGATAAAAACCATAAAACTTCGACTGAATACAAAAAAGTGGGGCCCAGTGAGAACATAAGAAAAATTATAATGATATAATTATAGTAGCAGATATTTCAAACGGTTTATGAGCTATAATCCGATGTGTTTCGAAATCACTATTGCCTGTTTTCCGTACATATTCTAACATTTTTATTAGCAATGTCAATGATAAAAACAATAAAAGACAAGTGGATTTAAAATAAAGTATGACGTCCAATGAGGCCATGGGAAAAGTGGTGGAGTAATAACTATAAAATTAAATACATTATAAATGTTAATACGCTTTATTTCAACGTGTATCAAACTTACATTTGCATGTTTCATGTATGAAATGCTGAAAGTAATTTTTTTATATATAATAAATGTAAAATGGTGACAATGAGCGAAGCTTGCAAGTTGCATGTGAAGGTACACTGAGCTAGGAGTCCCATCGATAACACATTGAATTCACATACGGCAGGTCGCTAGTTCAAATACACCACTGACCACCCACATTTAGGTTTTCAGTGATTTTCCTAAATCAGGGAAATGCTGCGATGGTTCGTTTGAAAGGCCACTGTCGATTTCTTTCCACATCCTTAGCCAAAAAATCGGAGCATGATCTTGAAAGAAGCGTGCAGTTCTCTAAACAAAATTTTGGCTCAGATAGCCAAGTGAAAGAAGCGTGTCTTTACTATTTCTTTTAAATGGATCTTAAATAACAAATTAATTGGTGGCAACGGAAACGCGGGTTAGTTTTCTCTCCTACAGAAGGGAACAAGAGACAATATATTTGATCTAATTACACAATATTTATAAAATATATAGTATGGGAGAATTTGAATTAGGACAAAGGGTTAACTTTTAACAAAATGATTTATTGTCCAAGACATAAACAACAAAGGGGGAAAGACCGATTTAAATATAATAAACACACACCTTACAAAAGAATCCACATTTACATAAGATTATATGGCCCTAATACTGCCCACCTGCAAAAGTAGTACTAGCGTAATTAATAATGATTATTTTTCAGATGGATGAAGGGAGGAATTGATACACATTCACATGCAGATACATGCGCAAAGCCATGCAGGTACTTACCAGCACCGAACACAAATAACAGCAACGCCAGCAGCAGGATGCTGTACGGAACAGCTGGTTCACTCGCGCACCAATTAAAAAAAAAAAAAAAAAACCTTTGTTTCGTAGCGTATGGTCTTGTGACTTAGGCTCAGGGTAGCTATCAGCAGGAATAAACGCACGTGATAGAAGACCATGTAGCATGCGATACAGTCGCGAAACATACGTTTCCAGAGAAATTCAAGATATCGATTAAATAGAAAAGTTCGCTAAATAATACTTAAAAACGACCGTTCTGGTGTTCGTTTTGCACAGTGGGATGATAACTACTGAATGGTAAAGGTTCCAGGTCAAAACATCATTCGACAGGGTCGGATCTTAGCATCCCAAAAATTAAAAAGAAATACTTTTAGCATAATTAAGACCGCGAGATAGGTCGTGCAACCGTTCGTTCTACCCAGGGAAATGAATTCTAGCTAATAAGCAAGGTTTCAAAAAAGCAGGACATGCTACAGAGTCAGATAGCAAAATCTGAACAAATTGGAAAAATTCAATTTTGTAAGAAATAAGATCGCGATATATGTCGTATAACCGTTCATTCTACTCAAGGGAATTATATCTAGATAAAAGGTAAGGTTACATAGTGATACGACTTGCTACGGGGTCAGATGCCGAAATTGAAACAATTTGGAAAAAAAATTCAGTTTCGTAAGAAATAAGATCGCGAGATAGGTCGTGTAACCACTCTATCTACTCAGGGGGATGATATGTAACTAATAAGCAGGGTTACAGAAAGGTGGGACATGCTACGGGGTCAGATCGCGAAATTTGAACAATTTGGAAAAAATTCAATTTAGTAAGAAATAAGATCGCGAGATGTGTCGTATTACCATTCGTTCTACTCAGGGAAATGATATCTAGCTAATAAGCAAGGTTACAGAATCCTACACTATTTCGAGGGGTTGGATCACAAAAAGTTGGAATAGGGAAAAATTACAATTTCGAAAAAAAATAAAAACGCGAGATATGTCGTGTAACGATTCATTCTAATCAGGGGAAGAAGAGCTACCTAATACGAATGACTACGTTATAGACCACGCTATTTGCCATAAACATGTGGCAGCGAGGAAGAAAGTTAAAAGTTTAGAAGTACCCAAAATTCTGGGAAAATTACCACGTTACACGTACTAGCAATCACAACATCTAAACAATAGTTAACAACTCGTGCTCATAGGGTGATGGAGTAAGCTCAGGCCTATATCTCATACCGTCCACGTATTCTATGGACAAAGATCACACACCGGAAGTATCGAAAAGTTCCTGAAAAACATCAAATTTACCGACCAAATGAACATGAAAAACATTTAAACATGTTTGAACGTAGGAAGGAAGGACTCTGCAGTCAGGGAGTGCAAGGATTCTGTTAAGAACACAAGTGAGGCCGCGAAATCAAACTTCGGTGAAAAAATCATCATAAAATTAGCAATTCAAAAAAAAAAATTAAATAAAATCTCACCGCTACGCATTGCGATGATGTTATAGCGAGAAATGGAGACGCGAATCAGCATTTTCAGCTTACAAAGTTTAGCCACGTTCTCAGAACAGAGCGATCGCCAGAAAGCATCTTACCTCGCCAAAAGCCAGCCAACGACTCTTGGCCGCCCTCGTAGTCGCTACTCTCCAGCTATCTAAAGTTGAGGGAGAACCTCTCCAAAGGGTTTAGCCGACTCAGGTAGGCAAACTTAACGTGCACATCGAACAAGAGGAGTGAATGGAAACCTTCGCTAAGCATCTTTGCTAAGGATTTGCCTCTGGCCTGGAGTTGGCAGAACTTGACTAAGCACTATAGGGCAACTGCTGCCTGCTGTATGAACCAGCAGACTACAAGAGCAACGAGACGCGACTAACGCTTGTTTAAACTGTTTTGTACACTAGTCTCATTCATTCTGCGCAAGCGGGGTCAGTGAGAACGTATAGCATACGCCCTCACATATGGGGCCTCACACACAAAAAATAGACATTTAAAATTATGAAACACTACAAAATTATTCCATATTTTGGACAAAAAATATCTTGCCGGCCGCGGTGGCCGAGGAGGCTGACGCGCTACAGTCACGGTCTGCACGGCCACTACGGTCTGCACGGCCACTACGGTCGGGGGTTCGAATCCCCCCTCGGGCATGGATATTTGTGCCGTCATTAGTATTAGCCAGTTAATAAGTAGTTTGTAGGTTTAGGGACTGATGACCCCGTAGTGAAGTCCCATAAGCTATACAAACATTTGAAACATTTGATTTGAAAAAATATATTGTACATCTGGTATCTCGCATAGTGCGAATGGAGCGTCTCGCTACACACAAAAAATGTCTGAAGCCCATCAACATTTATTTACTGGGGACAAAATAACTGGAACACGCTATATGGACGTGTTTCAAGCTCTGTGGCTAATGATCACGCTGTCGACGGAACGCCAAACCCTAAGCTTCCTTACGTCCTTCTTGTAACAATACGACGTCTTATCGAGTAAAATTTGAGTCAACAGAAGCTGATGAGAGCTATTATGTGACTTGTATACATCGTCGATTGGTTATTACCCGACAAAGCTTCTAACTTGATAACGTGGCATCGATTAAAGTAGCGCGAGTTGGTAAGTCGCAGTGCGATCGCGGAAGGTGAAAACTGAAAAGTTTTCGCGAGCAGGCACGTCGGCTTGCTGTTAACCTCATTAAATTTGTTGACGATGAGAAAGATAAGGGACTTATCGCCGGGGAAGGGGACGGAAGGTGCAGGGCAAATTTTAAAGCTGATTTATAGGATGGTTTGCAAGTTACGGAAAGAGGAGCACCAAGCCGACAAGATTGTGCTTCAAGTTTCTGCGCCAACGAAGGAGGCTCAAAATGCTTACAATAAGCACTCCATTAACAATATGGGTAAACGTGCTACCAGCAACAATTTTTACACTTTCATGAACAGTGTAAAGACATACCAACTTTAGGAAAACCACACAGCTTATAATGGGATAGCATGGGAAAGAATTGCTCTGCCTATGGTATTTAATTTAATAAGTTACCGAAATAAACATTTTATTAAAAGTGAACGAGAGGAACATAGCACGATACTACATTAGATTTTTAAGGAAGAATAAAGCATCGGAATCAAAGCAACCAGTCGTTTACTTATATCAAACACCAAGCGAGGTGGCGTAGTGGTTAACACACTGGACTCGTGACTTTCCCAAAGGATGCCATGAAAAATCAGGGATGATTTATGAATCCGAGCCTGAGCTCCGTCTCTAATGATACGGTTTCGACGGGACATTAAACCCTAGTCATCCCTTACCTTACGTGACACATGGGTTCACACGTAAAATACACCATAAATAAATGTTGAAAATGTGGCAGTGTGCGAAAAGTATTGTCGATTAAAAGTGGCCGGCCGCGGTGGCCGAGGGGACTGAGGCGCTCCAGTCACGGTCTGCACGGCCACTACGGTCGGGGGTTCGAATCCCCCCTTGGGCATGGATATTTGTGCCGTCTTTAGTATAAGGTAGTTTATAAGTAGTTTGTAAGTTTAGGGACTGATGACCCCGCAGTTAAGTCCCATAAGCTATACAAACATTTGAACATTTTGATTAAAAGTGTCTATCAGAGTTTAATAGTCGTGCATGCTGGCGGTGACATGAATTGAAATCTGGGTTTACTTTCTCATATACAGGGTGTTACAAAAAGGAACGGCCAAACTTCCAGGAACCATTCCTCACACACAAAGAAAGAAAATATGTTATGCGGACATGTGTCCGGAAACGCGGCGGACCAATTCCATGGCCCCCACGCTCTCCGGATCTCAACCCTCTTGACTTTCATTTATGGGGGCATTTGAAAGCTCTTATCTACGCAACCCCGGTACCAGATGTAGAGACTCTTCGTGCTCGTATTGTGGACGGCTGTGATACAATACGCCATTCTCCAGAGCTGTATCAGCGCATCAGGGATTCCATGCGATGGAGGGTGGATGCATGTATCCTCGCTAACGGACGACATTTTGAACATTTCCTGTAACAAAGTGTTTGAAGTCACGCTGGTACATTCTGTTGCTGTGTGTTTCCATTCCATGATTAATGTGATTTGCGGAGAAGTAATAAAATGAGCTCTAACGTGGAAGTTAAGCGTTTCCGGACACATGTCCACATAACATATTTTCTTTCTTTGTGTGTGAGGAATGTTTCCTGAAAGTTTGGCCGTACCTTTTTGTAACACCCTGTATAGAACTGATTCTCCCCGGCCCCCTTTCAGATATAGTGATAAGATGGCCTGACCAAAAAGTATGAAAACTGGATGGAGGTGTACGGAACTGTGAAAAAAGAGGCAAAATAGAAATAACGTGCCGGCCGCGGTGGCCGAGGCGACTGAGGCGCTCCAGTCACGGTATGCACGGCCACTAAGGTCGGGGGTTCGAATCCCCCCTCGGGCATGGATATTTGTGCCATCCTTAGAATTAGCTTGTTCATAAGTAGTTTGTAAGTGTAGGGACTGATGACCCCGTGGTTAAGTCCCATAAGCTATACAAACATTTAGAAATAACGTATGGTCCAAGCTCAAGATGCGCAACACTGAGTGAATTGAAAGAACCACGAAATCGTGGCTGTGTTGTCACCGAGTTGGAGTATAAAGCGGGAGAATCAGGTTCAAATGTCCCTCGTGCTCATTTTTTTTCACACCATTATGTATAGGCCATCCAATCATTGGAGTGTCTGTTTGCTATATTCAAATGTTCAAATGTTTGTTAAGCTTATGGGACTTAACTACGGGGTCATCAGTCCCTAAACTTACAAACTACTTATCAACTACCTTATACTAAAGACGGCACAAATATCCATGCCGGAGGGGGGATTCGAATTCCCGACGGGGAACGGCCTCGCGCATCGTAGCTTGAATGCCTCTCAGCCGCAGTTGCCCGTTTTAGGTGTTCATATGAATGTGAAAGTGATCACTTCTAAAAAAATAATGGGAACAATATAATTTGTCACATATTTTATAACAAACGATTGCAATAGTTTGACATTCACCCTGTGCCCTGGAAAAAAAACCACACTTTTTTGAGTTTTACACATGTAGGCTTACGTCATCAAATGCGGCAGATGTCCGACCAGATCTGAAAAGGTCCTGGAATTTCGAAGAACAAACTTGATTATGTGTGAAAGCTTGCACTTTGATAATACACACACTATTACTTATACTGCTCCGTGTATGTGGTAAGGTATTCTTACCCCCATGGCTCATATTCTATAATCGATGTATAGTTTCCACAGGTACCAAGACTGTAGAAAGACGACAGACATGTCAACGAATGGACAGATTATGCATAAATTTGTCAAAAACGAGCACCAGAGAGATCTGAACCGCGATCTTACGCTTTGCAGCCCAACAGCTTGACCACATGATGACAATGTGTTGGCTCTTTCTGTATGCTCGGTGTTTCGCATCATGCGACCGAGCAAGGTGGTGTAATGGTAACACACTGGACTCGCATTCGGGAGAACAGTGGTTCAAGTCCACCTCTGACCATCCAGATACAGGTTTCCATGATTTCCCTAAATCACTCCTGACAAATACCGGAATGGTTTCTTTGAAAAGACACGTCTGATTTCCTTCGCCATTCTTACCCAAAAATTCAATCGTGAGCTCCGTTTCTAATGCTAATGACTACACTGTGGACGGGGCGTTAGCATGTTGGCTGCCGGTGGCCACAGCAGGCGGCTCTGGCCGACACCACCTAGAGACAAGGCCTCACAACAGGCCGTGCTACGTCACACTGACCATGCCGCGGCCGCCAGCTGAATGGCTGGCCGCTGGGGCACGCCCACTGCCTCGTAGCGGCCAGCCAGTAAGCTGGCGGCCGCGGCCTGGTCAGTGTGACGTGGCACGGCCTGTTGTGAGGCCTTGTCTCTATGTGGTGCTGCTCTGGTGCGTCTCTGACGTCATCGCGGCAGCCCACATGTTAAGCACTAAGCTTCCTTCCATCAAATCATGCACTCGGATGGTAACTGTTTCTATTTGGCTCCTTCTTTTTTCCGGTGCTTTAAGTACACCTGCTTTCTGTTTCCATACTTGATTTTAGTTTTTGACGAGTAACCACTCGATCATCTTACCACTAAATCTCTGTTGGGTTCGATATGGCCGTGCGGGAGTATCCGAGCGGTCTGGAGCGCCACGTTACCGATCGCACGGCCTCCCGCGTCGGAAGTTCGAATCCTCCATCGGGCATGGATGTGTGAGTTGTCCTTAGGTTAGTTTAACTTCATTTAAGTAGTTTGTAAAACTAGGGACTGATACCCAACCTAGTTTGGTCCCATAGAGTTACAAACATTTGAACATTTGTTCGATAAGGAGTTTCCTGACACGTTTTGTAGTTTCTGTTGATGCTCTGCATCACAGTAAATAGGTGAATAAACCAAGACAATCTGTCAATTAATATACCCAGTTACTCTTACTGGCAAACCCTCCCGCACAAACATTTGCTGGTAACAGAACATGGTAACTCAAAAAGGGAGCGATGATATCGAATACCTGACACCATCTATCCGGTGGTTGTTAAGAAATAAAGTTAATATGATGATTAAAATCATGTGGCAAAGGGCTAAAATAATTATAATTAAATCAATAAAAACAAAGAATAAAATCATTCCTTTAAAGATTTAACAATAAAAATTTCTGAACACCTCGAAAGATTGGATCCATCACCCTCTTGCATTTCACTTGTAATGAGGCAAAAAGGCTCTAAGAAAAATTTGAATCATCGGTATTAATACGCGCTTCGTACCAGTTAACTGGAGAGATTAAATATTTTCTTGTTTGTATTTCGTAAGATGTTTGTGTGTCTTTAGTCTACAAATAATGTTTTTCTTGTGTTACACGAGTGACGTAGGAAGAAATCGACGACAGCGGGCAGTCTTTACCCATCCAGAGAGGCTTATCTCGTTGACTTAACGAGCGAGTAGGCGCAGTGGTAACCCCATCCTTACCCAAACCTCCGAGCGTTAGCTCCGTCTCTAAGGACCAAGCCGACGACGGGAAGTTAAACCCTAAGCTTCCTACCTTCCTTCTGGTTGACTTAGATGTCCAGTCCACGGCTAATATGGAGAAGAAGAAGCCTCGGGTGTCGACTCACAACTGCGCCTATTATTTGAAATAAGGGGAAAATGTAAAGTAATTTAGAGAGGTATCGAGTCGGTCTTAATGTGATGCCTTGTATTACAGTTCATTCAGTGCTTACATCTCATGGGCAACGAGCAGAATGAAATAAAATTATTTACAAATGTGTGATGTTTATGTGAAGAGCTTAAATTTTTCTTCCAAAAAGTTGAATTTGCCTGAAATATATACATTTCTCAAGCGGTTCTAAGGTCTTTCCCAACTTCGAAGATCTTCTACAAAGTGAATGATTATATTTTTATGTACAAATGGCAATGAGAAGCGTCTCCGATGTTGCTCGATGTGGAATTAAGGGAAAATTAAGTTTATTAATTCAGTTTGTCTATATAGTATGAAATTTACTATTTACGGACGGCATTCATGTTCATAATTTTGACATTTTCATTAAATAGCAGTAACGTGAGAAGCGGAGATGCCGTAATTCGCTCAGTCACTAACAAAAGAAAATTTTTGATTACGCAGTCTCAAGAAAATATTTTTTAAAATGGTATTCAGTAATTCGAATAAACTTCATACCTATGGAACTTGAATGGATGTTAGAGAGAAGAAATCTGTACATAGAGAAGTGCCTAAATAATATGAAGTACACTGAGGTGACAGAAGTAATTGGTTACCTGCTAATATTTTATCGGACCTCATTTGACTCTGCGAAATGCAGGAACTCGACGTAGCATCGATGCAACAAGTCGTTGGACGTTCCCTGCAGGAATAGTGATCCGTACTGACACTATAGCCACCCATATATCCCAAAGTGTTGGTAGAAAAAATAAAAATTCAGTAAATGAGAAAGGCAAAATGGAGTACAGACGAGTAAGAAATGAGACTGACAGGAAGTGCAAAATAGCCAAGCAGGAGTTGCTAGAAGGCAATTGCAAGTCAGTAGAAGAATGTATAAATAGGGGAAAAATAGATACCGCCTACAGAAAAATAAAAGAGATATTTGCATACAAGAAAAGAAGCTGTATGAATATATAGAATTCAGATAGAAAACCAGTTCTCAGCAAAGAAGGGAAAGCTGAAAGATAGAAAGAGTATATAGATGGGCTCTACAAAGGAAGTGAACTTACAGCCAATATTGTAATAAGGGATGACGAAATAGATGAAGATGAAATAGGAGATACTATACTGAGAGAAGAATTTGACAGAGTCCTGAAAGACCTAAGTAGAAACAAGGCCCCTGGAGTAGATGACATTCCCTCAGAACTACTAAAGTCTCTGGGAGAACCAGCCATGACAAAACTATTTCACCTGGTGCGTAAAGGTGTATGAGGCAGGCGACATACCCTCGGACTTTAAGAAATATGTAATAATCCCCATTCCAAACAAAGCAGGTGCAGACAGGTGTGAAAATTACAGAACCATCAGTTTAATAAGTCATGTCTGCAAAATTTTAATACGAATTACTTACAGAAGGATGGAAAAGCTGGTAGAAGCTGACCTCGGGGAAGATCAGTTTGGATTCAGGAGAAATGTAGGAACACGGGAGGCAATACTCACTTTACGGCTTATCTTAGAAGATAGATTAAGGAAAGGCAAACCTACATTTCTAGCTTTTGTAGATTTGGAGAAAGCTTTTGACAATGTTGATTGGAGTACACTCTTTCAAATTCTGAAATCAGCAGGAGTAAAATATAGGGAACGGAAGGTTTTTTACAACTTGAACAAAAACTAGACAACGCTTATCAGAGTTGAAGGGCATTAAAGGGATGCAGAGTTTGGGAAGGTAGTAAGACAGGGTGGAAGTCTTTCTCCAATGCTATTCAATTTGTACATTGAACAAGCTATAAAGGAAAGCAAGGAGAAATTTGGAGAAGGTTCAAATGTTCGAATGTTTGTTAAGCTTATGAGACTTAACTACGGGGTCATCAGTCCCTAAACTTGCAAACTACTTACCAACTACCTTATACTAAGGACGGCACAAATATCCATGCCCGACGGGGGATTAGAACCCCCGACCGTAGTGGCCGTGCAGACCGCCTCAGTCTCCTCGGCCACCGCGGCCGGCTTTGGAGAAGGAATTAAAGTTCGGGTGAAAAAATAAAAACATTTCGTTTTGCCGATGACATTGTAATTATGTCAGAGACAGCAAAAGACTTGGAAGAGCAGTTGAACGGAATGGACAGTGTGTTGAAAGGTGCGTATAAAATGAACATTAAGAAGAGCAAAACAAGGGTAATTGAGTGCAGTCTAAGAAAATCGGGCGATGCTGAAGGAATTAGATTAGGTAACGAAACAATAAAGATGGTAGATGAGTTTTGTTACTTAGTCTGTAAAATAACATGCGATGGTCGCAGTACAGATGATATAAAATGCAGAATGGCAATGGGAAGAAAGGCGTTTTTGAAAAAGAGAAATTTGTTAACATCGAATATTAATTTAAGTATAAGGAAGTCCTTTTTGAAGGCATTTATGTGGTGGAGCGTGGCGTTGTATGGGAACGAAACATGGACGATAAACAGTGTGGACAGGAAGAGGATAGGGGCTTTTGAAATGTGGTGTTACAGAAGAATGCTGAAGAGGTATTGAACACAATTGGGGAGAAAAGGAATTTCTGACATACCTTGACTAAAAGAAGGGATCGATTGGTAGGACACATTCTTAGACACCAAGGAATCGTAAATTTAGCAATGGAGGGAAGTGTGTGGGGTAAAAATCGCAGAGGGAGACCAAGAGATTAATACAGTAAGCAGATTCAAATGGATGTTGGTTGCAGGTCTTATGACGAGATGGAGAGGCTTTCTCAGTATAGAGTAGGGTGGAGAGCTGCATCAAACCAGTCTACGGACTGAAGATCACAAAAACAACAGATTAGAACGTTAAAACATACTGCATGCACTTTAAAAGAAATAAACTAAAAATCATTTCATTTGTTGGTAAAGTCTTGTTTCTATTCTAGTGAACCTCGGTGTTTCTCAAACTGTTTGATACGTTTGCTTTTTTGCCTATGGTAGACAGACGGTGGGTCTTACGAGTAGTACTCTTACACCGCTACATACTAAAACATTATAAGTAAATAAAGTTCTTCTGATAATGTTGCTCAGAATCACGTATAGCCGCCTTCTGCTTCCGCAGCGATTTGAAGCCTATTGGGTACTCTTGTTTCTTACTATATTGGTACCGCGTGGCGTAGCACACAAGTAACACAATGGACTCGCATTCGGTAGTAAGGTAGTTCTGATTCACTTCCGGGCGTCCAGATGTAAGTTTTCCGTGATTTCCCTAAATCACTCCAGGCAAATGCCTGGATGGTTCCTTTCAAAAGCGCACGGCCGACTTCCTTCCTCGTCGTTACTTAAAGCTCCGAGTGTAAGCTCCGTGTCTATGGGACGTCAAACCCTAAGCTTCCTTCCTTTTCATTATATTGGTGTGGTGTTTGTTATTTCGGACATGTGGGGCAGTGAACCCACAGCTCTACCCACGTAACGTAGACATTCAAGTAACTCGTTCCAAGATTCCTGAATCGCATCAGAAAGCTGGCGGTGACACGACCTTGAATGTCTCTTTTCTGTTATTATTCTCACCATTTCTACCCAAACATTCTCAATGGACTTCGTGTCAACTCCTTTAGACAGTCATTCCAATACAATGACATTTATGTGGTTGTCTAACCACCTATTAACAACTCGTGACATGTGAATGGGTGACCGATCATGATGAAAAATGATCTGTTCGTCGGGAAATCTCGCTGCTACAGAAGGCAACATTACATTCTCTAGAATAGAAATATAGTTGCGCGCATTCAGTTTTCCTTCCACTTCCCACAGGAGACCACCCCCCTCGGCCGATATCCATGCCCCACCGATACCGATTTCCTGCCAATTATTCGGCAACTGTAAATATATTTGGAATTATGCCTGGCATCTTATGGCCGTTAAACGAGTACTTGTCCTGTAGAGAAAACCTTTTCATCGGCGAAACCCATTCGTCTCCAAAACGCAAGAGATCTGTCGATATTTGCTGTAGCAAAAGCTTCTCTGTTGGAAACAGACAATGTCTCCTTCATTGCAGTGTTTCTTGCTCTAAGGCCACCTTCCCTCAGACGACGAATGACCGTTTTACTGCTAACAGCAGGAATCAAAGCCTGCTGAATCTGTCGTGAGTTGAGGAATGGATGGTGTTCACTGAAAAGACATATCTGCCGATCCACAGCTGTTGTTGTTTTGTGGCGAGCTCCAGAACGAGGCAGTTCGTTCAGGTTACCATCCTCTTCCATCGTTTGATCCACCTGGCAACTGGTGACTTATGAACGCATATAGTCCTTACTAATAATACGTTACATTATAAATTACGGAATAACTTAAACCAAGAGACTGATAAATATGACAAAGTAGGGGTTTATAAAATACAGTGTAGTAGTTGCAATGCCAACTACATTGGTCAGACCGGTAGATCGTTTAGAGTTAGGTACAAGGAACATATGGACGCCTTCCGACTTGATAATTTTGACAAGTCCACTATAGCATATCCGCGAAACTGGCCACCCATTAAAGCGGATTGAAGATGACCTTAAGATTTTGCATAAACAGGATAGGGGAAGAAAGTTAGATCTGCTAGAACAGCTGGAGATTACAATACATAACGATAAATCGACGTTTCATTAAATGAACAAGTTCAAGGTAATACAGCTTTTTTTAAAACTTTGTGGACCTATTATAACAAAAGTCGTTTACATTAAAATTCAACCTCTGTCTTACTGTGCAAATGATTTCGTGACACCTGAATGTACCCACTAGCCTGTGGATGATCTTAGGAATTTAGAGGTCTTTGTTTTCATGTATATACGTGCACCCCAGTCGTGTTGTTGACTCCGTGCATTTCGGTAGTGTTATGCGCCGCCAGTGCCGAGGTCTGATTTGAATCCTGACGAAGCACAGTATGCTGAGGACCTTTCTGCGTAGACACGGTTACAAGGGAAGTAACCACGTTTTCTTTTATTACGTTTTACATTTTTAATGTCTCAGGTTTTAATATTCTTGTACAGATTATCTGATGATGAAGGCTCGACCCTTGAAACGCGTCATATTTTCGTGTTTTTACACGATTTCTGTGGTTGAGCCTACTTGACAAAATAATTCCTTACTATGTAACCATTCGAAAATCCTTCTGCATGTAGTGCTACTATAGCACCCTGTCTGCCTCAGCCAAATGAGACGTTTGATGTTCATAGAAATTTACGTTGCATATAATACCCGCTGCTAACAAGGAACAGACTGTGACAGCGCTCAGTCACTTGTTTCGTTCCACTCCTTGGTTGCAGACATAACACTGATTGGTGAAGCACGTAACAGAAAATACAATCTGTAATTTTGCTTGCCAGATAGTAGTTCGTCTCGTAAAATTTGAGCAGAATGGTCAGAATAATAAAAGTACATTCACCGTCGAGTCGCCACCAGCTTTCTGATACGATTCAGAACTCTTGGAACGAGTTACTTGAATGTCCGCGTTATTTGGGTAGAGTTGTGAGTTCACTGCCCGACAGACTTCGAGCTGTCGTGGAGGCGGAAGGCGGCATTACGTGATATTGAGCTGTAATAGTAGAGGTTTGTTGTTGTTGTTGTCTTCGTTTTTTAACCAGTCAGAGAATTTATTTGTTGTAAAGAACTATTATTTTCTTTTATATTAAGGAAAAGCTGTAAATTTAAACTGACGCACAAACTAATTTTCATCAGGATATGTAACATTTATTTTCCCGAGAGAAGTACTCATTTTCTAAATATAATCAATCTCTAAAAATATATGGTTGCAGAAAGTTTAAATACAGAGTAGAAGCTCGCAGATGAAGGCGTAAACTGAGAGCGAAGTTCAGGCTAGAAGGGGAGACAAGGAGCGCCAAATAAAAAAACGAAATAATAATAATAAAATAAGAATTTGCAAATATTTATGAATGAGGAGAAGGAAGAGGAATTAGGAAGGGAAGGATTGACTGGCTGCATTAGGGCATTGAAACTAAACAATGGCGATAAGTGAAAATGTGCACTGCACCGAGAATCGAACCCGGGTCTCCCGATTTGGACCATCGGTCGCCTTAACAACTTTTTTTTTTTTTTTTTCTCTCTATGGGTAGATCTTGCCTTTGCGGCCGCCGATCTTGTTTGTTCGTTTCGGTGCAACTTGTTCTTGGCTCAGCTTTTTTTATTACAGAGAGCGTTCAGCCCTCTGACCACTTGGCTACCCGTGTTCGCCCCGCATCTGTCCTCAAACTTCCACAAGTCTCATGCTATGGCTGTAGCGCCCCTACCGTTCGTGCCCTCTTACACTCGCCGTTACGAATTCTCGTGCGAGGTCGAAGGTATGGCCGCATCTGCGGTGAAGTGATTGATGCAAACGGCGTCTTCGCGTGTAAATACTTATTATATTGTTGTGGTATCTGTTATTTCGGACACGTCCAAAATAACAGACACCACGCTGACGGAAAACAGCCGCAAGAAAGAACCGTGCCAGTCCGACCACACGGCCTGCTGTTCCCTTTTATGTAGCGCTTGCAGGTGGCGCTACAGGCGCCCGTGACGGCCGCCTGTGCGGAAATGCGTATCTTGGGAATCGGGAATCTCTCGTCGCCGCAACCGCATGCTGCAATGATGTGAATGCTTTCTTTAGTGTTTTGAATTTTTGTGTGGCCAGCAGTGTATCACAGCAATATCTATGACGAAATTTACACTTAACCCAAAACGAGGTCTGGAATTAAATAAAAAAATCGCACTGACGTGTTTTACGGCCCACTTTACATTTGTAGTTTTATAAGTTTTTGCAAACATTTTGGACCAAAATAATAATGTAAACAACAAATTAATTAATAAGAGTGTCTGAAACCCTTTTAGGCAAAAAAAAAAAGTTAGTGGCGGGTTTTGAAACACTGACCTTCAGCGTCACAGTCCAACGCATTGCCCACTACGCTACGGGCAACACGTAAAAGGTGAGTTCTTAAATTTTATACTGTTCATGTCCGTTGTTAACTGATGCTAATATGGCATTTGTAAACACTAGATTATCATGTATCGTACGAAGAACCACGTGTTTTTGTTAATTCTTCAGTGCGCCATTGCTTTGAAATGAAAACGTGTAAGTTAAAATAAGAAAATCATCAAATACGCAACGCAAGATGGCTTATGCCAGAGAGAGTTCTGGGCGATGAATGTCACGTGACATCTGCGAACGGCTGGTTTTCGTTAATTCGGTGGAGGGTGTCAAAACTGTTATTTTTGCAAATATCTCTCAAACGATACGAGATATGAAAAAAACATACGGGAACAAAGCTGTAGAGAATCTTCTCCTCTATAAATTCGGTTATTCTATTTTAGCGTCAGATAAACGGTTGATATGCAATTAAAATTACATTACAATCGGCCTTTTTTGGTATTACTAACGTATTTCTTGTGCGAAATAATTGAAAAAGCGAGGTTCTGGTCTCTGGTAGCCAAAAATTGTCTGTAAAATTTGGTGCCGATCGGTTGAACGGTTCGACCTAAAAAGTGGGAACACGTTACAGCCAGACAGACATCGTCAAATCTCCGTTATTGTTGCAAATATCTCTGAAACGACATAAGATATGAAAAAAACATAAAAGAGCAAAATTGTGTAGAATTTTCTCCTCTACAAATTCGGTTATTCAATTTTCGTGTCAAGTGAATGGTTAAGCCGTTATTTTTATTTAAATTTCGAGCTGTCAAAAAACGATCGCAAAGGCCCACTTTAGGTTACGGTAGTAACACTAAAAGAGGGCCTTTGCCCTTTACATAAATAAAATAAAAATGTGCCGTTTGTTTTCACTAGTCAAGACCACAGACTGAGTAATCTTAAAAACAAAAAAAGTAAGTAAACGTTGCTTAAAAGTCGCAACGATCACTTTTACGACCTTTAATAAGACGCATACCAATGCAGTGCTACATGCAAAATTGACTAGTCTGTAAGGCGAGCTACATAGGATAAAAAGAAGGAATTTCAATGATATTGTCACGCTGCTAGCTGCAGGTGGTCCGGAATTCGAAAGTTGGCGGTCAATAGAGCACAACACTTTACGCTTAGAAAACGTACACTCAGTACAGACTGACTCCGGCTTGGAGTGCACCACTATTTATACATCGAATGAATTTTCTGGAACTTACAAGCACATTAAACATAAGAAACATGTACAACATTTTAAAGTAGGAAATACAGAGAAATAAATTTTCTTCTGCCCGTGGCGTGATGCCGGCCGCGGTGGCCGAGGGGACTGAGGCGCTCCAGTCACGGTCTGCACGGCCACTACGGTCGGGGGTTCAAATCCCCCCTCGGGCATGGATATTTGTGCCGTCCTTGGTCTTAGGTAGTTCATAAGTAGTTTGTAAGCTTAGGGACTGATGACCCCGTAGTCAAGTCCCATAAGTTCTACAAACATTTGAACATTTTCGTGGCGTGATTTGAACTGGGGACCGGAAGCACAGCAATCTGCGATGCTAGCCGCTGCACCACGGGTGGTGTCGGAAGACTCGCGGCAATATAAGAAATACACAGACTTAAAAATTAAAAATATAGGAAGTAAATCAAAGTTTCTTCTTCTTTTCGTTCGCCCCAAATGTCTGCCACTAGTGTTATATATGTGAAAACGTGCGAAAATTTTATTTTCTAAATCCATGATGATATTTTCACCCTGCAACGGACTGTGCCCTGATATCAAAGTTTCCGACAGATTAAAACCGTGTGACGGACTGGGATTCGAACTTGGGACATTGGCCTATCGCGTCTGAGCCACGCCGATGCAGGCCGTGATGCGTGCCCGGTAGCTCAGAAGGTACACCGCTGGCCCGCGAAAGATAAGGTGCCGGGTTCGAATCCCGAATCGGAATACAGTTTTCATCTGCCAGGAAGTTTAGTTTCAGCGCACACTCCGCTGCAGAGTGAAAATATCGTTCTGGAAATATGCCCTAGGCTGTGCCTAAGCCATGTCTCCACAATATCCTTTATTCCAGGTGTGCTAGTCTTGCAAAGTTCGCAGGAGAACATCTACTGGAGGAAGGAGGCGAGGTACTGGCGGAAGTAAAGCTGTGAGGACGGGCTGTGATGCGTGCCAGGGTAGCTCAGCCGGCCGCTGGCGCGGTAGCTCAGCGCGTTCAGTCATCGTGATAGCTGCTCCCTCTGAAAAATAAAAAAAACGGGGTGGGGGGGGGGGGAGAGAAAACCGTGGAGCACTTTTCCGGAATGACGAAAGTGTCGGATATGAATCCCGGTCCGGCAGACTGTTTCAATGTGCGAGAAAATTTGTTTCTAAGTAATATTATTGTCTGAGTAGCCATCTTTCGCAGCAAGTACCGAATTATTCGTTTTTGGTCACGAAACTGCCGTTTCCTCGCTGCAATCTCTTAATTTCCTCCACACGCGTTTCGCCCTCTTATATTTGTTAAGGCTACATCTGTAAACAAATGTAATTTTCTAGAAATGGAATCCACTTACGATGCCCTTAAATGAGAGACGGTGAAAGGCGTATGGATTAAATAGATTGCAGCAAGAAAACGTTAGTTTCATTACCGGAAACGAATAATTCCTAGTGGGATGCGGTTTATTTTTATTTTACCTAGTGGAAACCCCCTAGAAATCATATCCAAGCTAAACGGCACACCGACTCCACGTCATTAATTCTCTATGCGGATTCGAAAACGTTCAAATGTGTGTAAAAATATGGGACTTATCTACTGTGGTTATCAGTCAATAGCAGCATGTGGTCCTCGCCTGAGTCTCAGGACGTGTGTTTGCCCCTGCTACGCTGTCGTAGCCTCCGCCCCTGAAACTTTGAAGGGTTGTAGCTCCCAAAATAACAGCGATAGGAATGTAGTTTAAATTGATTTGGACGCAGCTGGTTCAAGAATCCAATGCACGATAGAAAAAACTATTGTTCCATATAAAAAATTATATCTTTGTGCTGTAACTCTTGGAAAATGATACAATAAACTATGTTCATAGCTCCGCAGAAAGTGTAACATTTCTTGTGTTGACCTACCGCATGCAGGCACCTATTATTTTATAAGTTACAGAGGAAAACACACTTAGTGAAACACCCTATATAAGGCTTAGAGACTGATAACCACAGACGTTAAGTCCCATAAGATTTACAAACATTTGAATTTGAACTAATGGACACGGGGCACTAGCATTTTAGTGTAGTTTAAGTTGACAATTTGGGCAGAATGAAAGAAGGGAGGAACATTAGGGTCAACGTCACGTTGACATCATGGTCATTAGAGACAGAGCTGATGCTGGAATTTTTGGATAAAAATAGGGAAAGGAATCGGTCGTGTCCTTCCAACGGAGCCAACCCTCCATTTGTCCGGAGTGAATTAGGGATATCATTGAAAACCTGAATCAGGATGGCAGAAAACGAATTTTGAACCGTTCTCGTCCTGCATGCGAGTCAGTGTGTTACCACAGCACAACCTCGCCCGGTTTGGGTAGGACGGGAAACATGTGTGGATAGCCTCGTTAGTTAACTTGTGAGGTAGCTCAGCGCTTTCTGTCAGAGGGCTGGTTGTCCTCAGTAATTAAAAACACTAAACCCACAACTCATTAGTCAATATAAATAAAAAACGATCCCAGGTGCACAAAGAACCAATCAACCGAAGACCAAGAAAAATAAAAAATAAAATAAAAAAATGTAAGATAAAATAAATGGGTTAAGGCGACCGCTGGCCCGAAGTGCAAAATCCTGGTTCGAATCCCGGTCCTGCACAAATTTTCAACTTCGCCATTGAATGGCGATGTTTGAACATTTCGAATTCGTAACTCAATATTTCCTACTCACATTATACATTATTTGCCATAAGGTACACAGCATCGAAAACAACCTAATAATGTAAGAAGAACGAACGCCACACAAACACACACACACACACACACACACACACACACACATATATATATATATATATATATATATATATATATATATATATATATATATATATATTGCCGATGACGGGTAATGATCCTTTCTTCAGTGCGGAGGCTCTTACTCTTACGGGAATTAGTTTACAATAACTACGAGTTTGAGTTCTAGTGGGCAGCGTAAAGTAGAGAATTTGTATCTGACGGGAGGCGTACTTGAGTAATTCCGTGCAGTGGTAACGATCGGTGTGTCCCCAGTCGTGTAGAGGACAGCGGAACTGCCTAGACAGCAGGAGACCCGGGTTCGAGTCCCGGCTGGGTACACATTTTCAACGTTTCCCATTCGCAGTTAGTGTCATACATTCCGTGAATATGAACCTCATAATACTTCATGCCACGAAGAAAAGATATTTGATGAATATATACGAACAGATCGCAAGTTCCCAACTGTATCTAGAACAGATTGATCTATGCAATAAGCAATGCGCACACGCTGCGCTATTCTTAAACTACTTCCGCTGGTTCAAATTTTACTCGTCACAGTTCGTACCTCTACGCTCGACTTGCGTGCCTCGCTCATCGTTACCAATTTACTTGTTTTCACATCAAAATAAAAAATTGCTTTCAGCATTAAATTCATAAAACATGCAATTGCAATTTTGAAACACATCGGAATATAGCTCGTTTTAAGCATATTAACATTTTTAATGTATCGGATTTTGTGGTTATGACACGCCCATTTCTCTCACAGCCTCATTTTAACGCCAAACTTGTCTTTTAAATCCCCCCGTGTTTCATTGTTTTCATCACTTACGTTACTCATAATTAATTTTAGCGTTTTACGTGGAAATCATGCAATTACAATTTCGAAACACATCAGCAGGATTAGAGAGATTAGAGCCCACACCGGGGCTTACCTACAGTCGTTTTTCTCTCTCGTGAACCATGTGCAACAGGGACCGGAAAACAAGTGACAGTTGTACCCAATTACCCTCCGCCACACACCGTGCGGTGGTTTATAGAATATAGATGCAGAATATACTTCGTGAACTATTGTAATATACCTGAGTTTATAATTATGAAACATACTTTTTTTTTCTTATGTCATCATTGTGCGCTTTAGTTTTTTAAGTACACTTGATGTTTTATTGTTTTTGTCATATGGCGTTGGTACACTACATCATAAGTGCACTTGTACTGTATATATAGCCGGCCGCGGTGGCCGAGGGGACTGAGGCACTCCAGTCACGGTCTGCACGGCCACTACGGTCGGGGGTTCGAATCCCCCCTCGGGCATGGATATTTGTGCCGTCCTAGTTCGTAAGTAGTTCATAAGTAGTTTGTAAGTTTAGGGACTGATGACCCCGAAGTTAAGTCCAATAGACTATACAAACATTACAAACTGTATATATAAAGGGTTTCTCAGAACTTTTGGGTCACGTTAAAACAGGCGATAGTGAGTCCGTAACAGGAAATTGTCGGAAATGTGTACTTATTGTGTTACGGATATATGAGTCATGTCCACAAAAGTTCCGTTTGGTTATAAAAAAATGTTCAAATGTTTGAAAATCTATCGGACCAAACTGCTTGGTCAACAGTCCGTAGCTTACAAACTATTTAACCTGAGTACAACACACACACACACACACACACACACACACACACACACACACACATGCCCCAGGGAGGACTCGAACATCCGACGGCGAGCAACCGCGCGCTCTGCAGCGAGGCGCCTTAGACTGCTTGTCTACTCCACCGCGGCGTTTGGTTGTATAAAACAAACGTGAACACATACAGAACAAATATTTATTGTACAAAAATCTACAACTGTTATACTAATTTTGCACAAATTCCGAAATTTTGTAGGCTTGTCGTAGCGTGGCACAAGTTTTATATGCCTTCTTCATAGAAGGTTGCCGCCTGTGTATTCAACCATGTGGTATCATGTTTTTTCGGCTCGTCATTATTGTTAAAAGTATTGACCACCAAGGACAGATTTTAGGTGTAAGAAGAGAAAAATGTCGCTAGGAGCGGGATCCGGAGGATGAGCAAAGACGTCCTAGTGAAATTCCCATAAGAGTTGTTTGGTCACATTCGCCGTGTGAGGTCGGGCATTATTGTGAAAAAAAATACCTTTTGACAGTAATCCTCGGCGCTTGTTCTTGTTTCTTAATGCTCTCGCAATAACCATATGCATTGATTGTTTGGCCTTATGAGAAGAAATGAATCAGTAAAATGCCTTTTCTGTCCCAAAAAACAGTACACATGACTTTTCGAGGTTTAACCTCCGTTGGGGGTTGGTTGTTTTGGGTACCCAATAGACTTGCGCATAATAGTTCGCGATAGGGAGCGCTCACTTCAGTTCGTGGCTCTGCCCCGAACTAGTTCGTTCTTTTAGTTCGTTCGCTCCCAGTGAAGGCTGAGCGGCGTGGTCTGCGCATGCAGGTGGAGGGAGAAGTTCCCCCACGTAACTGCTTCATGCGCTTGCTGCTTGAGCCTCTAACGATATCACACAAATCAAAAGAAATAGTTTGTGAATAATTTCTCGCGTTTAAGTTCAGCGTTATCTCTGTATCTTGGCATTATGGAATTTATTAGTCAGATATTGCAGAGTGCAGAATACTTTAAAACAGAAATTTTGTAGCACTGAACTATGAAATCTAGCAGGCAGACGCTCCCCTAGAAATGGCTCTCATCAGCAGAAGGCAAAGTCTTGATTTTTCAGTCTGTTGCGCGCCCTCTCGCTATTGCCCGTCGGTCTCCGGAAAAGAATCCAACGAACTAAGAAGCGAGATACGTTTGGCATAATAGTTCGCGACCGGTAACGCATGTTTTAGTTCGCGACCGATCGCACATATTTTAGTTCGCGACCGATCGCGCATATTGTAGTTCGCGACCGATTGGGCATATTTTAGTTCGCAACCAGTCGCTCTCCTTTTAGTTCGCAGCTCGGCCGCAAAGTAGGTCGCTCTTTTTAGTTCGTCCGCTCTTTTTGGCTTTTGCTACCGCTACTAAGAGTACTCAGTGAATACCTTAGAAAAGATAATTTGTGGCAGTGAACTATGAAACTACAGCTGAGCTGCATCTCAGCTCGAAATGACGGTAACTGGCAGAAGGGAATCACGCGATTCTGCGTGCTCTCACGTCCTCTTGCTGTTCCCCGTCAGTCTTCGGAAGAGGGGCGGGCGAACTAAGAGGCGAGGGATCTGCGAACTAGTTCGCGTAGTTCACCTGTGGAAGCACTCTTCCGAACTAGTTCATTCGCGAAATACACAAGACAAGTACCCAATGTGAGTAAAGTTCTCGAAATTTCAGTTTTTCAGTAACAATTTCATGAATTAGTGATCGGAGATTTGCGGAACTTCCATAGCAAGGGCACTAATGATTAAACGAAGGCTGCGTTTATAGACTGCGGTTCCTCCGCGGCGGAACATCCGCTGTGATTTCGCGCAGGCTCTGCTCGTCTCTCGCACAGCAGGTGGTTCAGCCGCAGTGACCTTGAGCTTCCTGTCCCGACCTGGCGGCCACACATATGGCGCACCAAACAGCGCCATTAGCCACTGTGTAAGCGATTTGTAGGTCCAGCCGCTGGTATTTTGACGCCGCAGCGGAAGAGCGGACAAGCTGCCGCCGCCGCAGCGCCTATAAACAGGGCCCACGCTGCCTTATGAGAAACAGTACACTGCCAAACCGCCACGATTCCTTCGCCGCGGAGCAACCGCGGGCTATAAACACAGCCTTACGGCTGTGCTGAATCTTCTCTTCAGTCGTGTGAATCATTTCATCAGTAACCACAGACGGGCGTCCACTTCGTTCTTCATCGTGCACTTGATCACGTGCTTCATTGAACAGTCACACCTATCTACTACTAACCATTGAATCAGCTCATAGCATATTGTCCATAAACCTCGCAGATTTGCCGATGAAATTCCTTTGGTTTAAATTTCTTGGCATTTAGAAAACGAAGCACAGATCCGATTTCCAAAGCACACGTCGGCAGCAGCGATCTGAAAATGGCGTACATATCTTCTCCTTGAGTGTGTCCACGGCATCGTCCTGTGCAGTTCCCGCCTGAAGATGTAGTAAGCTGCAGGGACAATTTCGTACTTTTAATGAGTGAAATGGTGGCGGACACAGTATAAAAATCCCGACCAACAGTCGCTGAACTAGTTGTCGAAACACCCGCACTGCAACAAAGTGAAAAAAGTGAAGTGCACAAAACCTACGGATGTCGCACCGGCCTCATCCAACACCACTTAGAAGATCTCGCAATAGGCTGTGTCCACGTCACAGCGAGAGGCCGCGAACGATAGCTCACTGGCCGGCAGCTAATAGGCGGTGGTTTGTGCCAAGCCGGCTGCGGTGGCCGAGTGGTCTGCGGCACGCCAGCAGTCACGGTCTGCACGGCCACTACGATCGGGGGGTTCAAATCCGCCCTCGGGCATGGATATTTGTGCCGTCCTTAGTGTAAGCTAGTTCATAAGTAGTTTGTAAGTTTAGGGACTGATGACCCCATAGTTAAAAAATGTTCAAATGTTTGTATAGCTTATGGGACTTAACTACGGGTTCATCAGTCCCTAAACTTACAAACTACTTATGAACTAACTAAAACTAAGGACGGCAGAAATATCCATGCCCGAGGGGGGATTCGAACCCCCGACCGTAGTGGCCGTGCAGACCGTGAAGTATAATAACAGGCCTACAACTTGTGCAGCGACAGTATATAAGAAAACGCTACAGCGCCTCAGTCCCCTAGGGCACCACGGCCGGCTGTAGTTAAGTCTCATAAGCTCTACGAACATTTGAACATTTGTTTGTGCCAACACCGTCTAGATACAACGCCTCACAAGAAGTCCGTGACACGTCACACTGATACGCTGCCATCGCTGAGTCGCTGGCCACTGGGATACAGCCCACTGGCTCGTAGCTCCATCCAGTGAGCTTGCGATGGTGGCCTATCGATATGACGTGACACGGACTAGTTGTGAGGCCTTGTATCTAGACGGTATTGGCTATACCTCGGCGGACAGCCAGTTAGCCTGGCGCCTCGGTGTGACATGGGCACAGCCTGTTTTGCAGCCTTGTCTTCTAGGCGGTGTTGCCTCATAAGCACCACCAAAAGAGAGAGAGAGAGGCTGCACAGGAAACGAATCCGATATCTGCCGAAACTCTTCATTCGGATCCTGAGGTGCATATGGATGTCTTTGTACCGTCTAAGTCTTTGGTTGCATCAGAAAAGTCTTCCGCTATACCAAACAGCAGTGTAGGTGAAAGAATGAAAGTAAAGGGAACAACGATCAGACCCCGACTACCGCAAAGGTTGCCTTCACCACTGAACGTGGGAGTGAAGACGATGGTCCGTCACGGGGCTCATCACAGAGCTGCAGCCTCATCAGGAAAGAGAAGACACGGAAACGTCAGTGGCGGCTGGTGCTTCAGATAACTGGGGTTCACTTCTTTCCGTTGGCCCTCGCGCGTTGATGTTTCGGGGCCCCCTCCCGCTAGTAGCTGTCCAAAGAGACAATCTGGCGCACATTTGCGAGTGGCGCCGGGGGACAGAGTCCCGGTTGGCCATCCGCCCCCTTTCCATTTAGATATTTGTCGTTAAAAGATCTGCAGAACGCCGGCCGCGATGGCTGAGAGGACTGCGGCGCACCAGTTACGGTCTGCACGGCCACGACGGCCAGGGGTTCGAATCCCCACTCGGGCATGGATATTTGTGCCGTCCTTAGTATTAGCTAGTTCATAAGTGGTTTGTAAGTTGAGGGACTGATGACCCCGTAGTTGAGTCCCATAAGCTCTACAAACATTTGAACATCTGCAGAATGTCTTACCTTGGCTTGTTTGTGCTTCCTTCAACTGGAGCTGAGGCGTCATCCTACCAAGTTTCTTTATTTCACACTTTTCTTCCAAGCTTAAAGTTGAGAGATTTGTTTCTAAAAGATACTGAACGTTGTTCATTTTTCTTTGATAATAAACACCAAAAACATAAGGATATGCACATGAACACTAAAACACAGTAAGTGATTACCCTGTTAAGTGACTGTAACAAAATGCATCTGTTACGACGAAGAGACAAGCCCCCTGCGGGTCACGTAACACTGTGAGCAGAACCCTCTCCTAACCTTACACATGTAGAAAGGCTGCTCTCCCCCCACATCTGTTCAAACAGTTAAATATTTGTTACAACGAAGAGTATAAATGTCGCTTACCTTCAAAATCGCGACACATTTGCAAAAAGTCCAAAATATGTGGCAAGTAACAATGCAAAAGTCATTGTTATTCCTGTATCCGTTAAAAAGGAGGTTGGGTGAAAAAATTGCTTGCAGTCAGTCTGGAACCCACTACCTTCGCCACCGCAGCGCAAAGACACTAACAACACTATTATTGTTGTTATTATTATTATTCAGGTATATCGACGCTGTGTGGTCGTTTGTTCATGGTTTTTGTGGTTGTTCGTTAGTATTTGACTCAGCTTTTTTGAGTGTTCAGCTCTCTGACTGGGCGCGCTGAGCCACGGCACCCGCCAACTGCACGGGTATTCTTGCTAGGTGGAGAGTAGTGACTACATTATTATTCATGATCGGACCTTATGAAGGCTTTGATAGTTGATTCGTCTTTAATTTGTAGTTATTAAGATTTTTACCAAATATCACGTGTTTCTTCAATGTGCCAAAAACATGGCGGAGGGCGAGGTCTTTGCTTCGGGACCATTCGTGCGTAACCGCCAGTGCCCGAATAGCCAGGAGCTGGTGTCTCTACCAGCTCCAGCGCCAATGTTAGAAGCGGCGATTCCTCTCGCCTCTCCCTGCCGCTGGGGCGCCCATATGCTGCCTCCAGGGGGCTCAGATGAGAATTTCAACCTCAGCCGCGCATGCGCATTACAACTTTTCTCATGCGATAAAAATACTTTGAATGTGCATATAGCCGGCCGCGGTGGCCGAGGTGACTGAGGCGCTCCAGTCACGGTCAGCACGGCCACTACGGTCGGGGGTTCGACTCCCCCCTCGGGCATGGATATTTGTGCCGTCCTAGTTCGTAAGTAGTTCATAAGTAGTTTGTAAGTTTAGGGACTGATGACCCCGTAGTTAAGTCCCATAAGCTTGACAAACATTTGAACATTTGATTTGAATGTGCATATAAAATGATCTGATAGAAGAACGAAACGAAGAATGATAGTTTAAAAACACTTTTTTATTTTATTTACTTATGCTATAAATCCAAAATGCTGCTTTAAATATAATTATTTTTATTACACTATAGGCCTATTTCGGCTTTTAGCGCCATCGTCAGGTGATGTCTGTTGGTCCTGACATCCATATACATCGATGGTTTTATTGCTGTCAAATGTTTGTAGAACTTATCGGACTTAACTACGGGGTCATCAGTCCCTAAGCTTACAAACTACTTATGAACTAGCTAAGACTAGGGACGGCACAAATATCCATGCCCGAGGGGGGATTCGAACCCCCGACCGTAGTGGCCGTGCAGACCGTGACTAGAGCGCCTCAGTCTCCTCGGCCACCGCGGCCGGCTTTATTGCTGTCAGTCATTTATTTATTGCTTTGAATTATTGCAATATTTCTGAATTTTAATTATTGCAAAATTTCTTATGACTTATCATTTGTGTTGTGATGTGACAGCTTTTTGATAACCAGAGATGTAATTACATCACATCATAAATGATAAGTCATAAGAAATTTTACAATAATTAAAATTCAGAAATATTGCAGTAATTCAAAGCAATAAATAAATGACTGACAGCAATAAAACCATCGATGTATATGTGTGTCAGGACCAACAGACATCACCTGAAGATGGCGCTAAAAGCCGAAATAGGCCTATAGTGTAATAAAAATAATTATATTTAAAGCAGCATTTTGGATTTATAGCATAATGTCTTTAAATGACATTTATAGCGCTGCAGGCCCAAGAGAAACCAAATTTATTTATTTATTTAATTTTTTTCATGACGAGCACTTTTCCGGGGTTTCACTGAGCCAGTGAACACATAGGACGCGCCGCTGCTGGGAAACGTACGGAGCAGTTGCGACAGATCCTCAGTGTTAGAGGTAGCAGGACGCGGGAACTGCCAAGCGGAAAATCGAGCAAATCTGCGAGCAGCGGCTGCGCGGGCACTGTGTGACGTCACAGTGGCCGCAGCCGCAGCCGCGCGGTGGCACAGCGTCAGCCTACCGAGACAGCAGTGCACTAGCTCCAGAAACGCGCAACGGTAAGCCACTTATCGAGAAATTCTCGCGTGCTCTCGACAACTAGTCGACAGTGTTGCGCTCTCTGCAGCCTGTGGAAACTACTAGGAAGCATATAGCGAGTGTAGTCGTAATCGATGCCTTCCTTGCCGGCCGCGGTGGCCGAGGGGACTTGCCGGGCGCCGTGGCTCAGCGCGCCCGGTCAGAGGGCTCAACGCCCTCTGAAATAAAAAAAAAGCTGAGCCAACAACACACCGAGCAAGAACGAACAAAAACGATCAGCGGCCGCAGCAAAGATAACCACCTATAGAAAAAGGGGGGGGGGGGGGGGGGAATTAGGCGCTCCAGTCAACGTCCGCACGGCCACTACGCTCGGGGGCTCGAATCCCCCTTCGGGCATGGATATTTGTGCTGTCCTTAGTATTAGCTAGTTCATAAGTAGTTTGTAAGTTTAGGGACTGATGACCCCGTAGTTAAGTACCTTAAGCTATACAAACATTTGAACTTTTTTTATGTCTTCCTTATGTGCAAGGAAGAATATGTACTTCACATATTGACGTAAAGTACATGGCTATCTTTTATGTTCAATGAATTCGTAGAAATAGTAGTAGTAGTAGAATATTTCTCAAAAGACAAAAATCATAGGACTATTATTAATTATAACACGTATCTGACAAACTAAAGCTTCATTCTTACCAAACACAAATACGCATTCCGTATGGATTTATACCTACATGAGATAGAAATGCAACAAAAAATTACACCCAAAAAGTCCTTATATACATTTAGTTATTGCAAAATATTCCGTAGTCCACCTAAACGTGCGTGGCGGAGGGTACTCAGTACCACTACTAGTTACTTGCTTTCCTGTTCCACTCCTATATAGAACGAGGGAAAAACGAACGCTTATGCATCCGTACGAGCCCTAATCTCTCTGATCTTATCCTTGTGGTCTCTACGCTAAATGTAGGTTGGCGGCAGTAGAATCTTTCTGCAGTCCGCCTTAAATTCCGGACCCGTAAATTGCTTCAACAGTGCTTCTCTAAAAGAACATCGCCTCCCCTCCAGCGACTTCCACTCGAGTTCTCGAAGCATTTGGGTAGCACTCGCGCATTCATCGAATCTATCAGTTACAAACCTCACTGCCCACCTCTGAACTGCCTCTATGTCCTTTAAAGCGATCTGGTGGGGATTCCAAACACTTCAGCAATACTCAAGAAGGGGTCCTACAAGCATCTTATATGCAGTCTCCTTTACAGACGAATCACACCTTCCCAAAATTCTCCCAATAAACCGAAGTCGAACATTTGTCTTCCTCACTACTGTCCTCATATATTCGTTCCATTTGATATCGCTATGCAGCGTTACGCCTAGGTATTTAATTCACGCCACTATGTCAAGCAGCACACTACTAATGCTGTATTCGAACATTACGGGATTGTTTGTCCTACTCATCTGCATTATCTTACCTTTTTCTAGATTTAGCACTAATTACCATTCCTCACACGACCTAGAAATCTGGTTCAAGTCATCTTGCATTCTACTACAATCATTCAATGACGACACCCTCTTGTAAACCACAGCATCATCAGCAAACAGCCGCAGAACATAATAGCGGTCCTATCACACTTCCCTGGGGCACCCTGACGATACCCTTGTCTCTTTAACACTCGTCATCGAGGACAAAATTCTGGATTCTATTACATAAGTAATCCTCGAGCCACTCACATATTTGGGTACCTATTCTATAAGCTCGTACCTTCGTTAGCAGTCTGTAGTGAAGTACCGTGTTAAACGCCTTTCGATAATCGAGAGCCGCGCGGGAGGATCCGAGCGGTCTGGAGCGCCACATTACGGATCGCGCGGCCTCCCGCGTCCGAGGTTCGAATCCGCACTCGGGCATGGATGTGTGTGTTGTCCTTAGGTTAGTTTAACTTAGTTTAAGTAGATCGTAAGCTGGGAACTAATAACCAAGCAGTTAAGTCCCGTAGATTTACAAACATTTGAATATTTGATAATCGAGTAATATGCAGGCTGCCTATTGTCCTTTATCCATAGCACGAAAGATGTCATGAAATAAAAGGGCAAGCAGGGTTTCGCACGATCGATGCTTCCTCAAGCAGTCCCGATACATGGACAGAAGCATTTCCGTCTCAAGGAAATTTACTATATTAGAACTGAGATATGTTCAAGATATCTACAGGAATTTTGATGTTAATGATATAGGTCTCTAATTTCATGGGTCCGTTCTGTTGCCTTTCTTATACACGCGATGACCTGTGCCTTCTATATGTCTTATCATGCTTGTTGTATTTTTTGTAACTTTACGGAGATTTTTCAGACCTATGTTGCAAAAGTCGTTAAGTAGTGCCAGCTCCACGACTTTCGTTTTCGTGTATCTAAATCTGTATCACAATCTCAGCAATAGTCTTGTGTAGTTCGCGAACGAACTAGTTCGGAAGAGCGCTCCCACAGGCGAACTATGCGAACTAGTTCGCAGATCCCTCGCATCTTAGTTCGTCCGCTCCTTTTCCGAAGACTGACGGGGAACAGCGAGAGGACGCGAGAGCGCGCAGAATCGCATGATTCATTTCTGCCAGTTACCTTCATTTCGAGCTGAGATGCAGCTCAGCTGTAGTTTCATAGTTCACTGCCACAAGAAATCTATTTTAAAAATGAAGTACTACGAGTACTCTGCAAAGTAGTTGAATACCATTGTATCACCCATTCGTGTAAATAACTGGTTTATTTGCCTAAGTATTTGAGGTCAAACTGCCCAAAAATACGGGTAGTAGCACACGCTTTGACAACACTTATTCATTATATAAAAAAGCTGTCATAAGAAATGAGCTCTTTTAGTAGCGGTAGCAAAAGCCAAAAAAGAGCGGACGAACTAGGAGCAGCTGACGATTATGCCAAACGTATCTCGCTTCATAGTTCGTTGGATTTTTTTCCGAAGACCGACGGGCAATAGCGAGAGGGCGCGTAGCAGAATTAAAAATCACTGGTTTGCCTTCTGCTGATGAGTCATTTCGAGGTGAGCGTCTGCCTGCTAGATTACATAGGTCAGTGTTACAAAATTTCTGTTTTGATGTGTTCTGCACTCTGCAATATCTGACTAATAAATTCCATAATGCCAAGGTATAGAGATAACTCTAAACTTAAACGCGAGAAATTATCCACAAACTGTTTGTTTTGGTTTGCGTGATATGGTTTGCGGCTCAAGCAGCAAGCGCACGAAGTAGCTTGGTTGGGGAACTTCCCCGTCCACCTGCATGCGCAGACCACGCCGCTCAGCCGTCACTGGGAGCGGACGAACTAAAAGAGCGAACTAGTTCGCGGCAGAGCCGCGAACTAAAGTGAGCGCTCCCGATCGGGAACTATTATGCGCAAGTCTACTAAGCAAGCGTTGCCTGGCAGCGTCAGCAGTCAGTTCCGATAACCGATCGAGTGATGCCCGGCCCAGTCCACTGGCGCACAGCGACTCGCGCCGTGGAGCTTCTCGAGAATCACTTGAGCACCAACAGCCCGACAAATTCTCAGTGCACTCGCGCATCACAGTCCCATCTCTAGAGTTCACGTTATACCGGCACTTTCAGAAAGTAGTTTATATCTAACTTGTCGATTGAATGCAGTCGTTTTCTTATATAGTGTCGCTGCACAAGTTGTAGGCCTGTTATTTTACTTCTTGGTTGAAATCCATTCTGCGTATTTTAACATCTAATCACTCAATCGCTGTACTGTATGCGCCTTTTTAAAAGAATAACTTACCACAATAGAAGCAAGTACTCTCAATTGAAACTCAAAATGTCAACGCAGTATAAGCGGTGCATAAAGTTGCTTATTTTAAAGACTTTTTAGAACATGGTGGTTTTAGCGTGGTCTTCCTGCAAGAAGCCTCTTCGAAAGTTTCTAGTAACATTACAGGCTACGATATCTCTACTATGTCGATATCCATAATAACTGTGGCACTGCAATATTATATAAATCAGATTTTGAACCTACAGACGTTCGGCTTCCTAAAGGTCATGCCATAGCGTGTGTCATTGTGAAGGTTCTGTTTATATATTTGCCCTGTTGGGTACAGATCAGAGACGCCAAAGAATTATGTTCGTTTTTTATTATTTTTTTATTTATTATTTTTTAATTTTTTTATACATCCTTTTCTTGCAACAACATGGCCCATACTTGCCGCTGGAGATTCCAATAGTGTTCTCCCGCCCCCCCCCCCTCCCCATGGACCATTATCCCATACCCATCAATATTGTGGAACTGGTTGACTCTTTTAAATGTTAAGAACGTGTTATACTCCTGGCGCCATTTTGACTGACCCCATCTTCACGAAATACACAAACTTTTATAGCCGTGGCAGAATGGCCAAGCGCATTGAGGCGCTATGCTGCGATGCGCGAGGCCGTTCCCCGTCTGGGTTTCGAATCCCCCCTCGGGCATGGATGTTTGTGCCATCTTTAGTATATTGTAGTACATAAATAGTTTGTAAGTTAAGGGACTGATGACCCGGCAGTTAAGTCCCTTAAGCTTCACAAACATTTGAACAAACGTTTATAATGGTGGAGCAAGCAGGAGCGACAGAATTTGTCTCCCAAGACACAAAAACATCCGTACGCAACATTAATTTTCGTCCTGTTGCGATGATTGACCATTGTGGTTACGAGTGTACTTTACAGCTTCAGTATCGTCTTCACCATTCTGGAAATTAAATACGTGGTATCTGAAAACAGGAGGGCTCCGTGTGGAGATGCAATTTGTCTGAACAACTATAGATCCACACTTGAGTGGTAAGTAGGTACGCTATGGGGCTTCTGGATGTAAATTTTTGGGCTTCTGTACCTGCATCAATGACGTCATCAGTGACATCATCAGTGACGTTATCAATCTTACCACTGTAAGATGGCTAACATAAATAAGATGGTGAGCATAAATAATGTGACGGACATGAACAAGATGGCGGGGGTAGCGGGAAGATCATAATAAATATATATATATATATATATATATATATATATATATATATATATATATATATATATATATATATATAATTTTTTTATTATGATCTTCCCGCTACCCCCGCCATCTTGTTCATGTCCGTCACATTATTTATGCTCACCATCTTATTTATGTTAGCCATCTTACAGTGGTAAGATTGATAACGTCACTGATGATGTCACTGATGACGTCATTGATGCAGGTACAGAAGCCCAAAAATTTACATCCAGAAGCCCCATAGCGTACCTACTTACCACTCAAGCATTACAGAAACTGGCAAACTGCTAACCTGTCCTATTGTTTTGTAGCTCTCTGCTCATTTCAGCACATTGAATATTTATGACGTGCATCGTTTCTATTGTGCTTCGTCACCACCAGTCGATACAGGCAAACAGTGTTCGTATTGGCGGTTGCGAGGAAGAAGAAGACTGAGGGTTTCCAAGTTCGTAAGATGTCAGTGCAATCCCGCAACTAGTACTTTCGACTACAAGCTCCGATTTCAAGCAATAATCGAAGCCTCTCGAAGTTGTTCGTCAATAGCAATTATTTCATTATCATAAGCTGTATCCCTAGCCCCCTTGAACGCTAGTAACAGGAGTTATCGTTCTACCAGTTCATTCGGCTCATTCCAATGTACGTAACTCACATGTTCAGTATTAGTTTTCCAATTTTTAACTTTGAGATCTTTTTGGTTCTCACCATACCCGTTCAACCCCATTCTTTCTTTAGCAAACACACCTTCTTTTCCTAACAAGGGTCGAATTATCTCAGTATACTTGTAACTCTCGTTGGCATTTACTGGTCTGCGGGAATTATAACTCTGTCTATATTCATTGGTGGCAATTAGTATTTTAGCATAATTGCGAAGATCTGCAGCTGTGTAACTCTTTTTACTGGGTTTGTTTTTAAACAGGAGATTATGCCATCCTTTCGTTCCAGAATATTTTACTTTATTAATTACTAAATCATCTCCATCAAGTTGTACTGTGCAATTTCCAATCACCCACCTCTTTAAATCACCATCAAACCTAATACTGTACATAGGATCCGCTGTTTTTGTCTTGGGGTTTATAAAAATAAAATTTCGGCAGTCTTCTTTCATTCTCGTCAGCACCATTATCATCAACATTATTGTCATCATTCCCTCCTCCTCCTCCTCCTCCTTCTTCCTCTTCTCCTTCTTGTTCCTTCTTTGCACCTGGTTTTATGAATACACGTTTATCATCGTCTTAAAGTTCATTCTTTTTATCCTCAACTTCAGGCTTGAACTGGCGGGTCTCTTGAATCAATCTCTATAGCGGTTGAGTTACTGGTTCCATTACTTTGTTCAGTACGCTCTCAGCTTCTGCCTCTCTTCTTTGCAGTAAAGCAAATTTCTTGCATATAGCGCATCGAGCTTCCAGTACTCGTTTAAGTTTAATCTTCTCATTAAAGTGAGCGTGCAGTGGCATGGTCTCGCGTCTTTGTAGTAAAGTCAATTTCTTGCGTATAGCGCGCCGAGCTTTCGGTGCCAGATTTTTTTTTTCCTTGCCTTTCCATCAATGCAATTATACAGCGACATGACGGCAGCTGGTTCATAAACGGTGTAATATATATATATATATATATATATATATATATATATATATATATATATATATATATACCTATTCTCTGCTGGATGACCATTATCTAAGAGGTTAACCGAGCTGTCTGTAGCGAGCCCTTTACTAGGCAAGTGACATATTATTATAAATAAACCAAATCGCTGCTATTGAGTATTTTTTATATTCACGACAGATCCGTTTCGGCTTATAATGCCATTGTTAAGTAACCTGCGTTTTAAATGGCTAACATTAAGATTAAAACAATCGTATGTCGTATTATAGTATTACAGTAGTGATCTTAACAACATACTTACGTATGTGTCTAGATGTTCTGATATACATAAGGTATCTAAAGCATATTTATATTAACTATCAAAAATATTTTGATAATATTGCCTATTTTGACAGTTACCGCTAAGATGTCATATGTTTACAAAAGATGTACAACAGATATTTATGTTGTTATGCTTTGATACATCTTTGGCGTATCTGACATCTGTGTTAATAAATTATAGATGCTATAATATGGTCAAATTTTGAAGTACATATTTTATACTTCAACGATTTTCGAAAGCTGCGTATATGTTTTTATGTTTTATCGTTTATTTCTATAATCGATATTCGTAAGCTGCGATTATGTTTCCAGAGAGTGTTTGGTACAGATGTTCAACTGTTGGTTTACGTTATATATGGATTTTCGTTACACGGAGTCTAACTTTTTTCATTGACGAAAAATTAAATTTTTTAAAATAATTTAGATGTTTAAGGTCAGTTTATTCATTTAGCACACGCACACATACACCACGCAATGCATCTCCTATACATTAATACAAATATACTTCTCAAAATTACAGCTATAACGTCCATTATATAAATCATCATCTTTACTTACAACTAGGAAATTATGCATATTAGCACTCCATATATCTTCACACAAATCAATGAATGCATTAAATGTCATATCAGGATTAACGTGATCACTGAAAACGTGTCGCAGATTACGTTCGTCTTGTTTGAAGAGAACAATAATATTAGCATTATCTCGAATTAACTGTTTCCGAATTCTGCTGTAAGTCTGGCATAAGTAAAAACAGTCTACGTCATAATGCCGACCCATTGAAAAGTATGCTCTTATATTATCCTGTTTATCGCAAGGAATGTCATCAAAAATGAAAATGGAGTGTGGAAGAGCTTTATCCGGCGGTATTACTTCATCATTACTCGTGAATGGGAAATATCCAATATCTCCAATGCCGTCGATCACTTGAGCTAGAAATTTGTATTTATATTGCTGCAAAAGTTTGGAGAATACATAAACGTTCTTAAATGACAGACCATTCCCATGCACAAGAAGATTAATTATCACATTCGGTTTTCCACAGTTTGAAGGGCCGATAATACATCTATTTGTACCTGAAAATAGATCTCCATGTTTGCGACTCCGTGCCGCTGATGTCCCATAATCATCATTTTTCAGTAACAGAAGCAATGGGGAGTTGGCGAGCATGCGTCTTCAAGCGCATCTTGAAGTAACTAGTGAGTCTCTTATATTTATGGAGAGTAACGGTATTCAAATGTCCGGAGTTGTTACACGAAGAAAGCATGGTGGATCACTTCTTAATAGCGCTATCAATCACCTATCTATTGAACTACGTATACCTGGTTACTCTTATTGCGGACCAAGCACAAAGTTAGCTCAACGATTGCAAAGAGGTGACGTTGGAATCAATAAACTACATGCAGCTTGCAAAGAACACGATATTGCGTATGCAAAACACTCAAACAGTTGTCTGACAGACAAAGAGCGGACGTGATTCTACCAGATAAAGCAGTTCAAAGAATAAAAGCCTCAGATGCTAAGCTCAGTGAAAAAATAGCTGCCCTAGCGGTGGCTGGTGCAATGAAGGCAAAAGCCACCTCTCTTGGGAAGTGGTAATATGCGTTTTTAATAGTAGATTTTTTTCCTATTGGAGCTGCGTCAGAAGCAATTTTATGAGCCGCTTTCACTGCTCCCCAGAAGTTAGTGCCAGGTTCCACTGACTTAAGACCAGAGCGAATTTAATTAATCCTTTCATCTCATTATCTCCAATCTTTTTATTCCTCTTCATATTTTTCTTCTTCTTATTCATATTCTTCTTCTTATTATTATTATTCATATTGTTCTTTTTATTAATACCCATACCGAGTTTAACTTTGGCCTTCATTGCACCACCGCTAAGGCAGCTATTTTTTCACTGAGCTTAGCATCTGAAAATGTTCAAATGTTTGTATAGTCTATGGGACTTAACTACGGGGTCATTAGTCCCTAAACTTACAAACTACTTATCAACTAGCTACAACTAAGGACGGCACAAGTATCCATGCCCGAGGGGGGATTCGAACCCCCGACCGCAGTGGCCGTGCAGACCGTGACTGGAGCGCCTCAGTCCCCTCGGCCACCTCGGCCGGCTTAGCATATGGGGCCCTTATTCTTTGTACTGTTTTATCTGGTACAATAAAGTCTGCTCTGTGTGCAATTTTACCAACAGTGTTTGCAGGATGCGATCGATGACCGTAGGATCCGACGTAAACGTTGGACTATGCGTCAACAAAATGATCCTTCAAATCCACCATGCCATGGCTAAATTCGTCGCTGTTCTGAAACGCCTAGTGTGTTCATTCGACGACGAAGACTTATTCTCCTACCACTTCGTACGAAAAAAGCGCCTGGCACGCAATAAATAAACCTTTCTGCCCCAGTAACGGATGCTGGCACACGCCTATCACAGCGGAACGAGATCGTCCGATCGACCGATTACTTCACAACGCTCTTTCGTGACTCAAACGAGGATGACGAGGCCACGAGACTGTTATTGAATGCCATAGACGGTAGCATTCCCGACTCTGGCCGTGACAATTTGAGCGATAGATTGTCACAGGAGGACGTCGCAGTGATCTTGAAACGGTGCCATAATGACAAATCGCCAGGATCTTATGGTTCACCTCCTGAATTTTATCTCGCTTTCTGCGATATCAGTAGAGAGCAGACCACGGTTGTGGCATGGTATTCCCCCCCCCCCCCTCTACAAAATTCCTCGTAGGCCATGTCGTCCTGATTCCAAAAATCCACGATGTGTGCTGCATTACAGACCTCAGGTCCATTTTTAAATTGTTGAACACTGTCATGGAATAGATTATCAGCCCTTATCAATCATGTGCCATTAAGGGACGCAGCGTTTTTCGCGCCGCATTGATTTACCACAGTGTAATCGCTTAGGGTAAGGTGGTACAAATTCGATATAGGTACAATTCCGATCAACATAATCTTTCAGTCTCGTAGTGTTGGTAGCACTTGCCTTTGTGTGGCGTTGTGGTGTAGCAGGTTTCTACAGCTATTCCTGTCTTTTCCAAGAATACACCACTTTGCGCGGAGATATAAATTGTTTTCCTGTTATGAGGTACGTGGAGCAACTTCGTCGAACGCGCTCTTATAAATTATCTAGTTTCCACGCTATAGCAAATTCTATATTATGCAATCTTTGTTACCTAGAAGTATGCGTTGGTGCCCAAGGGAAAAAGTGCTTTTTATGTGGAAGAAGCCAGTGATCCAAATTGTACGAGGAAGTGATCATAATTGTACCTACTGTGGTATATTTTCGATCGATTTTTCACACTTCTGTAACATTTTTTGTGTTTATACCAACATTTGTAATGGTCTAGCATTTGTGTTACATATTCGTTAAACATCCAAGAACAAGTGCCATAGTTAAAATTTTCTCTTTTCTCAAGATATTTCCAGTACCAACAACATTTGTTCGAAATGATCGGAATTGTACCACCTTACCCTATTCTGCTGTGGTACAGTTTTCTGCAGCGGTCCTTTCCATTGATTTTGCTAACGCTTTCCACCATATAAGCCACGACCACCTTTTGCGAGTAATGGTAAATGCGAGATTAAGCCCTCAATTTGTCAAGATAATTCAGAACCTTTTGACAGGAGCATATTCGACGGTCGTGATCAGTGGATGGCGGACTCGACCTATTCTTGTCCAGCGGTCGGTTGGCCAAGTTTGCTCCCTCTCCATGTACTTGTTTGTTATTGCAATTGAAGCCTTATTCCGAGCAATTGGTGGCGCGATTGAAGGAGTGAGGATCGACAGGGCGATAGTCAAATGCGTCGCTTACGCACATGATGGCGTCCTTATAGGAAATACACCGGATATAGATGAGTCATCCACTGCTATGGTGCAGAGCTCAACCAATGAAAAACTGTTGTGGTCCCAATGGGCCGGCGCGACGTGGCCCACAGCCGCGCCGTTCGTGAACACTTTCTTGGGACTAAACACCATGCCGCTCCCGGCACAAATGCAAGCACGTCCCTGGCGCCGAAAGCTTAACTACGTCAAGGGACTCACAAGGAAAGTACATGGGCTCGAACAAACATATCTGTATGAACGTTTGGTTACAGGATCTCTACGTACACCTCAATGTGCTGGTGGGTTTTCTGCAAAGCTCTGCAACCATGCTCTAGATAGCACTGTAGATGTAATTTTAGACGCCATACGTAATGCAGATATCTTAACTATAACTTATGTAATAATCATCGTACATGTTCTCTAGCGAATTGTCATCAAAAGCCGTGATGATAGTTGCAACTTTAACCTTCTTCCCGAAAGACTGTTGGTGTTCACTGCCACTGCTTCCATCGCCTCTTCCCGCACTTACCGTAGCACTACCGCTTGCAATGAGTTGTTCGTCATTACCATTATTATTAGTTTGTAACAACAGTAGCTAACTTATGCCCATATTTCTGTACCATAACAGATACAAGAAAGCATGCAAATGATTCATTTTCTACACTAATACCATCTTTACGAAGAAGGGTTCTTCGTAACTTCATCTCAACTAATCGCAATACATTAGCAGGATTGATTAGCAATCGCCGCCCCATCTGACGCTTCACCACGCAAATAACATCACAAACCGCAACTTCCGAGGCACACTGCACCGTCCCTACTGGCGAACCGACAGGTCAAAGTGCAATGCGGCATGGCACACGCAGAGGCCTCTAACGGACGACTGCAGAGTTTTGCACATGAGGGAGTATCACTCGTGCAATAAGGGATCTTTACATTATCTCTCATACGATTTTGGTGTAGGCCTATATGTGTTTGTTCAAGCCCAAGTACTTTCCTTCTCAGTCACACTTATGCGATCCGAAAACTCAACCTGCATCAAAAATTTGATTTTATCATATATTTTCAAAGGCGTCGTACATGGTACAGTTATTGAGAGTGCCAAAGGTAATTGCCAGATCTATACCACAGGCCGTGTACTAGATGTTGTGGCGGCATGAGCTGTTTGAGGTACGGCGGAGACCTGCATGCTGGAAAACACGCTGGGGGGCGTGGCCTCATCGATTTTGCTCGGACAGGCGCGTCGCCGCTGGTCCACCGCACGGAAGCCTTCAGCCTTCAGCCGCTGCATACTGACCAGTCAGAGCGCGCCCGTGGCCGTGCACACATTCCGCACCAGCTGGCCTACATAACGGAGTACTACCTCCACAGGAGCTACGTCCTCAGCAGGAACAAAGCTGCACACCACCTTTACGCAGCCATTGCTGTCGACAACCGTCTCAAAAGCTGGTAATCCATGCACACATCGTCAATTGGAAGGTAGTATGGCTCGTCATTAACTACTCTCGGTTACCCAAAGACATCAGAGCACAGTAGTACAAACTAGTAAATAACGCGGTGTCAAGTAATCACCGCTTGGCAAGAAAAGGGTGTATTTCATCATTAAAATAAAAAATATAAATAAATAAATAAACTAGATCTTTGGCGTCTCCGATTCTTTCCCGACGGGGCATAGATACTCACAAACTGCACCCCCACAATGAAACACGCGATAGCACGACCTTTAGGAAGGAGCCGAGCGTCTGTAGGTTCAAAATCTGATTTATATAATACTAGCTGAAAACGCGGCGTTCCCCGGGTATTTATTTATTTATTGAACCTTGAGTTAGTACTTTTCCTATCCACTCTCTCTCTCTCTCTGTCCATCTCCTTTTTTTCTAAAAACATGTTACATTTATCAGAGAATATATAATAAATCACAGGTATAAATGCACTCGTTTCGAAGAATCCAATCACGAAATTCAACAATAATGATTGTAATAATATCACAGATGGATCACTTGATGTAATGCGCGAAACGTCAAATCGATTTTTTTAAAGAGATGTATTTAAAAAAAAAAATCTTTTTTACTGCTTTATTTATTTATTCTTCTATTTCCTTATTCGTATGCTTATCCTTACAGAGAAAGAGCTGAAGACATTATAGCACGCGTAGACCAAAGATATGGTCTGTGGCATCATGTTTCCGCTGTACGTAACCTCCTTGCTATAGATTCGCAAACGTCATCGCTGGCCTTCAGTCCGAATTTTTATATAATGTGACGACTTTCAACCACCATATCTTCCACCCCCTTATAACTGTCGGCATGGACCTGCTATGGTGTACAACGGGAGACTTCGGACAACAATTACACACACACACCATTCGTTTGCGTTCTGTAGTTTTTGCTGCAGAGCAAAATATTAACACACACACGTAGAATTTTATATACACCGAAAACTTTCCATCCCAATATACTCCACCCTTTTATCATTATCAACCCTCGAGCAACAATGCAACCAATAAAACCATTTTCAAAGAGTAAATATTATTTTCAAAGAATCATTATTGTTCCGCATTTCGCGTTATATTCTTCAAATTACTAAATATCAGATCGCTATAAATCCGTGCCTAAAACCTTCCTCAGGAATAAATTAGTAACTGTACAAATATTCAAGTCTCTGCGTCATGTCGTTCGGACGTGATAAGCGTACACTGAACAGATATTCACATTAATATATATAGATAAATAGCTATCCGATCGCCAAAAAACCGTGCCTAAAGCCTTTCCCGGGTAGACATTAGTAACTGTACAAAATTTCAGCTCTTTATGTCGCGTGGTTTAGACGTGATAAACGTACACCGAACAGACATTCACATTTATAGATATAGATTAGAGTGCCACAGTCATTATCGATATCGACATAGTACAGTAGATCACATCGTAGCCTGTAATGTTACTAAAATCCTTCGAAGAGACTTCTTGCAGGAAGGCCATGCTAAAACCACCATATTCTAAGAAGTCTTTAAAATCAGCAATTTTATGCACCACTGAGACTGCTTTGACATTTTGAGATACAATTGTGTGTACTTGCTTCTGTTGTGATAAGGTGTTCTTTTAAAAAGGCGCATACAGTACAGCGATTGGGTGATTAGATGTTAAAATACGGAGAATGGATTTCTACCAAGAAGTAAAATAACAGGTCTACAACTTGTGCACCGACACATACGACTGCATTCAATCGACAAGTGAGATATAAACTACTTTCTGGAACTACCGGTATAACGTGAACTCTAGAGGTGGGACTGTGAGGCGCGAGTGCACTGAGAATTTCTCGGGCTGTTGGTGCTCAAGCGATTGTCGAGAAGCTCACCAGAAGCAGCTCCATGGCGCGTGCCCAGTTGACTGGGCCAGGCATCACTCACTCGGTTGTCGGAACTGACTGCTGGCGCTGGCAGGCAACGCTCGCTGCGATTGTCATACAGATTGACAGATATTAATTTGCTTTCTTCCAACTGCAGGAAGTGTGGTACTCTTGACACAAGAAGCGCCGATTTTAGTGTCGGTACGTAACGGCCATATGGGAACTGTGTCAGGTGATGGTAGCTCTAACTTTGTACAAAAAATGGAAAAGGGTGTAAGTGCCAAAAATTAAAAAATTAAACATTTTTACTGAAAAGGGTTGTATAAGCCGAGGATAATGAAACGAGAAAGGTTGCAAGTGTCAAAAAGATTCCTAGTTGTTTAGAGAGCAGTTCAAAGAAAACAGGCCGCGGTGGAGTCTAAAGCGCCTCGCTGTGGAGCGTGTGGTTGCTCGCCATGGAGGTTAGAGTCCTCCCTGGGGCATGGGTGTGTGTGTTTGTCCGCAGGTTAGTTTACCTTAGTTTAAGTAGTTTGTAAGCTACGGACTGATGACCACGCAGTTTGGTCCGATAGAATTAAAAACATTTGTAACATTTTTGAAGAAAACAGCACTGTTCGAGTGCCAGCGGGGCTGTGATGGGAATGGATGTAAGTGCAACCGCCATGTATGAGCCTAAGCTACACAGTTGCTTTAGTTGGTTCAAATGTTTGTAAATCTATCGGACCAAACTGCGTGTTCATCAGTCCGTAGCTTACAAACTACTTAAACTAAGGTAAACTAACCTGAGGACAACACACACACACACACACACACACACACACACCAATGCCCCAGAGAGGACTTGAACCTCCGACGGCGAGCAAACACGCGCTCCTCAATGAGGCGCCTTAGACCGTTCGGATACTTCACCGCGGCGCTTTAGTTGGTGACAGTACGTTGACACAGCAGTGATTTCGGTCGTTTCACGTGTGTTCTTTAGAGAGTGCTTCGGTTGTGTGTTTAGTGTACAAACTAGAAAATGGAAAAGCCCGTTAGAAAGAAGGTGATAGTTCGTAAGAGACGTGAAGCAAGAGAAAAGGGCCAGCCGTATATTAACAGTCGTGGAAAAGTGTTACCTGCCAGCAGAACAGGCAAGCTGCTCCTTTAAGTACAGGTGTATAAACACATAAGTAGTGAACAAAAACAGCTACTGTTTTTAGAGTTTTATGAAGTTGATGAAGAAAGCCAAGGAACATACTTAGGACTTTCGGAAGTCCAGCAGAGAGTAGGGGGATATGTACTTTTGCTTAAATCAAATGTTTGTAAAGCTTATGGGACTTAACTACGGGGTCATCAGTCCCTAAACTTACAAACTACTTATGAACTACTTACGAACTAGGACGACACAAATATCCATGCCCGAGGGGAGATTCGAACCCCCGACTGTAGTGGCCGTGCTGACCGTGACTGGAGCGCCTCAGTCACCTCGGCCACCGCGGCCGGCACTTTTGCTTATATCATCCCCGTTGGTACAGGGGAAAATGTACAAGTGTGCAAAAAACCTTCAAAGAAATTTTTCTATATCTGAAAGAAAAATTAATTGTTTTACAAACAAAAAAGAAATCAGATTGCTTGGTTTTTGTGGACAAAAGGGGGAAAAAACCTGCATCAAATACAGACAATTTTAAATTTACAGAAGATGATCGAAATTTTGTAAGATATCATATAAACTCATTGCCCAGATACGAAAGTCACTACAGCCGAAAAAATCAAGTAATGTGTTTTTGTCACCTGATCTAAATAAACACCGAATGTACGTGGATTTTAAAAAACGAAATCCTGCAAGTGCAGTTACATACAGATTTTACGCAGGAGTTTTAAAATAAGATTTTCCAAACCTAAAATTTAAAGCTCTTGCAGTTGATACCCGTAAAAGTGTGACTTTTTGAAGGCAAAGTTGCAATCTACGACCAGCGAAAAGGCAAAACAGAAAGTAAAATCCCAGAAAGAGTTCCATCATCAAAAATGGGAAAAGGCTCAAGAGTATGAAACAAGATATTACATCTTCACAGCTTCCAACGGCTACTTATACAAATTTATGCATGTACCTACAAGAAGTTATGCTTGTTCCAATGCTTACACATAGCACTATGTTTTATTGTAGACAGCTATCTTGGTACAATCTAGGAACACACAATGGCTCTCCATATATGTGTATGTGGCATGAAGGGATTGGAGGCCGTGGCGCTGACGAAATAGCTTCTTGTTTGTTGAAAGTTGCTTCTACTAAAGGTCATTTTCATCGAAAAAGGCTTGTGTTATGGTGCGATAATTGCGGAGCACGAAACAAAAACCAGATGCTGTTAATGTCTATTATATATTTAGTCCACAAAAGATTTTATCGTTCAACTGATGTGAAATAACTTGTAAGTGGACACAGCTACGTGAGCTGTGACCGTGATTTTGGGGTGACTGAGAAAAAGTGCAAATTTGGGGAAACCGATAACACCTAAAGATTTTGAAGCGTTAGTTGCAAGTGCAAAATTGACAACACCTTTTACTGTAGTATTTATGAATACTGATGACTTCGTAGATTTTAAAGGTCTTTCTAAAGACTACCTAAATACAAAAGATCTGGCTATAAGTAAAATTTCTCACTTCCGCATTTCCCACAAGAATCCTAACACAGGGGAAGTAGCATCAGTTTTGGGTTTTGAAGGTGATGTTATGGTAACTTGGTAAAACGTTGATATTTTAAAGATATTTTAAGATGCTAATCTTGAAAATGTACTTGCCAAAAATACACCTTAAATCCAAAAATCTCACAAGAAAAGAAATATGATCTTTTAGGAATGATAGAATATAAAGAAGACAAGGACTTCTACTGAACCCTGTTGGAGAACTAAGATGAGGCCTGCAACATGGAGCTGTAGGAAGAAAATGAGGAACAGGAATACTTGGAGGAAAGAAGTACAGTACTGTAAGTTTATTTTGATTACTAAATGCAGATAACTTTTTCATTTTATTTCTGGTATATATACGTATTTTAAAATTTGGATTTAGTCAAAAACGATCAACTGTATCAGAAGGAATTTCGAAAGTGAATAATAAGTCAAAATATTATGCATGTAGCTGAGAAACCCAAAATAAATTTAGACATCTGATTCATTTTTTGGTTTTCAGGTTCGGATTCGAATCCCAGTCCATCACAAATTTTCAACTTCGCCATTGAATTTATTCCAGTGCCCTGCAACGGTCTAGATGTTAGAATATTCCGAATTCAGAAAAATAGTGAATATCGAAATAAATGAGAGTTGAAAATGCAACTGTAATAGCTCAACAGAGGTAAGATCACTGGTCATGACGAGATATTAATTCGATTCTTTGTAGAGGATGCAAAGCAACTTGCATCCCCTCTAGCAGCATTGAACCGCAAATCTCTAGAGGAGTGAAGCCTTTTTAATGACTCGAAAAGTGCAGGTCATTCCAATATTTCATGAAAGTCCCTAACAGATGGTCAAAACTATATTTGCCTGTATTTCTGATGGCGGTCTGTTGTAGCATGTTGAAACATGTTATTTGATCGAGTATTATCACATTTCCGGAGACCGGGAATCTCCTCGGAGTAAATGAGCATGGATTCCGAAATTAAAGATCATGTGAAACCCAACTCTTTCTATTCGTCCACGCGACACAGAAAGCAGACATACAGGCTCCCAAGCAGAGTCCACGTTTCTTAGTTTCAGGTAGCGTTCGATACGGATCCGCGCTGTCAGCTATAGACAAATTACGAGCTAATGGAAAATCAAGCCATTTATGCCATAGGATTGAAGATTTACTAACAAACAGAACTCAGCCTGTCATTCTCAACGGATAGAAGTCTTCCTACGTGAAAGTGATTTCTGATGTGCCACAACAAAGTGTTATAGGACAATTACTTTTCTTAACATACGAAGGCTGAAACTTAAATAGTGGCAACACTGCTGTGGACACTATGCAATGGAATCTACTATTGTTGCTGACATTACCTTCGAACAAATAGACTCGCCAGCCTCACGTCACCGACGTGCGCACTATCTAGAGAATACAGTAGTTTGAGCGAGCGGTCTAACGTATGGTGTCACTATGTTTTCGAAACAGGAACAGCGGAGTTGGATCAAGATTGAACTGGAACGTCAATCCAACGAATGGCGTCATTATGGGTCGCCACGAAAATTGAAAGTGCGTCAGAGCCCCATTATGGTGAAACTTATGGTGATTCTCGTCTACGACCGTGATGGTGTTATTCTAACACATTACGTTCGTCCACGGCAGACCGTCAATGCACAATATTATTGTTCGTTTTTGGAGCATCGCCTGTAACCAGTTATCCGAAAGAATCGGCAACATTTTCTGCGCAACACACCCATCATTTTGCACGTAAATGTGCGGGTGCATACAGCGCAAGCTGTGGCTGCTCCGTTCGGTCGATGGGACTGGGAAGTACTGTAGGCCTACTAACCACCATACTCCCCGGACTTAAGTTTTTGTAACTTTGATTTGATTCTGAAGATGAAGGAACCATTCGTGGTATTCGCTACAGAATTGTTCCAGAGATTCGACAGGCAGTAGACAGCACTATTCGCGCCATCAATAGAACAAGCTCTACTAACGGTATCTACGCCTTCCACATCGCTGGCAATGGGTTCTACACAGCGCTGGTGACTACTTTGCCGGCCGCAGTGGCTGAGGGGACTAAGGCGCTCCAGTTACGGTCTGCACGGCCACTACGGTCGGGGCTTCGAATCCCCCCTCGGGCATGGCCATTTGTGCCTTCCTAGTTCGTAAGTAGTTCATAAGTAGTTTGTACGTTTAGGGACTGATGACCCCGTAGTTAAGTCCCATAGACTATACAAACATTTGAACATTTTTGGTGACTACTTTGAAGGACAGTAACAGGTGCAAACATATAAAGCTTTTGTATCGGTTGTGAACAAATAGTTGCTACCATTTAAGTTCCAATCCTCGTATATAAATGACCTAGTATATAACATCGGAATATCAGTGAGACTTTTCGCGGATGATGCTGTAGTATGTAGAGAAGTCGCGATTGTACAAATTTTCATGCGATCCTTAGGGAAAAAATAAGTGACCCGGACGAATGAATACAACTGGATGTGAATGGATGCATATAACCACAATCACATTTACTTCCAAGAGGATGGAGCAACTCCCTATAAAACCTGCCGAACCTTGGAGCACGTTTACACTATTTTCACGCCTGAAAGAGTTTTTAGAAGAGCATGTCTAGTCGCGGTCCTAGCTGCCCACACAGCTTACCTGATCTGTCAGTATGCGATTTCTTTGTGTGGGGAGTCCCGAGTACAAGGTGTTATTTATGTGTCTTGTGACTGATCAATGCTTCACATGTGTCGCAACAATCCTCATAGTACAGAATGAAACTTTCACTCTGCAACGGAGTGTGTGCTGATATGAAACTTTCTGGTAGATTAAAACTGTGTGCCGGAACCGGGACTCGAAACTGGGACCTCTGCCCTTCGCGGGCAAGCGCTCTACCACTGAGCTACCCCGACACGACCCACGGCTCCCCCCACAACTTCAATTCTGTCAGTACCTCGCCTCCAACTTTCCAAACTTCACAGAAGTTCTCCTGCGAACCTTGCAATACTAGCACTCCTGAAAGAAAGGATATGGTTGTGACATGGCTTAGCCACAGCCTAAGGGATGTTTCCAGAATGAAACTTTCACTCTGTAGCGGAGTGTGCGCTGATATGAAACTTCCTGACATTAAAATTGTGTGCTGGATCCGGGATTCGAACCTGGGACCTTTGCCTTTCGCGGGGAGCCGTGGGTAGTGTCGGGATAGCTCTGTGGTAGAGCGCTTGCCCGCGAAAGGCAAAGGTCCCAGGTTCGAGTCCCGGTCCCGGCACACAATTTTAATCTGCCAGAAAGTTTCTTAACCCTCATAGTCTTCGAGAACTGCAGCAAAACATTTCGGATGAGATGGCAGCAAGCAACAGTCCAGCTTCTACCCATGTTCAGCAGTTTGCTGATCAAGTCCCAAACGAGACAATGTTCTAGTACTAGTACTACGCTGCACGATTTCCACATTGTGTTACTGTTCCAGCAGAAGTTGTTGAACAACTGGTTCGGAAGAAAATGACAACATGGAAGTGCACGTATTTCACGTAATTTGCTGAATACCCAAGTGAACAATCTTTGATCAGAAATTCGATGGGTTGGAAACCTCCGATGGTATTCTTCTATAACAGCAGGAGCGCTAACACCACAGAAGGCGCAAGCAGACACTTATTGCTGATGTGTGAGACTTCAGCTATCACGTGTAAAACCAGAATTAAGCGATGCTTCTCTTTGATACACTTTAATCTTTCGCACAAACCACTGAGGGCAAATGCGCGATCGAGTGGCAAGTCTAATTAGAGCAAAGTATTACGAGAAAATTACGAGCGAAGAGGATGAAAGGAACCAGAACTGCTGGAGCAAAATAAAACATCAAAGAGTTTGGATAAGGGACATACGCGCGAGCTACTATCCGGAAAGAAAATGTACAAAATTATGTTCTATCCCGGGAGGCATTCCAAATAGAGATTATTTCCATGTGCAGTTTCAGCTAAAAATGAGAGTTCTTCTCATATCCCTGAATACTGACCATTCCTCGTGAATAATCCTACAACAGTTCCATATGCATGTAATTAAGACTTATACATACTCTAAACTGAACTATTAAATCAATAGTTAACCGCTTATACACTATTTTGAACTTCATGTTCAGATTAATTAGACGAGAATCCCAAACACTATAGCAGTACTTACCTAGACTTTATGTGCTTTGTCGTTGAAAAATATATCCAGTTTACGAGGAGTTGTGTATCTGTATCTTAATCTCCGCTTTAACTTCGGAGATCATATGCGTTTTCTACAGTTTTCCATCAATCACTGTTCCTGGCTTTCGTTGTCCATTGTCTTTTTCTGATTCCCATCGCCTCATTATTATACTAATGCGCCAAATTCATTTTTCTGGTTTTCTTACAAATTGCATGTGTTTCATATCGTATATTCTCGTAACATTATCCCCAGTTATTAACAGCAATTCATTCAACTATCTCCAGAATTTTTCCCTATTGTCCAAGCTTATTATATTTTTATCTTCATTTAAGGTAATCCACCACTTCCTACTCCATGACGAAATGAATTTAAGCAATTTAAAGTTTCGCTTTATTTAATAATTACTCTCCTTCGCAGCACGGCGTTTAGATGACGCTCGACCAAACCAAAGACGATTTGAATCAATAGTTGGAAGAAAGTAGTTACTATCTGGCATTCAAAGGGAAGATGTTCACCATTTTATTGACTTTAAATTTGAAATTTATTCCCTTTTTTTGCTTTAGATTTGTATCAATGTTGGAGATTATCCGCCCGCTTGAAAAGAAATTTCAAATTCAGCAGCTCCCTCAATTTGATACAAAGTAATATGCAGTGTTCCACACAGAGTTTAAACCTCACCTAATCTCCATAACAGTTAGTAACAACACAAGTGCACTACACACGTACCGCGGCGGATTAGCCGTGCGCACTGCGGCGCCGTGCTGCGGTGCGCGCGGCCGTTCGCTTTCTGGGGTTCGAGTCCCCCTAGGGCATAGGTGTTTGTGTTGTCCTTAGATTATATTACCTTAGTTTAAGAAGTTTGCAAGTTACGGACTAATAACCACGCAGTTGAGTCCGATAGATTTACAAACATTTGAACAATTTGAACACTACACACGTGAAGCATTGATCAGCCAGAAGACACATAAATAACACACATTCTAACAAAAATTGGAGGTGAAATAATTCAGTTTAGGCCACTGAAACAATAGAGATACACTATGACACATCTCTGTGTGAGCAACTTCGTCAATAATTTGTTATTGTTAGTCCTACTGTCTGACAGATCGTTAGTAAATAGTGGAAATACGAACAGTCCTGCAACCCACATTAATTTAGATGCCACTAACAAACTTTTTATAAAGCAGCACTCTTGCTGCAGCGAGACTAACCCGCGGTTCAGAAGCGGAAGCAAACGATAAGACGAGGCAAACCGCCACTTTGTGGTTTCTGCTGGCCATATAGAAGGTGTACTACCAACACGGGAAAACCAAGACACCTTCACTTACACGTACACCGGATGTGACACAGCACCAGAGGTGAATGCCGGCCGGCGAAGCCAGTGCGTCAGCGCAAGCGATTAATTGGTCAAGGCTGACACCTCTGTACTGACTTAGGAACAGTATAGCTAGCCCGCAATATACCAACTACCACTGAGGAATCACAACAAGAAAACTGGATGTAAGACATGTAGCAAGGTCAATATAAATATTTGATGCAGAGGAGATATACCATCGGATAACATGAGCTATTAGCCCAGTCAAATGGTGGGCGCAGAAAGCATTGCTCCTAATTTTCTTTTTGGTGCTTCCCCCCATTACGAGAAAATGGAATATTATAGACGTCCCTTGAAGGACATTTAATGTACTTTCACGTGGTGTAGGGATTTTGTTGTTAACATGTATATTTCTCGAGTTGTAGGGCGTGCAAGTGTGCGTTTTTGACGTTTTCGCAGAAGGGCCAAAAATTTGCTCTTTTTCATTGTCTTCTAGCGCCTATACTGCTCGTCAGAAAATCAAATATGAGTAGTGCATTTTATGGAAAATTTTGTCTACTTTAAGTTTGCTCATAATGATCATCTTCGAGAAACGCAGAGTTTTCGAGATAAAAGCAAGAAACTGAAAAAAGTGCGAACATTTTGAGGTTTTTTGAGTTTTTCGTTGTAAAGCCGACCTCCTACAAGGCAGCAAACTTTGAATTCGAATTCAGCGCCCCCAAAAACATACAGGACCGTTGAGAAGAAAACTTTCGGAATTTTGTTACGAAACAAGCTGTTTTGAGCACCAATTGACTGGACAATATAAGCAACTAAAAAGTGCACCTAGAACAATAATGTTGATGTTCACCCATACCAACTTTCAACGCCTGCTATAAAGTAATTATTAACCCTTTGAGGCCCATGAATAAACACAGGAAGAAAACTACAATAATTTCTTTCAAAATATACTTTTATTGTCTCTAAAAGCAATAACGTAGCGTAATAACAATACAATTTGTATTGCACAATAAAATATTCTAGGCTGTTTCATAGAGAAACCACTGAGCTGTTACGATAGTTTTCGGTGGGGCTTGATTTGTTGGAAGAGATATTTGAACCATATTCCTATGAAAACTCATTTGTTTCTTTCGACAGTATCTGTTGCACCAATTGAATATGTTCTTTTACTTCTTTATTGTCATCACACACATCATCGTCATTGTTGCCGCTACTAACGTGAACAGTCACTTTGAGCACACAGCTTCATTCACATTCTCTTCAAATTTAACTACGGTCTATTCAGGCGAAAGAAGTCGAATTTCTTCAACAATATCGTCTGATTCACTTCCAATATACGAAGCAGCCGACTAATTATCACTTGGATTTTGAGCAAGCACGTACATCCATTTGCATTTTTGTGCTTAGGTCAGATGCTCTGATGTTTTGCTTTACTTTTGATGGCGCTCTGTTATCCATACTGACACGCTACAAAGAATAAAAGAAAAAGCAACCTATAGATTTACCGTTTGAAGGGCGTTACGTCCTAGAGGTTTCATTCTGTAACCACCTACATTTTTGTAAAGAAGTGAACTTTACATTATAATTATCAATATACATAGTGTTACAAAAAGGTACAGCCAAACTTTCAGGAAACGTTCCTCACACACAAAGAAAGAAAATATGTTATGTGGACATGTGTCCGGAAACGCTTAGCCGCGGTGGAATAGCCGAGCGGTCTAAAGCGTCTCGCTGCGGAGAGCGCGGTTGCTCGCCGTGGAGGTTCGAGTGCTCCCTGGGGCATGGGTGTGTGTGTGTTGTCCTTAGGTTAGTTTACCTTAGTTTAAGTAGTTTGTAAGCTAAGGACTGATGACCACGCAGTTTGGTCCGATAGATTTACAAACATTTGAACATTTGAAACGCTTAATTTCCATGTTAGATCTCATTTTATTACTTCTATTCAAATCACATTAATCATGGAATGGAAACACACAGCAACAGAACGTACCAGCGTGACTTCAAACACTTTGTTACAGGAAATATTTCAAAATGTCCTCCGTTAGCGAGGATACATGCACCCACCCTCCGTCGCATGGAATCCCTGATGCGCTGACGCAGCCCTGGAGAATGGCGTATTGTATCAAAGCCGTCCACAATACGAGCACGAAGAGTCTCTAAATTTGGTACCGGGGTTGCGTAGCCAAGAGCTTTCAAATGCCCCCATAAATTAAAGTCAAAAGGGTTGAGGTCAGGAGAGCGTGGAGGCCATGGAATTGGTCCGCCTCTACCAATCCATCGGTCACCGAATCTATTGTTGAGAAGCGTACGAACACGTCGACTGAAATGTGCAGGAGTGTCATCGTGCATGAACCACATGTTGTGTCGCACTTGTAAAGGCACATGTTCTAGCAGCACAGGTAGAGTATCCCGTATGGAATCATGATAACCTTATCCAGTGAGCGTAGGTGGAAGAACATGAGGTCCAATCAAGACATCACCAACAATTCCTGCCCAAACGTTCACAGAAAATTGGGCCAACTGGCGGTGAATCGAGGAAGTACAGTACATACTAACGAAACAATTGGGTATTTTGACAATTATCTGCACGAATTATTTCAATTTACATTTAAAGAGAAATACTAAAATGAGCTCTAACATGGAAATTAAGCGTTTCCGGACACATGTCCACATAACATATTTTCTTTCTTTGTGTGTGAGGAATGTTTCCTGAAAGTTTGGCCCTACATTTTTGTAACACCCTGTAGACATCTTTCAGATATCATAAAATGAAGTACAAGAATAATGCATTACCTGAAACTGGAGTATGTGCTGTATAGATGTCACAAACTAATTTAATTATGAGGTCTGAGTCTGAAGCACTCGTACTCGGCGCAGCGCTACACAAATTTTTGTCTATTATCCGACAACAATCACTTCTGTACTGCAACAAGAAGCTGGCTCTGACGCTAGATGTCACCAGCAACCAACGTGGTGTGTTGGTTTCAAGAAGGAACTACTGAGCCGGAAAAGCAGGCAAAGTAAAAATGTGGTTTCTGGCTGAAACTTGGCCGGAAAGAGTTAAGGGTATTTTAGTGCTTTCTGTGCAATGTACACAATGTGAATGTGTACACTAGACGCAATTCGTGTTGCTGGATGTAAATCTTCAGTGGTCTGTAAAATGTATCTACCATGTGATTTGTTTCCTTAGATCTAGAAACAGTTCGCTAACAAAATGTAAAATGATTTGATGATTTCGTGTGTCATTTTTGGCCGTTAGATCCCACCTGTGGTCGTGTTCGGCCTGCCTGGTGCAAGTCTTTAGGTGACGCCACTTGCGTGACTTGCGCGTCGATGATGATAAAATGATGAGGACAAGCAAATCCCAGCCGCCGCGTGCAGAAAATCTCCGACTCGACCGGGAACGGAACCCGGACAACCTGCAAGGCAATACACCACGCTGTCCACTGCACTACGGAGGCGGGACACAACATATGAAATGATTGGTAAGCCGTGCGGGAATGGCGTCATGCTACGGAATGGGCGGAGATTCGAGTCTTTCCTCGAACATGGGTGTTTGTGTGTGTGTGTGTGTGTGTGTGTGTGTGTGTGTCTGTGTCATGGCCGACTCGTCCATATTGGCAAACTAGGCAATTGCCTAGGGCGCTCGAATTTGGGGGGCGGCAAATTTGTCTTCTACGACGAAACCTCGTACGCTCGCGGTGCGGTTTACTCTGCTATTGCGCTACGGTTTCAGGAGCGATGAATTCCACATAGACAGAGCGACAGGCAAGAGACAAGACTCAAGACAATGTTACATGCATACTCTTTGACTCTTCAGATTTTTGCTAGTAAGCGTTTAATGAATAGGCGAGTAGCAGTTTGCAACCAATCATAGCTGGCCCTTACAGTCCGCCGCTGTGCAGTCTCCCTAGTGTACAGTGGACGCTAATGACCACACACATCATCAGTGGCAAAAAAGAGTAGAAGCTGTAAGGCACGCCCTATGTTAATTGGCGCCATAAATCTGTACACAAACAAAGGGGTAAATACAATAAATATTTTTTTACTTAAGCCCTCCTATATATTACTGCTGCGCCACGGTATCAGTTTCTTGGTAAAAATATCTCTTTCTATTTGTTCATAATCACTCTATAAATAATTATTCTTAGGTACAAGTATCGTTTTGTGATGCACAAAGACATTGTGAGTTTGTGCCACTCTCATCAAGTGAAGCAGGAGAGGACTCTCCCAACTATGTATCTTTGTTGCTGTCAAAAACTACACGCCCACAGACTACAGAAACGGAACGGGACAAAGAATTTCAGTTTAGTTGTAGTAACGTGAGAGATGTCAGCTACCCACACCGCCGTCATTTGAGCGCACCTTGCAACAGTAAGTAAAGTTCGTCTGTTACACTATTGTTGTGGCCCTTTTTATTGGGGAAAACCCTAATTTAGTTACTGCACTGAGACTGTTGCTTACTCTTCTCTTCCTGTGTCTGTAGCCAGTGGTGAGAGAAGCGTCTCGAAATTAAAACTCGTGAAACATATCTGCGATGCACAATGACTCAAGAAAGACTTGTAGGTTTGTCAACTGAAAGAGAAACAGCAGAAACAACTCGTCTCAGATTTCGGAAAATCCAAGAAAAGATAAATGAAATTTGTGCGACTCTTTGTGTAATAAAGCTTATAACTATATAAATTATTGTAAACTATTAACCAAAACCTTTAAAATATGTAAAAACGATAAAAAAGTAACATTGTTGACTAAGAGTGTATGATGAGTCATATTTTAATGAGGCAATATGTTTATTAATGTATAAGTTGTGATTAGGTATTTGAATAAGAAAGATCCAATGTGTATTTAACATTGACGTTTTATTGTGATTTTATTAATTGGGACGCCATTAAAATAATTTGCCTAGGGCCCCGAATTTGTTGGGGCCGGTCCTGGTGTGTGTTGTCGTTACAAGGAACACTTTTGACCTCGAACGCTCGGAACTGCAGGAAACCATGCTTGGAAAAACAGGCAATCATAGACAGGACATTGGTGTGCATTATTTCCATGCAAAACGTTTCATTCTACTTCAAGTAACATTTTAACAGAAATAAACAAATTAGCGAGATATAAATACTATAGGAAGGAAATTATATGTAATTTTATGGCGTCATTGTATCATTTATCAGTTTAATAACTCATGGTTGCAAAATACTAACACGAATTATTTACAGACGAATGGAAAAACTTGTAGAATGCGACCTCGGGGAGATCAGTTTGGATTTAAGATAAATGTGGGAACACGGGAGGCAATACTCACATTACGACTTATCTTAGAAGATAGGTTAAGGAAAGGCAAACCCACGTTTTTAACATTTGTAGTTTTGGAGAAATCTTTTGACAATGTCGACTGGAATACACTCTTTCAAATTCTGAAGGTACCAGGGGTAAAATATAGGGAGCGAAGAGTTATATTCAACCTATACAAAAACCAGAAAGCGCTTATTAGAGTCGAAGGGCAAGAAAGGGTCGCAGAGGTTGGGAAGGGAGTAAGACAACGTTGTAGCCTTTCCCTAATGTTGTTCAATCTGTACATTGACCAAGCAGTGAAGGAATGCAAGGATAAATTAAGGGAATTAAAGTTTAAGGAGAAGAAATAAAAACTTTGCGGTTTGCCGATTACATAGTAATTTTGTCAGAGACTGCAAAAGATCTGGAAGAGCAATTGAATGGAATGAACAGTGTTTTGAAAGGAAGATATAAGATGAACATTAACAAGAGTAAAACGAGAGTAATGGAATGTAATGTCAGAAAATCAGGTGATGCTGAAGGAATTAGATTAGATAATGCGACGATAAAAGTAGTAGATGAATTTTGTTATTTGGGTAGCTAAATAAATTCTGATGGCCGGAGTAAAGAAGATATAAAATGCAGAATGGTTATGGGAAGAAAAGCGTTTCTGAAGAACCGAAATTTGTTGACATCCAATATTAGTCCTTTCTGAAAACATTTGTCTGGAGTGTAGCATTGTGTGGGAGTGAAACTTGGACGATAAAGACTTCAGACAAAAAGATGATAGAAGCTTTTGAAATGTGGTGTTACATACGAATGATGAAGATTAGATGATGTATCACGTAACTAATGAGGAGGTGCTTAACAGGATTGGGGAGAAAAGGAGTTTCTGGTATATCCTAAATAGGAGAAGGGATAGGTTAGTGGGACATATTCTAAGACATAAGGGAATCGTCAACTTAGCATTAGAAGGAAGTGTGTGGGGTAAAAATCGTAGATGGAGACCGAGGGACGAATACAGTAAGGAGATTCAAATCGATGTTGGGTGCCGTTCGTATTCTCAGATGAAAAGGAAGAAGGGAGGAAGCTTAGAGTTTAACGTCCCGTCGACAGCTTGGTCATTAGAGACGGATCTCAGATGAAAAGGTTTGCACAGCACAGGGTAGCGTGAAGAGCTGCATCAAACCAGTCTTTGGACTGAAGACCACAACATTGCATCATTAAACATTCAATCAGCAGCGTCAAAAACTAAAGTTCTTATAATAGCACAAAACACACACATACAGCAGTAGCACACACCAGAAAGTGCTTATATTAGTCCTCAAAGTTCAGATGCAGTATTTCTATGAAGTGGTTAAAACACAGTGGAAGAGAACAATGTACACACCTCACTAAAGCCACGTCATCACATTCCAAATCACTTTCGCATTCACGCAGTCAAATGTCAAAAGCCACACTATTTACATTTTCAAATAATGATGTTGGTATGTCAATGTCACGACCTGGCTTTCGCCAAGCATAATGCAACATAGGCTTATACGTAGGTGCATAAAATTGATTGTAAATCACAGAGTGGAGAATTATTATGTCATACAAAGTGTAAACGGTATAAGCGGCCAAAATTATACAGATGGTACATCTCTGTGTGCTTGACAAAAAGGTCTAATGAAATATTGTTGTATCATGCACTTTATTTTTGTATTCATAAACACCAATATTTGTAGGACTGGCGTATTTGTGTTTACATTGTCGACTGACGATACACGAGAGAGCCCTGTAGCCGCGTGGCCTATCCACACTGCCAGTACGCGCCTGGGGGTGTGAGGGAGAAAGAGATAGCGCGCGAATGCATTGCGCACGAGAAATGTAAACATCGAACGTGTACAACGGCGGCCGCTAGGTGCTGCTGAAAAAACAATTTGAACTGCCTTTGGCTTGTTAAGAATGCGTAATTCATTTTTAATAAACAATAAATTATGTACAACCGGACTTCCCTCTTTTACAGTACCATTTTGAAGGTCGTGGTAGTAAAAGAAAGCTAATATCAAAGAAAATCAACCAGTTACCTAGCAATTGTACATTGATTACAATCAACCATTACCTCGTTTTACAGCACAAACGTATCAGAAATTAAATTTAGTTTATTTTTCTTTTATACAACACTAACTAAAATGAAACCAAAATTACTTTGTTTCCTCTTACACAATACCATTCGATCCTACACATGCTTCATGACAGCGGACACAGTTTCCTCGCACTCGTTCATACACATGCATATTTGTGTTATGGTATTAGCAGCATCGAAACTCCTGCGTAAGTTCGTGCACATTATTAACTTGCTAAGCATAAATGAGTTCCTTAATTGGCGCCAGAAGTAAAAATTCTGTGAATTTAAATCAGGGCTGCGCGCTGGCCATCGACGTGGACCCGAACGCCCGATCCATTGTCTTGGAAATCGTCTATCCAAAAATCTGCGTGGTCAGTGACCAATGTGGGGTGGAGCACCATTGTGGACGAACCATACGTTATGTCTGATGGACAGAGTAAGTTGTAATTTGCTGATGATGCTGTGGTGTGTGGGAGGGTGTCGTCTATAACTGGCTGTAATAGAATACAGGATGACTTAGACAAAATTTCTAGTTGGTGCGAAGAATGGCAGCTAGCTCTCAATGTAAGTTGATGCGCATGAGTAGGAAAATCAATCCGATAATGTTCGAATACAGCATTAGTAGCGAGCTTCTTGATGCTGTCGCGTCGTTCAAATATCTAGGCCTAACATTGCAGAGCGATACGAAATGGAACGATCATGTAAGGACATTTGTGAGAAAGGCGGACAGCCGACTTCGGTTTATTGGGAGAATTTTGGGAAGATGTATTTCACCTGTAAAGGAGACCGAGTATGAAACGCTTTTACGACCATGTCTTGAATATTGCTCAAATGTTTGGGACCCGCAGCAGATCAGTTTAAAGGAAGACATAGAAGCAGTTCAGAGGCGAGCAGCTAGATTTGTTACTGGTAGGTTCGACCAATGCGTGAGTGTCATGGAAATGCTCCGGCAACTCAATTGGGGATCGCTGGAGGAAACACGACGTTCTTTTCGTGAATTTCTGTTGTGGAAATTTAGAGGGCCGGAATCTGAAGCTGAGTGTAGTACGATCTTGCTGCCGCCTACTTACATTTTCGCGTAGTGATCACAAAGACAAGACTAGAGAAATTAGGGCTCGTATGGAGGCATATAGGCATTCCTTGTTTTCCTCGTTCCATTTGGGAGCGGAATAGGAAAGGAAATGCCTAGTAGTGGTACAGTGTACCCTCCGCCACGCACCTTACGGTGGATTGCGGAGTATGTATGTAGATGTAGATGTAAATGTATGTCCATGCCTAAAGGAATTTCTTCTAACAATGTCGGTAGCAATTTTTCCTCTAGAAACGTTCGATAAAGGTTACCAGTCAAACGTGCAGGTAAAACATAAGGCCCAATAATGTAATCATCGAGCATACCCCCCAACACATTTACGGAAAATCGTCGCTGTGTTGCCACTACGTGGCGAGGATCGTGTACACTCCATGTGTGCATGTAAAGGAAATTAGTTATTCGTCGCGAGTGGAACATGCTTCATCTGTGACGAGTATTTTATTGACAAAATCGTGCTACGCACTGTGTAACAAAAACTACTGTGAGAATTCACATCGTTGAGCGATATCTCGTTCTAACAATGCTTGTACGCGTTGAATGTGGTAAGGCCGCAGACGCTCGTCTTACAAAGTGCAACATTGTTTTAACTCCATTTCATGTTATCTTTCTTCACGCCCATGTTTTTCTGTTTCTCTTGGATGAAGAGCAGCACTACACTCTGCTGCCAGCCTACTGGCATGTTTGTGCTGGTTTGAAATACAGTAAAGAAAAAATATCTTTCAGAGTGCGATGGGAGACACTGTGAGATACACCTACTTGGTGGACGGTGCTTGTAGTACATGAGTACGATCCTCCTGGATACGGTCCAGAATTCTTTCCTCAGCTTCCAATGTGCGATCAGTTCGTTGTGGGCCTCTGCCTTCTGCAGTAAAGAGCCAGTATCTCTCATCTAAGGAATTTGTAAGTTTTATTCTGTCAAAATGTAGCAAAAAAGGAAAACATATCAGAACAGAATATACATTTCGCATGTTGCTGTTGTTGTGGTTTTGTAACCAATACTTATTAAACCGATGGTTTTGTCTGCGCCTGCTTTCTTTGGAATGGGGAGTATAATATGTTTCTTAAAGTCTGAGGGTACTTCGCCTGTCTCATACATCTTACACACCGGCTGAAACAGTTTTGTCATGGCTAGTTTTTCCAGAGACTTCAGTAGTTCTGAGGGAATGTCATCTACTCCAGGGGCCTTGTTTCGACTTAGGTCTTTCAGTGCTCTGTCAAATTTATCTCTCAGTATAGTATCTCCTAATTCATCCACACACTCAGCTACGTCTTCTCCTCTTCCTACAATATTGCCTCTAAGTTCATTTCCTTCGTAGAGCCTGTCTATATACTCTTTCCGCCTTTTAGCTTTCCCTTCTTTGCTAAGAACTGGTTTTCGATCTGTGTTCTTGATATACAAAGAGCTGTTTTTCTTATCTCCAAATATTTCCTTTATTTTCCTGTAGGAGGTATCTACTTTCCCCCTATTTATACATTCTTCTAAATGCTTGCATTTGCCTTCTAGCCACTCCTGTTTAGCCATTTTACACTTCCTGTCAATCTCATTTCTTAGTTGTCTGTGCCGGCCGCGGTGGTCGAGGGGACTGAGGCGCTCCAGTCACGGTCTGCACGGCCACTACGGTCGGGGGTTCGAATCCCCCCTCGGGCATGGATATTTGTGCCGTCCTTAGGATAAGCTAGTTGATAAGTAGTTTGTAAGTTTAGGGACTGATGACCCCGTAGTTAAGTCCCATAAGCTATACAAACATTTGAACATTTTTTTAGTTCCAGAATGAAACTTTCACTCTGCAGCGGAGTGTGCGCTGATATGAAACTTCCTGGCAGATTAAAATTGTGTGCCGGAACCGGGACTCGAACCTGGGACCTTTGCCTTTCGCGGGCAAGCGCTCTACCGACTGAGCTATCCCGACACGACTCACGATGCCGCCTCACAACTTTACTTCCGCCAGTACCTCGCCTCCTACTTTCCAAACTTCACAGAAGCTCTCTTGCAAACACGCAAGACTAGCACTCCTGGAAGAAAGGATATGGTGGAGACATGGCTTAGCCACAGCCTAAGGGATGTTTCCAGAATGAAACTTTCACTTTGCAGCGGAGTGTGCGCTGATATGAAACTTCCTGGCAGATTAAAATTGTGTGCCGGAACCGGGATTCGAACCTGGGACCTTTGCCTTTCGCGGGCAAGCGCTCTACCGACTGAGCTACCCCGACACTGTGGTGTTGCACAAGTACAAAGTGCGCGCCACCTACTTTCGCCGCGCGCCGCCATGCATGCACGGCGCGGCGTTCTTCCGACGACAGCCACGAGCGCCCTCTGCTGGAACCCCGCTCGTGGCCACCACGGAAAGATATAGCGGAAGTAAAGTTGTGAGGCGGCATCGTGAGTCGTGTCTTTTGAGTCCCAAGTTCGTCGCCGCTTTTGTATCCCATCCTCGTCGCCACTTTTGTGTCCCGACTTCGTCGTCGCTTTTGTGTCCCAGCCTCGTCGTAGGTGTCGGTGGCCGAGTGGAACGAGACCGACACAGTAACAAAGACAGCACGCCGGTGCAGGTACGGAGGGGAGCAGCCAGAAACTACAAACACTAAAGTAAATTAGAAAGAGATATATATTGCACAGAATGTAACAATACTTAACTTTTACATAGTACTGCAGAATGTTGATACATAGTTGTTAGAGGCCTGCCTAGTGCCTGTACGATAGCAAAGTCTTCAATCGTGCCTATCTGATTACGAAGGTCCTAACTCGTTGCTATCTCAGTCCGAAGTGCTATATCTTTCCGTGGTGGCCACGAGCGGGGTTCCAGCAGAGGGCGCTCGTGGCTGTCGTCGGAAGAACGCCGCGCCGTGCATGCATGGCGGCGCGCGGCGAAAGTAGGTGGCGCGCACTTTGTACTTGTGCGACACCACAGTGTCGGGGTAGCTCAGTCGGTAGAGCGCTTGCCCGCGAAAGGCAAAGGTCCCAGGTTCGAGTCCCGGTTCCGGCACACAATTTTAATCTGCCAGGAAGTTTCATATCAGCGCACACTCCGCTGCAGAGTGAAAGTTTCATTCTGGAAAACATCCCTTAGGCTGTGGCTAAGCCATGTCTCCACCATATCCTTTCTTCCAGGAGTGCTAGTCTTGCGTGTTTGCAAGAGAGCTTCTGTGAAGTTTGGAAAGTAGGAGGCGAGGTACTGGCGGAAGTAAAGTTGTGAGGCGGCATCGTGAGTCGTGTCGGGGTAGCTCAGTCGATAGAGCGCTTGCCCGCGAAAGGCAAAGGTCCCAGGTTCGAGTCCCGGTTCCGGCACACAATTTTAATCTGCCAGGAAGTTTCATTTTTTTAGTTGTCTGTACTCCATTTTGCCTTTGCATTTCGCATACAAACGAAAATTTAAAAAGTTATAGGTAATTACTGAACTTTATTAAGAAGGAAATGAATAATAATTGGCCGCGGCGGAGCGGCCGAGCGCATAGAGGCGCCATGCTCTGATGCGCGAGGCGGTTTCCCGTCGGGGGTTCGAATCCCCCTTGCGGCATGGATGTCTGTGCTGTCTTTAGTATAAGTTAGTTCATAAATAATTTGTAAGTTTACGGACTGATGACCCCGCAGCTGGGCCCCTTAAGCTTTACAAACATTTGAACATTTTTATTTTTATAATAATTGTGTTCAAGTAGAGAATTACAATGACACAAACCTTTGGTGGACAGCAGCAAATGTCTCTCGTGTCGGAAGTCGTTGTGGGAAGCGTTCTCGATAAATTCGTACAACTACCCTTGCAACACCTTTTGTTTCGCCATAAATTAAATTAATATCGCACAGTTCAGCAATAGTAAATTTCCCTTCCATCCTAAGATTTAACAGAGTTGCAATAACGTCTGCACAGGTTACGTGATGACTGTCGTTGCTCGGCGTATTACAATGACGCAGCCACTCAGGTTGCTGTTGCCTCTGTGTTTACAATTCACGCACACAATGTCAGTATACACAGTATGCAATAACAGAAACTGATTGCTTACGCACACTGCCAAATATCTACTTTTCCAAAACATTAGCCTGAGACTAATTCTTTTTCTCTGGGACAAGCGTAGAAAATACGCAAACATGTTACTAGACTTTTTGTCAAGCACACTGCGATGTACCATCTGTATAATTTTGGGGGCTTGTACCGTTTACACCCTGTAAATATATCCGCGAACTCCATATCATAACCCCCAATGTCATATCCATATTCAGCATGTCGCAACTTTGTCATTAATATTTGGTCCACAGGGGTAGGATTAATTCTCTTTATGATATTACTGTACTGTTGTCACTTTAAGGAAGCAATGTTCGTAGAGACGCACAATTAGTATAAGTAATGGTATTGTGTGGATAGATAAAGGGCCGACAGTGGACCGCTGCAAGCGGCTGGGGCAGCTGCCAGATAGGCCAGGTATTACCAAGCAGCCAGTCGTGGTGTTTCTAAATCCAAGGAAATCGGGGAATGGCCCATGCTTTGTACTCAAAACTAACGAGGGCTGTTAGCCGAGCGTTTCGTAAGGGTGTCTGGAGGACTTCTGTGAATTCCATACTCCAGTAATCTATATTTATAAATGTGAATGTCTGTTCGCTGTACGTTTATCACGTCTGAACCACGAGACATAAAGAGCTAAAAATTTGCACAGTTACTAATGTCTACCCGGGGAAGGCTTTAGGCACTGTTTTATGGCGATCGGATAGCTCTATATGAATGTCTGTTCGGTGTACGCTTCTCACGTCCGAACGACAAGACGCAGAGACTTAAATATTTGTACATTTACTAATTTATACACGAGGAAGGTTTTATAGCGATCTGATAGATATTAATAATTTGAAGAATATAACGAGAAATGGGGAACAATAATTACTCTTTGAAAATTATATTTACTCTTTGAAAATGGTTTTATTGGTTGCATTGTTGCTTGAGGGTTGATAATGATAAAAGGGTGGAGTATATTGGGATGGAAAGTTATCGGTGTATATAAAATTCTACGTGTGTGTGTGTGTGTGTTAATGTTTCGCTCTGCAGCGAAAACTACAGAACGCAAACGGATGGTCTGTTTGTAATTGTTGTCCGAAGTCTCCCACTGTACACCATAGCAGTTCCAAGCCGATAGCTATAAGGGGTGGAAGATATGGTGGTTGAAACCTGTCAAATTATAAAAAAAAAAAAAAAAAAAAAAAAACGGACTGAAGGCCAGCGATGACGTTTGCGACTCTATAGCAAGGAGGTTACATACAGCGAAACGTGATGCCACAGACCTTATCGTTGGTCTATGCGTGCTACAGTGTTTTCAGCTCTTTCTCGGTAAGGATAAGTATACGAATAAGGAAATATAATAATAAATAAATAAATAAAGCAGTAAAAAAGAAATTGTTTTTCATACATCTCTAAAAAATCGCCGGCCGCGGTGGCCGAGGGGACTGAGGCGCTCCAGTCACGGTCTGCACGGCCACTACGGTCGGGGGTTCGAATCCCCCCTCGGGCATGGATATTTGTGCCGTCCTTAGTATTAGCTAGTTCATAAGTAGTTTGTAAGTTTAGGGATTGATGACCCCGTAGTTAAGTTCCATAGACTCTACAAACATTTGAACACTTTTTCTAAAAAATCGATATGACGTTTGTTTCTAAAAGAGGTATTGTATTTTATTTCAACCTTCAAAACCAGTGTCATAGCACACTACTGAAAGATAAGCTATCTTTCATCTATCATAATCAACCAACACGCGAGCGGAGCCGCGGGTTTAAGCTAGTTGAGAATAAAATAAAATAGTCTATAAAATTGTTTACCATCAACATTCAAGACATCTACGATGTTGGAATAATTATGCACATCTCATTATTCTAAAAATAATTTAAGTATTTCAAAAATTACAAATGTTTTGACTACTAAATCAAAATATAGAAAAATCAAGCTTAAAATAACCAACTTTTGAATCCGTCATTCAAATCCAATAAACACTGGTTTATATAATAGCTTATTGTCTTTAGTTGTCATCTTGAAAGTGTCACACTTGTATATATTTATTTAATGCCTGAGATCAACTGATATAAATTTATAATGGAAATATAAACAGATCATCATATTCTCCACAGTAACACTGAAAATGCAAGCAACATGATTTACCTATCATATATTTAATTTAGTGTGTGGATTTATTGTACAATTTGCCAGTAATTTACGTAAATTTTGTGACATGAGTGGTCAAGTTCATGAAAGCTGGTTTGTTTATTTATTTCAGATTTTATGTAATACTAATTATAAGTCCTTTTTGTATTTAAATAAAGTTATATTAGTAATGAAGTGGTTTCATAGGGTACGTTTTTACTAAAAGAAGTATCTCATGTTAAGAGGTATACGGTTTTTGAAGGGATGGCAATCGGCCAATGAGGAAGCGGGGAAAGGACAGAACTGGTGGAGAGTGTGTGTTGGAGAGGGAGGACAGGAGCGAAGGGTGTGCGCGGAAAAAGAGATTCCATGTCTTTTCTTGGCAGGAGAAGGACCCTCCTGGATGATAGGAGTGATTCGACTGGACAGTGTTAAGATTTGCGCAGCGAACGGTCGCTTCTCAGGACTCTACCTTTGGCAAGAACAAGTATACGCCTGTAACTTAAATTATTTTGAATTGTTGACAATTTCATGTTGAGTTCTAGTGAAATATACAAAGTTTCTCTGTTTCTTAAAGTTATGATTACTTAGTTATGGGAAAGTGCTACTAATTTCTTATCGCAAACGATGCAACTGTTTAACCATTTTATACTATTTCATCATCATTACAGACTGATTATGCCTTTCAGCATTCAGTCTGGAGCATACTACCTCTAATAAAATTCCTCCATGATACCCTATTCAATGCTAACATTGATGCCTCGTCTGATGTTATACCTTTTACTTCAAAATCATTCTGCACCGAATGTAAGTACTTTCTTCTTGGTCTACCTCGACTCCTCTTACTCTGCGCTGCCGAGCTCATGAGTCTCTTAGGTAACCTTGCTTCTCCCATGCGTGTAACATGACCCCACCATCTCAGTCTGTTCGCTCTAACTGCTTCATCTATGGTGTTCATTCCCAGTTTTTCTTTGATTTTCTCATTATGGACACCCTCCTGCCATTGTTCCCATCTATTAGTACCTGCAATCATTCTTGCTACTTTCATATCTGTAACCTCTACCTTGTGAAAAAGGTAAACTGTATCCACCCAACTTTCACTCCCATACAACAAAGTTAGTCGAAAGATAGAGCGGTGCACTGCTAGCTTAGTTTATTTGTGATTAATAATTCATATGACCACTTCCAATCATCATCATCATCATCATCATCCACTAGAGTTTACAGCCTCAGGCCGGGTCTGCTTGGAACATAGGCCTCTCCATGGCTCCCTATCTTCCCACCACTTTTCTTCTTGCACTTTGTCCCATTCTTCCCTTTTCTGCACTCCTTCCTTTAGTCCCATTAGCCATCTATCTCTTGGTCTGCCTCTTGGTCTCCTGCCTCCTATTCCCATCTCATGGGCTTTCTTTGGAATGCTGCCATCTTCCATTTTCTTGACATATCCATACCGACTCAGTCTTGACTGTTCTATGGTCTATTGTAGAGGTTTCTCCTTCACTATTTCCCTCACCTTCTCGTTTCCCATGGTGTCCATTCTGATTACACCAGTCCCGCTTCTGTGGAATTTAATCTCGCGAGCCTGTATTCTGCTCACCTGACTTTTCTTCATAATCTACGTTTCTAATACATATGCGAGTATTGGAGCATAATACTGTCAGTATATCACCTGCTTACACTTCTGGGGTACGTCGTTGCTCCACACCAGACTTCGCACATTTTTTCAGGAATATGTGGGCTTGCTTTCCTCTTTCACTGATCTCCATACCATTCCTTCCACTTTCTTCAATCACACTTCCCAGATAATTAAATCTGTCTACCCTCTTTACTATTTCCCCTCCAATCTTTACATCTGCTACTGCTCTTTCTTTATTCCTTGTTGTCACCATAATTTCTCACTTGTTAGCATTAAATTTCATTCCATACCTCCTCCCCATGCGTTTAGTCTCTCTTGTACTTCTCCTTCTCGGTTACCCCACACCATTAGGTCATCTTCAAACACCATCGCTTTCATATCCTCTCCTATTTGTATTGCAACCCCTGCCATTAATTAACCCATTACAGTGATGGATAGTAGAGGAGAGAGAGTACTCTTTTGCTTCAGTCCATTCTTCTGCTCAAACCAGTCCGTCCTCTCTCCTACTACTTCTACTCAGCTCGCACTTCCTTGGTAGTTCTCTTATTCTCCAAGCAGTTTGCCCCCTGACTCACCTATTCTCCAGTGCATCCCATTCTTTGCTTCTTTCCACACTATCATACGCTTTTTCCATGGAAGTGTGATAGGACTGCTAATAAATGATCTGATGGGCAGAGTGAGTTGCAATCTGCGGCTGTTTGCTGATGATGCTGTGGTTTACAAGAGGGTGTCGTCATTGAATGATTGTAATAGGTTGCAGGATGACTTGAACCAAATTTCTAGGTGGTGTGAGGAATGGTAACTAGCGCTAAATGTAGAAAAATGTAAGGTGTTGCAAATGAGTAGGACAGACAATCCCGTAATGTTCGATTGCAGCATCAGTAGTATGATGCTTGACAGTCGCGTCAATTAAAAACCTAGGCGTAAAGCTGCGCAGCGATATCAAATGGAATGAGCATATAGGGGCAGTCGTGAGGAAGACAAATGGACGACTTCGGTTTATTGGGAGAATTTTGGGAAGGTGTGATTCGACTGTAAAGGAGACCGCATATAAAACGCTTCTATGGCCCCGTCTTGAGTATCTCTCAAGTGTTTGGGATCCCACACCAGATCGGATTAAAGGAGGACACAGAGGCAGTTCAGAGGCGGGCGGCTAAGTTTGGAACTGGCAGATTCGATCCATGAGCTATTGTTACTGAAATGCTTCGGGACTTCCAATGGCAGTCGGAGGGAAGGCAATCTTTTCGAGAAGCAATGTTGAAGAAATTTAGAGGGCCGGAACTTGAGATGGACTGCAGAATGATTCTACTGTCGCCAACCTACATTTCGCGTAAAAATCACTCGGATAAGATTATAGAGATTAGGGCTCGTACAGATGCACACAAGCATTAGTTTTTTCCCTCGTTCTATATGGGAGTGAAACAGGAAAGCAAGCAACTAGTAGTAGTACTGAGTATCCTCCGCCACACACCTTTGGGTGGATTGCGCAGTATGTATGTAGATGTAGAACTCCCAACTTGTGGAGCATATACTTCCATAGACTTTCACTCTGATCTTCATCATCCTATCACTTATTCCTTTCACCACTTCCAATAAGGTACTCACTTGACTGAATAAGCCTTATTCAAATGAATCTCGCATGTTGCTGTTGTTGTGGTTTTGTAACCAATACTTATTAAACTGATGGTTTTGTCTGCGCCTGCTTTCTTTGGAATGGGGAGTATAATATGTTTCTTAAAGTCTGAGGGTACTTCGCCTGTCTCATACATCTTACACACCGGCTGAAACAGTTTTGTCATGGCTGGTTTTTCCAGAGACTTCAGTAGTTCTGAGGGAATGTCATCTACTCCAGGGGCCTTGTTTCGACTTAGGTCTTTCAGTGCTCTGTCAAATTTATCTCTCAGTATAGTATCTCCTAATTCATCCACACACTCATCTACGTCTTCTCCTCTTCCTACAATATTGCCTCTAAGTTCATTTCCTTCGTAGAGCCTGTCTATATACTCTTTCCACCTTTCAGCTTTCCCTTCTTTGCTGAGAACTGGTTTTCGATCTGTGTTCTTGATATACATAGAGCTGTTTTTCTTATCTCCAAATATTTCCTTTATTTTCCTGTAGGCGGAATCTATTTTCCCCCTATTTATACATTCTTCTAAATGCTTGCATTTGCCTTCTAGCCACTCCTGTTTACCATTTTACACTTCCTGTCAATCTCATTTCTTAGTTGTCTGTGCCGGCCGCGGTGGTCGAGGGGACTGAGGCGCTCCAGTCACGGTCTCCACGGCCACTACGGTCGGGGGTTCGAATCCCCCTTCGGGCATGGATATTTGTGCCATCCTTAGTATTAGCTAGTTCATAAGTAGTTTGTAAGTTTAGGGACTGATGACCACGTAGTTAAGTCCCATAAGCTCTGCAAACATTTGAACATCTCAGGGAATTGATAATATCTGCAACTAACGTAGTTACTGGGGCATGAAAGCAGACGGATCGACCCTAAGATAACTTCGAGCCAAACTTCTAAATCAGAATCGTACGTAGCCCAAACCGCTGGTTCTAACTGCTTATAGCCACACTTTCTTTAATATTGGCTGTGATAAATTGCGGTGTTCGTTTGCGAACACTCCAAGAGCTATACCACTCACTTAACTGGGGCATTGGTTAGTGCAGCTACACTATGCCACCATCTAGTGGCGCTAGCAGACAAGTCCGGCGTTTAGAACGGAAATGACGCACACCATTGTTTTGTTTGTGATTGCTTGTTATTCTAAGCATGGTTTCATGCGGATCCGATCGTTTGAGTTCAAAGGTGTCCCTTGTTAGTGTATGTTAGTTTACGTAGGGACTGATGGCCACAGCACTTTGGTCCAACAAGTTTACAAACATATGAACTTAACTAACGAATAAACTAAGTTGACTTTCCTAGATTTTGAAAAATCTTTTGTTAGCGGACTGTTTGTAGATCCAAGAAAATAAATCAAATTCTAGATATCTATCATTGCAGATCACTGAAGATAAATGCAATAAAATCAAACACGTCTGGTGAAGAAGAATAGCATCTTATTGTTGTTCTAGCGACTAAAATGCCCTTACTTAATTGTAAAGCAACTACAGACAACATGGCCATAAAAAGAAGAAAGTTAGTATCTACTAAAACGGAAAACGGTAAACTCTTGAGAAAAATGGGAAAGATTACGTTGAAGGCATAAAGCAACAGATTTTCTCTGGTTTAGGGAAAAATATTTAATATGCCCTATTTTTCAGGGAAACTAGGTCGTACTTGAGAAAAATAGTACGATACACAAGGAACAATGTGCATTTCCTAAGAATAGCTCAACGGGAATGTTATTTTCAAATCTGCTTAAGTAATAAATGAAAATCTACAACTATAGACACAACAAGCAACATTCTCATTACTGAGAGGATAAGCTATGAAAAATATATGGCAATAATATTACATTGTTTAAGTATTTGAACAACGTCAATTCATCATTGCATCACACATGTTACTGTCAGGTTCTTTTCAAAAAGGGATATTATTATAAAAATAGTCACTAAAGATGGGAGTTTCAATAGTTACAAAGGGTCCGTACCATTGTCACTACGTCCAGAGGTATAAATAAACGATTTTCTTGTAGTAACGCTGCGCGGGAGTAGCCGAGCGGTCTGGAGCGCCATGTTACGGATCACGCGGCCTCCCGCATCGGGCGTTCGAATCCCCCCTCGGTCATGAATATGTGTGTTGTCCTTTGGATTGTTTAAGTAGTTTGTAAGAGTAGGGACGTATGACCAACGTAGTTTGGTCCCACAAGAATTACATTATTTATTTTAATTTTAGGAACATGTACGTCACTGGACACGCAGATGACTCAGCGTTATTTATAAGTCGTCGACAATAATGGACTATCTTAAAATACTGTAAAGTCTCCTATATCCTTCTTTCGGTGATGCAGAAAGAAAAAGAAGAAAAGTAATGCCGACACAAAACAAAAAAAAGTTTTCGTAGGAAACACCATACTGTGGGACAGAATAACGTTGAGCAAGAAGCTTTTATTTGTGGCAAATGTAATCAAATTTCGCGAAGAAAATTAAGGATGGGAGAAAAAATGAACAAAAGTTCAAGATATAGAGCTCCTTTCTTGACAAGCACCGAGTTCAGTAATAATTAGACAGGACTGAGACAGCATTGAAATGAGAATGCATTCAATCCAGTTATGGCGTATGGACTTCCCGTTTACTACACTTCAAGGACGAGAAACAAAAATGCTGCTAATGGTACAAAACAGGATTATAAGATGTATTTTCAAAGCTTTTTTTTTTTTTAAATAGTATTTGTTTATTTCAAATAAGTTTTAGGCTCATAGTCAAGAAACAATTGAATAACGTTCGTAAGAGTCACTAGTGTGTATGAAACCGAACATTAGAAATAAAGATAATGTTAAGACAAAAAGAATCTTTGGTCATAATATTAGATGAATAGGCTCTCATACCCATGTTGTGGGTTTATTATGTCAAATTGCAATTTAGGCGTCTTCTAATAAATTAGCCAAAACTTACAAGTCGTCCATTTTTAGAGCTTAGTCTTATGCAAGATGATCCATAGCTGTGCTACAAGGATAAAACAGGTTTGTTAGCAGTGTATACAAAAATCACTAGCAAAAACTGTAACAGAATGTTGGACAAACAGTCAGGGCTATAATAGCTAGAGTGACTGAGCAAGAACGTAGCTGGAGATTACGTAAGCCAGAACTCCGCTTTTGCTGGACGTGTGCTGAAGGAAGGTCATAGATACAAAGTCCACATAGAAGCACTATATATAGCTAACAAAGGACAAAAACGCAGTCTACTACAAGAACTTGACGCAAACAAGCTCTAAACCACAACTTCGTTCTAAATGATCAGCCACTCACTTACTCTTACAACAAAAGAATTAACTGTCAAATACCTTATTTTGTTCTGCCTCACAACTTTTAGTATTTTATTTACACAACTTGAATACTTTAGATGTTTTTTCTGATTTACTGTTTCATACTCTCCATCTCGGGAACTGTAATTTAACAGTGAAATTTAACATGCATGATGTATTACATGAGCGATGGCCTTTCGATTTAACATCCCTCACCTTATATTGCTAGTCGCTACCAAATATTTTTTGTCTGTTGATAGGAAATTTGTTTCTAATGTTTAGTTTGCTACATACTAGCGACTGTTGAGTACACAGTTGTTTCCTCTCGGTGACGTAATAAGCCGAAACACGTTCGAAATAAAGAAATATGAATTGAGTATTGCTCAAGTATTTGGGACCCGCAGCAGATCGGTTTGAAGGAAGACATAGAGGCGGTTCAGAGGCGAGCAGCTAGATTTGTTACCGGTAGGTTCGACCAATGCGCGAGTGTCACGGAAATGCTCCGGCAACTCAATTGGGGATCGCTGGAAGAAAGACGACGTTCTTTTCGTGAATTTCTGTTAAGTAAATTTAGAGGGCCGGAATTTGAAGCTGAGTGTAGTATGATCTTGCTGCCGCCTACTTACATTTCGCGTAAAGATCACAAAGACAAGATAAGAGAAATTAGGGCCCGTACGGAGGCATATAGACATTCTTTTTTTCCTCGTTCAATTTGGGAGTGGAATAGGAAAGGAAATGCCTAGTAGTGGTACAGTGTACCCTCCGCCACGCACCTTACGGTGAATTGCGGAGTATGTATGTAGATGTAGAACAAAAATGCAATTTGCAGTTCAATGTCAAATATGCTTTTCTACACATGCGTGGCAGGAGAATCCATAAATATGATTTTAAAAACATTTATTATGGATGTATTGATAAAATTCATTCCACGTAGCTATAGTACGGGACATTATTTCGTAAAAGGGGTCTTAAAGGAACTTGGGAGGGATCAAAAAATGTTCAAATGTTTGTGGAGCTTATGGGACTTAGCTACGGGGTCATCAGTCCCTAAACTTACAAACTACTTATGAACTAGCTAAGACTAAAGACGGCACAAATATCCATGGCCGAGGGGAGATTCGAACCCCCGACCGTAGCGGTCCTGCAGACTGTGACTGACGCGCAGCGGACCTCTTGGCCACGGCATTGCCTAAGTTGATACCAGCGTAAGAGTATTTCATTAAAGGTGAAACAAATAAATCAGAATAACCTAACAGATAAGCATCGAGACAGAATATCTAGGTCTGATTCAAGTTGCGAACCATTACTGCTGGAATTTTGAAGACCAACAGGCGTCACTAAAGTTATTCAAAAGGATAACTGTATCATTTTTGTAGAGTTAGGCTAGGCGCAAATTGAGACGCGTATAGCACTCACGCAGTGAAGCGGCGCAGCACCCGTTTTTGTGACCAACGTGTTCTAATGGGGCCGCGCAAATTGGCACGCCGGGAGGGGGAAGCCGTCTGCCATCTGTTCCCTTCGACAACCTGCACACGGAAGTTTCTCATCCATTAGTGTTTCGATTTTCGCCACATAACCTGTCGATATTTTTGTTACTGTTTTTCAGTTATTTATATCGGTATAGTTTTGCTGATTTCTTCACTGTTGGCCAATGCTTAAAAAGTCAAATGTATATTAATTAAAATGTTTTTCGATTGACGTCTTCTTCTCACAGGGCACACCTGACTACCTATCATATACCTATTCTCTGGCTACATTTAAATATGTAGTTTGATCCTTAGATGTCACGTTGGGTAACCACTAGCAATAATAGTGAATTATGTCTGGACGTAGGGTTTAAATTTATATAACACCCCTCCATTTTGCGTCAGGGTGGGAAAACACCATAGTTCAATGTGTTGCACAAATTAATGATCCCTTACATGGAGAAAAGTAATATGTATTTATCGCTTACCTCAAAAAAACTGCCGTCCGCGGTGGCCGAGGGGACTGAGGCGCTTCAGTCACGGTCTGCACAGCCACTACGGTCGGGGGTTCGAATCCCCCCTCGGGCATGGATATTTGTGCCGTCCTTAGGATAAGCTAGTTGATAAGTAGTTTGTAAGTTTAGGGACTGATGACCCCGTAGTTAAGTCCCTTAAGCTTAACAAACATTTGAACATTTTTTTTTTTTTTTCAAAAATACTGCCAGTTTTTCCCCGGTAGCAATCGGCTTTTGTGCATTACATCCATTTGCATCGATGGCTTCCTGTATTATCCCATGCAGTTTTGAAAACTGTTGTCTGTTTTTAATTTGTGAAATCAGCATCACTCATCTTCTTGGTAATTTCAAACTGACCACACCATTTCCTTTCACTCAAAATATATTTGTTCGGAGATTTTAACTTTTTATTTCTTAGTGACGCAAGAAAAGCTTCGTCCTCAGCGTTGGTATCCGAATCAGATTAGAAACTCTGCTGTAACAACAACAAGTGCTTTACCTACGAATCACACATTGTCAGACTGGCGAGGCGGTGGCCGCGGGGACTGCGCCGCTCCAGTCACGGCCTGCACGGCCACTAAGGTCGGGGGTTGGAATCCCCCCTCGGCGATGGATATTTGTGCCGTCCTAGTTCGTAAGTAGTTGATAAGTAGTTTGTAAGTTTAGAGACTGATGACCCCGTAGTTAAGTCCCATAGACTATACAAACATTTGAACATTTTTTTAGACTGTCGAGTAACCAGCGTCTGGTAGGGATGCGCCACTCCGCCTGACTATTGCTCTCGCACGCGTCCCAGTGTGCGCTGTAGAGATGGGAAAAGTGAAACATCTGACGGTTTCGAAACGAATGATACCGTACCATCTGTGGTTTCGAAACACGGTTTCGAAACCATGAAACCGTGAAGCAATGTATGTTTTGTCATGAAATCTTCGTTCTAGGAGGGCAATATTTTTCACTATGTGGACAAGGTTACATACAAGAACCTGTCAACCATAGAGTATATATTTACTTCTTGGTCTGCAAGGAACATGTTGATAAAGATTTTCTCCCGTGTTGTTGATGTTGCCAACATAGTCACACGAGGCCACCGGTATGGTAGGTAAAAGTTTACCCCGTTAGGAACTCACAAACCGCAATACGGTACGCATATTACAGTGAAGAATCATAAATGCTTCTTTCTATACATACTAAATAAATTATAGGGAATAAAGGGTACACTAAATAATCACAAGTAATGCTATGGAATTGCAAAAACAATAAAGTAAGAGGCAAGTTCACCACTTGAACGTCTTGACCGTTACACCACCGCCGCAATTCTTTTAACACGAGTGTCGAAAAATTATAATGACAGTAGGTAACTTCGTTTTCGCTCATAAGAAACCAACTCTTTAACACGAGATTAAATATGCGCTCTACCCTTGTTAGTATAAAAAATGTCATTTTAGGCTTCATGTTGCATCTTATTTTAAAGAATGTAGTTTCACTCGTGTGTTTTAATATGGTAGATAAACCTAGAATTTAACTGGTTATTTCAATGCAAATAGTGAATGTTGTTTTATTGTTATTTTACATTTATAAAGCAGACATTATGTCATTTCGGAATACAGCAGCCTCTTGCAAACGAATTTTGATATCAGTAATCATAAGCTGCAGACTCAAGAGTGTCAACTACTCCAAATGGTTTATATACTAGTACGTTATATGTGTATCTGTGTGGAGCTTCAGGGACTGATGACCCCGTAGTTAACCCTCCGTCGGGCGCAGTCGGCCTCACAAGCCAGCAAAACACATTTTTGATTCCCGTGCTTAACACTGGTGGCCCAGCGGCCCGCCTCTCCGTTTACTCGCGTAACTTTGGGAACCTCACACAGTGCCGATCCGCAGGCTGCCATCGATTTCCACGCGGATCACGGGGAACTCCTTGGGCCTCACAGGCCGTCTGCGCCCGATTATTTTATAGTTTTTAAGGTGAGATTTTTCAAGATATTTTTATTTTATTACTTCGTTCCAATCAAACTCTGTCCTCTGTGATTTTCACCGTTACCTTTGGAAAAAAAGAAGACTTTGACGACCCTGGCCCTTCAGACTGAGTGCGCCTGATCGAGTTCTAATTTCAGTTTTCCTTTCGTTTCCTACGTTATCACATCCATATTTTCTGCTGAAATATCCAGAAAAGTATATTATGCCTCTAAGCCAATGATCTTGTGGAAATAATGCGCCTCCTCGAGGACGAAACTGCTGAAGATGCAGCCGCGCTCGAAGATGTAGTCGATGAGAGAGACACCCACTCTCAGGATGAGGTAGGAGAAGGCAAGGACGACTCAGCAACTGAACAGTTAGTTTAGGGAACAGCTCGGGAATATGAAGAAGAGAAGAAAATATGTGAGGAGTTTTTATTTTGGAAACGATAAGACGACGAAGTAGTCTAAGTAGATACCTTCTGCTATTCATAGTGTGAAGAGTCACATCATTATTACACAACATCCAATGTAAAAGATATTGCTAGAAATGACGCCACCAATTGCAAAACCTTGTGTCATCAACTTATAACTGGACAATTTAGCCTGTGTATGCTATGAATAAATGTGGAATGTCGATTCGGCTGCAAACTCGTCTGAAAAAATTTTTACCCCACAAGGGACGGGAAAGTTTTCCCACATTATCTCCCAAATGGCTAAAATGTCGACCATGCGTGGCTGAAACAGGAGTTAGGAGGATGAAGAATCACGAATGTTCAGCTAGTCATCAACCAATCTGCTTGAGTGACGTATACGTTCTGTGTCACACCTGTATTTCAGCTGTTGATTTGGGAGCTATAGCATCGGTTTTTGGCTGCAAATGTGGCGAGAAAAGACGAATCCATGTCAGAATAGACTGCCTAATGTCCTTTAAAAATAACTTCATTACTTTTATGGATGTCTGTTCGACCAATTTTTAATGCTCTTTGTGGGAAATTGGTAATTTTGGTTACTTTAGTTTAAGGTGTATTGTGTTCAATAAATCCATTATTATGCTTTAAGTTTGCTGTAATTCCTTCCTTTAGATCCTCTTCAGGACTAGCCAACACGCATTTTAAATTTCATTTAACATGGCGGAGGTAGTCCACAAAATATGTGGGTGGCCTCTCAGGCCGGGTGCGCCTGATTTTGTTTCATCTGGAGGTGCGCCCGACGGAGGGTTAAGTCCCTTAAGCTTAACAAACATTTGAACATTTGTGTGGAGCTTCAGTAAAATGAAACACCACATTTCGATACCATTAGTCTGTTCCGCCTTTCTGCGTTAGTAGTTTAAAACACCGGTGTTGTGAAACCGACACGAAACCGTGAAACCGACACGATACCGTGAAACCGACACGATACCGTGAAACCGACAGGAAGAAACGGTTTCAGGGTATCGACAATCGACCGCGAATGTGATCCGAAACAGAACAGAATGAAACCGCATGGTTTCGAAACCGTGAAAGATGCCGGTTTTGAAACACTGAAACTGTTGTGTGTATCGAAAACTGGTTTCGAAACCATGAAACCGAAGCCAACTCTAGTGCGCTGGTCCGGCGCAGCGCGTGTGGAAGGCGCGTGTAGCGCTGGAGGGTCACGGCACTGCGCGAGTGCTATACGCGCCTAGCCTTAAGTGTGTAGAAAGCCGCGGCAGAACAGCCGTGCGCACTAAGGCGCCCTGCTGCGGCGCGCGCTGCCTTTCGCCGTCGGGGGTCAGAGTCCTCTCTCGGGCATGGGTATTTGTATTGCCCTTAGCATAAGTTACTTTAAGTTAGTGTAAATAGTTTTTAAGCCTAGGGACTGAAGATCGACGTAGTTAAGTCCCTTAGATTTACAACCATTTGTGTAGAAAGATTGTAAATAAATAATTAAGAATAAAACAAAAATTACCAATGTTTGTTAAGCTTATGGGACTTATCTAAGGGGTCATCAGTCCATAAACTTACAAACTACTTATGAACTAGCTAATACTAAGGACGGCACAAATATCCATGCCCGAGGGGGGATTCGAACCCCCGACCGTAGTGGCCGTGCAGACCGTGACTGGAGCGCCTCAGTCCCCTCGGCCATCGCGGCCGGCAAAGAATAAAAAGATGTTACCATGATTCCTTGGGCCACTCTGGACGAGGTTTTTGTTTACAAGTACAACAAAACTTAGGCAGTGAGGAGGTAATGTATATTCTCTCATCTTTGTCATTCGACAGTGTTTATACTGAATATGATAGTTTTTAGAAAAATAGGAATATCGAGCTTTTGTTTTCGTAGTGAGACATATGTGCGCGAATAATAAGCTGTGTATTGTGTAAATAGTTCCATAAAATTTCAGAATATTTGGAGGGAGGGTGTAGAAATACTCATGTAGTTGAACTTACAATACATTATAAGATTCGGCAAAAGGCATACTTGGACTAGTGCCACTTCTAAAGTTATTTATACGGTCTCACTACAGAGACAGACTTCTAAGTTACAAATCACAGGGTGGTTAAATATGAGTAATTTTCAAAACGATATTCGGAAATATGCTCACCTTAAACAACTTGAAGAATCCTTTCTCTCTGGAATGCTAGGAATGCATCAGTGAGGCGTTTATGTGTTTTGTTGCAGTGGAGAACTTTCTGGATCATAGTAATTCGCAGATAAGTGATTGTTTCTGGGTACAGTAAGAAGGAACAAAGATTGGCTTTACCCCCTGTGGACAGTGTGATCATTAGAGGCGGAGCTAACTCTCAGATTGTTTGGGTAAGGAGGGGGAAGGATATCGGCCTTGCCCTTTCAAAAGAACTATCCCGACATTCGCCTAGAATAATTTAGAGAAACCACGGAAAATATGAAACTGGACTGCCAGAGTTGGATTTGGAAAACCGTACTTCCGAATGCGAGTCCAGTGTGTTACCACTGCACCACCTAGCTCGGTAATACAGCAAGACTGTCGACGTGTAGTCGTAGGTGATAAATGTGGGTTTATGGTGAAGTAACTTGATATGTTGGTGATTCTATTTTCATATCATATTTCATATAGTGATGTAAGTACTGTTTATGTTTCATTCAACGTTTGTAGTTATTGAGAAACGAAAGCACTCTTCTACCACATCAAGAGAGATGCTTGTCAACTTCCCACCAGCTGTTTGTCAGGCAGATGGCTTGACATACCTGAGCCGTTTCTGGCATCGGGAAAGTCTGTCCTTGGAGAATGATTACGGTCATGCGGAACAACTACAGCAAAGGGATGAGCCGATGGGAACCGAGCTATGGTAGAAACTGTACCGTACTGAGAAATGTTGCGTGGTCACAAGTGGAAATTTCGATTGCACCGTGTCCTTATTGCAATTTGTTCAACAGCTGCGCAAAATGGCACCAATACGACTTGGTGAGTGTCATAAGTTTGCAGCGCCACATTCATTTGCTTGGTGGAAGTATGGCACTCTCATGTATGACAGTAATCAAATCAAATGTTCAAATGTTTGTAAAGTTATGGGACCTAACTGCATTTGTCATCGGTCCGTAACATTTCTTGTATTGAGGGCCCGCAGATGGTTTGATGTCTCTTACAGACATCTGTAAACATATATCATCTTAGGTACGCTGTCAAATTGCTGTCAAACTGAATAGCAGATAAACAATTACAAAACCTCTGTCCACAATTGAAACAGTGAACGAAATTATTATCTAAAAACGTTCACAATATCACTGTGGACACGTAGAAACAACTCAGATATAGCCGGCAACGGTGGCCGAGGGGACTGAGGCGCTCCAGTCACGGTCTGCACCCCCACTACGGTGGGTCATGGATATTTGTGCCGTCCTTAGTCTTAGCTAGTTCATAAGTAGTTTGTAAGCTTAGGGACTGATGACCCCGTAGTTAAGTCCCATAAGTTCTACAAACATTTTTTTTATCTCAGATATTTCGACGCCTTCTAACGACAGCGACCGCACCAGATGTATGTGCATTAGATCACAGCCTAATGAACAGCTACCTTGATTTATTTACAATATCCTTAAACTACCTTATCCAAAGAAATTAAACATAAGGAGAGGCATTGAATTAAAAATTATGCTGTGGCCGGGATTCGAACCCAGGACCTCCTACTTACAGGGTAGGTCGTTTAGACCACTCAGCTCATACAGCGTGGTAGCCAAATCAACTACACGGACTGTGTTAAAGCACGTCTCCCTCCAAACCACAATTCTGCCTCATGTTCCCTGTGAAATGCGTATCAAACTGCCAGAATTAAAGTAGGTGCTGTGGAGAGAGACGTGCTTTAAGACAGTCCGTGTAGTTGCTTTGGCTACAACGCTGTCTTAGCTGAGTGGTCATTCGAGTGTCAGCTGCGGTGCTGGACGGACGTATGGCGGCAACGCTGGCGTTCGGCAGGTAAACAACGGCTGTGTCGCTGTGTCTAAGGTTAGTCGCAAGCGCTCTGCTCTGCTAATTGTGGCTATGATTACTACGAATAAGAAGACAGAATGAACGCGATTAATATATTGAGGAAGGACACGATTAAATTTTCTTTCGACAGATGTCATGTTAGACCAAAAGCTTATGAAGTGAAACAATGGCTTATCGAAAAAATCATGATTAATGAGAGTGACGTAATTGGTGTTCATTTGTCCTTTGTTACGAACGCTGCTTTCGTGAAACTGAAGAGTCCAGAATTATGTTGCTCAATAGTAGACAAATTTGGCGGACTTGCTAAGTTTCATCATTCAGACGGTAGTGTAAGTGACGTTCCAGTCTGTCACGCCGGATTAGGTATTCGGACAGTTCGTGTTTTCGAACTGCCCTTTGAAATGCCGGATGACGAAATACAAAAAGTTCTTAGACCCTACGGCAGAATAATTTCGATTATCGCTGAAAAATGGTCAGAGGCCTACATGTTCCCTGTCTTAAACGGCGTTCGTCAAGTAAAGATCGAACTTTATAAGCACATACCGTCATACTTAAATGTGCGCGGTTACCGTGCTTTACTAATATACGACGGACAGCCCAGAACGTGTGCTCTGTGTAATTCCACGGAGCACATTAGAAGCGAGTGTAGCAGGAGGCGCGTCCCACAGCTGCCGGCTGCAGAGCACGCGGCGCCCGGCCAGGCAGTCGGCCTCAAGCTGACGTACGCTGCCGCCACGTACCCGCGCAGCCCCGCTAGGCAGGAGGAAGTTGTTGCCGCACCGGCCGCACCAGGAAACTACGCAGAGCCGAGTCACGTCGAGCAAGCGCGTTCTAGCGAGGCGAGCTACCCGGCCGCGGAAACGAACGAAATACCGCATCAGGGAGGAGCTTTACTGGATGTGCAGAAGACAACACCTGTCTCCACAGAATCTGAAAGTGGAAGCCGCTCTTCTGTTATTCAACACGAAGGCCAACTGACTTCCGAGGTAACTAGAATGAACATCGAGGACGTGACAGGCAGTCATATGGAGACAAATGAGACCCTACCGAAAACGACATCCGACATAGAAGCCCAAAGAGGATCTGGGAAAGAGAATCGAAGTACACAGGACAGCACAATTGAGGACCCTACACCTCGTAACATCACGCAGAAAGACCCAAATATGGAGGTGCAAAATGGAAATCCGAACAGGCTAACCGATAAGAAGAAGGAACAGGTGGCGACAGAGACATCGTCCACAGATTCTCAAGAGAAGTCACCTGCATCATCCAACGGGGGATCCCCAAAGCGCAGGAGAAATAAAAAGCGCAGGCTGGCTCATGAAGCCGCTGAGAGTATAGCCCCCATTTTGAAGGAAAAACTGAAAACCATTAAAGAACGCGACAAGCAGGTAACTGTTTCAGAAGCAGCAGTAACTTCCAAGGAACGTCCTACAGGAAGCGGAAGTGAAGCAACTGACAATACCATTGAGATGTCAGGAAATGAACCCATGTCAAGTCAAGCTACCTCAGAGGCACGACTAGACTGGGCACAAGAATCAGACGAAGACATGGCAGATGAAGCAAAACACGATGAAGATATTTTTTACTAAAAGAGTGGGAATGAAACCGCTCAGACAAGAAGCAAGAAGACAGATGACGGCGAAGGGGAGAAAAAAAAAAAAAAAAAAAAAGACAATGAAAGACAATGAATTGCCCTTATCGGACATAGAAATTTAAATCAAACCTAACTAATGGAACATGTTTATAATGTGACAACTCTTAACATCAACAAAATTCAGAATGAAACAAAAGTGCCTGCTCTTAAAGATTTTTTGTATCAATCCGAAACAGACATAGCATTATTGCAGGAGGTTAACATCAAAGATCTATACGTCGTTGGTTATCAAGCTATACTGAATATTGCACCTGAGAGTAGTTGTGGGACAGCTATCCTTGCAAAGGACGGTATAGAGATGAAAGATGTCTGCCTTTTAGAATCTGGGCGGGGAATCAGATGCAAAATTTTTAATACTAATTTGGTAAATGTTTACGCACCATCGGGCAATAATGCGAGAGACGAAAGAGCAAAATTTTACAAAAGTGACATTCTAGTTTTACTTAAAGACAATCCGGAAAATGTTTTAGTTGGCGGTGATTGGAATTGCGTGTTACATGAAAAGGACCAACGCCCAAACTTCAATAAATCTAAAGAACTTCAGGGCTTAGTTAGTAACATGAAATGGAAAGACGCATGGGAAATTAAGTATCCTACCCTCGTCTGGTTCACATACATTACTAGTAGATCCCAAAGCAGAATCGATAGAATTTACGTTTCTTCGAACTTTGACAATAAAATTGCTGCAACTGAAGTTATACCAACTACCTTTTCCGACCATCTTGCAGTCAAATGCAGTGTTAAGTTACCGAAGCAGAAAACTTACTGGGGCCGACCATTGTGGAAACTGAACATAGGGATGCTGCTAGAGAATAATCTAAATGCACAAATAGAAGAAACCTGGCAGGCCTCTTTACGACAGCGCCATAAATACAGGTCAACTATACAATGGTGGGCTGCGGTTGCCAAGAAAAAATTGAGAGCTACCCTAATAGCGCATAGCAAAGAGAGAATGAGATGGACGAGACATACAACGGAATTTTATTATTGTTGTTTACGCGATCTCTATGAACAACCGATGACTAACGATATTTTCATAGAAATAAAGAGAATCAAAGCCAAGCTCATCAATATGAAGAGGTCCCAGCTAGAGGGCTTAAAAATTAGATCCCATGCACAAACCATTGTGGAAGAAGAAAACGCTTCTATCTATCACCTCATAAGACACGAACAAAGGAGGCGAAGAAATTTTATTGATCACATGCGGGCGGAGGATAAGAGAATCCTTACAAACCAAAAAGATATATTAGACGAGGTTTATCGATTCTACACTACACTTTACAGTGAACAACAGATAGATGAAGATACGACAAAGGAATTCTTAACAACATCTGGCCTTAAGAATACAATAACGGAAGAGGACAATCGACATCTCCAGGCACAAATTACTCAAGAAGAAGTTTTCGATGTACTCAAGTCACCCGGCCCCGATGGATTGCCCATAGAGTTTTACAGATCATACTGGCATGTCATAGGCAAAGCTTTTACTGAAATGATAGATGAAGTACTAAATGGGGAGGCTGTTCCTACAGATTTGAAGCAAAGCATCACAGTACTGATCCCAAAAGGCAGGAACTTGGGAATAAAAGATATCAACAAGATGAGACCAGTAAGCTTACTCAACACTGATTATAAAATAACAGCTAGGGTAATTAAGGAGAGGATAACACCAATCCTACGGAGGATCGTTGGTGTTCATCAGACATGTCTCCCAGGACGAAGCATTTTTAAGACAGTCACTGAATACAGGGATATAGTCGCAGTTTTCTCCAACTCTGCAGCATATGGTGGTCTAGTATTCATTGATTTTAATAAGGCCTTTGACAGAGTTCATCATGGGTATCTTTTAAAACATTGGCATTCATGGGCCTCAATGATAACAACGTGAAGGTTTTCAACAACATTTTAAAGGGAATGAAAACTAATGTATCTCTCAATGGTCATTATAGTAAGGATATTCACATAACGAGTGGAATCCCACAAGGGAGCCCATTATCAATGCTGCTCTATGTAATCGCCTTGGAACCACTTTTAAGAAGGTTAGAAGATGTACTAGAGGGCATATCTCTTGCGGGACTGAAAACGGTTTGTAATGCATATGCCGATGATGTCGGTGTGCTGATTAGAAGTAACGATGACGCCACAAGAATGACAGAGAATGTAACCTTGTACTGTAAAGCAACGGGCGCAAAAGTAAATGACACAAAGAGTGCTTTTTTAAAACTGAACGGAATGGCCAACGTAAATATTGCTTGGGCAAAATGCGTTGAGCAACACGCTGCCTTGGGTCTCACCCTCCATAGGTGTCCTCTTCGAACTATAGCTTCCAATTGGAAAAAAAATTGGACAATATTCGTGGCTCCCTCATTTTAAATTATTTGAGGAACCTAAACATTAAGCAAAGAATTAAGATCATTAATTGAGCAGTTTTATCAAAAGCAACTTACATTGGGCAAATTTTGCCAATACCTAAAGAAGTTGCAAAAGCTATCACGGCAACGGTTTGCCGATACCTCTGGCAAGGTCATATATTTCGAGTAGCTGCTGGAACAGTGACTCTAACTACCGTAGAGGGGGGACTTGGATTGTCAGATATTTTAAAGAAAACCAATGTTCTGTTTATAAAGAGGTCGTTGCAACTTATTGAAATGTATCCAAACAGTGTAACTTCTAAATTATTCAAACTTTTTGAGCCTAACAGCCTTCGGCCACCAATCGACATCAGAGTAATAAACTATAAATTGAAGCACATTCGACACTTTTATTTCGAACTAAGTTACATGCAATGCCTTATACAGGATATCAACAAGAGGAACTGCAAATACATGCTGAAAAAAATAAGATCACAGGACAACCCGAATAAGATGGAATTAAAGTACACTCACAGAAAATGGAAAAATATTTGGCAAAATATAAATAACAAAATACTTACATCAGAAGTACAGTTGACATGGTACAAAGTTGTAAATAATATAATTAGCACTAACGAGAAATTATATTTAATAGGACGCAGTGACACAAACAAATGCCGTAAATGCAATAGGATTGACACGTTAGATCATCGTTTCGTTTGTCAGGGGTACAGTTACTTATGGCAAGAAGTTAAAATGCAAGTTGCCTTTCTCAGACGTCATGATGGGAGAGACATCAACCTAAATATAATATTCTTCCCGGAAGAAGTTTTTTTTTTTCCATCTCAGAAAAATAATGCCATCTTATGGTTAATCGGAAATTACGTTAACTACATTATAAATAAAAATGGGAATGACAGTCTATTGGAATACAGAGAATATTTACGATCAGAATACTATAAAATATACCAGAGTAAAAATCAAATAAAAACGTTTGATAACATGCTGCGAATTGTGATCGAGAAGCAAGGAGTGGGATAGATGGTAGATGCATGCTAAAGTAGGGGACAGCTGCTGGGGGTGAAGTACGGTGGGGACTTCGTGGGACCCGTGGCCGCTACGGTAGCCGTGAAAGCCTCAGCAGAACCCTGAAACGGCATGCCAGTGACGACGAAGAAATTCACAGTTTGATACCGAAGGACCAATATTCATTCTCAATGTGAAAGTACTTACTAAGATATAAAGTAAAGAAAAATTCGTACAGATTAAATGGTGATGTGATTCATTTACTCACTGAAAAAAAGGGCGAGAAAAAAAGGTAAATGCCCTATGAAATTTGCTTTTGTTCTGTATGCATACGTTTTAGTGTACACAGAAGTTATGATTCAAAAATGAAACGCCCTAGAAGAGGGATTCATCTTTTAGTTATTTTCTCTTTCATAATCTAGTACAATTTCACAAAGAGGAGCTTTTTTTCCAAATTGTTAAGGAAGAAATGTTGATAAACAGAAAGTAATTTCAAAAATATACATATAAAACAAAAAGACATTCACAAAAAGGTACTTTTCTGAACCGAGGGTTTCACAGTTATGAGAAGACGCAATAGGGCTGATGATGAATGCTGAAGAACGAAACTAAACAGGACAATCCAAAGATAGCGGAACAACCTGCATTTGGCAGTAATCTACGAGAAGACGAACTTTGAAGCCTTAGAGTGCAGTAGTGCCTCGACACAATTCATCAATTTTCACAGTATCCAACAGGTTGATAACGAAATCAGGAAAAGGAACCAATAATCATGAACACAAATTTATTTTATTTTACATTGATTTACATTCTGTAATATAGCTATGAAGCTCTAGAGAACAAAAATTTTACAACAGGCTGAAGTAAGCCTGCGCCGATGAAGGCGAAATATGGCGAGCGCAAGGACGGGCTAGAAGGGGAGGATGGAGGCCCAAAAAAAAAAAAAAATAAAATAAATAAATAAATAAATAAAATAAAAATAAAAAAAATTTAAAAAAATCGATATAGAAAAAAAAGGTGTGTAGGCTTCAAACCTGTAGCTAAAAAAAAAAGTGGTCTAAAGCACCTACCTAGTTGCCGAGTGCCGTGGCTCAGCGCGCCCGGTCAGAGAGCTGCACGCTCTCTGTAATAAAAAAGCTGAGCCAAGAACTCATCGAACAAGAACGAACAAAAACGATCAGCGTCCGCAACAAACAGAACTACCCACAGAAAAAAAAAGAAAAAAGTGGTCTAAAGCACCTACCTAGTAAGTAGGAGGTCCCGGGCTCGAATCCCGGCCAATGCATAAATTTTAATTCAATGCCTCTCTTTATGTTTAATACTTTTTGTATAACGAGACAATGTTGTCTCAAGGAATTGTATTATTTGTTGATATTTATCCAAAGAACAAAACACACTCACACACACACACACACACACACACACACACACACATGCCCGAGGGAGGACTCGAACCTCCGACGGCGAACGGTCGCGCACTGCAGGAAGGCGCCTTAGTGCGCACAGCTATTTCACCGCGGCTGACAGTAATCCACGGGATAAGGAGACCAGGAAAAACACTCTGCCAAGGAATTGAGTTGGGTTATAGCCTTGTAAAACAGTTGTGTTGGTTTATGTTCTAGGAGGTGATCCAGTTATGATATTGTAGAAAGATATAAAAAAGGCCAAGATCGCTGATCATCAATTTTTATTTAAGACGACCAGTCGGCCGCGGTGGCCGAGGGGACTAAGGCGCTCCAGTCACGGTCCGCACGGCCACTACGGTCGGGGGTTCGAATCCCCCCTCGGGCATGGATATTTGTGCCGTCCTAGTTCGTAAGTAGTTCATAAGTAGTTTGTAAGTTTAGGGACTGATAGCCCCGTAGTTAAGTCCCATAGACTTTACAAACATTTGAACATTTTAAGACGACCAGTTTCGCTGAACTATGTCAGCATCATTTGGTCCAATAAAATCATTTTACGAGGCCATAATCTTGTAATGTCAATCAGTTGTTATATAACATAATTTACGGTGCATAGGTGAGTTCGTTTATGTTCTAGGAGGCGATCCAATTATGATATTGTAGAAAGGTATAAAAAAGCCAAGATCACTGATCATCAATTTTGATTTAAGACGACCGGTTTGGCTGAACTATGTCAGCATCATCTGGTCCAATAAAATCATTTTTCAAGGCCATAATCTTGTAATGTCAATAAGTTGTTATATAATGCACTGATTGACATTACAAGATTATGGCCTTGTAAAATGATTTTATTGGACCAGATGATGCTGACATAGTTCAGCGAAACCGGTCGTCTTAAATAAAAATTGATGATCAGCGATCTTGGCTTTTTATACCTTTCTATAAAACAGTTGTGTTGCCTTGGCGGCCTCGGTAGCAGTTGGCGGTAGGTGTGCGGGTGCTTGTCTGTGCCGCCCTGCGGGCAATCTGTTGCTGACGCTGTCTGGCAGCGAGGCGCGAGATCGGCTGCACGTCGCCGTGGGCGTCAGCTACTACCCCATTCTGACAGCTCCCCATCGATCCCGCCCGGCCTTAATTCTTCGGGCATGCCACTAAATCGGGTTTACTCAGGCAGCCAAAAATTCGCCCCTTTCCCGTAATTCGAATACGCCATGGAGTTTGCGTGTCTTAATATTATGATGTCGTGTGACGTCACTGAGTCGTCGTCACTCTTCGCTGAATCACACAGTTAAAATCGTTTTAACTTCGTAAGGCCACTTTGCTCAGAATCAAAACAAATAGCCACCGTCTTTATTTCAAGGATTCCAAATGTAAATCAGTAATTAGGGTTTTCGTCTATTTAAGTCTAACAAGGAAAGTACTTGGGCTCGAACAAACACATCTACACCAAAATCGAATGAGAGGTAATGTAAAGATCCCTTTGTGATACTCCCGCATCTGCAAAACTCTGCAGTCGTCCATTCGAGGCCTCTGCGTGTGCCTTGCCACATTGCACTTTGACCTCTCGGTGCGCCAGTAGGGGCGATGCAGTGTGTGCCTCCGAAGTTGCGTTTTGTGACGTTATTTGTGTGGTGAAGCGTCAGATGGGGCGGCGATCGGTAATCAATCCTGTTAATGTATTGCGATTGGTTGAGGTGAAGTTACGAAGAACCCTTCTTCCTGAAGATGGTATTAGTGTAGATGAATCATTCGCATGCTTTCTCGTATCTGTTATGGTGCAAAAATATGAGCATAAGTTAGATAATGTTGTAACCCTAACACATAATGATGGTAATACGGATGATAATGACGAACAACTCATTGCAAGCGGTAGTGCTACGGTCAGTGTATGAAGAGGCGATGGAAGCAGTGGCAGTGAATACCAACAGTCTTTCGAGAAGGTTAAAGTTGCAACTATCATCACGGCTTTTGATGTCAATACAACAGAGAACATGTACGATGATTATTACATAAGTTATAGTTAAGATATCTGCATTATGTATGGCGTCTACAATTACATCTATAGAGCATCATTGCAGAGTTTTTCAGAAAAACGACACCCACCAGTACACTGAGGTGTACGTAGAGATCCTGCAAGCAAACGATCAAACAGATATGCTTGTTCGAGCCCATGTACTTTCCTTGTAAGTATTATACAGTTTCAGTTGCGCGCCATGTTAACCCTTAGTGACGTGAAGTATATTCGAGTTCCAAGATGAGTCTGAAAAGTTCGGTGAATAGTTCCATATTTTACAAACCGTGCTGGCGAGGATGAGGTGCCCGCACATACGAGTGGCTATAGCCTGGAAGTATTGTAGCATACATTTGGTGTTCAGCTCCGTTCGGTAGAAATTGATCGCGTGATATCACTCGACCAAAACACTCTCTCGCATACGCGATAATACTCTCTGTATTTTATGATTTTCTTACTATAATTCACGCGTTGTCATTTGAAAGCAATTGCGCACAGAAGAATTAACAAAAACACGTCGTTCTTAGTACGATAAATTATAATATAGTGTCTAAAAATTTAAAGATAAAAATAACAGTCTAGTTCGCAAAATTTTTACAATTTTTTACTACAGGTAACCGGTTTCGATCTATGATTATATCAATTAGATCATCTTCAGACCTCTAAAAATATAATAAAAGACGTTATAACGCACAGCATTCTTTCACTGGTTAGCAGTCGCCGCACGCTCACCGCTTAAACATCTACAGCCAGGTATACTGTTGTAAGTAGTTTTTAAATCCTGTTTGTAAATTTATCGTAGCTATTAATGGTATACCTGTTTCCTTCTATAGCATATTGTCTTTTATTGTATTTTCAGATGTCTGAAGATGATCTAATCTTAGATCAAAACCGGTAACCTGTAGTAATAAATTGTAAATATTTTGCGAACTAGACTGTTATTTTTATCTTTAAATAATTATAAGTTCTCTGTTGTTTCCCAAATAAGGAAACCATGTTTTCCAAACTGATTAAGTTTCTAAAAAGGTCATTTTAGCAGTTAACAACCACCACCCATGATTTGAGGTTTAGAGAATGTATATCAAACTGTTCGACGTAGGGTAGAAGGCAGCGCAGTATATTGTGATGCAACTCGACGGCAGTTCCAAACCATTATTTCCAATTTTCTTTTATCAACTTGGAGCCTTAAAGGTTTTCGCACATTCTTGTTAATCGAATACAACTATGTTCTGCAATACTCAGAGTTGTTCAAAGGTAACAGCAATTCTTTGAAAAGTGTATTTGTTCTGTTTTGTGAACATGTCATGAAGTACATAATAACGAACTGCAAACACACTTTTTTATCACATGTACAAAACTAAGGAGATACTGTTATAATGACTCTTGTTAATGACGTCATTAATAGGAGTACATTTCTGTATAAGTAGACTATCATTTCTCTATAAGTAGATTAAGTACTAGGTTTCTGTGGAATTCAGTATTACCACATTTATTTCGTTTATTATTTTAACTGTAAATGGAAACGTAGTCATGGTTTGAAAGAGAATATTTGCTCTTTATTTTAGCGCAGAACAAAGTAACGTGAAAAAGTCATACCTGAACTACAGAAAAGGTAATAGAATCTACATTAAAGGAGTCCATAGCAACCATGCCAAAGACAAACATTTTTGTAAACACATTGATTCTAATTAATGACTTTCACAATATTCCATAAATAGTGAATAACTGCTTGGAAAAGAAAAGAACCGCGGCGGAGTGGCCGAGCGCATTGAGGCGCTATGCTCCGATACGCGAGGCCGTTCCCTGTCGGGGACCGTCTCTAATGACCACGCTGTCGACGGGACGTTAAACCCCAAGCTTCCTCCTTCCTGTCGGGGGTTAGAATTCCCCCTCGGGCATGGATGTTTGTGCTGTATTTAATAAGTAGTTTATAAGCTTAGGGACTGACGATCCCGCAGTTAAGTCCCATAAAAAACAGTAAAGAAACAATCTAATTTGTTGCATTTTATACGCTTCCTTTCCGTTTCATCAAGAAACGACAATTGCCATAGAAATGTAGAACTTCATTTATATATGAAACTACCAGTATCAGCACGTTGTTTAGAATATTCATTATTACAGTATCTCCCCAGTTTACATGCATATCCTTCAGAAGACCATTGTTCAATTCGTTGTTATTTCACGGCATTTTTCACGAAATAGAACAAACGTACACTTTAGAGAGAGCTCTCTTACATATGCACAACTCTAAACATTTCAGAAAATAGCTCTAATTAATAAGAGTATCCGAAACCCTTTTAGACACCAAGGCGAAAAAAAAATTTGATTGGGTGGGTTTCGTGTATCACAACTTGTTGCATTACTCATTACGCTACAGCGGATATCTGAGTATCTATAACGTTATTCTTATACCATTGATAGCAGTTGTTAACTGTTAAAATGGCATTTTAGACACTATAGTTTATCATACCAAGAATGACGTGCTTTTGTTAATTCTTGAGTGCGCCATTGCTTTGAAATGACAACGCATGAGTTATAATAAGAAAATCATAAAATACAGAGAACAAGATGGCGTATGACAACGAGAGTTTCTTCGGCGAGGGATGTCACGTGACCGATTTCCGATATCTTCTGAAAGGAGCCGATCGTCAAATGTAAGCTACAATACTTGCAGGCAATAGTCACTCGTCCCGCGTGTACACATTGAGGGACATGTTAACATGCGCCCCCTATCGTACAAAGCACTGCAATAAAGAGGTATACACGCTGCGAGCCAGCTAACAGGGTCATTGTCAGAAATGTTCAAATGTTTGTACAGCTTATGGTACTTAACTACGGGGTCATCAGTCCCTAAACTTACAAACTACTTATGAACTAGATTATACTAAAGGCGGCACAGACATCCATGCTCGAGGGGGGTTTCGAACCCCGACCGCAGCGTCCGTGCAGACCGTGACTCGCAAGCCGCAGACCGCTCGGCCACCGCGGCCGGCGGTCATTGTAAGAACTCGTGTCCTTGCAACATGGAGAGCAAAATGGAGTAATGTCACGCGTTAACATCAAGTGTTGTTTCAGATTAGGCAAAACGGCGACGAAGACACATGGAATGTTAGTGCAAGTGTATGGTGTTGAAGCAGTGAGGAAAATGTGTGTATTTAAGTTGAAGAGGAGATCCAACAACGCTTAACCTCAGTGATTGGAGCGCTTCCACAAGAAGCTTTTGCTGACAGTTTCCAACAGCTGTACAACCGAGGTTAGAAGTGTGTTGTATCAATGGCGATTGCTTTGAAGGACAGTAAAGGTATTTTGCTTGTAACTCTTGTTTCCTATATTTTCTGAGACCGTTCACAGAACTTTTCAGACGGACTTTGTACACTACCATTAGACGTCGGTCATAGGTACATAGGTACTACTTGCATATTTTAAATTCTATGTTAAAGTACGCTGAAATAGTGGAATAAATTAAAGTCACATCTTTGTTTTCATAATATTTTCAATCATCATAGAAGTTCAAAATGTGAAAAGTTATGCTTAAAGATATCAATAATCAACACTTAACGATAGTATAATCATTTTAGCTAAATTCTAGGAAATTAAAATATTTGAGATCTGGCATAATAAATCCTTATAATACCAATATTTATACATATGAGAAGTTCGATATATTATCTATAATTTATAAGTAATTTTTTGGCACATTTATTAATATATGTCTCTCAAAATTACAAATCACAAACACTCACACATTGCAGTAACATTCAATGCACATTTCTTGACTGCATTCAACGCAGATTGGATACTTACATGTAAAATATAGACTGTTTTCGTTTCTTTTTTGGGTCACAAGTCGAGCATCTTTTCCTTTTCTCAAATTCTGATTCGGACTGACGTTCGTCTCCAGTGACGTGATCCACTGGAACATCTGCGTCACTGCAGTCTTCGTGCGAAAATTCTGGTGTGGATAATAAGACTTCAGAAACTATGTTAGCTTTCTCTAATTATCAAACTATTTTTTCTCTATTTGAGACATTGTTACCTACAAAAATAAAATAAAAATTTAACTAATGTTACTTAATGTCCGTATTATGGAGTGTGCAGACATCTGAAGCTGCTGAGCGCACGATTCGAACTGGCGGGAGAAGAGAAAAAGTACTTACAACTGTGTCACGTGCGTAATAGCGGAAAAATTGAAAAAGAAAAAAATCCTCCAGAGTCTCTGAGACCGACGTCAGATGGTTAAGTGTTAAGCTATCTTCAAAATATTGTGATATTACAGATACAGGGGGAAGCTGATTGTTTCCATGTGAAAGGCGGGTTGGTAATTTGTAGAATCCATGTACATCGAAGGAAACGGCATTGCCATCGATATATATCGAATGTTCGATATAGTGTTTCTGAACCGGAGATTCGAGCGCTACGCGTCCTCACGTACTAAAAAAAAAAAAAAAAAAAAAAAAAAAACTTCTTGTTTCACCTACACCTAACCTTCTTAAGGCTAGGCTACAGATCACACATTTTTAAGTCAAAGTTAGGTTAGGTATAGGTCAAACAAGAAGTTTCCTTTTTTAGTAAGTGAGGGCGCGTAGCTGGCGCGTAGCTGGCTAAACTACAGATTAATTATTGATCTTGTTTAAACAGATTGGGTAGCTGTTTAGGGCATATAAGCTGACACACATAACTCACCCCTATGAACAGAGAGAACGAGCCATAAACTTTTACTACCCTGAGTTACGTATTGCCCAATTCTTATTGGTGAATACCGATAGGAAGGTCGCAATATGTTGTTTTAAGTACCGTGCACTTTGTGTGTTGGGCTACAGTGACAGACACTGCTACTCTTGAATACAAGCCTAATATTCCATGAGCACATTTTGGTCAACCTGCATTTATGATGATTTTATATTGCAGTATCTTTATACGTTCTGTGTGTGACTAAACCAGTACTATTGAAAGATCATTAAAAGGTAATTTTTAGCTACACAACAGCTCTCTTAATTCTACAAATCGTGGCACTGTAATCAGATTCCGGGATTGGCACCTTCAGAGCTCTGAAACGCTTACCAAATTGATTTCAGAAAGGAAGTAACAAACTTTCTGATATAATTCCTGTTTGGGTGTCTTCTTAATAAAAGAAATCAACTATATTACAGTGTCGTTCAGTGCAGTTGTACGAAGCATAACCGGAAAATTATGTGTAAATGAATATTACAGCATATTTAACTCATTTAGGGTGCAAGAGTGGATAGGTTACCTTTACCTATTTCTTCTTTGTATTTCTTCATAATCTTTTTAGAGCACTGTATATAGCATCCAACACAATACATGAGAACACTGACATTGATTTGAGGACGTAGTGTAGCATGACCCCATTATCTTGGCCTGATCGCTTTAAACGCTTCATCCATGGTATTCATTCCTAGTTTTTCCTCGATATCCTCATTATGGTCACCTTCCTACCATTGTTCCCACCTATTAGTACCTGCAATCATCCCTGCAACTTTCATATCTGAAACTTCATACTTATTAATAAGATAATCTGTATCTACGTAGCTTTCACTCCCACGCAACAAAGTTGATTGAAAGTAGAGCGGTGCACTGCTAACTTAGTCTTGGTACTGACTTACTTCCCGCATAAGAGTGTGGATCTTAGCTGAGCACTTACTGCATTAGCTTTGCTACATATTTATTCAAGTTATTTCACTATATTGCAATCATGTTAGGAAATACATCCTAAGTACTTGAAACTGTCCACCTCTTCTAACTTTGTTCTTCCTTATTACTACTCAGTCTGTTTAAATCTCTTTCCCACATACATGACTTTAGTTTTGGAGATGCTGATCTTCATACCATAATACACCTATGATCTAGCTCTGAAATATTAGATTGAAACCTTTCAATCGAATCTGCCATCGCAACTAAGTCGTCGCTTAAACGAGACTTCTTATTTTGTTTTCACCTATTTTAATTTCACCCTGCCAGTCTATTGTTTTCAACATATGATCAAGAAATAGTGTGAACAATAGTGGCTACAGGTTACAGCCTTGTCTTACCCCTAAAACTACGTTGAATCACGAACTCAGTATACCGTCAACTCTAACTGTCTGCGGAAGTTTGCCTTCCTATTCCATAATCTTGTAGAGCTAACAATAGTTTTCTCTTAGAAACACGGTCGTAAGCCTTTTCTAGATCTATGAAACATAAATACAATTCCCTGTTCCACTCATAGCACTTCTCCATTATCTGCCGTAAGCTAAACACCTGGTCCTCACAGCCTTTAAGAGGCCTAAACCCACACTGATTTTCATCAAACTTGTCTTCAACTAATATTCGCATTCTCCTGAGAATATTTTGCCCACAACGCTAATTAACGAGATACCTCTGTAGCTGTTACAACCGTTTCTGTTTCCATGTTTGAAAATTGGTTTAATTACTGCTTTCGTCCAGTCAGACGAAACGTGTCCCGACTCCCACGCCATTTCAATTATCCTGTGTAACCATTTGAGAGCTGACATTCCACTGTAATTAGTTCCGACTTAATTTCATCTACCCCTGCCGCTTTATTGCACTGCGATCTATTGACCATTCTCTGCACTTCCTCAAATGTGATCCTGCTTCCATAGTCATTCCTATCCCACTGTAGCTCAAAATCTGACACACCACTGAACATTTCATCAATACTGAGCAACTCTTAAAAATATCCCTCCATCTGCCCAAGGAAGTTACAGGATTCACTAGCAGCTTTCCTGACCTGTCCAGAACATAGGTTAATTCCTTCTTCCCTCCCTTTTGGAGACTCTTAATTACGCTCCAGAATGACTTTCCGGGGCTTTATTATTTACGCGCTTGATTTTTATAATTCGTCTACGGTACTACATTTAAAATTGTTCTCTTTTCTTCTAGACTGTACTGTTAATGAACGACTTTTCATTTTCATATGAATCTACATTACAAACACGTTAACTTTAAAAAAAAAAGTCCTAAGACTTAAATTTATATTGGAGGAACAGCTTTTCTTGCAGTTTCCAGTCGACATTTAAGAAGCCCTTTACTTCTCCCATGGCCTGCTATTTTGCTTCCTTATCACCAGTTTCTCCTACTAATCGCAGCGTCTCATTTCTTGATGTGATTTATTTCGAGTAAACTTCTTTACCTTTGTTTTACTTCTACTGAAATCCGTCTCATAATCTTTTTTCCATTACATGATCCATTCCGCTCAACTAATCTGAAACGTTCCTTGCAAGCTCTGACAGAATTAGAATGTTACGGGAAAAATTTAAATTTTTAGTGTCTTTCTTCCTGAACTTTAATTCACTATTATTTAGTAGCCGCAAGTGCGTTGTAGAAATAAGTCAACAAATACCAAAGTCAGAAGCTACAGAGAAGGAGATGTGCTTAAAGATTGAGGTTGTGCTTCCTCAGGAGATTCCTGCAAAAATACTTCTTCCCTTGCACGTCTCGAGAAAATGGCCCAACGATAAAATCAGGTAAATTAGAGCTCATGCGGAGGTTTACCGACTATCATGCTACGTACGCACCATTTGCGAAAGGAAATGGGAAGAGGGGACCAGACGAGGGTAAGAAATGTACCCCCAACTAAACACCGTGTGGTGGATTGCGGAGTACTAGTGTAGATGTACTCTATACCGCAGAGAACGTGTAATTGTCGTTGCTGATATTTGTCATTCTTATACGTCGGTTTCGCTTGTTCATTCGGTATTCATCTAATATATAAAGCAGAGTGTCCGTATGTTTGTACGTGTTGCATACAAATCTACAGTTTTGTTCCGATCTTTATGAAATTTTGTACACGTAAGCTTCAGTCCATGAGGACGGTCGCCGTAACTTTAAGAATCGCATACGATATATAGTTCCCGAGATATGACGTCATAAACAATGAGATGTGCGAAAAACTGCTGCATTTTGCGACAATGCTGCTCTTTTTCTCCTAAACCATTGGACCGATTTCAACCAAATTTGGTACACACATTCCTTACCGTGAGGTAACAATTGCTGCATGGTTACGAATCACATACGGCACATGGTTCAAAAGATATTACGTCATAACCAAAAGAAATCGCAAAAAATGCCATATAATGCGGCGAGACTTTCGAAATACACTGTATGAGAACGACAGTACTTAGCGACTAGCGACTTGCAACAAACTTTAGACATAATTTCAAATTTTTGTTATACTTTTTCTCGCTAGCATCCATAGTAAAATGATGAAAGTAAAAAAGTTTCTCGCTTACTAGTTTTCCGCTGTTTCTGGAGAAAAACTCCGGCATTCGGTATGACGTTACAATTTACAATTTCTACACTACAAATTGTAGCAACAGGAAATTTTACAGACAGTATACACATGTATAGTTGAATGTAGCTTCTAAATTGTATCTAAGTACGACACGTAGTTCATGAGATATGAGCACATAAACAGTAACGTTCCGCTGTTCAAAAATGTTCAAATGTTTGTATAGCTTATGGGACTTAACTACGGGGTCATCAGTCCCTAAACTTACAAACTACTTATGAACTAGCTAATACTAAGGACGGCACAAATATCCATGCCCGAGGGAGGATTCGAACCCCCGACCGTATTGGCCGTGCAGACCGTGACTGGAGCGCCTTAGTCCCCTCGGCCACCGCGGCCGGCTGTTCCGCTGTTCACAGGCTAAAACTACGGTATTCGGTATGACGTTATAATTTCTAATTTTTACACTACAAATTGTAGCCACAGGACATTTTACAGACAGTATACACGGATATAGTTGTATGTACCTTCTAAATTGTATCCGAGTACGACATGTAGTTCATGAGATATGAGCACATAAACAGTAACGTTCATGGGAAACCGCCCCATCAAGCACCAAGTTTTAATCTATTACTTCTTTACTACTAATTGTATTCCCAAGAGATTTTACAGACCTACAGCCCTTATACAAATGAATATATACCTGAAAATGGCAGGAATAAATAAATACCCGGGCAACGCCGGGTTTTCAGCTAGTCTAATATATAAAGCAGAGTGTCCGTATGTTTGTACGTGTTGCATACAAATCTACAGTTTTGTTCCAAACTTTATGAAATTTTGTACACGTAAGCTTTAATCCATGAGGACGGTCGCCGTAAGTGTAAGAATCACACACGATATATAGTTAACGAGATATAACGTCATAAACAATGAGCTGCGCGAAAAACTGCTGCATATTGCGACAATGCTGCTCATTTTCTCCTAAACTACTGGACCGATTTCAACCAAATTTGGTACACACAATCCTTACCGTGAGGTAACAATTTCAGCAGTGTTAAGAATCACATACGACACATGACGTCATAAACAATAGTAAAAGCAAAAAAACTGCCACATAATGCGGTGAGACTTTAAAAATACGCTATATGAGAATGAGAGTACTTAGCGACTTGAAACAAACTTTAAAGATCATTTCAAACCTTTGTTAAACTCTTCCTCGCTGACAACCGTAGCAAATGGTTGAGTAAAACTACGGCATTCGGTATGGCGTTACAATTTATAATTTATACACTACAAATTGCAACTGCAGGAAATTTTACAGACAGTGTACACATATATAGTTGAATGTACCTTCTAAATTCTATCACATTCCGACATGTAGTTCATGAGATATGAGCACATAAACAGTAACGTTCCGCTGTTCATGGAATAAAACTATGCCTTTCAGTATGACGTGACAATTTAAAATTTCTATACTACAAATTGTAGCCGCAGGAAATTTTACAGACACTATACACGCATTTAGTTAAGTGTGCCTTCTAAATTGTATCACGGTATGACACGTAATTCATGAAATATGAACACATAAGCAGTAACGTTCACGGAAAACCGCCCCATCACGAATGAGGTTTTAATCTGTTACTTCTTTACAATGAGCTCTGTTTGCAACGGATTTTACCGACGTACTGCGCTTATACAAATGAATATATAACTGTAAAATTATACAATTGTACAACATATAATTCAATAAATATGTGATCGTATATACTGCGATACAGCTTAAGGAAAACCCTGGAAAGCTGACAGCAACAGAGATGCCCACTGGGGACAAGAAATATTGTCTACAGCAAAGTGGTGAATTAAATCAAAATATGAATTTTACATACAGGGTGTCCAGAAAAGGACTCCCTAATTTCAAAATTAAAGTTCTCGAAAACAAAGGTCGTAAACGGTATGTTTATTGTGAAAACTGTAAGACGTTTATACAGCAGTTTGAAATAATAGTTACAAAGCTGCTAACAGATGGCGCTGTACGCTGTACAGATCATATCATCATACATAAGTGAAATAATCGTATGAAAACACTCTTTGCAAACAATCACATCACAATGTTTTCAAAATGTTCACTATTGGCACTACAGAGGTGGCGCAAACGAATAATGTAGTGTCTCAACCGAAATGAATTCAGATGCCACAGAGATCGCCAATTCAAGCTCGTCCAGCGTGGCGGGATGCTTCGGGTAGAGTATGTCTTTCACTGTACCCCACAAAAAAAGTCACAGGGAGTAAAATCCGGCGAATATAGTGGCCAATCCGTGCCTGCACCAGTAAATTTGGGATATTCCAAAGCAATGACTCGATTCCCGAAGTATTCCTCAAGAAAGCGAAACACTTGTTCGGTCCGGTGTGGTCGGGCTCCATCTTGCATAAACCACTCAGTACCTGGTCGATCCTCTAACGCTTGCTGTGTGGCGACAAATTGTTCCAAAATTGCAACCTAACGTGCACCAGTGACCGTTTCTCGAATGAAAAAGGGCCAATAATGCCTCTGCTGCATACTGCAGCCCACACAGTAAGTTTAGGAGAATGCAGGGGTTTCGCTTCACACCAATATGGCTTTTCGGAACGCCAAAATCGCTAGTTCTGCTTATAGTCGTATTCATTCAGGTGGAAGTGTGCTTCATCTGTAAACCAAATGCAGCCAACATCAAATCTTTCACTATCAATCATTTTGAGCATCTGATTAGCAAAGGTAACCCTTGGTTGCACAGCTGGTACGGGTATGGCCTGGTGCCTTTGAATTTTGAATGGAAACATGTGTAGGCTCTTTCTCAGTATTTTCTGCGTGCAGGAACGCTTCAAATCAGTCTCAGATGCAGTTCTACGGACGGATGAGATTGGATTTCGCTGAATAATTCCAGAAACTGTGGCGATATTTTCAGGCGTAACTGCGGTGTGCTTGCGGCCAACATGCCCCACTAGATCATCAGTTACGCTGCCTGTTCGTTGAAATTTTGCGAAGAGCTTACGAATGGTTTTCGCATCGGGTCCTTTTGGAACATTAAATCGTGTGGTACTCTAGCACCAGAAAAACGCGTTGTTCAATGGAATACATAGTTTTAATTCCTTTCACGTTTCAATAGTGGAACTGATCGCTTTTTTGGAACAAGGTGGAATGGGGTACCATCACTATCCAGCGATCTCCAACCCCTGATGGAGCAGTGTAGGAGTAAGGAAGGCTAACTTTATTTCCTTATTTTGCCATAAACCTTCGGGGCTGACTTGTAAGGGCCTGCAGGGCTTAAGCCCTCGACCTGTAAGGCACCCCGGATAGATGGAGTGGGGGATCGCTCTGGGCTTCGGATCACTATTTATACTAGGCATTGCGTATGGCGATTACAGCGCCATCTGTTAGCAGCTTTTGTAACTATTATTTCAAACTGCTGTATAAAGTTCTTACAGCTTTCACAATAAACATACCGTTCACTGCATTCCTCTATCGATCTTTGTTTTCGAGATATTTAATTTTGAAATCAGGGAGTCCTTTTCTGGACACCCTGTATCATTTACATTTTGATTACTATCTTTCTTTGTTTGGATGCTGTATTTAAAATTTAGTGTATTATGCAGGACAGCCTTATTTCTTAATTTTTTCCGATAAATATAGCAAGGTTTTATGAAAAAAAGGAGATGGACAGAGAGATATGGGATAGAAGGAGTACTGACTCAAAGCTTGAATAAATAAATAAATAAATAAATAACCGGGTAACGCCGGGTTTTCAGCTAGTAGTAAATATAATTACAAATATATAACGAAATCAGTACGTTTGCCATGTATGACGACAAAAAAAAATGTTCAAATGTTTGTATAGTCTATGGGACTTAACTACGGGGTCATCAGTCCCTAAACTTACAAACTACTTATGAACTACTTACGAACTAGGACGGCACAAATATCCATGCCCGAAGGGGGATTCGAGCCCCCGACTATATGACGACAACCTGAAGTGATTGTATAGTGTTACCACCGTTAATAATAGATGCATAAAAGTAGTATTCCTTGAGGTCCACGCTTGTAAACAATCGTTCATGTTACGTAATAAGCAGACGGTGCTACGAGGTTTATTTCACCTGTGTAAAGTTCATTCAGGAATGATTCAAATGGAAGCTCACTGGGTACCGAGGAAAGAGAGAGGCTTAATCAACACTCCCGAGGCGCCAGAGCTCCCAAGGGTAAACAAGAGCACGTGTGCTGCATTCCATTTGCTGGACGGAACGCGCGAGTAATTCAAGCCGTTTACCAACAGTCCAGCTCCCCTCTCCACTGCCATACAGCGTTCAGACGAGGATACTTCTGTGCCAGTCATGTGACGAGTACACTGCTAATAATATCACAAATGCGTAAAACAAGGCAATTAACCAGTGGAAGCACACAATGGAATTCATATTTTGCTATATGATTAAAACTCTTATCTTTTTATCTATAGAAATATTTTATATGGATCAATGTATTTGGTTGCTAAATATATTCCTATCGTTTTTGTTTTGTATGTTGACATTCTAGTTTCTATGTATTCATGCAACGATAGTCTTAATTATTTGTAATTCTTTGTAGCTACTTGGGTTAACATATTGTTGTGATTCTTCAGTTTCTCCCGGCGTATTTGATAATCAAAATATCCATGGGTGTACTGCCGGTCTATAGTGTCCAACGGGCACAATATTTCGGCGATCATATATGTCGCCATCATCAGGTGAACTGACGGACTGAGCTCCTGGAAACGCGCCGGCACGGAGATCCGCACGCTACGGCTGCTCGAAGAGAACTGGGTTCTAGCCCGATAGCGGGCGATTTAAATACCTTCGGCGGTCGCGCAGTGGAACCGATTGCGACGGCGTCTGAGATGACGTCGATGTGAGGGCTCTGTCCGCCGTGGTCGTCACTTCGTTACGTTTGCTAGATTTACTCTTAATTAACCCAATCGCTGGTTCCCAAGCTTTGCTAAGATCATAGCCACAGTCACGGTTTATGAGGTCGTCACTTGTGCGATTTTCAATGGCCTCTCTAACGACGCAGTCCCAGTATCTCGACGTCTGTACCAGAATCCTAGTGCGTTCATACTCCATTGCATGATTCTCCGACAAACAATGTTCTGCGACCGCCGACTTGCTCGGATACATCAATCATGTGTGCCTCTGGTGTTCAACGCATCGATCCTCGACGGTACGCATCGTCTGTCCAATATATGACTTTCCACACTGACACGGAATCTGGTACATGCCGGCCTTCCTCAAACCAAGATCATCTTCGGCGCTCTTCACCAGTGCACGAATTTTATTCGGCGGACAAAAAACAGTTCCAACCTGGTGTTTTTTTCAAAATGCGGGCGACCTTCCCCGAGAGTGCGCCGGTATATGGAACGAACGCAGTGCCTACATCCTCCCTCGTGTTTTCATCCGTTTCCACAGATTGTGTTGTAGTGGTTGGGCGGAGAGCCCGCTGAATCTGCCACTCTGAGTACCCATTTTTTCGAAATACAGTTCTCAATTCCTGGGGTAGACTCTCTACGTCGGAGATAGTGAGCGCCCTATGTACTAGAGTTTTCCAGTACCCCCATTCCTCTGTGAAGGAATTGTTGTTTGGCGATAAGGAGTCAAGCTGTGGACACTGGAAAAAATAAGTGAAAATTGGAGAAATCGGAACATTTCTAATAACAATATTCTTCTGTTTGAGTGTAGAGGGGTAACAGCAGCGGAGGCAGCCAGAAATAGTATATGGGTATAATACCGTTGAACAGAGGATTGTTTTCACCTTAATGACCCTCCATGTTCAAAGAGATCTTCGGGGTTTGTTGAAGATCGTTTAAACACATTAATCTTCAAAAGTAAATAACAAAATTAGGCTCTATTACTGATGAGTAAATACTCTGTTAGATATAAGTTACTTTTTCTCTTTTTTAAACTTATTTACTCACCAACCCGGTACACAAGCATTCACAATCACATGGATGAACACTATACCGTATCTTGTCTCAATGTTTTAAGATTATGAAAGAAACCAGAGATCAGTCGTGAAACAATCTGATTTCTTATAAATCGATTTCGGCTACTCGATAGCTATCAGTGCTAGAGCTAACGAATAATAGCACTGGTCAAATCGAGTAAAAGTACTGATCTAACAGTATGCCCTTAGGGTGACCAAAACTTTTAGAATCACAGACAATATATCTTAAGGTAGCAAGTAAAATCACACATCATACCCAGGTTCAACTGCAGCGGTACACATAGCAGTTTTACAAAGTTTACAACTGACATTAGTTTTGACATACAAAAAGTAATGAGCGCTCCCTATGTAGCGCGAACTACAGAAGCATTTAAATTAATTTTTTTGTTATAAAACAATGCGTCTAAATACAAGTGAAGATATAACTTCTTAATACGAATATGTTTTATAAAAGAATGTAATAAAATGTGAAATGTGTAACAGGCTCTCTACAACAGTAATTCAAATTTGAAAAATACAAATATGCAGCATCATAAAATTTTGTTAAGATGTTATAAACTAAGTTGGTGAGTTGTAGTTCCGACGCAACAGTCGCAGTTCTATGTATACAACCTAACACTTTCTTGGCGGGAGTTAGGAAACAGAGCGACATGTGAAAAGTTGCTTGCAATTTGGCCAAATCATGGAAAAGTACTTATATTGGACATCAAAGTTACGAAAAGTTTTTGTAAAACATTAACGCAAATTCTCAAAGAAAACATTCTTCCCCGAATTTAATGTGAAAGAATAAACATCCAGATTTTTTAAACAGATGATTGAAACATGGACATCCAAAAGAGAAGGCAATCGTTGCAGAAGATTTGCCTCTGTCTCTTATGAATTACCTGCTGGCCAAATGTGTCTGCTGGTGCTAATATCAAGATTTACATCTGCTTGACTATGCCTGACCGAGGTTTCGTCGCATCAACTACAGGTAATGTCTCCACCTTCACATACTCTGAGTGTTCAGGAAAAATGAGCACTTAAATCATTTCGTAGCAGCTCTTATTTCTCTTATTTTATTATCATAATAATTTCTGTCTCTGTAGGTGGGCATAAACGAAATATTTCCTCACTAAGAGTTTAAAGTTGTTCATCAAAATTTCGTTAAAAGATTTCGTCACAACGAAAGCTGATTTTATATCACTGCTTTTAACCCAGTTCTCTACCCTATTTCGCGATAATAAGAAAGAGCTGCCCTTTCTTGAGATTTTTCGATGTTATTAAAAAAAGGTTCAAATGTTTGTTAAGCTTAAGGAACTTAACTACGGGGTCATCAGTCCCTAAACTTACAAACTACTTATCAACTACCTACAACTAAGGACGGCACAAATATCCATGCCCTAGGGGGGATTCGTAGTGGCCGTGCAGACCGTGACTGGAGCGCCTCAGTCCCCTCGGCCACCGCGGCCGGCGGATGTTCTTCGTCAGCTCTCTCTGGTACGGATCCCACACCGCGCAGCAGTATCCCAAAAGAAAATATAATGTGGCAGCCGCATTACTGGATTTGTTGCAAGATGTAATTTCCTGACAATAAAACAGCCTTTGGTTCGCCTTGTCAACAACATTATATGAGTGACCGTTTCAGTTGAAATTGTTCGTAACTGTAATCCATATGTGTTTAGTTTAATTGAGAACATTCGGATTTTAGTGATTTATCCTGTAGCCGAAATTATACATTTTTCTTTTATCAGATTGCCTTCCATATTGAAAGGATGTGCTTCCCACGACTGTATTGAACTGCAAAGTTGCGCAGACGGCAGCAGTCTGTCGTTTTTGAGATTTCAAACTTCATTCAATTACTGATTGCTACTGACTACCAAAATTTGACATTTTTTTACTCTTCATGTGGCTGATCTCGCACTTCTCATGATATACAATCAATTGCGGCTTTCCGCACATACGTTTATCTTATCTAAATCAGTTTTCAATCGGTTATGATCTTTTGAAGGTTTTTCTACACTGTAAACGACAGTATGATCTGTAAACAACTAAAAGGGCTGCAGACCATATGTAATACTATTTTATTATTTACATTACGTACAAAAAATATTGAACTGCTATTTCATTAATGAAAATTATGATATAATTTTACATGTAAGCATGAGGATGTCCGGATAAATAGGACACTGATATTCAGGCAAAACGGAACATCTTGAAAGGCTAGAGATAAGAAGTTCATATTCGTAGCATGTGTAAATTAGCATGTTCTGCAGAAGTGGCAATGCCTTAATTTTTGTACATATTGTAAATAATAAAACAGTATTAAATTTGTGTGTGTTCGTAGGTTTACCCGGCGAATATCCTGAGTGAAGATCTCTTGGGCATGCAGCCGGGTGGATGATCGATGTGGAACGAATTTTCGACAGCGTAACTTGCCATCGTCATCAGGTTACTCCCGCTGACTGAGGCGCTGGACCGGCGGTTATGCTATATATACCTGCGGTCACCCCCGCCCTCCTCTACTGACCGCGTGTATGGAAATTATTGTAAGAACTGACTTTCAGAAAATCCTTTTCCATTTATAATCAGGTGTAATATTCTGGTGGTGGAAGGATCTGCCATTGGATTTAGTCCCAGCGTTGACCAAAGTATACCAGATCGCTGATGATGACTTCTTATGTCGTACCTATTTCTTTGTGCTGTCATCTTCGGGGAGGCCCCTTCCAGAGTTATCTACCACAATTAAACGAAAAATGTATCTATTCAGAAAATCAGATACAATTCGCTGCACGCTTTCATGAGGAAGAGGTTCCAATCTTTCGAAACTAGCAAATTGGGGGTAGATCAGATGTAGCTTACATTGAAAGAGGTAATATCGACAGCCATTGAGAGATTTATATCAAAGAAATTAACGAACGAGGGGGTTGACCCCCAGTGGTACACAAAACATGTTAGACCACTCTTGCAGACGCAAAGAAAAAGGATGCCAAATTTAAACATACATAAAATCTCTAAGTCTAGCTATATTTTACAGAAAATGGAAATTTAGCGCGTACCTCAATGCGAGAGGCTTGTAACAATTTAAACAACGAAACCATGTCTAGAAATTTGGAAGAAAATAGAAAGAAATTCTGTTTGTAAAATACATAAACGGCAAGACACAATCAATACCTACACTACACGATAGCAATTGTGATGCAACTGACGACAGAGCTGCTAAACCATAATTGTTAAACACAAATTTCAGAAATTCCTTCGCCGGCCGCGGTGGCCGAGGGGATCGAGGCGCGCCTGTCACGGTCTGCACGGCCACTACGGTCGGGGGTTCGAATCCCCCCTCGGGCATGGATATTTGTGCAGTCCTTAGTATTAGCTAGTTCATAAGTAGTTTGTAAGTTTAGGGACTGATGACCCCGTAGTTAAGTCCCATAAGCTTCTCAAACCTTCGAACATTTTTTTTTTTTTAATTTCTTCACCGAAGAAGACGAAGCGAATATTTCGGAATTAGAATCAAGAACAGATGCCAGAATGTGTAATTTAGAAGTAGATATACTTGGTCGAGATTGTATACGAATTAGGTTCCTTTCAGAATATTCTTGCTCAGCGACAGATGCTTACCCATAATTTTGAAAGTTGCATAGGTCACTGCGGTATTCAATAAAGGCAATTAGAGTGATCCGGAACGTTACAGGATTTTAGAACATATACTTTTTTCTAACATATTAACTTCCTTGAACACCCATACTCAACACGGATTCAGAAAGTATCATTCTTGTGAAACACACGTAGCTCTTTACACACTTGAAATGATGAGTTTTATCGACAAGGGATCTCAAAACGATTCCATATTTCTAGATTCACTCGCTCACGGTATGGTGGCCCTAATGAATGAGACTATCCCACATCATGTGTCCGTTGAATGGTTCACGATGCAAGACATGAAACCCACTCCCCGCGCCAAATACAACTCCATCATTTGGTTGACCGGGCACTCTGCATGTGCCATCGTTGAACAACAGTTAATAGATGGTGTGGAGTTCATGGGTTATCTGGAGACTACCCACCAACGTGTCAAGTCCTATCGACATTATCACGACCTGTTTGGCCATTTTCTCACGGCAACCTTGGTACATGGGTACCAAAAAGCACTCCACCGCTGATGTTTCCAGTATCGTCAACGTAATAGGTCCTTTTTGTGTCGCTTTTGTGTCATTTTTGTGTCCTTTATTATCTTCCACGATTTGTGGAGGTAAGTATTCCTTTCTCTTAAGGTTTAAGCGGATTTCCTTTTCTTTGGCTCCCCTTAATTACCAAGCATCGGAGAGTCATTTACGTTCTTCATTTCTTCTACCTAGAAGTTGGTTTTGGTTTATTTCCACCTACTGCCAGGGGTGTTTGTTTTAGTTGCATGGATGCTCGCATTCCACAACCTGAGCGGATTCCTTTTCTTTGACACGAAAATGCTTCCTTTTTCTGCTTGGGCCAGATATTTCATCTGTACCGGTACAGTTTCTGCTTCCATTCGCTTACTGTCGCCGGGGTAGTAACGCCCTTGAAGATTTAATAATCATAATTGTTTAAAATTTACACTTGTTTATCTTTGTTCATATTTATTTATTTAATCCTGTTTCTTTCATGTTCACGTAATTCGTTTGGTTGTTATGTGGTGCGAGACAGGATGTTCTGAAGGAGTGGTAGGAGACCCCCCCTCCAAAAAAAAAAAAGTAAATAAGAAAAACGGGAGCAACCCGACACGCGAGTCTCCTCTACAACGGCGCGGCGGTGCGGCGTTCGCGCGCCCTATTCTACTACCGTAGCAGCAGAAGCCACGACAAAATAAATAAATAAATAAAAATATATAAAAAATAAAAACAAAAAATTATGCAACGTCATTCGTCCTGTTTCCCGGGCACTGGACTACTCCAAATGCCGGCACTGGTGTTTTGTTGTCAATGACAACCGACCTTGTCGCAGCGGAGTGGCCGAGTGCATTGAGGCGCTATGCTCCGATGCGCAAAGCCGTTTCCCGTCGGGGGTTCGAATTCCCCCTCGGGCACGGATGTTTGTGCTGTCTTTAGAACAAGTTAGTTTATAAGTAGTATGTAAGTTTAGGGACTAATGATCCTGCAGTTAAGTCCCATAAACATAATGTTTTTCTTCTTTTCATCTTTTTGAGCAACCGACCCCACTTCTAAGGATGCGAGTCGGTTGTGTGCGGAGTGCCGCATTACTTACGGCTTCATATGATGTTTCACCCTAGGGGTGATGACATTTGGTCGACAATAACCTGTACGACGTAACTGGGTGCTGTCATATACCCACTGATTCGAACATCAGGCCGCTGTGACAACTGTATGGCCATGTGCCTGCTAGTAGAGCCGGTCAAAACGGCCGCCACTCCCGCTCGGTTCCCGCAGCGCACGCGCCTCGCTCTCGACGGCTGACGGCGGGTAAAGGGTTGGTAGAGGGGGAGCGATGACGTCACACTCGCGAGAGCGAGACGTTTCGGGCAGGACGAGTCACGATACTCCCGGGTTCTCGTCGCGCCCGCCGGGACGAGCTGAGCGTGGCTGAGCCGCCTCAGCCTAGTCGGCGCACGCCGCCGACTGCGTGATCACACAACGCGCTCGACGTAACCGAGACGAAAAAAGGAGGAAAATACACTTTTTCGATTTTCACGTTGTAAAAATTGTTGATGGTATACAGAATCACGCTACATCGTTTTATGAAATTAGTTTTTCCTTACTAGCTTTGCCTTGCCTGTGAAAAAAATGAAAAGGCTAATTTTCATTCCGCACGAATTTTTAGTTCCGTAACGCTCCTCACTCGATTTTGATAAAAGTATGCGTTTAAAAAATCTGATTTTTGGACCCATTATAGTAAAACATCTTAGCTTTCGTATAAGACATTCATCTTTTCGTAATTCCTAACAGTCGTTTTCAAATGACGCTATTTCTCAAGTATATGCACTTGATTTACAAATCGTGTATTGAAAAAGTTAGATAGCGGGCAGGTTACGGTTCTGTGATATTTAGACCGTATACTACAGCGAGTGAAATGGAGCTAAAAGAACAAAAAAGTTTTTGAAATGGTAATCGCACTGATATTTACCTCCTTTCACAAGTAATTGCGAGTTATCTGAGCGCCCCCGGGCCGCGATCACAAGTCTACGAACTCAGCCTGTGTTGAGCGTAGCGTGAAGCACTGCAGTGCAGAAAAATCTGAATTGCTGGCTACGTTTGTCGGGCCCTCGTGATTTGTTAAAGATCCATAATCAGAGAACAATAATGAACCGATTACAATGGACAACTATCTGCTACGGTTTTACAGCAGATCATACTTGACTTTGAGAGGCATACATCTGGTTTTTTCGATATAATGCAATTCATGGACTTTATATTTCGTGTTTGGAACTAGTAGAGAAGAACAAAGTAATGTAAACTGCGACTTTGCTCTTAATGGACTGAAATAAAATTTTGTGACAATGCAGTTAACGGCTTTCTAGTTGCAGACGAAGGAGAAAGTCAAAAGATATTTATATTTAGTGATGCATCTACTCCTAAGACACAATATATACCATTTCGCTTTTGTAGCTTTCGGAAAATGTGTTCCCACAGGGTGAAAATTATTGTATACAGTGTGTCCGACATAAATGCGGTTCTTTCACGTCTGAGATGAAAGTGAGAATGAACTGATCTGCTTTTAGTAACCTGAGACGAACAACGTTCCTATGAACGTTTTGCTGTATCATTTAAAGACAATTTTCTTTGTCTGCAAGATGGCACTTTCGAATTTTCAACATACGCTGATTTACTTTAGCCTCAGACACTGGAGGACAGGTCACTAAAGGATGAGAAGCGTCTGTCACTCTTTTCTATTTCCTTTTTTTCCGTGGGAAGGGAAGAGCTTGTCCCCAGCTATAAGGAATCCCAACCAACTGTCAGTAGAAGATCGACTGCTGGCCACTTCAAGAATCCAGCTAATAGTTCATTGATTTTATTATATTATATATTAAAAGAATCTACGAAAACTAAACTCAGTCGGACAGACTAAACTACCCGGCTGATTTCCTTCATTTTTGTGTAAAACTAAAGGTATTCATCCACTTTTTCTACACTCAAACGGGATTTCCTTCTGTATATTTCTTATAGGGATGTCCTGGCTGTAAACTAAAGTCATTAGGTCAGGCCGTTCTATCCGACCCATTTCCTTCATTTTCGCTTTAAACGAAAGGTATTTATTCGCAGAGTTGTCATCAAGTATCATAATTAACTTAAGTTTCTCCTTCGTTTACTTTCATTCAAACGCGGGATCCTTCTGTCCTTGCACTGAATATTTTAATCGGTTTGTTTTAGGATATCTGCGGTTCTAAATAAAGTATACAGTTCTCTTTGACCTAACAACACTCAACGGATCAAGATCTTTCATTTGTGCTTTTAAACACTTGCACGGATTGATTCTGAAGAAAACTATGCGTGAACATCAACTTCCATGTCTTCCCAACGTTTTAGCCATTCCACTAACAGTGCGAAGTATTCGCACGGGTCTTATTCGCACGGGTCCTCTATCTTTCCTATATATTAAAAGAATCTATTTTATAATTATAAATGATTTTAAATAAGTGTTTTGATATGAATGTAATAAAACACAATCTTATGTAATATTCTGTATGCTCTTACTATCTATAAAAATATTTTTAAATGGTAAATATTTAATTTTACTTATTTCCATTTCACATGACTGGCCACTAATGCTGCAAAGTATTTGCACAGGTCGCCTAGTTTTATTACTATTGTTCTCACACTGTAGTGAACCGTCGAATTTTATGAAAATAAGAAGTAGGTGGTAATGCACTCATTCCATCCATATAGACTAACATTTAGGAGAGTATTTCCTTCCTTTAACATTCGATATCTTTAATATCCCCGGCGCGAGTCGGCGCCGGCACGAACCGATTGGGGTATGGTGTTGCTTCTGCAGCACAAGTATCACAAGTCTCCAGCCTGTTTTCAGCAGAAGCTTCTCTGCATGATTTTTTTTTCAATTACACTTATGATAATATGTTTATTTTTCTTCTATTACTATTAATTCTGTAATATGAATTTAAAAAATTAAGAAATGTTTAGTTTTTCACATAAGGAAAAACTCTCCTAAATGTTAGTCGAAATTAATGTGATGGGCCCATACCACATATTTCTAATGTGTTTATAATACTATGAGTCACTACAGTGTGCAAACAACAGTAATAAAATTACAAAATCAATTAACAATTAGCTGGCTCAAAGTAGATGGCAGGGAACAAGTACTAGTCACGCCTCTGTTTCCTTCGATCTTCCACTGATGGTGGGTGACAATCTCTTGTTGCTGGCCACAAGCCCACTAATAACGAAAAAACAAATCAACATGAAACAAATGACACCTGCTTCTCATCCTTTACTGATCTGCAGTGTCTGAGGCTAAACTAAATCTGCTAGTTTTCCTTTGATTTAAAGTATAAAAATCTATATGAAAGTACCATGGAGAGAAGGAAAATTGTGAGATTCAGGAAATGTTCATAGAAAAGCACTCCCCATCAGAGAGCTTCCTAACAAAATAAATAAAAATTCTGAGAACTATGTAGAGTTCTTTGAAAGTGGAGATGAGCTGAAACATAGTACAGCGTGTACCACATAAATCTGGCACACCTGACGTACCCCCATGGCCATAAGTTGCAGCATCCCTTATCAGGAGGTAACTAAATGTTTTTAATTTTACTGTTATGTAAACCTACTTTAGTCTCGGTCTGAGGGATAGCGCTTTTATGTGAGACACTGTATATAAATTGTTTCACCTTGTGGTAGAACATTTTCTGGGAGTTACAAAAGCGAAAATTAAGAGAAGGTTCAAACGTTTGTTAAGCGTAAGGGACTTAACTTACAAACTACTTACGAATTACCTTATACTAAAGACGACACAAATATCCATACCCTAGGGGGGGGATTCGATCTCCCGACCGTAGCGGCCTTGCAGACTGTGACTGGCGCGCCGCAGTCCCCTCGGCTGGCTTAAGACGAGGCTAAATAGTGTAATGTTAGGTGTAGATGCATCAATAAATGTAAGTATATTTTTGGGTTTCTTTCCTTTATTATCCTCAACTAGAAAGTCATTGAGTAGAATTTCAGAAATTTTATTTCAGTCCATCAACAGCAAATTCGCAGTTTACATTAATTGTTTCTTCTCTTGTAGTTTGAAACACGAAATATGTATTCCATCAATTGTACAATGTGGACAACAAACTACTTGTATACCTCTTAAGTGAAGTATTACCTTACATAAAACCATAGCAGATCATTGTCCATTGTAATCGGTTGCCACCCAAGAAAAATTAGGGTCTAGCTATTTTCTGGTTAAGAATTATTAACACATCACGAGGGACCAACATACGTGGCCAGCAAATAATTTTTTCGGCACTGCAGTGCTTCACGCCTCGTTCAACACACGCAGAGTTCGTGGGCTTGTGGTCGCGGCATGATGCCGCTCAGATAACTTACAATTACTTGTGAAAGGAGGTAGATATCAGTGCGACTACCATTTCAAAAACTTTTCTGTTCTTTTAGCTCCATTTCACTCGCTGTAATGTATGGCCTAAAATGCATAGTACAGTATGCTGCCAGCTATCGAACTTTTTCAATACACGATTTTTAAATCAACTGCGCATACCTGGCAAAAAGCATCATTTAAAGACGATTGTTACAAATTTCGAAAAGGTGAATGTTTTATTGGAAAGCTAAGATGTTGTACTACCCTGTGTCCAAAAATCAGATTTTTTAACCGAATACTTTCATCAAAATCGAGTGAGGAGCTTTATGAAACTGAAAACTCGTGTGGAATGAAAAGCAGACATTTTATTTTTTCACAGGCAAGGCAAAGCTTGTAAGGAAAAAATAAGTTAATAAAACGATGCGATGTGGTCTTATATACCGTCAAAATTTCTTACAACTTGAGAATCGAAAAAGTTGTTTTCCCCCTCTTTTTCGTCTTGGCACATCCCCTCTCGGCTCGGCCCGGCCGGCAGTGTGAACGCACCGTCGTAGACGTGTGCCGGACGGGCGCAATAATGAACAGCGTCGTGAGGGGGGCTGGCCGTGCGCATGCGCACTGCTGTCGGCTGTTCTACATGCCACCCGGGAGTACCGAGTCTTCTCGCTCCCGAGACTGCATTATCGGCACGGCCGGCTCCCGGGTACGGCGGTCTCGCCAGGCGGTCCCGCTGGCGGGAACGAGCGGGAGCCAGGCCGCGTTTGACGGCCTCTACCTGCTAGTTGCACAATACGTCCATCCCGCTTCAGGAAGTCCAATGATGTGGCGCCTGGAAAATGCATGCAGCTGACTGTTCGACTATCTAACGCGTCTGCAAGTTATCTTTGGTGCTTCACAGTGTACGTAAAAGTCTTGTTTCACTGTCTGACTCATGGAAGTGACTGGTACAAAGTTCGCAGCAACAAGGCGATGATATCACAAATGCACTCTGGTATTCGTTCTACACATTACACTACCGAAATGGGTTGCTACTGAACTACCACCTTAACAACCAAACCTGTTGCAATTTGAATGAGCCGCTCTGAGATAACGTAGTGCGACATCTTGGGACGCGAAGCATGTTCGTCACCTCAGCAGGCAAGGTGATACCATCTTTTTCGACATTCGAGGTTCGACACTCATCGAATTCCTCGAGCACAGGAAACCATTAACAGTGATGTGTACTATGAGAAACTCCGTAGCCTACCCAAGACCATCAAGAGCAAACTGTCTGGGCGTCTTAAGGAGGAAGTGATTCTGCTTCATGATAACGCGCGTCCACACGTTTCCAGGTTCACACGAAGTATACTGGCCAAAGGTATTGAATTAAAATTTATGCTATGGCCGGGATTCGAACCTGGAACCTCCTACTCACTACGTAGGTGCTTTAGACCACTCAGCTAACACAGCTTTGCAGCCAAAGCGACTACATGGACTGTCTTAAAGCACGTCTCCCTCCACACCACATACTTTAATTCCGCCTCATGTTCCCTGTGAAATGCGTATCGTATTGCCAGGGCTCTCCTACATTGGAATAGCACCAAAGAACGGAAATAGGAACTATGCCGCCTTGTTCCCAGGCCGAGGTGATATAAATATCAACAAATAATGCAATTCCTTGAGATATCATTGTCTCGTTATACTAAAGGTATTAAACATAAGTAGAGGCATTGAATTAAAATTTATGCTGCGGCCGGGATTCGAACCTACAAAGCAATGCTATGTTAGCTGAGTGGTGTAAAGCGCCTACCTAGTAAGTAGGAGGTCCCAGGTTCGAATCCCGGCCACAGCATAAATTTTAATTCAATGCCTCTAATTATGTTTAATACCTTTGGTATCAGGAGACAATGTTGTCTCAAGGAATTGTATTATTTGTTGACATACTGGCCAAGTTCAAGTGGGACAGCTTGAGCATCCGCCCTACAGCCCGGACATGTAGCCCTGTGACTTACATCTGTTTGGTCCACTAAAAAAAACAAAAAAAAAAAAAAAAAAAAAAAAAAAAAAAAAAAAACAACCTGGATTTTGTCATAGGAACTCTAAACAGTGGGATAGTTGTGTTCAGGCCTGTGGTGATTTCACCTCAATAATGACTTCAGTTATACCCACAATGTCGTTTCGTGTCTTCATGTCAACTCCCCTCGTATATTTATCAACGGGAGTTTAGCGGATGTAGGCGGCTGTAGTTGTCAACCATTTGTCCTGTTTCATATTTTTACCCATCCCTTTTCCTCCTCATCTTTCAAAGAAAACCTTTATTAACTGTAAGGAAAATTACTTTCCTGCACATAACTGAAGAGTAATTAAAGTACCAAGACAGCTTGTACTTGTAGAAAGTCTTCAGTGTTATTAATTCTAAAATGTTCAAATGTTTGTAAATCTATCGGACTAAACTACTTGGTCATTAGTCCATCTTACAAACTACTTAAACTAAGGTAAACCAACCTAAGGACAACACAAACACCCATGCCCTAGGCGGGACTCGAAACGCCGACGGCGAACGGCCGCGCGCACTACAACACGACGCCCCAGTACGAACAGCTAATCAGCCGCGGCTTATTAATTTTAATAAGAAATATTTGTTGTCAACTCGTATCGTCCTGTTGGAAGGTGCACACAATTTAAGTTTGTTTAGTTTACGTTTTGGAAATAAATAGCAAAGAAAAAGTAATTATTGCACCAAATTAAAGACGTCACTTTTCACACAGAGAGACAGGTTCCGCTCATTGTTTAACCACTGTGCAAATGGCGGCCGAGTAAACGTTGGTTGCCTCAAGAAGCGCTGTAACTTGTATGTTAGCCACTCTACGAAACTGAATCTCGTTGTGTGGTGGTCATCCTGTGTTTACAGTTGCGACGTTTACTCAGAGCGTGGAAGACGAAACCCGGCTCTCGGAAATCGTATTTCATTGTCGTGTTGACATGAAACGGTATTGCTAGCCCGGTCAAACATTTGTTTTCCATTCGAGAGTTTATTACACAAATGCTATATCGTCTCGTCAAATAATCATCACAATGGCTGTTTCTCTTCAATGAAATATGGCAGGCAGCAAATTAGTGCTCAATCTTATAACTTCTTCGCTGCGCAAAATGTCACACCGTCCTGATCAGACGAAATTTTTTAAAAACAAGACGTAACATGGTAATCCGAACACGTTTCAAATATGGTTGTACGTTTACAAAGAACCAAATATCCACTATGAAAGAGGAAATCCGGTAGTTAGAACCTCAATTTCAGAATCGATATTTCGAGTGTTTACCTTCAGCGGTATTGAGACCCGCTCGGTTAGTCGTGCGGTCTAAAGCCGTCGGCACACGGAGCGTGTCTGTGAACGAGTGTGACCAACGTGGCGAGTTTTTGACGTCACAACGTGCGAACCGTACGTTGGCGAAGCTTTCCCAACGTGTAGGACTGTATCAAGCATGCCAGATATTCCATAACGTGCGTCTGAACGATCACCAATAAGGTGGGAGAACGCCACCGACGTCACACCACATGGCTATCCGGGGAGGGGGGCAACTCCTTTCGGTAGAGAGATGAAGACGCAATATTGGCCATCGTATTTCATGGGATTTATATATACAACTTAGTTACTTTTACTTGCTTTGAAATGTCATACATTCATAAGACCTGAGTAAACTGAGAATCTCTCGAAAACCGGTCATTAGAGGTACTATTTGTTGGATTCAATGACTGGAAACGTCTTACATGTGGTTAAAAAATTTCCGTATTACAGTTATCTGCCGTTTCAAGGCAAGGCGGACTGAAGATCTATCAACATGAATTGTTCTTTACATCATTTGTTGTAATTACATGTCAGCAACCGACATACCTACCAGTAGTGTATACAAAAGGACACAGTTGCGTTAGTAGCTCTAGCGTAGGCAGCAAAGTCGTGGACTTTGAAATAGAAGCTGTTCTTTGGCGTTTGTTCAAGGCTCCTTGGAAGCTAATATTTTTTCCTTCTTATATTCGGATTTTCTGATAGACTCAAAGACTTTCTTATAAATTTCATAGAAGTATGCTACATAATATTCAATGCTGTTTTGTTCTGGTGCCGGCCGCGGTGGCCGAGGGGACTGAGGCGCTTCAGTCACGGTCTGCACGGCCACTACGGTCGGGGGTTCGAATACCCCCTCGGGAATGGATATTTGCGCCGTCCTAGTTCGTAAGTAGTTCATAAGTAGTTTGTAAGTTTAGGGACTGATGAACCCGTAGTTAAGTCCCATAAGATTTACAAACATTTGAACATTTTGTTGTTGTTGTGGTCTTCAGTCCGCAGACTGGTATGATGCAGCTCTCCACGCTAATCTGTCCTGTGCAAGTCTCTTCATTTGAGAATACTTTCGGCAGCCTACATCCCTTTGAATCTGCTTACTGTATTCGTCCCTCGGTCTCCCTCTACGATTTTTACCCCCACACACTTCCTTCTAATACTAAGTTGACGATTCCTTGATGTCTCAGGATGTGTGCCACCAACCTATCCCTTCTCTTAGTCAGAATACGCCAGAAATTCCTTTTCTCCCCAATTGTGTTGAGCACCTCCTCATTAATTACGTGATCTACCCATCTAATTTTCATCATTCGTCTGTAGCACCACATTTCAAAAGCTTCTATCATCTTTTTATCTGAACTCCTTACTGTCCACGCTTCACTTCCATACAATGCTACACTCCAGACAAATGCCTTCAGAAAGGACTTCCTAACAGTTAAACTAATATTGGATGTTAACAAGTTTTGCTTCTTCAGAAACGCTTTTCTCCCCATTGCCAATCTGCATTTTATATCTTCTTTACTTCGGCCATCAGATGTTATCTTGCTAGCCAAGTAACAAAACTCGCCTACTACTTTTATTGCCTCATTACCTAATTTAATTCCTTCAGCATCGCCTGATTTACTGACGCTACATTCCATTATCCTTGTTTTACTCTTGTTGATGTTCATCTTATAAACTCTTTTCAAGACATTGTCCATTCCATTCAATTGCTCTTCCAGATCCTTTGCGGTCTCTGAAACGATTACTATGTCATCGGCAAACCGCAAAGTTTTTATTTCTCCTCCCTTAACTTTAATTCCCTCTCCAAATTTTTTCTTGCATTCCTTCACTGCTTGCTCAATGTACAGATTGAACAACAATGGCGAATGGCCACAACCCTGTCTTACTCCCTTCCCAATCTCTACGTGCCTTTCATGCCCTTCGACTCTAATAACTGCTGTTTGGTTTTTGTAGAAGTTGAGTATAACTCTTCTATCCCTATATTTTACCCCTGCTACCTTCAGAATTTGGAACAGTATATTCCAGTCGACATTGTCAATAGCTTTCTCCAAAACTACAAACGCTAAAAACGTAGGTTTGCCTTTCCTTGGCCTATCTTCTAAGATAAGTCGTAACATGAGTATTGCCTCCCTGGTTCCAACATATCTCCTAAACCAAACTGATCTTCCCCAAGGTCGGATTCCACCAGTTTTTCCATTCGTCTGTAAATTATTCGTGTCAGTATTTTGCAACCATGACTTATTAAACTAATAGTTCTGTAATTTTCACATGTGTCTGCACTTGCTTTCTTTGGATTTGGAATTACTATATTCTTCTTGAAAACAGAGGGTATTTCCCCTGTCTCATATATCTTGCGTACTAGGTGGAACAATTTCTAACGATATCAGCAGTTCAAATGGGATGTCATCTATTCCAGGGGCCTCTGTCAAATTCTTCTCGCAGTATAGTATCTCCTCTCTCATCTTCCTCTACATCATCTTCCATTTCTAGAACACTGCTTTCAAGTTTATTTCCTTTGTACAGACCTTCTATATATTCCTTCCACCATTCAGCTTTCCCATCTTTGCTTAGTACTGGTTTTCCAACCGAGTTCTTGATATTCATACCGCTACTTTTTTTGTCTCCAAATGTCTCTTTTATTTTCCTGTAGACGGTATCTATCTTTCCCCTATTTATCCATTCTTCTACGGTCTTGCATTTCTCTTCAAGCCACTCCTGCTTAGCCAGTCTGCACTTCCTGTCAACCTCATTTTTCAGACATCTGTACTCCTTTTTGCCTTCTTAATTTGCTGAATTTTTATATTTTCTCCTCTCATCAAAAAAATTGTCTCCTGGTCTCTTCCATGTATACAGCCTTCTTTCGTGATGTTTAAACCAAGTGTTGGTGATCATTAAATTGTGCTCTGCACAGAATTCTACCAAGCTATTTCCTCTTTCATTCCTTTTTCCCAGTCCGTATTCACCTACTACATTTCCTTCTCTTCTCTTTCCTGCGACCGTGTACCAGTCCCCCATCACAATCAAGTTTTCATGTCCCTTAATTTTCTGAATAATTTCTTTTATCTCCTCATACATTTGTTCGATATCATCATCATCATCGGCAGAGCTAGTTGGCATATACGCTTGTACTACTTTAGTCGGTGTTGGTTTTGTGTCTATCTTTACTATGATAATGCGTTCACTACGCCGTTCATAGTAACTTACCCGCCTTCCTATTTTTCTTATTCATGCTATGTAAACATAAGTACGCATCCTCTGAGGAGTGAGTTTGTGAGACTCGTTTAATGAACACGAAAGTTTGCACCTCACTTAGAGTAAAATACGCACTTTTCTGTTTCACGTATTGCATTTTACGTGTTTTTAACATTCTTCTACTGAATAGTAACATTGACTGTGGAAGAATGATCTTTAAGTTTTACTAAAAAGCAAGACTGTTGCAATAATGTTCGCCTCAGGTGAAGGCCTTTGCAGTTTTATATCGCACAGTTTGTCATGAAAAGTTTATAAATCGTTGCACTTATTGACGTAACATGCAATTTTTATGAGTCTTAAGTTCATAAATATTTCGTTGTTACTTATGTAGACCTATATAACAGAAACAACGAACACATGCACTGTGGTGTCGCTCAAGTACAAAGTGCGCGCCACCCACTTTCGCCGCGCGCCGCCATGCACGCACGGCGCGGCGTTCTTACGACGACAGCCACGAGCGCCCTCTGCTACAACGCCGCTCGTGGCCACCACTGAAGGACATCGGTCACTTCGGACTGAGATAGCAACGAGTTAGGACCTTCGTAATCAGATAGGCACCAGTGAAGACTTTGCTATCGTACAGGCACTAGGCAGGCCTCTAACAACTATGTATCAACATTCTGCAGTACTATGTAAAAGTTAAGTATTGTTACATTCTGTGCAATATATATCTCTTTCTAATTTACTCTAGTGTTTGTAGTTTCTGGCTGCTCCCCTCCGTACCTGCACCGGCGTGCTATTTTTGTTCCTGTGTCGGGCTCATTCCACTCGGCCACCGACACCTACGACGAGGCTGGGACACAAAAGCGGCGACGAAGTTGGGACACAAAATGCACAAGCGAGGAAGTTAGCGATTTAATAGTGGTAAAGGAGTGATTCCACTCTTTTGGTTACGTAAACAGTGTGATTCCAGAACCTGATATCGCCGACAACTGTCGCTGGAGCGCGCTACGGTCGCGTGTAGCTTAAAGCCCTGTATAGAGCTTTAGTGTAGCTCGTAGAGGCACACGTCTCTTGTGCACAAGTGGCGCCATCTCTGAGTGTTGAGCCACACGTTGGATTCTGCACGTTGAACCCACAAGTTCAGACACACGCTCCGTCTGCCGACGGCTTTCCGAGACGGGGAGGCGTACCGGCCCCGGATCGAATCCGCCCGGCGGACTAACGAAAGCGGTCGGAGTGCCGGCCATCCTGGATGTAGTTTTTAGGCGGTTTTCCACATCCTCATAGGTGAACACCGGGCTGGTCCCCAAGTCCCGCCTCAGTTACACGATTCGCAAACATTTCGTAACACTTTACACTTTCCCACACGCATAACACTACACGCAGACATTTAGGGTACACTTCTCTCCTGGCGGCAGGAATGGCATGTGTTGGAAAAGGCCAAAGAGAGAGAGACAGACAGACCATAAGCAGTATTGAGAAATCGGTTTATATAACCGGTTGTGGTTGCTCCTTCTCGACGTGAGTGACTGTTCTGATCTGCCTCCACACTGAAATTGATACTCTGTTAGAGCTTTATTTACTCGAGCTTTATATTTATTTGTACAATGTCATTTGAATTGAAGAACTCTATCTTTTTTAAATATCTTCTTCTATCATAATAAGTACTACAGTATTTGCCGGCCGCGGTGGCCTAAGGGTCTGAGGCGCTCGGGCATGGATATTTGTACCGACCTTCGTGTAAGCTAGATCATAAGTAGTTTGTAAGTTTAGGGACTGATAACCCCGTAGTTAAGTCCCATAAGCTCTACAAACATTTTGAACTACTGTATTTCTTCTGTCTGCCTTCAAAGCCAGAGAATTATGGGTTTAATGTTTTACTAATATTGTCACCTAGCGGTCTCGTGGGTCGTAGCTAGTTGATGGAAGAACACAGGATTGAATTCAGCGACGATTTATTAAGCGCACAAGACCAAAGAGAATACGGCCGGGGGCTTACGAATAATATATATTCTAACAGAAAATTCTGGAACATTAGTTTTCGATACATATCGAAAGAAATAGAACTCGATATTCCAATTAAAATGTACAAAAAGGTCGGGTCTTGAATTCGGAGTACAACCATTTATCCACCGCAGCAGACTGCCGCTGTCTTTCCGCCTCGTCTGTTGCATCGCTCCTTCCTCAGGAGAACAGCGCCTCGATGTTCATATCTTCTTGCTGCGGGCACAGTCGTCAGCCCTGCATCTGCAGCTCCAGATAACTGGTGTTCGTTCGACATTACCACTAGTTGGCTTTTACCTTGTTCAGTCGTGCTGGAGCATCCAATATATCCAGAGCCGTAGCCTCTCTGTACGGCTTCATTCGCAGGATATGAACCGGGTCCCTAAACTTCTACATCTACATAGATACTCTCCACATCACATTTAAGTGCCTGGCAGAGGGTTCATTAAACACTTTCATAACCTGTCTCTACCGTTCTATTCTCTAATAGCTCGCGGGAAGAAAGAACACGTAAATCGTTCCATTTACGATCTGATTTCTCTTATTTTATTTGGATGGTCATGTATCCCTATATAGGTGGGTCTAGCAAAATATTTTCACATTCATAAGTAAAAGTCGGTGATTGAAATTTCCCAAATAGATCTGGCCGCAACGAATAACGTCGTTCTTTTCATGATTTCCACTTAAAATCGTGCAACATTTCCGTGACCCTTTCCTCCTTGTAACGTGATAATGCGAAACGAGCTGCCCTTCTCTGAATCTTCCCCATGTCTTCCGTCAGTCCCACATGGTGAGGGTCCTACACTGGGCAACAGTACTCCAGGAGAGGACGCACAAGTGTGATGTAGGCAGTCTCTTTGGTGGAGCTGGTGCATCATCGAAACATTCTGCCAATGAAACGTAGTTGTTCGTAATTGTAACTCCAAGGTATTTGGTAGAATTTACTACCTTAAGGTTTCACTGATTTATCGTGTAATTGAAGTTCAGCGCATTTCTTTTAGTGGTCATGTGTATTACTTCACACTTTTCATTATTTAGTGTAAATTGACAATATTTGCACCATGTAGGAATTTTATCTAAATCGCTTTGCAGTTTCTTTTGATCATCTTTTGACTTTACTACCGATAAACGACAGCATCATCCGCGAACAGTCAACGAGAGCTATTCTACAGACGATTCTCAGCGCACGAGTAAACGAGTTTAATTTGTGAACAAAGTATGCGAAAATATTTGTCCGTTGTCACCCATTCCTTATTAAAATTCCCCTCATTCACTGAAGTATTTTTCGCAAAGTTACTGTATGTTTGATCTTCAAACAACTGAAAGTACTTATCGTCTTCCAGCTATTTCTTTTTTATATATTAAAGCAGGAGTGGCTAGAAGGCAAATGCAAGGATGTAGAAGAATGTATAAGTAGGGGAAAATAGATACAGCCTACAGGAAAATAAAAGAGATATTTGGAGATAAGGAAAACAGCTCTATGAATATCAAGAACACAGATGGAAAACCAGTTCTCAGCAAAGAAGAGAAAGCTGAAACGTGGAAAGGGTATATAGAGAGGCTCTACAAAGGAAATGAACTTAGAGACGTTGTTGTAGGAAGGGAAGAGGAAGTAGATCAAGATGAAATAGGAGATACTATACTGAGAGATGAATTTGACAGAGCTCTGAAAGACCTAAGTCGAAACAAGGCCCCTGGAGTAGATGACATTCCCTCAGAGCTACTGAAGTCTCTGGGAAAACCAGCCATGAAAAAACTATTTGAACTGGTGTGTAGGATGTATAAGACAAGCGAAATACCCTCACACTTTAAGAAAAATGTTATAATTCCCATTCCAAAGAAAGCAGGCGCAGACAGGTGTGAAAACTACAGAACCATCAGTTTAATAAGTCATGGTTGCAAAATATTAACACTAATTATTTACAGAAGGATGGAAAACCTGGTAGAAGCCGACCTCGGGGAAGATTAGTTTGGATTCAGAAGAAATGTAGGAACACGGGAGGCAATACTTGCTTTACGGCTTATCCTAGAAGATGGATTAAGGAAAGGGAAACCTAAATTTCTAGCTTTTGTAGATTTGGAGAATAAACTCTTTCAAGTTCTGAAGCAAGCAGGAGTAAAATATAGAGAGCATAGGATTATTTACAACTTGTACAAAAACCAGACAGCAGTTGTCAGAGTTGAAGGGCATGAAAGGGATGCAGTGGTTAAGAAGGGAGTAAGACAGGGTTGTAGCCTTTCTCCAATGTTATTCAATTTGTACATTGAGCAAGCTATAAAGGAAAGCAAGAAGAAATTTGGAGAAGGAATTAAAGTTCAGGGGGAAGAATTAAAAACATTGCGTTTTGCCGACGACATAGTCATTCTGTCAGAGACAGAAAAGGATCTACAAGAGCAGTTGAACGGAATGGACAGTGTGCTGAAAGGTGCGTATAAGATGAACATTAGAGTAAAACAAGGGTAATGGAGTGCTGTCTTAGAAAATCAGGTGATGCTGAATGAATTAGCTTAGGTAACGAAACAATAAAGGAGGTAGATGATTTTTATTACTTTGGCAGTAAAATAACAAATGATGGTCGCAGTACAGAGGGCATAAAATGCAGAATGGCAATGGGTAGGGAAGCGTTCTTGAAAAAGAGAAATTTGTTAACATCGAATATAGAGTTAAGCCTAAGGAAGTCCTTTCCGAAAGCATTGGTGTGGAGTGTTGCCTTTTATGGGAGTGAGACATAGACGATAAACAGTGCGGACAGGAAGAGGATAGAGGGTTTTGAAATGTGGTGCTACAGAAGAATGCTGAAGATTAGGTGGGAGGATCGCGTAAATAATGAGAAGGTACTGCACAGAATTGGAAAGAAAAGGAATTTCTGGCATATCTTGAGTAAAAGAATGGATCGATTGGTATGACACATTCTTAGACATCAAGGAATCGTGAATTTAGCATTGGAGGGTAGTGTGTGGGGGAAAACCTCAGAGGAAGACCAAGAGATCGCTATAGTAAACAGATTCAGACAGATGTAGGTTGCCGTTCTTATGTAGAGATGAAAAGGCTTGCTCAGGATAGGGAATTGTGGAGAGCTGCATCAAACCAGTCTCCGGACTGAAGACTAAAACAATAACATATTAAATCACCACATTCATTGTTAAATGAAAAATATGTATTCAGTATTCTGTTATAACACACAAGAGATATAACACAAATCACAGACAGCCAAAAACCAGTTATATCACGTAATAACGTCAATAAACGTTTTAAAATATCTCAAATCAAATGTTTGTATAGCTTATGGGACTTAACTACGGGGTCATCAGTCCCTAAACTTACAAACTACTATTCAACTAGCTTATCCTAAGGACGGCACAAATATCCATGCCCGAGGGGGGATTCGAACCCCCTGCCGTAGTGGCCGTGCAGACCGTGACTGGAGCGCCTTAGTCCCCTCGGCCACCGCGGCCGGCTTAAAATATCTACTGGTGTACTGCTTTGAATAATAATTTAATTGTAAACTCTTCGTACAACAAAACTGAGAAATAACTCGACTAACGATACTTCATATCAATAGTACTAAATAATGGGATAAAACGAAATGTACGTTTGCTTTTAGATTTCTCGGAAATAAAAGTTTACCAAGCAATTGCCCGCAAGTTGACCCAGACTTAACAGTTCCCGCATCTCATTACCAGTACGACAACTGGTGGCTTTCATTGTGTGGTTCATATGCCAACTTCGTAGGTCACCAGAACAACGTACAATAATCTCTACTGCAGTTCACGCTTACGTGAGCAAAGTAAATCCGATGTAGCGACGGTGCGTCCTCATTAAAAGTTGTCTGCGGGGGAGGAACAAAGCTACGGTATTCCGCGAAATCTATTCATTCAGTTGCTTGGAAACTGTGCGACCAACACGAAGGGAAAAGACTATTCATAGTTATGCCTGTTAAGATGACACGTATTGCGCATACTGCTTTAACCGTATCGTGACACTTATATTGATGATAAAACGTTTATGCTTTAGCTCGTGTTTCTAATATTACAGCAACGATAATTTGTGAAGCTGTAAATAGAGGGGGTTAATTAAAAGCATTCATAGATGGCGCGAAATGGACATGGAATTGGTTCGGAAATGGTTAACTCGTCTTGGAACGAGTACCTTTTTATAAAAGCAACAATCCAAAAAATTCCGTGCTCGAAACTCAGCTCGTGGTGGAGAAACCAGCACTACCGAAACCATTACTGAATTTATGTGCAGTTTCCATCAGCCCTAAACATTTATGATTCAGTTAACGCGGCCGTGAGTACTCGCAGTTATTGAGCGCCAGGGTAATGGCTTTCTCTCTTTTGGCCACTCGCTGGATAACCACGAGAAAAGTATTTCGCAGAGAAATTTTAACCCGTTTTGTCTCTTCACACAATGGCTATAAATTACAGGGCGCAGAGGTGGAGTAATGATGTGTGTCTATTATAACAGTGCTACTGATGATTACTTCAAAAATATTTTAAGTGTTGTCACGTATCGTTTGGGAGATTTGTGGAAGCAAACATAATTTTATATCAACATATAAAAAAGTTCGGAGATTCGTATCGTACGTTGCAATTTCCTTTGTATTTGAAGAGTATACACTTATTTCGCATTTCTAAAATACGAAGCAGTAAAACTCTTAGTTTCCTTTGAGAGATACACTAATCTAATGAGCAGTTTGAATCCCACTTGGAACGCGTGTGCTCAGGCGCCGTGTTTATATAAACTGGGGAAATGTTCAGCAGTCAGAGGTTAATAATATGTTTATTGTAGATCTAGATTTCAACAACTGCATGGCTATTCTCAATGCTAATAACATATATATGGATACATTACAATATGACGGATGCATGAAGCAATGCATATTACGGCTTTACAAGATATCACAGAATAATTCCTATAGTAATATGCCGGTAAGTTGCCGTACAGATCACCATAAAACTGTCATATACGAACAGATCGAAATGGACTGCCCATGTCAGTATTTCTGTTCATGCTGAGTCCATTGTTTACAATGATTACACGGACAAGTTCGGTATATGTCACAATGGCGTGCAGAACCTACTGTAAATATGTTGTTTAGAGTACAGTACATACTGCAGGATGTGCCACTTGTTTTTTGGAATATCGGATTAAAAAAAGTTGCAAGAAATGTTGTTCACCTCGAAGAGGAACATCCAATAACATAAAGCTCAAGCTCGACCACCCGTCCCCATCCCCTTACACCAACCCCGGGAGCGGGGAGGGGGGAGGGTAACTTTGAAACCTTAAATAGGAACTCCAATGTTTTAATTGCAGATCTGGATTCTCCGTGCAAAAATATGTAATATTTTTGTGTGAATTTTTTTTTTCATGACAGATGGCAGTGTAATTGGCAAAAAGGAACGAAGTTGAAAATTGTTGAAAAACGATATCACAAACAAATAAACCTCAGATTAGGAAAATCGAAATACAGTTTTTGCAATTTTTGATAATGCTATCATGTGACACCTCCCATAATGGAATGAAGCACATAACTTGATCATGCTCTCAGCCTGTGGTCAGACTGTTCATTGTACTTCAATGATTCAAACTGTACACATCTCTATCCTCATGCTCCCTAAACCCGACAAATCCCCATCCTAGACCACCGTCCCATCAGTCTTACCTCCGTGTGCAGCAAGCTCTTGGAAACCATCCTCTCCCACCGTATCCAACAACACCTCTGCCAGCACCAGTTCCTCCCCCTTTCCCAATGTGGCTCCCGACCTACCTTCTCTACCGATGACCAGCTCCTTCGCTTCACCCATCTCCTCTCCATCCAGCTTAACTCCCATCGCTCCACTATCTTTGTCTCCCTCGATATCGAGAAAGCCTATGACCATGTATCGTAGTCCTGTCTCCTTTTCAAACTCCAGTTCTATGCCATTTCCATTAACTATGTCCACCTGATCGCTTCCTCCCTCACCCATTCCCCCCTCCTGTGTCACTGTCTGTAACTCAACTCCTCCTTCTTCTAGCCCTCCCCCAGGGTGCCTCGAGGCTCTGTCCTCTCTCCCCTCCTTTACCTCATCTACTCCCCAGTTACGCCCAAACCACAGTCTCCCGTCCATCTCCTGCAATATGCTGACCACACTGCCTTCCTAGCCCTCTTACCCTCCCCCCCTCTTGTCCACTCCCAGCATTTGCTCCATATCACCTCATCAAGTCCCCTGCATGGTGCGACTGGTGACTTCTCTCCATCATTCCTGACAAATCCCAGGCAATCATCATAGGTCGAACCATCCCTTCCTTCCGCCTCTACAACTTCTACCACATCTTCCATGATCATCCCAACCGCCACATCCCCACCCTAAAATTCCTTGCCCTCACCCTAGATCGATCTCTTTCCTGAACCCCCCCCCCACCTCCTCACTGTCTATCAGAAAGCCATATCCTTCGTCAAACTCGTCACCGGCTGGACATGAGGACTCAACCCCTCCACTATCCTGTACGCCTACTGATTCCTCATGCATAATATCCTCTTCAGCTTCCGTCCCGCTTGGGTTTCCGCTCCTCCTACCTATTACAAGACCCTCCAAATCCTTGGCACCACGCTCTGCACCTTGCCAACTGCATCCTCTGTGATCTCACCGCGTTCCCTCACCTCCTGCGGTACCTTGAACACATCTAGATGCTTTATACCAACTGTAAAATAGATTCCTGTAACCCTCTGGTCCACCCCATCTTCATCAATCCTGGGCCTCTGCCACGCCTTCACCACTGCATCCCTCCCGCCCTTCACCAGCACACTCTCCACATTCTCTCCCAGGTTAACATCTGCCACCTCTCCCAGGTTAAGTTCCATCACCTCTCCCTACCGGATCCTGTCCTCCCTCCTGCATTCTATCCCTCCCACCAATCCTGACCTCTCCCTGTGGATGCAACGCCTCCTCTCACCCCCTCCTCTTCTTTTCCTTCCAACTGCTTGGCTGTCCCCCTCCCAACCTTGGTGTCTCTTCCCCCCAGGTCCCTTCCACCCCCTCCTCCCGCGCTTCCCACACTCCCCCTCCCTTCCTATGCGTGATCCTCAGTGTCGTCGTTTTAAACAGTGCTTCGTTCAGTGTTAGTATCTTCAGTGCGTTTTTAATCAGTGCGTCCACCGTCCACAAACAAGTGTCGCTGGCGTACATTTTAACTAGTGTCTCCGAGTGTTCTTCGTCGTGTCCAGTGACCTGATTTCTCAATGTGATTTTAACGCCACCGTGGCACAAGTTTTGAAACTGACTACATGTTTTTATCATCTATCTACTGTGTACGTTCGTCAATTACTTCTGCTTGTCAAGAATTTTAATACTCCATAATTTGTCATTTCATTGTTCTTTTAAATTCATAACGTCCATCTTTAAAATATTCTCTCGCCTAAGCTGCTGCTAGCCTGCTGGCTGTGTGGTTAGCACTCAAATAACAATAAAAGAAAAAATAACCATCTCTATGCAATCGTTGCACGATGTTGACCGCTGCAGAGAGAGTAGGTACTTCTTTGTACTTTGAGGCTCATAAAAACGTTCAAGGAGCTCGTCAAAGATACTCTAATCTGTTCACTGATAAGACTGTTCCTTTTCCAACGACTTTTCGCAGTATTTTCCAGCTGTTTGCTGAAACTGGAAATGTTAAACCTAGAGAAAGAGTTCAATGTCTATTTGTTCGAGAATTACCGTTTTTCAGAATTTTTCAACTCATTCTTATTTTTGCCTATTACAGCACCATCTATCATGAAAGGAAGAACTTGTTTCAAACAAAAGTTACATTATTTTCACGGGGAATCCGAATATGTAAAAAAATAGAGGTTCCTTTTTAAGATATGTCACCCCCTTCCCGCCAACGGGGCTGGTGCAGAGGAAGCTGAGCATTATGTTTACGTATGTCCCAATTCGAGTTGAAGAAGTTTTACTGCAACATTTCTTAATCCAGTTTGTATTTTTCAAATATTCCGAAAAACAATTGAAGTGCTTCACCCAGTATTTACAATTAAAGGCAATACAATAGCAGACATATAGAAACATGGAAGGAAAGAATTGTGAAAGGTAATTAAAGTTTTAAATTCATAGGTAAGTAATAAACTTCTGTGACGTACATTACACTTTTTAATCAATAATATCGAATTCAATATTTGGTCACCACAGAAATTATTCGTAAGTTAAAAGTGCTTCCTCATCAACTATAATATACTTTTACACTTTCTGTATGCCAGTAATTGTTTTCTGGTTATAGGCACTTCCTCCAAAACATATGCCTGAGAAATTTTCTTTCTGAAGCTATTATGTATCTAAGGATTGGGAAGTGCTATTCGTATATTTAAGCAATCCACCAATACATGTATATGCTTCTACAAGACCCGTTTTGAGCACTGAATAAGTCAATTCCCTGAATAAGACGGGGTAAAAGATGATCTTTCCCCCCAGGAGTAGTACTTACAGGTTTTGTTTTACGATACAGGTTTTATTCCAGAAGGGTGGCCACCAGGCACTGAAATTGAGAATTTAAGCGGGTACCACGATGTGCTCACAGAGCCGAGGATGACTTCTGAACCCAGGCAGTTGGAATCATTAATGCCGATATCAGCAACGACTTGCGGCAGGTTGTACCCGGTATCGCCGCCGGCAGAGCCTCCTCCACATCTCGGTTGAGACTCCCGGCAAGCAAATAGAGTGCAAACTGGCATTCTTTCCCGCCATTCCCGCTATTTCCCTAAGGGGTTCAATCATCCGCCTAAGATTGGAGCTCCCAATGACTAGCAAACCTACCGTCTGCATCTGACCGGACCTCTCAAAAGGATCGGCTACTGCAGCACGCGCTGGCACAGAGGTTTTACCAGCGGCGAGCAACACCTCAAACCTATTGCTGAGGCGTAAGGGGACAGTCTTAACGGCCGACTTCCGGTTTCGCCTTCTGCCCAGAGTTGCGTAATCCCCGCACAGTTCGCCAGTCACCGTAAGGCAACTGTCGACTTACAGGGACGTCGGAACCTGCAGACACAGTGGCATCAGGAATCTGAAACGTTGCAGTAGGCACCAGAGGTACTCCAGCAATCGCCTCAGGTGCCCGGGAGACATTGCTGCCCAGGAAACCAGTCTGAAGATTGTCGACCGTTGCCAACACAGCTCAAAAAAAAAAAAAAGTTCAAATGTTTGTAGAACTTAGGGGACTTAACTACGGGGTCATCAGTCCCTAAGCTTACAAACTACTTATGAACTAGCTAAGACCAAGGACGTCACAAATATCCATGCCCGAGGGGCGATTCGAACCCCCGACCGTAGTGGCCGTGCAGACCGTGACTGGAGCGCTTCAGTCCCCTCGGCCACTGCGGCCGGCGCCAACACAGCCTCCAGCTGCTTACAGATAGCGACCAACTCTTGAATCCGTACACAACAGCCGCAGTGTCTACCCATTGTGGCGTTTCCTCTTCTTTGTTTGCCAATCTACTCCCCACTTGTCCTCTACATATACGTAGGTTTGGACAACTTGAAAAGTGTGTGTTATTGGCTTGTGGAAGAAGGGCCCACAAAAATTAACAAACGTGAAACTATAAAACCACATTAATATATACTCATCTTGGTTTTGATGGTCTCTTCTTTGTTGTTGATTTGCTTATTCTTCTTTTATTCTTGGCCTTGCGTTGTGTGTTTTGCTAGAGCTAAAACTTGTAAATCTCGCAGGATTCTTTTCTTCAAATAATACGCTTCACGTTAAGCTTTTCAAAATTTTATTTTTCTATAACACGTTTGCTTTGTATGGCTACAAGTCATTACAAAAGTGTCTGTCACCCTCACATACAAGCAGACAGTGTCAGTAATGGCAAACTTTGTCTTCCACTCCTCTTTCACCTCTCAATAAAAATGAGTGTCACTAAAATAAACAATTCTTTAAGACTGTTGAACACAGAAAAATACTTACGTAAATATAGTTTATAACTTAAGTATTTTGTTTTCTTATTTTAAATCGGTGTGTGTTGTTTTGTATGGTCATAAATGCATTTTGAAATGTGTTGTTGACATGTGTTTTATTTTGACTTGGAAAAATGGCGTCGTTTTGTATATCAACAGAAATATAATCTTTTGACACTTTGTGTGACAGTTTAGTTTGTGTGTGTTATCAAATGATGTGTTATTTTATTAAATGTATTTTGGTGTAGCTATTTCGCTTGTTTGTGATCAACATTTACTTGGATTTGAAAAGTACCATTATATTTATTTATTTGGTAATTACTCGTGTGATTAGCATTAATTTGCGTCTGTGAGAGAAATATTTGTTGTCAGTGCATTATAATGATTCTAGTGAGATAATAGGTATTGTTGGCCTATTTTTATTTATAATATTTGTTTATTCGCATCATATGCCAATGACGTTTGCATCATTAAAACCAACTAAACATTAATAAACAGGTTTGTGGTGTATGTGTATGGGGAGTGAGACATAGACGATAAACAGTGCGGACAGGAAGAGGATAGAGGGTTTTGAAATGTGGTGCTACAGAAGAATGCTGAAGATTAGGTGGGAGGATCGCGTAACTAAGGAGAAGGTACTGCACAGAATTGGAAAGAAAAGGAATTTCTGGCATAACTTGAGTAAAAGAATGGATCGATTGGTATGACACATTCTTAGACATCAAGGAATCGTGAATTTAGCATTGGAGGGTAGTGTGTGTGGGGGAAAACCTCAGAGGAAGACCAAGAGATCGCTATAGTAAACAGATTCAGACAGATGTAGGTTGCCGTTCTTATGTAGAGATGAAAAGGCTTGCTCAGGATAGGGAATTGTGGAGAGCTGCATCAAACCAGTCTCCGGACTGAAGACTAAAACAATAACATATTAAATCACCACATTCATTGTTAAATGAAAAATATGTATTCAGTATTCTGTTATAACACACAAGAGATATAACACAAATCACAGCCAGCCAAAAACTAGTTATATCACGTAATAACGTCAATAAACGTTTTAAAATATCTCAAATCAAATGTTTGTATAGCTTATGGGACTTAACTACGGGGTTATCAGTCCCTAAACTTACAAACTACTTATGAACTAGCTAATACTAAGGACGGCACAAATATCCATGCCCGAGGGGGGATTCGAACCCCCAACCGTAGCGGCCGTGCAGACCGTGACTGGAGCGCCTCAGTCCCCTCGGCCACCGCGGCCGGCAAACATACTCTTTTTTTTTGAGCTTATACCTCTTTGAACTATCATTTTAATATCTCTCGCGTTTTCATTAAATTTTTTCGTTAAAGTATTATCACCTGTCTTGCCTTGGAATTTTGTTCAAAGTTTACTTTCTTTGCCTGTACTGGTTACGAATGACTGGTTCGACGCCCTCTGTAACGAAAAAACTGAGTCAACGACGAAACGATCAAAATAAAGCAAACCAAAGTTCGCCAAGGACCTATCAAACCAAAGAATCAATTAAAAGAGAGAAAAAAGAGGGCTCAACGCCATTTGTAACAACTGACGTGTTTTACGGCCCACTTTAGATTTATTGTTTTATAATTTCTTGCAAACATTACGGACCAAAATAATAATGTCAATAATAAAAAATTATGGTGGTACGATCACGACTCTACTATTGTGATGATATCTATGCACCCAACACGTAATATTCTTTCTGACAGTATTTTAACAAACAACCAAAATTATATGATATTTGAGTTTACCTTTGACAAACATACTCTTTTTTGAACTTTTACCTCTTTGAACGATCATTTTAATATCGCTCCCACATTTTCATTATATTTTCCCGGTAAAATATTATCACCTGTCGTGCCTTGGTAGTTCAAAGTTTATTTTCTTTGCCTGCACTGGTTGTGAATGACTATAGCCTGGAACGAACGTAGCGTACATTTGGTGTTCGGACGAGTGACTATAGCCTGGCTGGAACACATAGTACATTTGGCGTTCGTAAATCAATCACGTGATATTCCTTGCCCGAAAATCTTTTTTGCGTACGCCATCTTGCTTTCTCTACTTGCTGATTTTCTTATTATAACTCAAGCGTTGTCATTTCCAAGCAATGGCGCACTGAAAATTATAAAAAAAACACGTCGTTCTTAGGACAATTAATTATAATCTAATGTTGGTTAGTTAACGCCTGCCTCCAATGCTACGGGAATTACGGATTGCTCTCGCAGCAGTTCGCCATAGCGTGATAGGCGAGGAAATAGTTTGTGATGTACGAACGCCGGCCGCGGTGGCCGTGGGGACTGAGGCGCTCCAGTCACGGTCTGCATGGCCACTACGGTCGAGGGTTCGAATCACCCCTTGGGCATGGATATTTGTGCCCTCCTTAGGCTTAGCTAGTTCATAAGTAGTTTGTAAGTTTAGGGACTGATGACCCCGTAGTTGGGTCCCATAGACTCTACAAACATTTTGATACGAACATGTTAGACGGTGGTTCGGAACTTGCTAGGGCGCGGTGGCTCAGCGCGCTCGGTCAGAAGGTTGCCGGCATGGTAGCTCGAAGCTCTCTGTAACGAGAAAACTTAGTTATCCGAAACGATCAAAATGGGACAAGACAAACCAACGTCCACAAAGTACCCGTTCAAACCGAAGAACCAATGAAAAGAGAGAAAACGAAAGACGGTTTAACTAATACCACCTGAAGAGAAGGCCTGTGCACTCCCGTTCAACGTCACGCAGAGTAGGTCGCGACCGCGTAGCTCACTGGCTGGCCGCTGTGAGGCGGTGGGCCGTGCCCCATCAGACACCCAGTGAGCTACGCGATCGCGACCTACTCTGCGTGACGTGACACGGCAGTGCACAGGCCTTCTCTTCAAACGGTGTTGGTTCAGCGCCGTCTGTAATAAAAAACTAAGTAAAATTATCAACGAACAATCTAGAATGAACATGAAGAAACGACCACAAAGCAACACCGCCATTTTCCCCTCTTGCTTTCGAAAAGGTTTTCGCACACTCTTGTTAAATGAACATAACTATATTCTGCAAGATTCCGAGTTGTTTAAAGGTTACAGCGCTTTCTCTGGAAAGTGCATTTGTTCTGTTTCGAGAACATGCCATGAAATACATAGCAACGAATTGTAAATATAGTCTTCTTTATCAGATGTACATAAGCTGTGGAGATACTGTTACAATGACTGTTGTAAATGACGTAATGATAGTACTAACTTTGTATATATATAAAGTACTGGAGTTACGTGGAATTCAGTATTACCACGCATATTCTGTTTGTAATTTTAGCTGTAAAAGAAAACGTAATCACGGTTTGAAATATAATATTTGCTCTTTATTTTAGGGCAGAACAGGGTAACATGAACGAAGTCATACGCCGGCGGCGGTGGCCGAGGGGACTGAGGCGCTCCAGTCACGGTCTGCACGGCCACTACGGTCGGAAGTTCGAATCCCCCCTCGGGCATGGATATTTGTGCCGTCCTTAGAATAAGGTAGTTGATAAGTAGTTTGTAAGTTTAGGGACTGATAACCCCGTAGTTAAATCCCTCAAGCTTAACAAACATTTGAACATTTCGAAGTCATATCTGAACTACAGGAAAGGTAACTCCATCTACGTTAAAAGCGTCCATAGCAACCACGTCAAAGACAAGTATTTTAGTAGATGCATTGATTCTAATTAATGACTTTCAATACTTTCCATAAATAGTGAATAAACGCTTACAAAAAATAAACAAGGTAATTTGTTGCAATGTATACATTTCCATTCCGTTTCAGTAAGGAACTACACTTGCCACAGAAATCTAGGACTTCCTTTATATACGAAACTACCTGTATCAGCACGTTGTTCAGAATGTTCGTTATTACAGTATCCTCCCAGTTTACGTGCCTATGCTTCAGAAGACCATTGTTCAATTCGCTGTTACGCATTTCACGGAATGTTCACGAAATAGAACAAACACACATTTTAGAGGGAGCATTCTTATATATGCATAACTCTAAACGTTGAAGAACATAGTTCTATTTAATTAATAAGACTGCCCGAAACCATTTTAGGAAGAAAGGAGAAAAAAGTTTCTGGGTAGGGTCGGGTTCCGAACAACTAACCAGGTGCAATACAGTCCAACGCGCTGTCCATTACAATACGGCTAACAATTAAAACATGTGACCTCTAATTTCGTACTATTGATGGCAGTTGTTAATTGAGCCGGCCGCGGTGGCCGAGGGGACTGAGGCGCTCCAGTCACGGTCTCCACGGCCGCTACGGTCGGGGGTTCGAATCCCCCCTCGGGCATGGATATTTGTGCCGTCCTTAGGGTTAGCTAGTTCATAAGTAGTTTGTAAGTTTAGGGACTGATGACCCCGTAGTTAAGTCCCATAAGCTATAAAAACATTTGAACATTTTGAGTTGTTAACTGATGCTAATATGGCTTTTGTAGACACTAGATTATCATTTATCGTACGAAGAACGACGTGTCTTTGTTAATTCTTCATTGTATTGAAATGATAACGTGTAAGTTATAATAAGAAATTTATCAAATTTGCAACGCAAGATGGCGTATGCCAGAGAGAGAGTTCTGGGCGAGGAATGTCATGTGATATCTCCGAACGGCTGGATTTCGTAAATTGAATGGACGGTATCAAATCACCGTTATTTTTGCAAATATCTCTCAAACGGTAAGAGAGATGAAAAAAAGCATAAGAGAGCAATGTTGTAGAGAATTTTCTCCTCTACAAATTCGGTTATTCAATTTTCGCGTTACATTAACGGTTTATTTGCAATTAAAATTATATTATATACGGCTTTCTTGGTGTTACTAGCGTATTTTCGTCCGACGCATTTGAAAAAGCGAGGTTCTGGTCTCTGGTGGCCAACAATTATGTCTGTAAAATTTGGTGCCGATCGGTTGAACGGTTCGACCTAAAAAGTGGGAACACGTTACAGACAGACAGACATCGCAAAATCGCCGTTATTTTTGCAAATATCCCTGAAACGATGCGGGATATGGAAAAAACATAAGAGAGAAAAGTTGTAGAGAAATGTCTCCTCTACAAATTCATGTATTCAATTTCAGTGTCAGATGAACGGTTAAGTCGTTATTTTCATTCAAATGTCGAGCTGTCAAAAGCCTATGGCAAAGGACCATTTTAGTGTTACTACCGTAACCTTAAGTGGGCCAAAACTCAGCCAAATTCTCAACGAACAACTCAGAACGAACATGAACAAATGAACGCAAAACATCGATTTACCTGAAGAACAAAAAAATAGAAATAAATAATAATAAAAAACACCGCTGGCATTTTTTTTTCATCTTGCTTCCTAAAAAGTTTTCTCACACTGTTAATTGAACAAAACTATACTCTGCAACATTCCGAATTGTCCTAAGGTAACAGCGCTTTCTCTTAAAAGTGCATTTGTTCTATTTTCTAAACATGCCATGAGATAGGTATCAACGAATTGCAAACGTAGACTTCTGTATTCACTGGTGGACTAAGGCTGTCGGATGCCTGGGGCGGTGGCAAAACAAAATGACCCCCTCCCCCGGGTCCACTTGGAAATACATGTACTACCATGAAAAAGTAACTTTTGAGGTTTGGTGGCCCCTCTAGGATGAGAGGCAGGGGATAGTCTAAAAAATAGCTTTCGAGATTTGATGGCCTCAGGATGATCGAGATACCAAGGGCGCTTAAAAAAGAAAAAAAAGTGCTTTCGAGGCATTTGGAGGACCCCCGAGACGAGAGGCCCGGGGCGGTCCGCCCCCCTCCGCCCTCTCCTTAGTCCATCACTATCTGTATTACATGTACATAAACTGGGAGATACTGTTACAATCACTGTTGTATATGACGTAATGATAGTAGTAATTTCGTATGTAGATTAAGTACTATAGTTTACATTTAAAACTACCAGTGTCAGCACGTTGTTTAGAATATTCACTATTACAGTATCCTCCCAGTTTAGGTGCATATGCTTCAGAAGCCCATTGTTCAATTCTGTTGTGCCGTTCAAATGTTCAAATGTTTGTATCGCTTATGGGACTTAACTACGGGGTTATCAGTCGCTAAACTTACAAACTGCTTATGAACTAGATAACATTAAGGACGGCACAAATATTCATGCCCGAGGGGGGATTCGAACTCCCGACCGTAGTGGCCGTGCAGACCGTGACTGGAGCACAGCAGTCCCGTCGACCACCGCTAAACTCCCGTTGATAAATATACGTATTTCACGGAGTGGTCACGAAATAGAACAAATGTACATATCAGAGGGATCGTTCTTACATATACACAACTCTAAATATTGCAGATCGTAACTCAATTTAATTATTAAGAGTGCCTGAAACACTTTTTGGAGCCAAGGCTAAAAAAATCCTGGTACTGGCGGGTTTCGAAATATCGACCATGTGCATCACAACCTTTCACGATGCTCACTACATTACAGCGTACAATTACAAAATTGTTGCTTAATTCTCGTACTCTTAATCGCAGTTGTCAACTGCCAATATGGCATTTTTAGACACTAGATTATAATTTATCGTACTAAAATGTTTTTGTTAATTCAGTGCGCCATTGCTTTAAAAAACAACGTATAAGTTATAAGAAAATAATGAAATACAGAAAGCAAGATGGCGTATGGCAGAGAGAGTTCAGGTCGTGGAATGTCACGTGACATTTCCGAACGCCTGGTTTGTTGCTGGTTTTTGGAAGGGACTAAACAGCGGCGGTTATCAATCTCTTGAACGCCTGGTTTACGCAAAATTAAGTGACGGTGTCAGATCGCCGTTATTTTTGGAAATATCTCTGAAATTATGCGGGATATGAAAAAACATAATAGAGCAAAGTTGTAGAGGATTTTTTCCTCTACAAATTCGTTTATTCAATTTTCGTGTCAAATGGATGGTGAAGCCGTTATTTTCATTTAAATTTCGAGCTGTCAAAAGGCGATCGGAAAGGCCCACTCTTAGTGTTACTACCGTAACCTAAAGTAGGCCAAAAGTAACTCCTGCATATATATTATGTAGGACATCAGATATCTCCATGTGAAATTTCATCCAAGTCCGTGGTGCAGTTTATGTGTGATGCGGTAACAAACATACAAACTTTTAGCATTTGTAATACTTCTTTGATTTCTACAGTAATTATCGGCATTCAGACTTTGTTCCTTGTCTTCCTGCATTCCTTCAATAATTTAGTTGTCCAAACTCCTGTAAACTCCGTACTCGAAACGCCCACTGAGTACCGACCAGCCGCCACGTCATCCTTCGCCTGAAGGCGTCACCGGATGCGAAATGCAAGGGGTAGGGGTTCAGCGCACCGCCCTCCCGGCTGTTGTATCGGTTTTCTTGACCGGAGCCGCTACTTCTCTATCAAGTAGTGCCTCAGTTGGCCTCACAAGGGTTGAGTGCAGCCCGCTTGCCAGCAGCGCTCGGCAGACCCGGACGATTACCCACCCAAGTGCCAGCCAAGCCCGACACTGCTTAATTTCGGTGATCTAGCGGGAATCGGTGTATTCACGTCCACTGACGTAGTTACAGAAACAGTATAATTGCAACCCATTCATTTGTTATATTACGAAAGAACAGTACTGGTTGTAGATGGTAAAATCAGTTCCATTAATAAATAGAACTAAGTGACTTAGTTTCTGTAGCACTGAGCGTCCATATCAGCTACCAGTATTACAATATAACGAACGGGAAGACGTAGTTCCTTGTCTCATGACTGTATACATCTACGTCTATACATAGCGTTGTTGTTATTGTTGTTGTGGTCTTCAGTCCGCAGACTGGTTTGATGCAGCTCTCCGCGCTACCCTGTCCTGTGTAAGTCTCTTCATCAGAGAATAAGTTCTGCAACCTACGTCCTTTTAAATCTGCTTACTGTATTCTTTCCTCGGTCTCCCACTACAATTTTTACCCCACATACTTCCTTCTAATGCTAAGTTGACGATTCCCTGATGTCTCAGAATGTTTCCCACTAACCTATCCCTTCTCTTAGTCAGGATACGCCAAAAACTCCTTTTCTCCCAAATTCGGTTAAGCACTTCCTCATTAGTTACGTGATCTACCCATCTAATTTAATATAATTCGTCTGTAGCACCACATTTGAAAAGCTTCTAGTATCTTTTTGTCTGAACTGTGGTGTCGCACAAGTCCGAAGTGCGCGCCACATACTTCCGCCGCGCGCCGCTATGCAAGCACGGCTCGGCGTTCTTAAGACGTCGGCCACGAGCGCCCTCTGCTGCAACCCGGCTCGTGGCCACCACTGAACTGCATCGGTCACTCTGCAATAGGAAAGGCACTGGCACTACTGCTATCAGTAGGCATGCCTCTACCTAGTTGAACTATGTATCTGCATTCCATTAGTCTTCAGTTAACAAAGTTAAGTGTTGTACTATATCTACGAAATATATATCTTGTACTAATCTAGCTTAGTGTTTCTAGTTTCTGCTGTCCCACTGGCTAATCACCTCAGACTCTGTACCCGCACACGCGTGCATCCAATTTCCCTGTGTCGGTCTCTTTCTACTCGGCCACCGACATCTAGGACAATCGGCGGCAACGAGACACAAAATGAAATCCTTATCGTCCATGTTTCACTCCCATACAATGCTACACTCCAGACAAATGCTTTCAGAAATGACTTTCTAACATTTAAATTAATATTGGATGTCAACAAATTTCGCTTGTTCAGAAACGCTTTTCTTCCCATTGCCATTCTGCATTTTATATCTTCTTTACTTCGGCTATCAGAAGTTATCTTGCTACCCAAATAACAAAACTCTTCTACTACTTTTATTGCCTTAATACCTAATCTAATTTCTTCAGCATCGCCTGACTTCCTGACACTACGTTTTACTCTTGTTGATATTCATCTTATACCCTCTTTTCAAGACACTGTCCATTCCATTCAATTGCTCTTCCAGGTATTTTGCTATCTCTGACAGAATTACTATGTCGTCAATAAACCGCAAGGTTTTTATTCCCTCTCCCTGGACTTGAATTCTCTCTCAAAATTTCTCCTTCCATTCCTTCACTGCTTGCTCAATGTATAGATTGAACAACAATGGGGAAAGGCTACAACCCTGTCTTACTCCCTTCACAACCTCTGCGTCCCTTTCATGCCCTTCGACTCTAATAACCCATGTTTGGTTTTTGTATAAGTTGAATATAACTCTTCACTCCCTATATTTTACCCCTGTTACCTTCAGAATTTGGAAGAGTTTATTCCAGTCGACATTCTCCAAATCTACAAATGCTAATAACGTAGGTTTGCGTTTTCCTTAGCCTATCTTCTAAGATAAGTCGTAATGTGAGTATTGCCTCCCGCGTTCCTACATTTTCCGAAAAGCCAAACAGATCTTCCCCAAGGTTGGATTCCACAAGTTTTCCCAGTTGTTTGTAAATAATTCGTGTTAGTATCTCGTAACCATGACTTATTAAACTGATAGTTCTGTAATTGTCACACTTGTCTGCACTTGTTTTCTTTGGAATTGGAATTACTATATTTCTCTTGAAGTCGGAGGGTATTTGTTTGTACAGTCTATGGGACTTAACTACGGGGTCATCAGTCTCGGAGGGTATTTCCCCTGTCTCATACATCTTGCCTACCAGTTAGAACAATTCATGACTGGTTCTCCTAACGATATCAGCAGTTCAGACGGAATATCATCTATTCCACGAGCGTTGTTTCGACTCGTATTTTTCAGCGCTCTGTCAAATTCTTCTCGCAGTGTCGTATCTACTATCTCCTCTTCCTCCACTGCGTCATTTCTAGAATACTACCTTGAAGTTTATTCCCTTTGTACAGGCTCTCTATATATTCCTTCCACATATTAGCTTTCCCCTCTTTGCTTAGTACTGGTTTTCCGTCTAAGTTCTTGATATTCATAAAGCTGCTTTTCTTGTCTCCTAACATCTCTTTCATTTTCCTTTAGGCGGTATCTACCTTTCCCCTGGTTATACATTCTTCTATGGTTCTGCATTTGTCCTCTAGCCATTCCTGCTTAGCCTGTCTGCACTTCCTGTCAACGTCATTTTCAGGCTCCAGTACTCCCTTTTGCCCGCTTCACTTGACGCATTTTTATATTTTATCCTCACGTCAGTTAAGTCCAGTATATCTTGTGTTATCCAGGGATTTCTACCAGGCCTTGTCCTTCTGCCTGTATGATCCTTTGCTGCTTTCACTACTCTGTGTCTCAGAGCTACCCATTCTTCTTGTACTGTATTACTTTCACTCGTTTCAGCTAATCCTTACCTAATGCTCCCTCTGAAACCCTCAACCACCTCTGGTTCCTTCAGCTTGATTAGAGTCCCATTATATCAGATAGCAAACACGAGCAGCGGATATACTGACAACCTTTTGACTGTGCAGAACATTCAAAGCAGAAAGAACCCAACAAAACCATGGGTTAACGAAACAGAGAATAGTGCTGACGTTATATGCAGCAGTTGCGAAGTGGACTTTTTTTTTTTTTTTTTTTTTTTTTTTTTTTTTTTTTTTTTTTTTACCCCAGCCGTTTTCATATGAATACAAGCTCCGGGCTCCCACAATATTCATATCAGAACTTTCGGGCCGTAATATGATGACACAGTTGATCAGATGGTTATAGAAATGGCAGTGATTTTTTTATGCTGCCAATGGATAATGCAAAATTGTCACTATGTCGGAATATATCGCAGATTAAGTTATGTCTGTGAAAGAATTGCTCAACAGTTGGTGAACAGTATCGACATCCCTGCACGTAACACAAACCCATCAGTTGCCAATTATACGCAACTATATTTCTATGACTTGATCTTCCTTCGAACGATTTAATTTCTTTCACAACAGCGTTATTACTAACCGAAAGAGTTCAAAAAGGATGAGTGTATCCCTTCATCGTTCACGTTCACTTCCTGCTCTCACCCCTACACCCTATGCAGACGTCTAATAAATTATGACACAAAATACAGATTTATACTTACATTAATGGAGTTGTTGATGTCAGTTTTCCTGACAGTATTCTGCCAGTGTTCTGAAGATGAATACTCAACGTAAATATTAATATTCAGTTGGATGAATATCTGAGGTTTCCATTTCAGGTCTACAAGCCAAAAAATGGTGGAACTAAGCGAATAAAAAGTGTCTTATATGCCATTAAATAAAAATGAAGTAACAGTTAATAGATGTTTAGAAACTCCATCGGAAGAACATGAGAAATACTTTCTTGACCAACAAATCACTGCAATACATATTCTTGGATTTCACAGAAATTCATTACTTAGGCCCTACTTTTGTTTTTGTCCGTATCACTTGCACTAGAGAAGGTGTAAAACTTGTGAATATTTCATTAGTATTGCAGGCCCTGGAACTCCGTCGATTATCACCGAGTTGACAATCACTTTCCGTGTGATATTCACTGTCTGAGACTGATTAAAGGGGCTTTACGACATCGTTTTATTAATAGAATTCTTTAAACTTCTCGGTAGTTGCAGGATAGTGAATTAAGATAGACAGCGAAAATTAGTGCCGGAGCGGGACTGGATCGTTGGGTAGTTTTTGTTCTACTTTGACTTGTAAGACTGATCTCAATTACCCTCCCTTATATGAAAAAAATAAAAATAAAAAATAATAATTAAAAAAACAGATGCGGTCACTCTCTGGCCGAGCGAGCTGGAAGAATCGCCTCGGCTATTTATGTAAATAATATTCAATATGCTTCAAGTTTTTCGAAACATATTTTCATTGGGTCTCGTATAGGTATGATGGCAGTGGAGGTAGCTTGAAACGTATGTATGGTGCGAGTGCTGTTGTGCAAATCACCTCACAAAAGAGATTCAAAAGTTGGGAGCAGGAGTATTGCACACTTAGTTTCAAAGCGACAAAATCCAATTTATTGCGTTTTTCCATAAACGTCATTAAGTTCACTCATTAAGTATAACTATAATGCTGTTATTAGAGACTTATTCTGTAGCGTTTGTGTTATCTTCTTAAATGGCTGAGCCCAAACGAAAGGCAATGGCATTGTGAAAGTGATGCTTTACATCTGGTGATCCAAAAGAATGTTGTGCACTGTTCGTCAGTGGTGTGTCCATCGCAACTGCCTGTAGCTCTATCAAAAGAGGGTTAAAATTCTGATCTGCCGATGGACTGGAACCAAGACCCAAAGCAGCCCACGCTTAAGAAGCAGACACATCATCTAGAGCTACTGACGTGCTGCTACATCTCACTTCCTGCTTGATCCACTGGTAGCTACAGCTAATCGTCAATTTCCGCATGGTATGACCTCCTTGCACTTGAAGTAGAAAGTAATGCGCCGATATCTCACCTTTAAAGAAAGTAACTGAGATTATTCAACCAAATAGACAGGTAAATATTAAGTGAATTTGTTATCATGTTTCTGTGCCACCCCGGAAGTAGCTCAGCGGTCACACCGGTGCCAAAGAGCTCCCAAACTTGCATTGCGCTCAAAACAGAGACTTACAGAGATTGAAATACGTTCAACGAGCTGAGCGTTGAGCTCTTTTTCCATATAGTGCTTCTGAGTCGGTGCACGGTGTCGTTATCTAAGTCCCTGATGGTACCAATTATGAACGACGTCTCCACCCTGTCAAAATATTCAAATGGGAATAATAGGCGTTTAGTACGACGGCACAGACAGGCAGACAGATCTTGTATAGAATATCCATACGCTACCGGTTCTTGGCGCTCAACTACGTCGGATTGTAGGACTTATTTTCTGCCCGTGAAAGAGGTTCTCAGTAGCGGGTGAATAATCATCCACATTCTGGTACCACACACATAACCAGACAAATAATATGCCAGTTAATCGCAGTGAAATGCAGTATGACCGTTTCTTTCTGGCAGCGTCTATGTTTTCCTTTTTCCTATTTTCTGCTTTGCAGTATTCTGTCACCTTGTTTTGGAAGTGAAACACGATTTTTGCAGTTCACCATACCATAATTCACACCCACTCCCTCCCGGACAATGACAATTGCAACCGGAGATCTTCTAATATATAAAGCAGAGTGTCGTATATTTGTACGTGTTGCATACAAATCTACAGTTTTGTTCCAATCTTTATGAAATTTTGTACACGTAAGCTTCAATCCATGAGGACGGTCGCCGTAAGTGTAAGGAATCACATACGATATATAGTTCACGAGATATGACGTCATAAACAATGAGATGCGCGAAAAAGTGCTGCATTTTGCGACAATGCTGCTCATTTTCTTCTAAACCATTGGACCGATTTCAAACAAATTTGGTACACACATTCCTTACCGTGAGGTAACAATTGCTGCATGGTTACGAATCACATACGGCACATGGTTCAAACGATATTACGTCATTAACAATAGAAATCGCAAAAAATGCCATATAATGCGGCGAGACTTTCGAAATACACTGTATGAGAATGACAGTACTTAGCGACTTGCAACAAACTTTAAAAATAATTTCAAACCTTTATTAAACTCTTTCTCGCTGGCTACCATAGTAAAATGATGAAAGGAAAAAAGTTTCTCGCTTACTACTTTTCCGCTGTTTATGGAGTAAAACTACGTTACAATTTATAATTTGTACACTACAAATTGTAGCCGCAGGAAATTTTACAGACAGTATACACGCATATAGTTGAGTGTACCTTCTAAATTGTATCACAGTACGACACTCAGTTCATGAGATATGAACACATAAGCAGTAACGTTCTTGGAAAACCGCCCATCACGGACCAAGTTTTAATCTATTACTTCTTTACTACTTATAGTATTCCCAAGAGATTTTACAGACATACAGCCCTTATAAAAATGAATATATACCTGAAAAACAGCAGGAATAAATAACAAAATACCCGGGCAGCGCCGGGTTTTAAGCTAGTGTTTAATAAAATATGACACTGGATGCAATTTCATACCTACCCTATCTGCTTATCGTTGTCAGCTTTTTTTTTTTTTTTTTTTTTTTTTTTTTTTAGAGGTTATTCTACTGTTATTCTGGAAACATAATCGCCTCCATTCTTACAGCTCCACCAATCAAAATGCAGTTCAATAACTGACGTAATTCGTTTTTGTCAGATGAACAATATTATAGTAGTAACTGGCAAGTGTGCGAATTCTATACGTCATATGATGATTACGAACTCAGGTGTTCAGGTGTTTCGTAGGATTCTTGTAGTTGATGTTGCAGTCGTACCCATTTAAAATACTGGAATAGTAAGAACTCCCGGCTTTAAACACACTTTTGTAGTGGGATTTGAGTGAATGGCTACAGTTACAGCAGTACACAGGTGGTAATATATTGTCGAGTCTGTGAAGATTCTCTCATTTCTTTACTACAGGCTAAGTCAGAAAGTGGCTGTTAGAATTATTGAAATGAAGTGATCATATGGCATTATTGTCCGGGACACCCCAAGCGGGATTGTTCGGCCGCATTACTATTAATTTTGTCTCGAATGTAACATACTGCAATAATAATAACAGAGGATAGGAAACAACTCACCTTAAAGACGAACGCTGAGCCGCGGCAGACACGAAAGACACTCACATTCATACAATTTAAATTTTCGGCCGCCGCCTTCTTCAGAAAGAGAAACATTCAAACACACAATCACTCAGGCATAACTCATCCCCACACGTCAGCCATCGCTGGCAGCTCAGCACACCCTGACGTACTCGGTTTGCTCTCATCAGGCATTTATGCATACTGATCCGTTAGTTAAAGGAATTGTCTTAGCATCGGTTTTGTTCTCTCTCCGCTCTACTGTGCCTATTGTAGTCTCGGACGGATAGCGGTGCTAGTGAGAGAACAGAAATCGTTGCCCAGCGGTGCCTTCCGCTAGCGTAAAGCAATGTCTCGTGTGTCCAGACTGAAATAATAGTCTATATGGGTAGCAGATAGTGTTACTTCCTTCGTTTTCGTGTGACATCGTGTAATACACATTTTATACGCCACTTGATCAATCATGTTACCGGATCCCACACTTCATCTGCATTCATGGCAGCCGGCCGCGGTGGCCGAGGGGAATGAGGCGCTCCAGCCACGGTCTGCACGGCCACTACGGTCGGGGATTAGAATCCCCCTCGGGCATGGATATTTATGCCGTCCTTAGTATCAGCTAGTTCGTAAGTAGTTTGTAAGTTTAGGGACTGATGACCCCGTAGGTAAGTCCCATAAGCTATACAAACATTTGAACATTTGAACATTCATGGCAAAACAACGAATTACGAAATTATGTGGTTTTCCATGCTGTAAATTACGAGAGACATTGTAATTTACTCTTCAGATGAGCTCCTTGTAGACGAAAACGTAAATTTTGCTATGATTATTGCTTATTACGCACGAATTATATTTAACTGTTTTTCAAACAATAAACGTAATGGCACTTCAGCGGTATTCATTCATCAGGCATTGTTTATGAAGAGGCCAAAACATGTCAGATACTTGTGTCTCGGAGTGGGAAGTGTATTTATTCAAATAACTAATGGGCCATGCATTTCGTAACAGTGGAAATACTGCAGCAAACTGATTGCTTAATTGTAACATATAAACTTGTGTAATGGCTGTCATTTCATTTGCGTAGAATACGGTAATTTGCCTAAGCAATTATTTGCAGAATTCATTATGTACCATACGATTTAACTTTGTCTTTCCTGTTCAAACAGGTGTATCGTATATTGTACTGGATCAGACAAACGAGTGTTTTCTTTCAAATGTTAAGGGTTCATGGTTCCATTCTCTACTTGTTCTTGGTGGTCTGCTGGTCATAAGAAGAGAAGACGCCACCGAGACTTAGGATGTCAGAGCTAGATTAAGCCCACCAGCACTACCACGTTGTAAAGTCGGTAGACAGCGTGACACCGTATCGCTCTCTAAGCAACCCTACTGTTCTGATATACAAATTCTACTGTCCAACATTAGCGATGGTTACAATATAACTGCTGCTGATGCTTTGCTGCGAAACGCGAAAAGCGCCTTACGGATTAAAATTTTTATTTCAGCATGCCTCGATTCTTGCGTTTGTTCTAAATAAATTCCCGGCAGTTCCACACTAACGAACATTTTCAGCTATCAAATTAATCCCGTAGGAATTATCGAAGTGTAATTGCTGGATCACTCGACTGATTTAAGTAATATTCAATTTTTGGATGAATATGGCTCGGAAAGCGACGTCAATTTTATTACAGTCCATCTCCTGTCGCCTAATTGAATACTCTCTGATCTGATAATTGTGTTAACTCTGTAAAGGGTCGTGGCAACTGTGAGCCAGTGATGAATGAACACATGCGCAGCGATATTCACCAATGAAAGGAGGGGGCGGGTGTACTTCCCTCCATATGTCCCCATGTATATATATACAAATGTTAGGCGTATAGCCTTTAATCTCCGAAAGTTCTTGACCAATTGCTTTGAAATTCTGACAACGTTGAATTCTAGCCCAGGAAGATTTTTAAGTACACATTTCTTGAATATATTGTATATAACGGATAAATGCGTTACTTTTGTGATTTTTCGTATAAACCTTTTTCCAATTATAAAGTTTATATAAATTGATATACGACACATTGAAAAATTTTGTATATGAAAACATGCACATATTTTATTAGAACGTTTGTCAAAGCTATTTTTATTTCAAACCATTAGGCCAATAACTTTCGTAAATATACGATTTTGAACATGGCTCTAGGTTAGAAAGAGTTTTAAGAGGAGACAGAAGTGAGGAGAAGACGAACAGGCAGAGCGTAATGATGAGATGTAGAGGGAGAGGGAGGAGGTGCAGATGCACAAAAAGAGGGGGGAGGAGGATCGGATAGACAAAGAGAGGGGAAAAGATGGGGAAGAGAAGATAGACAAGTAGTGGGGGAGGAGGTTATGGACAGAGAGAGGCGGGAGGAGGTTCTGGACAAAGAGAGGGAAACGAGGAGAGGTGCAGCGAGAGGGGACAGACATAAAGGGAGCAAAGAGGAATATCCAATTCCCATCCACAAGGCAGTAGGAAATTACATATATAAGAAATGTATGGTTCCTCTTATCTGTCTTTTCCGTTTAGTCTGTAACAAGCCACAGCAACGCATGGACAGTTACAGGTAGTGCCATAGTAAGTAAAGTAACACGACCTTCAGTCACAAGAAAAATTCTATGTCCACAATTCCATAAATAAAGGGTTGTAAGATTATTTATGCAGGAAAGGAAGGGAACTCCTGGAGTTTTTCATGTTTACGGTCCGGACTACTATTATGGAAAGGCATCGTATCAAACTTCGCAAGCCTAGCATGATGATTTTATCACTTCACACTGACACAAGAGCTGTGATACGAAAGAAGGAAATCTATTTCATGTTTCTCACAAAAGTTTATTACTTATGTACCACTATCGAGAGCAGGAAAGCTCCTCATTTGTTTTCGAGTTTGTTTCATGAATTTTGGTCTCACCTAGGTTGTCTTCCTGTGTGGGGTAAGAAGAGAGTCATCGCAGTAGAGTCTGCTTTTGGTTATGAGAAACCTCTGCAGATAGTGTGGGCACACTGCGTTCAGAGCCAAGACGACGTCTTCCTGTTTGTGTCTTGGCGTGTGCTGGAGTGGGGCGCTGTTTACAAATGCACTTGTTGTGTTTCGACACTCGGAACGCACTGCCTTTGCCAACTATTTTACAAACGTAATAAATTCAATGTTCAAATGTTTGTATAGCTTATGGGACTTAACAACGGGGTCATCAGTTCCTAAACTTACAAACTACCTATGAACTACTTACGACGGCACAAATATCCATGCCCGAGGGGGGATTCGAATCCCCGACCGTAGTGGCCGTGCAGACCGTGACTTGAGCGCCTCAGTCCCCTCGGCCACCGCGGCCGGTCGTAATAAATTCTCCATTATTTCAATCTATGTAATTTACAGGAAATTGTATGGGTAATGTATGGGTAAATTTTGTAGCTTTAGAAGTCATTAAAACATTCCACATTGATATTTTGTGCATTTTTATTGTTGCTTGTCTTTTACATACTCGCACACATGCACAAACACACACACACACACACACACACACACACACTGCTTGACTTTTTAAGAAGGGACTGTTCCCAATAGCCTACCCATCCACCATCATTTCGTAATATTTTTCTAAGGCGTCTTTGAACTGTCTCTACTAACTGCCTTGATGATGTTTCATAGTGGTTTATTTGCCACCATGTATGTTCTATAATTTCCCAAAGGTCGCTTGCGTTTCTTGATCCAAGTGGCAACGACCTCGTTACTTCCGCCCACATATTCTCAATAGGATTAAGGTCTGCTGACCATTCTTGGACGGCGCAGCTTTGATGGATGGGGCTGTGGTCCCTTAAATAAATAGGTATCAAATTATTTCATCTATTTATATTTGAAGAAAGTATTTGTAATTTACGCACTGTATTAATGTTTTGTTTTCGGTGTCTAACAAATCGGGTTTGCCGGCCGCGGTGGCCGAGGAGACTGAGGCGCTTCAGTCACGGTCTGCACGGCCACTACGGTCGGGGGTTCGAATCCTCCCTCGGGCATGGATATTTGTGCCGTCTTTAGTATAAGGTAGTTCATAAGTAGTTTGTAAGATTAGGGACTGATGACCCCATAGTTAAGTCCCATAAGCTTAACAAACATTTGAACATTTGAAGTCGGGTTCAAATATCGCTAAGAGCCCTTTGTCAGTTAAACATTTCCATTATACCAAACGCTGCAGTTCAGATCTGATAAGAAGACCATCGGACCATTTACTCAACCAAGAGGAACCTCTAATGAATACCAGGCTTCTAACTGAAGTATGTTGCGTACCATCTATACCACTAACGTGATCCCTGTATTAAGCCCCAAATTTGCGATTGGATAGGGGATTTCTTGTCAGAGAGGACGCAGTTCGTAGTAATCGATGGTAAGGCATCGACTAAAACAGAGGTGATATCGGGGGTTCCACAGGGTAGTGTTATTGGTCCTCTCCTGTTCCTTATTTACATAAACGATTTAGGGGAAAATCTAAGTAGCTCTCTTAGGTTGTTTGCAGATGACGCCGTCATTTATCGTCTAGTAAAATCATCTGAAGGTCAAAACCAATTGCAGAAAGATCTGAATAAGATATCAGTATGGTGTAAAAATAGGCAATTAACTCTAAATAATGAGAAGTGTGAAGTCGTCCACGTGAGTACGAAAATAAATCCGTTAAACTTTGTTTACAAGATAAATCAATCAAAAGTGGATGCCGTAAACTCCACAAAATACCTAGGAATTACTATTACTTCAGACTTAAATTGGAAAGAACACTTAGATAATATTGTGGGAAAGGCGAACCAGAGACTGCGTTGTATTGGCAGAACCCTTAAAACATGCAACAGAACTACAAAAGAAACTGCATACACTACGCTTGTCCGTCCATTTTTGGAGTATTGCAGCCCAGTGTGGGATCCTTATCAGGTGGGTTTGACGGAGGACTTCGAAAGAGTCCAAAGAAGGGCAGCTCGTTTCGTATTGTCACGATAAAGGGGAGACAGCGTTACGGAAATGATACAGGATCTGGGATGGGAATCATTACAACAACGGCGCTTATCGCTGCGGCGTGGGCTACTTGCGAAACTCCAATCGCCAATATTCTCCTCCGCATGCGAAAATATATTGTTGACTCCCACTTACATAGGTAGAAATGATCATCAGAATAAAATACGAGAAATCTGAGCTCGAACAGAGAGATACAGGTGTTCTTTCTTCCCGCGCGCTATTCGAGAATGGAATGGGAATAGTATAATTGTGGTTCGATGGACCCTCTGCCAGGCACTTAAATGTGATTTGCAGAGTATCCCATGTAGATGTACATGAACAGAAGTGAAGCGGCTATACTCCGAAGTTATCATGCCGACAGCGCAGGTCAGGATCTGCACAGATATATGAGTAGTTTAAGTCGTTTGTAAATAATTGAGATACACGCCATTTTCATTACGAAACGTGTAGTTCCACGCTGCTTTGGTGATCATTTGCAACTAAATGATGACCAACGTAGCATGCAAACGTATTAGTTCCACTTTTCGTAATAAAAATGGGGTTTATCTCAGTGATTTGCAAACAACAGATGTCCGCCTTTGATAACAAGCTACTCATATCATCGTACAGCAACAACGGAGAGTAGTATACAATTTGGGCAAACACCAGTCAGCTTTTGTGAGAGCCGAAGGGCATGAAAAGGACACAGTACTTGGGAAGGGAGTAAGACAGGCCTGTAGCTTTTTCCTCAATGTTATTCAGTCTTTTCCTTGAGCTGGCTGTGAAGGAGCGAAAGGAGAAATTTTGAGAAATGATTAAAGTGGGAAAAGAAGTAAAGACTTTCCGATTTGCCGATGACGCAGTAATTCTGTCAGAGACTGCAATGGACTGTAATGGACTGCAAGAGCAATTGTATGGAATGGACAGTGTCTTGAAAAGGGTATAAAATAAACATTAACAAGAGCAAAACAAGAATAATGAAATGTAGTCTAAGGAAATCAGGTGATGTGGAAGGTATTAGATTAGGGAACGAGACATGAAAAGTGATAGATGAGTTTTATTGGTTGTATTTGGGGGGGGGGGGGAAGAGGGGGGGGGGGGTTGCAAGGGTTGGAAAAGGATGGGGAAGTAAATAGGGCGTGCCCTTTGAAAGGAATCATCCTGACATTCGCCTGGAGTGATTTAGGAAAATGATGGAAAACCTAAATCAGGATGGCCGGAGGTGGATTTGAACCACCAACCCTGCTGAATGCGGGTCCAGTGAGCTAACCACTGCGCTGAGTTTTGTTATTTCGGTTGTAAAATAACTTCTGATGCCCGGAGTAGTGAAGACATACAATGTAGAATGCAATGGGAAGAAAAGTATTTCTGAAGAAGAGAAATTAGTAATTTAAAGGACATGGAGTCTTTTCTGAAGGCATTAGTCCGAAGTGTGGCTTTGTACGGCAGTGAAGCGTGGACAATAAAGCAGTTCAGACAAGCTGATGATAGCGTTCGTAATTTCGTGCAACAGGAGAATGCTAATGGATAGATAGGTAGAACTTATGAGTTATGAGGACGTACTGAACAGAATGGAAAAACTTGTGGAATCCGATCTCAGATAAGATCAGCTTGGATTTATGAGAAATGTAGGAAACGGGAGGCAATACTCACATTACGACTTATCTTAGATGATAGGCTAAGGAAAGGCAAACCTACGTTTTTAGCGTTTGTCGATTTGGAGAAAGCTTTTGACAATGTCGACTGGAATACACTCTTCCAAATTCTGAAGGCAGCAGGGGTAAAATGTAGGGAGCCAAGAGTTATATTCAACGTATACAAAAACCAGACAGCGGTTATTAGAGTCGAAGGGCAAGAAAGAGATGCAGAGGTTGGGAAGGGAGTAAGACAGGGTTGTAGCCTTTCCCCAATGTTGTTCAATCTGTACATTGAGCAGGCAGTGAAGGAATGGAAGGAGGAATTTGGAGAAGGCATTAAAGTGCAGGGAGAAGAAATAAAAACATTGCGGTGTGCCGATTACATAGTAATTCTGTCAGAGACTGCAAAAGATCTGTAAGAGCAATTGAATGGAATGGACAGTGTCTTGAAAGGAAGATATAAGATGAACATAAACAAGAGGAAAACGAAGGTAATGGAATGTAATATCAGAAAATCAGGCGATGCTGAAGGAATTAGATTAGGTAATGAGACAATGAAAGTAGTAGATGAATTTTGTTATTTGGGTAGCAAGATAAGTTCTGATGGCCGAAGTAAAGAAGATATAAAAGGCAGAATGGTTATGGGAAGAAAAGCGTTTCTGAACAAGCGAAATTTGCTGACATCCAATATTGATTTAAATGTTAGGAAATCCTTTGTGAAAGCATTTGTCTGGAGTGTAGCATTGTATGGGAGTGAAACGTGGACGATAAGGAGTTCAGATAAAAAGATAATACAAGCTTTTGAAATGTGGTGCTACAGACGAATGATGAAAATTAGATGGGTAGATCACGTAACTAATGGGGAGGTGCTTAACCGAATCGGGGAGAAAAGGAGTTTCTGGCATATCCTGTCTAAGAGAAGGGATAGATTGGTTGGACACATTCTGAGACATCAAGGAAATGCCAACTTAGCATTAGAAGGAAGCGTGTGGAGTAAAAATCGTAGAGGGAGACCGAGGGACGAATATAGTAAGCAGATTCAAAAGGATGTAGGTTGCCAAAGGTATTCTCAGATTAAGAGACATGCATAGGACAGGGTAGCGTGGAGAGCTGTATCAAACCAGTCTGCAGACTGAAGACCACAACAACAACAACAACTGAACAGAATTGGGGATAAAAGAAAGTTCTGGCCTATCTTGTCTAAAAGACGGGATCGATTGATAGGGCACATTCTGAGGCACCAACCAACTCGTCAATTTAGTATTGAGGGGAGCGTGTGGGGTAAAAATCAAAAAATGTTCAAATGTTTGTATAGCTTATGGGACTTAACTACGAGGTTATCAGTCCCTAAACTTACAAACTACTTATGAACTAACTAAGACTAAGTACGGCTCAAATATCCATGCCCGAGGGGGGATGCGAATCCCCGACCGTAGTGACCGTGCAGACCGTGACTGGAGCGCGTGAGTCCCCTCGGCCACCGCGTCCGGCGGGTAAAAATCGCAGGGGTAGACGACAATATGGGTACCGAAAGCAGATTCAAAGGGATGTGGGCTGTCTTTCTTACTCAGAGACAAGAGTTTTGCGCAAGATAGGGTAGCGTGGAGGTGGAGAAATGCATCAAACCAGTCTACGGTCTGAAGACTACAACAACAACAACAACAACAACAAACCACATCATTACGTAGTGTATGTCGTGTAAGATTATTCAAAAATATTCATTGTAGACACAGTAATTTCATTATTAAAGCACCATCATTAGGCATTATCGTTTGCTGTACCAGAATAGAATTAGGAACAACATTTGTCGCACAGGTAGCTGAAACACCAGTTCTTAGAGTACTGTCCACATTTCATGGAATATGCAGGTGATACCCGAAAACATAGTTTATTTAAATCCCAAAAATTAGTATTACTGCGATCAATTTTGATGTTAACCACGCATATCTGATCATTAGTGTGAACGCAGGCGCATTAAACAGCTGCAGAGCAGAATCTTGTATTTTTATAGAAACTTCCCTCGAAATATTTTCTCTATTAGTGTTATGCAAGTTGCCTGCTTTAAAAATTGTAGTGAAACCTTTAACCTGCCTGCATAAAGAAACATCACAGGTGCAGTAAAGTAGAGTACATGTTCGCAGGATTATTTTTACACTGAAAGAGCCTACGTTTCTTCTCTCTACAAAGTTGTGATCGAAAAGTGCCTGATCAGTCTGGACTCAAGCGAACGTTATCCACACACGTGAGATTGTAACTACCTACCAGAAATGTAATTCATGCATGAAGATGGTTTGTTTATTAATGCAACTACTACGACAAAAGCACTTTTTGAATAATTTTTCATGGGATATTATAACGATGTTCTGTATATGACCGCATGATAACCGTAAACCATAGCCACAGCACCAGTCCCTCCATCTCTGAAGAACTCTCACGTTAATGCTATAGGAGACGAGCAAAAACAATGTATTTCGTCGAAAAAGCCGGAAACCACGTACTGATTTACAGGTCTAATGGTCCCGTTATGTTGCATCAAAAAGAATTGGACAGTTTGATATTCTGTGTTTGCAACAATACTGCGCACATAACTCCCATCGATGTCATTACAGGTAACGACCACACAAGGGACGTTGAAAATTATAAATAGTTCCAGCATTGTATAAATTCTTATACATTATGATTATGTAATGCTAATGCTAGAATGAATATTAATTATTAGTTTAAGTGTTGCAAATGTACACCTTGTCATATGTGCAGACCCAACAGTAAGAATAATAGAGGGATTATAAGAAAGAAAATCAGTCCAACAGAAAGTACAGACGTTTGGAAAATCTATAGTAATGAGACCTACAAATATATGGAAAAAATATCAGTCGGTGTGGTTAAGCGAGGGTTAACTTTTGTTGGACATATGTATTAAATGAATGATAAAAGGATAATGAAACAATTATTCGTATACTTCTGGAAGAATAAATCGACAATAGCACGAGTAAAGAAGTAAATAAATAATTAGAAAGAAACAACATCAAATAATCTGAACTAATCACAATAAAGAACGTAATAGAGTTAGAAGCTATTAAAAGAAGACGAAATAAGAAATTGGAAACAACCTGAAAAATAGAAGTTAAATACAACAAGGGATACTATAACAGAAAATTAATCTATACATTACTGTCCCCAATTTTACGTCCGGATAACAGAAGCTCTTCTTATTTTGAACTCCATGTTTCGAAGCCTTCCCAGATATGTTCACATCTTGAAAACAATGCTGCATTGATTTCTCATCGTTTGTTTGCCTCTATTTGAAGATTGTGACATTGACATCGATATAGAAAGTTATTTTTAAGTCTATAATTGTAAAGAAAACTAATTCTTACATCTAATGTTTCCAGTATAATCAATGGAAATGCTCGAAGAAATGTGAAACAGCACTGGTGAATGAACTTTTGTTGTCATTGCACCTAAGTCTGTGTATTTTTATTAGTGATTACGCTCGACTCATTAAAGCTAGTTACCGAAATGCAAGGTGGGCTCATTGACATATAGTCTGTTCAGGTGTTCGGTCACTCAACAGGAGCGCGAGGCGCGAGTTAAGTCTCTGTCGAGCCCACTTGGCAATCACCTCGGCTCTTATTCTTCCTGTTGATAGTATGACTGAAGCTTGGCAACATCGCAGTGTAAGTCTGTCAAAGCTGGTACCGAGGTCTTACTTCCGGGATGGCACATAACTATGTTCATAAATTCACTTCATGTTTCCTGTAATTACCATTAAATAATCTGACTGGTTTATCACTCGAGAGGCAACAGAAGGCTATTATTTCACACAATTGGGCCCAGAAAATTGTTTACACAGCTAAATTGCAACTAATCTCGTCTCTTACGTTGCGAGTTATATGTTCTAGCGACGCATGTTGCAGTAGGAAAGCGCTGCCGTGCCCAGCTCCTTCCTAGCTGTGAGGTAAAGTAGTCACCTGCCAAGGCTAGAAGGCTTTGGCCCATGATTGCGGCCTGACGGAAGTAAAATTGTTTTAGCTGTTTTTGTGATAGGAGATGCACGAAAAAACATCGAAAACAACAAGAAACTTCTCTTGGTTATTTGCTATATTCTCTCAGATTATGTGAAAGTCTGACAACGTTCAGGTAGTTCACTGACTCCGTCCCTGTAGAAACGAACTGATTCCAAGCTAGTGATGCCGCCAATCGATGTTCGACGTGTATTTTCGTCCGGAAATAATTTTTGGCGGAGGTTATTCGAGTTGGGGCAGGAAAGATAAACATTTGAGGACATATGGTTGAAAAAGAGTAAGTGAGAAATGGGTGACTTCCAAAGCACAATATTGGCTATTTTGTGTGTAAAATCAGCAGGAACTATTATGGTGTAGTACTAACACATGATGTAGTTTTTTGGTCGTTTGTCCTCACAGTGCAGTGGGCGCTCACTGGCGTTGTGGTTTCACTTTTTGCTCAGTATAAAAAATCTTTTAGTACTCAGTCAATGATGTCTTCTTAAGATGTCAGCATGAGGGCATCATAACTCGGCACTAGTAACAATCGTGAGTACGAATCCTGAATGAGCAACCTGATGACTTTCATGAAAAATGTATTGAAAGCCACCCCTATGACCCTTTTTCAGATTCAACTTTACGACGTTTAGATTATGTTCATATGTCAGAAAAATTCATTACGTGACTGTAATATAAGTACTAGAACGTGAAGTAAGGATATAACTTCCGGTATATAGACTCACAGCAGCGCGCCGCTGCCACCGAGACCGCAGGCAGCTGCCGCGATGCGGTCGCTTGCGCGTCGCCGTAGCCAGTGCCCACTGCTCCCGAGAGTAAACAGTTCAGTTTTGATGCAGCCGCGAGCTCTTCTGTGTAATTATTTCTGGGAATTTTCAGATCAGATGTTTGTAGAGCTTATGGGACTTAACTACGGGGTCATCAGTCCCTAAACTTACGAACTACCTATGAACTGGCTAATACTAAAGATGGCACAAATATCATGCCTGAGGGGAGACTCGAACCCCCGACCGTAGGGCCGAGCAGAACCACTCGCCCACTGCGGCCGGCTCTGGTAGTTTTTGCTGTTACATTATGGGCTCTTCCACACTGATAACAAAGACAGCCGATATGCGGCTTAAAAAAAATTGAAGATTGGTGGATTGGATCTCGTGCCTGCTTCCACATACGCGTGTGAACGTGATTTTTTCCACGAGACTATGCGCTCATACATTACAGAACTGCCTCGAGAAGGAGATAACACTTCCTCCTGACAGTACTGCATTCTACATTGTTGCCAGATCGTGCATATCGCCGGACTTAGAATTCTGAGGGGCGATCGAATTTATTGTCCACACTGTGCGACCAAATCGGACTTTGCTTCTGCGTCGGTCGGCCGGCGATCAATTTTTCTTTTTTTTGTGTAAGACTGTACATTTGTTACCTGCATATTCTGGAGAAGCTCGACAATGAGGTGCGGTAAGTCCAGATTTGCATCTCCTTGGCTTTCTGTAGCAGTGAATTGTAAACAGTCTACTTTTTTTATCTGGTCGCCAAATGTAATGTTACACAACCAGTTCGTTTCACGATAAATTTTATTTCCCAAATGTTCAAATGTTTGTAAATCTATCGAACCAAACTGCGTGGTCGTCAGTCCGTAGCTTACAAACTACTTAAACTAAGGTAAACTAACCTAAGGACAATACACACATCCATGCCCTATGGAGGACTCGAACCTCCGACGGCGGGCAACCGCGCGCTCCGCAACGAGGCGCCTTAGACCGCTCGGCTACTCCACTGCGGCTTGTATTTCCCAACAATTCTTCCTACGTAAAAATACAACTTTCTGTGTAGGCCTTTGCTCGTAATAACTTATCTTAGGTAGAGTTAGCCACAAAACTTGGTATTGTGGCGCATTTTTGCACTACACTAGAGCCACATTAAGTATACTTCACCTTGTTTTCCTTGGTCGTTTAGAGATCTCGTAGATTTCATAGCTCGTATCATCATGAAAATATCAGGACGTCGGGTTTATAGCTGTATGATTAAAATAATGGGACCATTATTATGCACAAAGACATTTATTAAAACAGAATAACTGAACAATGACTGACTTCTGGACTCACTTCATAATGCTTTAAGACTCACTGTGTTCGCGCCAATTCGCGCTTATTAATACAAATCATGTTTTCGAGAACATTCTAGAACATGGAAATAGTTAAATACATTTTTATGAAATGTGTAAATGTGGATCAAGACAATATTATATGAAATTGTTAAATATGTAATCATTACAATTATATTAAAAGCATTTCATGACAAAGCAAAATCAATAATGTGAAAATAAGTATTTTACGATTACAGCAGTGCAAAGGTTTGTTTCTTGTAATTTTTATATGTCCGAATTTACAATGAAAAAATTAACATCAAGTTAAGCAGATTATGACATTATGCCTAATACTATTCCATATGTGTCTGAAACTGTTAGTGACGAAATCTGTGTTAAAATTATATAGTTACGTAATGAGTGTTACGATATTTATAAACAAACATTTTACTAAAATTTTCATAAAATTCCTTGCACAGTCTTTTATCATACTATGTTTTATGATTAATTTTCTAGTTATACATGAAAGAAAAGGTTTAGTTAGAATGGGTATCGTACACTAAAATTGTACAAACAAACGGGATTTTCTAGGGTATATACATTACAGTGTGAATCAAAACAAAAAGGCCAAAATCCTCGGCGACTAATAAAACAACTAAAGAAAAAAAAGGAACAAATTCCTGAACTGTAGATCTTGACTCGGTAGAGGTCACGATAGAACCCCGGACGGCGGCGCGAAGTCCTGGGTCGACTCGGGGCGCTATAGCTGCAAAGCGGTACACTGGCCTCAAGACGAGTAGACTCTCTCGATGGCTCCCGGCGGCTCGTCAGGTCGGAAGATGGCTCAGACGCTCCGCGCTCGCTCTGAAAAAGCGACGCGGGGAACACCATCGCTCGATTGGCGGGACGTAGCGCTTCTTGATTGGCAAGTTTACAGACCTCACTGTGGATCAAGCCCCATAATTCCGTAAGAGGTCGACTGAGGACAGTGGGGAAATTGAAGACCGCCTCGCCGGCCATTATGGTGGCAAACTTACGCGCGAACTTTAAATGTGCGCAAGACTCCTTTCATTAGCGCGTGTATTCATTCCAGTTAAGTCGCAAAAACTATTCCTCATTTCAATGTATACTACAAAACAACTTCAGACTCTTTCTATATACAGCTACCATCCCGAATTATAACATTTAGTTTTTTAGTGTTATAAGTGCAGCATATGAACAGAATTTATCGTCATACACGGTTTTTGACACTTTCTGAGTATATTCTACGATGGCGAAACTTCTGTACAAACATTAATTTCGGAAGAATTTCACAACATTTTTTTTTTTTTTTTTTTTTTTTTTTTTTTTTTTTTTTTTAGTGCCTGCTGTATTCTCCAATATTTAGATATTTTATAGTCTCGAAAAATTAAATAGAGCTGCCTGAAACAGCTAATGTTAAAAATCGACTGTGAAAATGAAATATCCCATCAGATACATACCTGTAAAATAGCGTCTTACCATGTGAATACACCAACCAGCCACTAACAAATTCTTTTAAAAGCACAAAGTATGTCATAACTTTTCCATAACTAAGTGCATCTAACATTAGCATTAGAGTATCTAGCACGAATATTAGTATTTTTAATGCTGTAAGCCAGGTACCTTATAGCAGCGTGAACTGCTCAAAGTCGGCCGCGGTGGCCGAGGGGACTAAGGCGCTCCAGTCACGGTCTGCACGGCCACTACGGTCGGGGGTTCGAATCCCCCCTCGGGCATGGATATTTGTGCTGTCCTAGTTCGTAAGTAGTTCATAAGTAGTTTGTAAGTTTAGGGACTGATGACCCCGTAGTTAAGTCCCATAGACTATACAAACATTTGAACATTTTGAACTGCTCAAAAGTCAGCAACTATCTTCATAGAGTTCAACTTCACAATGAGCATCCAGTGTGGCTGTGTGTCATTTATATTGTAAGGAGTCAAGTTTCTCAGATATATTTTCCTACATATTCGGACCATTAAAACAGTACTTATTGCTAACAAGTAACATCCGTCGGGTTAATTAATTTATTTATTGCTTTTAAAGAAGATATTATTCGAAGTACGGCATTAGATCGCGAGTGCGATAATTAGGTTTTCTCGAGGCTTGAGCAAGTAACAGTTCAGAGAGACACACCGAGGGAATATTTTTGGTTATAATTTATCATTTAAAATACCATGGTAGACAGTACTTGGAAACGGTATTTCATGCGGTTTCAAAGTATGGTGCAATACTGTACATTCTCACAGGGACAGTGGCGTAGAGGAGAAGCCGTACTTATGCCACATTAATTAATATAATAATAAATTATTCACATAACAAAATAAGAAAAACCTAGCAATATTAACTAATATTTTAACACATGAAATAAAAATACTATTCCTTAAGCCTTGAAAAGAGTGGGGTTTAAGTTTTAACAAAATGAAAATCTAGGGACATCAAATAAATTATAACTTTACAGAAACTATACAAAATATATGGAAGACGACAGACGGTCGTCTTTCAACGTGGACTTCGCGTACTCACGTGAGCCACCGCGCCTGCGCTAAGTGGCTTCGCTGGTTGCTCCCTCTGCAGAGTACCGAAGGTCTCTAGAGGAGCGAAGTGTTCCCAAAGATTGGAAAAATGGGCAGGTCATTCCCGTTTACAAAAAGGATCGTCGATCAAATGCGCAAATTATAGCCTATATCTCTGACTTCGGTCAGTTGGATAATTTTGGAACATATTTTATGTTCAGATATTATGTCATTTCTGGAGACCGGAAAGCTACTTTGTAGGAATCGACATGGTTTCCGAAAGCAGCTATCGTGCAACTAGCGCTATTAATTGACGAGATGCAGAAGGCAGTAGATACAGGATCCCAGGTAGATGCTGTGTTTCTTGACTTCCGCAAGACGCTCGCTACCGTTCCACACCGTCACCTGATGAACAAAGTGAGAGCATATGAAACATCAGACCAACTGTGTGAGTGGCCAGAGGTGTTTCTAGCTAACAGAAAAAGCAGCATGTCATTCTCAATGGAGAGAAATCTACAGACGTTAATGTGATGTCAGGCATGCCCCAGGGGAGTGTCATGGATCGTTGCTGTTCACAATAAATATAAGCATTCCCTTAGATAATATCGGAAGTTCAAGGAGCCTTTTTCGTGGTTGATGCAGTAATTTATCGGGAAGTCGCAACACGGGGAAAGAGTAGCGAAATGCAGGATGATATGCAGTCTATCGATACTTGCTGCAGATAATGACAGTTGAACCTAAACATGTGTTAACTGCTGCGCTTATATAGAAAGAAAGATCCTTCATTATTTAGCTACACCATAACAGGACAATCACTGGACGCAGTTACTTTCATAAAATATCTGGGAGCGTACACTAGGGGCGATTTGAAATGAAACTGTCATATAAAATCAATCATGGGTAACGCGAATGGCAGTCTGTTTTTTTAATGGAGGTATTCTCAGGAAGTGTAGTCTGTCAGCAAAGGAAGTAAGAAAACTGTCGCTCTACCAGTGCTTGCGTATTGCTTGTCAGTACCAGGTCGAGTTAACACAGGGCATAGAGAAGATCCAACCGAGAGCAGCATACTTCGTTAAGGGCGCGAAAGCGTCACGGAAATGATTAGGAAACTCCGGTGGGAGACGCTGCAAGAGAGACGTTCTGTATAGCCGTACGGGATTCTGTCGAAGTTCTGAGAGCGTGCGTTTCATGGAGAGTCAAGCAATAAATTGCTTCCTCCTACGTATATCTCGCGAAGCGTCCACAGGGATAAGTTAAGAGAGATTAGAGCCCACACGGAGGCAGACAGGCAATCATTTTTTCGACGTACCATCCGCGCCTGGAGGAAGTGATTATCGTACGCAAAGTACTCTCCACCACTCCTTTCGGAGTTTTGGTGTATAGAAGTGAGCACGGTTAGCCGAAAGATTTAAGGTGATCTCACGCGACATCATGAAAATGTGATATTTTCATACTTCACTGATAAAAAGCATGGCCGATGTCTAATTAAATACGCAATTGCGAATAAATTTCTTGTATGCTAGACAGCTACAGTCATCCCATTGTCCGTTTCATTAAAGGCATTGCATAGGTTATATCTTTAAACACGGACTGTTTTTCTTTATTCTACTTTTATTCCCCTGGTGGAAGGAAGGAAGGAAGATTAGTGTTTAACGACCCGCCGAGAGCGTGGTCATTAGAGGTGGCGCTTACTCTCCGGTTGTTTGGGTAAGGATGGGGAAGGAAATCGGCCGCGCCCTTTGAAAGGAACCATCCCGGCATTTGCTTGGAGTGATTTAGGAAAATTACGGAAAACCTAAATCTGGATGGCCGGAGGTGGATTTGAACCAACAACCTCCCGAATGCGAGCCCAGTGCGTCACCACTGTGCCACCTCCCTTGGTCCCCGGGTGAGAACTGGCAAAACCTAAACACACTTCAGCCTACAAAAAAATGTTGACATGTTTATGAAGCTTAACTCCGAGGTCATCAATCTCTAAACTTACAAACTAACTTATACTAAAGACAACACAAACATCCATGCCCGAGGGAGGATTCGAACCTCCGACGTGGGAGGCCGCGCGATCGGTAACGTGGCGCTCCAGACCGCTCGGCTACTCCCACGCGGCTCTTCAGCCTACAGAATGGATAGATTTAAATGGATTACAAAAAAAAAATACAAGTAACAAGTCACAAAAGGGAGACAAGACATATAACGAGGCGAAAAATTTGAAGATGTACATTGTGGAATGGAGTGAATAGGTATGAAGTATATACTGGGTGTTACAAGAAGGTACGGCCAAACTATTAGGAAACATTCCTCACACACAAAGAAACAAAACATGTTATGTGGACATGTGTCCGGAAACGCTTAATTTCCACGTTAGTGATCATTTTAGTATTTCTCTTGCCGGCCGCGGTGACCGAGGGGACTGAGGCGCTCCAGTCACGGTCTGCACGGCCACTGCGGTCGGGGGTTCGAATCCCCCCTCGGGCATGGATATTTGTACCGTCCTTAGTCTTAGCTAGTTCATAAGTAGTTTGTAAGCTTAGGGACTGATGACCCCGTAGTTAAGTCCCATAAGTTCTACAAACATTTGAACATTTAGTATTTCTCTTTAAATGTAAAATGAAATAATTCGTGCAGACAATTGTCAAAATACCCAATTGTTTCGTTAGCATGTACTGTACTTCCTCGATTCACGTCATCAACACAGATTTTCTGTGAACGTTTGGGCAGGAATTGTTAGTGATGTCTTGATTGGGCCTCATGTTCTTCCACCTACACTCACTGGAGCACGTTATCATGATTTCATATGGGATACTCTACCTGTACTGTTAGAACATGTGCCTTTACAAGTACGAGACAACATGTGGTTCATGCACGATGGAGTTCCTGCATATTTCAGTCGACGTGTTCGTACGCTTCTCAACAACAGATTCGGTGACGGATGGATTGATAGAGGCGCAACCAATTTCATGGCCTCCACGCTCTCCTGACCTCAACCCTCTTGACTTTCATTTAATGGGGCATTTGAAAGCTCTTGTCTACGCAACCCCGGTACCAAATGTAGAGACTCTTCGTGCTCGTATTGTGGAAGGCTGTGATACAATGCGCTATTCTCCAGGGCTGCATCAGCGCATCAGGGATTCCATGCGATGGAGGATGGATGCATGTATCCTCGCTAACGGAGGACATTCTGAACATTTCCTCTAACAAAGTGTTTGAAGTCACGTTCTTACGTCTGTTGCTGTGTGTTTCCATTCCATGATTAATGTGATTTGACGAGAAGTAATAAAATGAGCTCTAACATGGAAATTAAGCGTTTCCAGACACATGTCCACATAATATATTTTCTTTCTTTGTGTGAGGTATGTTTCCTGAAAGTTTGGCCGTACCTTTTTGTAACACCCTGTATATATAAACACAAGGTGACGAAAAGGGAGAAACACGACACTGAAACACTGATTCACTCAGACAATTAAAACACACAGGCGTCGGCTGCTGGATGGCCGTTGCAATTACACTAAAAAGCACTGATGTGTGACACTCCGATGGAGAGACAGATGATGCACAAGCTGATGAGAATGTGAAGAGTGTAGATGGGGAAGGAGCAGAGGGGTGGAGGAGGGGGGGGGTAGAGGGAGTGGAGGAGGGACAACGGGTGGGGAGAGCGAAGGAGGGAGGTGGATCTCAGGGATCAAGGACCGAGGGGGGGAGGAGGAGGAGAGGGATTAGGAGGGGAAGAATCAGAGCTGGTAGTAGGGATAGATGTCTGGCCGGAGGGCATCGTCAGGGAGGGGGAGGGTGCGGAAATTGCCATGGGAAAAGATAAGGAGGGTGTACAGGTCGAGGGCAGGGGGTATACAGTGGGGAAACGGAGGTGGAGGTGTTCAGTAAAGTGGGCAAGGTGGGCGAAGAGGATGGGGTCATAGAAGAGCCACATGGGGGATGGGGGATAGAAAGGGATACGGAAGGTGAGAAGGAGGGAGTGCTGTTTGAGGATCTCCAGAGACTTGTGAAAGGATTGGGGTGGGGAGAGGGGGGCGGGGGGGGGCAGTGCAATGCAGGATGGGAGATGCAGAGGATGGGTTGGATGAGGGATTTGTAGGCATAGAGAATTGTGGAAGGGTTTTCGCCCCAGGTTCGGCCAAGAAGGAGTTTGAGGAGGCGGAAGTAGGATCGGGCTTTTTCTTGGATGGTGAGAAGGTGGGGAGTCCAGGATAGGGTGCTATCAATAGTGAGGCCAAGCTAGTTTAGGGGTGAGGCGGGTGGGACGGAGATGGTGAGATAGAAGTCACGGGGACGGAAGAAAGGGTTGGTACGACCTACAATGGCGTTGAACACAGAAGCTGCACTTTTTATACATTTTTATGACATGCCTACTTCAAACTGAAGACAATATTCGACTACAAAATAGAGCAGTGCTTCTGGGCCTAGAGAAGGGTGCGTTAGATCCCAGCTGGAACTTGTCAGTCTTCAGTCATTACAGCATTCCTCGAATACCTGATAAATCGTGCAATTTCGGAAAATCTCACGCCCAGAATCCGCGTCATCACAATCTGCCCTCGGTGAGATGGCTCGCTTTTCCCGTTCTACACATGGAGAGCACGCTCACTGACACTACGTGCACCGTGCGTGTGTCTAACTAGCAGTCGCTCTCAGTAAGGTGGCGCTGCTGTTGCCATCCCTGGTTGCGTTTATTCTCACGATAGGTAGATTGTAATAAAACTCGGGCTGATCAGTGCACAACGCTCATGAGAGAAGGTGACCGAGCACTTTTAGCTCATCGCGTCGCCCATATTAATACCTTCTTAGGTCACCTATTGTTAATTCTTTTTATCATCTCCAAATCGCTGCAGGCGTATTCTCCTTTCTGTTCGTTATGGACTGTGACACTTCCATTTCTCCATATTTTTATGTTTTGATCTTCTATTCACGGGTGTATGTTCTTGTAAATTGCTGACAGACTTTTATTCTGTAGACTGTTCGATACAGTTTGTGTCACTAACACCTTTCCCATATTTCTGATGGTTTGATCTTAATTTGAAGGGTGACTTGCAGATATCTTCTAATCGAAACTAACTCATCTGTCCTGATCTTGCCCCCTTTTTCATTGATAAATTAGTCACATTTCTAAACCGTAAGTAAATATAGTCTCAATGATGCGATGGAAATAATTTTTTGTCGTTGACTAATACTACTGTTTCAAATCAGACCTGTAGGAGCCTTACCAAATCAAAATGTTCAAACGTTGTATAGCTTATGGGACTTAACTACGGGGTCATCAGTCTCTAAACTTACAAACTACTTATGAACTAGCTAATACTAAGGACGGCACAAATATCCATGCCCGAGGGGGGATTCGAACCCCCGACCGTAGTGGCCGTGCAGAGCGTGACTGGAGCGCCTCAGTCCCCTCGGCCACCGCGGCCGGCTAGGAGCCTTACCCATCGCTACTTTGGTCTCACAACGAAAGCACTTGGGCTCGAAGAAACATATCTGTATGAACATTTGGTTACAGAACCACTACATACCCCTCAATGTGCTGGTGGGTGTCGTTTTACTGCCACACTCTGCACTCATGCTCTAGATAGCACTATAGGTGTAATTATAGACGCCATACGCAATGCAAAAATCTCAACTATAAATGTAAATGGCGAATGTCAAATTAGTAATAAATCCTACAGAAGCTGTAAAGTTTGTACCACCAGAGATTTCTGGCTACGTCCAATGCCATATGTTTTAAATGCCAATTAAGAACGGCGAAACCGCATTCTCGGACTTCATCCAATTTTGCCATTACACGCTCCTCAATAGCCTTGAACAGCAGTATACGATTTACTTTGAAAACTGCATCTCCTTGTCGTTTCTTTGCCACGTAATTCAATGTGTTTTTAATATTGCTTTTAGACTTCGGTTTAAGGTATCTTTTCAAAAGCTTGTCGTACGTGTTAAAACCTCTTACATAATAGTCATCGTACATGTTCTCTAGTGTGTTGTCATCAAACTCCGAGATGATACTTGCGACTTTAAGCTTCTTCTCGGGAGACGGTTGGTATTCACTGCCACTGCTTCCATCGCCACTTCCCGCACTTGCAATATCATTTCAAGCAATCGCAATACATTAGCAGGATTGATTAACAATCGCCGACCCATCTGACGCTTCACTACGCAAATAACGTCACAAAACGCAACTTCAGAGGCACAATGCACCGCCACTACTGGTCCCTACAGGCGTATCGGCAGATCAATCTACACTGCGGCATGGCACACGCAGAGGCATCTAATTGACGACAGCAGAGTTTTACAGATGTGGCAGTATCACTAGTGCAATAAGGGAACTTTACATTGTCTCACACGATTTTGGTGTATTTGCGTTAGTTCCAGCCCAAGTACTTTTCTTGTCAGTATCTTTGTCAAAGGTGCTGTACTAAATATAATAGAATTTAAGTATTTAAAATTGTCCATAAAAATATTTCCATTTTCAAGAATTGAATCTATTCCTCAGGTACTTTATCTTGTCGAAATTAATTTTTAGACACCACCTTCTGCAATTTATGCAGTATCCTTATGGTATTATTTCTTAATTTTAAATTGGCCTTGTTAGTTCTAGATGTTACCTGAATGTGAGGGATCTGTCAAGGGTCACAACTAAATATCTGCAGGGTCGATTATATCGTACTTTTTGTTGGGCTATGTTACATTCCGTTCTTTGCCATTCCGTTGGCTAGATTTAGTGATATAACTTCTATCTTATTACTTCTCAGGTAGTGTCTCCACTGTTTTGGAACATTGATCGATCTTATCTAGATGGTTAGTAAGTGTTTGTGCACATTCTTCGAACGAGTTGCTAGAGTTGCTATTGCTTGGTCATCGGCATAGCTTAATTCTGTGGCGAAGATGGTGCAGGTATACAAGTTTAATAAAAGTGGGGCCAAAAATTAAGTTCAAATCTTTGAAAATCTATCGGACTCAACTGCTGGGTTATTAGTCCGTAGTTTACAAACTACTTAAACTAAGGTAAACTAACCTAGGGACAACACACAGACCCTTGCCCGAGGGGGGACTCGAACCCGCGCGCACCGCAGCATGGCGCCCCAACGCTGACGGCTAATCCATCGCGGCCAAAAATTAAGTATCTGGGAGTCATTTCTTTATGGTATAGGAATCAGCCATTATTAACCTTAAAAGAGCGGTTTGGATTCACGATAGTGTCACTGAAACATCACTGAATATTACGATAGTTAATAGCAGTACACTATAGCAAGGTGCTCTTTTGAAATAAGGGCAAATTGGAAGGAAATGCCTGTAATTGCGAATGGAGCGGCGCTGATTGGCTGAAAACGTAAAGGCTTAACTTTTCCCCGGAGTCAGTCGGGTATAAACGTTGAGACGGGTTTCCGCAAAGTGGAGTTGTGAGTTTCCTCGGCGTCCTGCGGCGCACAGAGTAGAGTGGGGAGTTATTCCGCAGTTTTAGTAAGTGCCAGCTGTGGGACCGACGGATTTACGACTTGAGTGTATGGAAGAAGCGTGTTGCACGGATACAGTGGTTTTCGCGGCCTAGAGTTTTCGGTACGTGATCAGTTTAAGCAGAGAGTAGTAATAACGAGCAGGATGAGGCATCTGTTGTGGGTTGACAATTGAGGAAGCTGATCTACAGGGGGAAGGGGGGGGGGAATTAAGCTGTTTCCAGCGGCGGCAGGTTACTAAAATGTTCACTATTTTTACTTTATCATGGACTTTATCTTTCCAAATAACTGAATCAATGAGCTCGGCTTGTTAGTGTTTGTTTCAACTCCATCTTGCGCGTCGACCTATCAAACTTCTTTATTTCGCGCGTCACTTCCAAGCCTGCAGCTGAGGGAATTGTTTCTAAAAGATAGAGAACGCTGTTCATTCTTCTTTGAAAATAAACTACAAGAACAGATGTATATCCACATTGTGATGGTACAAATTCCTTTGTCTGATTTTTTAGTGATTTTCTTTTAAAAATGGTCATATAATTGTACCTTCTCTCTACAAGTATAAATTAACAAACGGAACTAATTCAGTGCTAGGGTTATGAATACAATAATTTAAAGACTTGTTAATTAAAGTTGTATTTTCCTATTTTTATAGTTTTTGAAGCTGATTTTTGCCACCTAATCTGTGGTTCTGTTTTGTATTTGTTGTTCAAGGTATTCCTTCAGAGTTTCGTACTGCGCCAAGAGTACTCGTGTTGCCGTGACGACACAGCAAGCACTGGTAAAGAGACGACGGGCCGTGCGCAATTTTCAATCAAGTAGTACTGAAGACCACAACCTTATAAAAAAATACTGTCAACTTCAAATATAGCCATTATGCTTCTAATATTCAAAAGAGACAGATAGAGTTATATTGGAAATTACCATACGTCAAATAAATTGTAATCTTGGGTTGAAAAGGTTGTACTACTATCCCTTTTGTTTCCTTAAAATGTTGACGGTGGATCACAAGAGGAGTATTTTCGAGGGTCTGTCGGCGTCTTTCTCGTGAAAGGTACAGTACGTCAATCACTCAAAAAATTGTTGACCCTAGCAACATAAACACTAAAGGACAGTAAATAACTGAATACACTGTCAAGCGATTGTAAGAAAATCACTCCGTTATGATGAAGAGACACGCTAGCTTTGGGTAACTGTAACGAGTACCCCTACCTCATCTTACGTAGTCACAAAGGCTGCCCTCCCCCACGTCTTTTCAAACACCTAAATATTTGAAGCTGATTTTGTGGGGCACTAATACCTGCCTGAGAGGAGACGGTGAGCACGGTTTTAAAATTCGCCTCATTTCTCTTATCTGCTGCATTGTTGAATATCAATCGTTGTACTGCAGGGCTCAGAAGAGAGGAATGGGGGTACAACCTACCATCCTCACGCGTCCGTTTTGATTTTCATGTAGTAACCATCAGACATTTACAGAGTGTGAACATTATTGCGGTTGATTAGATTAATATTGGTTTAAGAGGGTGATTCAAATAAAAACGTTAAAAGTTCCATAAAATTTCGAAACATTGTGCGACGGAGTTGGTAGATGGCTATAGTGTTCCGTGAGGTTAACAAAGTGACCAACCATTGGCAGAGTTATGCTGCAAGGCAGGAGAAGGCAGCAGCAATCACGACATGATGGCCACTGCATTGTTAACATGCACCGTGGTTGAGCAGCGAGCGAACTGTGATACTTTTGTTGTGTAATGAAGGTGTTAAACCAATCGAAATTTATTACAGAATGACAGTGCAGTACGGCGATTCGTATTTGTCAATGCAGCAAGTGAACGAATGGATTAGGGCATTAGCCGGCCGCGGTGGCCGAGGGGACTGAGGCGCTCCAGTCACGGTCTGCACGCCCACTACGGTCGGGGGTTCGAATCCCCCCTCGGGCATGGATATTTGTGCCATCCTTAGTCTTAGCTAGTTCATAAGTAGTTTGTAAGTTTAGGGACTGATGACCCCGTAGTTAAGTCCCATAAGCTATACAAACATTTGAACATTTTGATTAGGGCATTTAAAAATGGTGTAACTTCAGTAGCCACCCCTATGAACCACAGACGTTGCTAAGGTGGGGTGGCTTGCGTGCCTCAACGATACAGATAGCCGTACCGTAGGTGCAACTACAGCGGAGGGGTATCTGTGGAGAGGCCAGACAAACGTGTGGTTCCTGAAGAGGGGCAGCAGCCTTTTCAGTAGTTACAGGGGCAACAGTCTGGATGATTGACTGAGCTGGCCTTGTAACATCAGCTAATGTGGCTTTGCCACACAGTTACTGCGAACGGCTGAAAGCAAGGGAAAACTACAGCCGTTACATTCCCGAGGACATGCAGCTATACTGTATGAGTATATGATGATGGCATCCTCTCGGGTAAAATATTCCGGAGGTAAAATAGTCGCCCATTCAGCCCTCCGGGCGGGGACTACTCAGGAGGATGTGATCATCAGGAAAAAAAAGAAAAAAAAGAAGAAAAAAAAAACACTAGAACTCTACGGATCGGAGCGTGGAATGTCAGATCCCTTAATCAGGTAGGAAAGTTAGAAAATTTAAGAAGAGAAATGGATATGTTGAAGTTAGATATGGTGGGGGATCAGTGAAGTTCAGTGGAAAGAGGAACAGGATTTCTGGTCATGTGAATACAGGATTATAAAAACAAAGTCAGTTGGGGGTATTACAGGTGTATGTCTGATAATGAATAAGAAAATGGGGACACGGGTAAACTACTATGAGCATTATCGTAGTCAAGATAGACACGAAGCCAACACCGACCACAGTAGTACAGGTTTACATGGCAACTAGCTCTGCCGATGATGAGCAGATCGAAGAAATGTATGAGGAGGTGAAGGAAATTATTCAGACAATTAAGGGAGAGGAAAACTTAATTGTTATGGGAGACTGGAATCTGGTAGTAGGGAAAGGAAGTGAGGGGAAGATAGTAGGTGAATATGGACCGAGCAAAAGAAATGAGACAGGAAGCCGCCTCGTAGAATTTTGCACGGAACGTAATTTAGTTATAACGAACACCTGGTTTAAAAATAACGAAAGATGGTTGTATACGTGGAAGAGACCAGGAGACACCGGAAGGTACCAGATAGATTTTATAATGGTAAGACATAGATTTCGGAACCAGGTTTTAAACTGTAAGACATACCCACAGGCAGATATAGACTTTGACCATAACGTATTGGTCATGAACTGTAGGCTGAAACTGAAAAAAAACTGCAGAAAGATAGGAAAATAAGGAGGTGGGACTTGGATAAATTGAGGGAACCTGAAGGGAGCTTTAGGCAACAATTGACAGAAACGGGAGGAAATAAAACAGTAGAAAAGGAATGGGTAGCATTGAGAGATGAAATAGTGAAGGCAGAAAAGGACATAATAGGTAGATAAACAAGACCTACAAAAATCCTTCGATATCACAGGAAATACTAAATTTAATTGATGAAAGGAGAAAATATAAAAATTCTGTAAATGAGACAGGCAAAATGGAGTACAGACGACTAAGAAATAAGATTGACAGGAAGTGCAAAATAGCTAACCAGGAGTGGCTAGAAGGCAAATGCAAGTCTGTAGAAGAATGTATAAACAGGGGAAAAATAGATACCGTCTACAGGATAATGAAAGAGACATTTGGAGACAAGAAAAGCATCTGTATGGATATAAAGAACTCAGACGGAAAACCAGTTCTCAGCATAGAAGGGAAAGCTGAAAGGTGGAAAGAGTATATAGAGGGGCTCTACAAAGGACATGAACTTACAGACAATATTGTAATAAGGGATGAGGAAATAGATGAAGATGAAATATGAGATACTATACTGACAGAAGAATTTCATAGAGCCCTGAAAGATCTAAGTCTAAACAAGGCCCCTGTAGTAGATGACATTCCCTCAGAACTACTAAAGTCTCTGGGAGAACCAGCCATGACAAAACTATTTCACCTGGTGCGTAAGATGTATGAGACAGGCGACGTACCGCCCGCCGGACTTTCACGAATATGTAATAATCCCCATTCCAAAGAAAGCAGGTGCTGACAAGTGTGAAAATTACAGAACCATCAGTTTAATATGTCATGGTTGCCAAATTTTAACACGAATTATTTACAGAAGGATGAAAAAGGTGGTAGAAGCTGACCTCGGGGAAGATCAGTTTGGATTCAGGAGAAATGTAGGAACACGGGAGACAATACTCACTTTACGGCTTATCTTTGAAGATAATTGAGGAATGGCAAACCTACATTTCTAGCTTTTGTATATCTGGAGAAAGCTTTTGACAATGTTGATTGGAATACACTGTTTCAAATTCTGAAATCAGCAGGACTAAAATATAGGGAACGGAAGGTTATTTACAACTTGTGCAAAAACCAGACAGCGATTATCAGAGTTGAAGGGCATGAAAGGGATGCAGATGTTGGGAAAGGAGTAAGACAGGGTTGTAGCCTTTCTCCAATGCTATTCAATTTGTACATTGAGCAATCTGTAAAGGAAAGCAAGGATAAATTTGGAGAAGGAATTAAAGTTCAGGGTGAAGAAATAAAAACATTGCGTTTTGCCGATGAATTTGTAATTATCTCACAGATAGCAAAAGACCTGGAAGAGCAGTTGAACAGAATGGACAGTGTGTTGAAAGGTGAGTATAAAATGAAGATTAAAAAGAGCTAAACGAGGGTAATGGAGTGCAGTCTAAGAAAATCGGGCGATGCTGAAGGAATTAGATTAGGTAATGAAACAATAAAGATGGTAGATGACTTTTGTTACTTGGACAGTAAAATAACATGCGATGGTCGCAGTACAGAGGCTATAAAATGCAGAATGCCAATGGGAAGAAAGGTGTTTTTGAAAAAGGGAAATTTTCTTAACATTGAATATTAAGTGTAAGGAAGTTCTTTTTGAAGGCATTTGTGTGGAGTCTGGCGTTGTATGGAAGCGAAACATGGACGATAAACAGTGTGGACAGGAAGAGGATAGAGGCTTTTGAAATGTGGTGTTACAGAAGAATGCCGAAGATTAGGTGGGTGGATCGCGTAATTAATGAAGAGGTACTGAACAGAATTTGGGAGAAAAGGAATTTCTGACATAAAAAAATAATAATAAAACACTCAACAATCCGTAGATTGGTTTGAACACCACAGTGCTTTACTAGGCATGGTCCTGTTTGGAGGTGGTATGCCGTTGCCTTCCTCCGACCTTCGAACTGACTTACAAAGCCAGTTATAGGGGGACCTACAGTTTAACATGGGTTCCGAACCACGGTGCTACTCGGTATTTTTCACATGAGCAATACTGCCAGAGGTGAATGAAGTGGGTTCCAAACCACGGTGCTGCTCGGTATTTTTCACGTGAGCAATACTGGCAGAGGTGAAAGAATTTCTGACATACCTTGACTAAAAGAAGGGATCGATTGATTGGACACATTCTTAGACATGTAAATTTAACAATGGAGGGAAGTGTGTGGGGTAAAAATCGCAGGGGAGACCAAGAGGTGAATACAGTAAGCAGATTCAAATAGATGTCGTTTGCAGGTCTTATGAAGAGATGAAGAGGCTTGCTCTGGATAGAGTAGGCTAGAGAGCTGCATCAAACCAGTCTCCGGACTGAAGATCACAACAACAACAACTTTAGTAGAGGCCCTCCTCCTCTCCATCCACATGAATTCCTGTCGCGTCACAATTTTTGTCTCCCTAGACATCGAGAAGTCCTACAACCAAGTATGACATACAAGGCTCCATTTCAAGCTCCAATCCTACGGCCTTCCCAGTAATTATGTCTGATTCATTGCTTTCTTTCTCTTCCGTTGCCCATCCTATGCAACTGTCAACAATTCCAACTCCCGTTTGTTTGACCCCTTCACCGGGGTGCCCCAGGGCTCTGGCCTCTCCCCTCTCCTCTACCTGATTTACTCGGCAGACATGCCACAACCCTAGCCTCCTGTCCATCTCATTCAGTGTGCTGACAACACCGCCTCCTAGCCCTCGCCACCACCCTTGCTCGCTCCCAACACCTGCTCTAGTCTCAGCTCTCTAAATTCTCCACCTGGTTTAACCAGTGGCTCCTTACTGTCAACTCTACCAAATCACGGGCAATCATCATGGGTCACACTACCTGCTCCTTCCACCACTGAGACCAAAGAGCTTAAATTTCATAGAGTCGCTAACACACGAGTTACAGCGCTCTTTGCGGCAACTTCTGTAAACTCGGTCGCCATATTTTTGGTGGCCAGTACACTTGAGAGGAGTATGTCTATCGTATGTTGTTGTTGAGCTTGAAGTGTTGTATTTAGTTTATATTGTTTTAGTGTGTATTGCCTATACAATTTCCATGTACTTGCATTAAAATCTACACAAATATTTTCACGGTGGCACTTTGGTTGTTATTGCAAACCGCATCTGTTATACTTCGAACTGGAATTGTAATACGGACAGTTTCGTGATATTTCATTAACGCATTTTTATGAAATATACTACCAGGCTCGTCAATTCGCAGTTCGAAAAAGTCTGACGGAACTTGATACACATCCGTATTCAACAGTCAATCTTTATTTAAAAAGTGGAACTGTAAATGGCTATAATTCTTGCGCGGGTGTGGCATACGATCTATCAGCCGATACCCCAAATAACATGGCGGACGCCAGTTCAATTTGCCTCAAACGTGGCGGACCTATCGCCACTCTATGAAATTTAAGCTCGTTGACTGAGACGCAAAGCAACTCTCCATGACCGCCCTATCCCACAAACCAAAACAATTAAGTACCTTCGCCTCACTCTTGACGGCTCCCTTTCCTGGAAATCTCACCTTCACACTGTCCATCAGACAGACATCTCCCGCCGCAGGCTTCTAAAGCTCCTGAAGCAGATGCTGCAGAGGCATTTCGAAAATGATCAGATTAAGCCGTCATTCCTGTACAACGTGGCCGTCGAAATAAACTGATCTTAACCCGTACTTTTCTGGTTGTGGTATTATCTGAAAGACGTCGTGTTTGGTGGTCCAATTAGGAACGTCGCTGAAATGAAGGCACTATAATCGTGACGCCCGAGACATTCTGATTTGTTGTGGAACATGCTGTTTTTCGACTTGAACCTGTGGCAGAAAACAGTGGAAAGCGTACTGAGCCTGTCTTTCGCCAGACTCCTGACAACATTATAATCCGACGTCATGTTGCTTTTTTATGTCCAAAAGATAAAACATCGCACAAACATGGAAATTAAGTCGCCGATGGCCAGTCATCCCACCTGTGCAGTTGCACACCAAGCTCGAACGCTTACGGGAATCAGCGAAATGCCACGAGTAAAGAGGTTAATGGGGACGGGCACTGTGTCAGTAGTGTATGGTTAAGTTGAAAATTCCGTACAGTTATCGTAACCACTATGGTCAGATTGCTTAGTGCCTAAGGCAACTGCCTAGTCAGGAGGATATCCGGGTCCGAATCCACGTCAGGCAAATATTTTCAGCTTTTCCCGTCGATGTAATTCAGTGTTCACAGGCAGTTAATGTCTTTTTATTTTACGTTTCATACTGCCCGCAGAATTAGAAATGTTTGTTATTTCAGAAATGTCCGAAAGAGCAGACTCCACATTTATAAATAAATGGTCTGTTGTAATTCTGTTTCAGAAAACAGTTAAATATTACAAACAGCAGCGGTATTGTCCCGGCGTTCCTTTGTGATGAGGTATCTTCTCAAAGAGGAAGTTCATACAGAGGAAGAATGAAAATCATTTCGTAGAAAAGGAGCTAGGAATAAAGGCGATCTAAAGTGCACAAAATGAAAAACACAGCTGTATAAAAGCGGTATTGTCTCCTGAAGTCAAAACAACAGGGAAAATCTATTAATGTTCAGACAATACGCATTGCACGACGCCGATATTCCTAGAAAAAGTACAAAAAAGGTACTTAGTTTCCACAATACAAATTAGAAAGATAATTTTACTTGTAATAACATACTTTGAAAGACTGTTGAATACTGAAGCACTTTCTCATCCTTTGTCACGAACATTAACTTAATGTGTATTGTTCTCATCGAATAAAGTTGCTGTTACCCAAATGCGGCAACGGCCTACAATGGCAAACCTTAAAATAGCTGTGGCTCTTAGAAGAATACATATGATGATTTGCGTATGCGCAGTTGCGTTAGGTAATCAAAATTTGTCATTTGTGGAGAGGAATATAGATGGTGTACAGCGAAATATGAAATACACTTATTGTTACAGACATGGGTGGAATATAAAATTACGAACGCGAATGTGACAAAAATAACGAATGTAGCCTTTGAAACAAGACATGGTTTACAACATTCGCAGCAAACAGAAGCGTATAGTTAAGGCAGAAATCAATTGGAAACGAGACAAACTTAAGACTGTAGGAAATTCAAGTTTTTCCATCAGCTGCTGTAGTCTTACCTATATGTCATCTACCAGATTATGTCAAGGACCATCATGACGGATATGAGGTAGAACATCTCCTGTTAACCTAAACTAGTAGATGACATATTGGTTAAAATAAAATAGCTGGTGGTAAAAAAGTGCATTTCCTGAAGTACCTAACGGCTGTTAACTCTCGCCTGAAAAAAAAAAAACTAAAAATAACGAAAATTGCGTAACGAAGCTATACTTTTCAGACTGTCCAGTAAAGTGTTAAAATAGACTGATGACCAGCCACAATAAAACACCCTGAAGGAGGCATCCAAATGAAGTGATATTTGCAGCATGCGTTTACTTTCACGAGAAATGCGCATCATTAGCGTCTCAGCTCAGGCGTACATCACGGGAAAGGGGCAAATAAAGGGTAAGAAGACACCAGTGTGCACGGACTGGAAGTCTTTTCTCGTGCGGTTGTTTATTATAAGTAGTAGACAACGAGCGCCTTTCGAGCACCTTTTCGGAGTCCGACCGAAGATGAGTAGCTGCGTAAATGGATTGCACGTCATCCTTCTCAGAAATCGGTGATCGTTTCGAATGTAACCAAGAATCAGCGATGCGGATCTTTAATTGCTGGGTGCAAGAGGGAACGGCGGATGTAATTACACCCATCTCGTTACACCAATCCGTTTGATTTTGGCATATGATGTTTGTAGTAATGACGGATGACACATCACGAGCCACATCACAAGCAGTGTCCGCGAATATGATTTGACGTCGTTTGCAACAGAGTGGCTTGTCCGCATGGTGTTTACCACTGAGTCAACGTCACATATGGTATTCCAGCCCCACATCCCCATAATATTCATTGCTAATACACTAACCAGCCAGTGTTCCTTTTTTTTTTTTTTTTTTTTTTTTTAATATAGCTTATGAGACTTAACTAAGGGGTCATCAGTCCCTAAACTTACAAACTACTTATGAACTAGCTTATACTAAGGACGGCACAAATATCCAAGCCCGAATGGGGATTCGAACCCCCGACCGTAGTGGCCGTGCAGACCGTGACTGGCGCGTCGCAGAGCGCTCGGCCACCGCGGCCGGCGTGTTACATCTCTGAAGTGTTGGAGCCTGTTGGTGTTCCATAACTTCTGAGCTTACCGATAGCCACATTGCAATAGGATAATGCACGAAATGTTCCAAACTACTTCGTCGCCCTTGGGATTGCATCACTACCTTGATCTCCCTGTTTTCTCAATATCTCGCCTATCGAAAATGTCTGCTCGATGACTGTGGAAAGGCTGGCCCGGGATAGGCCATCTGTTGTTACACCAGATCAAAAATGTTCAAATGTCTGTAGAGCTTATGGGACTTAGCTACGGGGTTATCAGTCCCTAAACTTATAAACTACTTATGAACTAGCTAAGACTAAGGACGGCACAAATATCCATGCCCGAGGGGGGATTCGAACCCCCGACCGTAGTGGTCGTGCAGACTGTGACTGACGCGCCGCAGTAAGCTCGACCACCGCGGCCGGCTACACCAGATCATCATCGGCTGTAAGTGGAAGCAGAATGGACAGCTTTATACCACCAACACACCCAGACCCTCTTTGATTCAATGCCGCCGTGTTTTACAGAGTTTATAGCAAGCAACGGGAGCGGCTACGTGAGGTTTCCTACTGAGGGGTTTCCTACAAGGGTGCGGCTTAGCTTAGCTGTCCCTACCAACCGGTTTCTGAACAAGATGCCACTGCCTGTCTTCCATCAGTGCAGGTGGTGTCACCGTTTCTCAGACAATGTCGCCGATAGCTTTCGCTACGTGCATTTTCGTACGCGAGTCCTTTTCTGTGCATTGTACGCGATGGAGGTGATAACAACAACGAAAGGGAGACCTGTCTTGTCAAGGATGGTCATTGCTACTGTATTTAAAAGAAAACTGAAGAATATACGAACTGGATGTGGGTCAATTACGAGCGGAGTTAGTGCAAAGGGCGTCTAAAAATTGCAAATGGTGAAACCGTTGCTCAACAACAACATTCTTGCCCACCTGTCAAAACAGATGTAGAGATAAAAAATGCACAATTGCAGAAAAAGAGTTCGTGAAGAAACTACAGTGCCTGTATCCCAAATTTTTATTCAGGAATTTCAAGGATTGGAATTCGTTGCAAATATTCTGAATTACGACAGCTCCAAGACTCAATTGTGTAAGGCGAGAAGTGGGACAACGAGACAACCCAGAACCCTGGCTCTAGTTCGGAAATTTGATTTAGCGAAAACCTTTTAAAATTAACTGAAGGTAATACATTTGAAATGGTTACAATTACAGGAATGAACTCAGTGTTCCCTGAAACACAGCTTTTCGGTTGTAATTTTCACTTCAAACAGTGTCTGTGGAAGAAGATACAAGAAATGGGACTATTGGTGACTACATGGATAGAGAGGAAGACTGATTGTTTTGTCGCATGTGTACTGCAATGGCGCATCTTCCACATAACTCTCTCGATGAAGCGTGGATTTTAATAATGTTCAAATGTTCAAATGTTTGTAAAGCTTATGGGACTTAACTACGGGGTCATCAGTCCCTAAACTTACAAACTACTTATGAACTACTTACGAACTAGGACGGCACAAATATCCATGCCCGAGGGGGGATTCGAACCCCCGACCGTAGTGGCCGTGCTGACCGTGACTGGAGCGCCTCAGTCACCTCGGCCACCGCGGCCGGCGATTTTAATAATGAAACAGATGCCCAGTGGAGAGAAGATCACAGAATTTGCAGGCTATATTATGGTGTATCAGTGGATGGAAAATCCTAATATATCTACGGAAATGTGAAGTGTTTCACCGGCGACACAGAACGACGAATGCTGTCGAAGGTTGGCAGAGAAAACTGAACTCCTCAATAAATCAGAAACACCGAAATGTTTACTTTCTGATTCAAAAGCTGAAGGAGGAGACAGTAAACGCTATTTTTGAAATTAAAAAAAAAATATTCCATTGGCCTACCTCTTCAAAAAAGAAAGAAAAGATAGCCGACCGCGGTGGCCGAGCGGTCAGCGGCGTGCCAGTCACGGTCTGCACGGCCGCTGCGGTCGGGGGTTCGAATCCCACCTCGGGCATGGATGTTTGTGCCGTCTTTCGTATAAGCTAGTTCATAAGTAGTTTGTAAGTTTAGGGAGTGATGACCCTGTAGTTAAGTCCCATAAGCTCTACAAACATTAATAATAAAAGAAAAGATACATGGGTCTTGACAAAAGTTTAAATGACATTATACAAACTCTGGAGATTTAAAAAGGTGTTCAAAATCTCTAGCCTTGATACAAAAAATGGAATAAGGAATCACAATTAATAAAATAAGAAAAAAAGGTTTTCAATTTGCTACTGTAAATATGAACAACAACAAAATAAAATAAATAAAAATGAATAAAATTACAAAAAAAAAAAAAAAAAAAAAAAATTTCAATAAGTCTATGTTCTTATTTCCATGTCAGTGGGATAGTTCACAGTTACGATATTTATTTGCAGTCGGAAACACGACAGTCACCACGGAGGGGTTTAGAGATTGGTAAAGTTGCATGATAAAGAATTTACCGTGATCTTCTGTATGAAAAATTTCCTGTGGACCTTAAAAATATTGTTCAAATCCGACAAGAATTTGATCAGTTAACACGCCAGGAAAATATAGTTGTTTGAAAACGGTATTTGTAGACACAACACACATTTTACCGGCATCAGTAATTTCGCAAAGTAAACTTACTGATTCTGGAGTTTCGTCATATGTGTCATACGAAACTAATTATTTGCATTTTGCAGGTCTCATTCACAAAAGTACGATTTTAACAGTGCTTCTAAAGTTCTAATACGAAATCTGCTTTTTACTGAATTCTTAAATGAACAAAACTGAAATTTTACTTGGTAAATTTCTTACCCGTGAAGCTTCCACCGTAGGTGGCTGATAATGCCAGAGAAACAAGCAGACGTGGGCGTGAATTGAAAGTTCCAGATGGCTGGAAATTGCATGAAACTTTTTATGTCTGAACTGTTTCAAGAGATACAGAGTATCAAGCGGGAATCGAAACTCTTGAACACCACACGTTTTCCTGTCGCTAACTAGAGTTGTTTCACTTGATATTTCTCTGTAAAGGACTTTGTTATTCTCAGGTCGTATTGTGGATTATTTGGAGTCACGAAATTGAAAATAAGACTTTTTTGAAGACATCAGACAAATATATTTAATGATAGCAGTTATAAAATAAGTGCCTAGCGAAGTCATCCAAAACACCGTTAATTTCCAGTATAAACATAACTAAAAACAATTATTGAAGCCTAATATAAAAGTTTCTCATATAGTCTTACGCAGAATTAAACAATAGAGATTTTACGATTGACCTGTGGTTCTTTAATCATTAAAACCTAAGCTCAAGTGTCCATAATAAAATGTTGTAACATACCGGTATACCTTTGTAGTTACTAGCTGTTGCTCAGCTGGTGACGAATTTGTTATCCAGGTTGCTGACGGAGATTCTCCCACCATAATGGCAAATAAAAAGCTATTGACATCCGTTTCAACAACCCCAGTGCAATTTAATTTTCATAACAACAAGGTTGAGTGCCCTAATACCTACCAGTCTTCTGCTAGACTCAAGTATTTGCTTTGAAGTTTCTCAGATTAAATATTACATTGGAAAAAAAATATTTCTTCAAATGTCGCACATATATATTATATAGTTCATTTTATGGAGATGAAATTCTAACTAGATGAACTTGCGTGGACTCATCTATATTAAGCAACGAAATTTTATCATCTGTAGACATCAAGAACAACACTCTTAGTTCTCTAAACATTATACACGGAATCTAACCGTAGCACAATATTGTGTAATTTCTTTCAGACGAACACGCCCATTATTGCGTAAATATTTATATCATTATGATCAGCACATTAAAGGGGTGCATCCCGCACGCTCTATGCAGATGTAGTTGCGAAAAATATACAGGGTGTTACAAAAAGGTACGGCCAAACTTTCAGGAAACATTCCTTACACACAAAGAAAGAAAATATGTTACGTGGACATGTGTCCGGAAACGCTTAATTCCCATGTTAGAGCTCATTTTATTACTTCTCTTCAACTCACATTAATCATGGAGTGGAAACGCAGCAACAGAACGTACCAGCGTGACTTCAAACACTTTGTTACAGGAAATTTTCAAAATGTCCTCCGTTAGCGAGGATACATGCATTCACCATCCGTCGCATGGAATCCCTGATGCGCTCAAGCAGCCCCGGAGAATGGCGTATTGTATCACAGTCGTCCACAATACGAGCACATTTGATACCGGGGTTGCGTATACAAGAACTTTCAAATTCCCCCATAAATGAAAGTCAAGAGGGTTGAGGTCAGAAGAGTTTGGAGGCCATGGAATTGGTCCGCCTCTACCAATCCATCGGTCACCGAATCTGTTGTTGAGAAGCGTACGAAAACGTCGACTGAAATGTGCAGGAGCTCCATCGTGCATTAACCACATGCTGTGTCGTACTTGTAAAGGCAACATGTTATAGCAGCACAGGTAGAGTATCCCGTATGAAATCATGATAACTTGCTCCAGCGTGCGTAGGTGGAAGAACATGAGGCCCAATCAATACATCGCCAACAATTCCTGTCCAAATGTTCACAGAAAATCTGTGTTGATGACGTAATTGCACAACTGCGTGCGGATTCTCGTCAGCCCACACATGTTTATTGTGAAAATTTACAATTTGATCACGTTGGAATGAAGCCTCAATACTAAATACTAAAATACTAAAATGAGCTCTAACATGGAAATTAAGCGTTTCCGGACACATGTCCACATAACATATTTTCTTTCTTTGTGTATGAGGAATGTTTCCTGAATGTTTGGCCGTACAGTTTTGTAACAACCTGTATAATAGATTTGAACACTAGAAATCATGTAATGGTTGCTGTCGTATAAGGGGCAACATAGCTATTAAAGAATAGCGACGAGATTACGAGAGCAGTCAATTTCAATGTTACCGCCGTAAAACAACGTTATACCTTGTAACTTGTGACGACAGAAAATGAAGATGATAAGCAGTGTGGGACTTCCTTGCGTCTTGCGTTTGAAACTCTCGGAGAAGCCCTGTGCGTGGAGGGAGGGATCGAGGGGGGGGGGGGGGGGGAGCGGCAAGGGGAGCTTCAGTTTGTTATGCCGGCCCCGGACTGTAGGAAACCCCACGATAGGAAACACCACGGGAGCAACACTCAATACTGATTTCGTCATATTCCACACTTTATATGAAGCTGTATTTTCAATCGTGTGACCTCTATCAAGCAAATTGATTCGATATCTCCCGCCCTTCGATTTGTCCCTCCATGGGGTTCACGGTTCTTTCGTGAGTACGAGCGTGGCGAGCATGGGGCCCCGAGCTAATGCAGTCTTTTTTCCTTCTATCTTCCCTGGACTGCATTTCCTTTCCCTTCCCCTGCTTTCCTATACTCACTCCTTCCTCTCCCCACCGGCGGACTTATGACCTTAGCAGTTTGGTCCCCCTGTTCCAAACAATCAACCAACACACCGCCGCGGTGGAGTAGCCGAGCAGTCTAAGGCGCCTCGCTGCGGAGCGCGCGGTTGCTCGCCGTTGGAGGTTCGAGTCCTCCCTGGGGCATGGGTGTGTGTGTTGTCCTTAGGTTAGTTTACTTTAAATAGAATAGAACGCAGTACGTTGTTCTCGACGGCGAGTGTTCATCAGAGACGAGTGTATCGTCAGGCGTGCCCCAGGGGAGTGTGATAGGACCGCTATTATTTTCTATCTATATAAATGATCTGATGGACAGAGTAAGCTCTAATTTGTGGCTGTTTGCTGATGATGCTGTGGTGTATGGGAGGGTGTCGTCTGTAACTGACTGTAATAGCATACAGGACGACTTAGACAAAATTTCTAGTTGGTGCGAAGAATGGCAGCTAGCTCTCAATGTAGAAAAATCTAAGGTGATGCGCATGAGTAGAAAAAACAATCCTATAATGTTCGAATACAGCATCAGTAGTGAGCTTGTTGATGCGGTCGCGTCGTTCAAATATCTAGGCGTAACATTGCAGAGCGATATGAAATGGAACGAGCATGTAAGGACAGTTGTGAGTAAGGCAGACAGCCGACTTCGGTTTATTGGGAGAATTTTGGGAAGATGTACTTCACCTGTAAAGGAGACCGCGTATAAAACGCTTGTACGACCACGTCTTGAGTATTGCTCAAGTATTTGGGACCCGCAGCAGATCGGTTTGAAGGAAGACATAGAGGCGGTTCAGAGGCGAGCAGCTAGATTTGTTACCGGTAGGTTCGACCAATGCGCGAGTGTCACGGAAATGCTCCGGCAACTCAATTGGGGATCACTGGAAGAAAGACGACGTTCTTTTCGTGAATTTCTGTTAAGTAAATTTAGAGGGCCGGAATTTGAAGCTGAGTGTAGTACGATCTTGCTGCCGCCAAGTTACATTTCGCGTAAAGATCACAAAGACAAGATAAGAGAAATTAGGGCTCGTACGGAGGCATATAGGCATTCTTTTTTTCCTCGTTCAGTTTGGGAGTGGAATAGGAAAGGAAATGCCTAGTAGTGGTACAGTGTACCCTCCGCCATGCACCTTACGGTGAATTGCGGAGTATGTATGTAGATGTAGATGTAGATGTAGAAATAGTTTGTAAGCTACGCACTGATGACGACGCAGTTTGGTCCGACAGATTTAGAAACATTTGAACATTTGAAGAACCAACACACCAACCTTAGATTTGTTGCATTTTGTATGGCCGGTAGTGTAAATTTAACCCCTTCAGTCCGGAATTATTTTTAAAATAGAATAAAACATATTGTTGCATTTTCATGTCTATAAGACCGTATCTATTGAACATTTTTACATCTACATCTACATGGGATACTCTGCAAATCTCATTTAAGTGCCTGGCAGAGGATTCATCGAATCACCATTATACTTTATCTCCCATTCCATTCTCGAATAGCGCGCGGGAAGAAAGGACACCTGAATCTCTCCGTTCGAGCTCTGATTTCTCGTATTTTATTCTGATGGTCATTTCTACCTATGTAGGTGGGAGTCAACAATATATTTACGCATTCGGAGGAGAATGTTTGCGATTTGAGTTTCGTAAGTAGCCCACGCCGCGCCGCAGTGATAAGCGCGGTTGTTGTAATGATTCCCATCCCAGATCCTGTACCATTTCCGTAACGCTGACTTCCTTGTATCGTGACAATACGAAACGAGCTGCTCTTACTTGGACTCTTTCGATGTCCTCCGTCAAACCCACCTGATAAGGATCAAAATGTTCAAATGTTTGTATAGCTTATGGGACTCAACTACGGGGTCATCAGTCCCTAAACTTACAAACTACTTACAAACTAGCTAATACTAAGGACGGCACAAATATCCATGCCCGAGGGGGGATTCGAACGCCCGACCGTAGTGGCCGTGCAGACCGTGACTGGAGCGCCTCAGTCCCCTCGGCCACCGCGGCCGGCTGATAAGGATCCCACACTGGGCAGCAATACTCCAAAGAAAGGACGGACAAGCGTAGTGTATGCAGCCTCTTTACTAGTTCTGTTGCATCTTTTAAGGGTTCTGCCAACGAAACGCAGTCTTTGGTTTGCCTTTCCCACGACATTATCTACGTGTTCTTTCCAGCTTATGTCTGAAGTAATAGTAATTCCTAGGTATTTTGTGGATTTTACGGCCATCACTTTGCCGCGGTGGAGTAGCCGAACGGTCTAAGGCGCCTTGCTGAGGAGCGCGCGGTTGCTCGCCGTTGGAGGTTCGAGTCCTCCCTGGGGAATGGGTATGTGTGTTTGTCCTTAGGTTAGTTTACCTAGATATAAGTAGTTTGTAAACTACGAACTGATGACCACGCAGTTCGGTCCGATAGATTTGGAAACATTTGAACTTTTTTTTTTTTTTTTTGTTTTTTTTTTTTTTTTGTTTTTTTTTTTTGCCATCACCTTTGATTGATTTATCTTGTAAACAAAGTTTAACGGATTTCTTTTCGTACTCACGTGGACGACTTCACACTTCTCATTATTTAGAGCAAAATTATAAATTTTCATACTTGGTTTCCAAAATGTCAAATAAATTGGACACCGGGTCTTGAAGACAGTTAAGGATATGAAATTTAGAAGTCAAGAGTTATATACGTCACTCCATATTTACTGTGGAACTTATATTGCAAAGTGGAATTTGTGCAAATTTGATACATAGAATAATTTCAGCTATTGATATCTGACGCACTCCGCAATGGTTCCGCCATGTACACTGTTTTTCATTGTAACACTCCATTCTGGTAACAGATGGCAGCAAGAAGCACAAAACTAAACGCGACAGGTGTCCATAAATCGGGCCACAGGTATGAAAGTAAAGCGAAATCGTACAGTGTTCTAAAATTAACAAAAAGCCGGTGTCCACCATATTGTACGCCGGGTCTGAAAGGGTTAGCCGCGGTGGAGTAGCCGAGCTGTCTAATGCGCGTCGCTGCGGAGCGCGCGGTTGCTCGTCGTCGGAGGTTCGAGTCCTCCCTGGGGCATGGGTGTGTGTGTTGTCCTTAGGTTAGTTTACCTTAGTTTAAATAGTTTGTAAGCTACGGACTGATGACCACGCAGTTTGGTCCGATAGATTTACAAACATTTGTACATTTTTTTGAAAGAGTTAACGTGTTGTATGGTATTGTCTCCAAGCTTCTAGTAGCGTCTCATGAAATGAGGGAATTTGACAACATGAAGTGCTATGCTAGAACTCCTTGCGTATCGTTTCCACACAGGTCGCGGAAACAAGCTTAGAGTATACTAAGATGAATGATGTCATGGCATAGCGACATGCACAAAGACAGACGGCGGTAGTATCGCTTACACATGGTATAGCAGCACGACGGGAATTATTAGGAAGCTGGAGCTAGAAGAATGGTACGTTCAGTTTTGAAAATACTTATGGAATTCAATATTTCGAGATCCATAGTGTCAAGAGGGTAGTGAGAATATCAAACGAGAGTCATAACCTCTCACCACAGGCAACGCAGTGACCAATGACCACTGCTATCATATATGCAACTCTGTCTAAAGTAACTGCAGAATTCAGTTTGGGACGTACGGCAATGTGAGTGCGTCGCAATATGGCGTTAATGGGCTATGGCAGCAGACAACCAACTTGAGCGCCTCTGGTAACAGCACAACAACACTCGCTACCTTTATCCTGGACTCGCGACCTAATCGGTTGGATCCTAGACGACTAGAAAACGTACGTTCTTGAGATGAGTTCAGATTTTAGTTTGTAAGAGGTGATGGTGGGTTTCGATTGCGGCGCAGACCACACAAAACTACGTAACTAAGTTTCAAACAACGAACTATGCTGCGAATGGTGTTGATCAAATTATGCAGTATTGGCCAAACACTACCTACACGTATTGCGCTTTGTATGGCTCTGTTAAAGAATTATGGCTCAATGTAGTGTCAAGGTCGAACCGTAGGCACCTGATTTCATGAACAGCAACTACAATAACTGCAAATAGGCAACGCTGGATAATACAGTTGAGTAATGTTTATTCAAACAGTCTTGATTTATAGGAAGTGGACTAACAGCCGCGTGGGAATGGCCGAGAGGTTCTAGGCACCACGCCGGGAACTGCGAGGTCGCTACGCACCGGAGGTTCGAGTCATCCATCGGGCATGGGTGTGTGTGTGTGTGTGTGTGTGTGTGTGTGTGTGTGTGTGTGTGTGTGTGTGTTGTACTTAGGTTAGGTTAAGTTGTTGGTACGCCTAGTAGCTTATGACCACTGTAGTTTGGTCTTACATAAACAAAATTTATAGATACAAATAAACCTTGTAAAATTAGGAGAGCAGGTGCGTTAAGTGCGTTATGAGGATTGCAGAAAAGTCTCCAACTAAGTAATCACCGACAATACTCAGACACTAAATACGTTTCGCGATCACACAACACGAAATAAACAACATATTTTAAATCTTCAAAAAATTCAAATGTTTGTTTATCTATGGGACTTCTTTGGTTAATAATCCCTAGGCTTACAAACTACTTAAAGTAAGTGAAATTAACCTAAGGAAAACACACACACGCCACAGGGAAGACTCGAACCTCCGACGGCGAGCAGCAAGGAGCCTTAGAATACTCTTTTATCCTTCAGGTAGATTGATGTTTTGCGGGCGTTTGTTCAGCTTAGTTCTTGGTTGTTCGTTGAGTGTTTGGCTCAGCTTTTCTATTACAGAGGTCGTTTAGCCCTCTGACCGAGCCAAGCAGTTTAGAATACACGGAGACGCTCTTACGTTGAAAAAGTGAAGCTTGCATCCGCCATATTGATAAGTCTTCGAGAAGTTCAAATGTTTGTAGAACTTATGGGACTTAACTACGGGGTCATCAGTCCCTAAGCTTACAAACTACTTATGAACTAGCTAATACTAAGGACGGCACAAATATCCATGCCCGAGGGGGGATTCGAACCCCCGACCGTAGTGGAAGTGCAGACCGTGACTGGCGCGCCGCAGACCGCTTGGCCACCGCGGCCGGCTCTTCGAGAAGTGTTCGTATTGTAGAGCTGGTGTTTCATGTCACGTAAAACAGGAATAAAACGTCCCGCTGTTTTGCCGTGATGAACAACGTGTTAAAAGAATGAAAATTAGCTTTAAAAAATAAAGTTTTGAAATATCTTATGATGAGTATTTATTAGTATTTATTCAACAAAGTGTATTATTTGAAAGTATATCCTTTTTACTGACTGTCAGTTCAATGGACTGACAGTAAGAGGGGCTACTTAACGCATAGTTTCAACGGAGAAATAGCATTCCACGACTGACCAAGATGGCGGACAGGCTTCAACTGACGTATGTGCTCGGCATAGATAATACCATCTCCCTTTATTTTAACCTCCTTGGACCGAGTGCGCTGGACTACGGCGCCCGGTGAATCGGCCACTCCACCGCGGCAAATCTTAGGCCAACGAGTAACATATAAACACTCGTAAAATCTCTTGTAGGATCACATACACTTTTCAGTTACAGTTCCGTAATGGAATCGGGAAAGTCAAAGTCTTTAAACTGGCACTCATTAGCCCTTACCGAAGTTAAAGCCCTGAAAAACGCGGGCGTTTACCGAACTGATACGATCACTGCCGCAAACGAAGTGCTTCAGCTATCCTGGTAGGTCCTCCTCCTTCCAAGACCACATTTAAAAAGTGTTCATATAACCCCAACGAGCTCTCCTCATGGACCGTCCAAGTATTTTACTTGACCACAGCAGTTTTCTGCCCTAACCACATTCTATTTGTCAGAACACCATCCTTTCCAAAAGTAGCAGATTTCTTAACACGAAAGATTCGTTTTGTCTTAACTTTGAGCAGTTCCACACTAACTTAACATTTGTCAACATTAAATCGAAAAGTTATAAACATCCAGTCACCTTGGGACTATTTATCAGCAATTCAAAAATGTATGAAATAAATAAACAAGCCTGCATTCATGAGCTTGGTTGTTCATACTGCACAATATTACATACAGTTATTGAAAAACAAACAGATATTCATTAAATAGGTACACGAACATGAGGACAAGAGGATCATATCATGCTGCTTTCAATTGCTGAATTACTACATTTTCATGATAAATTGATGTAATAAGTGTGATAAATCCTTAAATAAATTTATCCAAGTGGGTTGCTTTTAAGATGATAACTAGAGGTAATAACTATCATCTAAGACATGGTTTGTTGAAATCGCAAGACACATCCAAAAGTTAGTAATTTTAAGTTTGCTATATTCAGATATTGTCAATATTAACATTTGTAGTTTACAAGATATTAAAATTAATGTTCGTTTATGAGATGCGCCAAATTATTCTGACATCGTAGATGCCTTCAAAATTGAGTAGAAAATAATACGGTGACTTATTTCTAATATATTAAAGTAGAGTGTCCGTATGTTTGTACGTGTTGCATACAAATCTACAGTTTTGATCCAATCTTTTTCAAATTTTGTACACGTAAGCTTCAATCCACGAGGACGGTCGCCGCAAGTGTAAGAATCACGTACGATATACAGTTCACGAGATATGGCGTCAAAAACAATGTGATGTGCTGAAAACTGCTGCATTTACCGACAATGCTGCTCATTTTCTCCTAAACCACAGGACCGATTTCAACCAAATTTGGTACACACATTCCTTACCGTGAGGTAACAATTGCTGCAGGGTTAAGAATCATATACGACACATGGTTCAGAAGATATGACGTTATGAACAGTAATCGCAAAAACTGCCACATAATGCGGCGAGACTTTATAAACACACTACGTGACTATGAGAGTACATAGCGACTTGCAACAAACTTTAAACATAATTTCAAACCTTTGTTAAACTTTTCCTCGCTGACAATCATAGCAAAACGATGAAAGGAAAAAAAGTTTCTCGCTTAGTACTTTTCCGCTGTTTATGGAGTAACATTAGGCATTCGGTATGACGTTACAATTTATAATTTGTACACTACAAACTGTAGCCGTAGGAAATTTGGCAGACAGTATACACACATATAGTTGAATGTACGATCTAAATTGCATCACAGTACAACACATAGTTCATGAGATATGAGCACATAAACAGTAACGTGCCGCTGTTCATGGACTAAAACTACGGCATTCGGATGAAGTTAAAATTTATAATTTATACACTACAAACTGTAGGCGCAGGAAATTTTATAGACAGTATACACGCATATACTTCAGTGTACCTTAAAATTGTCTCACAGTACGACAGGTAGTTCATATGAACACATAAATAGTAACGTTCATGGAAAACCGGCCCTTCACGCACCAAGTTTTAAGCTATTACTATTCCCAAGAGATTTTACAGACGCACAGCCCTTATACAAATGAATATATACCTGAAAAGTGGCAGGAATAAATAAATAAATACCCGGGCAACGCCGGGTTTCAGCTAGTTATAAGTTAAGAGAGTTCAAATATTCAAATGTTTGTAAATATGTGGGACCAAACAACTGTGATTATCAGTCCCTAGGCTTACAAACTACTTAAACTAACCTGAGGACAACACACACAGCCAACCCAAGGGAGGACTCGAACCTCCGGCTGGAGCAGCCTCGCAGTGTTCGACAAGGCTACAAGAACGGCGTGGCTTTTCCCTCGCGACGTTAAAGGAGTCCACATCTCCCTGTCGCCGGCTATGCGTGGGTTTACCCATTTACGGCGGCTCTCCATTGTCCATCAGGGTCTTACCCGGTCTAAAGCGGTTGCTGGAGCGAAACCCAGCCTATCTTATGGCTTGCCTGACCCTTCGAAACGGAAGGTGTCCGCCTCGCTTGCTTGCACGAGTTTTGCCCTTATACAATTCCAGTAATTTGAATAATTATGACGTACAGAATATGTATCCGTTATGTCGCAATACGAGCTGGTGGTGGCTCCACAATGTTTTTTTCATAGAATGGACTGGATCCTCTGCTCCAACTGAACCGATCATTGGCTGAAAATGGTTATGTTCAGCTACTTGGCGACCATATGGAGCCACTAATGGACTATATGTTTGGAGATAACGATAGACGACAGTACGCCAGGCCAACGGGCCACAATTGTTCGCGATTGGTAGGAAGAACATTGTTGACATTTTCAATGAATGATTTAGCCACCCAGGTCGCCCGACATCAATCGCCTCGAACGTTTGTAAACATACTCGAAAGACAAGTTCGTGCACAAAATCCTCCTGAAAGGGACTGCCATTGACTTGTTGAGTCGGAGTCACGTTTAGTTGTTACACATCACTGGGCAAAAGGTGTTCCAACACAATAGGAGGAGGCATCTCGTGACTTTTGCCACCGCAGTGCAAAACACAGCAACTGAAGGAGCCTTGTACTCAACTTTCCAACAGGTTTATAGCTTCGTGAAAGAATGTTCGCCATGTAAACGGAGAAGTATCTCCGTCAGCTTTAAGCATTCGCCGATGGAATCATTTTTACAAGGACTGATTGTTTATCTGAAAAGAAATTCACAGAAGACCCCGTGAGAGAATTCAACATTTTTATGTGTAGTTCACAGATGTCTACTCGTCATTCCAGTCCAGAGAATATTTTTCTAGTGCGTTTGCGCAACGAATGTTACAAACCATACAACATACAGTTACTGCAAGGCCATTATTGCTATAGTAAATATCAGTGTGTTGACCCTTTAATTCATTGTGACTCTGTATGTGCTCGATAACAATTCTCTTTCATTTTTAGACTTCAGTGTTGAGATTACGACCCATTTCAGTCGAAAAGTGGACAACCACAACATGAGAGTAAGGTGGTTAGAGCAGCCACGAATCGTAATCGAGCACGAGACAGACTCTCCGAGCTTCAAACGTTTTGCGCCGTTTACCGAGAAAATATTTACGGCTCTTCTTTTTAATTTTATTTTACAGAGAAGAAACACGCAGGTGTAATGGATGTTTGGGATTGTGTTTCTTTTGTGGTGGAAAATTCTTAGGTTGTGATATAAATGCGTTCTCCAAGTGATTTATCTTTATTTTATTTTATTTATTTTTAGTTGTAGCCTCGTCTCAGTAAGACCTTTCACGAAATGTAGTTATTTAAGAAGTAATAGCCATACTTGAATTTATATACATTCCGTTGTAAGACAAGATAGTTTGTGCCTGCCGGCCGCAGTGGCCGAGCGGTCTGCGGCGCGCCAGTCACGTTCTGCACGGCCTCTACGGTTTGGGTTTCAAATCCCCCCTCGGGCATGGATATTTGTGCCGTCTTTAGTATTAGCTGTTCGTAAGTAGTTTGTAAGTTTAGGGACTGATGACCCCGTAGTTAAGTCCCATAAGCTCTACAAACATTTGAACATTTTTGAGTTACTGCCTTTATGGAAAGTGGTTTACGGTTGCTTAAGGAATCAGGATTGCGCCTACATTTACAGCTGTTCGTCATGGCATATCGACGGCCTCGAATGTGTTTCACCGAGGATACAAAAAAATGTAAATCGCGTTAGGTGAGATCGGGACTGAACGAAGGATGAACAAAGGTTTCCAAACGAAACTTCTGCAGCGCAGTCGAACGACATGTGGGCGAATGTTATTCTGCTACAGAATGATGCAATTTCGACTACGCCGCAGTAATTTCTCTATACAGTCCCGATCACTGCCCACCTTATTTCCATATTTTTGGAGCCCGAAAGGAAGAATTCATAACCCTCTATTTGGTTCAGACGTAAAGGTAAAATTATGCTTCCGTTGGCAGCTACAAACATTTTTCCATGAAGACAGTGAACGCCTTGTCTCACAATGAGATAAATGTATTAACAACGATGATCAAAACACGGGTATGCACACGGGTGAGAGGTTCGACGACAGCCGATGTTTCGCTTGCAGCACACCCAGCCATTTCCAAGGCAATAGCAGATATGCAGCTCTGTGCATGGACATTTAATACATCGGATTTCGATGAAAAAGATGCCAACACAACAAACATGTAAGCAACAGCGCCATTAAATGATCGAAGATAACAAATGTGAGAAGTATCTATAGCAAAGAGATAGACTACCATAAAGAGGCAATATCGCGACCAGAGTGAAGCAAACAGAACAACCGTTATGAGAAGTCCAGAGAGGGGCGTGGTACATTGTAGTAGGTTAATATAATATATACGATAATATAATTGTTTGCGCTTTTCAGTTTTAGTGCCGGCCGCGGTGGCCGAGGGGACTGAGGCGCTCCAGTCACGGTCTGCACTGCCACTACGGTCGGGGGTTCGAATCCCCCCTCGGGCATGGATATTTGTGCCGTCCTTAGTATAAGGTAGTTGATAAGTAGTTTGTAAGTTTAGGGACTGATGACCCCGTAGTTAAGTCCCATAAGCTTAACAAACATTTGAACATTTGTCAGTTTTAGTCAGAAACAATATTACTTCTCAGTATAGCACATAAAAACTTAAAATACGTCGTTTCTCGAAAGTGTCAGCAGCTTTCATGTAACTGCATTTAGAACGATATGGTCTGGATAGTTTAAGACCAATCTATGTTTGTTTCAGTGCGCCGATTTCAGTAGAAAATTTTCTAAGGTTTGTAGAGGTTTCAGTGACTAACTTTCTACGGTAATTTTATTTTAATTTTAATTTATTTAATGTTCGAAACAGAAAGTATTAATGGGGCAAGAAAATACAATCCCACACTAGAGCTATATCATTTAGGCCACCCAATCAGTAGAATATGAAATTGAGGTTGTAGTTGTCGTACGTTACTGAAGTAGTAATCAATATTATACTTGTCTTTCTCATGAATCAGATTACAGTAATCTGCATCAAAATACTAGGAAACATTAGCGAATGCCCTTATTCTGGATTTACCTTACAGTTTCGCCTTTTACGACGAAAAGTGCATTACATATATTTAGCCTTACTTCATTCTCTTCATACATAAATTTTGTTTCAATATGTGAAGGTCAGATACGAATGGTTGCTGTCAGAAACCAAATCTTTGTTCTCATTGCAACAACCCATTTCTCCGTCAGCAGCTTGTTTTCAACAGAAACAGTGGATAAAATAATAAATGTTTGTGAAGTAAAACACATAATTGCGCAAAACAACTAACACATAATACGTAATATTTTAAGCAAGAAACACCTGAAAAAAGAAATATTCATATGTCTATTGGTTCTGTTGGAACAGTTATACGGGACACAAACGTTAGGCATGATTTCTAAAAAGAACTGCTTATCTCACTGGTTCGCACACGTACTATCTCAATATCAGAATTCCATTGCCAGGCTTCCGAAAATATGGTGACTAATAATACAGCGTGACACCGCGGGGAGCGCTAAAGATCGTGATACCGCCATTCTATGCATATTCTATGTCTTTGATCTATAGTAAACATCTTAGAGTATAGATATATATTGAGTGAGCATAGTCTTCTGCGTATGTTCTCAACATCTCGCCGGGTTAGTCACGTGATTTTGGACGACGCTGTTGGGTTACGTATTGCGACAGTAGCAAAACCTTGATATTTCATGTGTTTGACTTGTTTTATATACGTTTCTGGATATTGGAAGGTGATTGGTTTGAACACCACAGTACTATACAAGGCGTGGTTCTGTTTGGATATAGTATTCCGTCCTTTGAAGTGACGTATACAATTTAACGTAGATTCCGCACCACGGTGTAGAAATGCATTTTCCACATTAACGATATTGTTTACAGACGCGGAATAAGTGACGTGTAGCCGTTGAAAAGTGCAGAATTGACTGTGGATCGAACCAGAGACCTTCAAATTCACAGTTTAACGTTGTACCGCTGAGCCGCGTAGCTATGCTTAAGGAGCAACTTTGGTGCAGTATCCTTCTGGTGTATGTACGCGCTAGGTCTACTAGGAGGTATTATAAAAATTGAAAAATTTCTATACACAGTATTACAAGGTGTTACACTGAGGACCTAGTTTCTATCAATGTTTGGCTGCACATTTACGAGAAAAGTGTTTTATAACTCCAATAAATGTCTGAATTGTTAGTGCTTCTAAGTACTTATGTATGAGTCGGTTTCCTATATTATGTTATTTTTATATTTTAGTTTCCCGAAAGTTGAAGAGGCAAAATATGGTCTCAAAAAATAAAAAGGAAGTATATCCTCCCTATAAAGTATTTAAAAGGGTGTTGTAAACGTTTTTCAGGCAATGTTTTGACAGAAAAGATTCGTAAATGCGTTGTTGAAGCGTGATGCTGTGGCCGAGAGTGTCATCAACAAAATCGACGACAAAAAAGATGCCGTTATGTGTTGATATAACAATAGTTTTTCGAAGCAAACCGGCAAAAACGTAAATAACGTGGTATCTCAGCTACGGCACTAAAAACCATAATACTCTCGACCTTTGCGCGTTTAAACTAACTTGATCCAAGGTATCACATTTTTAAGACGTCTATACATATATATACAAAGTTTTACAAGACTTCAAAAGTAATAACGCTCGAAATACAATTAGCGCTATACGGACTGTAGCGTGCCGTCCCAATACCACGTGACTTGAGTGCAGGAGATGTTGCGAGCAGAATTCTCGCTATGTGCGTCCTCAGGCCGAGTCCTACGTGGGCGACAAAAGCGAGCGACAGCGCGCGTCAACTTCAAGCGTCAAATCTCAACAGCGTGTATCGTTATGGCTCTGTCCTACGTGAGCAACATCTGCTTGAATCTTGTCGCTGTCGCACGCGCGAAAAAGTGTCGAGTTCGAAGAGAATCGTCTGCTTATCGAGGTTATAAAGGATGTTGTCATAATTCTGCGAGCTAATAATCCCTGAAGTTTATGAAACTGCAACTGTTTCTGAAATAACAGAATGTAAAATTGCTGTTGTTCATGTAATTAACAATTTTGATTGGGATAAGAAGAGTGTAAAAATCTCTTAAATTTTCTTTTGGAGTTTAAATAAGAGTGAAGTTAAATTTTTATATTGTTTTTAATATGACAGTCTTCTGTTTTTATTCTGAGTGGTAGTATGATTTAGACAATGATGAACGTGTTTTGAACAATTACATTTGCGGGAGAGAGAAGAGAGATAACATTAGGATGTCACACAAGATGTGTGTAAAATTTCGTTCCTGAATAAAATATTTTGATATAATGTTTCAGCAGGAATTTAATGTGTTTTGAATGCCTTCAGTGGGATACGTGTGTTTGCAATAAAAATTAATATATTGGTATTAACTTGGTAAAAAAAAATTACAACTTAGAAGCCCACATGACTACCCGTATGTAACGCCCGCTGCTAGCAATTCCGTCCAGAATTAAATGATTTACTTTCGTCCTACAATAAGATTCATTTTGTACTTATTCAGTTGTTGATGGTTTGTAGTCACAAAAAAAAACTTTAAAGTATCTGTACTCGTATTTGGCTGGTGATCTTCACTATTTTCGTATTTGAAATTATGAATGAAATGGTCCATGAACATTCTCCACTTCGTAAATGTAATGCACAGCACTCTTTTTACGTCTTATTTCATAAAGTAAATAAAACGTTATTGCCTCACTCTGGAGATATTGTTATTCTACGGTTTACGGGTGCCAAATTTTAGAAACAGCTGATCGCTTCTAGCGGCCATCTTATAGTGAGAAGCTGTTGCTCACGTAGGACATGTCACCGGATGTCGCTGCTTGTAGCTGCAGTGTCGCGTCGCTGTATGTCGCGCGCTGTCGCTCGCTTTTGTTGCCCACGTAGGACACTTCTTAATGCTCACTCCATAGACATCTATACTCTACGGTAAAAATCAGTGATTATAGGTCAGACGACAGATTTACACTAACAAAGATGATAAATGTCGGAAGTATTGATATTAAGCATCAATGATCAACGGGAAGGCGACAGATATAATGTTGAATGCTTTGGTGAGGCGAGTGTCAACAGCCGTAATATTTTTCATAAAATGCATTTTTAAAAACCCTCAGCTGATTATACAAAAGCTTATACATCTACCAGTTTCGGTACCTTTAACAAAAAAGGTGTTAAAACAGAATGGTAAAATGTATCAAAAAAAATACATCCAACTGAGACAAACAATAGTAAGTATAACTAAAAGTTTAAAAAATTACAGTGGTCATCTTAGATAAAACCTATCAGTCAAACATAACATAAAAGGTGAGAACAGACTATATATACAGGGTGTTTCACTAAGTGTGTTTGCCTCTGTAACTTATAAAATAATAGGTGACGGGAAATTTTAATGCGGTAGGTCAACACAAGAAATGTTACACTTTCTGCGGAGCTATGAACATAGTTTATTGTATAATTTTCCAAAGCGTTACAGCACAAAGATATAATTTTTTAAATGGAACAATAGTTTTTTTCTATCGTGTATTGGATTCGTTTAAACCAGCTGCGTCCAAATCAATTTAAACTACATTCCTATCACTGTTAGTTTGGGAGCTACAACCCTTCAAAGTTTAGGGGGCGAAGGCTGCGATAGCGTAGCTGACTGGCCGAGTGGCTATCCCCTGGGGCACGGCCCACCGTCTCATGACCACCAGCCAGTCAGCAACGCTGTCGTAGCCTCCGCCCCCTAAACTTTGAAGGATTGTAGCTCCCAGACTAATAGTGATAGAAATGTAGTTTAAATTGATTTGGACGCAGCTGGTTTCAACGAATCCAATGCACAATAAAAAAACTATTGTTCCATTTAAAAAATTATATCTTTGTGCTATAACTCGTTGGAAAATGATACAATTAACTATGTTCATAGTTCCGCAGAAAGTGTTAACATTTCTTGTGTTGACCTACCGCATTAAAATTTCCCGTCACCTATTATTTTATAAGTTACAGAGGCAAACACACTTAGTGAAACACCCTGTATATATAGTCTGTTCTCACCTTTTATGTTATGTTTAACTGATAGGTTTTATCTAAGATGACCACTGTAATTTTTAAACTTTTTGTTATACTTACTCCTGTTTGTCTCAGTTGGATGTATTTTATTTGATGCATTTTACCATTCTGTTTTAACACCTTTTTATCCATGAAGATGGTCTATGACCGAAACTGATAGATTTATAAGGTTTTGAATAAACAGCTGATGGTTTTTAAAAATGCATTTTATGAGATGTAATGTTGCTTCATCCGATGATCACTGATATTTGCTATCGATACTTCTGAAATTTGTTCAAATGTTTTGTAGCACAAATATGGTAATTAAGTCGACGATGACCAGTCATCGGCTAAAGTCTCGCTCAGCGGCATGAGAAGCGTCTCGGTGCGTCCGTAGCAGCGTTAGGTTGGCAATATATGAGCTGTACGAAACAGTACTGAAGTGCGTTTTAACCTTCCTTTTATGAGGCCAATTAGATTTACTTACTGAACAGGAGTACATCGAAAAATAGTATTTTTACGAATATGTCATGATTTTCAAGGTTGCTGTTAGGCAGGAACTTAAGAGTACAGCTTAAATTGTTGCGAGTTCCAAAAATAAAAAAAAAAAAAAAAAAAAAAAAAAATAAATAAATAAATAAATAAAATGTCCAAATGTTTGTTAAACTTATGGGACTTTATTACGGGGTCATCAGTCCCTAAAGTTACAAACTACTTACGAACTAGGACGGCACAAATATCCATGACCGAGGGGGGATTCGAACCCCCGACCGTAGTGGCCGTGCAGACCGTGACTGGAGCGCCTCAGTCCCCTCGGCCACCGCGGCCGGCTCTGAAATTTGTCTTCTTTGCTTGTGTGATGACGCTGTTGAATACTTGTTCATTGTGTGACGTCTTTCCTATTTTAATCGAAAACCGAGTTATTAAACGTTCATGCACAGTGCTCCCTCACTGCGATTGCCTCGGAAATGCATGCGTGCGCTCCAGTCGAAATAATGTTCAAATGTTTGTATAGTCTATGGGACTTAACTACGGGGTCATCAGTCCCTAAACTTACAAACTACCTATGAACTACTGACGAACTAGGACGGCACAAATATCCATGCCCGAGGGGGGATTCGAACCCCCGACTGTAGTAGCCGTGCAGACCGTGACTGGAGCGCCTTAGTCTCCTCGGCCACCGCGGCCGGCCCAGTCGAAATATCAGCGGACGTCGATCCTCTCACCCGACTGCACATCCATGAGATTTTTTAAACATTTATACGCCGAGAGAACCCCCTCTGGTTTGGCAGCAGTAATGGTGTTTAGTTTTGAATTAATAAACAGTCGGCTCACTGGTTCTCATCTGCGCCTTACGGTGTATTATTGTCCCTGGGCAGCGGCGAAGCAGCGCAGGCGAGGGCGGAGTTGGCCGGGCGTCCAGGACTGTTTGTGGAAGTGCTGGCCAGTTACGACCGCGCGCCGCGATAATTGGAGGCCAACTCCCCCGCTTGGCTGCAGTTGGAGCACAATTTACAGTTAGCCGCTGCAGTAAGAAGTTAGCGTGAGCCGGTCTCGAGAGGAAACTTAAGTTAACACGCCATCATTGACTCTGCACTGCCGTACTTGGATTAGCTCGCTCGCTCGCCCACCGGTAACGTTCTTTCCTTTTTGCAGTTTCAGTCGGCAGAGAAATTCGACAGCGTCGACAATTTTCGAGCGCAGCCGAAAAGAAGGAAGAAAGAAGTAGAAGAGAGGGGGCGCGCGCTTTGTGCAGAAAACCGATACAGGCGGACGTTGTTGGGCGCACGTCCTACAAAACTTCGAAAATGGCAGCGCTCTTTTTAGGAATCTGGCTTTTACATTCTCCTATTTCCTCAGATTTTTCGCCGTCAAGTAGGGCCATATTCGTTGAGTGCCGTATGTGGCTGCAGGTATAATCTTCAGCATGAAAAGCTTTATCGCTGTCGGGAGGGATATAATTCAATTATGCCACTAGAAGACCCGTGCGAATACTTCGCACCGTTAGTGGAAGGACAGAAAAATTGGGAAAAATAGAAGTAAAAATGAATGGTCAAGCATAGCTTTCTTCAGAATCATTCAATGCAAGTGTTTAAAAGCGCAAATAAAAGAACTTGATCCGCTAAATGTTAGGTCAAAAAGAACTGCGTGCCTTAATTAGAACCGAAGATATCGTAAAACAAACCGCTTAAGATATTCAATGCAAAGACAGAAGGATAACGCGTTTGAATAAAAATAAAGGATGAAGAGACTTAAGTTAATTCTGATACTTGTGACAAATCTGCGAATGAATACCTTTCGTTTAAAGCAAAACTGAAGGAAATCGACCGGATAACGGCCTGACCGACTGACTTCAGTTTACAGCAAGGATATAAAAAAATGTTCAAATGTTTGTACAGCTTATGGGACTTAACTACGGGGTCATCAGTCCCGAAACCTACAAACTACTTAAGAACTAGCTAACACTAAGGACGTCACAAATATCCATGCCCGAGGGGGGATTCGAACCCCCCAACCGTAGTGGCCGTGCAGACCGTGACTGGTGCGCCGCAGTCCCTCTTTTTTTTTTTTTTTTTCATCAGATAGATCTATGATTCGCGGTCTTTCGTTCAATTCGTTGGTTGTTCGTTGAATGGTTGGCTCAGCCCGGCCACCGCGGCCGGCAGCAAGGATATCCCCATAAGAAATATACAGAAAGAAATCGTGTTTGAGTATAGAAAAAGGAAGGCGAGAGTTATGCACATTCTGAATCCTGATGACAAATCTGTGGCTGAATACCTTTCGTTTAAAACAAAGATGAAGGAAATCGGCCGGTTAGTTTAGTCAGACTAACGGACTTTAGTTTTCGCAAGTTCTTTTAATATATAAGTGACTTTTCAGAATGAAACTTTCACTCTGCAGCGGAGTGTGCGCTGATATGAGTGAAAGTGAAAGTTTCATTCTGGAAACATCCCTTAGGCTGTGGCTAAAACATGTCTTCACCATGTCCTTTCTTCCAGGAGTGCTAGTCTTGCATTGTTCGCAGGAGAGCTTCTGTGAAGTTTGGAAAATAGGAGGCGAGGTACTGGCGATAGTAAAGTTATGAGGCGACATCGTGAGTCGTGTCGCGATAGCTCAGTCAGTAGAGCACTTGATCGCAAAAGACAAAGGTCCGAGGTTCGAGTCCCGGTTCCAGCACACAATTTTAATCTGCCAGGGAGTTTCATAAGTGACTTTTGTTGCCACTTTCGCTCGTTCTTGTGTATGCAGGGAGAACGTGGTTCCAGTTGTTTGGTAGTGTCACTTCTAAGTATTTGAAACTTTACATGAATTCTAGTGTTATTCTCTCACACACGTGAGATAATCTGTCTTGGATATCCTTCCTCCTCTTCTGAACTTCATCGCTTTCGTTTCCGCCGCAGCAGAGTGGCCGAGCGCATTGAGGTGCTATGCTCCGATGCGCGAGGCCGTTCCCCGTCGGGGGTTCGAATCCTCCTGCGGGCATGAATGTCTGTGCTGTCTTTAGTATAAGTTATTTCATAATTAGATTGTAAGTTTAGGTACTGATGACCCCGCAGGTAAGTCCGGTAAGCTTAACAAACATGAACATTTGAACTTTCGTTTCCGTGCTGTTTATTTCCACTGCGTTTTCTAGAGCCCAAGTTCTCATCGCGTCCATGGCTGTTTGCAGATATTTTAAGTTCCTCGAGAGTATAACCATGTCATCTGCATATATAAGAAACAATCTACCCTATTTTATTGGGTCTTTATAGACAGGAGGATACTCATCCAGAAGTTATAAAACGTACTAGATAAATCTAGCCCAGAACTACAAAAGTTTGATCATTTGATACCTGCTAAAATCGTGACTGCCCTTCTTTTGCCCAGTGAAGGGCAACAACGTGACATGTCATGAACTCAACAATTCTTTCCAGGTCCCCTGCAGCAATATTGAGCCCAGCCTCTATTGCCACTCATTATTTCAGAAAAGGATTTTGCGCAAGAAATGCGCCTATAAACATTGTGTCCTATAAATGTTTGATAGGATTCATGCCGGGCGATCTAGGTGGCCAAATCATTTGCTGAAATAGGGGCTCATTTCATCAAGTCAAGGTTTTCCAGTCGCCTATGGTCCAAAAGATGTGGTGATAAGCCCAGGAGAGGCGTTGCAGGCGATGTCGCGCTTTTAGCAAAGGCATTCGAAACGCTCGTCTGCTACCACATTTCAAAAATCAAATGTTTGTTATACTTATGGGACTTAATTGCGGAGTCATCAGTCCCTAAATTTCAAACTACAGGAGAACCTCTCAAACTCGATTTCCGAAAACTCGACATTCCGTAAAATTCGACAGGGCCCATAACGTAAAGCTTTCCATCAGTACATAGGCCGCCAGAGAGCACTAGAGACTCTGGGTTTTCCAAGGTCGTTAACGCACCCTTTACCTGCCCAGCTGGGACGGGCAATTGTTTGGACACGTTCGGGGATTTCTGTGGCCACTTTCCTTATCGTGAGGCCGCGCGTTGATCTGGGATTCCCGGGCAGGCCATAAACTATCCTCGCTACATCGTCATCACTAGGCGTTCAGTTTAGTGTTTGTTGAGACACATTTGTGGTCAGGTGCTTTTGTTAGAGAGTGGTTGACAATTGTTTGAACGAGTTTTGTGCTGGAATATAGAGCGCCAGTATGGCGGAAAAGAAGAGGAAACAAGTCTCAGTGTCAATGGAAGCAAAGTTTGGTGCCCTAAAAAGACTTGAGTGTGGTGAAAGCGTAAATAAAATAGTGTTGGACTTGAACATCGGCAGGTCTACAGTGACTCTGTGATCAAGCTGCAAAACGCCGTGTGGAGACAGAAAAGCAGTCTTCAATCACAGGATTTTTCAAAAGACTTCAGTAAGTTTTCTTTTACACTTTTCTTCTAGTGTTCAGGAAACTTCCCATAACTGTGATGGACTTTTTATAGGCAGCATACAAAACTTCAGTAATAATTGTAACGAACACTGTATTTTCAGATTCTACTAGGCCTTTTGTCTCATTTTTTTATTATAAGATATAAATGTTGATATAAATATATAATTGTATATAATAAATCAAAAAATGTACTATTTTAATACTCTAAATAAGCTTTTTTATTCAACTCCTAGTTATTTTTATTTAAGTTCCCTAAAACTCGACAACCTCAAAACTCGACAACCTATAAGTCCACATTGTGTCGAGTTTGAGAGGTTCTATTGTACTTATAAACTAACTAATACCAAAGACAGCACAAACATTCATGCCCGAGGAAGGATTCGAACCCCCAACGGGGAACGGCCTCGCGCATCGGAGCACAGCGCCTCAATGTGCTCGGTCACTCCGCCGCGGCTACCACATCTCATTTCACCCAATTGCAACTCACTGTACTAACAGATTCGTTCGTCGAATGGCCCACATACATTTCTGCGGTTTTTTAACGCAGTGTTGCATATGTATTAATAATGACAACTCCAGGCCATTAACACTTATAGTGCCATGCCCGTAATATTACGTTCGCTGCGACTTTGCAAGAACTTCCACGCCGTTATATTACGGACGGCTCATCTCATACGAAGTCTAGCTTTTGCGCTCAGAATAGATTTGGTGTCGACTTCAATGACCAGAGAATGTGTTATGGGATATTTGATCATCGTTCAGTCAAGTGGTGGAGAAAGCTATTATTCAACCTTATCTTGATGCAATTTCAAATGTATATGTTCTGTGCACTCAGGTGACAAAGAGAAACATTTCTAGCAGGCAGTTTATCATTGCTGTATGCAAAGACTTGTCATCACCACATGTCGCTGACTTTCAGCCTGGTGCAATTGATGCTGCGCTTTCACGACTGGATGGAACACATTTCATGGGAAGAATAAACATTCCACCAGTGAAGAAGGCACAAAAGACTTGAAGTGTGTGCTCAGAGAGGGGCACAAAAGCAGCAGCAGTCGCGCGCTGAGCCACGGCGCGGCGCCCGGCATCCGCTGAGCCAAATGTGTGTTAAGCTTATGGGACTTAACTATGGGGTCATCAGTCCCTAAACTTACAAACTACTTATCAACTAACTAATACTAAGGACGGCACAAATATCCATGCCCGAGGGGTGATTCGAACCCCCGACCGTAGTGGCCGTGCAGACCGTGACTGGAGCGCCTCAGTCCCCTCGGCCACCGCGGCCGGCCCCACCGCTTCCTAAACACGCCATCACAGAGACAGTTGATAAGATGCATATGGTGACAGATCTGTATCAAACTTCCTTTCTTTTCCTAAACGCTTAGCCATCTGGAGTTCCCACTTGCTGCACTTTCATAACTCACCACGTCCTCTCCTTGTAAGTACCCTCTCTCTCATTAAGGACTGGACGAGTTAATAGAACCATAATTTACTTCAATATGTGTTTTCATTTTCATCTTGTCCTGCAGCAAGCCGTTATCAGTGTCAGGTTGTGTTTCATATCACGTATTTCACTTTTCAATATGTCAGTTGCAGTCTTCCCCTGTTGCTACTATTTTTATTCATTAAATAATAAACAGAAACCCGTCCCAGAAGAAGGTTCGATGCTGGGAACGGTCATAGTAACAGATTATCAGGCAAGCCTGCCTGTTAATGTGAGAGAAGAATTTAGGCAGGTTTATGAATTGTAAAAACTCCTTACCTCGACAAGTAACGAAAGTCGCAGCAGTTACAATGTCTATGGCACAATGCTGTCTTGTAATATTTATTACGATAGTTTCCGATCACTGATAATCCTCACGGTAACTGTACAACATCAAAACAGTACTCAGAAACAGTCGTACTATATAATTATTCCATTATCACGTTGTATAATACATTTTTAATACATTTTGTTTATATTTTATCATTAAGAGATGCGTTCCATCCTTGAATACCATTGTGAAGTAATTTAGTCTTGATAGCGATGTAGATACATCTGTTGTATTGTTGCTGATGTACGTACTAATTCATTATTAAAAGAAAACGTTTAAAGCGATATATAAAAATATGCCGCGTATTTCTTCAAGCTTTCTGAAACTATTGTGCTTATTCAAGGGTGGTTGACAGCTTTTTACAACCACATTGTTTCCTCCTTCCGGTTTTTGCATTCTCTACATCTTCATAAATACTCTGCAAATCACATTGAAGTTCATGGCAGAGGCTTCATGGAACCTCTTTTTGATGTTTCTCTACCGTTCCATTTTCTAATAGCGAGCGGGTAAAATGAACACCTAAATCTTTCCGTTTTCGATCTGATTTCTCTTCCTTTATTATGATGATGATCATCATGTCTCCCTATGTATGTGGGTGCTAACAAAATATGTTCGCATTCGAAGAAACGTTGGTGAAAAAAATTCCACAAATAATTCTCGCAGTATCGAGTAACGTCTTACTTTTAATTATTTCTACCCGAAATCGTGCATCATATCCGCGACAATCTCTCCCCTATATCGCGATAATACAAAACGTGGTGCCCTTCTCTGAACGTTCTCTAAATCGTCTTATCAGTCCCACTTGGTGGGGATCCCACAATGCGCAGCAGTACTACAGATTACGACGCACAAGTGTCGTGTAGTGTAGTGTAGGTAGCATCTTTAGTATACTGTTAAATCTTCTAAGTGCTCTGCCAATGAAAGGTATCCTTTGATTCGCCTTTCCTACAATATTTCCTATGTTTTAGTTCCAATTTAAGTTGCTCGTAATTATAATTCCTAGGTACTTAATTGAATTTACGGCCTTCATATTTCACTGATTTATTGTGTAAATGAAGTTCAATGGATTTCTTTTAGTGGTCGTATGGATAACTTCACACTTTTCATTTTTTATGGTCAATGCTGATATCTTATCTCATCATTTTGCAGTTGCTTTTGATCTTATATAAAGGAAAGCAAGGAGAAATTTGGAGAAGGAATTAAAGTTCAGGGGGAAGAATTAAAAACCTTGCGTTTTGCCGACGACATAGTAATTCTGTCAGATACAGCAAATGACCTGCAAGAGCAATTGAACGGAATGGACAGTGTGCTGAAAGGTGCATATAAGATGAACATTAACAAGAGTAAAACTAGGGTAATGGAGTGCAGTGTAAGAAAATCAGGTGATGCTGAAGGAATTAGATTAGGTAACGAAACAATAAAGGAGGTAGATGAGTTTTGTTACTTGGGCAGTAAAATAACAAATGATGGTCGCAGTACAGAGGATATAAAATGCAGAATGGCAATGGGTAGAAAGGCGTTTTTGAAAAAGAGAAATTTGTTAACATCTAATATTGATTTAAGCCTAAGGAAGTCCTTTCTGAAGGCATTTGTATGGAGTGTTGCCTTGTATGGGAGTGAAACATGGACGATAAGCAGTGTGGACAGAAAGAGGATAGAGGCTTTTGAAATGTGGTGCTACAGAAGAATGCTGAAGATTAGGTGGGTGGATCGCGTAACTAATGAGGAGGTACTGAACCGAATTGGGGAGAAAAGAAATTTCTGGCATACCTTGACTAAAAGAAGGGATAGATTGGTAGGACACATTCTTAGACATCAAGGAATTGTGAATTTAGCATTGGAGGGAAGTGTGTGGGGTAAAAATCGCAGAGGGAGACCAAGAGACGCGTATAATAAGCAGATTCAAGTGGATGTGGGTTGTCGTTCTTATGAGGAGATGAAAAGGCTTGCTCAGGATAGAGTAGGGTGGAGAGCTGCATCAAACCAGTCTCTGGACTGAAGACCAAAACAACAAATGACATCATCCGCGAACAGTCTAAGAGAGCTCTCTTCACATTCTCTCATAAATCGTTAATAAAGGTAAGGAACAATAGGGGGCCTATAACACCTCCTTGGGGAATGCCAGATATCACTTCTGTTTCACTGAATGACATTCAGTCAATTATGACGTTCTGTATCCTTTCCGACAGCAAATCACGAATTGAATCACAGAACTGCAGTGCAATGCCATAAACATGTAATTTGATTAGAAGACGCCTATGAGGTAGTGTCAAAAGCCTTTTGGTATCAAACAGTGTATTAACATTATTAATTTATGGCTGCTTTTGAATACGTTTAATATGTTTTGACAAAGTACACTGGAGCGTCGTACATTCATATTGTCATTTGAAACTTGATACCTACTTCATTAGATAGGAGGGTACGATCTGTCGTCTTCCAGAAGAACAGTTCCTTGACATCTGTACGGGTCAAAGGCCTCTATCTATACACTAGTTTATCTGTTTGAGGATATGATAGAAGTCAACAAAAGGAAAGCTAAAGGTTTACATTTAACATTTAATAAATAATTTACACAGGAGGAACATACGAACATATCGTTATTCGATTATTACACAAACTCGCGAATGGTCATAGTAAAAGGCACGGTGGTGGAGAGAAGTAGATGTGGAGTTAAAAACACATAAGTTGCCATTTCCGGAAGCAATTTAAATTCGGTTTCACAAAAGTACTCTTGGCATTGGTCCCTTGCTTAGCTTGCATGTACCGCGAATCTTTGGCCCAGAGTAAAGATCCAAACTTCTGGGGGAAAAAAAAAAACAGGTTACTCGTGTTTATAAAGAATTATAAAAGAACGAACTAGGATAATGGCAGACAAATATTAACTGAAGAATTCTTGAACATGTTCACAGTTCGAATTTAACAAATTTCATTTAGATGGCAAGGCTTCCGTCCCTGCATCAGCAAAGCTTCAGAAAGCATCGCTAGTATAAAAATAAAGCTGCTCTTTTCTCACATGAAATCTTCCGAGCCATGTATGAAGGGTAACAGGCAGACTGCGTATTCCTTGATTTCCGAAAGGCGTACCACACTGCAGATTGCTAACAAGGTACGAGTATATTGAATAGATTCCCAGATATGTGCATGGCACAAGACCAGAACCCAGTACGTTTTCCTCGATAGGACCGCTGTTATTTTCTACCTACATAAATGAACTAGCGGACGGGGTAAAGCAATCTGCGGATGTTTACTGATGATGCTGTAGGGTACGGAAAGGTGTCATTGACTGACTATTGTAGGATGCAAGATGACTTAGACAAAATTTCTAGTTGGTCTGAGGAATGATAGCTACCTCAAAATGCAGAAAAATATAAAGCGATGCAGATAAGTCGGGAAATAAATCCCACAATGTTTGAACACAATAAAAATTGTGAGCTGTTTGACTGTCACACAAATACATATCAAGGGGTAACATTTCAGAGCAATATGAAATGGAAATAGCATGTAAGGATAGTTTTGTGGTAGATGGATGGTCGTCTTCGGTTTGTTCGCAGGATTTTTAGAAGAGGGTAAATGAGACAGTGTAAAGACCACCAGTGCGATACATTCTCGAGTACTGCTCTCCTGCCACCAATTTTCATTTCGCGTAAAGACCACAAAGAGGTATTTAAGCAGCCATTTCTCCCTCGGTCTATTTGGAAAGAAAATGACTAGTACTGGTACGAGTTACACTCCGCCAAACACTGACGGAGGACACAGGCGAGGATAGCCCAAATGTTCGACTTTCTGTCTACCAAAGCTCGCGAGAAGTGGTACCAAGTCAGAAACAAAAATTATGCGACGAGACACCGACTCCACAGTATCGGATCTAAGGACTCCCCACTCTGTTTTGACTGTCAGGTCCTGGACACTATGAACTTCGCCTTACGTGCATGTCGAAGTCCGGCGTTTGGGGACTGATGCAAAAGATCATTGCTTGTTATCTTCGCGTCATATCTGACATGATTGAACCGCGAACCCTCCTTACTCTGAATGATAATTACTTTCCCCCTGCAAAATATCATGTGATCACTTGGTTCCAAGCATTGACAAGTGTCTATGTTTTCAGCGGCGGAGACAAAGTAGGCCTTGATTACTAATGGTAACTACAAAACTCCCATAGAGCCCTCGAATGCACACCAAGCTGCCGTAAGCGCTTTGAAAATGATTTACCATGCATTTTCATCAACTCACTCCAAAGTTGGGGAGCGCTAGTCTATGTTTAACGTTATATGCACCATCACACTTGAAACAGGAAAACCTGAACTATTAACAGACATCCCAGACAACGAACAAGGAAACTCCAGTAACACTCCTATCTGAAGGATGTTGTTAAGTTCAAAATTTTCCCTTTTTTCCTTCGAGCGAAGTTGCACAAATAATAGTCAAATTCAGTTTTTTCCATCGCGTAAGTATCACTTTTTATTGTTACTTTAATGTGTTATACGAATTTGTCTCTCCACAATTACCAGTAATCATCTAACTGAAAATAAGAGAGATTAATGAAAGGAAAATAAATAAATAAAAGAAACCTTCGCCCCCATGAATCATTTGACCAGGAACGGGCCAGGCCTCGAATTAGCGACTGCTGCCCACCCTGCTTCCGTCATCCCGCGTCCTGATCCATTAAATAATTATGTAATAAAATTAGGCGACCACTGACACGAATCGGGAACCCTGGTTCGAATCCAGGCACGGCTCAAATTTTCACTTGTGGCCATTCAGTTATTCTAATTAGTGCAGCTAAAATAATACCTCACTTTCCTTTTCCTTCATGTCACAAAATTGACAATGATTATAGTTAGTAAATTAAACCGATTCTTTCAACTATTTAACTTTAGGTCATTACTCCACTGAAATTATTGAGACTTAATTAATTATTGATTGGACAGCTGCATGTGGTTCCAATCCAGCAGTCTCTCAGCGTTAGTTGCGAAAGTAAAGTGTCTGTCGTTACTGTGTCATCACATCTGCGTTAAATAGTGGTTAATTTCTAAAAATGTTTGGTGCCTTAACGCATTTTTAAAGATATACAACACCACCCTCGCCCCCTCCGACCCTCTTCCTAACCACTAAAATCATAAGTTTTGATATCTCAAAACCATCGTTCGTGTCGAAGCAGCTGCGAAATATAGTTACCTTGCGATTTAATACACTTGCAATTCTTCAATTCTCCGGTGACCAATTTTCCAGTAAGTTGAAAAAATATCACCGGGAAGTGTCAGACGCCGTTCCGGCGTGTTGCAGCTGAAATTAACCCATATGTTATTAATAATACATACTCTTTTCCACTTTCTTATTTTATTAACAGAATTTTTAATAGCCTAGAAGTAGTTCATTTCTTTTGTTAATTGGCTATATTGCCGGGTACTTGGGATGATGAGGCATCGGATAAATTGATAAACGCACTTATCGTAGACAAGGGTGACAAAGTAGCAGATTAGCTTTCTTTTTAGGTCGCTTCGTATCTTGACGCATCGGACATTACGATTCTTTCTTGATAGCTGTCCGATTCCTTCTCCGTTGCTGCCACCACTAGTCCTCGCTTTACTTTCGTACTGATGAAGTAGTATGGAATTAATTGTACGCCTGGTAATATTTTAAATTCAGCTACATTCATCTCCGACTTCTGCTATAAACACACACTTTATTGAAGTAAAATTTATGTGAAGCAGAATCCAGCAACGTAAGTATGGAAGAAACTTCAGAACAAACAAATGAGTCTTACATTCAGTTTTTACAACAGTGATTCTTTAATCCATTTTGCTAACCATACAGAGATATTATGGAATAATTTATGATCATGAACAGAAAAAAATGCCCTACAGACTTGAATAAAAATGTTAGTAATATAGATAGGATAGTTTTCCTTCTACATTTTTCTTAAAAATTTCTTTTGTATGTATACGACGTGCATTCAAGTTCTAAGGCCTCCGATTTTTTTCTAATTAACTACTCACCCGAAATCGATGAAACTGGCGTAACTTCTCGACGTAATCGCCCTGCAGACGTACACATTTTTCAGAACGCTGACGCCATGATTCCATGGCAGCGGAGAAGGCTTCTTTAGGAGTCTGTTTTGACCACTGGAAAATCGCTGAGGCAATAGCAGCACGGCTGGTGAATGTGCGGCCACAGAGAGTGTCTTTCATTGATGGAAAAAGCCAAAAGTCACTAGGAGCCAGGTCAGGTGAGTAGGCGGCATGAGGAATCACTTCAAAGTTGTTATCACGAAGAAACTGTTGCGTAACGTTAGCTCGATGAGCGGGTGCGTTGTCTTGGTGAAACAGCACACGCACAGCCCTTCCAGGACGTTTTTGTTGCTTTGAAGGAAGAAATTTGTTCTTCAAAACATTTGCGTAGGATGCACCTGTTACCGTAGTGCCATTTGGAACGCATTGGGTAAGGATTACGCCCTCGCTGTCCCAGAACATGGACACCATCATTTTTTCAGCACTGGCGGTTACCCGAAATTTTTTTGGTGGCGGTGAATCTGTGTGCTTCCATTGAGCTGACTGGCGCTCTGTTTCTGGATTGAAAAATGGCATCCACGTCTCATCCGTTGTCACAACCGACGAAAAGAAAGTTCCATTCATGCTGTCGTTGCGCGTCAACATTGCTTGGCAACATGCCACACGGGCAGCCTTGAGGTCGTCCGTTAGCATTCGTGGCACCCACCTGGATGACACTTTTCGTATTTTCAGGTCGTCATGCAGGATTGTGTGCACAGAACCCACAGAAATGCCAACTCTGGAGGCGATATGTTCAACAATCATTCGGCGATCCCCCAAAACAATTCTCTCCATTTTCTCGATCATGTCGTCAGACCAGCTTGTGCGAGCCTGAGGTTGTTTCGGTTTGTTGTCACACGATGTTCTGCCAACTGTCGCACCCACGAACGCACTTTCGACACATCCATAACTCCATCACCACATGTCTCCTTCAACTGTCGATGAATTTCAATTGGTGTCACACCACGCAAAAACAGATAACGAATGATTGCACGCTGTTCAAGTAAGGAAAACGTCGCCATTTTAAGTATCTAAAACAGTTCTCATTCTCGCCGCTGACGGTAAAATTCCATCTGCCGGACGGTTCTACCATTTCTGGGACGTATTGACAATGAACGCGGCCTCATTTTAAAACAATGCGCATGTTTCTATCTCTTTCCAGTCCGGAGAAAAACCATCGGAGGCCTTAGAATTTGAATGCACCTCGTACAACATAATACAAAAGTATATAGACCACTTTACAAAATGTACAGATACATGTACACAAATGTAGGTAGAAAGTAGCTTATATCTCAGACAGTGGACAGCGACTGGATTATAACCATGCCACATACCACCAAAATCTCGAAATATTCAAGCTACAGATCTTATATGAAACCTCTGGCAATGAAAAGAATATTGCCTTTGACTTCGTTTCACACGAGTGACGAGCGAACAGTTTAGAGATGTTCTACATGACACCAAGGAATGCCAAATCTATCAGCTCCGATGAAGCTAATAATATGAATATCATTTCACAGAAATTTTAGATTCGCTAAGACTTGTTTAAGAATACTCAGAAATTAAAACGTTGCAGACGAATTGACTTTATCTTAAATATCACATTAGTGAAAACCGCAAGTATCGCCTTTGATTCGGCAATTTCAAGGAATTTTGAGTGACAGGAATTTTTCAATAAATAAAAATTATGGGTGCATAGCCTTCAGTGATCTGTGAACATGTTACACAACATGTTACACAACCAACGTTTCAGTTACTTTACAAGTGGGTTTAGGAATGCTGAGAAAATTCAGGAAAGTTTTTTAGAACGGACGGAACCAAATAATAGGCTTCGACTTTTAGAAAGTACACTGCTGGCCATCGAAAATGCAGCACAAAGAAAGACCTCAGATATCATGGGCAAATTTATTTGGAAGATAAAATACCACCTCATGTGAAATGAGGAAGTTGAAGAAAATAGTATTGAGTGTTGCCACCATTACTGGCTACAACTGCTGCTAGACGCCTCAGTATTGAATGAAAGATGCTCTGGATGTGTCTTTTGGGTATATCAGTGCATGCTGTTATCACATATTGCCAAATCTGATCTGATGTAGCAGTGGGTGGGGTATCTCGAGATACTACTTTCGCAGTCATCTACCAGACGTTTTCGATGAGCTACATATTGGTAGAACAGGGAGGCCCAAAGCAACAGTGCAATACAAGGCGCGTCTGAAACGTTTTGTGAATTGGAAATACAGGAAACAAGAGCTACAAATAGCATACCTCTACTGGCCTTCAAAGTAATCGCCATTGGCTACAATACACTTCTCAAAATGTTCAAATGTCTGTAAATCTACCGGACCAAACTGCGTTGTCCTCAGTCCATAGCTTACAAACTACTTAAACCTAGGTAAACTAACCTACGGACAAACACACACACACACCCATGCCTCAGGGAGGACTCGAACCTCCACGGCGAGCAACCGCGCGCTCTGCAGCGAGGTGCTTTAGACCGCTCGGCCACTCCACCGCGGAAATATACACTTCTGACATCAGTAGTACAGCTGTTGGAAACTGTCAGCCGCGGCGGAATAGCCGTGCGCGCTAAGTCACCTTGTTGCGGTGCGCGCGGCCGTTCACCGTCGGAGGTTCGAGTCCTCCCTCGTGCATGGGTTTGTGTTTGTGTGTGTGTTGTCCTTAGGTTAGTTTAAGTAGTTTGTAAGCCTAGGGACTGATAACCACATTAGTTGAGTCCCATAGATTTACAAACATTTGTAATTTGTTGAAACCGTCAGCAAACGCTTCTTGCGGAAGCGCTCGAAGCACTGAGGTGAAGCGTTGTTCGATCTCCGCAATCACTCAAACATACACTTTTTACTCACTGCTTCAACACCAATACACTTGCACTAACATTTCTTGAGCCTCCATCGCCGTTTTTCCTAATATGAAACAAGACTTGATGTTAACGTGTTGCTCCATGTTGCCATGACACCAGTTCTCACACTGACCGTGTTAGCTGGGTCGCTGCATGTAGCACTTGTCCGCAACAGTACTTTGCACGGCAGGGGGCGCTTGTTGACATGTCCCTCAATGTGTACGCGCGGGCACCTCATCCTTCCCAGCTCGGTTTGTAAAATATGGGACCATTCACCGAACTTTTCAGACACACCTTGTATGATGGGAGTCGAAGAAGCCCTGAACAGTGCGAGCCAAGTGTTGTGCGCTTTATCCTACTCCAGTGGCCGGCTGCGGTGGCCGAGTGGTCTGCGGCGTGTCAGTCACGTCTGCAATGCCGCTGCGGTCAGGGGTTCGAATCCCCCCTCGGGCATGGATGTTTGTGCCGTCTTTAGTATAAGCTAGTTCATAAGTAGTTTGTAAGTTTAGGGACTGATGACCCCATAGTTAAGTCCCATAAGCTCTACAAACATTTGAACATTTTGAACCTACTCCAGTTAGACCGACAGCAAGCTGCAAAGGTACGAGAGGACAACAGACTTCAACAACAGTGGAGAGATGTGACGCTGCCCGGTTAGTGTACCGGCAAAGCGTGCTGAGGGCATCCTTGAGTGGAATCCAGTACCATCCCCAACCATAATACCGGGTCTGTCCACCTCCGTAGCTCAGTGGCAGCGTCGATGACCACCGATGCAAAGGACCCGGGTTCGATTCCCGGCAGGGGACGTGGTGTTGTGTCTTTGTCCTCGGCAACACTTTCATCATCATCGACAGGCAAATCGCCGAAGTGGCGTCACTAGAAAGATTTGCAGTAGGCGGCCGATCCCCAATGGGAATATCCCGGCCACGAAAAGCCATACGATCTTTTCGTTCATGCTGGGCCTGGATGCAGGGCCAATATGACAACTCATAAGACAACATCCAACCGTCTCTCATCAAGGTGTCTCCAGACTCTAATTAAACTATCTTTCTGGTGCAGGCAGTATCTGGATTCGTGACTAAACGCAGTGTTGTCCCGATCCCTGTTCTGCCTGTTCAAACTTGATGGTGGGTTTAGAATCTTTACGAGGGGCACTCTGGTTATATCACCTTCGACTTTTTCCCTCTGGACTTGCTACTGATAGAAACATGTCCTTTGTTTTAAAATACGCGCGTACTCATTGTGGATGTGTGATAGAGATGACAGCACTATATTGTTGACAGAACTTAAAGGCGGTGGAGAGAGTTATGATCGTTATTGATACTTAAAATAGTGACGATCTCGGTAAACGAACAGCGTGTAATCATTCGTTTTCTCATTTTCGTGATGTGTCACCGACTGAAATTCTTTGCCAGTTGTGTGAGACATGCGGTGAAGGTGCCATGGATGTGTTCAATGTGCCTTAGTGGATGCGACAGTTCTGAGAAGGTAGAACGTGCGTGACAATACACCAAGACAATCTCGGCCTCCCACCTGGAGGTCTGATGAAATGATCGAGCAAGTGGAGAAAGTTGTTCTGGAAAATGGCCGAAGGACTCTGGAAAATATCGCCTCGATGTTGACATTTCTCTGTGATCTGTGCAGATTGTGCTGCTTGAGGACCTGAAAATGCGAAAAGAGATCTTTACGTAGGTGCAACGAATGCTGATGAATGAGCACAAGGTTGTGTGGTTGGCATGTTATCAGACAATGATGATGTCATGAATGGGACTTCCTTTTCATCGATTCTGACAATGTATCACACATGGATGCAGTTTTCCAATCCTGAAACGAAGCTCTTGTCTGCTCAATGGAAATACACAGACGCACCGCCGCCAAAAAGCTTTCTGGTCACTGCTGGCACCGGTGAAATGAGGGTGGCCATATTCTGGGACAGCGATGGCGCAACCCTTAGACTGTGTTCACAGTGGCACCGACTGACCGTCGTCAGACGCCGTCGACCGAGTTGGACTGAAAACATCGACCGATGGTGTGGTCACATTGCATCCGATATAGTTCGTCACCTGGTCCGGTTAAAGGAGAAAGTTAGGTTAGGTTTGAACGCATTCTGTGTCTGAAGTATATTAGATTCTAATTCCATAGGGTGCAATGGATTTCACCGACATTTTTATGCTTCGAAATTAGTGCTACAATGCGGCTGTTGTTATTAATAAAGACTTCGAATGAATACGAATGAACTACACCTGTCTGAAAAGAAGAAAGTGGCGAGGATTGTGTACTGTCCTCAGTTATTTCTACTCCCAGACAATCTTTACGAATATGTGAGGTAGCGGTAAAAGGAGAAATTTCTGTTACATACTTGTGATATTTCGTGGTGTCATTGACAAGCAATATTACAGTTTTGCTGAATTTATTTGAAGTTGTGCAGACATACACCAGTTAACCTCCATGCTTTAAATAATGATAAACTACACCAATTAGGAATGTTTATTGCTTACCACAACGAATTTCGAGGATTTATTGGCATCTTCTAGTGCATTTGTTTACAGAAGAACGGTACTTTTTCGACTTTTCAGTGTGCTTTGCTGACACACTTGCACTGTCTCTTTTAGGTTAGCCACTGAAGTTCGGAAAATCGGACAGGATAAATATTGAGGTGTGTGTTTTATCAGAATGTTAGAAACTATAACTTTTTTCTGTCTGCTTGAAGGTATTGTGCCTCTCCCATTACTCAGAATATGCAACATAATGCATAGAAACACATGGAAACGTCACGATGTATTTATGTAAACAAATGCACCAAAAGAGAGACAAATTCTCGAAATGCGTTGTGCTAAGCATAAAAATACGTAATGGATGCAGTTTTCGGTATTTAAATCCATGAAGAACACAGTTATAGGCCACCCAGAAACATACGATTATCATGAAAGAAATGAAGTTACGGTACATTGCACTTCAATGACTGTCATTCAGTATATTTGTGAAAGACAAGTGTGAAATTAAGAATAATTTTGAACACAGAAACCCATGAAAAGCGGAAGCACACGTAGGCCAGCACCACATTTGCAGGTCTCTTCACAGAACAGACTCATCACCTTTTTAAAGAACACCAGAACCAGTAAGAAGAATTTATGGACAGCTAATACCCGATTATCACAGTGTAAAACAACGGTAGAGTAACACTACAATAACATTAAGATACGTCACAATCCCAGATTGAACACATTTTTGAGGTTATAATTTACGCCTAAAATTTCTGTTCAAAATGTTCAAATGTTTGTTAAGCTTATGGAACTTAACTACGGGGTCATCAGTCCCTAAACTTACAAACTACTTATGAACTACCTTATACTAAAGACGGCACAAATATCCATGCCCAAGGGGGGATTCGAACCCCCGACCGTAGTGGCCGTGCAGACCGTGACTGAAGCGCCTCAGTCTCCTCGGCCACCGCGGCCGGCTAAAATTTCTGATAAAGGATTTAAGTAACTTGGGGTTTACAATAAACTGTAATATCAGACCATAGATTCCGAATTATATCCAGATTATAATATTTATCGTCTTCTGGGCGCCACAATCTTTTTCTTTCTTTCACAAAGCATATCAGTTTCTCACTGTCAATATCTAGCATGTGAGAACGTCGGTCGATTTGACCGAAGAAAACAAACTGATTTGAATTTAACCGACTGTCGTCCGAAGTCTGTACGTCCGGGCGATGAGATCGGCTATACTGTGACCGTGCCCATAGTGGAGTACTGATTTGAAACGATCGACCGTTTTCCTCCGATGTCTGTCGTCGGTAAAAGCCACTGATATTGGAGCCACTGTGACCAGAGCCTTCCTCATTGCGTTTCCAAGGGCACGACAGTGACAAGTGCTTCCTACCGAAATGTTCCTTCCAGCATTCCGTGAAAAAAGCTGCACGTGAGCTCTCATCATGACAACGCACTGGTGCATCACGCAAAAGCTACAATGCAGTCTTTTGTGACATTTATTAAGTTATCTCTGATGCTCCCTACCCAGTCTTAACGACATTTGTCTTGTTTGAACGATGGAAGGACTCTCTTCGTGACCGAACATTCACTATCCGTTCTGTAATGGCATCTGCGATTTTCCAGTGGTCAAAACGGACACTGAACGAAGTGTTCTCAGTGGTCATGGAACCGTCGTTGTGAAAAATGTTTCTACGGGGTGTGTCTGAAAAGTTCGGTGGATGGTCCCTTATTTTACAAACCGCTTTGGCGAGGATGAGGTGCCCGCACATATGCAGCGCCGTACGTGAGCGAACTGTTGCGAACGCGGTGCGGCGACTGCGCGAAAATTTCAAACACATGACCAACGGTTAACTTGTTCTGCGTGAGCGCGCCCACGCGGGCTGCGTGCAAGCGCGATTCTGCGAACCGGACGCGATCAACCGGTTTGATAATTTCGCGCTAAGTGGGCGCCATTTGCGCATGGCATTTGAAGTTACAATGTTCAAATGTTTGTTAAGCTTACGGGACTTAACTGCGGGGTCATCAGTTCCTAAACTTACCAACTACTTATGAACTACCTTAGACTAAAGACGACACAAATATCCATGCCCGAGGGGGGATTCGAACCGCCGACCGTAGCGGCCGTGCATACTGTGACTGACGCTCCGCAGTCCCCTCGGCCACCGCGTCCGGCAAGTTACAATGTCTAAAAATGTTTGATCGATGCCATTTAAGGACGTTCTGTGTTTAGTGGCAATAAAAAATTATAAAACCGTTCATTATCTTATCGTGAATGCTTGGAAGTTGTCAAAATAATTGGTACTACCGGTAAGTTCAAATAACACACATATATTAAAGCAGTGTTGTTCACGTGTTTTGTGCAAGATTTTATTCGAAATATAAATTACTTTTTTTCTCTCTCGTTATAAACGGGTACTGCAAGTACGTCCTTTTTAATCATACATTACTAATCCGAATTTACATTACTCGTTCACGATTTTCACCACCTTTTCAAAAAAACTACTACTACAATTAAGAAAATATAATATACTAGCTGAAAACCCGGCGTTGCCCGGGTATTTATTTATTTATTTATTCGAGCCTTGAGTTAGTACTTTTCCTATCCACTCTCTCTATCTGTTCATCTCTTTTTTTTTTTCTAAAAACATGTTACATTTATCTGAGAATATATAAGAAATCACAGGTAAAAATGAACTCGTTTCGAAGAACCAATCACGAAATTCAACAATAATGATTGTAATAATATCACAGATCACTTGATGTAATGCGCGAAACGTCAAATCGATTTTTTAAAAGAGATATATTAAAAGAATTTTCTTTTTACTTCTTTATTAATTCATTCTTATATTTCCTTATTCGTATGCTTATCCTTACAGAGAAAGAGCTGAAGACATTATAGCACGCATAGACCAAAGATATGGTCTGTGGCATCACGTTCATGGAGGTAAAAGGAGGGGAGATGACACTATGGCCGTCTGCTGTATATCTGCTTGAAGCCGGTGGGCGTGGTCGGGCGCCATGTTGCTGTGGTCAAAACAGTGTTGTGGCCATAGTTAGAACAGCTTTTCTTTACGTGCCACGTCGTGTCCGTGCAATAATTTCAGATGTTGTTAAATGTTACAGTGTTTACGTTCATGATACAATGTTAGAAAAGCGTTTTCCAGGCGGTTATTTGTTTGGAAATGCGTCTTTGACCCAGAAACACTATCCTTTGGTTTGATCGTTGTAAGCGTTTGATGTATTTTCGAACTTAGAATAAAAGCAAGGGTTGTGTACAAAGTGATAATCTTTTTCTTAACCCACGCTAGGTCACATTTTTCGGCGTTTGTGTTGATGTATGTTTGAAACTGTGAAGCAGAAAGTACGTAATGTTTGTTTACTTACTGGACAAAGTTTGTTGCTCGTTGCATTTTCACTATTACACCATTTTAATTCTTACACTGATAAATAAAAACCTATTTCTTGCTTTCCGTCAATCTCCTCAGAACGGTAACACATTGACATCGTCTTATAAGTACAGTTAATCAGATTTTCAGTACGATTGTAGCTTAAGCGTCTACAAAATGATGATTGTGTTGTATTGTCCCGAGTGTGATTATTAATAGCACAATAAGCATGCATGCCAGAGAACTGTTCTTTGGTGTTCAGTTCAATAAATAGGCCTATAATTGCCACGTGGAACTAAAATAACGAACTGTTAAAAACAAATATGCCCTAGTTGTATAAAAGAAAGCGTTTTAAAATCACCAACAGGATGATCAGTAAACGTAGTCAGAAAATTTCAACCTGCAATAGGATCTTAAATGTCTGTGTCAACTCTAAAGAATAATGGAAAACTGTGGATTCTTTGCTTACTGTAACCTACCACTTTTTATTATTTATATAAGTAGTGGATAGAGCCTAAATTCTAAAGAGTGCATGTTTCCAATTTGTACTATCTTACACATTGCACTGAAACTGCCAATATATTTACACAAAGCATTATTGCTAGAGCTAAGAATTTTAGATGCAAAATCTACAAAGAAAGTTCTATAGTGTAATCATATTTGGTGCAGATTTTGTAATGCCTATATTAATAAAAACACCATCAAAAGTATATGTCTATTACTAAGGCTGTTGCCAAGAGAATCAATCCCCCCATTCTCAAAATTATGTTGTAATGTTTACAAGTTAGAATAAATTTCATAATTTAGTTTTTATTTTCTGACCCCACAAAAAAAAAAAAAAAAAAAAAAAAAAAAAAAAAAAAAAAAAAAAAAAAAAAAAATTATATGGCCCTGCCTACGATGCAAACTTATGTTCTAAAAAACGCTGTTGAAATGGATAACATTTCCATGTGCTGTTCCTTCAATCTTGTTATGCGAGTTGTCGGGAAAGAGTGACCATGAACACTAAAATATCTTATACCACCTGTTGACCAGCTAGTTCACCTGGCCTTTCCAAAAAAAAGGTAATTTGAACATTGTAATTGCATAGTAAACTTAAAATGCAGCACCCAAAATTCCTTACACTACTGGTACTTATTGCTTACACATTGAAATAAGTTAAGTACTGCAAACATATGTGGGTTAAAGGCATAGAAGTGAAGCATAAAATAAAAAGAACAAAGGGTGTACTATATAGGCTTTGTGTTCTTCAGCCAGGTAAAAAGCAAAGTACAGATTGTAGAGCTGTGTTCATACATTTTATGTCAATGTTTAAGTCTTACTGTGGATTACCCTCTTGCATTTTTTAAGCCTTCCATGTGAAGTGTGTTAATAATAGAATTATTGAGGAAGTGAGCATAATTGAGGACCATAATACAACCCGTCGGCTTTGAGCAGTGACGTCATATCCGAGTCTCACAAAATATACTATGTAGATATACCAACTTGGAAAACAAACACTATCAACGAATATAAACATATAGGACAATGCCTTAATCATATGTCTTTGTGGTGTTATTATATTGTTGAATTCCAACCTGGACTTTTCCTTATTTGATTTCATATCAGGTATATTTCCTAATTGAGACTGCAGTTGAAATATCATTAATGCGATAGCAGGTTAGGTGTGATTATTAAATAGCTCAATATGCAAATAAAATAGCAAACTTGTTTAGTAGACATTTCAGTAAACGTTTCAATACCATGTACATGTATACAAATTTCAGCTATACCAACTTGTGTAAAGTGAGCACTGCTTATAATCACCATTTACTAAATTAAAGTGTTCTATAAACATCCAATCTGAAAACTTCTACTTGCAAAATATGTGAGACTACAAGGACTTCTTTTGTACCATAGTCTCGAATATGTCATGGAAACAGAGTGGACACACTGCTTGTTTTAACTTACCACACTTTATTATTTGCATTAGTACTGGATAAAGTCCAATGAGAATGTATGTTTACAAAAAGCACAGTTTGTTACACACTCCAGTTGAACTGTTTGCGTATTAACACAAAATGTGCTATTGCTTACCTCTTATAATAACTGAAACATAACTCCAAACTTCATCAGTAAGGAATAAAACAAACAGGGCACTATTTTGTTTTATATACTTTGTCAGTAAAACACCTTTGAGTAAAAAATATAGCAGTATTACAATGTTTTCACTGTAGCTTACCCATAAGGATTCCTTGAAATCTTACATGTTAAGCAGGTGAGTACGGTAACAGTATTTTTGTGCAAGATAAATGTAATTCAGGAAAACAAATTTCTTTACTGTGCAGCCATAACATTAACATCACAGTGCCAATTCCAAAGTTATTAGCATTAAAAACATAGTATTTTAATTTTCTAGATTTCAAGTTGAACTTGATTAAGCAACTTTCACTTAAGTCCACCATTGACTTTTTTGTTGTTGCCAGAATCAATAATTAAATATCCATACTGGAGGGCTTTGTTGAATATTAATACTTTACCTGTGACAAGTAACAGAATTATTAGGTTTGGCTAGGCACATAGTCCAGTTATTAAATAATCACATGGACATTTCAATTGAAGACATAACTGAAGACCAGGATAGCACCCATAAGCTCTGACCAATGCCATCATAAACAATCATCGATCCCAGGTCTCAGCCAAAAAAATCCACACCCTTGGCACTCACATCTCTTAACTTATACCTCACTATCCGAGTGAAACTACAGATAACTTTTTAAACTCAAAATCATAATCTCTGTTTTGCTTATAAACAAACTATTGTCTAACTCAGCAACCTACAAACGTGCAAGCACACGACAACACGCAATGCCACAGGTCAAAGCCGACGGGCGGTATCCCCTTCTTCAGTTGAGCCCAATTAATATATGTAACAGGATAAAGGAATAAAAAGAAACAAGCGCACACATTGAATTATTTTCTTTATTGACAATACTTGGATTTCCACATCACCATAGAGGTACCAAGCTTGATGCGTTACTCATTTTTTTACATGGTGAGTTCCCCCGTAGGCCTATAAACCATGATACACACATCAAGTATAATGATACACAAGGGTAATTCTGTTCATCTCTAAACTAAACACAAAAGCATATACATATACCCTCAAATGAAAATGGAGGAAAGAGACATATAATACAATAGTTTACAATTGTTCATCACTAAACTAAACACAAAAGCATATATACATATGTACCCTCAAATGAAAATGGAATAAAAAGCAAAATAGGAAAGACATATAATACAATAGTTCACAATTCACTGACCTTTAAAAAGTATTAGTTTTGTATAGGCTGTTCTCATTTTTTTTTCATGAATTGCATCTGTTGCACATTTTGCAGCATGTTTCTGCCGTGTTAGGAGATATCTTTTTGCAATAGCTTTGATCAGCAGTATCAAGTGGTTATCCACTGGATGCTGATCCTTCATGTGTTCAGACAATCCCTCAAACACAGGCTTAAATAGGAAAGTGCCAAGTACCTCTGATACACATTTACAACTGAGATCTCTCTCAGGTACCTTCCTATTCCCAGCACTATACATCCTAAATACCTTTTCGGCACACAAGCAGATATCTATCACATCGTCTGATGGTGAAATTAAACCACCTCTACTCTTCCTGTGTATCAGCAGATATGCACTATGACTCCCCTGCCCTCTCAACGCGGATAAACAAGATTCACATCTTAATGTTCTCTCCAAGTGACGAACCACAAATCCTGCTATGTACACAACAATATGAGTTGCCACTTCGGAGAGAATCATTTCAGATTCAATATAATCATGGTCATGGTTTACCAAGTGGCTTTCATTTTCCACTAATTGCCAACGTTCTGTGGTAACATTTATTTGCTGCTCTATGCTCTGACCATTGTATGTTAAAATTGCTATATCTTCTAGGGGTATACAATTACCTCTCTCTGATTCTCGGATTTCATTGTGAATCAGGAGTCTCTTGTAAGAGGATATAAATTGACGAGCAGTTGGATTATTATTCCAACCACCACGACTACGGATAGCACTGAAAAACATCTCCAAATGGTCTTGGGAGCACTTGTAAACAGGAAGGAACTTTAGTAAAGGTGCAGACGACTGTGGCTGAACAAGCTTTGTAAACAGGTGTAACACACTATGAATACAAACAAGGAAGCCAATGAATCCTGTTTTCCTGTTACTGTCCACAACTCTTGTTCCATGATATAGCTGAGACACATTAAGTGTTTTAATGTATGCCTGTGCCTCCAATAAAAATCCTTCTACATCTTTAAAATTTTTGTTATTCAAAGGCTGTTTCCATTTATTTTGAAGAAGGCTTCTGGAATTCAATATGTCAAACAGACAGTTGAATACCCTAATAAATTTAATTGTTGCAGAAGCATCTTCAAATCCTGGTATCTTAACATCGCAACAATACTGCATTGCATCTGCCACAGAATTGCTGAGCAGCTGGGCTGCTAACTTAACTTTCATTTTGTTGTTAAGAAAATTAATGTGGCTGCTAGTAATAGAATTGCCAATGTGTAGACCTTCTTTTACTTGCAACTTGTGTAACAGATCAAATAGATACCAGGAAATTATCTTACCTTCCCCATCCCAAAAATGCTTTTTCTCTCCCAAAGCATTTCTTACAAGCTTCAGCATGTGGGGTGGATCCAATAGAAACGCAACTTCAAAATTGTCACCTTGAATAATAAAAGTAGTCTTTAGGTTGTTAACATCAAAGTTGCACCCCAAGCATTTCGCCATGGACAAATTGGAGGCACAGCCATCGCAAGAGAGAGAGACTACTCTGACACCACTGGCATTGGCAAGACTGATGCACTGTGTTACTAAGTGAGCTTTCTGCTCCCCAGTTATTCCACAAGTCAGAAAATAGCCCACTGGTAGCTTCCATGACCCATTAATAGCTACTAGCATTAAAACAAAGGCCTCTTTAGCTATGGGTAAATCATCTGTAGCAACAGAGGACCCCATATCCACATAGCCATAATACTTAACACCATCAAATTCTATGTGTTGCCTGATTGCAACCTCATCAATTACCAAACTGCAGAGAATCTTCTGTCCTTGGGCATGACTTGAAGCTTTTGCTCTAATAATTGCAAAAGCCTCAGAGGTAAATCCTGGCAGTCCGTCCACACACTGGTACCACCTAGATAAAGTTCTAGGGTGTGGTAGACAGGTACTAAAACAATGTCTCACATACTTATATGCTCTTGGAGAGTAAAAATGTAAAGTAAGAGCAAAAGAACGTATCCCGGGGCTGTAGGTCCTAGCCACACTGTGGCAATTAGCCTTTGCTGCCTGGCGTTGCAGCAAGTCCTTGTGTACCCCAGGTATATTAGAAAGCACACCTAAAGCATCTTCATCTAGCATGTGTTTCTTCCTAAGTTCTTCAATTATTGTACTTAAAGAAGCCACTTTTTTTGCTAAACGGCGCTTTGACTGTTGCAGAATTTTAACTTTCTTTCTGTAGACTTCATTCCTTGTCAACAGTTCACTCACGTTCCTCTTCAGGCTTTTTACTACTTGTGATTCTTCACAAGTAGTAGGAATTGAAGCAGCTGCATCTTGGGATCCACTGGCAGCTACATGTTGGGACCCACTGGCTGGAACTTCATTTGGTGGTCCACTTGTCACACATTCGGAAGTCTGCTTCCTTTGCGATGGTGGACGTCTCTTCACTTCTTTCTACAAAACACAAAAACCAGTTTCATTACACATTACAGCCTACAATTTATTATTATTCAGTCAGTCATACTCTAATATTCTGACTGGATTTCTCAATATTTACAGTAGGCCTACATAAGGGGGGAGGGCAACGTATTCGGTGTACTAAGAAGGTACTAATCTGGTTCAGATTTTGATCCATTTCGTGTCTTCAAATAGTGTGTGTGTTCGTTTATTTTAAACTTCATTCCTTACAGCTCTTTGCACAATGAAGCATATTTTTACCCCAGTATACTAGCTTCTGCTAATAATTGATGGGAATGCAATTTATTGTGACTGCAGCATTGGTGTAATATTCTGCCAATACTGACACATTCACTAGTGGAAAAAAATATTATCAAAGAATAGGCCTTCCCTTCTTATTAAATTAGTTAAATATTGTGAAATGAAAGATTAATTACTTCAGACCACAGAGAAGTAAAATAAAACATGACAACAAGAAACTGCAGTTGTATGATGACATAATACCAGACATTATTTAAAACACACACACACACACACACACACACACACACACAGAGAGAGAGAGAGAGAGAGAGAGAGAGAGAGAGAAAACAAATGAAATTTCAAGTTAGAGCTTTATTGCAAATGAACTTTCCTCGAAATAAAGGGGCGGGGGATTGAAATATATGCCACTAAATACCAGAAAATACTGTTAGATGAATTCAGTCCACCGTAATCACACAATAAAAATGGACGAAACAGCCACTAAACTGACTAAAGTTACAATATTACTTTCTATAGGCCTAGTGTTAATTTATAGTTTTACCATACATGATATGAAAGTGAAAACATCGACTTCACACATTCATTGCCTACCTTCTGTAAGTGAGGTGGAAACGCTGGAAAAACAGATGGTACAGCATTTTCCCTGATGCGAACAGTAGATACTGATGTTCGATCGAGATCTTCTTCTGTAAAATGCAGGGAACATATTCTGCTCCATTTGTTTGGTTGCCAGTCTTTCCTTCTTAGAGCATGTATCCACAGAGCTCTACGGCTTTCGCTGATAGGAAATCTGAAATAAATCATGAGAAACATACGCTACAAGAATAGTAAACAACGCCACAAACTTCTCGAAAATAACGATATTATTACCATAACAGGGCAACTTACGTGTGGAACGTGATTCCTCTTAACTTCGAAGTACTATCCCAACGGTTAGTACAACCATAAACGACACAATTTGGCATTATTAGGTATAAACCGTCCAGAAACAACAACAGTAGCACAGGCACAAATCAATGTTTTGACCACAGGCTAATGGCGGACCTCGGCTTCGAGCGGCTTCAGGACTGTGACGTCATGTCATCTCCCCTCCTTTTACCTCCATGATCACGTTTCACTGTACGTAACCTCCTTGCTATAGAGTCGCAAACGTCATCGCTGGTCTTCAGTTCGAATTTTTTTCATAATTTGACGACTTTCAACCACCATATTTGTAATTCTCGCTGCAGAGCGGAATATTAACACACACACATGTAGAATTTTATATACACCGATAACTTTCCATCCCAATATACTCCACCCTTTTATCATTATCAACCCTCAAGCAACAATGCAACCAATAAAACCATTTTCAAAGAGTAAATATAATTTTCAAAGAATCATTATTGTTCCGCATTTCGCGTTATATTGTTCAAATTACTAAATATCTATCAGATCGCTATAAAACCGTGCCTAAAACCTTCCTCAGGTATAAATTAGTAACTGTACAAATATTTAAGTCTCTGCGTCTTGTCGTTCGAACGTGATAAGCGTACACCAAACAGACATTCACAGATATATATATATATATATATATATATATATATATATATATATATATATATATATACCATCGCCATAAAACCGTGCCTAAAGCCTCCCCCGGGTAGATATTAGTAACTATACGAATTTCCAGCTCTTTATGTCTTCTGGTTCAGACGTGATAATGGTACACCGAACAGACATTCACATTTATAGATATAGATTTATTATACAACAAAGTTGACATGTAGCTTTGTTTCACACGCATACAGTGTGTTGAAGAAAGTGTATAAAATTAACATTAACAAGAGCAAAACAAAGATAATGGAATGCAGTCTTAGAAAATCAGACGATGCTGAAGGAATTAGATTAGGTAATGAAACAATGAAGGTGGTAGATGAGTTTTGTTACTTGGGCAGTAAAATAACATATGACGGTCGCAGTACAGAGGATATATAATGCAGAATGGCAATGGGAAGAAAAGCATTTTTGAAAAAGAGAAATTTGCTAATATTGAATATTAATTTAAGTGTATGGAAGTCTTTTCTGAAGGCATTTGTGTGGAGTGTTGCCTTGTACGGGAGTGAAACATGGACGATAAACAGTGCGCACAGGAAGAGAATAGAAGCTTTTGAAATGTGGTGCTACAGAAGAATGCTGAAGATTAGGTGGGTAGTTCGCATATCTAATGAAGAGGTATCTACATCTACATAGATACTCTGCAAATCACATTCAAGTGCCAGGCAGAGGGTTCATTAACCACTTTCATAACTTTTCTCTACCGTTCCATTTTCTAATATCGCGCGGGAAGAAAGAACACCTAAATCGTTCCGTTTTCGATCTGATTTCTCTTATTTTATTGGGATGGTGATGTCTCCCTAAGTACGTGAGTGCTAGCAAAATATTTTCACATTCAGAAGTAAAAGTCGGTGATTGAAACTTCGCAAAAAGATCACCCGCAATGAATAACGTCTTTCTTTTAATGATTTCCACCCCAATTCGTGCAACATTACCGTGACGCTCCCCCCCCCCCCCCCCCCCACGTAACGTGGTAGAAGAAATCGAGCTGCCCTTCTCTGAACCTTCTCAATGTCTTCCGTCAATCCCTCCTGGTGAGGGTCCCACAAGGGGCAACAGTACTCCAGGAGAGGACGCACAGGTGTGATATAGGCAGTCTCTTTGGTGGAGCTGGTGCATCTTCGAAGCGTTCTGCCGATGAAACGTAACCTTTGGTTCGCCTTCCCCACAATATTTTTTATGTGTTCTCTCCAGTTAAAGTTGTTCGTAATTGTAACTCCTAGGTATTTGGTAGAATCTACGACCTTAAGGTTTGACTGATTTATCGCGTAATTGAAGTTCAGCGGATTTCTTTTAGTGGTCATGTGTATTACTTCACACTTTTCTCTATTTAGTGTCAATTGCCAATTTTCGCCGGCCGCGGTGGCCGAGGGGACTGAGGCGCTCCAGTCACGGTCTGCACGTCCACTACGGTCGGGGGTTCGAATCCCCCCTCGGGCATGGATATTTGTGCCGTCCTAGTTCGTAAGTAGTTCATAAGTAGTTTGTAAGTTTAGGGACTGATGACCCCGTAGTTAAGTCCCATAGACTATACAAACATTTGAACATTTTTTTTTTTTGCCAATTTTCGCACCATGCAGAAATTTCATCTAAATCGCTTTGCAGTTGCTTTTGATCCTCTGTTGACTTCACTAACCGATAAACGACAGCATCACCCGCAAACATCCTAAGGGAGCTATTCAGATTGTCTCCTAAATCGTTTATAAACACGAGGAAGAGTAGGGGATCTATAACGCTTCCCTGTGGAACGCCAGATATCACTTCTGTTTTACTCGATGACTTACCGTCAATTACAACGAACCGTGTTCTTTCTGATAGGAAATCGTGAATCCAACCGCACAATTGGGGAGATATTCCATAAGCACGCAATTTCATAAGAAGCCGCTTGTGGGGTACAGTGTCAAAAGCCTTCCTGAAATCCAGCAATATGGAATCGATTTGAGATCCCTTGTCGATGGCACTTAACACTTCATGTGAATAAAGGGTGAAACGTGTCCATAAAAAATTATTTTGTAAGAAAATGTCCAATATTGTGCCTCCTGTTTTGTATCGAGTAACTTGCTTGCAAGAAAATGTATAATATCGCTTCTACTGTATGTATCGATATGTGTCCTTTATGAAGTTTCATCTTTGGCAAAGATCATGTATTGCATAGCATTGTAGCTCGCACTGAGAGAGAGTAGCTCTAGTGGTTCAGCTCGCTTAGAGAGCGGTTGGGTTGTGTGTATGGCTCCGATGTAGAGTAGAGGCTGCTTTGCCAGCAAGTCAGAAGTTGTATTATGTAGGTAATGTAATGCTGATTATTAATAATAAGTAACTTAAACTGTCTTTCATGTTTCATTTACGCAGTTAGAAAATTAACCTACTTCCTTCATTTGATAATTAATTATTAGTGGATTTAAAGTGCAGTATTGATGTGAATAATATTGTTGAACGGATTTCATTATTGGTGCCATAGTAAATGATAGTTAATCGACTATGATACTAAATTGATACTAAATTTCAATAATTAGAAACTGATCTGCATAAAATTCTCACAGTCAAGCATTAAGAAAGTGATTTGTGGTTTTTTTAATATCTTTCTCGCAGTCAAAATTTTTGAGTATAGTCAGTGTCTGTTTCAAAAGGCTACATGTCACAGTTGTTTTGTTAAAAATATCCGTTGCGCACATAATCAGTTTCATGCACTGTTTCTCACTTAATAGCATATACATCAGTATCAGGGCCATAATTAAACCAAATTGCTGTGTCAAGGAACAATTTGTTGTCTGATCTAACGATAGGTTCAACATACACACAACACACGTACAGTTTTTATCTGGCGCCCTTTCTGCCAGGATAGTACACAAACAGGATCGTGACGTAGTTAGATACCTAGCCTTTTTTAAGTTAGTTTGTCTTTTCCACTAACCAACTTATCCTTTGGCTCTTAATTTAATTTTTGTAGCACCATCCTTTGTTATAGCAACAGTAGCATAGTAATTGTTTCTGTAGTTAGTTATTTACCATTCTTGATAGTGTGTAGCATTGTTTATAGTAGATTAATTGAATATACAAATAATTGCATTACTACTGAACAAGTCTCTCTTTTATATTGTCTGATGTTTGTTGTGATGAAAGTTCTAGTATCGCGGAACTCGTGTGATAATTAACGGTTCGCGTAATCTCGATTGTGATTGTATGTTGCACTAGCCCGATTCAGCCTATTGTTCTCTCATAATTACTGTGTGTGATTTTCAAAATATATGCAGTAGGTGAAAATAAATATTATTAATCACTTTACTGCAAAATTCTGTTAACAATGTCGAAGAATAGGAGAGTCCGCGCTGATGCTAAATCTGCTTCCGAAAATGAGACCTCGAATGATGCAAGGAGAGAAGCTGAATTTTTACAAGAGTCTTCTCACTGCACTGATACAAATACGACAGTAAATACCGTGTCCGAAAATGCGGAACAGATTAGTTCAGGAATAGACAATATGGATAATGATACAGTACAGGATTCGACAATACAGAATTCCAATTCTTGTAACGTGATTGCGGAAAATAATGCATCGGTTCCGCCTAGCTCTGCTACAAAAAATACTTGTGCGACGGCTATGGAAAACGTATTACCAAATGATTTCATGCAAATTTTATTGTCACAGCTCTCTAAATTAAATGAGAATAGTCAATTACAATTTCAGGAATCTCAGAAATTAGGTGAAAAACTTGAGAAACAATCTCAGAAATTAAATGAAAAACTGGAGGAACAATCTCAGAAATTAAATGAAAAACTTGAGAAACAAGGTAAAAAACTTGAGAAAATAGAACAGACGTGCGATTCGAGGTTTGTGAGTATTCAAAGAAGTTTTAATAAAATAAATGAGGACAACAATCGGTTCAGGGAACAACTGCTCAATACTTTCAAACGTGAATCTCAGCAAATAAGACAAGATATTCGCGACGAGATTAACCCGGTAGTGGAAAGCCTTGCGTGACGAGTGGAAAATATGGAAAGCCTTGCGTCACGAGTCGAAAATATGGAAACTACTGAACTCGCTCAATTGAAGCAACAGAGTAATCTATTTGATGAAAAGTTGCAGAACTTCCAGTCAGTCACGACGGAACAGATCAATAAAATTAATAAACAGTTTGAGGATATTACTGTTAAAATTACCCAAATCAGTGATAACAGTGACAAAAGTTCTGATGTAACGCATCCTACCCCCTTTAATGAAACTAATGAATATCTCGCCCTTGACCGTTTCAAACAAGGTCAAATGACCATTAATCAGCAATACAAGGCTGAGGTCAGAAAATTAGATGATCGCGTGGCTCGAATAGAGAGGAAATTTGACCACACTTATGGAAATGCATACGAAGACGTAGAAGAAAATTTGAACGAAAATGACAATGATGATTCGACTCAAGTAGGTCGCTTGGTACGTGAACGAAGTGTACCTCATAGCAACAACAATGAAGACGCGGTGCGTAGTTTACGCTCACTTACACCGCACAGGCGAAGGGAAGCGTTTGACTACAAGCATTTCCTGACTGTACGTAAATTCAAGACATTCAAAAACTCTCCGAATGACTTGCACCCTAAAGAGTGGTTGCAGCAATTCGATTATTGTCTTCCCCCGAATTGGCCACTTGAGCACAGATTAGAATTTATATGTGGTTATCTGGAAGGCGAGCCAGCCACCAGAATGAGAGCTATTGCACAAGAGTGCTATAGCGAGAATCAGTTCCGACGCTCATTTCTATCCGCATACTGGTCGGAAGCGGCACAAGACCGCGTTAAAAACAGTATTGCGACGTTCAAAACTTTTGAGCGATCAAATTTCTCGAGCCCGGTGGAATATTTCCAACATTTGGTATACAAAAATCAATTTTTATCGGCACCTTACTGCCCTGCGGAATTAATTAGAATTTGTTTGAACAAATTGCCTCTACACTTGCGTCAAATTGCCATTGCAGCACGATGCAAGAATGATATTGAAGCCTTTAGAAACCTCTTACAAGACTTAGAGGAAGAAGACGAGGAAAATTCCTCGCGCAGTCGATATTTTGATAGAAACAGATATGATCGACGGTCGCAACAAATCCCGCCGCGTACTAAACGTTATTCAGAGCACGACGATAAACCAAAAAATAATTCTTTCACTAATGAATCTTACAAACAAAGTCGCGACAATGAGAACAGTGATTGTCAAGATCGTGAGAATAACCGTGGAAGTTTTCGTGGCCGTTACCGAGGTGGTGGCTTTGGTCAATTTTTTGTACCTCCACATCCCATTCCCATAGTATACAGGGAAAGAGTTAAGGCTGAAATTCAGTCCATGCTCAATCAAGGTGTAATTGAACCTGCAGTTAGCTCATATAACAGTCCCCTACATATTGTTGAAAAAAGAGATAAGTCAATTCGATTAGTGCTTGATTCCAGACAAATTAACACTATCATTTTACCTGAAACCGACCGACCACAAACCCTGGAAGAATTGTTACAAAAATTCTATGGTGTCAAAGTTTTATCCTCATTAGATCTTAGGTCTAGTTTTTGGCAAGTGAAACTGCACCCCAACTGTAGGAAGTACACCGCGTTTCTCTGCTTCGGAAACTGTTATCAGTTCCGTAAATTGCCTTTCGGACTGAACATCTCCTCATCTGCTTTCATCCGTGCGATGAATACCACACTTCCTGAGCACTTAAAACAACAAATCACAATTTACGTTGATGATTTTTTAATTGCAGAATCTTCCTGGGAAAAACATAACAGTACGTTGGCATCTTTACTTGAAGTGTTTGCTCAATCCGGGATTACTGTCAACTTAGAAAAGTCACAGTTTGGTCGTTCTCAGATCAAATTTTTAGGGCACATTATTTCTAAAGATGGGATCCAGCCCGACCCGGAAAAGTTAGAGGCGATAATGAAAATGCCTGTTCCCACCACTAAACGCCAATTAAGAGCTTTCTTGGGTTTAATTAATTTCTATCGGCGTTTTATAAATTTGAAAGACCTAACTACTCCCAGATTATATGAATTAACTGGAAAGAATACTGTTTGGTTCTGGGATGAAGCTGCCCAAAGAGAATTTCTTTGCTTAAAAGATGCACTCCTTCACGCACCTATTCTGCACCACCCAGATTTGTCTAAGAACTTTTGCATTTCTACCGATAGTTCAAAATTCGGACTTGGCGTTCACGTGTTTCAAGAGGATGAAGAAAATCGCATTGCCACACAGAGAACCATTGCATTTGCTAGTCGCATATTATCCAAGTCAGAGCGGAACTATTCCGTCACTGAGCTTGAAGCTTTGGCAGTAGTTTGGGCATTCGAAAGATTCCGTTATTTCTTGTTTGGCAGACACACTAAAGTTTACACGGATCACCGTGCACTTCAATTCCTCATGTCGGCAAAACTTAACCATGATAGACTTAGACGATGGGCTTTGTTCCTTCAAGAATTCGATTTCTCTGTAATTTACATTCCTGGTGAACAAAACGTCGTTGCAGACTCGCTATCTCGTTCGCCTGTTGGGCCTACCAAGGCGACGGAAGAGGCTTACTTAGAAAATAACTTTACTATCCTCTATATGCAGCAAGTTGCTTTCGAAAATTACATATCTGCCACATTTTCTGACATTGCTAAAGAACAAGATAAAGATCCAATCTGGCGAGATATTAAAATAAAATGGCACGATAAATATAATGTTTCCATCAGACAATTTTACATTATCCATAATAACATTCTCTTCAAACGTAAAGCCCCTGACAGTCAATTTTGGTTAGTGTGTGTTCCGGAGGAATCCGTGAACAAATTGATTTGGTATATTCATCTCAGTTACGGACACTATGGTGCCAAGAAGTGCTTCGCGAAATTACGCGACTCTTGTTATTTCATCAACATGGAGAAACGTATACGCAATGTGTTATCTCGATGCAAATTGTGTCAGAAAGCAAAGCCGCCGACCATATCGCATTCTGCTCCACTTTTTCCGATTATACCTTCAAAATTAAAGCAGTTAGCAGCCGTTGATCTGTTTGGACCTCTTCCGAGAACTAACAATGGTTTCTCTTTTGTTTTCGTTGCTATTGAGCTCACATCAAAATTTGTATCTTTTACTCCGCTCCGCCGTGCCACGGCGAAACAGTAACTAACGCCTTTGTCAAAAACTTCCTAAAAGATGTTGGCCATATAGATAAAGTCATCTCCGATAACGGACTTCAATTCCGTTCTCATGATTGGGCAAGGATGTTGCGGCGCAGAAACATCAAACCTGTGTTCATATCACTTTATCATGCTGCCTCTAACCCTTGTGAACGAGTGATGAAAGAGCTTGGAAAACTTTGTAGGCTGTATTGCTACCGACGACATAACACATGGGATAGATATCTTCTGTCATTTCAAAATATTATCAATGAACTTCCTAATGATTCTACAGGTCTTTCACCAATTCTGGTTCTGAAAAACAAGCAACCTCCCGACCGTACCAAGGAATTGATACCTTTTCCTAAACACAGAAGACTACGTCATCATGAGATCATTGAATTGGCACTTAAAAACATTAAGAAAGCAGCTGAAAAAAGGAAACGCTCTCAACGCAATTGTTACGCCAAACAACTCTATGTAGGACAAAAGGTATTAATTAGATCCCACCACTTATCCCACAAGGGAAGATCTATGATTCACAAATTCTTCTTACTGTACAATGGTCCGTATCGAATCAAACGTATCATCCACGACAACGTCGTTGAGGTAGAAACTTTAAAGACGCACAAGTCGAAAGGCATACACCACATTTCCAATATTAAAATTTTCAAGGCATAAAATTGGGGTAGAGAGTCCATTAATCTGTTTTGGACACACCAAGTGGCGATTGGTGCCCCGTTCTCGAGCTGAGTGTCACTATTCTTCCGCTTTTCCTTAGTGCGCTCTATCTACATCTTTTTCTCACTGTTACTTTTCCCTAACTCTGAATACTTATGCTCTGTGCTACGCTGGGATATTGTCATACGAAACTATAATTATCTTGCAATTTACATATAACGAACTCTGTGGCTGTGCAAGACAAATAAAATTAATGGAAATTTTTGATTGAGTAATCTAATTAAGTTATTATGTTTCAGAAAATACCAGATTTCTCTTCTGTATTACTAATTGCATAACTTACGAACTTCGGAGCGAGTGAAGAAGATTTTGAGTTGACATAAGCATTTTGTGAGCCAATTAAGCAGTAAAAAAGAAAAAGGACATTCTGGAGGATGATGAGTAAGACAATACACAATATGTCATGGTGGTCTTTAAAATGCACTATTGTTTATGGATAAATGAAGGTAATGAAGGTATTGGTAACAGTCAAAGATGTTTGATAAATGTAATTATGTGGACGAGAGTATACAATGATTATGAAGCAATTATGAGGAGAATCGCTCTGTTGCTAATGATGCTATGCTCTGTTCTTTTCTCATGTGCCTACTCGCACTGCGCTTTTGTGTTTTCTCTTTGTGCTTATGTGCACCATTTTGTATGTTGATGCATTGTGCCTTCAATGGCATGTGTGATTGGTGAGAATCATATCCTTCTGATGCTCTGTAATTATTTGTAATTATGTGTAATGAATATCTCTAATTATGCTTGCAGCTATGCTTATTGCTCTTGTAATCAAAGCTTACCGCTATGCTCACTAATTATATACCTAAGCCCTACCACTATGCTAATTAATTTTATAATGAAGCTCATGAAAATGTATGGTTATGCTTATACGTTGCACACAGCCATCTCTCTTGCGAACTTGCAGTTTTGCCATAAACTACGCCTAGTTAAGTCTAGTTAATGCACAGAGATACTTTGCTTTTGCTTACTGCTATCTTCAAAATTTTATTGATGATCTTATTGATGAAAATCTGCAGCTATGCCTAACAAGTAGTGTACGTTATCGGATGATTTACTGTGATGTACATCTATTACTGTGCCAAAATTTGCCTTAATTGTTTTGTCTGACCCTACTGCTGACTCAGACAGACACAGACATGACCTGATGACTTGAACCTCTTTTGATATTCTCACGAAACTACCCTGATGTGTTATACCTCAAGGCAATGAAATATGTAACTCAGTTCAGACAAAAGCCTGGCCATGGCAACATATGTAATTTAATTGTTATAATTTGGTGGTAATGCAATCCCCACCATAGTGATGTATGTCAATTTAATTGACTAGTGGTAATTGGAATGTCAAGTTATTTGAAGTGGCTTCACGTTAATTGCTCTAATTATGACAACAAATTTACTTTACATGACCTAATGCCAAATTGATGACAAGCACCCTGAATGTATTTCATACGATTATGTGTTTGTAAAGTAATATGTCCATAGTATGTAAAGCCTTATGCCTATATGAAATGACACTAATTTTGTAGATACTCTAGTATAAGAATTAAATTACTCATTACTATTCAAATGTATCCGTCTTCAAGACACTACTTGTAATGTAAAAATATGGTTTAATAATCAACGACTTTTCTTTCAGTGTAAACTGAAATATCATGACTATGTTACTAATTTGTGTGTAAAATGCTTTATTTCATGTACTTTGGACACGCATGGGAACTGGCGATTTCGCACACGAGATTCCATAATGCACACAGAACAATGGACGTGTTATTATACACCACTGATTTTGGGCCTTTTAATGAAGATGTTTTTTGGATGATGTTTGGCCACATAGTACTGTCCATTGCAGCCTTGGCCAACCACCATAATTTTGCTCTAATTTTGGCTATGCTGATGCAGTCTGCTAGTAGCCCCGTTGGTTGGAGCACACTTGGTTGTCGAATTACATGGAGGAATACATCAGAACCTTTTCCCCATGACTTCAACTTCAATGCAACCAGCCAGCTCGCCTACAGTGTGGTGTAATCTTACAGTGTTTTGTGTTCGTGTGCAGACCTAAGATGAATGTTAGGGGATAATTGGCTAATCGTGTGCAGACCTAAAATGAATGTTAGGGAATAATTGGCTATTCGTGTGAAGACCTAAAATGAATGTTAGGAGCTAATGTGCTATTCGTGTGCTTATACTATTCAGTGCCTCCCATTGCAAACGTTGTCCACAGGTTCATTACAAGTGTTTAGGTATATTTCATGGTTCTTTTACATTGAGTGACCAAAATAAAATTGTGCTCTTGATAGATAAATATGCTTTCAGAACTATAATGAGTCAATACACTTTAGTCTGAACTGTCATTGTAACTATTCGATTGACAAACGTAATATTGAAATCCTATTGTGCCGAAGCAGTGACATTATTTTGTACATGATCAGAAACCTATGTAGTCAAAAATATTACATGTATGTTCTAGCATCCATGAAAGTATGGCATCTTAAATGCATCGCACAATACAAAATTGACACTTTATCTTATACTAAGTGCACTAAAAATTTACATAGACTACATTGTGCACAAGATACAAATGTTCATTTTATGTTCCCAAAAAATACTGATCTCTTGTACAAAATTTAGACGCATGGAACTTACACTACTGTGTGTATTACTTGTAATTACCTCATTTTCTTTAAAGAATGATGACATTAGTTAAACTACCTTTTGTAAAACTTTGTATATGTTCATGTTTATTATTGTATTTTTTTTTCACTTGTGTATTACTTCTAGCTATCTCATTTTCTCCACTATGTCATTTGTCAAACTATGTTCTCTGAAATTCTATATATACTTATGTTTATCATTATGTACATTTGTCATGTATTCCATTTATTGCTGATGTGCTGTACATTTTGACATTTGCTTATGCCTGTCACATCCTGTACCACTCTAAGCATTACTCTTGTTGGTACTCGTCTGTAAAATTGCATGTATTTATGACTGTAACATTTTTTAAATTTTCTATGAACTTCATCTGTTGTTTTGATCTTGAATATCTTGTATAAAAATGTTTATCAGGTTTTCATGTTATATTTTGGATGTCATTAATGGATTTTTGGACTTGAAATTCAGTAATTTTGCTGGCTAGGCAATGCCATTGGCATCACCCACCCTACAAAATTTTAATAGGTAGGAGGGGGGTGATGAAACGTGTCCATAAAAAATTATTTTGTAAGAAAATGTCCAATATTGTGCCTCCTGTTTTGTATCGAGTAACTTGCTTGCAAGAAAATGTATAATATCGCTTCTACTGTATGTATCGATATGTGTCCTTTATGAAGTTTCATCTTTGGCAAAGATCATGTATTGCATAGCATTGTAGCTCGCACTGAGAGAGAGTAGCTCTAGTGGTTCAGCTCGCTTAGAGAGCGGTTGGGTTGTGTGTATGGCTCCGATGTAGAGTAGAGGCTGCTTTGCCAGCAAGTCAGAAGTTGTATTATGTAGGTAATGTAATGCTGATTATTAATAATAAGTAACTTAAACTGTCTTTCATGTTTCATTTACGCAGTTAGAAAATTAACCTACTTCCTTCATTTGATAATTAATTATTAGTGGATTTAAAGTGCAGTATTGATGTGAATAATATTGTTGAACGGATTTCATTATTGGTGCCATAGTAAATGATAGTTAATTGACTATGATACTAAATTGATACTAAGTTTCAATAATTAGAAACTGATCTGCATAAAATTCTCACAGTCAAGCATTAAGAAAGTGATTTGTGGTTTTTTTAATATCTTTCTCGCAGTCAAAATTTTTGAGTATAGTCAGTGTCTGTTTCAAAAGGCTACATGTCACAGTTGTTTTGTTAAAAATATCCGTTGCGCACATAATCAGTTTCATGCACTGTTTCTCACTTAATAGCATATACATCAGTATCAGGGCCATAATTAAACCAAATTGCTGTGTCAAGGAACAATTTGTTGTCTGACCTAACGATAGGTTCAACATACACACAACACACGTACAGCTTTTAAGGGCAAGCTGTGTTTCGTAAGAGCGATACTTTCTGAATCCGTGTTGACTACTGGTTAATAGGTCGTTCTCTTCGAGGTAGTTCATAATATTCGAACTGAACAGCATTGGCGAGAAAAGGAATTTTTGGCATACCTTGACTAAAAGAAGGGATCGCCTGGTAGGACACATTCTTAGACACCGAGGAATCGTAAATTTAGCATTGGAGGGAAGTGTGTGGGGTAAAAAGCGCAGAGGGAGACCAAGAGACGCATATAGTAAGCAGATTCAACTGGATGTGGGTTGCCGTTTTTATGAGGAGATGAACAGGCTTGCTCAGGATAGAGTAGGGTGGAGAGCTGCATCAAACCAGTCTCCGGACTGAAGACCATAACAACAAGGACAGTATTTTTACAGCAAGAAAATGATAAAAATAATTTTCGTCATGTACTGGCATCAGCCGGCGCGCGGGTTGGCTGCGCACGTAGGTCAGGCCTGCCCGATCGCAGCGCTTCGCATCACATCGCCCGCCGATTCGCGCGGTCCCACGCCGCGCTCACGTTCGCGTCTCACCGCTCACGTACGAGAAGGGGATACACGCTCACTACGTTTACATGCAACACATCTTCCAGGAGACGAATACCGATTTTCGTAAACCGTTTTCCGCTGTCGTGTTTACATGGCGCAGCCCGAATCGGATTGCCTAACCCACTTAAGATGGCTGCTGAAAAACAGCTGATTCAGTTCCTGATTTACTCAGCATAATCGCTATTTTTCTTTACTTAAATACACAGATTCATGGTCAGTCTAATATTCATACTTTAATTTCACAGTAGAAAATATCACTCTGTCCATATGTGCCGAAAATTCTAAACAAAAAAAAACACAATCTAACAAGCCAAGAACGATTCAAAAACGGTTGCGTTTACATGGACACGATAATCGATTGTGGAACGGGAAAACCACTTTAGAGAAGTGGATTTCCAGAATCGGTTTTGGAGTGTTTACATGACCAACCAAAAGCGGAATTGGGAAATCGGCTTACGAAATCCGGTTTTGGGAGCCCATGTAAACGGGGTGATTGACGGACATGTCAACAAGCGCCCCCTATCGTGCAAAGTACTGCAGTGGAGCGGTTGTAAACGCTGCGACCAAGCTAACAGGGTCAATGTGATAACGTATCATTGCAACTTGGAGTGCAAAATGCAGCAATGCGTTAACGTTGTTGTGGTGTCGCACAAGTCTAAAGTGCGCGCCACCTACTTTCGTCTCGCGCCGCCATGCACGCACGGCGCGGCGTTCTTACGACGTCAGCCACGAGCGCCCCCTACTGCAACTCCGCTCGTGGCCACGACTGCTGCATCTGCCACTTGGGAATCAGATAGGCACCAGTTAAGACTTGGCTATCGGATAGGCACTAGGAATCATCAGTAGGCAGGCCTCTATCTAAACTATGTATCAGCATTCTGCAGTCAAGGACTATGTAAAAGTATTACCAAGACTCCACGAAATATATATCTTGTTCTAATTTAGCCTAGTGTTCTAGTTTCTACTGTCCCACTGGCTGGTCACCTCCGTACCCGCACAAGCGCGCATCCTTTATTCCTGTGTCGGTCTCTTTCTACTCGGCCACCGACACCAGCACAACCGGCGGAGACGAGACACAAAAGTGACGACGAGGCTGGGACACAAAAGTTGTTGTTGTTGATTTTTAGGGGACTAAACAGCTAGGTCATCAGTCCCCAGTTCCTAGCTAAGAGTCCACTGTCAAGAGCGTAAAAAATAAAACAAATCTCCGAAAATAAAAACTCACAAAAAGTGCAGGCTGACAATGGACAAATCGCTGACAACACAAAACGAAGACACACAATAGGTAAAATAAAGTCAGGAACTCAACTAAAACTTCTAGCAGAGTACCATGGCTGGCTGATCACAAAGATAAAACAGGATGAGCCAGCCATAATGCACACACTAAAAACCCCCAAGGCATTTTACAAAAGGGTCTCAAAAATCTTTTAAAAGCGCTGAATAGGTGGGGGCCTAAGATAGGCTACAGCGTCCACCACTAGATGGAGTCATTAAAACCAGCTGCACGAATAAAACTTATAACTGTGTTAGCCACGGAGGCGTCGTCGCCTAAAACTAAAGGTAGTGCGTCTGGGATATTAAAAGATTGGCGCAAGTTGGCTAAAAGCGGACAGTTCATCCAAAGATGGGCCACTGTCAACACTACACCACATCGACACACAGGTGGGGCCTCACGGCGAAGGAGATAGTCGTGGGTTAACCGCGTGTGCCCAATACGGAGGCGGCAGAGGACGACCAACTCTCGGCGGATCGGCCGCAGTGAAGATTTCCACAGAGCTGTGGACAGCTTCACTGCCCGAAGCTTATTCGCTGCATTTGCCGTAGCCTACTCAGTGCTCCAAGCCTCGCTCACCTTCCGGTGCAACACCAATTTAACATCTGGTTCCGTGACGCCAATATTGAGGGGTGATGCCATAGTGGCCTACTTGGCCAATCGATCAACATGTTCATTCCCTGGTATGCCGACGTGGCCCGGGGTCCACACAAAGACCACAGAAAAGCCTAATCGGCATAGAGAGTAAACAATATCCTGGATCGACCGCACTAATGGGTGGCGAGAGAAACACTGGTCGATCGCTTGTAAGCCACTCAGGGAGTCAGTAACAGATGACAAATGACCCCCTGGGGCAGGCTTTGAGGTGTTGCAGAGCCCTGAGAATGGCGACAAGCTAGGCGAATGTGTTAACATAAAGCTTTGTTTCAAATTAGGCAAAACGGCAACGGAGACCCATGGGATGATAGTGCAAGTGTATGGTGTTGAAGTAGTAAGAAAAAATTGTGTGTTTGAGTGGTTTAAATGCTTTAGAGACGGAAAGGTAGGCGTGATGAGCCACGTTTGGGTCTACCGTCCACTATCACGTCTCAGACAACATCGAACGAGTGTGACGGGTGCTTGCGGATGATCGGCGGCTGTCTTCGAGAATGATAGCAAATGCGTTGAAGATTAGCACAGACATTGTAAGCACTATTGTTCACGAACATTTGGGAAAGCGAAAAGTATGTAGCCGGTTTATACCGCATCTGCTGACAGACGAGCAGAAGCATTTTTGGATGGAGGGATCTGTAAATATCATGGAAATGTCTGACCGGAATTACCAACTTTTGGAAACCATCAGTACAGGAGATAGAGTTCGTGCGAGCAATACGATCCGGAGACCCAGCGACAGTCAGTGCCATGGTGTTCATCGTCTTCCCCGCCTCCCAAAAACAGTCGGCTGACAAGATTCAAGATAAAATAAATGTTTAGTACCTTTTCCGATAGAGAGACCTTGATTCATCACGAATTTATACCCGAGTGTGATACTGCCAACGTGGAAATTTACGAGGAGAGTTTTGAAACGGCTGCTGCAACGCATCCGGCTGGTTTGGCCAGAACTGTACCGGAGTTTACAGTGAAATTTCCTGCACGACAATGCCCGTCCGCACACTGCGATCCGCGTTCCCAACTTTCTCGCTAGACGCAAGGTCACTGTACTTCCACACCACCGGCCCTCTAAATTTCGTCAAAAGAAATTCAGGAAAAGAACGTCGTCTTTCCTCCAGCAATCCCCAATTGAGTTGCCGGAGCATTTTTGTGACACTCGCGCATTGGTTGAACCTACTAGTGACATACCTAGCTGCTCGCGTCTGAACTGCTTCTATGTCTTACTTTAAACTGATCTGCTGCGGGTCCCAAACACTTGAGCAATACTCAAGACGTGGTCGTACAAGCGTTTTATACGCGGTCTCCTTTACAGATGAAATACATCTTCCCAAAAATCTTCCAATAAACCGAAGTCGGCTGTCTGCCTTACTCACAACTGTCCTTACATATTCGTTCCATTTCATATCGCTCTGCAATGTTACGCCTAGATATTTGAACGACGCGAGAGCATCAAGATGCTCACTACTAATGCTGTATTCGAACATTATGGGATTGTTTTTCCTACTCATACGCATCACCTTACATTCTCCTACATTGAGAGCTAGCTGCCATTCTTCGCACCAACTAGAAATTTTGTCTAAGTCATCCTGTATGCTATTACAGGCAGTTAAAGACGACACCCTCCCATACACCACAGCATCATCAGCAAACAGCCTCAAATTACAACTTACTCTGTCCATCAGATCATATACAGAGATAGAGAATAATAGCGGTCCTATCACACTCCCCTGGGGCACGCCTGACGATATAATCGCCTCTGATGAACACTCGCCGTCTAGAACAACGTACAGCGTTCTATTCTAGTTTTAACACCTCCGTAATCTGTGAAACTTCTGTACCTTCTCGACGTAATCTCCTATCAACTACAACGTGCATCTGAAAAGTTCCGTGGATGTTGCAAGAAACCCTCCTAGTACTAAACCTATACTGGAGTTGTAGGCGCCGCGGTGGAGTAGCCGAGCGGTCGCAGTCTGCTTGCGGCAGGCGAGCTGTGCGGAAGTGGTGTTTACATCCTCGCTGCGGCCGGTCGCGCGCGCTACGTTTGTGGTGAGTTGGACGCTCTCGCGGCGTAAACAGTATATGTAGTTTAGAATAGATAGATCATGAACATGACTGAGCCCCTCCGAAAAGACACTTTAAAGTTCACGTTCGACGAACGATATGCGAGACCTAAAGCACTCGAAGTAGAAACCTTTCTCAGAGATGTAGCAAAGCTTAGTTTTAACGAAATTATTGGAATCCACCTGTCGATCGTTAATAGTACAGTGTATGTGAAAATGATTAGTACTGCCTGTTGTGCAAAGGTAATTGAACAATGTGGAGGATCACTCAAATTTAATCATTGTGATGGGAATGTCGGCGAAGTTAAAGTTGACCACGCAGGTTTTGCTACACGAACAGTCCGAATATTTGAACTTCCGTTCGAAATAACCGCGGAAGAGATAAATTCAGTCCTGAAACCCTATGGTCGAATTATTAGTAATGTCGCGGAAAAGTGGACGACCTTTCAGACTTTCCCCGTCCTCACTGGCGTCAGACAAGTCAAAATAGAACTACGGAAGCATATACCGTCATACATCTATGTGTGCGGGTATAGAGCAATTGTAATTTATGACGGTCAACCTCGTACATGTTCCGGTTGTGGTCAGACCGGTCACGTACGAACTGAGTGCATACAATGGAGAGTGACGCAGCTGCCGGTGAAAGAGCCGGTCGCACCACAGACGATGACGTCACTGCCAGTGACGTACGCCTCAGCCTTCCGAGGAACCACAACCAAGGCATTGAACGACGCTGAGGACAGAGAATATCAGCCATCTGCTGACAACCAGTGCTTGCATATGGACATCAGTAAAGAAGAAGAACCTATTCACCCTCTGTCCAACGCGACGGAAGCGGTCATTGCCGAAGAACCGGAAGCTAACCCTAAAAGAGACACAGCACAAAGACGAAGAGTAAAGTGTCATTCTCGACCCCAGCTCACACTCCGAGAATGAAGAGTGTCTGAAATCTGGATCCTCGCCCAAACAGCACAAAAAACGGCGTTTGGCACCTCCCGACGCTGAACACAAGGCACAAACGTTACGTGAGAAAGCGCAGGAAATTGGAAAAAAACTAAGTGGAAAAAAATCAACAACACAGCAACGCAATCAGCAGACGACAACCAAGGAGGACTCACGTAAAATAGAAATTCACCGCAAACAGGGTAATGAACGAGATGGCACCACCAGCATGGACCCGAACAACAGCACTCCGCCTCAGCACTGTCCCGGAAAAAAGACGCCACAACGAACTGATGGACGTTCCTGGGCAGATGACGCTGTCGAATTTCCTGACGACGAAGAGATGAGGGACATTTCAAATGCAGCCAGTGACTCGTCTCCAACACGGAGAGAAGTCAAAGCTAAAGACAAGTCCCCGGCGCGTTCAGTGCACTGAGGAGCGTGAAGTGTTGACGAATATGACCGGCAAACGCCAACACACATAGGCCGACAAAATATCTGTGCAAGCCTATAGGGTCGGTACTATAAATATTAACAAAATTCGAAGCCATCTAAAACTCAAGACCCTACAAGACATGCTCTACGCAGCCGACCTAGATATCGCCTTTCTGCAAGAGGTCACTGACATTAAACTGGACTTAATAGCCGGATTTAACGTAATCGTCAATTCTGGAAATGACCAAGACCTTGGAACGGCGATACTCACTAAAGAAGGTATAATCGTAAAAGACGTCGAAAACATTGGCAAACGCCAGAGGTATTGCAGCCACCATCCATAATACTAGGCTGATAAACATCTATGCACCATCTGGTTCCGGCAACAGAAGAAGACGAGCAGAATTTTTTAAAGACGACGTGGTACCCCTCTTCCGTGGCAGATACGATCACACAATTTTCGCAGGTGACTACAATTGCGTCTTATCCGCAAAAGATCAGACGCCAAACTTCAATTATTGTGCAGAACTTGACGCAATAGTTCGGGAATTCAATCTGACCGACACTTGGGAGCATAAGAACGGAGAACGGCCAGGGTTCACACACATTACCAGCCACTCTGCCAGCCGAATCGACAGGATATACGTTTCAGAGAACCTGAAGACGCAAATTCTGCAAATAGAACTATGGCCCACAATCTTTTCGGACCACACATCTTACGTATGTACGTTGAATTTAAGAAAGCAAGACACCTACAGAGGACGTGGTCTGTGGAAAATGAATGTAGGAAACTTAAACGACCCTGCATGTCAAGAGGCGTTTAATAATGCATGAGAGGAGATTCTCTTCATATCCCTCGGCAATCACATGGTGGATGAAATGCGCAAAACCTCTGATAAGAAGAGCGATGATCAATTACTCCCGCGAGAAAAAAGACTGGCACAAACGGACGGTGGAATTTTACTTTCACGTCCTCCGAGACTTGTACGCGTCTGATACATCAGTAATTGCAAACCAAGTACAGATAAAAAGAATTCAAGCTAAACTTTTAGCGTTGAAACGAAAAGAGCTTGAAGGATGTAAAATAAGATCCCGTCTTCAAAATGAAGTGCCAGGTAAACAAACATCAATTCATCATTTAATACACGAAAGAAAAGGACAACAAAGAAAAATAATAACCGAATTACGGTCGACGGATGGCAGACTACTGACTCAGCAAAATGACATCAAGATGGAAATCCAAAATTATTTCACCAACTTACTGAGCAACACACCGACGGATGTAACGGCTCAATATAACCTAACAACGGGGTTGACAGGACAACTTGAACAGGCAGACGCAGATGGCCTGTTGGCCGAAATAACGGACGAGGAAGTTGATAATGCCATTATGCGAAGCCCAAAGAACAAATCTCCTGGGGCAAATGGATTTCCGGCAGAATTTTATCAAACATTTAAACGGCAGATGACACCCAAGCTCACATGTATTTACGAGGAACTCATGAAACCCGACACCAACATTCCAAGTGATTTCCGAACAGGAGTAGTCGTACTGATCCCCAAATCACCTACAGGGAAATCAGCAGCAAATCTACGACCTATCACCCTACTCAACAGTGACTACAAAATATTTGCACGCATACTGAATGAAAGACTGAAATCAGTACTGAACGCCATCACCGGTTCATATCAAACGTGTGTAGGAAAAGAGAGGTCCATTCACCACACACTATGCGACTACAGAGATATAATTTCAATCGCCGCAACATGCAAAATAAAGTGCGCTATGGTATCATTGGATTTCGAAAAAGCATTTGACAGGGTCAGTCATGATTACCTCTTCCACGTCTTGTCTAATATAAATTTCCCACAACGGAACATCAGCATCATAAAGAACTTAATCCACAATTCAACTTCTAAAATGTTGATCAATGGCCAACTCAACAGACCTATATCAGTGAAAAGTTTAATGAGACAAGGCTGTCCACTATCCATGTCGCTTTTCTCAATTGCAATTGAACCCTTGCTTTGTCGGTTAAATGAAAATCTGCAAGGAATATTACTACATGGCCAAAAGATTGTTTGCAGAGCATATGCTGATGATGTCACGGTGTTGGTCAAAGACAACAACGAGATTTCCCAAGTTTTAGAAATAATACGAATGTATGAACTCGCGTCTGGCGCTAAACTAAACAGGCAGAAATCTGCAATCATGAATATCGGACAAGGACTAGAACTTCCTATCCAAGGACAAATAAAAGAGACCGCCAAATTAAAATGCCTTGGAACTGACTACACCCCTAAGATACAGCAAACAATCACATTAAATTACAGACGAATACTTCGTAACATACGTTACAGTATACACCAAAATATCCTCAGGACGCTTGACGAAATACAGAGAGTGGCATTGGTGAATATCTATCTGTCGTCTAAGATCAATTATGTGGCGCAAGTCCTGCCAATGCCGATGAACATAACTGACAGTATCTCGGCTGCCTTTGGCCACTTCGTGAGCCATGGCCACATATTTAAAGTTAAATATGAAACTTTGACTTTACCAACCGACAAATGTGGCCTCAACCTAACGAACGTATACCACAAAGCAAAAGCTCTGTACGTCAGCAAAACATACAAACAGTGGATGAAGACGCCGAACAGCATAGTAGCATTTCTATTACACGAAATAGCGCCAGCTAACCGTGCGGCTCCAATTGATGTTCACCACATCCCCACCGACCTCTACCATCTGAAACATTTCTTAATAGAATATAGTTACTTCAGTATAAGACTAGCAGAACAGGATATGTACAAAGTCAAGGAAGTATATAAAAATTTGATGAAATTTCTAAGTAAGAACATCATTGAAGAAAAATACAATAACTTTAATTGGAAGATGATCTGGAGGAACATTCACAATCAAAAGTGAGAGCATTGTGGTACTACACCGTAAATCGTTAACTCCCTACGAACCAAAGACTTCACGCAATACATCTCGCAAACTCTCCCTTGTGCACTGTAATCTAATTGACAGCGATGAACATCAGTTCGTCTGCATAAATGTTGAAAGCATTTGGCAGTTACTCAGGGTAAAACTTGCAATAATGCAAAGAACATCGCCGCACACAATAACGCCTGCGAGCCTGTTACATCCAGAAGAAGAACTTTACGCGAACACGAAGCGAAATGTCGTGAATTGGTTGAAAGGACACGCGATATTTTACATACTGTCACGCACGGAGAGGAGCGAAGGAGATTTCTGGACGTATATCACAAATCAGCATCACAAACTACTCCAGATAAAAGAGTACCGTAAGAAGTACGCAAATTTTCTTAAAATCATTATCGTGTGAAAGACATTCCACAACGAAATGATATATACACATATATAAATCAATGTAGGATAATATAAGGAAAAAAAACACGATCAAGTAAGGAACGACCATTGATAAAGACAAATGTAATGCACGTCTAACGATTTTATTTCATGAAGTTTTGTCTCTAGAAGAGAGATATTTTATTTTTATGCCTTCATTTTTTCTTACCTTATAATTTGTTAGACAACACTTGCAACTGCATGATGTTGTCTTTTTCGGTTGCATCAACACAGAAACGATGCTTCAGCACGCTGACCGTTCCGAAGTTAGAGAAGACACTAACCACAATGATTTCGATGAAAAAGACAGAACCTGAACACAAGACACGGTAACTCTTGTGGAAACGGCAAGTACACTTTCGCGAAGACGAACTTCGGAATAGTTAGTGAGCAGAGACGCCGTTTCTGGGAAGAGACATTTTACGTTTTCAAACACAGAAAGGTACCTTCAGTTTTACAATGAAATGTAGGAAATCTAAGATAATTTTGAGTTTATTATTTGAAGAAGAATATTTACTTTACCAAATTTTCCCGAAAGGAAATACAAAAGAGCATTGGAAAATAGAAACAAAAGCACGCCGAAGAAGGCGACATTTGGAGAGCGAAAGGAGGGGCTGTGAGGGGAGGTTTGGAGGCCCTAAAAAAAATAAATAAAAAAAAAAATAAAAAAAGGGGGGGACTGAGGCGAAAAAGGAATAAAAACGGTTACGACGTAAAAAAAAAAAAAAAAAAAAAAAAAAAAAAAAAAAAAAAAAAAAGTGGTCGAAAGCACCTCGCTGCGGAGTGCGCGGTTGCTCGCCGTGGAGGTTCGAGTCCTCCCTGGGGCATGGGTGTGTGTGTTTGTCCGTAGGTTAGTTTACCTAAGTTTAAGTAGTTTGTAAGCTACGGACTGATGACCACGTAGTTTGGTCCGATAGAGTTACAGACATTTGAACTTTTTATACAATGTTGAACAATTTTTATTTTACTGCGGATACTGAGAGCATATTCCTACTTGTCTGGTACGGATTAGGTCCTAGCGCCGACTGACTACAGTGGCGCGCAGCCGAGACCTCCTACCAAATTTCGTGTGTCGTCGTACATGTTCGGAAGTGTTCGTTACAGATCTAGTTATTCATTTATTTAGTTATCTGGACAATATTAAACAAAGTAATTTTGATGACCCCTAGGTTGCTACTACAGCCTGTATGCCACCAAACATTGTTAAATAATAAATAATAATAAATTAAAAAAATGATAACTTCGCGCCATAGTTTTGGGACTTCCCCGGCTTATAGGCGCGGCGGAATATCTGACGGCAGCAGCGATCTGGAGCTTCGGTTACCTCACCTCCTCTGCTGACGCCATATGTTGCGTCTCGGCCGTGGGAAACTATATCGGCTCTTGCTGTTGGCGAGCTACCTATCCGTGCCTAAAGAAGTATTTGTCGCCGGCTCGCGCACAAAATCTGTCTAATAATTAATTAAATAAAATGAAATAAAAAATTATACCTCCATATAGAACCTTCACAATGTTTTCAGGAAATGTAGAAAACAAGAGTTACAAACGATATACCTTTACTGGCCTTCAAAATAATCGCCACTGACTACAACACACTTCTGACATCGGTTGTACAGCTGTTGGAAACTGTCAGCCAACGCTTTTTGTGGAATCGCTCGAAGCACTGAGGTACCACGTTGTTGGATCTGCGCGAACGTTGGGAAGCGTAAGCCTTCAGGGCTAATTTAAGGCGGCACCAAATCTTGAGAACAAAAATGGCGTGGAAGCACAGTGACCTTGCGTCTAGCGAGAAAGTTGAGCACGCTGATCGCAGTGTACGGGCGGGCATTGACGTACAGGAAATTCCACTGTAAACTCCGGTACAGTTCTGGCCGAACCAGCCGGATGCGTTGCAGCAGCCGTTTCAAAACTCCCCCGTAAATTTACACGTTGACAGTATGACACTCGGGTATAAATTCATAATGGATCGAGCTCTTTCTATCGGAAAAGGAACTAAACATTTTCTTTATCTTGGATTTTGTCAGCTGAGTGTAGTACGATCTTGTTGCCGCCTACTTACATTTCGCGTAGTGATCACAAAGACAAGTTAAGAGAAATTAGGGCTCGTACGGAGGCATATAGGCATTATTTATTTCCTCGTTCTTTTTTTGGGGAGTGGAATAGGAAGAAAATGCCTAGTAGTGGTACAATGTACCCTCCACCATGCACCTTACGGTGGATTGCGGAGTATGTATGTAGATGTAGAATGCGCCTTGTGGACATCATGGTGAGAGACTTCATCTGTTACCTCATGCATCGCCATACCAGTCATGCACTCGGCACTACGATTTCGGATGTGATCTTTGTACAACGTGTTGTCTACCATACAAATTTGGCTGGGCTACAGACGGTTCTTTTCGGTGTTGCACTTTGGATGGCAAGAAGTGTACTTTTTTAAATGATCTCTCAGGTAAGAGAGTGTTAAACATCCGTTTTACGTGCTTATAAAAAAGTAAGACATCGAGAAAATACGAGTTGCCGCCTGCCGTAGCAGTATTGTTCCCGTGATCGCGAGGGAAGGGTGCGGACTGGCCATCTGCGGTTTTGCGGTGTGCCGGCGCATCCTTTTCCACGGCCGCAGTCGCGCAGGAAGCAGACGACAAACGGCTGCCGGCAGATAAGGCCAGCTGCACCGCTCCACATTTCACGACGCGGGAACACGCAAAAAAGAGAAGTACTCGCACCCGGGAGACAACACGCTAAAATCGCGTGACAACGCTCCCAGCCTGCATTGTGGCCTCAGTGTCGCGAGGAAGACACATAATCTGTATTACATATCATAAAAGTGTAACTGGGCGGTGTCTATACACGGAAAATATTTACGAAAACTTCATTTGAGGGGGGTCTTCAGAAAAGCAATAGAAGCCAGAAAAATTGCTTTTATAAATTTTTAGTTTCTCCATCACTGGATGCTTGCTGTTGCCGCAACTGTGGTTCAAATTTTAATGGATGTCCAGCTCCAGTTGCATTTATTGGTGCTTTATTTAAGCTCACACTACCGGTTTCGGCCTCTATGTTAGGCCATTTTCAAGTGTGACAGACCTGCTTATAATGTGTAGCAATAAGTTTACAAAAATTACATGGTGCAAGACAGAATGTTACATATGTAAAAAGGTACTGTACAGAAGCAGAAGGAAACTTACGTTATGAAATAGAGAAAGCAACGTCAAGTAATTAAAACAAAAGAACTCAGAGAATTTAAAACTTCTGGCGCCCAATGGCGACATGAGAAAAATGGGCGTGTCATTTTTAACATTCCTAAACATTATAATCGTCATGTTCTGATGTGTTCTGATTTAAACATTACATCACTGCAAGCATAAAATTCTAAACATTAGTTGGTAAAATGTAAAGGTCAATAGTAAAATATTATAAATGTCAGTTAGGATAAAAAACGGAACATATAGCGGCCAATGAGGCTATGTGAAAAGTGGGCGTGTCGTCAATTTAAAATTTTTTGATACAGGAAGTATAATAATTTAGCTTAAGGCCAATTGTATTCAATTTACATTACATGTAATACATTCACATAGCCTCATTGGCCGCTATATGTTCCGTTTTTTATCCTAACTGACATTTATAATATTTTTAAGAACGAAAGTTACGTAATTTATGAAATCACGCGATTATGACACTCATAACTCGGAAACTATTAAAAGTAAAATTATCAAATAAATTACGAAATGAAGGCACTAATATATCTGTGCGGTATTTCTAGAATTTGAATTTTACGTACTTTTCACCTTTTATCATCTTTTGTCTATAAAATGCATTTTTAAATGGAATAAAATATATGCCATATTTAAAGACATTATGCAATGAAATTCCAATTGCTGCTTTAAATACAAGTATATTTATTACATTCTAGGACCTATTTCGGCCTTAGAGTCATCTTCAGGTGATGTCAGATGATCGTGACATCCATAAATATCAATGGTTTTCTTGCAGACAATTTATTTATTGCTTCGTAAGTTTTACTAAAGCAATATTCGTTGTTCTGAAAATATTGCATCTCTGGTTATCTGTCAAGAAGCGGTCAAACACCAAGAAGAATATCGTAGAAAAATTTTAAGAACAAATATTGCTTTAATAAAATTTACGAAGTAATAAATAAATTGATAGCACGAAAAACATTGATGTATGTGGATATCACGACCATCTGACATCACCTGAAGATGGCGCTAAAGCCGAAATAGGTCCTATAGTGTAACAAACATACTTGTATTTAAAGCAGCAAATGGAATTTCATTGCATAACATCTTTAAATGTCATTTATAGTGTTGCAGGCCCAAGAGAGACCAAATATACCATATTGTAAGACATTTAATTTTGAAACATTGTCTGTAAAGAGTTTTAAGGTGTCTTGAATAGGGAGCCGTAGAAAAAATAAGATGGATTTAGAAACTGCGCCAGACTTGCCGTGTTGTATGCAACCACTCACAAGGGGAACACCAGGTATGGTACCAACGGATTTTGATGGGTGGTAGGTATGTTGTGAGGGAATTCCTCCAGACCATCAAGCTAAAAGGATTTCTTCCAATGGGCCTTGATTTCTAAGAAAATCGAAATCAAATTCGCTGCAAATTACCACGCGTAACGTGCCTACTAATATATGGCGCTCATCGCTCAGCGAGACAACGTAGTGTAATCGGCAAGATGCGAGGTTGCCAAGGAGGCGACGTGGGTTGAAGTCCGACATGGGGAAATTATTTTTCAAATCAAATGTTTCAAATGTTTGTAGAGCTTAAGGGACCTAACTACGGGACCATCAGTCCCTAAACTTACAAACTACTTATGAACTGAGACTAAGGACGACACAAATATCCATGCCCGAGGGGGGATTCGAACCCCCGACCGTAGTGGCCGTGCAGACCGTGACTGGAGCGCCTCAGTCACCGCGGCCGGCATTATTTTTCACATCTGACCGATGATTGTGCATAATTATGCATTTTTATAACCATTCTTATGTAAACGTTTGCAGTAAATGGTCAGGTTAAAAACATGTAACATTCGCTCAATGTGTTATGTATTGCGCGACGATTATTTTATTCATTTTGTTTTTTCGAAGCACACTTTTAAGGCGATTGAAGCATATTTCGAAATCAGTAAAGAGCCTTTCATTACTACCTATAATATTTGGGCAACATTTAATACCTATGTTTACAGTTCCTGACCATGATGTTTTTATCTCCTTCTATGACGTGTGTACCCACGTGACACGGCCCAATGGAGTATTACTATTGTTTTTCTTTCTTTATATCTTTTTCTCTGCTTAATTAGTTTTTAATTTTTAAAAAAATATTTTTTATATTTCAAAAAAATTAGGAATTACAATTTTAAAAATAGTTCTGCCGCTAGATATCGAACCCAGGTCTCCGGTATGTGAGTTTCGGACCTAGCCGATTACACTACGTTGTCTCGCTGAGCGATGAGCGCCATATATTAGTAGGCACGTTACGCGTGGTAATTTGCTGCGAATTTGATTTCGATTTTCTTAGAAAGGAAGGCCCATTGGAACAAATCCTTTTACCTCACAACATACCTGGGTCCCATCAAAATCCGTTGGTACCATACCTGGTGTTCCCCTTGTCAGTCCAAAGCCTGTTGACTGCGAGGCGTCTTCCCCTGTTGAGTAGTGGGCGGCAGTCAACTTGTAAGTGTAGCGTCATCTTACTATTCATTACTTCATAATTTTTTCCACGTTGAAGATAAGGGACTCCATAATACTTACAACGTTAATCAACGTGTAATAAAAAGGAGTTGAAGCCTATGTAAGTTTAATCCTCCTGATAATGCATTTATTTTAATAAATGAAAAAAGGTTTTACAACAATAAATTAGCTGTTGTCATATTATTGTTATATACCTACATCAATTTTGTATATTCAGTTCCAAAGTGAAAATTAGTTCACTGAAATCTGGTATGAGGTTCTTGAGTTACACAGCACACAAAGCGCGCGTTCGAAAAATAACGCTAACTTCACTGAATTTTAAAAAGAATGTTCAAATGTTTGTAAAGCTTAAGGGACTTAACTGCGGGGTCATCAGTCCCTAAACTTACAAACTACATATGAACTAACTTATACTAAACACAGCTCAAACATCCATGCCCGAGGGGAGATTCGAACCCCCGACGGGGAACGGCCTCGCGCATCGTAGCATAGCGCTCAATGTGCTCGGCCGCTCCGCCGCGGCTCACCGAATTTCAATTCGAAACATAGTAGACATTTAAGTGATAAATTCATGACAGTTGTTTTCTATTACATTAATTATAACCTGTAGAAATTCTTAATTATTTTCTCATTTATTGTCTGATTTCAAATGGAATAGCGCGTATTCATCATTTTGGATGTGCAGCTCTTACGATTTCCGTGTTTGCAGTCAAAAATTCTGGGTATGAGGTTCGCCTAATATGCAAAACACTGGTTTTTTCTTGCTACCCAAACATGGGATAAAAACCTTACTCAGGAGTCAGAACCATAACAGATCAAAATTATTTGGTGTTCAACAAAGACTTCTATTCTCAACAGGAAGGACAGCCAATATGATCACCGATTAGTGGCCTTCTAGCTAACATCTTCAAGAACAACTTGGGAACACAATACAACCAAATAGATACAAAGTTATGTAGTTGTACCGTTATGTCGATGACATAATATGTCTGATCAATGAACTACACACACGCATAAAACAGCTACACCCAACAATCTACACCCAAATATGCACTTCACATTGGAAACAAACTGACAAAACATTGAATTTTCTGGATATCACCATAAAAATAATAAAAAAACACTCACGATTTCACATTATTAAGAAACCCAACCACCATAAGTACCACCATCCACACAGTCACCTTCAGATTCTTGTTCAACGGATTAGACAGAAACCCATAAGCAAACAAAACTACACACATTAACTGAATACAATAAAGCAAATAGCAATGTAGAATGGTTATAACACTCGTATAATAGACAGACTAAATCAACAAATATGGCAAAATAAAAATAATTAACAGGCCCATACATACGAGACCTCACACAATACAGAAGAACAAAACACACAGACCACATACAAGACACAACAGCACAACACACAAACGGAAGCAAATGGCCCATACAACAAAACAGTTCACGGGATAGGCAACATATTAAAGAAACAGGTACTTCAAAAGCCCTGAAAAGTCAAAGCTCCCATAGCACATGTAGGTACGCATTACCAATACGTACACAGTCGATTTTGCCAAAGGGTAAAGTGATGTTGAAAGCAAACTGTCTACGAAATTTGTGTACTGTTCGTGTGTTGTCCACAGTAATGCAGAAGAGAAAGTGTACTCCAAAACGAACCGTAAGTAATTTACAATACAATCTGACGATCGAGGTATGCCTGCTGAACATATTTACGTTTTCACACTTGAAATAGCGTGTTAACCCATTACAACGTTCACATATAATTATTTGGTTGCAGATGACAACGCTACCAGTGTCTGATTTTGTTATGAACGATCCTACATGCCCAGACATTATAAAGCCAAGGTAATAACCAAAAATATGATACACAACTTTTAGGCCTAATTTTCACATATAAGTTAAGAATAAAATAATGTATTTTGATTTTCACAGCTGCAAGTAAATAGAAAATCGTCGGTCGCGGTGGCCGAGGGGACTGAGGCGCTTCAGTCACGGTCTGCACGGCCACTACGGTCGGGGGTTCGAATCCCCCCTCGGGCATGGATATTTGTGCCGTCCTAGTTCGTAAGTAGTTCATAAGCAGTTTGCAAGTTTAGGGACTGATGACCCCGAAGTTAAGTCCCATAAGATTTACAAACATTTGAACATTTGAAATAGAAAATCCCACTGATGATGTCACATAGGTGACGAAACATGTTTGGGTAGCAACTAAAAATAGTGTTTTGCATATCAGGTGGGCTCATCCGAAGAATCTAATACAATCAGATTTATTTATATATAGTTTAACTGGGTCAGTACAAGGAAATCTGAATGCAGAAAAACTGTTTTAACACCCTGTAGGTGTATTTTTGTGAATAAATTTGCTATAATAAAATTTTTAGTCAAGCATGAGATGTCCATGAAAATGGGTAAAACCAGATACTTTTTTGTGTGGTGGACAGACTCAATTTCGTGTGAAGATCATTTCATTGTACCTGTATTACAAAGAAATTAAGTGCAGGCAAGCGTGAAAATTACAGAACTATCAGTTTAATATGTCATGGTTGCATAATACTAACACGAATTATTTACAGACGAACGGAAAAAATGTAGAATCCGACCACGGGAAAGATTATGTTGGATTAGAATAAAATGTATTAACACGGGAGGTAATACATTAAGACGTATCTTAGAAGATAGGTTAAGGAAATCAAACCTACATTCTTCGCTTCTGTACATTTGGAGAAAGCTGTTGACAGCGTTGAATGGAACACACTATCAAATTCTAAAGCTAGTAGCGACTAGTTATATTCAACTTGTACGAAAACCAGACAGCAGTTATAACAGTTGAAGGGAATAAAAGGCACTCATTGGTAGCGAAGTCCGCCTCCGTAGCTCAGCGGTAGCGTCGCTGACTACCACGCAGGAGGCCTGGGTTCGATTCCCGGCAGGGGACTGGGTGTTCTGTGTTGTCCTAATTATCATCATTAGCACGTAAGCCGACAACGCGGCGTCAAATAAAAAGACTTACACTAAGGCGGCCGAACAAACCCGCAAGCGTTCTCCCGGCCAAGAAAGGCATACGCTCATTTCCATTTCCTTTGCTTGCGAACGGAGTAAGACAGGGTTGTAGCCTTTCCCCGATGTCATTCAATCTGCAGTTTGAGCAAGTTGTGAATGAATACAAGGAGAAACATGGGAAAAAAATTAAAGTCCAGAGAGAAGAAGTAAAAACTTTTCGGTTTTCCGATGACATTGTAATTCTATCAAAGACAGCAGAGGACCTGGAAGAGCAGTTGAACGGAATGAACAGTGTCTTACAAGGTTAAAAGATGAATGTTAAAGAGAGCAAAACGATGGTACTGAAGGAATTATATTAGGTAACGAGATAATAAAAGAAATAGTTTTGTTGTTTGAGTAACGATATAACTTCTGATGGCCGAAGTAAAGAAGATATAAAATGGCTATGGGAACAAAAGCATTTCTGAAGAAGCGAAATTTGTTGACATCAGAAATTAGTTTAAGTGTTAGGAAGTCATTTCTGAAAGCATTTGTTTTGACTGAGTGAAACGGGGACGTGAAAAAAAAAAAAAAAACGAGTTTGTAAATCTAAGGGACAAACGTGAAGCAATGAATCGAACCCGGACCTCCATGCTTACTAGGCAGACATCTTACCGTTTTTTTTTTTTTTTGTTTGTTTTTTTTATCTAAGTTTTGCGGTCGTTGTTTCAGTTTGTTCGTTGAATGGTTAACTCAGCTTTTTTATTAGGAGAGCGTTCAGCCCCCTGACCGGGCGCGCTGAGCCACGGCGCCCGGCATTAGACCACCGCACCTCTAACACATAAGGCGCCTCGGAATAGTCTAAGCACGATTTCACTCCATGTCACAAATTTTAATTCTCTTTCTGTGTTCCCCCATACAGCAAAAGACCCCCAAATTATTTTTACGCTGACTACGTTGGTCATCAGTCCCTAGGCTTACAAACTACTTAAACAAACTTAAAGTAACTTATGCTAAGGACAAGACAGACACACACGCCGGAGGGAGGACTCGAAACCCCGACAGCGAACGGCTCCGCGCACCGCAGCAAGGCAGCTTCGAGCGCACGGCTATTCTACCGAAGCAAATGTGGACTAAAAGAAATTCAGACAGGGAGATGATAGAAACATTTGAAATGTGTTGCTACAGGGGAGAGCTGAAGATTAGATGGGTATAACTAATGAGGTGCTGAACGCAATTGGGCAGAAAAGAAATTTCTGGCATATCTTGACTAATAAGCACAGAGTCTGACATGTGGATTACCAATTTCGATCGAATTTTGCACGGAGGTTCTACAACGTGCGTCTGATAAGCTCTGTGAATATAGGAAACAAGAGTTACAAACAAAATACTATTACTAGCCTTCAAAGTGATCGACATTGACTGCAATACACTTCTGACATCAGTTGTTCTGCTGTTGGAAACTGTCAGCAAACGCTTCTTGTGGAAGCACTGAGGTCACGCATTGTAGAAAAGTTTGTAGAACTTATGGGACTTAACTACGGGGTCATCAGTCCCTAAGCTTACAAACTACTTATGAACTACCTAAGAGTAAGGACGGCACAAATATCCATGCCCGAGGGGGGATTCGAGCCCCCGACCGTAGTGGGCGTGCAGACCGTGACTGGAGCGCCTCAGTCTCCTCGGCCACCGTGGCCGGCGGTCACGCATTGTTGGCTCTCCGCAACCGATGCGAAGCGTAAACTTTTCTGGGTTAATTTAAGGCAGGGGTTCCCAGACTTTTTGGCTCGTAGACCCCTTTCCAACTTTTTCTGCTCCGTATAGACCCCCTGTCTTTTGTGTACATAAGTTTTTTTTTTTTAGAAATTCCTAACTTCAAATGTACGTTCGCACCAGATATGGTGCTACAAACTTTGATAACTTTAACTATAAAAGAGTGGAGTGAAAAAATGCTTTACAAGTTAATCATAATTGTCTGACCTGCCCCATTCCCCAAATTTTTTATTTTATTTTTATTTTATTATTTTTTTTTTTTTTAATCTTACTACGGGCCTGCAGCAGGAGATCGAAACTACAAAATTCCTCCACTCTCTCGCTTAGCCAATGAAGCGAACATGATCGAGCTTCAACATTGCGAGAGTAATCCTGAATTTTGATTGCCACCTTCCTGTGACCGCCATTCGCAACAAAAGACCCCCAAATTATTTTTCCGCTGACGTGTACTCCTTTCAGGTTGGAATAGACCCCTGGAGGTCTATATAGAACACTTTGGGAATCACTGACTTAAGCCAATTAAACAGAAGTCCGCAAGCATCCGACGCATTCGTTCGATATTGTCTGAGACTGAGATTCCGGACGGTCGACCCGAACGTGGCTCATTCTCACCTTCCTTTCCGCATCTAAAGCGTTCAAACCACTCATACACACTTTTTACTCACTGCGTCAACACGATACACTTGCTCTAACATCCCATGTGGTACCGTCGCCGTTTTCCCTAAATTGAAACAAGACTTGATGTTAACGGTTGCTCCATTTTGCGTTCATGTTGCAATGACACGAGTTCTCACACTGACCGCCGGCCACGGTGGCCGAGGGTACTGAGGCGCTCCAGTCACGGTCTGCACGGCCACTACGGTCGGGGGTTCGAATCCCCCCTCGGGCATGGATATTTGTGCCGTCCTTAGTATTAGCTAGTTCGTAAGTAGTTTGTAAGTTTAGGGACTGATGGCTCCGTAGTTAAGTCCCATATGCTATACAAACATTTGAACATTTCTCACACTGACCCTGTTAGCTGGGTCGCAGCATGTACCACCGATCCACTGCAGCGCTTTGCACGATAGCGGGCGCTTGTTAACGTGTCCCTCCGTGTGTAGCGCGGGCACCTCATCCTCGCCAACGTGGTTTGTAAAACACGCGACCATTCACGGATACTAGAATAGCAGGTAGGGGTCAACCACCGGATGCGCAGTCGTATGCCGCGCCACTGACGTCACCAGGAGACCAGCACAGTTCTACCGCGCGACCATGGCGTTGCTATTATGAGTGTATCTCCACAGAAATGGTTTCGCACTGGCTCTTTATAGTTTCTGTATGTATTAAGTAGTTGTAAGTGATGGCTTATTAGCGTCGATGGTGTGTTGTGCTGTTGCGTACTGTACGAACCACGGCAAACAGAAGAATGCGATATTTCACAGATTTCCGAGAGATGAAGAGGTAAGGTTAAAGTGGATAAACGCATGTAAGCGATTAGATGCTTTCAACCCTGATACTGGACGTGTTTGTACAGAACATTTTAAAGAGTCTTCTGAATGCCTTGAAGTCGGAGTAGAATGACGGAACAACCGAAAAGAAGTACAAATGTTATTGTTAACAACAAATGACAAGGATGACAGCGTAAATTGTTTAAACAATTCCGTTGAGGAAATCAGTAGGTGAACTAATTCCGAAACCCCCTCAGCGGGCACTACCGTACACAATAATGGAATAATTGTAGCTGAATTAACTAAATAAGTTGACATTTAAGAAGTAAGAACAATAAACTAATACATAAAATAATTATTTAGTTCGACATGTTCACAACATTCATACGCTGCAACATATGATCTAAATGAATAATACGCAAAGTCTACGTTTTTGCCTCTAAAAAGTCATAAAATTTATTGTAACCATTTACTTCATTTATACAACAGAAGAAAAGTATGCAGAATAATAAAAAGAAATTCAATTCTTCATCGAGCGGAGATGTCAGGCTGTAAGATGTACAAAAATCAAATTTTTTCACCAAATAGTTTTCCTGCAATCGTTTGATAAGTTTTTCGTGGCGGCCGTTCGTGTCGGCTATGGTCCCCGGTTGACAGCCGGCCGCGGTGGCCGAGGAGACTGAGGCGCTCCAGTCACGGTCCGCTCGGCAGCTACGGTCGGGGGTTCGAATCCCCCCTCGGGCATGGATATTTGTGCCGTCCTAGTTCGTAAGTAGTTCATAAGTAGTTTGTAAGTTTAGGGACTGATGACCCCGTAGTTAAGTCCCATAAACTATACAAACATTTGAACATTTGAAACACCGGTTGACGTCACAGCGCACGGCCTGGCCCCCTCTACCTGTGCGTGACCCCTACCGTCTATTCTACTATCCGTGGGACCATTCATCGAAATTTCAGACGCACCTTATATACTGAACATAAAGAGACACATGTTTCGGCATTTTGCTAGACACTCAATTGTATATATATAATCGAGCTCAAAGTAGATTATGGAAAATCGCGTTTTCAATGTTATACATAGAAATAGCATCTAAAGTTGAACATTTTTACTGATATGTTTGGGGTCAAAAATTAATGACGTTCGCGTAATTAATGTTTTTGTGTTTTCATCCTGCAACCTAGATACTCGCAAACATGAACGACATTCCGAGTGCCGTCGTCAGCCGAGCTGTCGCTGTATGCAGTGGTTCAGCGCGCTCGGTCAGAGGTCTCGACACCCTCTGTAATAATCTTCTTCTTCTTCTAATATATAAAGCAGAGTGTCCGTATGTTTGTACGTGTTGCATACAAATCTACAGTTTTGTTCCAATCTTTATGAAATTTTGTACACGTAAGCTTAAATCCATGAGTACGGTCGCCGTAAGTGTAAGAATCACATACGATATATAGTGCATTTTGCGACAATGCTGCTCATTTTCTCCTAAACCATTGGACCGATTTCAACCAAATTTGGTACACACATTCCTTACCGTGAGGTAACAATTGCTGCATGGTTAAGAATCACATGCAGCACATAGTTCAAAAGACATTACGTCATAACCAATAGAAATCGCAAAAAATGCCATATGATTCGGCGAGACTTTCGAAATACAATGTATGGGAATTACAGTACTTAGCGACTTGCAACAAACTTTAAACATAATTTCAAACCTTTATTAAACTTTTTCTCGCTGGCAACCATAGTAAAATGATGAAAGGAAAAAAGGTTCTCGCTTACTACTTTTCCGCTGTTTATGGAGTAAAACTACAGCTCTCGGTATGACGTTACAATTTATAATTTCTACACTAGAAATTGTAGCCGCAGAAAATTTTACAGACAATATATACGCATATGGTTGAGTGTCCCTTCTAAATTGTATAACAGTAAGACACGTAGTTCATGGGATATAAGCATATAAACAGTAACGTTCATGGAAAACCGCCCCATCACGCACCGAGTTTTAATCTATTACTTCTCTACTACTAATTGTATTCCCAAGAGATTTTACAGACAAACAGCCCTTATACAAATGAATATATACCTGAAAAATGGCAGGAATAAATATATAAATACCCGGGCAACGCCTGGTTTTCAGCTAGTTATACTTAAAGCAGAGTGTCCGTATGTTTGTTTGTGTGTACGTATTGAATACAAATCTACAGTTTTGTTCCAATCTTTATGAAATTTTGCACGCGTAAGCTTCAATCCATAAGGACGGTCACCGTGAGTGTAAGAATCACGTACGATACATAGTTCTCGAGATATGACATCATAAACAATGAGATTCGCGGAAAAACTGCTGCGTTTAGCGACAATGCTTCTCATTTCTCCTAAACCACTGAACCAATTTCAACCAAATTTGGTACACACATTGCTTACCGTGAGGTAAAAACTGCTGCAGGGTTAAGAATCGCATACGATACAGGATTCAGAAGAAATGACATTATAAACAATAGAAATCGAAAAAAACTGCCACATAATGCGGCGAGACTTTATAAATGTTCAAATGTTTGTAGAGCTTATGGGACCTAACTACGGGGTCATCAATCCCTAAACTTACAAACTACTTATGAACTAGCTTATACTAAAGATGGCACAAACATCCATGCCCGAGGGGGGATTCGAACCCCCGACCGCAGAGGCCGTGCAGACCGTGACTGGCGCGCCGCAGACCGCTCGGCCACTGCGGCCGGCTGAGACTTTATAAATACGCCATATGAGGATGAGAGTACTTAGCGACTTGCAACAAACTTTAAACATAATTTCAAACCTTTATTAAACTTTTTCTCGCTGACAACCATAGCAAAATGATGAAAGGAAAAAAATTTCTCGCTTATTACTTTTCCGCTGTTTATGGAGTAAAACTATGGCATTTGGTAAGACGTTACAGTTTATAATTTGTACACTACAAGTTACAGCCGTAGTAAATTTTACAGACAGTATACACACATATAGTTGAATGTACCTTCTAAACTGCATCACAGTACGACACGTAGTTCATGAGATATGAAAACATAAATAGTCACGTTCATGGAAAACTGCCCCATCACGAACTAAGTTTTAATCTCTTACTTCTTTATTACTAATTGTATTCCCAAGAGATTTTACAGACATACAGCCCTTATAGAAATGAATATATACCTAAAAATGACAGGAATGAATAAATAAATACCCGGGCAACGCCGAGTTTTCAGCTAGTAATAATAATAATAATAATAATACATAGAAAAACAACTGAGCCCGGAACTCAATGAATAACCCCGAACAAACACAAACAAACAACCACAAAGAATAGATCTACCTGAAGGAAAAAAAAAGCGGTCCTGAGCTTGCACTGTCAACCTGTGGATCCTGGTTCGAACCTCAATCATGGCAGTCACGGTCCAGTCACAGTCTGCACGGCCACTACGGTCGGTTCGAATCCCCCCTCGGGCATGGATATTTGTGCCGTCTTTAGTATTAGCTAGTTCATAAGTAGTTTGTAAGTTTTGGGACTGATGATCCCGTAGTTAAGTCCCATAAGCTATACAAACATTTGAACTTGATTATAGAGGTAATCTGTCTTATGCTGACTGCAATTAAGAGGTTTATTTTTAAACCAGACGCGTTTCGCTTTTTTATTTTAAAGCATCTTCTGTGGTGGTGTTGATGTCTCTTCTCTACATGTAACTACTGGTTCTCCGTCTTGTTGGCTGGAGTTCGTTTTCTCCTGGCGAGTGTTTCAGGGCTGTGTACAGCACTTGTCGTGTGTTTTTGTTACGTTTTTTTCCTTTTCATCTCCGCACATCATAGCACTTCACTTTTAAATGTATACTGATTAAATATCGCCTGTTATATGTGGAATGCCTGTCTGTTCATTTGAACAGTATGATCAGTATGTATGAGACAGGAGAAATACCCTCAGACTTTAAGAAAAATGTAGTAATACCCATTCCAAAGAAATCAGGCGCAGACAGGTGTGAAAATTACAGAACCATCAGTTTGATAAGTCATGGTTGCAAAATTTTAACACGAATTATCTACAGGAGAATGAAAAAACTGGTAGAAGCTGACATCGGGGAAGATCAGTTTGGACTCAGGAGGAACGCAGGAACCCGGGAGGCAATATTCACTTTACGTCTTATCTTAGAAGATTGATTAAGGAAAGGTAAACTACATTTTTAGCTTTTGTAGATTTGGAGAAAGCGTTTGACAATGTTGACTGGAATACACTCTTTCAAATTCTGAAGTCATCAGGGGTAAAATACAGGGAAAGGAGAGTTATTTACAACTTGTACAAAAGCCAGACCGCAGTTATTAGACTCGCAGGGCATGAAAGGAAAGCATCAATTGGGAAGGGAGTAAGACAAGGTTGTAGCCTTTCTCCGATGCTATTCAATTTGTACATCGAGCAGGCGGTGAAGGAAAGCAAGGAAAAATTTGGAATAGGGATTAAAGTTCAGGGTGAAGAAATAAAAACATTGCGTTTTGCTGATGACATTGTAATTCTGTCAGAGACAGCGAAGGACCTGGAAGAGCAGTTGATTGGAACGGACAGTGTGTGGAAGAGAGCGTATAAAATGAACATTAATAAGAGCAAAACAAAAATAATGGAATGCGGTCTTAGAAAATCAGGTGAAGCTGAAAGAATTAGATTAGGTAACGAAACAATGAAGGTGGTAGATGAGTTTTGTTACTTGGGTAGTAAAATAACATGCGATGGTCGCAGTACAGAGGATATAAAATGCAGAATGGCAATGGGAAGAAAAGCATTTTTGAAAAAGAGAAATTTACTAACATCGAATATTAATTTCAGTGTAAGGAAGTCTTTTCTGAAGGCATTTGTGTGGAGTGTTGCCTTGTACGGGAGTGAAACATGGACAGTAAGCAGTGCGGACAGGAAGAGGATAGAGGCTTTTGAAATGTGGTGCTACAGAAGAATGCTGAAGATTAGGTGGGTAGGTCGCATAACTAATGAAGAGGTACTGAACAGAATTGGTGAGAAAAAGAATTTTTGGCATACCATGACTAAAAGAAGGGATCGCTTGGTAGGACACATTCTTAGACATCGAGGAATCGTAAATTTAGCATTGGAGGGACGTGTGTGGGGTAAAAATCGCAGAGGGAGATCAAGAGACGCGTATAGTAAGCAGATTCAAGTGGATGTGGGTTGTCGTTCTTATGAGGAGATGAAATGGCTTGCTCAGGATAGATTAGGGTGGAGAGCTGCATCAAACTAGTCTCCGGACTGAAGACCATAACAACAACAGTCTCACGAAAACTCAGGAAGCCGGCGCGGTGGCCGCGGGGACTGAAGCGCTTCAGTCACGGTCTGCACGGCCACTACGGTCGGGGGTTCGAATCCCCTCTCGGGCATAGATATTTGTGCCGTCTTAGTTCGTAAGTAGTTCATAAGTAGTTTGTAAGTTTAGGGACTGATGACACCGTAGTTAAGTCCCATAGACTATACAAACATTTGAACACATTTGAAAACTCAGGAATGGCCTCACCGATTTGAAGAACATATATTTTTGGTTTTGTTCCATTTAATATCGAGGTATTTTAAAAATATTTGGTATTCCCAAAGGAACAGCTGAAATATCGAAAAAATCGTTGTTATTGTGGTCTTCAGGCCCCAGACTGCTTTGATGCAGCTCTGCATGCTACCCTGTCCTGTACAAACCTCTTCATCTGAGATTACGAAAGGCAACCTACATCTTTTGAATCTACTTACTGTATTCGTCCCTCGGTCTCCCTCTACGATTTTTACTCCCACACACTTCCTTCTAATGCTAAGTTGACAATTCCTTGATGTCCGAGTATGTGACCCACAAACCTATCCTTTATCTTAGTCAGGATATGCCAGAAACTCCTTTTGCCCCCAATTCTGTTGAGCAACTTCCCATTAGTTACGTGAGCTACCCAAATAACATTCATCATTCGTCTATAACACCACATTTGGAAACCTTCTATCATCTTTTTGTCCGAACTCCTTATCGTCCACGTTTCACTCCCATACAATGCTACACTCCACACAAACGCTTTCAGTAAGGACTTCCTAACATTAAACTAATATTGGATGTCAACAAATTTCGCTTTTTCAGAAACGCTTTTCTTCCCATAGCCATTCTTCATTTCATATCTTCTTTACTTCGCCAATCAGAAGTTATCTTGCTACCCAAATAACAACACTCATCCACTACTTTTATCTTCTCATTTCATAATCTAATTTCTTCAGCACCGCCTGATTTTCTGACGCTACATTCAATTACCCTCGTTTTGCTCTTGTTAATGTTAACCCTATACCTTCCTTTCTAGACGCTGTCCATTCTATTTCATTGCTTTTCCAGGTCCTTTGCTGTCTCTGACAGAATTACTGTGTCATGAGCAAACCTCATGGTTTTATTCCCTCTTGAAACTTCTTCTTGTATTCCTTCACAGCTTGCTCATTGTATAGATTGAACAACATTGGGGAAAGGCTTCAACCCTGTCTTACTTACTTCCCAACCACTGCGACCCTTTCATGCCCTTCGACTCTAATAATTGCTGCCTGGGTTTCGTACAAGTTAAATATATCTCTTCGCTCCCTATATTTTACGCCTGCTACCTTCAGAATTTGAAGGAATGTATCCCAGTCAACATTGTGAAAATCTTTCTCCAGATCCACAAATGCTAAAACGTAGATTTGAATTTCCTTAACCTGTCTTCTAAGGTAAGTCTTAATGTGAGTATTCCCTCGCGTGTTCCTACATTTCTCCTAAATCCAAACTGATCTTTCCCAAGGTCGTTTTCGACCAGTTAGTATTTTGCAACTATGACTTATTAAACTGATATTTCTGTAATTTTAACATTTGTCCGCACGTGCTTTCTTCGGAATTGGAATCAGTATTTTCTTCTTTGCCGCGCTGGAGTAGCCGAGCGGTCTAAGGCGCCTCGCTGCGTAGCGCGCGGTTTCTCACCGTCGAAGGTTCGAGTCCTCCCGAGGGCATGTGTGTGTGTGTGTGTGTGTGTGTGTGTGTGTGTGTGTGTGTGTGTGTGTGTTGTTCTTAGGTTAGTTTACCTAGGTTTAAATAGTTTATAAGCTACGGACCGATGACCACGCAGTTTGGTCCGATAGATTTACAGACATTTACATTTTTTTATTTTCGTCTTTAAGTCTGAGGCTCATTCCCCTGTATCATACATCTTGCATATCAGGTGGAACAATTTCTTCATGACTGGCTCTCTTAGCGATAATAGCAGTTCAGACGGAACATCATCTACTTCAGGGGCTTTAATTCTACTCAAATCATTTAGTGCTCTGTCAAATTCTTCTTGAAGTATCGTATCTCTTACCTCATCTTCCTGTACTTTGTCTTCCATTTCCAGAATACTGCCTTCAAGTTTATTTCCATTGTACAGGCCTTCTACATATTCCTTTCCCTTCTTTGCTTAGTACTGGTTTTCCATCTCAGTTCTTGATATTCAAACCGCTGCTTTTCTTGTCTCCAAATGTCTCTTACTTTCCTGTAGACGGTATCTATCTTTCACCAAGTTATAAATTCTTCTATGGTCTTGTATATCTCTTCAAGTCACTCCTGCATAGCCAGTCTGCACTTTCCGTTTGTTTGTAAATCTATCGGACCAAACTGCGTGGTCATCAGTCCTTAGCTTACAAACTACTTAAACTAAGGTAAACTAACCTAAAGACAACACACACACACCTAGGGAGGACTCGAACCTTCGACGGCGAGCAACCGCGCGCTGCTCAGCGAGGCGCCTTAGACCACTCGGCTACTCTACCGCGGCTTGCATTTTCCGTCAACCTCATTTTTCAGACGTCTATTCTCCCTTTTGCCTACTTCATTTGATGCATTTTTATATTTTCTCCTTTCGTCAATTAAATTATCCAAGGATTTCTATTAGGCCTTGTCATTCTGCTTATGTGATGCTCTGCGGCCTTCACAACGCTATCTCTCCCCACCTCTGGTTCCTTCAATTTGTCCAAATTCCATCTCCTTAATTTTCTACCTTTATTCAGTATCCTAAGTTTTATTCTACAATTCATAACCAATAAGTAATGGTCAGAGACTATATCTGCACCTGGATATGTCTTACAGTTGAAAACCTGGTTTCTAAACCTTTGCCTTACCATTATAAAGTCAGGATTGTATCTCCCAGTGTCTCATGGTCTCTTTCACGTATATAACCTTCTTTAATGATAATTAAACAAAGTGTTGGTGATAACTAAATTGTGCTCTGCATAAAATTCTACCAGTCGATTTCCTCTTTCATTATTTTTCCCCAGTTCATATTCATCTACTACATTTCCTTCTCTTCCCTTGCCTGCTACCGAATTCCAGTCCCCCATTACAATTTAGTTTTCTTCTCCTTTAACGTCTGACTAATTTATTTTATCTCCTCATACATTTCTTCGATCTTCTCATCATCGGCAGAGCTGGTTAGCATATGAACTTGTACTACTGTGGTCGTTGTTGGCTTCGTGTCTATCTTTGGCACAATAATGCGTTGATTATGGTGTTCATAGTAACTTAGCCGGACTCCTGGAATCCTATTTTCTTATTCATTAGCAAACCTACTCCTGCATTACCACCACCTGATTTTTTATTTATAACTCTGTACTCACCTGACCAGAAATCCTGCTACCGAACTTCACTAATCCTTATCATATCTAACGTTAACGTATTTCTCTTTTCAAATCTTCTAACTTACCTACCTCATTAAGGGATAAAACATTCCACGCTCCGATCCGTAGAATGCCTGTTTTGTTTTTCTTGATGACGACATCCTCCTGAGTAGTCCCCGACCGGAGATCCGAATTGGAGACTATTTTACCTCCGGAATATTTCACCCCAGGCGAATTGGTATTTTTTTCAAGATGAGAATCATCACTTCGGATTAGGCTTTTTTATTCCCGATATCGTTAATCTGACTGGATGGAATTTTTCATACTTTAGTTTCAAAACAAGAGGAACGGCAGTGCTTACATAATTCGCACGGTGCATAGCGGAGGGTACTTACCGGGTGATGAAAAAGTCAGTATAAATTTGAAAAGTTAATAAATCACGGAATAATGTAGATAGAGAGGTAAAAATTGACACACATGCTTGGAATGACATGGGGTTTTATTAGAGCTGAAAAAGTATTGCTAGGCGCGTGAAAGATCTCTTGCGCGCGTCATTTGGTGAGAATCGTGTGCTCAGCCGCCACTTTCGTCATGCTTGGCCTCCCAGGTTCCCAGATCTCAGTCCGTGCGATTATTGGCTTTGGGGTTACCTGAAGTCGCAAGTGTATCGTGATCGACCGACATCTCTAGGGATGCTGAAAGACAACATCCGACGCCAATGCCTCGCCATAACTCCGGACATGCTTTACAGTGCTGTTCTCAACATAATTCCTCGACTACAGCTATTCTTGAGGAATGATGAACATATTGAGTATTTCTTATAAAGAACATCATCTTTGCTTTGTCTTAATTTTTTATGCTAATTATTGCTTTTCTATGAAGATTAAAATACACAGTTTTGTGTTTGTTCTACGGTTTTGTTTATTTTTTGAACCGATTTTCGACTTATTTGACCATCATCAGACATTTACTGAAGTTCAGTCAAAGAACTTGTGTTGTCAGTAAAACAGAAGACATGTTACATACAGAAAAGTAAATTAACTTCTTTGATGGAGCAGTTACAGAGTAAATAAATATTTGAATGAAATCTGTAAATTAATAGTACTGAAAAAAGGAAACATAAATACCATACATAGAGAAACAGTGCAAACATAAATTCTCACAACATGACTATAGTGAATAAAAATAAAATTAAACAAGAACCTGATGTTTTAAGGGTTGTTAAAAACACAAAGTGATGCAAATATTAGAAATATTAGAAATCTGACACACTGTTATAACTAAATAAACAAATAGACAAAAATACAGGGGTAGGATAGGAGGGTATAGGTGAGGTGCATTGGAGAATGCCGAAAATCGATTCACAAAATAAACAAAACTGTAGAACAAACACAAAACTTTTTTTTTATCCTCATATTGAATACGTTCTATCAAGAATCGACGGAAGAATCAGTTAACATATTGCTTTTCTGATCAGATGAAGCGTCATCTGTCGGGATTTTTTTAGTTCTAATAAAACCCTATGTCATCCCAAGCATGTGTGTCAATTTTTACCTCTCTATCGACATTATTCTCTGATTTATTAAGTTTTCAAATTTATACTGACTTTTTGATCACCCTGTATAACAGAATTAGGCCCCTACCTACAGTCTTATTCCAATCTTAATGAAATTTTGCACACTTTACCTTAACAAGAGAAACACTAATGACTGCATAAGATTTCCTACGATGCATGGTATGCGGTACCTTACTACAGATTTTGACACAGTTTGACTGATCACTATGAATTTGACAGGTACTGTAATTTTTCATACACAGGCGAGTGATTGGATTAACAGAGAGAGGAAACAGAGGAAGATTGGCAGAGAGCAGGGGAGTAGGGGGTGGATAGAGGGGAGTAGGAGTAGGAGGAGGAGGAGAAGGAGGAGGAGGTCAAGGCAGAGGTAGGTAGACAGGGACAGAGAGAGGAGGAGGTGGACAGAGACAGGACGTACACTACATCCCCTATGTCTCTGGACATCACCTCCCTCTCTCTATGCCTATTTCTTACCTTCCTTTTTGTCCTTTTTGTTCTCTCTTAATATGAGCTAGATCAAGACCCGGAGTTGAATAAGTATGAATTTATTCCAGTATTCTGTTATAGTCCATGTCACGTAGGAAGGCGGCCCAGTTTTCAGCTGTTCAGAGCATCCCCTTCCCTTACTGCACTGGTAGCCAATAATATTTATTCTGTATCCCCACCACGCTTCGCCTATCGCTCCACCTCAATGTGCGGAAACGCCTGCCTTCATCTACATCTACATCTACATGTATACTCCGCAAGCCACCCGATTGTGTGTGGCGGAGGATACCTGAAGTACCACTATCGGTTCTCCCTCCTGTTCCAGTCACGTATTGTTCGCGGAAAGAAAGATTTCGGTATGCCTCTGTGACGGCGCTAATCTCTCTGATTTTATCTTCATGATCTCTTCGCGAGATATACGTAGGAGGAAGCAATATACTGCTAGACTCCTTGGTAAAAGTATGTTCTCGAAACTTCGACAAAAGCCCGTACCGAGCGACAACGCGTCTCTCCTGCAGGGTCTTCCACAGGAGTTCATCGATCATCTCCGTAACGCTTTCTCGATTACCAAATGATCCTGTAACGAAGCGCGCTGCTCTCCGTTACATCTTTTCTATTTCCTCTATCAACCCCACCTGGTACGGATCCCACACCGGTGAGCAGTATTCATTATGTGGGCGAACAAGTGTACTGTAACTTACTTCCTTTGTTTTCGGACTGCATTTCCTTAATATTCTTCCAATGAATCTAAGTCTGGCATCTGCTTTACCGACGATTGATTTTATATGGTCGTTCCATTTTAAATCACTCCTAATGCCTATTCCCAGATAATATATGGAATTAACTGCTTCCAGTTGCTGACCTGCTATACTGTAGCTAAATGATACAGGATCTTTCTTTCTATGTATTCGCAGCACATTACATTTGTCTACATTGAGATTCAATTGCCATTCCCTGCACCATGCGTCAGTTCGATGCAGATCCTCCTGCTTTTCAATATAATTTTCCATTGTTACAACCTTTCTATATACTACAGCATCATCCGCAAAAAGCCTCAGTGAACTTCCGATGTTATCCACAAGTTCATTTATATATATCGTGAACAGCAACGGACCCACGACACTCCCCTGTGGCCCTCTGAGTCTCGTGGACGAATAGCGCGAGCTGGGTTTCACACGATCGCCTTTTTCGAAACCCATGCTGATTCCTACAGTGCAGATTCCTAGTCTCGAGAAATGTCATTATATTCAAACATAATACATGTTCCAAAATTCTACAACTGACCGACGTTATAAATATAGGTCTACAGTTCTGCACATCTGTTCGACGTCCCTTCTTAAAAACAGTGATGACCAGCGCCATTTTCCAATCTTTCGGAACGCTACGCTCTTCTAGAGACCTACGGTACACCACTGCAAGAAGGGGGTCAAGTTCCTTCGCGTACTCTGTGTCAAAACGAACTGGTATCCCATCTGGTCCTGCGGCCTTTCCTCTTTCGAGCGATTTTAATTGTTTTTCTATCCCTCTGTCAATTATTTCGATATCTGCCAAAAGTAAATGTTCAAATGTTTCTAAAGTCTATGGGACTTAACTACGGGGTCATCAGTCCCTAAACTTACAAACTACTTATGAACTACTTACGAACTAGGACGGCACAAATATCCATGACCGAGGGGGGAATCGAACCCCCGACCGTAATGGCCGTGCAGACCGTGACTGGAGCGCCTTAGTCTCCTCGGCCACCGCGGCCGGCGATATCTGCCATTTTGTAATCTGTGCGGCAATCTAGAGAAGGAACTATCATCCTATAGTCCATGTGCACCCACTCTTCTCTCCTCTGCTCATTTTCTGCTCCTCTAACAACCTCTGCCTCATCCTCCTTATCTTTCTCTATCTCGTGATCCCACGCCACCTCCTTCTCCTCCTTCATCTACCAATCTCCTTCTGTCCCCTCTATCAATTCAAATGTTCAAATGTTTGTAGAGCTTATGGGACTTAACTACGGGGTCATCAGTCCCTAAACTTACAAACTACTGATGAACTAGCTAATACTAAGGACGGCACAAATATCCACGCCCGAAGGGAGATTCGAACCCCCGACCGTAGTGGCCGTGCAGACTGTGACTGACGCGCCGCAGAACGCTCGGCCAGCGCTCTGTGGATGGAAAATTACATAATCTGCCAAATTTCATAGTGATCGGGCAAACGATTTCGAAGACTAGAGTAAGCTTTCCTCTTCCACGCACTATATGAAATCTTATGTAGACAGTGGCGTTTCTCTTATTTTGAAGGTCAAATGCACAAAATTTTATCGCAGTCAGGTGAACGGTATGGCGGCGCTTAAAATACGAATCTAATCCGTTTTTTTCAGCACCAGCAGCCGGGGCTAACAAGGAGACCACATGGGTATCGGATTTTTGAATTTTTTATATTTATGGTACGTGAAGTTCAAATTTTAAATAACTATCAGCCAAAGTCATTTAACGCAATTCTCAAAAATTCTCGAGGAATCGACTTTGAAGTTTTGCAAAGTATCAATAATTACAACAGTTTCAGCATAGGTGGGTGTAGCTCAGGTGGTAGCGTTCTGGCCACACAACCATAAAGTCGCTGGTGCAAATCTCACTATGACACATATTCTTTTTCATTTTCGAATGAAGTTACATAAAGCAATTTGGGATCTCTAATTACACGTGTTGTGTCAGTTTTTGTGTATGTGTATGTACACGAGCTGAAAACCTTGTCACATAACACGATGATTTAGTAGGTTAGCTGCTTGGAAAGTCATCACGGAAATGTTGCACGAATTGGGGGGGAGGGGGGGAATCACTAAAAGAAAGAAGTCATTCATTGCGAAGTGATCTGTTTTCGAAGTTTCAATCATCGAATTTTGCTTCTGAATGTGAAAATATTTTGCTGGCACCCACCTACTTAGGGAGACATAACCATCCCAATAAAATAAGAGAAACGGAATGATTTAGGTGTTCTTTCTTTCCGCGCGCTATTAGAGAATGGAACGGTAGAGAAAAGTTATGACAGTGGTTAATGAACCCTTTGCCAGGAACTTAAATGTGATTTGCAGAGTATCTATGTAGATGTACATGACTTTCCAAAAACAGTGTCGTAGCTCTTTACAAACTGAACAATCAAAGACTACCGTCGTCAACTAATAGTGAAGCCAATACTCGAAAAACTGCAACTTATGTGTTTTTGAATGAAACTATCATTATTAACAGTCTTCTATAGAATATAGAAAAATGCGAATAAACAAAAATACGTGCACTTTTCGTAAAATTATGATTAGCTATTAAAATTGTGCTCGAATACTTAATAAATAAATAAAATAGAAAATCTGTTAGGACAGGATTCGAACCACCGACCCTAGGCTTGTAAGGTCAGAACGCCATCACTTGAGCTACAACAACATATGCTGCAATTCATTTAATGATTGGAACTTACGCTTACTTGCAAATCTTCAAAGTCGATTTTCTCGAGAATCTTTAAGAGTTGCTTCGAATGGCTTTGGCTCATCATCAATATCAACAATTCTAAAATCCGTTACCCTACATCTGCATGGGATACTCTGCAAATCACATTTAAGTGCCTAGCAGAGGGTTCATTGAACCACCGTTAAACTATTTTATCTCCCATTCCATTCTCGATTATCGCGCGGGAAGAAAGAACACCCGAATCTCTCAGTTCGAGCTCTAATTTCTCCTATTTTATTCTGATGATCATTTCTACCTTTGTAAGTGGGAGTCAAAAATATGTTCGCAATCGGAGGAGAATTTTGGCGACTGGAGTTTCGTAAGTACCCCACGGCGCAGCGATAAGCGCCGTTGTTGATATAAATTCCCATCCCAGATCCTGTATCATTTCCGTAACGCTGTCTCCCCTGTATCGTGACAATACGAAACGAGCTGACCTTCTTTGGACTCTTTCGATGTCCTCCGTCAAACGCACCTGATAAGGATCCCACACTGGGCAGTAATACTCCAAAAAAGGACGGACAAGCGTAGTGTACGCCGTTTCTTTAGTAGTTCTGTTGCATCTTTTAAGCGTTTTGCCAATAAAACGCAGTCTCTGGTTCGCCTTTCCCACGACATTATCAACGTGTTCTTTCCAGTTTAAGTCTGAAGTAATAGTAATTCCTAGGTAGTTAGTGGAGTTTACGGCCTTCACTTTTGATTGATTTATCTTGTAAACAGAGTTTAACGGACTTTTTTTCGTACTCATGAGTACGACTTGACACTTCTCATTATTTAGAGTCAATTGCCAATTTTTACACCATAGTGATATCTTATTCAGATCGTTCTGCAGTTGGTTTTGATCTTCAGATGATTTTAGTAAACGGTAAATGACGGCGTCATCTGCAAACAACCTAAGAGGGCTACTTAGATTTTCCCCTAAATCGTTTATGTAAATAAGGAACAGCAGAGGACCAATAACACTACCCTGCGGAACGCCCGATATCACCTCTGCTGATATCCTTGTAAGTGTGAATCTAAACTATCCAGGGACCAACTGAAACACACAAACAAAACTTCATCGAAATCGGTCTTGAAATTTAGAAGGAGTTCAGTGACATACACACAGTTCTTTCAACACGACTACGTCGTGCGTTTCTGATGCACGCACTGTTGAGGTCTTAGAGGCATATTACTGAAAACAGTATAGAACACAATTAGAATTAAAATTAAATACACATAAGATTTATAAAGCACTGTTACGTCGTATGTAAATTTCGAAAAACATGTAACGGGAAATAAACTGTAGGATCAAGGGAAGGTTTTAAATGGTAACACGGCACCGTCTATTTCATGCTTAGCTGACCTACACGGGTAAAGGTCAGGTTCTGCGGGGTCAACCGCGCCCGCCAGGCCGCGCAGCATTTCAGTTACAATAATAATACTGAGGTCATTCCAGATGAAAACTGTCCTATCTTTCAAGTTGGACCAACACACACAGAGTGCAAAATATCATTTAGATCAGTTGAGTAGGTTCGGAGGTCATTGTGGACAAACATCGTGACACGGTATTTATCTACTTTATAGAATTATCAGTTTAATAAGTCATGGGTGCAAAATAATAACACAAATTATTTACAGACTAATGGAAAAACTTGTGGAATCCGACCTCGGGGAAGATCAGTTTGGATTTAGGAGAAATGTAGGAACACGGGAGGCAATACTCACATTACGACTTACCTTAGAAGATAGGCTAAGGAAAGGAAAACCTACGTTTTTAGCGTTTGTCGATTTGGAGAAAGCTTTTGACAATGTCGACTGGAATACGCTCTTCAAAATTCTGAAGGTAACAGGGGTAAAATAAAGGGAGCGAAGAGTTATCTTCAACCTATACAAAAACCAGACAGTGGTTATTAGAGTCGAAGGGCAAGAAAGGGACGCAGAGGTTGGGAAAGGAGTGAGACAGGGTTGTAGCCTTTCACCAATGTTGTTCAATCTGTACATTGAACAGGCAGTGAAGGAATGGAAGAAGAAATTCGCAGTGGGGATGAAAGTGCAGGGAGAAGAAATAAAAGCATTGTGCTTTGCTGGTGATATAGTAATTCTGTCAGAGACCGAAAAAGATCTGGAAGAGCAATTGAATGGGATGGACAGTGTCTTGAATGGAAGATATAAGATTAACATTAACAAGAGTAAAACGAAGGTAATGGAATGCAATGTCAGAAAATCAGGCGATGCTGAAGGAATTAGATTAGGTAATGAGACAATAAAAGTAGTAGATGAATTTTGTTATTTGGGTAGCAAGATAAGTTCTGATGGCCGAAGTAAAGAAGATATAAAATGCAGAATGGCTATGGGAAGAAAAGCGTTTCTAAAGAAGCGAAACTTGTTAACATCCAATATTAATTTAAATGTTAGGAAGTCCTTTCTGAAAGCAATTATCGGGAGTGTAGCATTGTATGGCAGTGAAACGTGAACGATAAGGAGTTCAGATAAAAAGATGATAGAAGCTTTTGAAATGTGGTGCTACAGAAGAATGATGAAAATTAGATGGGTAGATCACGTAACTAATGAGGAGGTACTTAACCGAATCGTGGAGAAAAGGAGTTTCTGGCATATCCTTACTAAGAGAAGGGATAGATTGGCGGGACACATTGTGAGACATCAAGGAATTGTCAACTTAACATTAGAAGGAAGCGTGTGGGGTAAACATCGTAGAGGGAGATCGAGGGACGAATATAGTAAGCAGATTCAAATGGATGTAGCTTGCCGATCGTATTCTCAGATGAAGAGACTTGCACAGGACAGGGTAGCGTGGAGAGCTGCATCAAACCAGACTGCGGACTGAACACCACAACAACAACAACAGAGTAGAATGGGGTAAGTCTGCGCAGCGAGTAAGACTGCGCAACGCATATATCTCAGTTTTAAAGATCCAGCAGTTGGCTGCTCTGTACGGCACGAAGTAGCCTCTGTGTCTGACTCTTTGTTGCCATAGTTTGGTTGTTGTAGTGCTAACGGCTGCGCAATGCGGTGAGAAATATTTTACCTTATTTTCATATAACATTTTGTCTTGCGAAAATAAGTTCTGCCTTAGGCAATAATGAGCTCACGATGTTTATATTATAGTGAACTACGATTTATTGTCAGTCTTGTGATATATTGAAACATATAATTTCATACAAAGAGTTTCCATGTGCAGTCAAAAGCTGCAGTCTTTCATTGCGGGGCAGGATTACGCGTTTTGGGTGGGGTTAAACTGCGCACTGCGTAATCTTACCCCATCGGCTATAATTATTAGTTTTTTCATTGCTGTGAAGCTAGAATTGTTTATGAACATTACAGGTCGAAATTGTACATCGATAGTAGTTTTAAAAGAGGTAATTTTTTTTCTATTGTAGCGTCACAAAAGAAAACTGAACGGAAGACATGCACTCCACAAATGCTGGAAGCCTCAAAAGAGGGCCTGAAAACGGAAAGTCTAAACGACAAACTGCAGCCACCGCATCGCTGCTTCTGAACAACAATGGGACCAGTGGCTAATTAATCACCCTGGATATGTAATTGCACAAGAATGTGTTGCTGAATTGTTCGGAACTGCTTATCAAAGGACGGCCATCATGACGAAGGCAACAAAGGCGTTCAGAAAATGCAGCATTTATTCAATGGATAGCCACATATTCATTGTGGAATATTTCCTGCCTTCATCTGTTACTGATCAGTATGACACTTTTAATGATGCATCCACAATTCAAGCTGAATCCCCTCAGAACCAGACTCCACAGACATCTACAAATGAACCTTAGGCAGGACCAAGTTCCTACGTTTCCCCAGAAGAACCAATTCCTTTGCCAAAAAGAAAAGATTGCCAAAAAGACAGAAGAAAGGGAAGAAATCAGAAATAGTCTCTGGGGCACCATTCAAAAAGCAACTGGAATACCAAGTAAAGGAGCAAGAGATGAAGAAAGCAAAGAGGAAACTGATTCTGATCAAGCAAACAAAAAGAAAGGAAAGCAAAACTTAAATACGTCCGCGGAAAGTCCACGGACTTTTCACTGTCCCTGCTGTGCTGAAAAGTATTACACTCCGCCAACAGAAGATTGGGTTCAGTGTCTAAAATGCGAGGAGCGGTGGCATGAGTCCTGTCCTTGTTATGAAGGTTCTGGACACTTCATTTGTGACCTCTGTTTAACAGCATTACATCCAATGGGAATATTATACTTCAGGTTCTCTTTCACAAGCTCCACAACTGTTCAATTAAGCATAAAAATGTTTGTATAGCTTGTGGGACTTAACTACGGGGTCATCAGTCCCTAAACTTACAAACTACTTATGAACTAGCTTATACTCAAGACGACACAAACATCCATGCCCGAGGGGGGATTCGAACCCCCGACCGCAGCGGCCGTGACTGGCACGCCGCAGACCGCTCGGCCACCGCGGTCGGCAATTAAGCATATTTTGTACTAAAACTCATTATTATATGCCGGAAAAAAGGGGCATTATATTTATGTATACGATGAATTAAATAAAGAAAAAGGACTGAGGGACACGTTTTTCTCATTTGAATAATAACGCGCAGACTTACCCCACTACAAACGCACTCCTACTCTACGGTTGGGTAAGTCTGTGCATTTGCATTACATTTTTTATTAAAAGCGTAATACAGATTAGATTATACATATGACTTTTGGACTCCGTTATACAACAGGAAAAAGTCAGACGAATTGCTAGTTGAAATATGATTGTAATTTGTGAAGTATTCTCCATTATAAGGCTAATTAAACCTTAAGTGCACAATCTTGCCCCACTTTATATATAAAAATCCCGTGTCACGATGTTCGCTCCCGATGAAGTCCAAACTACTCAACTGATCTAAATGAAATTTTGCAAAGTGTGTGTGTGTGATTTGGTCCAAATTAAAAGACAGGGTCGATTTCATCTCGATTAATCGCTTCAGAACTGTATTTATTAATTTTTTTTTTTTAAATTAAAGTTGGGCAAGTATAAAATAGTTCGGTACTCTTCAACTTAAATTCTGGGCTAGTAGCAGTTCCGCCTTGTATCCCGAACGAACAGGTTGTTGTTAACTCTTCCGCTCCACCTCAGCATCGCAAGTGTTTGTAACTTCAGCGGTGTTTGTGCTTTCGTCAATGTGATATCGTCATTGTCTTGTCTTCCGCTAGTTGCGTGCCTGACAGTAGCTTAGTCCGCTTCCGTTCATCATAGCGTCCAAGATTGTCGCTTGGATTATATTATATATTACAGGAGATCCTCGTGGATGTGTAACATCTCAATATATAATTTTTTTTACATGTGGATGTAATAATACTAATAGTATGTATACAGATACATACATCATTTGGTTATATTGAAATTTCGTCAATGCAGTAGAAGGAGTTAGTAACTAGTAAGACTTTCAGGCTCCTCTTAAACTGATCTTTATTTGTAGCTAAATTTTTTATGGTTCCTGGTAAATTATTGAATATGTCTTACTGAGTAGTGATCCCCTTTTTGACCTAAAGTAAGTGTTTGTAAGTCCTTGTGCAGATTGTTTTTGTTCTTACTATTGTATGTATCAACTGAGCGGTTTGTTGGAAAAAGGGATACATTATTTTCGACAAATTTCATTTAGGAATAAATATACTGAGAGGCACTAGTTATCATACCCAGTCCTTTGAAGAGGCTTCTACTAGATGTCTGTGAATTTACTCCACAAAAATACGAATTACATGCTTTTGGACTGTGAAAACTTTTTGTTGTCTTGAAGAGTTGCCCCCAAAATATTATACCATATGGCATTATAGAATGAAAGTAATCAAAGTGTGCAAGCTTGTTTTATTTTTATGTCTCCTACGTCTGATAACATTCGAATTGCAAATAAAGACTTGTTAAGTTGTCTCTCAAGTTCTGCGGTGTGCTCCTCTCGGCTGAATTTATTATCAAGTTGTAATGCCAGGAATGTAATACTGTAAATCTCTTCTAGCTGTTCTTCTTCATACTTTTTATATATATATATATATATATACGCAGGGTGGGAACCTCTTACATTTTCTGAACTGCATGTAGTGAGTCTTTTTAAAGTGTAATGTCAATGAGTTAGGCTTTAAAGCATTTATTGACGTTCATAAAAATACCATTAGCAGACCTATCTAGAACTATGCTCGACATGCTATTTATTGCAATACTTGTATCATCCACAAACAAAACGAACTCTGCTTCTCGCAGTGTAACTGAGGTCATTAATGTACACAAGAAAAAGTAATGGTGCTAAGATGGATTCTTGTGGGACAACAAATGTGATTTCTTCCCAACCTGATGATGACTGATGGCTTAATTCACTAGTCCCCTGCCTGACACCTTTTGTTTTCTGTTAGCGAGGTACGACTTTGCAGCATTGTCAGTTTTTTGTTTCGTAAGTCAATGCGTAATGAACAGTCCGGATCTTTAGCTATCCATCACTGGATAGTTAATACGTTTCACGTCACTTCGGATCAAGTGCATACCACATATTTTAACGCCAAGATTTGTGTGTTCTTTGTGAAATTGTAAGTCCCCTTGAAGTAGACGAGTTCGTATTAAAATATGGTTATCAAATTCCTTTCCTGCATAGATATGCTTCTTGCAAAAGCGTATATTGAATATACCAATGTTCGAATATACAATTTTGCTCCGGATTTAGAGGATATTTAGCTTAATGATATTTCGACTCAATACGGTGACGTAGGTGGCATTCGCCATTAACGCTGTTCGAGTCAACACTGGCTCCATTGACATCAGTTTCATGTAGAATTTTAGAGCATATTCTCAGTTCGAATATAGTAAATTTCCTTGAAACGGATAAGCTTCTTTCCATGAATCAGCACGGGTTTAGGAAACATCGTTCATGTGAAACTCAGCTTGCCCTTTTCTCACATGACATCTTGCGAGCCATGGATGAAGGGCGACAGGCGGATTGTGTTTTTCTCGACTTCAAAAAGGCGGTGGCACACTGCAGACTGCTAACGAAGATACGAGCTTATGGAATAGGTTCACAGATTTGTGACTGGCTGGAAGACTTCCTAAGTAATAGAACGCAGTACGTTGTTCTCGACGGCAAGTGTTCATCAGAGACGAGTGTATCGTCAGGCGTGCCCCAGGGGAGTGTGATAGGACCGCTATTATTTTCTATCTATATAAATGATCTGATGGACAGAGTAAGCTCTAATTTGCGGCTGTTTGCTGATGATGCTGTGGTGTATGGGAGGGTGTCGTCTGTAACTGACTGTAATAGCATACAGGACGACTTAGACAAAATTTCCAGTTGGTGCAGTATAATGCAGCTAGCCCTCAATGTAGAAAAATGTAAGGTGATGCGCATGAGTAGAAAAAACAATCCTATAATGTTCGAATACAGCATTAGTAGTGAGCTTCTTAATGCTGTCGCGTCGTTCAAATATCTAGGCGTAACATTGCAGAGCGATATGAAATGGAACGAACAAGTAAGGACAGTTGTGAGTAAGACGGACAGCCGACTTCGGTTTATTGGGAGAATTTTGGGAAGATGCACTTCACCTGTGAAGGAGACCGCGTATAAAACGCTTGTACGACCACGTCTTGAGTATTGCTCAAGTGTTTGGGACCCGCAGCAGATCAGTTTAAAGGAAGACATAGGGGCCGTTCAGAGGCGAGCAGCTAGGTTTGTTACCGGTAGGTTCGACTAATGCGCGAGTGTCACGGAAATGCTCCGGCAACTCAATTGGGGATCGCTGAAAGAAAGACGACGTTCTTTTCGTGAATTTCTGTTAAGTAAATTTAGAGGGCCGGAATTTGAAGCTGAGTGTAGTACGATCTTGCTGCCGCCTACTTATATTTCGCGTAAAGATCACAAAGACAAGGTATGAGAAATTAGGGCTCGTACGGAGGCATATAGGTATTCTTTTTTTCCTCGTTCCATTTGGGAGTGGAATAGGAAAGGAAATGGCTAGTAGTGGTACAGTGTACCCTCCGCCACACACCTTACGGTGAGTTGCGGAGTATGTATGGAGATGTAGACAAATACTTTCCGTGGGAATGCACATCGAAAAGAGCATTCCGTCCCACATGCAGGTTTGCGGGTATCGTATTCATGTTACTTACAGTGGCCAAGAGGGAACATGTTTTCTGCGCATCGAAGGTTGCCATCTTCGAACAAACTGCCCGCGTAAAGTTTTCGTTTTACGGTCTTCCTACGAACAGCGCCATAGGTTAACGATTGCTGATCTTTTCCCCCCTTGGTAACAGACTTGAGGCTCTCTTCCCTCGTTTCCAGTGATCATCTTCCAGTAGCACCACGCTTGATTTTCTGCCGCCTGACACCATTTCTGCTACTGCTATGACAACGACACATGCAGTTCATAATAAGCGTCAGGATGGTGACGATTTAACGGTGCCTTCCCCCGTGCAGACTCCCGCTGAGTCGTGTTTGTGTATTACTGCCGCCAGTAATGCGCTGCCACAAAGCCATGGCGAGACGGAGAGCAGGGAGGCAGCTCCTGGTATTTCTGCTGCTTCGTAGGTGGCTTCTACGGAACCGGAGACGTCTATTCATAGCCTCCACCGCCAAGTACTATCGGAAATACAGCAAAACGCTCATATTCCTTTGTCTGCTTTCGCTAATAGGATTCGTTATTTTCAGTCTATTGTGACTCCCGTTTCGGGATTTGTGCCTCCTAAGATGTCTCCCGATGTTACTGAAAAGTACTCTGCCTTTAATCTGAGAATCGGGATGTTTTGCAGAATAAGCTTTCTGTGACGCATCCTGGGATGTCACAGTTTGTTACGGAAACAATACAAGATCCACCTAAGCCGCCGACTGCAAAGGCAATTATGCAATGCAGCCGGCGTAAACAGAAAAATGCGCGCAAAATAACCAAGTACAAAGATGTAGCTGGGGCGGGTACTAACCCCACCCTCCTATTCTCGGATTTATCGTTTTCACTGAAGGATCAAGTATATACAACTGTTACGATATAGAGTTGCGCGTAGCTTCCCTGCGTCAGTTAATAAGTGACTCCCGAGCAGAAGTTTTATTTACCAGTTTCTTTCTCCCTAGATTTCAAACTATATTTAATATGGCGCCTGAATTTTCGACAGGAACTGTCATATTCATTGGAAACGGCATTTCCATTGTTTAACTGCTTAAATCAGGCAGAGGAATAGGCTGTAACTTTCTGAACTTAACGTGATTGTTTTATATGATCCCTCTGATTCCGGTCACACAGTCGAACTTCGAATTTTATTTGTCTACTAGCTGAAAACCCGGCGTTGCCCGAGTATTTATTTATTTGTTCCTGCCTTGAGTTAGTACTTCTCCTATGCCTTCTATCTGTCCATTTTCTTCTTTCTGAAAACATTAGGGGAGAATATATAAGAAACGAAGTTTAAATAACAATTAAATTAATGTAATTAATTTCACTCATTTTTGAGCAGATGTCGCTGATAAAGCGGAATGAAAAATATTCCTATCAGATTGCTGAAGTCTATGCACTTACCGTTTATCAGGAAAGTAACTAGTGTAGATCAAATCAAACATAAAAATGCACTCGTTTCGAAGAATCCAATCACGAAATTCAACATTAATGATTGCAACAATATCACAGATGGATCACTTGATGTAATGCGCGAAACGTCGAATCGATTTTTTAAAGAGATGTGTTAAAAGAAATTTATTTTTTACTGCTTTATTTATTTATTCTTATATTTCCTTATTCGTATGCTTATCCTTACAGAGAAAGAGCTGAAGACATTGTAGCACGCATAGACCAAAGATTGGTCTGTGGCATCACGTTTCGCTGTATGTAACCTCCTTTCTATAGAGTCACAAACGTCATCGCTGGCCTTCATTCCGAATTCTTTTATAATTTGACGACTTCCAACCACCATATCTTCCACCCCCTTATAGCTATCGGCATGCAACTGCTATGGTGTACAACGGGAGACTTTGGACAACAATTACACACAGACCATTCGTTTGCATTCTGTAGTTTTCGCTACAGAGCGAAATATTAACACACACACACACACACACACACACACACACACACACACACACACACGCACGCGTAGAATTTTATATACACCGATAACTTTCCATCCCAATATACTCCAGCCTTTTATCATTATCAATCTCAAGCAACAATGCAACCAATAAAACCATTTTCAAAGAGTAAATATAATTTTCAAATAGTAATTATTGTTCCGCATTTCCCTTTATATTCTTCAAATTACTAAATATCTATCAGATCGCTATAAAACCGGGTCTAAAACTTTCCTCAGGTATAAATTAGTAATTGTACAAATATTTAAGTCTCCGCGTCTTGTCGTTCGGACGTGATAAGCGTACACCGAACAGACATTCACAGTAATATATATAGATAAATAGCTATCCGATCGCCATAAAACCGTGCCTAAAGCCTTCCCAAGGTAGACATAAGTAACTGTACAAATTTTTAGCTCTTTATGTCTTGTGGTTCAGACGTGATAAACATACACAGAACAGACATTCACATTTATAGATATAGATTATATAGAATCCTGTTGATCCTGTTGATGAATATCCTAATTTTAATTGTTTTCGCGACTTAAATGACTTAGTACGTTCGTTGCGCTTGAAAGATGTTTGGGTGTGTAAATACCCGACGTTGGTCAAATTTATATATTTTACCGCGACATCCAATAGTAGGGTTGAACGATTCAACTTATCTTATCGTTCTTGCAGTCGACGTTATCCCTGCCAGTTTTTCTAATCACTGTACCATAGACGTTACCTTCCAACTTGATAAGCAATCAGTGAAACTTTTTCATCCCCCGCGATGTTAAATGTCGCTCACTTTGATGAACTCAGGAGTTTTATTATAGTCTCTTACGTGACTTGTGTAACAGTGCAGGCCGCACCCCGCCTCCCCGCTGCGAGTTGTAGATGTACGAAGAATGAGAGCAAAAATGTTACAATTATGATGGGGATGTTTGTCCGTCTATGCAACTACAAATTAGAGGCGACTATTTTGTTATCCGTGTCTGCTGGCTTCTTTCAAAGTCGCTTCTGAATGAGCAACGCAGTTAAAATGTGTCTGTACGCCGTCAGCCTGTAATGAATGTCACGTATGAAACGCGATTTTTTTCTGCAAGCGCAGTAATTACTACCATTAATTACCATCACAGATATTACATGTGTGGTATCAAATGAATCTTAAAATGCGTACTTTACGGTAGAATGCTCAAAAATGGGATGCATAGTGGTCGAAATATGTTGACGTATTACAACCTTGCCGCGGCGGATTAGCCGTGGGTACTGGAGCGCCGTGCTGCGGTGCGTGCGGCCGTCCGCCGTCGGGGGTTCGAATCCTCCCCAGGGCATGGGTGTTTGTGTTGTCCTTAGGCTAATTTACCTTAGTTTAAGTAGTTTGTAAGTTACGGACTAATAACCACGCAGTTGAGTCCGATAGATTTACAAACATTTTAACATTTGTAACACACACAGACACACCGCACTTTCAGCAAAATATAGCAACTGCTCACAACTAGTACTTACCTCAAAAGTACGGCACAACTATAGTGTCAACCCTAACAGACATTTTGGTTAACCATGTAAACTACCTACATATAAGGCATCTAAGATCAGTCTGCGGTCACAGAGTTTCAGTTTTTGAGACAAGAATAAAACCTAGTTCAGAATAATGCACTAATAAACAATCGATCGCCAGCATAATAAGGCAAAAGCACCAAGTTTCTGCAATTTGAATGCACTGATATGTCATTAATGTGTTGCACTTGGTTCTCTTTAGCAAAGTTATTATAGTATGAATAAAAATGCACAAAAAACCTTCAGTATGTAAGATTTTCAATTAAATTGTAATCAGTAAAGTATTGTTAATAAAATGATAAAACTATGAACTGCCTCTCACTATTGTGCACTAGGGTATTCAACACAACTTTTGCTTTAACTATTAGGACCATCGGAAAAATGAAACCTTAAATACTTTTAGCACTGAACAAGCTTCCGAAAAAAATATACCATTCAACTTTGCATTTCTAGTAATAAGGTACTAGACAGTTGTGATATTCCTGGCCTATGGCCTCTTCATATTTCTTGTCGCTGGCCGTTTCTTTGCTAACATCGTATGTGTCTTAAACGCGGAAGAAAGACAGAAGTGCAGCATATGTTGTTCAAAATGTTCAAATGTTTGTAAAGCTTATGGGACTTAACTACGGGGTCATCAGTCCCTAAACTTACAAACTACTTATAAACTACTTACGAACTAGGACGGCACAAATATCCATGCCCGAGGGGGGATTCGAACCCCCGACCGTAGTGGCCTTGCTGACCGTGACTGGAGCGCCTCAGTCACCTCGGCCACCGCGGCCGGCAGCATATGTTGAAATGTGGGGTGGGGAGCAGTAGCATATGGCACAGTAGGTGCTGGTTCCCATGGGAAAGCCAGCCTATGTTACTGGTATTCTCCTCGCATTGGCTGCTGCATTTCACGTCACGTGATTTCTTTTGAAATTAGTTTTGTTTATTGTTTATTAAATATTAATTATTCAGAGCTGAGAATTTTTAATAAATATCTCTCAAGGACAGGCTAGATTTTGACAGTTCAAAAAGTTTAAGGTGCCTTCTCTTATTATAACAAGAGAAGAGCGATTTTGCAGAAGGCGCGCGACGGCCCAGTTTTGGCGCGAAATAGAGCGACAGCTGCCCTCTCGCAACGCGCCGCAGCTTCAGTCTCGAGCTGACCACTATACGCGCCGGACCGCACCGGTAATGAGTAAAGTTTTGTATAATTGTGATAACAGTCGAGGTCTCAGCATGAACTACAGGCAGCATAGGCCGTGTCGGATAAACAATAGTTGTTCATATTTTATTATTTATTTAATAAATGGCATCCCTGACAATTAAAAATCTCGCGAGTCGCTTCTTATGCTTCCATCTAACAGAACTTATTTTAGCCTCACTTGTATGCTGTGGAAGAACCAATGACCTGTGTGCTGTCTTCTGCGCTGGGGACACAACTATAGAAGACAACACGTTAGTCAGAACTCTATGCTTTCCATAAAGACTTGGACAGCAAATACGACACCTCGTGCGTACTGTAGGGCGGTACAAACGCACACTGCTACGCAACAGCATCCGCAAGGATGTGGAGCCGGCCGCAGTGGCCGAGGAGACTGAGGCGCTCCAGTCACGGTCTGCACGGCCACTACGGTCTGGGGTTCGAATCCCCCCTCGGGCATGGATATTTGTGCCGTCCTTAGTTGTAAGTAGTTCATAAGTAGTTTGTAAGTTTAGGGACTGATGACCCCGTAGTTAAGTCCCATAGACTCTACAAACATTTGAACATTTGATTTGAAGGATGTGGAGGTTTTAGGGGACCTGTGGGAGGAAGCAGTATCAACTTCTCCGTCCACAAATAAAAACCCTAGGAAGCTTGTATAGTCATAAACTATGTGTGACTTCTCTTAATCAACAACACTGAACTGTATCCAAATCAATTATTACATCAGTTAAACCAACTAATCTTTTGTATCTTATTTTGTGTATACTAATTAACAAAGACTCTATTAAAATCTGTAACTTCAAATTATGCAATTGGACCTTGAAAATATACTGACACAAAATTATTTCGTTCCGTTAACATTTATATACTTAATTCAACAAATGCAATTGTACATGATACTGTTCCGATTTAGAATTTATGAAGCTGGTACTGATAAAATATTAATACTTTATGATCACCACTTGCTTTCAACTTTTATCACTTTAAGAATCGCCAACTTTTCTAACATTTATGAAATCACTGGATAATCTTAGCAGAGCAGGATACTCGGATTTTTAGTTGTTTTAGTGGGATAATGACCCTGTCCAGGTGAATGACGTAGGATACAATCAGGGTGAAGATTTTCGTAGTTAAGTTTTAATTGTTTGTTATTAAATTTCACAGGTACAACTGTCCTGAACCGCGAACATACGGACTAATTAGATATTATTATTTGTCCAACCTCATCTGGTAGTGGTGGTAGGCTGTGGCGCAGATGGCTTAGCGGCAACTTTACTGTGTGGCTCTAGATGTTAACGAACTCAATATTCCTCTTCTTGGCGCCGGATGTTTACCAATACGACCTCAAATTAATTTGCCACACCCATTGCTGTTTATCAGATCCAAATCAGAGGCGATATCCAACAATAAGGACCAGTTGTAGGAGCACCACTGTCCCTGGGTCTGCTCTCGGTGAAGGCTTTCGCGCCACTCCTCACACTCTGCTTTCATCTCAAGTACTCGCTACATTTCGCCCGCCAAAACTACCTTTTCCCTTGCATCAGAATGATTTCCGTTTTGAATTCATCTTTTATATTACATTGAATTTAAAACCCTAGTGCATGGATTAGCTAATACAACAACGTTTGTACATAATTTTTCACAACTATAAATTCTTTCATGAAACATAATCCTAATTAACATTTTTGTGTTAATGTATTGAGAAAATATAAAATAAAAACTGATTTCATAACTGAGTGACCAAAGAAAGTTCTGTTGCAGACATTACAGTACACAGATTAAGGATCGATAGATTAATATTAAAAATGATCTACACAATAAATAAATAAAATGCTTTTGACCTATAGTGTTACAATAACATGCTGATATATTCACGTCCACTCTTCTAACATTCAATGTCGACTCCAGTTTCTTTGAAGTGCAATAATTAGTTTGTCACTACAATACTACAATGATAACTACTAACATATCAGGTTGTAAAGATGTGTGTAGGCCACCGAAACTTTTCACATGACACTCGATGCTCCGTTTCTTAAAGCAGTTAATTGACTGCAGAAAGAATGAATTCGTTTGTAGTTAAACAGAAAAGCTATATGAAATTTTCAAATAAACATTAACTGCTTTCAACTTCCTGTATAGTGGTGGTTTCAGTTTTATTATTACAGCCACCAGTATTACATTTTACTGAATTTTATTGACACTTTTATAATATCAGACTTTCCTCGTAATGAAAATTTTAGATCTAATGCTTGAATTTCAAGAAAGGTGGGTGGAATTGGGTAGAAAGATGTGTAGAATTATTACACGCTTTTCACCCCCTGCACTTACGTGTTGTAACAATCAAGATATGATTCCATTGTAATACCGTACAGCCACATTTTTTATTATCACACCCAAAACGCATCACCGATTAGTACAAGAAGATGAGATCTAGTTGTTCTTAATAATACATTTCGACTGATATACAGTATAACCCTATGTCAAGACGCGTTCAAAATCTTTGTATATAATAATCAATAATTGTGCGTTAGTCTCAATAAAACTCAGAAATAGCACGACCGATTTGAAGGTAGTTTATTTTTTATTTTATTTTATTATTATTATTTTATTATTAGTTTCGTATTTTATGCGCTGCCATACCGTCAATCCGATTGCGATAAAATTTTGTCAGATTTGTTTGCACAGTAGTAATACTTTACAACAAACTCTGACACCGCCGGCCGCGGTGGCCGAGCGGTCTGCGGCGCGCCAGTCACGTTCTGCACGGCCACTACGGTCGGGGGTCCGAATCCCCCCTCGGGCATGGATATTTGTGCCGTCCTTAGTATTAGCTAGTTCATAAGTAGTTTGTAAGTTTAGGGATTGATGACCCCGTAGTTAAGTCCCATAAGCTCTACAAAAACTGAACATTGAAACTCTGACACCAATGTACTGTTTTATTCCGGTCTTGATGAAATTTTGCACACGACCTTCAAAGCAAGAGAAACACCACTGCCTACATAAAATTTCGTTCTCGGCATGGCGAAGTGTATCTTTCTCAAGACTTCGAAAATGTATGACCGATCACCATGAAATTTGGTAGATAGATGCTGAAGGAATTAGACTAGGTAACGAAACAATAAAGGAGGTAGATGAGTTTTGTTACTTGGGCAGTAAAATAACAAATGATGGTCGCAGTACAGATGATATAAAATGCAGAATGGCAATGGGTAGAAAGGCGTTTTTGAAAAAGAGAAATTTGTTAACATCGAATATTGATTTAAGCCTAAGGAAGTACTTTCTGAAGGCATTTGTATGGAGTGTTGCCTTGTATGGGAGTGAAACATGGACGATAAGCAGTGTGGACAGAAAGAGGATAGAGGCTTTTGAAATGTGGTGCTACAGAAGAATGCTGAAGATTAGGTGGGTGGATCGCGTAACTAATGAGGTACTGAACCGAATTGGGGAGAAAAGAAATTTCTGGCATACCTTGACTAAAAGAAGGGATAGATTGGTAGGACACATTTTTAGACATCAAGGAATTGTGAATTTAGCGTTGGAGGGAAGTGTGTGGGGTAAAAATCGCAGAGGGAGACCAAGAGACGCGTATAGTAAGCAGATCCAAGTGGATGTGGGTTGTCGTTCTTATGAGGAGATGAAAAGGCTTGCTCAGGATAGAGTAGGGTGGAGAGCTGCATCAGACCAGTCTCTGGACTGAAGACCACAACAACAACATATGTAATTCTTTACTTACAGGGGAGGGAGAAAGTGAATGGAAAGAGGGAAAAGGAGGAGACTGACAGAGAACAGGGGAGTTAATGACATAGGAAGGGGGATGAGTGGCTAGAGAAGGGCTGGCCGAACACTGTGCAGAAGTGCCGAAGTCCTGCACAGGTGCGGCAGCGAGCAACAGCATCTGTTATTACACACGTGTACACCGAGACGTCTCTCCTCCTGGATTATGCAGAACAAGCAAGAGCGCAACACACTCAGTCTCGCAAACCCCCGTGGGTAGAAACATGCACTACATGAGCGGAAAGGGCTGCGGAGTGCACACCGTGACCTGGAACTTGCACGTGTGCAACAGCTCCGCACGTGTTCAGGTTTCCTCGACGGCCCTGGGCTAGAAGAAGGGAGGGAGAAGAAGGAGCAGGCAGGTAGAAGGAGAGAGAGAGAGAGAGAGAGAGAGAAGGAAGGAGATAGACGGTCAGAAGTGTGGAGTACAAGGACTACCTGAATATTGGAATAAATAAATACTCGAGCAACTCCGGGCTTTTAGCTAACTAACAGAGAGAAACCTAATAAGATAAAAAAGAAGCTAAGAAATGGGTATAGAGGTGGATAAATTATACTCAGAGAGTTCAAGGGAAGCAGTGTAGGATGTATATCCAGTTTCCATGCGTATTTAGCAATGCGATATCATTGCCGACTTCGCTAGTTAATAATAGACCTAAATCTACATCTACACGGGATACTCTGCAAGTAACATTTAAATGCCTGACATTATACTATTTATCTCCCACTCCATTCTCGAACCACGCGCGGGAAGAAAGAACACCTGAATCTCCGATTACTCGTATTTTATTCTGATGATCATTTCTACCTATGTAGGTGGAAGTCAACAATATATTTTCGCATTCGGAGGAGAATGTTGGTGATTGGAGTTTTGTAAGTAGCCCACGCCGCAGCGATAAGCGCCGTTGTTGTAATGATTCCCATCCCAGATCCTGTATCATTTCCGTATCGCTGTCTCCCCTGTATCGTGACAATACAAAACGAGCTGCCCTTCTTTGGACTCTTTCGATGTCCTCCGTCAAACCACCTGATAAGAATCCCACACTGGTCAGTAATACTCCAAAAAAGGACGGACAATCGTAGTGTATGCAGTTTCTTTAGTAGTACTGTTGCATCTTTTAAGGGTTCTCCCAATAAAACGCAGTCTCTGGTTCGCCTTTCCGACGACATTATCTACGTGTTCTTTCCAGTTTAAGTCTGAAGTAATAGTAATTCTTAGGTATTTTGTGGAGTTTACGGCCTTCACTTTTGATTGATTTATCTTGTAAACAAAATTTAACGGATTTCTATTCGTACTCATGTGGACGACTTCACACTTCTCATTATTTAGAGTCAATTGCCAATTTTTACACGATACTGATATCTTATTCAGATCTTTCTGCAGTTGGTTCTGATCTTCAGATGATTTTACTACACGATAAATGACGGCGTCATCTTAAAACAGCCTAAGAGAGCTACTTAGATTTTCTCCCAAATCGTTTATGTAAATAAGGAACGGCAGAGGGCTGTGGAACGCCCGATATCACCTCTGTTTTTATTCGATGCTTTACCACCGATTACATCAAAGTGTGTCCTCTCTGACAGGAAATCACTTATTCAGTTGCAAATTTGGGGCGATATACCACAACCACGCAATTTGATTAAAAGCCGTTTGTGACATACGGGTGTCAAAAGCCTCCTGGAAATCAAGAAACACGGAATCGATTTGTGAACCCTTGTAGATAGCACTCATCACTTCGTGTGAGTAAAGAGCTAGTTGTGTTTCGCATGAACGATGTTTTCTAAATCCGTGTTATCCTTGGGTCAATAGATCATTCTGTTCGAGATAATTCATAATATTTGAATACAGGATATGTTCCAAAACCCTGCTGCAAATTGACGTCAATGATATAGTTTAGTGGGTTACTTCTACTGCCTTTCTTGAATATAGGTGTGACCTGTGCAAATTTCCAATCTTTTGGGACAGATACTTCTTTGATAGAGCGGTTGTGTATATGGCTGTTAAGGAAGGAGCTATCTCTTCAACATAATCAGATAGAAATCTAATGGGTATACAGTCCGGACCTGAAGACTTGTTCTTGTTAAGTGACTTAAGTTGCTTAACTACTCCGAGGATATCTACTTCAACGTTAGTCATTCTGGCCTCTGTTTTTAATTCGAAACCTGGAATATTGGTTTCGTCTTCTTTGGTGAATGAGTTTCTAAAAGCAATGTTTAGTAACTCTGGTTTAGTAGCGCTGTCATCAGCAGGATATCCATTACTATCACGTAGTAAGGGTATTGTTTGTGTTTTACCCCTAGTATATTTAACATATGAGCAAAATCTCTTTGGGTTTTCAGTCAAATTTCGAGAAAGAGTTTCGTTGTGATAAATATTGTAGGTATCTCGCTTTGAAATCCTCGCTAAATTTCTAGCATCTGTCTAGGATCGCCAATCCTGATGATTACGTGTTCGTTTAAATTTAGAATGCCTTTTCCGTTGCTTTTTCATCAGTGTCTGGACCTGTTTTGTGTACCAAGGGGAATCACCTCCTTCTTTTATTAATTTATGGGGTATATAACTGTCAACTGTCAACCTCTTTGAATTTCAGCCACATCTGGTCTGTACTTACGTTTATTGTTAAAAACGAGTGGAAGCTGTCTTTCAAGAAGTAATTTATTTTATTTCTATCTGCTTTCGTGAACAAATATTTTTTTCGTCTATTTTTGGTAGCTTTGGGACTTTGAATATTCAATCTCGCTACGATAGCTCTGTGTTCACTAATACCTGTATCCGTTTTGATGCTCGTTATGATCTCAGCATTATTCGTTGCTAAGAGATAAAGTGTGTTTTGACACCCATTTAAATTCTATTTGGCTCATGAACTAATTGTTCGAAGTAATTCTCAGATAATGCGTTCAGTACAATTTCAGACCATGTTTCATGCGTACCTCCTGATAACGTTCTACAACAATGGACATTAACAGAAACTCGGAAGCTAAATGATATTTTGTTATGTAAATAGTAACATCAGTATATATGTCAATTATTTCGCATTGACGATTACCATGGTGTACTTGGAAATCAAAAGCCAAAGTTTGTTTAAAGGTTGTAACTCCTTAACGCGACATGTAGGTTGGTTCACACAGACAGCCAGAGTTTCCCTGCCTCATTTACATGACCTGCTCCACTCGTGGCGGCCGCTGCAGTTGTCAGATAGCTCCGCCTCCAGTTATATGTGGCTGCTGCATCCACGCCTCCGGGCTGCTTCCCTTCTGCCTCATCACTCGCGACTTGTTCTGTCAACAGCAGTACTCGCTATGTTGTTACAAGAGACATCATTTAAAAGGAATCATTTTTATAACAGTGATCAATATTTTCTATATTATTTTACATTCAGCACTATTGTATACAGCCTCTGGCAACAAAATTCGTTGAATAGTCATCTAACATTAACGTAGATGAACTATGAACTACAGTAACTTTACTGTTCTTTGAAATAATCAGTTCCCATAACTATGCTCCGCAGTGCTCAGCAATCTACATCTACATAGATACTCTGCAAATCACATTCAAGTGCCTGGCAGAGGGTTTATTAACCACTTTCATAACTTTTCTCTACCGTTCCATTCTCTAATAGCGCGCGGGAAGAAAGAACACCTAAATCGTTCTGTTTTCGATCTGATTTCTCTTATTTTATTGGGATGGTCAGGTCTCCCTAAGTAGGTGGGTGCTGGAAAAATATTATCACATTCAGAACTAAAAGTCGGTGATTGAAACTTCGCAAACAGATCACGCCGTAATGAATAACGTCTTTCTTTTAATGATTTCCACCCCAATTCTTGCAACATTTCCGTGACGCTCCCCCCCCCCCCCCGTAACGTGATAAAACAAAACGAGCTTCCCTTCTCTGAACCTTCTCAATGTCTTCCGTCAGTCCCACCTGGTGAAGGTCCCACAAGGGGCAACAGTACTCCAGGAGAGGACGCACAAGTGTGATGTAGGCAGTCTCTTTGGTGGAGCTGGTGCATCTTCGAAGCGTTCTGCCGATGAAACGTAACCTTTGGTTTGCCTTCCCCACAATATTTTCTATGTGTTCTCTCCAGTCAAAGTTGTTCGTAATTGTAACTCCTAGGTATTTGGTAGAATCTACGACCTTAAGGTTTGACTGATTTATCGCGTAATTGAAGTTCAGCGGATTTCTTTTAGTGGCCATGTGTATTACTTCACACTTTTCTTGATTTAGTGTCAATTTCCAATTTTCACTCCTATTGCCTTTCTTGAATATTGGAGTAACTTGGGCAACTTTCCAGTCTTTGGGTACGGATCTTTCGCTGAGTGATCGGTTGTAAATGATAGCTAAGTACGGAGCTATTGCATCAGCGTACTCTGAGAGGAATCTAGTTGGTATACAATCAGGCCCGGAAGATTTTTTTTTTTTTGGTGACTGAAGTTGTTTTACTGCTCCAGGAACATCTACTTCTAAGTTTCGCATGCTGGCAGCTGTTCTTGGATTGAATACTGGAGTGTTCACATCGTCTTCTTTGGTGAAAGAATTTCGGAAAGCTGTGTTTAGTAATTCTGCCTTAGCAGTACTGTCATCGGTAGTATTCAAATGTTCAAATGTTTGTATAGTCTATGGGACTTAACTACGGGGTCATCAGTCCCTAAACTTACAAACTACTTATGAACTACTTACAAACTAGGACGGCACAAATATCCATGCCCGAGGGGGGATTCGAACCCCCGACCGTAGTGGCCGTGCAGACCGTGACTGGAGTGCCTCAGTCTCCTCGGCCACCGCGGCCGGCTCGGTAGTATTACCATTGCTATCGCGTAGTGAAGGTATTGTTTGTGTTTTGCCGCTAGTGTACTTCACATATGACCAGAATTTCTTTGGATTTTCTGCAAGATTACGGGACAGGATTTCGTTGTGGTAACTACTATAGGCTTCTCGCATTGAAGTCCGCGCTAGGTTGCGAGTTTCACTAAAAGATTGCCAGTCTTGTGGATTCTGTGTCTTTTTTAATTTTGCATGCGTTTTTCTTTGTTTCTGCAACAGTGATCTGACCTGTTTTGTGTACCACGGGGGGTCAGCCCCCTCTTTTATTAATTTATTTGGTATAAATCTCTCGATTGCTACTGATATTATGTCTTTGAAAGTAAGCCACAACTGATCTACACTCGCATTTTTAGTTTGGAAGACTGGAGACTATCACTCAGGAAAGCGTGAAGCGAATTTTTATCTGATTTATTGAATAGATATATTTTTCGTTTATTTTTGGTGCATTTGGGCATTTCGACATTCAGTCTCGCTACTACAACTCTATGTTCGCTAATCCCTGTATCTGTTTTGATGCTCTTTACTATCTCCGGATTATTTGTTGCTAGGAGATCAAGGGTATTTTCGCAACCACTTACTATTCTAGCGGGTTCATGAACTAACTGTTCGAAGTAGTTTTCAGAAAAAGCATTCAGAACTAGTTCGGACGATGTTTTATATTTGCCGCCGGTTTTGAATACGTAATTATGCCAACATATCGAGGATAAATTAAAGTCGCCGCCGATTATAACAGTATGCTTCGAATACCTATTTAAAATATGATTCAAGCTTTCTTTGAACATTTCGGCAACCGCATCGTCTGAGTCAGGGAGCCGATAAAAAGATCCAATTATTAATTTATTCCGGTTGTCAGGTATAACCTCTACCAAGTCGAACTCACAGGAAGTATATGTCTCAATTTCGCTGCAGGGTAGACCGTTAGTAACACCAATAAACACACCACCCCCTTTTTTATTTATTCTATCCTTTCTGAAGACCATTTGGCCCTTTGAAAAAATTTCGGCCGAACTTATCTCAGGCGTCAGCCAGCTTTCAGAGCCTATAACGATATGGGCCTCAGTACTTTCTATCAGCACTTGGATCTCTGGAACTTTCCCAATACAGCTACGACAATTTACAATTTTTATACCAATGGTTTCTAGATCTGATTTCTTCCTGGGTCTGACCTGCCCCCTTTGAGACTGAAACCCATTTTGTGTATTCCCGAGGCCCTCTAACCTAAAAAACCACCCAGTCCACGCCACACAGGCCCCGCTACCCGTGTAGCCGCTTCGTGAGTATAGTGGACTCCTGACCTATTTAGCGGAACCCGAAAACCCACCACCCTTTGACGCAAGTCGAGGAAACTGCAGCCCACACGGTTGCAGAGCCCTCTGAGCCTCTGATTCAGACCCTCCACTCGGCTCTGAACCAAAGGTCCGCAGTCAGTCCTGTCGACAATGCTGCTGATGGTGAGCTCCGCTTTCATCTTGCAAGCAAGACTGGCAGTCTTTACCAGCCGCTCAAAACCAGAGAGGATCTCTTCCGATCCAAAGCGACACACATCATTGGTCCCGACATGAGCCACCACCTGCAGCTGGCTGCACCCTGTGCTCTTCATGGCATCCGGAAGGCCCCGTTCCACATCTGGAATGACACCCCCCCCCCCCCCCGTATGCACACGGAGTGCACATTGGATTTCTTCCCCTCCCTAGCAGCCATTTTCCTAAGGGGCTCCATCACCCGCCTAACGTTGGAGCTCCCAACTACTAGCAAACCCACCCTCTGTGAGTGCCCGGATCTTGAAGGCAGGGGGGCGAGTACAGGACAAGCGACACCATCTGCTTCAGGAACATCCTCTGAAACAGGCAGCGCCTCGAATCTGTTGGCATGACTAACCGGGGAGGCCTCCACTTTGGTACCCCGGGAAGTCTTACGCCGCCTGACACGCGCTGAGGAGACCTCCCAGTCCTCCACGGATTGGGGGGCTACCTCCTCGCGGGCAGTGAGCCGGCTGGCTACAGCCGCAGGCCGATCGGAGGGCAAAACAGACGCGCAGGGCGTCTGCTGTACCCCCGTGAGCGGCCCACAACAGCGGCGCCCACCCACCGCAGTCTCAAGCGTTGCCAGCGAAGCCAACGCCGCCTGAAGCTGCGAGCGAAGTGTGGTGTCGCACAAAACGAAGGCTGGGACACAAAACGAAGAGTCACCAACTCTGCCTCCATCCGTTCGCAGCAGTCACAGTTCCTAGCCATTCTGAAAACCTATGTAACTTACAAGTAAGTACGTCTGAGGACACAGAAGTTTGATAAACAGTGAGTATAAAAAAAAATATGAAGCTAACACTAAACTGGTTATTAACGGCGGATCTGAAAAATATATACGCGAGCTAGTAAATCAAAATAACAACTGAACTGACAACTAAACGCGATTCTTCGTAAATAAACACGCGAGCACACTAAAGATTTAAGAACTGTAAAAGAAAGCACACACGAAATGAAAATAAGTCGCTTCTATTAAGAATCTGGTTAACTTACAATGTAGAGAGCCGCTGCTGCTGCTGTCGCGTGTGCACTGGCCGGCTGTTACTGAGCAACCTATGTCCTGGTAACTTTGCACGGAGTCATCCCTTGGGATGGTGTTCAAAAGCATCGTCACGTTTCGTCGAGGTGATACGGAGAAGTCTGGAGGCTTGAGATCCGCCGCGGCGGAGTGGGCGTGCGCATTAAGCCGCAGTTAAGTCCCATGAACATTTATGTTTTAGATACGGCAAGTATGCTGAATGTTCATGCTGCACCATCCTTTTTTTTTTTTTCAGGAACTGTTTGACGATATTGGCTGTCTGTGAACGAGCGATGTCGTGAACAAAAGACCACGAACCTTGTAGGGCGTACTGGGGTCGTACCCTGCGTAGACATTGCATGAAACTGATCTAAATTTTAACGTAGCTTGCAACGTTCAAAGTCATATGAGCATCGTTTTGATGCGTGTTTTTTCGGCTCAGACATTTTTCGACCAGGTGATGTCGGAGAATGCCAATCTATGCTTTGCCGTTTCGTTACAGGGTCGTACTGCAGACACCATATTTCAGTGACAATATGGTTCAAGAAATTGGGTGTGGCATCCGTTGTTTCGGCAACATCCTGAGAAGTCTCTAAGGGAGCCTGTTTGTGGTCGTTAGTCAAGTGATGTGGCACAAGACGACAACACGTCCTCCTATTCCCTAACGTCTGGGTAAGGATTTGTTGCACGGGCACACGGTTAATATGCTCATTCGCTATCATGCACACAGTTAACTCGCGATCGTTCGTGTTTGATGTCCTCACTTTCTCAATGTTTTGGGTCACTGACGGCGGTCGCCGGTCGTCCTCTACGAAGATTATCTGTAACACTTTACCGGCCTCCTCGTAAACGGGCGAACCACTCGTACACACACTTCATGGACAGTGCTTGGTCCCCATAAACACGCACCAGCATCGCAAGTATTTCTTTAAGTGTCTTGCCAAGCTTGAAACAAAACTTTATATGTATTCTTTGCTCGTTCATTGTCCTGTTCTCAGTTCAGAACCAACACACTAAACAAGCACTTCGTCCAACAGGTCTGACACGGAAAACAGACGATTGTCAACTAAACTACGGAGGGTGCAGGTTGTTAATACCGGCCGCTATCCAGGTGCAGCGTCGTGATTGGCTTGTGATGCTCCATAGACCGTTTTGACTTAATTTGCCGAACTTTATTGCCAGAGGTTGTAGCTATAAAACACAGTTTTAATAAACTCTTTGAAGCCCAGGTCTTGCGTGAGATTTTATCCAAACAAACGATTTGTTAATTAAAACTGCAGCGGATTTATTCGTAATTAAAAACTCGCTGTTTCCACTGTCTACAGAAATACACACACGGTCATTTCATGTCAACTCAACAAGGCATCTTTTCTCGACCATCACGGATTTCATTGAAATTATATGTGGACATTCATACATGATGCCAATGAACATTGATAAAATCAAACGTTTGTCGAAGTAATACTGCCGGAAATGTAGTCACTTGTTTGGTACCAAACGCAATTTCGCTGCCAGCGACTAACATGCATACAAGTTTACACATACTGTGCAGTTTATTTTCATATGCATTCTTTATTTTCTGCAAGAAAACAAGGACGAGCTTTATCACTAGGAAGTGCAGTTTACTGACGAGGCCTTAGTTGTTCGTGATGGTATTCCGAAACACAGGAATAGCCATCTGGGGGATGAGAAAAACCGTCACGCTGTAGTAGAATTACACCATCAAGTACGTTTTCCTGTGAATATCTGGGCCGTCATTGTAGGAGATAATCTCATTGGGCCATATTTTCTACCTAGCCATCTGTACATCTTGAAAAGAGATTTACGTGAGTTGTTGGAGAATGTACTTTTGGCTGTTCATGGTAGGATGTGGAAGCACCATGACGGTGCACCGCTTCACTTCAGTGTTGATGTACTCAAGCTTCATAATGCTGTATTTCCTGGTCGCTGGATTGAAAGGCCATGACCAGCGAGGTAATCTGACCTGAATCCCTTTCTTTGTTTCTCATGGGGATATCTAAAGTGACTTGTGTACGAGACCCCAGTGGATACGGAGATTAGTTGCCAGAATTGTAGCTGCTTGTGATGTGATTCGAAATAAAACAGTGATACTTGTCAGGGTGCGTCAAAATCTTGTTCGCCGATGCATTGCTTGCAGTGAGGTTGATGCTCGTACGTTTCAGCACATTTTTAAGATGCAGTGCATTCATGATGATATCTGGTGTTAACTCTAGGTAATGTAAATAAAAAATACACGTAATGTGACTGTAGTCCTACTACCTCCATAAGCTGTCTCCTCTGGTCTAAAATTCCCTACCTCTAAATGTTCAGTGGAGCATGCTTTAAGTCCTGAAAAATTTTTGTACGCTCTTGCGGAAACACCTTGCGAATGGAAGAAATCGTATGCGCGGCTTGTTTGCACATCAGTCCATAATTTCTGCTGTAGGTGGGACCTGATTGTGAATATGCTGCTTACGTATGACCCATATTTCCATTAAATTCAGCATTTCATTTTACTGCTAATTCTCCAGCCAATACGTACCCGCTTTTTTCGTATACTGAGATCGAGAGGACACATTACAGCTATTAGTTATAACACTTCAACTGACCCACTGCCATGAAGTACTCCCGCTAACCTAGAAATGTTCAATGTTGCTCCCTCTGGTGTTATGAAATGAAGTCTCTACTCCCAAACACTCGCGTAGTACCCCATGATTTCAGGTAGGATGTCGTTCTTATTGGTCGTGTTAGCAGCTTGTAATCCTAACGTTACCTGAGTATCTTGCTCATTTCTTCAATATCTACACCATAATTCTGTCGTTTGTACAAAAGTCGCGTAAATACCTGGTGCCGGAATTTCTCTTTACGGACCTACCGCCGACTTCCATAATCAGGTCTTTCAAAAGGTTCACCGTGCGGTAATGGACGCATGATGTAAGGCGCCATGCTACGGATTGCGCTGCCGCTCTCCGTCGGAGGTACCAGTCCTCTCTCGAGCACTGGTTTGTGTGTGTGTGTGTGTCTGTACGTGTGTGTGTGTGTGTGTGTGTGTGTGTGTGTGTTACGATTTCAAACATTTGTTAGATTTTTTCTTTAAAGGTTCCATTTTAACAGCATGTACGTGGTCTTTACAGCGTTGCTGAAGGATTCCGGTAGATCTATTTTCCAAATTGCTTATGGAGCATCGCTTCACAAGTGTCTTCATACTGTCGACATATGCCAGTTGTCCTATTAACTCTTCGTTACTTTGCAGCTTTCCTAATACTGGATCGAATAACAGAGCCCAGGAAACATGGCCGTTTATGGTATTCTTTGGTCAGCCTTTTGGAATTTCTTGTGTAAGGTACTCTCCTGGGAACGACAGTGTCGCTTCTCTTTTTTCACATTAGTATTGAAAGTTGTTATATAAGGCTCAAAATCCCTCAATTTTTGAAAACTTGCTGACCACCGTTACTATTCGAAGACCCCAACAGTGTCCACCATTATGACTATAGCAATACTCATAATTCTTATCGTTTCATATACAGCGTCTTCTGTTGATTTCTAGCTTCTGAAACCGTACTTCTGGGAGTTAACTGCATGAAAAAACCTTTTCTCCTGTTGTTTGACGCATATCAGCTTCTCTGGAACTTCCCCTAAGGTATAGGGAAGGCAAACTGGTCTCTATGACTTCGGAGCTAGAGAATCCTTGTCTTCGCCCTTATTCTCAGCATTTGTTTCATTGCATGTGCCCGGTATGCTTCTCTGCAATAACATGCGCTATAGATCTGGCACAATTATACACGAATATGAATATGAAGGTGATTTATTCCTTTTCAAATTCAGCAATTTTTCCTCGCCTTCTATTCAGAAAATGGATCAACTATCTTTCCCACACTATGCTTCCCTAATTTTGCTCCGCAGTTCTCTGTATTCATCAGATTGGTACACTGCAATGGCATCTACAAAGCCGGCCGCGCTGGCCGAGGGGTCTGAGGCGCTCCAGTCACGGTCTGCACGGCCACTACGGTCGGGGGTTCGAATCCACCCTCGGGCATGTATATTTGTGACGTCCTTAGTGTTAGCTAGTTCATAAGTAGTTTGTAAGCTTAGGGACTGATGACCCCATAGTTAAGTCCCATAAGTGCTACAAACATTTGAACATTTATTTGCATCTACAAAGGAAGCGCGCAAACTGGCAAACTACTATCTGCTAGGATTAGAGCGGATAACATTGTCGGAGATCTTATACGACATACCCCAAGGATTCAGACGTAAGTTCAGTGGCGAGAGTTGGTTGCAGCTCTGTGGTGTGTACCAAGGAGGTTAGAATCTAGGGAGGTGGCGTTATCTATGCCGAGAACAGGCACTGGTTGAAGCCACGGGGGCCATGCTTTTGTGCCCAAAACAAGGGTTTCTCGCTTAAAATTCTGTGTAAATATTGCCCTCTTTACGTAAAGTGCTACGTTGGTAGTAATATTGAAACATTTACTTAGATATGACATACATTTCAACGACTGGAACTACTTTACCACAAAGTAAGACCAATGTTTTGGGCCGGCCGCGTTGGCCGAGGGGACTGAGGCGCTCCAGTCACGGTCTGCACGGCCACTACGGTCGGGGGTTCGAATCCCCCCTCGGGCATGGATATCTGTGACGTCCTTAGTGTTAGTTAGTTCATAAGTAGTTTGTAAGCTTAGTAGTTAAGTCCAATAAGCTTAACAAACATTTGAACATTTTGAACAATGTTTTGGGCACAAACAAATGCCAAAATGCGCATTTCGCTGGCTTCACTTAGGGCATCTCCAGAGACTGTAACCTTGGTGTGTACGGACTGTGGATTCCGACAACAAAGGCTCACGGTCCAGAGGCTTGCAGCCGGGGGCATGGCCGCCGGCGAGGCGAGTCGAGGCGAGGAGAGCACCAATCGCTTTATTTGCTTTCCGGGAAGCGGCTAGCGGCTGCCTCTGAGCCTGGTGACTTGCATTAATTCACGCGAGCCACTAGGCAAACATCGAAAATCCCATAAAGGAGCCTGTGATTACCGTATTAGCAGTTCCTGCTAGACGCTAACTCCTGTTGGCCTGCACAGCCTTAGCCCGGATTAGGCCGACTTTCCCATTATCCACACTGCTGCACAGTTCTGGCCTGCCTTTGCTAGATGCAGAATTTGCACTAGGTGGACAGAGGTCAATGGAAGACATTGTCAGATATCAGCCGCTGAAGACCATGCTGTGCATTTTTCTCTGTACAGTTTGGACATAACTGAATTCCTGATCCACGGCATTAATATCGTAATGCACAACAGACCATAAGTTTTATTAATGCAAATATGGTGCCTCTCTATGTCCACACCAATGTGGTGACCGACACAGAAGTTCTACCGTCACCTCCGTGTTTGTTATTTTTTGATAATGGAGTGCACGGGATGCGAGGATCGCTGTTTTACCCGCACGCCTGGGTGCGATCAAAAATCAAATGTTTGTGAAGCTTATGGGACTTAACTACGGGGTCATCAGTCCTTAAACTTACGAACTACTTATCAACTAGCTTATCCTAAGGACGGCATAAATATCCATGCCCGAGGGGGGATTCGAACCCCCGACCGTAGTGACCGTGCAGACCGTGACTGGAGCGCCTCAGTCCCCTCGGCCACCGCGGCCGGCGCTGATTTTATTAACAGAATTTTTTAATATCCTAGCTGTAGTTCATTTCTTTTGTTAATTGACTATATTGCCGTGTACTTGGTATGATGAGGCATCGGATAAATTGATAAACGCATTGAAATTTTCAACTTCAGAGATTTATAACAAATCAGGCACTTATCGTAGACATTACGACTATTCTTTCGTGATAGCTGTCCGATTCCTTCTCCGTTGCTGCCACCACTAGACCTACCTTATACTTTTTTTTCTGTGGGTAGTTCTCTTCGTTGCGGACGCTGATCATTTATGTTCGTTCTTGTTCGGTCTGTTATTGGCTCAGCTTTTTTATTACAGAGGGTGTTGAGCCCTCTGACCGGGCGCGCTGAGCCACGGCGCCCGGCACCCCTCGGCCACCTCGGCCGGCTGGTTGCGATCACCCAATAATACTGTCTATGTGGCGATACAATTGATCGAAAACCGAACGAAGAATAGGTTTTTGAGGGAAGTGGGAAAAAGTGCCAAGTCAGGTGCAAAGGGGAAAATACTCTGCGACAGTTAGGACGGGTAGTAGGGTAGTAACGACTTGATTGCTGTCTGCGACAGATGATGCAAGGATGCGATAATGTTGGTAGCGACTAACTCTTGGTTCCATATTCATAGCCAGGCTCGTCATAAGAGTCAGTCCGGTTTGATATAAGGTACTGTCAGTGTTGCCAACTCTGTCGCACGTATTTCGGCGAACCAACCTTACAAAATCGGCCAAAAAAATACATTTGTGAGGAACCTGGTATCTTTATTATGTAATGCTAAATCTAATATATAAAATGAGTGTATGGTTGTTCGTATTATATCCGCTGTCGTACCGTCCATCTAATTGCGATGAAACTTTGTCGAATTATTGTACTTTTGTGAAGGTTATAGGCATAGCTATGTAACTTTACGACTCGTTGATTGATTGATTGATTGATTTTTCTAGGGAAGCCAAAACAGTCTTGGTCCAACCCGCCACTGCCTGCACCGAAACTAAGTTTATTGTGCGGTATCGCTCCCTGTATGTCTAGTAAAGCCAACCAACGCCCTTGAACAGTGCAAGGAGTCCCTTTACCAGTTCTTTATTAGACACAATTTCTTCGGGTCAGGTTGTCCCAAATATTCTGTGCCTTTTATTCTCCAATGCAATGCATTCGAAGATTAGATGTGATGCAGTTCCATCACCGTCATCACAGATCCTACATTTAGGGACCTCTTCTATTATTCTCATTGTACGTAGGTGTTTTTTAAAATTCCCATGGCCTGTCAGCAACCCAACCATGAGTCTAATCTCTCTCCTGTTCAGACCCAGGATTGCAGAGCTTCTTTTAAAACATGGCTTTGGCATCATTTCCTTGCCATGTTTTTGTTGATGGACTTTGGTCCAATATTCTACGTGCTGTCTTCTGAGCCAGTTACGTAGCTCCAATTTGATCATTGCCTTGGTGATTGTCAGGACAGGTTCCGGTCCAATAAATGGAGTCTGCCCCCATCCTGGCTAATCTGTCGGCATGTACGTTGCCACTGATCCCCGAGTGGCCAGGGACTTACGACTCATAGTTCAGGAGATATGATCTCTTAAACAATGAGATGCGGGTCAAAACTGCTGTATCACGCGACAATGCTGCAGATCTCCTGCTCCAATCACTGGACCGATTTCAGCCAAATCTGGTGCACATATTTTTTAACGTAAGGTAACAATTGCTGTACGTATAAGAACCACCAAAGACATATAGTTAAGGAGATAAGACGTCATAACCAATGCGGTGCATGATAAATCCCGATACCAAAGCTGTCATATAAGTCACAGTTTAACGTTATTACCAAGAATCGCGGAAAGTTCTTGACTGATTTACTCCTGATTGTTACATGATACTGTAATAAACCTTCAGACAGACATAGGCTATATATTTTAAAAGAAATTTACTATCTTATAGGTATATAAAGTAGAGTGTGCCTGTGTTTGTATTGCATATAGAGCTATAGTGATTTTCCAGTCTTGATGAAGATTTGTACATTTGACAGTCAAAACAAAATGAAAGTCACTGTTTACAGCTGAAATATCATGTCAGGAAGACGAGTTTATCCGGCTGTACGTGCTGAGCCATCTTCAGGTGAGTGTCAGTCGCTGACAGTGACTGACACTCGACCTGAAGATAGCTCAACGATTGGCCACCGAAATATCGTGCCAGGAGGTCGACTTTATCCGGCTGCAATTCCGGAACTTCATCGAGTACTACTTAACACTGAAAAAAAATTCAAAACTCACACCTTCAGTATAGTTTACCACATTATCTAAAACTATCTGATAACCTCTGTAAACAAAAAGTTGGTGGCACCTTGTCGCCTTGGGTGTTATGCTGTGTTAACAGGCAGTACAGCTGTGCCGTCAGCAAAAGAATAAGGCAAGCTGACGTCACACTGGTTCCATCCGAGGCCAACGAGAAAGGCAGGCTGCGGCACACACGTCATGTGAAGTCAGCAAGGTAGTCCTGAGCCGGCGCGATCGCTAGCTGATTGGCCGGCCGCAGGGGCACAGCCCACTGCCTCATAGCGGCCAGCCGACTACCTTGCTGACGTGACATGATGGGCGCGCCACGGAATGTCTTTCTCGTTGGCCTCGGGTTCCATCTTTCCTCCCAAATGTTAATAAATCTGTAGGACCAAACTATTGTGGTCATCAGTCGCTAGGCTTACAAACTACTTAAACTACCCTAAAGCCGTCCTCTTACAGCACGTGGAAACGCACGTGGAGTAGGAAGTGATGACGCCGTAGCGTGGAATACCACTACCCTGCGAAGCGTGGAATGAAGGATCCAGCATGTTAGATTTTTGCTTTGTGGAGTGGAACGTGGCCAATGAGAAGCGGCCTGGTTTTCACGAGACGAGCAAAACTTTTGAGCCGCCATATTGCAAACGGAAGTCCATATTTCGTGCCTTCTTTCGTTGTAGCGTTCGATATATGAATATAATATTTTTTAAAGCGTCAGAATATTTAAGAAATTTTGAAAAGGCACCATTTTAGATATGATTTGTTACAATAAATTACCGTAAACAACATTTTCATAGCTTTAAAGGTCCTCGTATTTAACATGTGCCAGTGTTATAATTTGTACAATGTGAAACAATATCGTTCCTTTGCTACGGTAGAACGCATTCTATCAAAGAAGTATCATTGTGATGCTATGTCATACATAAATATTACAACATGTTTTAGAAGTGTAGTATATCTTAATTCAGAATCACCTACCCGAGAGAAGAAACAGCGTAGTTGGTAGTGTCGCTGGCTGTGGTGTTGAAACGATCAGGCGATTCCTCAGTCGCATGCATAGCATATGCAGATGACATAGGAGTCTTCGCATCTGATGAAGAAGACATCAATAAAACGAAGGTCATTTTGACATCATTTGAAAGAGCAACAGCCGGCCGCGGTGGCCGAGGAGACTGAGGCGCTCCAGTCACGGTCTGCACGGCCACTACGGTCGGGGGTTCGAATCCCCCTCGGGCATTTATATTTGTGCCGTCCTTAGTATTAGCTAGTTCATAAGTAGTTTGTAAGTTCAGGGACTCATGACCCCGCAGTTAAGTCCCATAAGCTCTACAAACATTTGAACATTTGAAAACATACAACACCGTATCTCATGTCACATCGTGTTTTATTTTTCCTAATACTTTGGAAATTGTGAATTTGACATGTCTCTGTTGAACCAGGAATATCCTCATCTTCATTCATCCGAAAATACTTTAGTAATTAATAGTGGATACTTGAAAATGTTGTTTTCGTAATGTAGATTACCGACTTGTGCCGATGTGTCTCGAGCAGAGAATCTTAACTGAACCCCGACACTGATTAATGAGGCCAGTCAAAATATGGCCACACTGTTAATGTAATAGACTCGAGAGATATACTGGATTCCAAATTTAAACACAGTTACATTTAACCATCATATTTATTCATTTTAGTACTAATTATAACATAAAACTATTCAAGAGTCATTGTACCAAACTTACACAAGGGATGTTCTCATGCATAGCTTCGATTACCAATCACCTTCATCACCTGCAAAACTGATATTCACAGATGTTAAATAGTTATTGAGCCGGCTGCGGTGGCCGAGAGGACTGCGGCGCGCCAGTCACGGTCTGCACGGCCACTGCGGTCGAGGGTTCGAATCCCACCTCGGGCATGGATATTTGTGCCGTCCTTAGTGTTAGCTAGTTCCTAAGTAGTTTGTAAGTTTAGGGACTGATGACCCCGTAGTTAAGTCCCATAAGCTATACAAACATTTGAACATTTTGAAAGAGCAACAGGTGCCAAGACTAATCTCGCGAAAATTGCACTGCTCGCCGTAGGAAATGGAAGACTAACACCAGCAAAACCGTGGTATAAAGTTGTAGACAGACACAAAATACTCGGCGTAGATTATCAAAAATGTCCGTTGAAGATGGTAGCTGATAACTGGCGCAACATCCTCCTTATCATCAGGGGGCTCGCCAGGACCCACGCAGACAGGAACCTCACTCTCTCACAGAGGGTAGAACTGATAAACGTTACCATCCTATCGAAAGCCTGGTACATGGCGCGGATCTTAAGTGTACCACTGGAGACAGCACGCGCACTGAACAGCGCTGGCTATTGCCTGCTATGGCGGAGAGAAATATTTAAAGTCTCGCAGGAAACATGCTTCCTCTCAAGGGAACAAGGTAGGGTTGGCTTAGTGGACGTGAAGAAGAAATGCGCTGCTCTGTTGCTCCACCGGCAGCTGAAAAGCGAAAAAAGAAACGGTGACAGCATCATCAGCACTCACGTCAGAGGTTACAGGCCACAGTCCGAAGAGGCGCCAGTCTACGCCGGGCACATACCGTTCAAGCTGCGACACATAAAGCAGCTCACAATCGATAGAAGCTATGTGATCGCCTCAGTACAGAACCCGAGTCAAAGAACGACGCGGAAATTATATGGAGTGCTACGGGGGTTACTCTCAAGGCCAAAATAGAGAGAAAGCTTCCAGACTTCGACTGGCTACGAGTCTGGAAGAATATCGTAGAAAACGCCATACCATCCCACGCCAAAGACTCGTGGTACAAAGTAGTGCACCGGACTGTACCCACAAACGAGAGGCTGGCGCTCATCAAGCGAAGAAACTCGGACAAATGCGGTGCCTGTGACGAGAAAGACACACTAGAGCATCGATTCTCGTGCGGACAGAGCGGCGTAATCTGGGAAACGTGTAAAAAATGTTGGCACTGATAAACAGGACAGAACCCACGAGCCATCTCGATCATGGAACTTACTGTCCCTGATGCATGGACCTTTCCGAGGCCAAACCGAATAGCCACTATGTAGCTAATAGCAATGCCAGCACATCAGGTCACACAGGAAAGCAGAAGTGTCATATATTGATTTTACTGTTGGAATTGTTGAGAGGCTGTGTGAGCCACAGAGACGCACTCCAGGCTGAGAAATAGAGACCATTGCAGATAACAGGCTAAAACGGACACGTATATCTTACGGGATGTAGGCACTAAAGAAATCTCCTAGCGAACTGCTGATGCCCTCAGCCATCGTCCCAGGGTGGAGGTTACCTTTCGGAGAATATGGGCGTAACTTCATATAATGTCTAGACGCTGTTGTAAGATGTTACATTAGTGTTTGGTGGCCAACAGGCACGTTTTAATGTACGTAGCGAAGTTGATACCAGTCACTTGGGAACAGCAATGTCAGTGGTTTCACGAGGCTAGAGTGAGAGGGTAAAGAAGAAAAACTGAAGCTCCCCAGAGGCGTGGCCTAAGGCGGAGCCTAAGGCGTGGCTAACTGACGTAAAACATTGTTGTTGTTGCCCATGTTGGGTAGCGTCGTGACGTTTTACTTTCAGCTGAACAATGTTGCTACCAAGTATGGATTTTGTTAGTGCACAAACAAGCCACCTCCCCACCCAGGGAATGGCAAAAAGGACAGGGCTGAAACTTGGTTCGCTAGAGGACTCAGAGAGAGGACAAGCCACAATTTAGATTGGTTGAACCAAGCAGCGGTCAATAGGAAATTGTTAACTGTTGGAAAGTGGGGAAAAGAGGTGCGCCCACACCGGCGTTAAAACCCCCGGTTTTTGGATCAAGAGGGGAGTTCTCAGTCAGACGAGTCGGGCGCCAGACCGTGACCATCGCCGTCGGCGTCGGGGTGCTCCATGACAGTCTGTTTCTCGCGGGGAGTGCGTCTGTCCAGGGGATGCTGCTAGGGAACGTAATTACTGGCTTCTGTTCTGGCAAACGATTTATACTTCTTGTTTTTTTAAATAACTAGCCCCAGTGTAGTAGACTTAGTATGGGATGCAATAAATTCAATACAAGGTACCTAGGAGTTCCATAAAGTTTCCTAAACAAGTATCCTCTCGAGTCTCAAATTCCGCATCTCTAGTAGATGCCTGTACTGTCTCTCTGCAATCACTCCTTTCCGCTCGGCATATGCAGACTGACCTTGCTACCTCTTCCCTCTTTCCTATGTAGGACACGACAGAAGGACCAACTAAAATTCTTAACAGGCTTGTGGGTAGAAAATAAAAGGACCAAACAGGGTTTTAAGAATCGAGAAACTTTCCAGAATTACTTGGACATCTCGCTGAAGTCAGCCTTTGAGGAGGCACTGCGAAACCCGCGAGCGACGCCGACGCCACCCACGCAGCCGCGACCGCCGCCGAAGCCGCCCACGCACAACGCAACGCCGCTGACGCCCTCCCAGTCCCCACCACATCCCAACTGGGGCGCCCGTCCGACCAAAGTGTGTCCCTTGTGTTTTCCTAAAGTGTTACAGTGCCAGCAAAGAGTGCAGGTCGCGTGCCTTCAAAACGTGTCATTAAAAACGTGTAACACAATACATAAAACTAAGAGTTCTTCATTAACCCAGATGATCCTGACGTCCTTCCAGAATGATGGTGTTTCGTTTGTTTAAACATTTAAAGTAAATTGTTTCCTTTTGGCACAAAACACTTCCTCCGACATCGGACTGTTACCTGAATATCGGTCATTGACATGCAAATACTAACAATCATTGTTTTAGCACGTGATTCTACGTTAGTCATCTTTGAAGTTAGGGATTCAGAAGCAACGTATCAATTAACTGATGATTTTGGGTGTATAAGTACTTACCCATCAATTTAATTTTTTTATTCAGAAACATAGGGATGGCTTTATAATTAAAACGTCATATCTAACAAGTAATATTAGTGTTCTCATTTTTACCTCGTTCCAGAAGGACGGCCTATTATGCTGAGACTAAGGATGTAATTCGTGTAACGTCAATGTTACAACATTTGAACGATCTATTAGAGATGTAATAAACCAGAAGTAACCGAAAAAAAATTCAGGAACATCTGGGTTAAGAGCAAAGTAACAAATTTTATCCCTTTATGTAAATGTATTTCATATTATGTTTTCACGTTCATTTAAACTGAACTGTAATTATTAAATTGTGCTCTCTCTCTCTCTCTCTCTCTCTCTCTCTCTCTCTCTCTCTCTCTCTCTCTCTCTCTCTATCTCTATCTCTCTCTCTCTTTCTTCTCACCTTTCTGTTTTCTCCCATTCGCGCTCTCTTTCCGTTTTCTTTACTGTTGCTTACATTATGGGATTTCTGCCTAATCCATTCCATTTGTAGCAACTATTACCATTACACAGTACTTATTGCTCATATGTTACATATTATCAGTTTTTATTTACCTTGCGTATTTTTTCTTATGTGGCTTTTTCCTTTTGGACTATGATACCCCCTATTTGTCCTATATGTATCTTGTTTAGTTGAACGCCTAAATTTTTTTTTAGATTATATTAATTTGCCAATGTAATAGTAACATCCAGATTTGTCCAATTTTTATTGCCTCTAATTTCAGCTTTGCGATTGATGTCTTTGTCCATGTTATTTCACTATATGTGGACTATTGATGTTTAATCGCCATAAGAATTGCTGGCTAAGATGAATTTTTCTTAGTGTGTTTTGCCCATATTTTTCCTTTATATGGCATTTTGCATATACCTGTGAATAATGTATTTTTATTTAAGATGTTTCCATTCTCTGTAATTCTCACCTTTTGCATACATCTCACTGCAAAACATTATATATGGACACGTCACACTAAATTCACAAACTTTACCCAAACAGGTAACAAAGTAATTTATTTTACAATTATTTACTTATTTGTGTTTTTTGTTCCGCCATAAATATCGAAGGATGCAAAAAGAATTAAAACAAAGAATAACTGATTTAAGCAAAAATTACCGCATAAGACAGAATAAAGTGAAACTAAATCAGTGAAAAAAGACAAAGTAATAAAATAACGCATTAATTCATTACTGTTGCTAAAAAAATAGTTCAAAATTTTTTTTTCTCTTTCTGGAACACTAAGAATAATAAAAAAAAACACTTGAATATAAAACAAAATGAGAGATGTAAATGTTTATCTCATATAATGACGAAATGTAATACATAAAATAAAACAAACTCATGTAAAATCCGTGTAAATGTTGTTATTTGTATATCAAATTTTAATAAACGTTAAAAAAAGTGGAACAGGTTCGAGTCTGTGTACTTCTGAAATATCTTTATTTTTCCTTTTTTGTTTCCTTAACGTTTCTGGTTCTTTCTTAAAAAAATGTTCAAATGTTTGTAGAGTCTATGGGAATTAACTACTTACAAACTACTTATGAACTATCTACAACTAAGGACGGCACAAATATCCATGCCTGAGGGGGGATTCGAACCCCCGACCGTAATGGCCGTGCAGACCGTGACTGAAGCGCCTCAGTACCCTCGGCCACCGCGGCCGGCGTTCTTTCTTATAATTCACGTATAATATCCAATATTCATTTTTTTAAGACGACTTATTACTGTAGTGGTTAACGTCACGAGCTGTGAAGGAAAAGAGAAGTATATAACAGGTTTGTATCTACACTCTCCCAGATATTTTTAACGATTTGGTTTAATTACGGTTCATGTAACTTATTTGTTAATTTAATAGAATTATAATATTCGATATTCTAAGTTATTTATTAGAAACAAGAATGAACTTTGTCCACAACAGAATTTGTTGAGTATTTCGTTCTAGGCCACTCGGTTTTCCCCACGGTGTTTGAATAAAGTTGCAGTTCATTACAGTGTTGGAATAGTTTAGTTTCACAGTGCAAATTGAACATGGCTAGCGCGTGTTTACGGAAGCAGATGCAGTGTAGCAGGAACAGTGTTTACGTACAGTACTAAAAGCAAACATTTTCACAACGAACATTGTCGAGTCGAGGCGCCGGCCGCGGTAGCCGAGGGGACTGAAGCGCGCCAGTTACAGTCTGCACGGCCACTACGCTCGGGGGTTCGAATCCTCCCTCCGGCATGGATATTTGTGCCAACCTTAGTATTATCTAGTGCATAAGTAGTTTGTAAGTTTAGGGACTGATGACCCCGTAGTTAAGTCCCATAAGCTCTACAAACATTTAAACATTTGATTCGAATCGTTGTCCCGCGAGTAAAATGTATTGGTCGGAACCTATTATCTCAGAATATGCAGAATATCTACAACGTGGAAAATGAGAATATAAGAGCAAGACAATTGGAGCTGCTTCAAATGATTTATTTTACCGTCGACAATTTTTTTAAGAATTCTTGCCAAAAGTGATTTTATCGTAGATTTCTTTATTATTCTCAACCGCTTTCAGATAAATGTACCGTCTTTGTGCTTCTTGAAAAAAAAAATGCATTTTCTGTAAGAGGATTGCATGCCACATGCAAGAATAAGAAAGCATTTCGTTCTTTTTTTATTTTTTATTTTGTATTTTTTTCCGACGTTCGCTAACAGAGATACCGTGTAATTTTACGCACATCCATCTTTGTAAACACAACGATCTACGCGCCAGCCCGCAACGGGCGCTGAAGAGCGCTGCGGTCGCAAAGCAAATCAGGATGAGCAGCACGTTCCGTGGGATGTAGCAGGTAGTTTCAGAGCGTGCTGTAGTTAGGTAGACAGCACGTCCGACCTACGCCACGTTGGGACAACACGTCCCGTGTGAGGACGGCTTAAGAACGACACACACACCCATGCCCGGAAGAGAACTCGAACCTACGACGGGAATAGCCTCGCAGCCCCTGACGTGGCACCTAGAACCGCTGGACCGTTACAAATGTTCAAATGTTTGTAAATCTGAGGGACTTAATTGTTGCTACTATCAGTCCCTAGGCTTACAAACTACTTTAACTTATGCTAAGGACAATACACACCCATGCCCGAGGGAGAACTCGAACCTATGACGGCGAGCAACAGCGCGCAACGCAGCAATGCGCATTAGAGCGCTCGGCCCCACCACAGCGTTTGCGTCGTTCCCGCGCGATCTGTACTCCCTTGCTGTGAGTAAACATACGGAGAAGGTAAGTATGGCTCGGCGCTACTGAAACTGCAATCTCTTAAACTAAACCGAACGAGGGGCCGAGGCGACTGAGGCGCTCCAGTCACGGTCTGCACGGCCACTACGGTCGGGGGTTCGAATCCCCCCTCGAGCATGGATATTTGTGCTGTCCTTAGTATAAGGTAGTTGATAAAGTAGTTTGTAAGTTTAGGGACTGATGACCCCGTAGTTAAGTCCCATAAGCTTAACAAACATTTGAACATTTTTGATTGAAACCGAACGAGGTGCCGCAGTGCTAATGCACTGAACTCGCATTTGGGAGGATGGTGGTTCAAATCCACATCCAGCCATCCAGATTTAGGTTTTCCGTGATTTCCTTAAATAACTCCAGGCAAATGCCGAAATGGTTCCTTTCAAAGATCTCGGCCGATTTCCTTCCCCATCCTTAACCAAAACTCCAAACTTTACCTCCGTCTCTAATGACCACGCTGTCGACGGGACCTTAAACTCTAAGCTTCGTTCAGTCCTTCCTTCACGAAAGCACAAACACCACTGAAGTTACAAACACTTGCGATGCTTCCTCTTAAAGTAATCTGGAAATACAACATCTGAAAAGAAAGCTATAAAATGGTTTGGACATTTCCAAGAATGTATCGGGTGATCAAAATGTTTGTAAATCTATCGGACCAAATTGCGTGGTGTGGCGCTTTTTTATATGCGCAACACTAAAGCCACATTATAAATACATCACATTTTTTAGATGCTCAGTGGTCTCGTAGATCTCGTAGCTCGCCTTCGGTTGTTCAGTGGTAGATGTTTAAATTGATTGCCTGCCTCTAAATCATCATGAAAGTAATATTAGGACGTCGGGTTTTTAAGGCGTCTTATGGAATGAACCATAAATGTGACACGTTTCATTTTAAATATATTTATTTATATTATTCTTGAAGCACACAAAACAGAAGTAATACATTCAAAACTGATCCAAGACTGACTTCCATACTGACTGACAAAGTGATACTAACTTTACAACTGACTGACAAAGTGATACTCCAAACTGAATGCGTTCGCGCCAATTCGCGCGTATTAATACTTGCATTGTATTCTAGAACACGGAAGTTACAATGTTATATATTATATTATTTGTTCGTGAATCATAAATAAATCTTGCTTTACCTAAAGATACACAGAATTAAGACAAATACAATAATAACTTTTTCATATCAAAACAAAACAATACAAAAGATCGTAAGTAAATAACAATTAGTGTTGTGTTAATATATGTTTACATTATTGGAAATTGTTAAATCAAAGCAAATAATCAATTCTACAGTCAGCAAAGTATTACTTACGGTCAATACATTATAGACGACCTCAAATTTGTTAGTTAACAATTTCATTAACAAACATTATTGTCCAACATTTAATTTACGACTTTCAATAATTTATTTATTTATTTAGTTCATTAAAAGACCCAAGTAATGAAAGTGATTATGTGACCAGCCAGAAGTGCCTTAAAATGCTTATATAATACAAACACGGAATATTAGGTCATAATACCACGATCAAATGTGGCATCGAACAATTCATTTATTCAAACAAACGAGATTTTCTAGGCTATATACATTACAGTGGTCATCAGTCCGTAGCTTACAAACTACTTAAATTAAGGTAAACTAACCTAAGGACAACACACACACACACACACACACACACACACACACAAACACACATGCCCCAGGGAGATCTCGAACCTCCGCAGCGAGGCGCCTTAGACCGCTCGGCTACTCCACCGCGGCTGTATCGGGTGATTTATGTGTCATAAATGCGGAGGTTAGAAAAGAGTATTTTCTAAAACATAAGTGACACTTGGTTTAAATACTCTGTTACTAGTGCTCCAAGAACAGAAAACCTACTGTTGTTATATGGCGACAGTCGTAATGGAAACTCGAGAAAAAAATATTTTCGAAAACAAGGACATAGTTGAGCAGAATAAGCTTCTGGCAGACCGACAAGTGCTCTACACGGAGGGATCAACCTGGCGTTATAATACTGTACCGTAAGAACACTACATTTGCAAGTTTTCATGTTCTAATTTTACTGCTCGAACTGCGATAAAGATAAAAATGATCTGGAAAAGATTTGCTGAGTAGAATGCTGTGAAAATGACGATATGTATCAGTGGCAACGTTAGTTGGGAAAGTTCCTTGGCTGTTCAGATGCCAGAACAACGAAGACTTTCATTCAAATCTTGTGAGAGTTAGATGGCGTGAAGCGATCGCTAAACGAAGTCACGTTTCGCATAGCAGGCGTGAGGCACATTCTCACGCGCTTGCATGACTGTCGTGGGTACACGGCCAACGGGAGCGGAACGAAAGGAAAGAGCTGCTATGGAAATGACAGAGAAAATATGCGGTTCCTTGATAGCAGAAATTATCCCCACGGATGCAGAGAATACTTATGGATGCGATACAACACCTGCATCAGAAACGAACGCCTATGTCGCTCACGATCACCTCAAGAATGATAATTTTTACTTCTTTTGTCATATAGGATTCTACCCGCTTCTTTTCTATTCTTGAAAAAGAATTATATTTTCTACCTTGGTTGATCTGACAACCAAAATTATTGTCAGCATCATTCAGCTGGTGGAGTGCAATGTTCCACGCAATATTCTAGACGAAATAGCGCAGGGCGCATTTACACAAAACCAAGGAAGATTAAGGATAGCAAGCATGGAAGGACAGAACCCACAAATAATTAAAAATCATTCGCTGTTAATCACATAATTCACAATCATAATCTTTAATTTAAGAACAAGAAAACATTTTGATTAAAATTAATAACAACAATCATAATTTACATTCGGCAAAGAGAGCAACAAAACAAAGTTTACAACTAAAGAAATGACCTTTAAAATTACTATTTCAAAAGCTGACAGGTAGCCAACACTTTTAGAATAAATGCAATAAAGTAAAGCTCAGATTTAAATTTGGTGAAAAGTGCGCACGGCACAATATAGTATTCCGACCATAAAGATTACGGCAAAAATCAAATAAAATTTCGTGGCATGCGCCTCAAAGAAAAGAGTTATCATTAAAAGCAGATCATCAATTTTAAAGAAAACAAGGGAAATTCCAAGTTTAAAATCGGCAGTAAGCCTCAATGAACAAGATACATTTGGACCAAGTAACATTCAATAGCACAAATTCAGAGTTATAAATAAAATTCGGCAGTAATCCCACACCACAAGATTTACAATTAAGTCTAAAGATTATTATATTTACAATAAATTATCAATTCGAATTTAATTATGAGAGCCCGAGAGGCGAACTTAATTACAATAACTAGGCTGATTAATAAGAGGCCAAATATTCAAACAGCCTCTACATTTACTGCACACAATAACAGCTAATACCAACCCCGATTGTCACAACAGTGAATACATTTATTGACCCACTTTAGGTTACGGTAGTAAATAACGGCGTAACCATTCATCTGACACGAACATTGAATAACCGAATTTGTAGAGGAGAAGATTCTCTACAACTTTGCTCTCTTATGGCTTGTTTTTTTTTTTTTTTTTTTTTTTTTTTTTTTTTTTTTTTTTTTTTTTTTTTTTTTTTAATATCTCGTATTGTTTCAGAGATATTTGCAAAAATAACGGCGGTTTTTGGATGTATGTCTGTCCGTAACGTGTTCTCTGTTTTTAAGACGAACCGTTGGACCGATTAGCACCAAATTTTACAGACATAATTGTAGGCCGCTAGAGACCAGAACCTCGCTTTCTCAAATTTTTCGGACAAAAAATACGGTAGTAATACCAAAAAAGCCGTTTTTTAATATAATTGTAATTGCAAACGAACTGTTCATCTGTCACGAAAATTGAATAACTTAATTGGTAGAGGGGAAAATTCTCTACAACTTCGCTCTATTACGTTTTTTTTCTCATATCTTGCATCGTTGCAGAGATATTTACAAAAATAACGACGATTTGACGATGTCTGTCTGTCTGTAACGTGTTCCCACTTTTAGGTCGAACCGTTCAACCGATCGGCACCAAATTTTACAGACATAATTGTTGGCTACCAGAGACCAGAACCTCGCTTTTTCAAATATTTCGGACAAGAAATACGTTAGTAATACAAAAAAAATCCGTTTGTAATGTAATTTTAATTGCAAATAAACCGTTCATCTGACGGGAAAATTGAATAACCGAATTTGTAGAGGAGAAAATTCTCTACAGCTTTGTTCCCTTATATATATATATATATATATATATATATATATATATATATATATATATATATATCCCGTATCGTTTAAGAGATATTGGCAAAAGTAACGGAGATTTGACATCCTCTATTGAATTAACGAAAATCAGCCATTCGGAGATGTCACGTGATATTTCTCGCCCAGAACTGTCTCTGGTATACGCCACCTTGCGTTGCGTATTTGATGATTTTCTTATTATAACTTACACCTTGTAATTTCAAAGCAATGGCGCACTGAAGAATTAACAAAACACGTCGTTCTTCGTCCGATATATGATAATCTAGTGTGTAAAAATACCTTATTAGCATCAGTTAACAACGGCCATCAATAGTATGAGATTAAAGAGCGCAGCTTGTAATTGTTGCCGTAGGTAGTGGGCAGTGCGTTGGTCTCTGATGCTGAAGGACAATGGTTAGGAACCCGCCACAACCTAAATTTTTTCCTAATAGGATTTGAGACACTCTTATTAATTAATTTTTTATTATGTAGATTATTATTTTGTTCCGAAATGTTTGCAGAAACTTATAAAACTACAAATCTAAAGTGGGCCGTAAAACACGTCAGTGCGATCTTTTTTAAGAATATACATGCGATTAATGAGAGAATATAATGACAACTTACAGCCAGTGGTGAACTATGGTTGGTTGGCCGGTTTCTTTTATTTTAGGAGGACAAAACTACGGAGGTCATTAGTCTCCCTGGTGAATTAAGGAAGGGGGGAAAGGGGGGGGCGGACCGCCCCGGCCTCTCCTTTTCCCTCTCCCCCAACCAAATACATCCGAAGCACGTGTGGATTTTTTTTTTTTTTTTTTTTTTGGCCTGCCTTTCTGGGGACTCCAAATCTCGAAAGCTATTTTTTTGGACTGTCCCGTGGCTACCGTACTGAGGGAGGGGGGGAGCCTCCAACTCTCAAAAGTTACTTTTTTTAAATAGTAATACTAAGACATGTATTTACAAGTGGACGGGTGCCTCATTTTGCTTTGCTGCTGACTCTGGCCCCCGACAGCCTTAGTCCGCCACTGCTTACAGCTTACATTCAAAATCAGGAGACTCTCGTTAAAGGGAATGTACTTCAAATACTCATAGCTGTATTAACCAGTAATATCCGTAAATATCTATACCCAGATTTGATAAAAGAAGCCAACATTTTCTTAGCAAATACAGGCGTTGAACGTTGTAGGAGTACCACACAATTTAAACAATAAGAGTTCACACAAAAGGTAAGCAAGGCTCAACACCTGCCCGGTAAGATTTATCAATAAACGCTTTCTGCTTTGAACTGAACAGTAATAAAAGAGGGTAATTTCCGGAAATGATTACGGGAGTGACATGCTGGACAGTTAATAATTAAACACTTTCGTTGGACAGAACACATGTTCCACATCCACGAGGATCCCCTCAACATGGATCTATGGAACGAATAACTAATCTAATCTTCAACTTGAACGACGAACTGAAGGAAATAGTATAGGACTGGCTCCTATGTGACAGCCACAGAAATTCTGGGAACAGGGAACCCTTCTACTCGTTAAACAGCGGGATAGCTGTGCTCAGGACTCTTGTTATTCCTTTTGAACAAATACTTCAATTATGCCCACAGTGTAGTTTCTTACATGTTCATATAAACACCCCTCGTAGCAAACTACCTGGCAACGCTAGAACTATAACAATATTCAACAAAATTGTAGAAACAATCACATAACTCTGACGCTGCATTTTGCTGAAAGACGATGATGACTGGAAGAGGCTGACCTCGCTTGGAATTAACATCTCCACGGATCTTGCTGCCCCATGGGCTGATAGTGTGCTTTGCACATGACAGCTTTAGGACTCGGGCAGCCCACTACAACAGTCTAATATATCGTACTAGCTGAAAACGCGGCGTTGCCCGGGTATTTATTTATTTATTCGAACCTTCAGTTAGTACTTTTCCTATCCACTCTCTCTCTCTCTGTCCTTTTTTCTAAAACCATGTTACATTTATCAGAGAATATATAAGAAATCACAGGTAAAAATACACTCGTTTCGAAGAATCCAATCACGAAATTCAACAATAATGATTATAATAATATCACAGATGGATCACTTGATCTAATGCGCGAAACGTCAAATAGGTTTTTTAAGAGATGTATTAAAAGAAATTTCTTTTTTACTGCTTTATTTATTTATTCTTATATTTCCTTATTCGTAAGCTTATCCTTACAGAGAAAGAATTGAAGACATTGTAGCACACATAGACCAAATATATGGTCTGTGGCATCACGTTTCGCCGTACGTAACCTCCTTGCCATAGAGACGCAAACGTCATCGCTGGCCTTCAGGCCGAATTTTTTTATAATTTGACGACTTGGAACCACCATATCTTACATTATACCTGTCGGCATGGAACTGCTGTGGTGTACAATGGGAGACTTTGGACAACAATTACACCCAAACCATTCGTTTGCGTTCTGTGGTTTTCGCTGCAGAGCGAAATATTAACGCACACACGTAGAAATTTACATACACCGATAACTTTCTGTCCCAATATACTCCACCCTTTTATCATTATCAACCCTCAAGCAACAATGCAACCAATAAAACCATTACCAAAGAGTAAATATAATTTTAAAAGAATTATTATTATTCTGCATTTCGTGTTATATTCATCAAATTAATAAATATCTATCAGATCGCTATAAAACCGTGCCTAAAACCTTCCTCACATATAATTTAGTAACTGTACAAATATTTAAGTCTCTGCGTCTTGTCATTTGGATGTGATAAGTGTACACCGAACAGACATTCACACACACACACACAGATATATATATATATATATATATATATATATATATATATATATATATATATATATATATATATATATATCCGATCGGCATAAAACCGTGCCTAAAGCCCTCCCCGGGTAGACATTAGTAACTGTACAAAGTTTTAGCTCTTTATGTCATGTGGTTCAGATGTGATAAACGTACACCGAACAGACATTCACATTTATAGATATAGATAACACACTTGTCATACAATACCAAGCCCCTACCACGCCGTCGCGGAGAGGCGAAGAAACTGTCCCCCAATTTGCAGGGGTTCAGATATGAAGTATATGAGACGCAACAATAGCAAAATGAAGCACAAAATAACGTATGTTTCTTTAAAAATATTACTGAGTATTGTAATCTGTTGAAAATGCATTCTTAAATGAATGAAGTTTCCTAATTTCCAAAATACGTCTGCATAGACACGAAATTTAAGAATGTAGGGCTCTTTACTGACGAGCTGGAGCGAATTTGCTTGGAGTTATTTGCATAAGATGATTGCATGAAACTTGTAAAGTAGCAGAGTGCGATTATCATTTAATTCACGTAATTTTCTGTCAAGTCATGTTGACCTTTTGACGACTATTCTGTACGTTTTGCACGCTTATTTTTCTATAGCATAATTTTGTCTGCACTCCTTTCCACATTACATATAATTTTTCTTTCAACTTTCTCGAATATGGATATGAATAACTGTAATAGGATATATAACTTTAAATAGACATTTCATTCGCACATTACTTTTAACAGAAATAGTAGCTCTTAAAGTGGTTGAGTATGCAACATTCTATCAAATATTTGATCAATGTCGAATTACAGTCACCACCTGTTAAGTAATTACTCGACCTACCTCTGTATCATACTTACATAAATGATTAAATATCTATATATCTACATCGACATACACACTCCGCAATCCACCGTAAGATGCGTGCCGGAGGGTACATTCTACCACTACTAGGCATTTCCTTCCCTATTCCACATCCAAATAGAACGAGGGAAAAAAGAATGCCTATACGCTTCCGTACGAGCCCTAATTTCTCTTATCTTTTCCTTGTGGTCATTACGCGAAATGTAAGTACGCGGCAGGAAGATCGTACTACACTCAGCTTCAAATTCCGGCCCTCTAAATTTCCTCAACAGAAATTCAGAAAAAGAACGTCGTCCTTCCTCCAGCGATCCCCAATTGAGTTGCCGGAGCATTTCCGTGACACTCGGGTATTGGTCGAACCAACCAGTAACAAACCTAGCTTCTCGCCTCTGAACTGCTTCCTTTAACCTTCTGTGAGTCCCAAACACTTCATCAATACTCAAGACGGGGTCGTACAAGCGTTTTATACGCGGTATCCTTTACAGATGAAGTACATCTTCCTAAAATTCCCCCAGTAAACCGAAGCCGGCTATCTGCCTTATTCACAACTGTCCTTACATGTTCGCTCCATTTCATATCGCTCTGCAAAGTTACGACTAGATATTTGAACGACGCGACTGCATCAAGAAGCTCACTACTAATGCTGTATTCAAACATTATGGCATTGTTTTTCCTACTCATGCGCATAGCTAGCTGCCATTCTTCGCACCAACTAGAAATTTTGTCTCTGTCATCCTGTATGCTATTACAGTCAATTAAAGACGACACCTTCCCATACACCAAAGCCGCAAATTACAAGTTACTCTGTCCACCATATCATTTATAAGTAAAAAAATTAAAAAATAAAATAGTTTATATAGATAGAAAATAATAGCGGTCCTATCACACTCCCCTGGGGCACGCCTGACGACACACTCGTCTCTGATGAACACTCGCCGTCGAGAACAACGTACTGTGTTCTATTCCTTAGGGAATTTTCCAGCCAATCACAAATCTGTGAACCTATTCCATATGCTCGTATCTTTGTTAGCAGTCTGCACTGTGGCTCCGCGTCAAAAGCCTTCTTGAAATCGAAAGAAACACAATCCGCCTGTTGCCCTTCATCCATGGCTCGCAAGATGTCATGTGAGAAAAGGGCAATCTGAGTTTCACATGAACGATGTTTCCTAAACCGGTGCTGATTCATAGAAAGAAGCTTTCCCGCCTCAAGAAAATGTACTATTATAGAACTGAGAATATGCTCCAGAAATTCTATAGGAAACTGATTTCAACGATATTGGGCTATAATTATGTGAGTCAGTTCTCTTTCCTTTCTTATAAACGGGAGTCACCTGCACTTTTTTCAAATTACGAGGAACTTTGCGCTGAATTAAAGATTCGCGATAAGTCCAAGCTAAGTATGAGGCCACTGTCGCAGAATACTCTTTGTAAAGCCGAACTGGTATTTCATCCGGACCAGGAGACTTTTTTTCTAATTAGCTCTCTCAGCTGCTTCTCTACACCGGAAATACCTATTCTATGTCCTTCATTTCGAAATTAGTACGTTGATCAAATGGTGGTACATTTGTGCGCTCTTCCTGCGTGAAAGATTTCTTAAAGGTTAAATTTAAAACTTCGGCTTTCCGTTTTCTCTTTTCTATTACTGCCCCGGAATGATCAACGAGTGACTGGATAGTTGGGATTTGACCCGCTTATCGATTTTACATAGGACCAGAGTTTTTTCGGGTTCTCGGGAAGATCTTTTGCTAAGGTATGGCTGTGATAATTATTGTATGCTTCGCGCATCGATCTTTTTATAGACGCACGAATCTCTACTAACTTAACCCTGTCATCTTGTGCGTGTTATTTTTTGAACCGAGAGTGTAACAGTCTATGCTTTCTCAGTAGCTTTTTAACATTATTATTATACCACGGTGGATCTTTTCCATCCTTAATCGACTTTAAAGGCACATATTTCTCTAACCCTTTATTTACAATGCATTTAAATTTAGTCCACAATTCCTCTACATTCATTATACCTGAACTAAACGATGTCCATTCATTTTTGCAATTACTTATCGGCTCTTCCTAACAAAAACACGCTCCTAGCCTTCTTGATTGGTTTATGAACTTTAGTCATCATCGACGCTATGACGATATCATGATCACTAACTCCAGTCTCTACACAGACATCGTTCATAAGGTCACTAGCTCGCAAGACTGCTTGTCTGTACCGCCTAAAATGTAACTAGAGAAGTCCCAATCTATACTCTTAAGGTTGAAGTCTCCCCCGACTAATATTACGTGTCCCAGATACCTACGCACTACCTGACGTAGACTTTCCTTGAATGACTCTAAAACTGCTACAGCAGGACTGGAGGCCAGTAAAAACACCCAATAATTAAATCAGTAGAAACAATATTTACTGCAGCTTTATTTATTTTACTTTTTTTCGTTGTGTTCGAATACATACACAATTTTAATATCTAATGGTAATTTTTACGAAAAATGCACGTGTTTTTGTATATTCGTAATTTTTATTACTTCATAAAAGGTTGTTATTAATGATAGTTTCATTAAAAAAACGTGAGTTACATTTTCTTCAGTATTCCCTTCACTATTAGTTGACAATGGTAGTCCAGGTTGTTCAGTTTGTGAAGATCTACGACGCTGAATGTCATCTCCGTAGTTACTAAAGGTTTTCCTACCAGCTAACCTACTCAACTATCGTTCTAGGTGACCACAAGGTGTTAATCTCGCCTACATACACATAAACAAAGACTAGCGCAACACGTGGAATTAGAGATTCCAAATGTGTTATATAACTGAATGCGAACAAGAAAAAAAAATCAAAATCAATCACAGCGGGATTCAACCATCGACTCGATAGTTGTGAAGTCAGAACGCTGCCACCTGAGCTAGACCGACAGATGCGGCAACTTTTCCAATGATACTTACGTGTATTTGCAAAACTACAAAGTTGATTATCTCGAGAATTTTTTAGAGTTGCATCGAATGGATATGGCTTATTGTTATTTAAGTTCTGAACTTCACGTACCATAAATATAATGAAAATATAAAGTCCGATAGGCATGAGGACTCCTTCTAAGGTGCTTTGCTGCGGAGCGCGCGGTTGCTCGCTGTCGGAGGTTCGACTCCTCCCTCGTGCATGAGTGTGTTTATGTGTGTGTGTGTGTGTGTGTGTGTGTGTGTGTGTGTGTGTTGTCCTTAGCATAAGTTAGTTTAAGTAGTTTGTAAGCCTAGAGAATGATAACCGCAGCAGTTAAGTCCCTTAGATTTACGAACATTTCAAAATTTGAACATCGAATATTGCTTTGCAAACTTTGAACACTATCAGTGATATTACTTACGTCGATATTTTAAAAAGGATGTGTAGGCCTTTGAAACTGTCAGCTATAGCAAGAAATCGAAGCCTCACAGTCGTAAGAACTTTAGCCACTCTCAAAACCGTATCTTTCAAAATGTTCAAATGTTTGTGAGGCTTAAGGGACTTAACTGCGGGCTCATAAGTCCCTAAACTTACAAACTACTTATGAACTACCTTATACTACAGACGACACAAACATCCGTGCCCGAGGGGGGATTCGAACCCCCGACGGCGGGCGGCCGCGCGCACCGCAACACGGCGCTCCAGCACGCGCGGCTAATTCGCCTCGGACGTATCTTTCTTTTTTTGACTTTAACCATTTTAAGGAGGAGCTCTAAATGTGAAATATTAATGATGGGTATCAAATACTAGTAACAGTTTTTGTTTCGTTTTAATTTACCGATTTCAAGGAGTGTTTTTTTTTTCCTTGTAGTGACGTAATATAATTATTCGCACTCAAAATCGCTAATGCATCGGCAGCGGGCTGTGCGTCAGATATGTTTAGGTTGGCTCTAATCGAATTCAGCTGAATGTCAGCTCCAATGTGTAGGCGGCTGTGGCCAAATTATTGGCTTATGCTGGCGCCGGCGTTGACACCAATGAGTGGAAGCTGAGTACGCTTAATGATGCTAAACAGGGCAGCGATGTCTGTCGCTAAAATTGAAATTTAAGCGAGCCGATGGCACGGCTCACGAGGAGTAATAGGACGGTAAGATTACAAGGTCAATAATCCTGTAATTCAGTTTGTTTTAGAGAAACTGGCAGAGCGCTATAATTCCGATAAATGCGATTGGCAACTGTGCACAGTTTCATTCAACCGCCACATACCGTGTTAGTTACAAGTAAACAGATTTGGCGACACATTTGGAACACTGGTCTCGTGAAGACATCTGCTCAGTTATTCGCTTTATGTGGACGTAACATGTAGTCGCGACTGAAATTCATCGCCAACTGGTGATGTCTATGAAGAGACCGTGATTTCCCCTGTCTTATACATCTTGCATACCAGGTGGAACAATTTGTTCCTGACTTCCTCTCCTAACTACAATAGCAGTACAAACGGGACATCATCTACTCCAGCGGCATTGTTTCTACTCACATCTTTAGTGTTCTGTTCAAATGTTTGTTAAGCTTATGGGACTTAACTACGGGGTCATCAGTCCCTAAACTTACAAACTACTTATGAACTACTTACGAACTAGGACGGCACAAATATCCATGCCCGAGGGGGGATTCGAACCCCCGACCGTAGTGGCCGTGCTGACCGTGACTGGAGCGCCTCAGTCAGCTCGGCCACCGCGGCCGGCTAGTGTTCTGTCAAATTCTTCTCGCACTATAGTATCTCCTATTTCATCTACCTCTACTTCGTCTTCCACTTCTAGATTACTGCCTTCAAGTTCATTTCCTCTGTACAGACCTTCTATATATTCAGCTTTCGCTTCTTTACTTAGTACTGGTTTCCCATCTGAGTTCCTGATATTCGTACCACTAATTTTATTGTCTCCAAATGTCTCTTTTATTTTCCTGTAGGCGGTATCCATCGTTCCCCTAGTTATACACTCTTCTGCTGTCATGCATTTCTTCTCAAGCCACTCGTGATTAGCCAGTCTGCACTTCCTGTCAACCTAATTTTTCAGACGTCTGACTCCCTGCTTCACTTGATCCATTTTTATTTTTTCTCCTTTCATCAATTAAGTTCAGTATCTCCTGTATTATCCAGGGATTTCTATTAGGCCTTGCCGTTCTGCCTATATTATCCTCTGCAGCCTTCATTACTCTATCTCTCAGAGCTACCCATCCTTCTTCTACTGTGTTACTTTCCACCGTATCAGACAATCCTCGCCTAATGTTCCCTCTGAAACTCTCAAATACCTCTGGTTCTTTCAATTTTTCCATATTCCATCTCCTTAATTTTCTACAATTTTGCAAACTCTTAAGATTTAATCCTCAGTTCATAACCAATAAGTTATGGTCAGAGTCTATAGTTGTCCCTGGATATGTCTTACAGTTTAAAACCTGGTTTCTACACCTTTGCCCTACCATTATAAAGTCAATCTGGTACCTACCAGTGTCTCCAGCTCTCTTCCACGTATATAACCTTCTTTCATGATGATTAAACTAAGTATTTGTGATGATCAAATTGTGCTCTGCACAATACTCTACCAGTCAATTTCCTCTTTCATTCCTTTTCCCCAGTCCTTATTCACCTACTACATTTCCTTCTCTTCCCTTTCCTACTACCGAGTTCCAGTCCCCCATCACAATTAAGTTTTCTTCTCCTTTAACGATCTGAATAATTTCTTTTATCTCCTCATACATTTCTTCGATCTTCTCATCATCGGCAGAGCTGCTTGGCATATGAACTTGTACTACTGTGGTCGTTGTTGGCTTCGTGTCTATCTTTGCCACAATAATGCGTTGATTATGGTGTTCATAGTAACTTAGCCGGACTCCTGGAATCCTATTTTCTTATTCATTAGAAAACCTACTCCTGCATTACCACCACCTGATTTTCTACTACTGTGGTCGGTATTGGCTTCGTGTCTATCTTTACTACAATAATGCGTTCAATATGCTGTTCATAGTAACTTTACCTGACCAAAAATCCTATTCCTCTTTCCACTGAACATCACTAATCCCCACCATATCTAACTTTAACCTATCCATTTCTCTTTTCAAATTTTCTAACTTACCTAACCGATTAAGGGTTAGAAAATTCCACGTTCCGATTCGTAGAATGCCCGTTTTGTTTTTCTTGATGACGAAATCCTCCTGAGTAGTCCCCGCAAGAAGATCCAAATGGGAGACTATTTCACCTCCGGAATATTTTACCCGAGCGGATGCCATCATCATATATTCATACAGTAGAGCTGCATGTCCTCGGGAAAATTAACGGCTGTAGTTTCCCCTTGCTTTCTGCCGTTTCTTAGTAACTGCATGGCAAATCCATGTTAGCTGATGTTATAAGGGCAGCTCAGTCAATCGTCCAGACCATTTCCCTGTAACTGCTCAAAAGACTGCTGCCTCTCTTCTGAAACCACACGTTTGTCTGGCCTCCCAACAGATACCCCTCCGCTGTGGTTGCACCTACGGTACGGCTATCTGTATCGTTGAGGCACGCAAGCCACCCCACCTCGGCAATGTCTGTGGTTCATGAGGGTGGCAAAAGAAATTAGAAAAAATTAATATTACACTTAAAGAAGATGTCAATTTTGACCCAATGACAGAATATACCATCTGGGTTAACTGATATCGGTTCCAAAGTTGTTTTCAAGCAGATGGTGTAGCTACCATAGGACATACACTAGCGCAGAGCTTTCCAAACTGAGTGTCGCGCAGTATCATCAAAAGATACTTCCAAATTTAGTATGTAAAACAAATGGATAATTTTTTAGAAAGAAACTTTTCGCAGTTCATGAAAAGTCATATACAAACAATCAAGTAGTGTACCAGAAACTGCAGTAAATACAGAACAATGGACCTGGTGCTCGCGGGTTAGAAACCCGGTCGGATCACCGATTTTTATCAGTTGTAGTTTTAACCTAACTTTTACCTCTCTTCGGTGTAAGCAATTGCCAGAAATGACATGTGGTTCGGAATCCAAGTTAAACTGTATGCACCTTTCCCCGGTTGGATAACGGGTTGATTAGGGACATCCAAGTCGCCGAAGTGGCGTCCAGTTGAAAGACTTGCACCAGACCACTGAACCGCACGAAATTATTATTATTATTATTATTATTATTATTATTATTATTATTATTATTACTATTCTGCAGCCTTTCAAAACACGGTTTGTTCTGCGCCATCGTGTAGTACCCAGAACACAAAGGTGAGGCTTTATAATACTTCCATTGAATTGAGGACCATTTAGTGCAACTGATAAACAGGATGGATGAGTATTTCCGAGTGCTAGATATAAACCAGTTTGTCTGGGTAATAAATATGACTAGATAATAAATGCTTCCGCGCTTTCCAGTTGCTGTGAAAATGAGTTGTTGAAGAGGATGGACAGGAAGACGTATACAAGAAACCTAATTTAAATACCAAGAATCAGATTTGTGGAAATTCTGCATTTCAGCTAACCTAAGTAACGATCACTCATCGATTTGCTGCATTTTTCTAAAAAATATTCATGTCATTAATATAAAAACTGTTAAATGCTGAAATTGTGAAAGTTGGGTGAGGAAATTCATGTGAATTTATCCAGTATCCAAGTTAATTAGACATATCATTAAAAATTCTGTATCTTGGAGTAGTTGATTAACGTGTAATTGGTACACGTAATTCCTCGCGGGGGAGGGGGCTAATGTGGTAGCGACAATAAGGGCACCATACCACTACTTAAAATTAAGGTAAAGGTGAAGCAGTCAACAATTCGAAGAACGGTTCGAACACACAGTGCTTTACTAGGCATGGTTTGAGGGTGATATGCCGTTGCCTTCCTCCGACTTTTGAACTAACCCCATTCTAGCAGGAACTACATATCAACGTGGACTCCGAACCACAGTGTAACTCGGCATTTTTCGTATCAACAACATTGCCAGAGGGTAGTGATGTGAAAAGTGAGAGATAAAAATCCTGCATTTATCGTGAATCTTTAATTCAGCGCAAAGTTCCTAAATGTTCAAATGTTTGTACAACTTATGGGACTTAACTACGGGGTCATCAGTCCCTAAGCTTACAAACTACTTATGAACTAGCTAAGACTAAAGACGGCACAAATATCCATGCCCGAGGGGGGATTCGAACCCCCGACCGTAGTGGCCGTGCTGACCGTGACTGGAGCGCCTCAGTCACCTCGGCCACCGCGGCCGGCGCAAAGTTCCTAGTGATTGGAAAAAAAGCGCAGGTGACTCCTGTTTATAAGAAAGGAAAGAGAACTGACCCACACAATTACAGGCCAATATCGTTGACATCAGTTTCATGTAGAATTTTAGAGCATATTCTCAGTTCGAATATAGTAAATTTCCTTGAAACAGAAAAGCTTCTTTCCACGAATCAGCACGGGTTTAGGAAACATCGTTCATGTGAAACTCAGCTTGCCCTTTTCTCACATGACATCTTGCGAGCCATGGATGAAGGGCAACAGGCGGATTGTGTTTTTCTCGACTTCAAAAAGGCGTTCGACGCGGTGCTACACTGCAGACTGCTAAGGAAGATACGAGCTTATGGAATAGGTTCACAGATTTGTGACTGGCTGGAAGACTTCCTAAGTAATAGAACGCAGTACGTTGTTCTCGACGGCGAGTGTTCATCAGAGACGAGTGTATCGTCAGGCGTGCCTCAGGGGAGTGTGACAGGACCGCTATTATTTTCTATCTATATAAATTATCTGATGGACAGAGTAAGTTGTAATTTGCGGCTGTTTGCTGATGATGCTGTGGTGTATGGGAGGGTGTTATCTGTAACTGACTGTAATAGCATACAGGATGACTTAGACAAAATTTCTAGTTGGTGCGAAGAATGGCAGCTAGCTCTCAATGTAGAAAAGTGTAAGGTGATGCGCATGAGTAGAAAAAGCAATCCCATAATGTTCGAATACAGCATTAGTAGTGAGCTTCTTGATGCTGTCGCGTCGTTCAAATATATAGGCGTAACATTGCAGAGCGATATGAAATGGGAACGAGCATGTAAGGACAGTTGTGAGTAAGGCGGACAGCCGACTTCGTCTTATTTGGAGAATTTTGGGAAGATGTACTTCACCTGTAAAGGAGACAGCGTATAAAACGCTTGTACGACTACGTCTTGAGTATTTCTCAAGTGTTTGGGACCCGCAGCAGATCAGTTTAAAGGAAGACATAGAGGCGGTTCAGAGGCAAGCAGCTAGATTTGTTACCGGTAGGTTCGACCAATGCGCAAGTGTCACGGAAATGCTCAAGCAACTCAATTGGGGATCGCTGGAAGAAAGACGACGTTCTTTTCGTGAATTTCTGTTAAGTAAATTTAGAGGGCCGGAATTTGAAGCTGAGTGTAGTACGATCTTGCTGCCGCCTACTTACATTTCGCGTAAAGATCATGAAGACAAGACAAGAGAAATTAGGGCTTGTACGGAGGCATATAGGCATTCTTTTTTTTTCCTCGTTCAATTTGGGAGTGCAATAGGAAAGGAAATGCCTAGTAGTGGTACAGTGTACCCTCCACCACGCACCTTACGGTGAATTGCGGAGTATGTATGTAGATGTAGATGTAGAAGTAAGCGGGGATCGAATCCGCAGCCTTTGGATTCATAGTCTGGCACTCTACCACTCTAGATCTGTTGTTTGTGGTCTATCTTTCGTGTTGGTTGTAGGTTGTTCGTTGAGTTGTTACCTCAGTTTTATTGTTATTACAGAGGAGTCGAGCTATCTGACCCAACGCACTGAGCCACCACGATGGCGCCATCGAACCACACATTTAATGTTAACCATGTTAATCCATAGTTAACCACGCTGACCTCGCGGAAGGCTTATGAAGAAGAAGGATGATCTATAGTTATCATTTGCTACAGCAGAAGGTCTTTCACTGATTTTAATGAATGGGTCCCTCGTGAGGCCATATGTATTAGAACAGACCTCTCCAACTCGAGCACTTAGTGCTTGCGCGCCCCGGTGCCGCGCTGTGCGGCCCCGGTGCTTTAAAAATAAAATAAAATAATAATAATAAAAATAAAAAATGTTCAAATGTTTGGAAATCTATCGGACCAAACTGCGTGGTCATCAGCCCGTAGCTTACAAACTACTTAAACCTGGGTAAATTAACCTAAGGACAACACACACACCCATGCCCCAGGGAGGACTCGAACCTCCACGGCGAGCAACCGCGCGCTCCGCAGCGAGGCGCTTTAGACCGCTCGGCTACTCCACCGCGGCCCCGGTGCTTTTCCCCCACCACTATTGCCTCGCCTTGTCGCAGCACGTGTGTGACAGAGACAACGCCAAAGTTTAGCATGAGCACAAAAGGTTCGAACCTATGTGTGACATTTTTTAATGCTTAATAGGAAGATTTTTTTAAGCCTGATGGGAAATCACAATGCTTAATATAACACTCTACCATAAATATAAAAGCGCTGTCACTACATTCCGTAACACGTGGGGAATTGAAGGAACAGACAGAAGGGAACTGATTACTAAATTAAAAGCACTATTGCCACGATCTGAAGAGGCACGTTGAAACGTGTCCATAAAAAAAAATTGTAAGAAAATGTCTAATATTGTGCCTCCTGTTTTGTGTCGAGTAACTTGCTTGCAAGAAAAATGTATAATATTGCTTCTACTGTGTGTATCGATATGTGTACTTAAGTCTGTGAAGTTTCATCTTTGGCAAAGAGTATGCATTGAATAGCATTGTAGCTCGCGCAGAGAGAGTAGCACGTATGGTTTAGCTCGCTTAGAGAGCGGTTGAGTTGTGTGTATGGCTCCGATGTAGAGCAGAGGCTACTGTGTCAACAAGTTAATTTGATTGTATTTGGAATATATATTGTATTTTTTATTACTATAAAAACATTGTACCACCGCTGGAATGAAGGTAATTGCATTTCATGTCATTAGGAAAAAGTTGTATTATGTAGGTAATGTAATGGTGATTATTAATAATAAGTAACAAAGTTAACCTTTCTTTTCTGTTTCATTTACGTAGTTAGAAGATTGACCTACTTCCTTCATTTGATAATTAGTTATTTGTGGATTTAAAGTGCAGTATTTATTTTGGTAATCTTGTTGAACAGATTTCGTATTGGAGCCATAGTAAATGATTGTCATGCAACACTACAGTTAATTGATTATGATACTAAATTTCAATAATCAGGTACTGATATGCATAAAATTCTCGAAGTCAAACATTAAGAAAGTGGTTTGTGGTTTTTTAATATATTTCTCGCAGACAAAATTTTTGAGTATAGTCAGTGTCTGTTTCATGTGGTGACTTGCCACAGTTGTTTTGTTAAAAGATCCGTTGAACACATAATCAGTTTTATGCACTGTTTCTTATTTAACACTATATACATCAATATCAGGGCCATAATTAAACCAAATTACTGTGTTAATGAACAATTTGTTGTCTGATTTAACGATAGGTTCGATATTAAATAACACACACACACAGCTTTTAACGTCTTGTTTATTCTGAAAGAAAACAAAAAATATGCCTTTTTTTAATTGTACTTATGGTCATATCCGGGAGTACACACTCATTACATAAAAATTTCGAAGATTGGTTTGAAGAAATAAAAGTTCACTCAAAAGATTTTATGATGCCTCTTTCTGTGCACGCAGAGGATGTCCCATCAAGTTTCGAAATTGAGCTGTCAGAACTACAGTACAATTCAATTTCGACAGACTGCTATTACCATTTGTCAACAGTAGTGATTTAAATTCCTTTATATAAAGGCTTTGATGAAGGATTCATGTCCTTGCACTAAAATGTGTTGAAATGTTATGAGCAACGTTCCTTTGTGAACAAACTTTTGTGTCTCGTTTCCGCCGGTTGTCGTAGGTGTCGGTGGCCGAGTAGAGAGAGACCGACACAGGGAAATAGGATGCACGCGTGTGCAGGTGCGGAGGTGACCAGCCAGTGGGACAGCAGAAACTAGAAACACTAAGCTAGATTAGTTCAATATATATATTTCGAAGAAAGATTACAATACTTATCTTTGTTAACTGAAGACTAGTGGAATGCAGATACATAGTTGAACTAGATAGAGGCCTGCCTACTGATGAGTCCTAGTGCCTGTCCTAATCCCAAGTGAACGATGCAGTTCAGTGGTGGCCACGAGCGGAGTTGCAGCAGAGGGCGCTCGTGGCTGACGTCGTAAGAACGCCGCGCCGTGCGTGCATGGCGGCGCGCGGCGAAAGTACGTGGCACGCACTTCAGACTTGTGCGACACCACACAAACGTTTCCAATTATGAATATTAACGAAACAAAAACAAGATCAAGTTTAATGAATCGTTGCAAGCTGTATTTCCAATTGTAACTGTCAAAACTATTGTACCTAATATAAGAAAAATTAGTTTCTTCATTGCGATGCCACAGATCAACAAAGAATGTTGAAAATCAGTATAAAATAAGGAGCGCAATAAAATTGTTCTTTCTCCCTATAAACAAAAATTGGCATTATCATTATTATTCGTTTTAATAAGTCACAAAGGTGCGCCTCGGTTGCACAGTGGTAGAGTGCCACACTACAAATCCAAAGGTTGCGGGTTCGAACTCTGCCAGGTCCTGGGATTTTTATCTGTCACTTTCCACTTCTTTCACTCTGGCAGTATTGCTCATGTGAAAAATACTGAGTAGCACCGTGGTTCGGAACCCACGTTAAACTGTAGGTCCCCCTATAACTGGCTGGGTAAGTCAGTTCGAAGGTCGGAGGAAGGCAACGGCATACCACCTCTAAACAGGACCATGCCTAGTAAAGCACTGTGGTGTTCAAACCAATCTTCGAATTGTTGTCTGCTTTACCTTTGAAGTCACAAAGAACACGACTGTCGCCTCGCTACGCGCGTTGTCAACACGTTCCCCCTAAGGAATGTTTCCAGAGTGAAAGTTTCATTCAAGAGTTCACTGTTTGGAAGGGGAACCATTTAAAGTTGCATTGGGATAGAAAATGGAGTGAATGTACTTTGATGGAATGTTGCTGGAAAGAGGCGACATCATGGTGGTGGCCAGGGGGTCTACACAGGGCAGAAAAAGTTGGCCAGGGGTCTACGAGACAGAAACGTTTGGGAATCCCTGGCCTAGAGTCATAAAAGGTGGAGTGAGCGACTAATTCCGGAACAATGAATCCTGGAGAAAGCTAGGGGTCCCATTAATTGACAGCGCCAAATGGGCTACAATATTTTTTCAAGTTCACATTTTCCAAACATGGAAAATTAAACTTTGATTGGCTTGGTCCTTGCTGACATCCAAAACAAATCGGCGTACATCCTCGCTTTTCCAGGAAATTTCCGGAATGGATGGAGATCGTGTTCACAAGGAGAATGGTGATAAGAAAGCACATAGTGATTGTAATATATTTGAGGTCTCTTTGGCAAGCTCACGGTGGGAAGACACGTTTTTTGTTATTAACAGGATGGGCACTCTGCCGCCATGCGCCCCTGAAACCGGTATTTTGTCTGGTGCGTGGCGCCGTACAAGTGGTCGTTTGATTCTGGTGCGGTGAGCTGTCGTAGATAATTCTGGCACCAAGTGCCCATTGACAGACAGTCTGAGTCCTTGGTAGACAGCCGAGAAGTCGTAGACTTGGGGAGCAGATCTCGTAGACCACAGAGTCTGTGGTCAGTTTGCTTGCAAAGTTGCAATAAGGTATTAATGCACTGTCGATGAAGAGTTAATTTCCGCCACCTTTTTCAGTCGCGCGGAAAAGCATATGTAGAACGATTTCTGGGTTCACAATCATCCTCAACGTCACTATAGAAACAGTCAGATCGCATTATGCATATATTATCAAATGGCAGAAAGAAATAACATGGCGAAGCTTTTCGACCCTTCCTAAATGTTTGTAAACCTAAGGGGCCGAAAAGCTGAGGTCATCGCTCCCTAAACTTACAAACTACTTAAACTAACTTATTCTAAGAGACAAAACACACACACACACACACACACACACACACACACACACACACACTCACCTTGCCCGAGGGAGGATTTGAACCTCCGACGAGAGAGGCTGCGCCCCCCTTTATCAACCATAATTTTACATGTCTTATTTAAGTTTTTAGCGTTTATCGATTTGGAGAAAGCTTTTGACAATGTCGACTGGAATACATTCTTCCAAATTCTGAAGGTAGCAAGGGTAAAATGTAGGGAGCGAAGAGTTATATTCAACCTATACAAAAACCAGACAGTGGTTATTAGAGTCGAAGGGCAAGAAAGGGACGCAGAGGTTGTGGAGTAAGACAGGGTGGTAGCCTTTCCCCAGTGTTGTTCAATCTGTATATTGAGCAGACAGTGAAGGAATGGAAGGAGAAATTTGAAGAGGGCATTAAAGTGCAGGGAGAAGAAACAAAAACACTGCGGTTTGCCGATGACATAGTAATTCTGTCAGAGACCGCAAAGGATCTGTAAGTGCAATTGAATGGTATGGACGGTGTCTTGAAAGGAAGATATAAGATGAACATTAACAAGAGTAAAACGAAGGTAATGGAATGTAATGTCAGAAAATCAGGTGATGCTGAAGGAATTAGATTAGGTAATGAGACAATAAAAGTAGTAGATGAATTTTGTAATTTCGGTAGCAAAATAACTTCTGATGGCCGAAGTAAAGAAGATATAAAATGCAGAATGGCTATGGGAAGAAAAGCGTTTCTAAAGAAGCGAAACTTGTTAACATCCAATATTAATTTAAATGTTAGGAAGTCCTTTCTGAAAGCATTTGTCTGGAGTGTAGCATGGTATGGGAGTAAGACGTAGATGATAAGGAGTTCAGATAAAAAGATGCTAGAAGCTTTTGAAATGTGGTGCTACAGACGAATGATTAAAATTAGATGGGTAGACCACGTAACTAATGAGGAGGTACTTAACCGAATCACGGAGAAAAGGGGTTTCTGGCATATCCTCACTAAAGAGACGGGATAGATTGGTTGGACACATTCTGAGACATCAAGGTATTGTTAGCTTAGAATTAGAAGAAAGTGTGTGGGGTATAAATCGTAGAGGGAGAACGAGGGACGAATATAGTAAGCAGATTCAAAAGGATGTAGGTTGCCGAACGTATTCTCAGATGAAGAGACTTGCACAGGACAGGGTAGTGTGGAGAGCTGCATCAAACCAGTCTGCGGACTGAAGACCACAACAAAAATTTATATACTGTTCCAATTCTGTTCAAATGTCCACTTACGATTTTCGTTTGTTTTTACATTTTTCTTTGGGGCAATAAAGACTTTAGTTACCCCGTAGAAAAACTTTCATTAGAGTAGGTCACATCATTTGATTCTCTATTTTGGATGGCAAATAATATTTTTGTCAATCGAGAGCAATTGGTAGTGCGAGTGATGTAGTAGTTTACTGGGAGGGCCAACTCTTAGTTTTCTGTCGAGTGCTTTTCTGTAGAGAGGGGAAATTCCGGGCTAGGAAGTATTAATAGGTATGTTCAGGCAACCATCAAAACACTGCACTTTGCAAGAAAGGCGCTTTGGTAAGTTCGTTCCTTAAAGGGATAAAAGGTAACGGCCTTGATCAGGCAGAATATTACATCCTATACATATTATTGTACATATGCCTTGACGGATAATAATAAAGTCTGTTCCGACGAGCACTATACGTTCGACTCCTTGCGGAAATAAAGGTGAAGGCTGCGAGCAGAGGGGAACGTGGAAGTTGGAACACTACATCAGTAGCATGCGGAATATGAACATTTTGGTTGGACAGGAAGTGTAGATTGACAGCTGAAGTGGGAAATACAGGTTTGATTCCAGATCCGGCAGAAACTTTAACATTTCTGTACTGAATTTGTTCCAACGCCCTTTTGCAGTTAATGCCATATAACTGTCTTATTGTTTGCGTGCACATTCTTCAAGCTAGGTACACAGTGAAATAATGACGCGACAGCTAGAAAAGTCAAAACAGAGTAACACAGCTGCTGACTGATCAGTTGTTGTAATTCGTTTTCTGCGTTCGAACAGGAACAACACTCGACGCTGAGTTGATGAAAGTGTAAGGCAACATGAGGAGTAATTATTACTCCTTGAAATAGCGAAGAGTACACTTCAGAGTGTTTCCCTGGAATTACCACCGCTTGCTTTTAACAGATTATCAGATTTTGTTTGTAAAGGGTAAACCACCGGAGGAGTACACTATCAAAATCATCTTAGTTACGGGAGGTAGCAAGCATTGTTTGGAGCTGCCCTAGATAAGGAAGGAAGGAATCTTAGGGTTTAACGTCCCGTCGACAGCGTGGTCATTGGAGACGGAGCTTAGGCTCGGATTTTTGGGTAAGGATCGGGAAGGAAATCGGCCGTGCCCTTTGAAAGGAACCATCCCGGCATTTGCCTGGAGTGATTTAGGGAAATCACGGAAAACCTAAATCTGGATGGCCGGAGGTGGATTTGAACCACCATCCTTCCGAATACGAGTCCAGTCCGTTACCACTGCGCCACCTCGCTCGGTCCCCTCGATAAGCCCCAGTTCATTCGGCCACAGGTATTTTCCTGACATGTCACTCAACCACCCCTGCTTCTTTCATCACACGAAGAAAAAATTACATAGAATTACGATGAGGCAACATTTCCTGAAATGCCCAAATGCAGATTTTTGTAACCACAGTCTCCGTTAAGTCACCACCAAGTTTCGACCGAGCGAGGTGGCGCAGTGGTAACGCACTGGACTCGCATTCGGGAGGACGGTGGTTCAAATCCACCTCCGGCCATCCAGATTTAGGTTTTACGTGATTTCCCTAAATCATGCTTAGTCTAATATTCATACTTTTATTTCACAGTAGAAAATATCACTCTGTCCATATGTGCCGAAAATTCTAAAAAAAAACACACAATCTGACGAGCCAAGAACGTTTCAAAAACGGTTGCGTTTACATGGGCACGAAAATCGATTGTGGAACTGGAAAACCGCTTTAGAGAAGACTCGGTTTTGGAGTGTTTACATGACCAACCGCCGCGGTGGAGTAGCCGAGCGGTCTAAAGCGTCTCGCCGTGGAGGTTCGAGTCCTCCCTGGGGCATGGGTGTGTGTGTTTGTCCTTAGGTTAGTTTACCTAGGTTTAAGTAGTTTGTAAGCTACGGACTGATGACCACGCAGTTTGGTCCGATAGATTTACAAACATTTGAACATTTTTTTAAATCACTTCAGGCAAATGCCGGGATGGTTCCTTTCAAAAGGGCACGGCCGATTTCCTTCCCCATCCTTACCCAAAACTCCAAGCGTTAGCTCCGTCTCTAATGACCAAGCTGTCGACGGGACGTTAAACCCTAATCTTCTTCCTTACCACCAATTTTCATGGACTTAGCTTGATTTTTACGACGAGAAATTTAAACCTTTCTGACTACCGGTCGTACATACGCATGAATCCTACATTTCTGAATACTTTATCATTTTATGCAAACTGACAGGAAAAAAGCAGCTCGATATTCGTAGGTATAAGCCTTATATCGTTACGAATGTGAAGCGGAAGCAGTGGAGGAGAGGCGAGCGAGTGGCGGACTGAAATGCGGTGGGGACGCACCGCGCCCTCGCCAGTACTTGTCATTCATTTCTCTAATCATGCACCAATCTCTCTTCATTAAAGCCGTCGCTCGTTAAGGACCGACGTTTATGGCCATCGATTTCACTGACAGTTCTAGCACGGTTAAACCGCCGCAATTCCGATTCTGATGCAAGCCAAGCGACTCTCATGGACAGGTATGCATTAATTACATCATTATCACCGAATGCCATTAATACACATGGAATGTTGTATGCCGCAAAGGAAGGGCAGCATTAAGATGAGGTAGAGTCAGCTATCGTCGGTCTAAATTAAGGACAATAGCTTACTGAAGTGTTTGTAAAGTAACCGTGGTTTGAATTGTAATGTTTACTCGCCCGTTTCACCTTGTTACATTTTTATCTATAACATATACTTCTGTAGGCGCTGAATTTAATTTTGTATTTACGAGTGTGATTGACTAGATGTTTCTTTGGTTTATGTGTCAGCTACACGTCACCTTACAAGTTATTCTGTCAGCAATATTTTAGATTCTGCTTTACTGTTCGTTACCCGGACACGAACGAGCTCTATACTCCACCACATTCAAGTTCAAAAATGTTTGTATAGTCTATGGGACTTAACTACGGGATCATCAGTCCCTAAACTTACAAACTACTTACGAACTAGGACGGCACAAATATCCATGCCCGAGGGGGGATTCGAACCCCTGACCGCAGTAGCCGTGCAGACCGTGACTGGAGCGCCTCAGTCTCCTCGGCCACCGCGGCCGGCCCACAGTCACGTCTACGAGGTGCATTCAACTTCAAACACATCCCATCTTTTCCTTCGGACTTTCTATTGATAGAAACATGTGGTTTGTTTTCAAATACGCGCAAACTCATTGCGAATGCACTGATCGGCGCATAAAACTATAGTGGCAGCGGAAAGAGTTTTTTTTTTTTTTCAATGATTTGGTGAGGCGAGTGTTAACAGCCATCACATATTTCATAAAATGCATTTTTAAAAACCATTGGCTGTTTACTTAAACCTTATATATCAACCAGTTTCGGTCAATAGACCATCTTCATAGATAAACTATACAAAAAATACAAAATAAACGTAATTAATGTGCACAAACAAAAAGAGGAAATAACCAACAAAATTACATATAATGAGATTGATAACGGAAAATCATGTCAATTTAACATGTAGTTAAGAATACTTACAAGGTGTTAAAACTGAATGGTAAAATGCATCGAATAAAATACGTCTATTTGAGACAAACAGGAGTCAGTATAACTAAAAATATTAAAAATACAGTAGTCATCTTAGATAAAACCTATCAGTCAACACAACATAAAAGGTAAGAACAGATTATAAATAAAATGGAGGGGGTGGCGTGTGCTAATTGCATGAGTCAAAGACTATGAATCCTATGTTATCGATATTGGTAATACCATTAATGGATGTACAATATCTTTGGTTCAAAAAATGTTCAAATGTTTGTAGAACTTATGGGACTTAACTACGGGGTCATCAGTCCCTAAGCTTACAAACTACTTATGAACTATCTAAGACTAAGGACGGCCCAAATATCCATGCCCGAGAGGGGATTCGAACCCCCGACCGAATATCTTTGCATGAACATCTTTGGACGCAAAAGTAAACAAAGTTACAAAGTGCAGTCGTCAACAAGTTACGACGAAATTTGTGTATACAAAAGTTTACAATAACAAAGTGTGGTGCAGTTAAGAAACAGTATCACAACACACAAAACAAAACATAAAATGCTATTACATTAATATCTCGTGTTATAAGTGAGGAAATAGAAACTGTTCATCATCATGAACAGGTTACATACATCAAGATCGAAGATTATACAAACTATATTGCTCATACAATAGTGCAGATCGAGTCCCATGTGAAAGAGGCAGAGCAAAACGTACCATATGAAAATTACATATATAGAGTAGAACGTAGAAATAGAATCCTAATCGCTGCAAAGACAGTAGTGTAATAAATATAAATTGGGCTTAGAGTAGCATAATTATTACCGGGCAGATATTGTAACTTTGGTACTGTGTGCTTCTTGAATTATATAGTAAGGTACAGACATGAGGCTGCTTGTCACTTACTCGAAGATGTTTTTCAGAGGAAATGTAGCCGGGTGCAAACGCCGCTCTTCACCTTACAGACAATATAATTATACAAAGAGAAATGTGAAATTGAAAAAAGAATATATAAATTGAGGTATTTGCACAAAATAACACGGAAGATAAGACTAGTGGACTTTTCAGACATACACAGAAGACAATTGATGGAGAACAGTGTATGTTATGCGGTGACTGTACGATGGAACACTGATTAAAATAAAGTAGAACATGGAGATTGGAGCACTGGGACCAGTACGGGCGGAAGGGCCGGGCGAGCCGGACGACTGCCCGGGGCGTCAAATTTTAGGGGAGTTTGGGGGGCGTCAAAATCCTTGCTACATTTCTGTTATTGTAAACAGTGAACTAAAAATTAACTTTTTCATAAACTGTGTAGCAACATTGGTTACTACCTCATGGCATAGGCCTCACTCTTTATAACAACCCCGGTTTCTTCTTGAATCTCCTATAAAGGAAATCCCTTCATCCCTTCACCTTATTTGTCTATAAAAAAATCTCCGCTGACAAAAAGGCTAAAGGCTATTATTGAGAGTTTTAAACAACAATAACACGCTCTGACAATTACAACCGCTGTGGTGCCGACAATTGTACTCCTCCCAGTAATTTTCGGGTATGCAGCCGGAACCCATTCGCATTTTGCAACGATATTTCGGCCCAGAGACGTCCGGCCATCTTCAGGTGAGTAGGCAACTACTGAAGAGCGCAGGTACGTTCGCGGTATTTATGCCTAGTATTGCGCTTGCGAAATGCGCTGGAGTCTTACTGCGCATGTGTTAGATGGTGACATGCGCGGTATGGCCGAGCTATGTGTGCTGCCCTCGGTGGTGAAAGTGAACACTCCTCTAATCATTGGGAATCGAATGATTCCGTCAATTCCGCTGTGCCTCAATAGCTTTAATTACAGGGTTCCAATTTTTATCCAGCTGAAAGCCGTTGTCACGATTTATTAAATTATCAGCAAGGCGTATTTCAACCGCTTCTTTGAAGACTGAGTTCCAAAAGCCGGAAACTGGAGCTAAAATTGTGGTTTTGTTGTATTCCATGGAGTGTCCCATGGAAATGCAGTGCTCTGCTACAGCTGATTTCGACGGTTGCAGAAGACGGGTGTGTCTTTCGTGCTCCGTACATCGCTCTTGAACTGTTCGAGTCGTCTGACCTATGTAAGCAGAACCACACTCGCAGGGAATTTTATAAACGCCCGCTTTTTTCAGTAGCAAATAGTCTATTACACATCCGACTAGGGCTATATTCTTCGCTGGTGGACGGAAGATGACCTGTATTTTATGTTTCCTTAAGCAATCTGCCTATTTTAGAGGACACATTGCCAGCATAAGGAAGGAATGCAACTGATTTGTAATCTTGTTCATTGTCCTCTGTGCGTTGCTTCTTGTTGTTATGGTTACGTATGGCCTTCCTTATTTGGCGTGGAGTGTAGCCATTCTCTTTGAACACTTTCTCCAAGTGTTCTAGTTCTGCAGGAAGATTTTCTTCGTCAGATATCAAGTGTGCTCGATGTATTAGCGTACTAAGGACACCAGCGCTTTGTGCGGGATGATGGCAGCTGGACGCCTGGAGGTATAGATCTGTGTGTGTAGGTTTCCTGTACACAGAGTGTCCCAAAGAGCCGTCATCCTTGCGTCGTACCAGCACGTCAAGAAATGGTAAAGCTCCATCTTTTTCACTCTCCATGGTGAACTTGATATTCTCATGTATTGAGTTTAAGTGACGGTGGAATTTCTCCAGTTCCTCTCTACCGGCTGCATACCAGAAAATTACTGGAAGAAGAAATACGCCGGGGGGAAAAAAAATTTAGCCGCGGTGGTGTAGCCGAGCGGTCTAAAGCACCTCGCTGCGGAGCGCGCGGTTGCTCGCCGTGGAGGTTCGAGTCCTCCCTAGGGCATGGGTGTGTGTGTTTGTCCGTAGGTTAGTTTACCTAGGTTTAAGTAGTTTGTAAGCTACGGACTGATGACCACGCAGTTTGGTCCGATAGAATTACAAACAAACATTTGAAAATTTTAGAAGTCACAATTGTACTCCTTGCGACAAAGCTATGTCGGCCGCTCTAACAATACACACAAACAATAATGAGCTATCGGCAACCAAAAAGAAATTAGTCCTCTTTGTTCTGTCAAATGTCTCGTGAAAGTAGATTATAAATCAGAAGTCTTATACACGTAGTGCAAGCTTCATGGTGTGCGTGTTCTTCTTTTGTCTCCTGAATTTCGGCTCTTAATAGAAGAATCGTTGCGTTAATGTGTTCTTTATCAACATGTAAAAAAAAAGCCTTCTAGAAATGTATACAGAAAAAGAAGAGCACAATTAGCGGCTGAAAATGAGAAACAGACAGCAGCATTCAAGAAATTCTTTCGTACTCCTGAAACAGACAGTAATGGAAATGAAAACGTAGAACCAGAGAATGAGGAAACCAGCAAGAAATCAACAAATATTCCAGAAGACAACAACTCAGTACAGGTAAGTACGCCTACATTACGTAACGTATTTTCGTTTTATTACGTTTAATAGAGAAGAGGTGTTTACACACGTTAGCGTCTTAGCAGGCTGGGGTGGGGTAGGGTGGTGGACTCTCAGATAGGCGGCGAACTTCAGGCTCAAAGAAAGTTCTTTCCCCATTGATGTAAGTAGTAATAATTACATTCTATACCAACACTGATGCTTGATACATGTACCAAAGCGATAAGACCTTTACTCGTTAGATGTGTATTAACCAACTTTAATTAAACGCTTTGCAGAGAAAGAAGACACGAAAAGTTAACTTTACTTAGCTTTGTAAACAACTCAAAGGATAATTTGCATTAAAACTGTGTAAAGATATAAAATTATATTACTGGTTGTATTATTTGTATTACGAAATCTTTGTACAATGTTGTTACAAAATATATTTGTGTATTCTTTTCTTCATATATGTGTTCTATTTCGCAGTTAACAAGGTTGCTTACGTATATATGTGTAAATAAATTCTTAATTTTATATAAATCGTTGTTTCTTGAATCGTTCCGTAAATTTCTAATTAGTGACGTAGAATATTCTGCATGCTCATGTGTAAATAATCGTTTCGTATATCGTTAACCAAAACTTACTATGTGTATTTAACTGACAAGTTAAGATCTTACTCAGTTTGATAATTGATACTTATAGTTATCGAGTTCAAGGTAATCTGTAAGGTAGCATAGCAAACAGTGGCGGTGCTAGACGAAAACTGGGCGTCGGCGAACTCGACTTTGCGAGGCCCCTTTCATTTTTCCAGTAAGGAGGAAAATGTGAAATAAAATCGGCTGAATTATACACCAATAATCATTATACTATAATTTTATTAGTATAATATACAAGTATTAATTGAATAAAAAATACAATAAACAAACAAATTAAAATATAGAAACATTTCGGCTTTTCGCCTCACAGAATTTTTTTAAGATCACATCTTAATTGATACTAGCTGCTATTTTCGGCTTCAATTGATAGTATAGACAACGCAGATAGTCTTTCTTGGCTCTTTGTGCTTCTCAAGTAAGTCTTAATCAGTTTTAACTTTGTGAAGTTTCTCTCGGCCGAAGCTGTACTGACTGGAACTGTGAGCATAATTCTGATTGTTATATAAAGATTATGATATACTTCTTCTAAATTGTTTTGCAAGTATTTAACTAAAAATTGCATCACTGCTGCACTCATACGGAAATAAATACGGACAATTTAATAGCTGCCGGCCGGGAATGGCTCAAATGTTAAAATGTTTATAAATCTATCGGACCAAACTGCGTGGCCATTAGTCCGTAGCGTAGAAACTACTTAAACATAGGTAAACTAACCCAAGGACAACACACACACAACACACCTATGCGCCAGGGAGGACTCGAACCTCCACGGCGAGCAACCGCGCGCTACGCAGCGAGACGCTTTGAACTGCTCGGCTACTTCACCGCGGCCCGGGAATGGCTGAGCGCACTAAGGCGTCATACCACGGTGAGCGAGATCGCTCTCGTCGGAGGTCGAATCTCACCCTCGAGTACGGATGTTCGCTCTTGGGTTAAGTTAGTGTAAGTTAGATGTAGGTCGTCGCTACATAACCTACAGATGAAAAGCGCCGATAAACAACAAATATAAAAAAAAATCTAAAAATTTAACAATGTTTTGCGAGGCCCCCACCGGCGCGAGGCCGTCGGCGGTTGCCGACGTCGCCGACGCCTAGCGCCGCCACTGATAGCAAATTTAAAGTCAGTAATACCAATGGGTTGTAAGGGGCGTCATATGGATTCTTTGCCCGGGTGATATTTTTCCCTTCCGCCGGCCCTGACTGGGATGATTAACTTATGGAGGCATTGTCTGCCAAGTGGACGTTCGCACTATTCGCTAAAATAACATGAAAACACTTAACGCCAGTCAATGCACTGAACACATTATTAATACTGAATGGCGATGCCTGGAACACAAACGGTGAGAAGCAATGGCGTGTGAGGTGGAGGACCTGCGGAGAGGTTAGGAGGGGGAAACAAGAGGGGGAGAAGGCAATGGACGCTACAGGGGCGTTGGGACTCTTAAGCCCAGTTTACACGATGATCGATCTAGCAATGGGCAGATCACGTTGCGAGCCATCTAGCGACGTTAACGTGGAACTACCAGCATTTCGCCAGCGCAGACCTTTCCGTACCAGCCAGCAGCGACCTGAGTGCGCATGCGCAGAAGTAAGCTTGTGCCGCTTTCATGTTTACGTGTGGAATCAGTGGCGTCCAAGATGAAATTGCCTGTGTTGGAGTCGTAAAGGGAATGGAACACGGCTGGAATTGGTTTTTGACTGAGGCTGACAAATACTAACCAGTGCTTTACCATGCAGAAAATTCTCCCTTTCATAATAAGGTACAAAAAGCATTATGTATGAAGAAAATAACGGAAAAGTGTTTATTTAAAATGAAGTTTGAATACGTCTTGTTGCTTAACGTTTATTAATACAGTTTACAATATCGCAACATGCCAGATAGGAGAAGCTTGAGACAGATGCACGAAAACTCGCTGAGGCAACTGTCCGCTATTTAACTATAGCTCAGCCAATCATGTTGCCTCTTGCGGGAGTCCAGGAACTGGTATTACCAACGTTGTAAACTCTCCGCGTTTGCGTCTGACTGTAACGTTAGTGGCGCAGTTGTCTTTGATAGCATCAAAATCTGCGACGCTACATGATGTAAACATTTAAACCTATTTCCTTGCAATAATTATGAACCTTTCTTCCAGTACTTGTAAATACTTTCTGTTTTATCATGTTCCTGTACTTCGAACCCTAGTAATACCAAAAAGATGGAAAGGCATGGGAGTTACTTTATTCCCAACTTCCAAAATGTTGTAAGGAGAAATTTTAAGGGGGAATTAAAGTCCAGGGAGAGGGAATAAAAACTTTGCGGTTTGCTGACGAGATAGTCATTCTGTCAGAGACAGCAAAGGACCTGAAAGAGCAATTAAACGGAAAGGAAGGTATAAGTTGAACATTAAGCAGAGTAAAACGAGGCTAATGGAATGTATTGTCAGAAAATCAGGCGATGCTGAAGGAATTACATTACGCAATGAGACGATAAAAGTAGTAGATGAGTTTTGTTATTTGGGTAGCAAGATAACTTCTGATGACAGAAGTAGAGAAGATATAAAATGCAGAATGACTATGGGAAGAAAAGCGTTTCTGAAGAAGCGAAATTTATTGATATCCAATATTAGTTTAAATGTTAGGAAGTCCTTTCTAAAAGCATTAGTCTGGAGTATAGAATTGCATGGGTGTGAAACGTGGACGATCAGGAGTTCAGACAAAAAGATGATAGAAGCTTTCGAAATGTGGTGCTACAGACGCATGATGAAGATTAGATTGGTAGAGCACATAACTAAAGAGGAGGTGTTCAACAGAATTGGGGAGAAAAGGAGCCGGCCGCGGTGGCCGAGGGGACTGCGGCGCGCCAGTCACGCTCTGCCCGGCCACTACCGTCGGGGGTTCAAATCCCCCCTCGGGCGTTGATATTTGTGCCGTCCTTAGTGTTATCTAGTTCATAAGTAGTTTGTAAGTTTAGGGACTGATGACCCCGTAGTTAAGTCCAATAAGCTATATAAACATTTGAATATTTTTTGGGGAAAAGGAGTTTCTGGCATAACCTGACTAAGAGACGGGAGAGGTTGGTGGGACACATTCTGAGACAATATTACTAAACATTTCCGCCGCGCGGTAGTAGCCGAGCGGTCTGGAACGCCACGTTGCGGATCGCGCGGCCTCCCGCGTCGGAGGTTCGAATCCTCCCTCGGGCATGGATGTGTGTGTTGTCCTTAGGTTAGTTTAACTTAGTTTAAGTAGTTTGTAAGATTAGGGACTGATGACCAACGTAGTTTGGTCCCATAGGATTAGAAACAATTGAACATTTTTTGAAAAAATTCCCGGCTATTTTACCGTTGTCTTATGGATATATTATTTATACCAAAAGTCTCGTCCCCAACTGCGGAGGACATTTTCAAGGGGATCGTGGCACTTTTGTATGTCCGATGCACACCCTGGCTCGCTACTGACTGACACCAAACTCCGTTTACGAGGGCTCACGCGCAGAGGTGTGACGTCAGATGTTTTGTCGTTGCCGATTGCCGTCGTCCATTGTTAATATCGTCCCATGGTGGAAGACTGTTACATTTCTTCTTCAACACCGGAATCCAGATTTCATTTAGTTTCACGCCCTCCTCCATCCTATTCAAATTATTGGGATGTTTTACAATTTCTATAGCCTGTCTGCACAGTCTTTCGTGGTATCCATTTGTGGCTGCTAAAACCTGAGTCTTATCAAATTGAATAAGGTGGCATGTTCAGCAACAGCTGATCTGTCAATCTCTCCCCCTCCACAGTTCCCCTTGTGCTCTTCTAGTCGTCTTTTGACTGTTCTTGTGGTACTCACGTATACATCTCTACAGCTACACAGAATCTTATAAATTCCTGCTTTTTCCAGTGGTTTGCGAGCATCCTTCGCCGATTTCAGGTAATCCTATATCTTCCGAGTAGGTTTGTACATAACGGCAACATTCCGATTCGTCAAAATTTTGCCGATGCGGTCGGTAACGTCCTTAATAAAAGGCAGGAAGACTTAAGATTTCACAGGAACCTTTTCATCTTTTTCAATTCTACGTGTCGGTCTGAACGCTCTCCTTATCTCTGTGGACGAATAACCATTCTTAAGTAAAGCATTACTCAGATGTTTCAATTCCGCGTCGAGTAATTCCGGTTCGCAGATGTTCCTTGCTCTACCCGCCAATGTCTTTATAATGCCTCGCTTTTTCTGTGAGTGGTGGTTTGAATCCCAGTGCAGATAACGGTCTGTGTGGGTTGCAGATTGGAAACGGAAGTTTGTGCCATACAGTTTATCGGAAGCCCTCCCACACAGACCGTCTTCCTGCCTTTTATTAAGGACGTCACCGACCGAATCGGTAAAATTTTGATGAAACGGAATGTTGCCGTTATTTGCAAACCTACTCGGAAGATACAGGATCACCTGAAATCGGCGAAGGATGCTCGCAAACCGCTGGAAAAAGCAGGAATTTATAGTACTCCCTGTAGCTGTGGAGATGTATACGTGGGTACCAAAAAACGACTAGAAGAGCACAAGGGGAACTGTAGAAGGCGAGAGACTGACAGATCAGCTGTTGCTGAACATGTTTTTAAACCGGGGAACCACCTTATTCAGAGACATCAAGAAATCGTCAGCTTAGCATTAGAAGGAAGTGTGTGGGGTAAAAATCATAGAGGGAGTCCGAGGCACGAATACAATAAGTAGATTCAAAAGGAAGTAGGTTGCCGTACGTATTCTCAGATGAAGAGGCTTGCACAGGACAGGGTAGCGTGGAGAGATGCATCAAACCAGTCTGCGGGCTGAAGACCACAACAACAACAACAACAACAACCAGGGCTACTTTATGTTTAAAAATTAAAAAAAGTTATTTATTGTTTCTAATTAAGTCCACTATTAGATTACATAAATCTTACATACTTCTACATAGATTCTCTGCAAGTCACATTGAATTTCATGGGAGAGGCTTCATCGGACCACTCTTATGATATTTCTCGCTGCGGTGGAGTGGCCGAGTGGTCTAAAGCACCATGCTGCGGAGCGCGCGGTTTCTCGCCGTCGGGGGTGCGAGTCTTTCCTGGGGCATGGGTGTCTGTGTTGTCTTTAGGTTTAAGTTAGTTTAAGTAGTTTGTAAGTTTAGGAACTGATAACCACAGACGTTAAGTCCCATAATATTTACAAACATCTGAACATTTTATGATATTTCTCTTTAGTTATATTCTCCAGTAGCTCGCAAGGAAAGGGACACCTAAATCTTTCTGTTATCGATCTGATTTCTCTGATTTTATGAAGGTGTGTGCTAACAATATAGGTTCGCATTCTGAAGAGAAAGTTGGTGAAAGAAATAGATCTCACGGCAAAAAATAACGCGTTTCATTTAATGATTTCCACCCCAACTCGTGCATTATTTCCGTGACACTATCCCCTACATCGCTAATACAAAGCGAACTGCCCTTTTCTGAATTTTCTCTAAATCTTCCGACAGTCACACCTGGTGTGGCTCCCACGATGCGCAGCATTACTACAAAATAGGAAGCACGTGTGTTATTTAGGCAGTTTCTGTAGTAGAACTGTTGCATCTTCTAAGTGTTCTGCCAATAAACATATTCTTTGGTTCGCCTTTTCTATTAGATTTTCCATGTGTTCTAACCAATTTAATTTGTTCGTAATTGTTACTCTTGGGTAATTAGTAGAACTGATGGCCTGTAAGGTTTGAGTGATTTATCGTGTAAGTGAAGTTTAACGGGTTTCTTTTAGTGGTCATATGGATGACCCCACACTTACCATTAAAGGTAAAGCAGTCAACAATCCGAAGATTGGTTTGAACACCACAGTGCTTTGCTAGGCATGGTCCTGTTTGGAGGTGGTATGCCGTTGCCTTCCTCCAACCTTCGAACTGACTTACCCAGCCCGTTATAGGGGGACCTACAGTTTAACGTGGGTTCCGAACCACGGTGCTACTCGGTATTTTTCACATAAACAATACTGCCATAGGTGAAAGAAGTGGAAAGTGACAGATAAAAATCCTAGGACACTTACCATTATCATGGGTCAAATGCCAATTTTTGTACCATGTAGATATCTAAATCATTTTGCAGTTGCTGTTGATCTTCTGGTGACTTTACTAACTGATAAATAACAGCATGACCTACGAACAGTCTAAGAAAGCTACGCAGATTATCTCCTAAATTTGTTATAAAAATAAGGAACAGCAGTACCTGTGGTGTCGCACAAGTACAAAGTGCGCGCCACCTACTTTCGCCGCGCGCCGCCATGCATGCACGGCGCGGCGTTCTTCCGACGACAGCCACGAGCGCCCTCTGGTAGAACTCCGCTCGTGGCCACCTCTGAAGGACTGGTCACTTCGCACTTCGGACTGAGCTAGCAAACAGTTACGACCTTCGTAATCAGATAGGCACGATTGAAGACTTCGCTATTGTACAGGCACTAGGCAGGCCTCCAACAACTATGTATCAACATTCTGCAGTACTATGTAAAAGTTAAGTATTGTTACATTCTGTGCAATATATATCTTTCTAATTTACTCGAGTGTTTATAGTTTCTGGCTGCTCCCCTCCGTACCTGCACCAGCGTGTCGGTCTCGTTTCACTCGGCTACCGACACCTACGACGAGGCTGGGACACAAAAGCGGCGACGAAGTCGGGACACAAAAGTGGCGACGAGGAGTGATAGAACCTTGGACCAGCCCGCTTGCAGCAGCCAGACAGCAGCAGTCGGAGCACGCAGAAATTGCTGCCGCCCACCCACCCTTAATATAAGATTTTTGGGGGAACATATTCTGTTACGTATTTTGTGGACTTTTTTGTTGCAGAGCGTCCTCATTTATCTTGCATTTGTGTTTTGTACTAATTTACTTGTATACGCGGCGCCTAATCGGTCAGCATGGCCACTACCCCGAACCCAAACTTAATGGAAATTATTCAGTTACAGACGGCGCAAATCACCCAACTTCTACAGGCCGTGTCGCAGTTGACGACACAGGCTGCTCACCAACAACAACAGTCGTCACATCAGCAGCCCACACATGCCGCTGCACCGCTTCCGACGTTCCGCCAGTACAACGAACGTGAGGAAGAATGGCGCGACTATTTCGCACAGTTTCAAGAACTCGTCGCGGCTCATCAAATTACAGGTCAGAGAGTGAAGAACCTTTTCTTATCGATTGTGGGCCCCCAGACTTTCGTGCTATTGCAAAAACTTTTCCCTCTCGCATCTCCTCGTGATGTAGACTTTGAACAAATTGTAGATGCACTGAATGCTCATTATGAGAGAAAAGTTCTTGTAGCCGCTGCGCGGTACCGATTTTTCAGACTTAAAAAATTACCGCAGCAGTCACACCAAGAGTGGATTACGGAATTGAAGGGCTTAACCCGCCAATGTAAATTTACTTGCTCTTGTGGACTTTCGTATAGTGACGTGATGTTGAGGGATGCGATTACGCAGAATATTCAGGACCCCAGAATTAGAGCAGCAATTCTGAAACAGTCTGACCCCTCATTAGACAGTGTACTGCAGCTTATAGAAGCACATGATACTTTTGACTTAGCTGATGTAGAAATGCAAAGCCATAGTGTAAATTCAGTGCGCCGCAACGGACGCTTTCCTAGCCGTAGTTCTCAGTATAGCACTAGTGATTCTTATTTTTCTACCGGCCGTGCTGAACAGACAGTGAACAGTAGCCAGTGTAAAAGTGCGACGCAAAGGTCGCCCCGTCGTGTTAGAAACAGTAATTTGAATAACGGGCGCCAACGCTCATTTCAGAAAAATGTACGTAAATCTTGCCCCCAGTGTGTGTCTCGCCACAAGCGTGCTCATTGCCCTAGTCGCAACGCAACCTGTTATCAATGTGGCAAATCGGGACATGTGCAGTCTGTGTGTATGCAAATTAAAAACTCAAAGAACAGTAACGTTAGAAACGGTGCTTCGCAAAGTGCGAGAACAGTTCATTCTGTAAATGTTATACGGGCTGTGGAATTGAACAGTGCTTTAGTTGGTTCTCAATTACAAGAAAGTTCTTCTGCACCTATTGCAAAACTATATAGTGCACCACGTAGCAAGCGCCGACGAGCGCGTAAAACAGTGCAACGGAAAAGGGTTCGGGACAAGCAAAATGACTATGAACAGTGCATTCCTGTAGTGAAAATAGTGCCTTCCGCAACTACTAACTGTAATAGTGCCCAGTACTGTGTAGCTAGTGACAGTAGAATTGGTGTAGCTACTCAAAGTAATTTTAGTGCAGTAGCCTCGCATTGCGCGGACGCCGATCCGGCGGTAGTGTCATCTAGTGACAGTGTGGTTACTCCCCTGTGTGCCGAGTATGCGCCGCTTCCTACCGCACGCAACCCGCGCAACCGCAGAAAACAATATGTATTAGACGTTGCCCACATTCGCGCACCGGTCGTGCGCCAGAAGCACAAGCTGTTTGTTACTCTCTCTATAGAAAATAAGACTGTGCAATTTCAGCTTGATACTGGTTCCGCTGTTACATTAATTAATAACGATACTTATGAACTTCTGGGTTCGCCAAAATTGTCGCCGTCACAGCAAGTTTTAACAGCTTACACAGGTCAAAATATTCCCGTGCTAGGAACGTGTAGCCTGCCTGCCTCTTTTCAAGGTGTTACGAAAACAGTTGCTTTTGTTGTTCTTCAGGCCAAATCTACGCAGAACATTTTTGGACTAGATGCTTTTGACTTGTTTGGTTTATCAATTCAAAGAGATGTGCTTCAAATTTCGTCAATAGTGCCTCAGGATAAAATCAATGCATTGTGTGACAAATATAGTGACTTGTTTTCGCCGGAACTAGGTTGTGCAAAAGACTTCGTGGCACATGTGACTTTAAAAGAATCTGCAGTTCCAAAATTTCGTAAAGCTAGACCAGTGCCTATCGCTTTGCGTGATGCAGTTGCCGAAGAACTTAAACGTTGGCAAGATAGTGGGGTGATTTCTCCTGTTTCTGCGAGTCAGTGGGCCTCGCCTATAGTAATTATACCCAAGCCGTCAGGAAAACTTCGTCTCTGTGCGGACTTCAAATCAACAGTAAACAGTCAAACAATTGTAGACACTTATCCCCTGCCCAGACCTGAAGAACTGATGGACAAATTAGGACAGTCTCGCTTCTTTTCTAAGATTGATTTAGCAGAGGCATACTTACAGATTCCACTTGATGACGAGTCGAAAAAGTTTTTCGTCATTAATACTCACATGGGCCTTTTTCAGTTTCAACGCCTACCATTTGGCAGTTCTTCCGCCCCTGCTATTTTTCAGCGTTTCTTGGAACAGCTGACAGTTTCTGTACCGTGTTGCTCGAACTATTTAGATGACATTGTGGTATCCGGACGTACAGTTGAAGAACATTTAGCAAACCTGGAGTGCCTTTTCAAAGTTTTGACTGCAGCAGGTCTACGTTGCAATAAAGCAAAGTGTTCGTTTTTTCAAACTGAAATAGAGTACCTAGGCCATGTGATTAATGCCCAAGGAATTCATCCCTTACAGTCACATCTTAGAGCAATCAAAGACTTGCCTCCTCCTAAGAATGTGCATGAGTTGCAAGCAGTGATGGGAAAGCTTAACTATTATTTCAGATTTATTCCCAATGCCTCTCAGATTGCAGCTCCACTGCATCACTTACGTAGGAAGAATGTTCCTTTTGTATGGTCTAAAGATTGTCAGGTTGCCTTTGACAAACTAAAGTCTGCACTACTCAGTGATGCATGTTTGATTCCCTTTGACCCACAGAAGCCTGTAGTGTTAGCAGTTGACGCCTCGTCGTATGGTCTAGGCGCTGTAATCTCACATCGTATTGGATGTCACGATCGTCCTATTGCCTTTGCATCCAAGCTACTGACGCCGACGCAACAGGATTACAGTCAGATAGAAAAGGAGGCCTTAGCAATCATTTACGGCGTCGCAAAGTTTCATCATTATCTCTATGGCAGAAAATTCTATTTGTTGACAGACCACAAGCCTCTCACGTCGTTGTTCTCACCCACAAAGCCGATTCCGCCACGTACGGCACAAAAGCTTCAGCGATGGTCCTTGATATTGTCTAATTATCAGTATGAGATTTTGTACCGACCTACCACTAAACATGCTAACGCGGACACACTTTCCCGACTTCCGGTTGGCCAGGATGTATCATTTGATTCTTCAGAAATGGCATGTTGTCAGATAGACTCCAGAGATGCTTCCGCTGTCGCAGACTTTCCTTTAAACTCTCGTCGGGTTGCACAGGAAACAGCTGCGGATGCAGACTTAAGTGTGGTAGCACGTTTTGTTCGCTCAGGGTGGCCTGCCAGAGCCAAAGACATTGATCGGCCTCTGGTTCGACGTTATTTTGCACAACGTCATGCATTATCTTTAAGTCAGGGTGTACTGTTGTTGCATACCGACAACGACCAAGCAAGAGTGATTGTTCCTCGTTCCCTGCAACGAGAAGTGTTACGCCTCCTGCATCAAGGACATTGGGGCATTGTTAGGACAAAGCAATTGGCCAGACGTCATTTACCTGGGTTGGTATGGACGCTCAGATAGAGAGCATGACGTCACAGTGTACGGTTTGTGCGGAGCATCAGGCGGCTCCTCCGCAACGTTTCTCAGACTGGCCACGCCCCAAGGGACCATGGCAACGTTTACATATTGACTTTGCCGGACCTTTCTGGAATACGCGCTGGTTAATCGTTGTAGACGCTTTCAGCAAGTTTCCTTTTGTGATTGCCATGAACTCAACGACGGCGTCTAGTACAATCAGTGCCTTAACATCAGTGTTTTGCATCGAAGGCTTGCCTGAAACTATCGTCAGTGACAATGGACCTCAGTTTGTTAGTGCGGAATTTCAACAGTTTTGTCGTGTGAATGGCATTCAGCATATCACCACCGCACCTTTTCACCCTCAGTCCAATGGTGAAGCAGAACGTTTCGTTCGAACATTCAAGTCTCACATGGAGAAGATGAAAGGTCAGCACTCCAGGCAGCAAGCTCTTCAAATTTTCCTGTCTACGTATCGGTGCATGCCACGTGACGGCCCGTCTCCTGCCGAGCTGTTACACGGCCGCCGTCACCGCACTCTCCTTCACCTGCTGCAGCCTCCCACGCACCGAGTCGGTTCGTATGGCGCTACGCGTTTTCAGGTTTCCACGCCGGTGCTGTACAGGGTGTTTGCTGGAAACAAGAAGACATGGTTGCCGGGCACCATTCAACGCGTGCTTGGGCGCAATATGTTTATTGTACGTTCTTCCACAGGGTCGGAGCTGCGGCGCCACGCAAACCAATTGCGCCCGCACAGGCCGCGCGATCCTGTCTCCGGTTTCTTGATTCCAGACCCAGTTCACCGCCAGGGAGCACAGCCACATCGTTCGTCCACGGACTACGAGATCCCTATGGACGTCGACGTACATCCGACGCAGTCGTCGCCGCCGCTGTCGCCGCCGCAGATGACAGCGTCACCGAGAGGGACTCCTGGACCGTGCGGGCCCCCCCAGCTTGGGCCACGCACCTCAGAAGAAGATGACCTGCTCCCTCTGGGCGGGGGCGGGCGCCCTTCCCCAGGTTTCGGCGGGTTCCCTGGAGGATCGCAAGGCGGATGCCGGGGCGCGGACGGCGTCTCGATCCCGGCCTCAGCTACGACGCCCGTCCCACCAGTAACGCCCCCGCCCAGGCCCTCCTCCCAGTGCCGTCGCCGTGGCCCTCAGCCCTACGCCACGACGGCGCGGCGGTTTGGGGGGGAGGGGTGTGGTGTCGCACAAGTACAAAGTGCGCGCCACCTACTTTCGCCGCGCGCCGCCATGCATGCACGGCGCGGCGTTCTTCCGACGACAGCCACGAGCGCCCTCTGGTAGAACTCCGCTCGTGGCCACCTCTGAAGGACTGGTCACTTCGCACTTCGGACTGAGCTAGCAAACAGTTACGACCTTCGTAATCAGATAGGCACGATTGAAGACTTCGCTATTGTACAGGCACTAGGCAGGCCTCCAACAACTATGTATCAACATTCTGCAGTACTATGTAAAAGTTAAGTATTGTTACATTCTGTGCAATATATATCTTTCTAATTTACTCGAGTGTTTATAGTTTCTGGCTGCTCCCCTCCGTACCTGCACCAGCGTGTCGGTCTCGTTTCACTCGGCTACCGACACCTACGACGAGGCTGGGACACAAAAGCGGCGACGAAGTCGGGACACAAAAGTACCCTTATAACACTTCCCTGGGCAACGCCAGATATTACATCAGTTCTACTCGATGACTTTCCTTCAATTACAGCGTACTGTGCACTTTCTGACAGGTACTCACGAATCAAACGCACATATGTGGCGATATTACCTTATCTTGCAACTAAACATAATCAGTAAATTTAAGTCTTAACAGTGAATGTGACTTTTACAATGAATGGCATATTCAGTATTTTCAGATTTAATATCCTATGAGCACATCAACATCACTTTAAAAGGCTTCTATCTTGTGTCGTGGATGTCTCGAGTGCCATGTTTTAGAACATCTCTTCCGTCTAGCATTCTTCTGAGGTTGTATGGAAGAAAGCTTTTCCTTCTCTCTCCTATGCCAATTGGATATCAAAGGATGTGCGCTTGCTTCCCTAGAAACTAAGAAGTATGCCAGACGAAAGAGACGTCCTAAAATATGGCACTGGAGACGTCCACGACACAGGATAATAGGAAGATTTGTATAAAGTGGAACAGATTAGTAGGACGGACGAATCAAGACCGCGCTGTCCAAGAAGACGATTAGCAAGATAGAAAAAGGTGGAATCTTGGATGTAGGGAAGCAAAATTTCCCACATTCTCCTGTGCCAGTAGGATATTGTAGGATTTGCGCTTCCTATATAGCCATACTTACAAACGATTGCACAGTTGGGCATGACGTCCGCATCAGCTTATCCTACGATATCCATCTGACATAAGAGAGAATGGAAAAGCTTGCTTCCCTAGAAACTAAGAAGTTAGCTAGACGAAAGAGACGTTCTGAAATATGACACTGGATACGTGAACGACACATGATAACAGGAAAACTTGGTTAGAATGAAACATTTGAGTAGGACGGGCGAATCAAGACTCAGCTGTGGAAGAAGAGGACTAGCAAAATAGAAGAAGGTGGAAACTTGGATGTAGTGAAGCAAGCTTTCCTACTCTCTCCTTTGCCTGTTGAATATCGCAGGATATACTTACAAATGATTGCACAACTGGGCAGGACGTCCGCATCAGCACATCCTATGATATCCAAATGACATAGGAGAGAGCAGAGAAAGCTTGCTTCCCTAGAACCACAGAAGTTTGCTAGACGAAAGAGACGTTCTAAAACATGGCACGTCCGTGATACAGGGTAATAGGAAGACCCGGTTGAAATGGAACAATTGAGTAGGACAGACGAATCAAGACCGAGCTGTTCAAGAAAAGGATTAGCAAGATAGAAAAATGTGTAAACTTGGATGTAGGGAAGCAAACTTTCCTACTTTCTCCTATGCCAGTTGGATATGGCAGGATGTGCGTCTTCTGTATAGCCATACTTACAAACGATTGCACAGTTGGGAATGACGTCCGCAACAGCACATCCTGTGATATCCAACTGGCATAGGAGAGAGTAGTGAAAGCTTGCTTCCCCACAATTTGTCCATACCATTTTGAGCGTTTCTTTTCAATTGTCTCTATAATGTTTTTGGCCACTCCCATTTCTTCCGCAGTACTTGATTTCCTATTTATCTCTACTTGTAATGTCAGAATTTCGTCTCCAAAACTCCATATACATTGACTTCAATTTTTTTCTCATTTTTAAGTATGCTTATTCCAAATAACGGTGTGCAGTTGCTTAATTGTCAAATTTCCCTTTCTTATTTTGTGCCTTATCTTCTCATTGCTTCCGCCATTGTCTGAAATGATGGTCATAACTATATATATTATCGACTACACTTTACTTTCGATCCGTTGTCATCCGTTGTTCCCTACCTTCCACAACCATGTAGTCAGTCTATGTGAAGTTTACTTTAATACTCCACTGTTGATATTGCTGCTTTAGTAGCATATATCATACACTCTCTTTTTTCTAGGTGGAAATGATGTGATCGCCCATGTAATTTATAGAGAATCTACGAGGCCTTTTTTTTTAATTTGTGGGGTTATGAGGTACCCCATCCTTGGTAGTACAAGTTAGTGGAAGTACGTTGTTATTACCAAGTGTCTGATAAAAGCTGTTTTTTCCAGAGGTTGCATCCTGTTTACACATTATTAACTTTTTACTATTTAAAAAGTATTTTGTTAACAGTTAAAAAAGCTTGTCTTTACGGTGGGTATAAATTATCCCTACCCCATTGGTAAAGCACGTTACTGAAAATGTATTGGTTGTCATGGTTAAAGACTATTCTAAACATTTTTCTCCATCCTGTGTCGATGGAGTGAAACGTCGTACTGATAGAATGTTTCATATTTACAAGTTGTTTTTAAATTTTAATCGATATTGTTATCCCTGTAGTAACAACACACATCCTCTAAACGCGTGAAGTTACGTTACGTTACCTCTGCCCCACCCCCTTTTTTTATTTCGCCTTTGTTGGGCAACGTAATTTCTATTCCGTACTTAGCAAGGGCGAGTACTTCTTCACTGTCGCTCGTCCCAGGTGCAGCAGATCTTCTGATATTGAGCAACAGTCAAACCGCGATTTGTCTTTAACTTTTCTTCTGCTCGTCCATACCTTTATTTAGCCATAAACTTTTGTTGCTGCGAGAGAGGTCCTGTGCACTATGGCTGTGTGAATCACATAGTCGTCCGTATGTTCAAAATGTTCAAATGTTTGTAGAACTAACGGGACTTAACTACGGGGTCATCAGTCCCTAAGCTTACAAACTACTTATGAACTACCTAAGACTAAGGACGGCACAAATATCCATGCCCGAGGGGGGATTCGAACCCGCGACCGAAGTGGCCGTGCAGACCGTGACTGAAGCGCTTCAGTCCCCTCGGCCACCGCGGCCGGCCGTCCGTATGTGTGGTCATAGTGTAGCAACATGTGTATTGTGTTTCCCTGACGCAGCACGGATCATATTCGGGTGGGGAATACCGTCTGAAAACGATACCAGCCGGTGATAATTAATCCGCTAGGCGGATTGTATTGGGCTTTGTCTTGGCGCATTGTCAGGCGGACGTACGTGGTGCGTGTTACGCTGCCTGATTATGTTGCTGCAGCGGGCCGCGGGCTTCTCACCACATATCCATTCCCTCTGCGCACATCCATCATCTGCTTGCCGAACGTCCCGTGAGATGCGAACGAGTCGTGTGTTTCAGATGAGCGATGGTACCCAAGTCCTTGACGGTTTCCATTGGGAATATTTTTCCTTGTTGGTTGTTGGTGCTGGAAGCTCTAGTTTTGAAACTTAAATTTAGTCAAATACGTGTACTATCTATAAATGTGAATGTCTGTTCGGTGTACGTTTATCACGTCTGAACCGCAAGACATAAAGAGCTAAAAATGTGTACAGTTACTAATGTCTACCCGGGGAAGGCTTTAGCCACGGTTTTATGGCGATCGGATAGCTATTTATCTATATATTACTGTGAATGTCTGTTCGGTGTTCGCTTATCACGTCCGAACGACAAGACGCAGGGACTTAAATATTTGTACAGTTACTAATTTATACCTGAGGAATGTTTTAGGAACGGTTTTATAGCGATCTGATAGATATTTAGTAATTTGGAGAATATAACGCGAAATGCGTAACAATAATGACTCTTTGAAAATAATATTTACTCTTTCAAAATGGTTTTATCGGTTGCATTGTTGCTTGAGGGTTGGTAATGATAAAAGGGTGGAGTATATTGGGATGGAAAGTTATAGGTGTATATAAAATTATACGTGTGTGTGTGTGTGTGTGTGTTAATACTTCGCTCTGTGTGTAATTGTTGTCCGTAGTCTCCCGTTGTACACCACAGGAGTTCCATGCCGACAGCTATAAGGGGGTGGAAGATATGGTGGCTGAAAGTCGTCAGATTATTAAAAAATTCGGAATGAAGGCCAGAGATGACGTTTGCGACTCTATAGCAAGGAGGTTACATACAGCGAAACGTGATGCTACAGACCGTATCTTTGATGTATGCGTGCTACAATGTCTTCTGCTCTTTCTCTTTACGAATAAGGAAATATAAGAATAAATAAATAAAGCAGTAAAAAAGAAATTACTTTTAATACATCTCTTTAAAAAACTCGATTTGACGTTTCGCGCATTACATCAAGTGATTGATCTGTAATATTACAATAATTATTGTTGAATTTCGTGATTGAATTCTTCGAAACAAGTGCATTTTTTCCTGTGATTTCTTATTTCTTATATATCCTTTGATAAATGTAACATGTTTTTAGAAGAAAGGAGATGGACAGAGAGAGAGTGAATAGCAAAAGTACTAACTCAAGGCTCGAATAAATAAATACCCGGGCAACGCCGGGTTTTTAGCTAGTACTAAATAAATGCGATGTAGGTGTATACTGTTGTCATTCCTACTATTGATTTCTTGTTAATGTGTGAACTGCGCTGCCATTCAATCAGTTTCGTCTGTCCCAAGACAGATGAGTCTAATCTTTTTTCATCATAGAGCCTGCAACATTGAATATCTCCTAATACGACATGTTTATGAATTATATTATCTTTGAATTCTGCTAAGCTATTTTTTTTCGCTACAACTGTTTAGCCTTCCTAGCAACAATCTCAAGTGGTCTGCATAAGTTTTAATAAATTTGAATGCATTACTTACATTTCATCTCTTCTTATTACATATAGCATCTGTGACTCAATATGATAGTGTGTAGGTACATTTGTCAAAAAGTCGTTTATAATTATTTATTAGTTTAATGAGTTCATTGTTTGACAGCTCTTGCGATGCTTTATGTTTACAAAGATTTTACATTCTGCATTTCTTGTCAGAGACCAGAGAGATACACAATTTCATAACCAAGATATCACAAAATTCTGAATATAAAATGTTTGGAAACATAGTCACAGTCAAAGATAGCACAAAATTCGAAATTAAACATCTCAGACACCAGAGATACAAGCTAAGTCATAACCAAGGACACCATGAAATGCGGAACGCAAAATCTTTGTAAACATATAGCATCGTAAGAACAGTCAAACAGGAAAGTCATTAAACTAATAAATCATTAAAACCGACTTTCTGACAAATGACCCTCACATTATCATATAGAGGTACTGGTGCTATATGTAATAACAAGAGATGAAATGTAAGTAATGCATTAAAAATTATTGTAATTTCATACTTTTCGGTGCGAAAAATATTTGTGAAAAAACGTATTTAAACTTCTGCAGACCACTTGACAATGCCATGAAGGCGAAACAGCTGTAGTGAACAAATAAAACTACTTAGCAGCATTCGAGGATAATATACTTCATAAGAGAAGACCCAGAAAAAGGCAGTTAAATACGGGAATGTTTAATATAAATTCCGACAAAAATTTAGGCGCATCCTTTGTCCCTTCATAATCTTGTTATTTTGTTTATGCTGACAGCTCTAAATTGATGTTCCTCCTGTAAGAGGTAGCCGTAGTGATCGTGCCACTGAAACGTCCATAACAACCTCGGTCCTGACGTCTTTAGCGGTAATAGTAGCGGCAACTACTGTATGACACAAAATGTGCTACAGTAAAGATTTAAACAGCCATAAAACTGGGCAACTTCATGACTTAGGTATTACTTTGGGACAACAGCGTGCTGTAGTTTTTTATTCTTAACTGCTGTAACTCAGGTTATTATACAACATACACCCCGCTGTAATATGTTTTTACATAGTGCGACTATTAGTGATGAAAGTTACCAGTACAGGTATTGCACTTGTGCTAGTCACAAAGACTTTTTTCAGGTGGAAAAACGTGTTTGTAGATTTCTTGAAAACATCCTGCTACTAATATAAGAAGTTATGTGTCGACGACATTCTGCATAAGTGTAAAATTATAAAAAAACATTAGGCAGCGAAGAAAGTTTTTCCGTCGACTATAAGAGTAGCTATGTTACAGCACACACATACAGAAATAAGTATGACAGTTGAAATAGTAGTAAACAAGTCTCATTAATGAAATTAGGGATACTAGTGAACATATTAGTAAACTAGACAAAGTTTTATCTCATATTTTAACTTTTTTTTCAAATATTGCTCAGAATGTTCTGTTAAATGTACAATGACTTCGTTCTTTCGCATGTTACTGAATTTGTGAGTAGGAGTCTAATAGTTTAAAATAGTTACTTTGCTTGGAGGAAATTTTAATTGTACTTTCTTCTTACTCGATTCCGCTAAACAAAGCCATAAATAAATATAACTTTGTTGAATGCAGCTTAGTGTTTTACATTTTTATTTTGCTTCAATGAAGATCGGCCGATAATTAATAAGAATTTTAATAAAAATATAAAATTTAATCACACCAAATACGCAATTTTTGTGGCAATTTTTTTTAATTTTATTTTAAATTTGTAACGACGTCATGACTGTCTGTCAAAAACAAAAGTTAGACAAGCCCATTTTTGACACATGAATTTGATTTTGCCATGAGTCATGTCAGAATGTTTTCCTGATCTGGGTGGTTTCTTTGTGACAGTTAATATTTCATTTCTCACTACACATAAAATTTATTGGCATCCAAATTAAAATATAATGGTTATAAAATTACGAATATGTGAAAATTGAATGTAGAAGACTATGGTGTTTATGATGTATTGTTTTGTAATCTGGCTAATATACAAATTATTGCATAAGGTTTTGCCTAAATGCTATTAAGGTACGAGATTATTAGTTCAGTTCGATATGTGTATTTTTGAAAAGTGCATTTATCTCGTTAGATATTTCTCCTAGTTAAATTGTAGATAATTATATTGTTTTTTGTCTTTGTAGTTTCTCTATTTACACTATATCGTTCTGTTTTGTGTTGGTATTTTGAGTGTGTTTTTACATAATTTTGTTGCTATGTTCAGGTCAAAATCATTTTCGGTTCTTCTTGTATCAGTACATGTTTACTGGTAAATCAATTGATGTATTAATTATGGAGTGGAAGTATGAATGCTTTGGTGATAACAGGAGTTGGTGTTTTTAATGTTACTTGTAGTGGCGGGTTTTCAGTAAATGTCAAATGTATGGTGGTTTTGTGTTTGCTAACTTTGAAGTCAAGGTAATTTATTGAATCATCTGTTTCTGTTTTATGGGGAAATTTGATTTGGGATGTAGCTCATTTCTTGGATTGAATGTCTGTATTATTTCCATCAGTTATCTCTAGGATGTCATCTACATGTCAATAATAGTATATGATTTTAATAACGGTATTGCCATTTAAGACTTCAGAAATGTTTCTTCGATTGTGTTGAGTAAAATATCAGATACTGTACCAGTTACAATTTTTCCCATAGCTACTCCACCTGCTTGGGTTCATATTATTTCGTAATTGAACCAATATAATTTTATTTTGATGCTGTTTTATAAGGTCTATAATATCGTGAGTTTCTGCGATAGATGTTTTCTTGTGTTGTAAAAGATTGTAATATCAAATAAGTTTTTCATTAGGTAGAATTTATATACTTTTTGCCAATCAAGTTTTTGGTTGTGTCTTTATTTTTGTAAGTATATAGTTTTATTAGACTACTGTTTAGTATTTTACTTACCGAGTATTAACACACTTTTGCCTCAGTTCACTATGGGAGAAATACTTATGTATTTTTGGTTGAGCACATAGCATTTTCATATATGGGTTCATTACCATATATGTCCTCTTCTCATAGTAAGGTAAGGTAAAGCAGTCAACAATCCAAAGATTGGTTTGAACACCACAGTGCTTTACTAGGCATGGTCCTGTTTGGAGGTGGTATGCCGTTGCCTTCCTCCGACCTTCGAACTGACTTACCCAGCCAGTTATAGGGGGACCTACAGTTTAACGTGGGTTCCGAACCACGGTGCTACTCGGTATTTTTCACATGAGCAATACTGACAGAGGTGAAAGAAGTGGAAAGTGACAGATAAAAATCCCAGGACCTGGCGGGGATCGAACCCGGGACCTTTGGATTTTGTAGTCTGGCACTCTACCACTGTGCAACCGAGGCGCCTTCTCATAGTATGATATACAGTATTCAACCTTTCCTTAACACCGATTTAGGGTGCAAATGCTAACGCAGGCGATGTCAAAATCTTAGTGTCCGTCTTTCCCTCCCTATCTATAACGTTATCAATGTCAGTAGTCTGTGTGAAACCATACTCCGTGTTCCTGACACACTCTACTTGTACGCAGATTAATCATGTAACCAGGGCGAACATTCCTTGTGTGTTAGCTGGGTTACTGGTGAGCGCTTATAATGCAATCAACAGAGAGAACTTGCAAACTCATGTTGGTAAGCTGACAAGGCAAACTAAAAATCCAACTAAAGTTTAAAATGTAGCATACGATATTTGCACCCAAATTTGTTTTTGAAAGAAATAGAAGTGGAGAAATTATAAAACATTTGTCTCTGTGTTATTATAAAAATCGTTAGAAATAGTGATTAAGGACCTCAACTGTGTATAAGAATCTTAGAAATGGAACATTCCCATAGAAACATTGAGTTTGCAGTAGATAGAACGGTTCTCCAATGTAAAGAGCTGAGTGAAGATGCTGTCGTTAACGGAAAGCACAATATTCTCCAGTACAGAAAAGATGTCGTTCCAGCAGTCGTTGTGTCAACTGAAGAAACTGAAATGCAGAAAGAGAGGCGCGTAGAAAGGGCCATGAATGTTGTGAATATCGTGAAAAGGATGAATGGCGACGCGAAAAGACGGCCACCTTCATTATAACTTCCGAGTCACCTTTTTTTTTTTTTTTTTTTACAATCTGTTGAGGCGTTTTTACACTATCTTAAATTACAACCACATTCATTGTGAACAGGAAAACACCGACAATGTGTGTTGCTTGTTATTGCAAATTGCACGTATTCAAAGGAGTGTGCCTATGAGCAAATGCATAGTCTGAACCCTGTGGAACGTCGAATATTGAGAACGGTGGCGTTAAAGATGCTTCGCATTGGGTTTAATACCGTCAGTAGTTGTGTAACCAATTAGCTCTTAGGGAGAGACGGATGCACTGTCTGCCGATAAATTTCGCGTTTCTCAAGAGGGACACTATGTCAGTAAATACATATCTTGTCCCTAAAATTCATCATATTTTCTATATTACCCCCAGAAAATAGTCACGTGGTGTACGATTAAAGACATCTTCCCTATATGAATCCATAGCTTTCTGTGTCTGGCGTCCAGGTCAAAGCAACTGTCGACTAGTTGATACCATACACATAATGACTTTAAGTCTTATCGATATTTAGGGTGTAGTACCTAACTCGGTAAAAACGGGATCCTTATAGAGTCACTCTACAGCTTATAGATGGTGTAGAACAAACACCACATCATACATATACGAGGGTTGGAACTTAAATAGTGGCAACTATTTATTCACAGCCGATACAAAAGTGTTACATGTTTGCACCTGTTACTGTCTTCAGAGTAGTCACCAGCGTTGTGTAGAACCCATTGTCAGCGATGTGGAAGGCGTAGAATAACGTTAGCAGAGGCTGTTCTGTTGATGATGCGACTGGAGCAGTCTACTGGTTGTCGAATCTCTGGAACAGTTCTGAAGCGGATGCCACGAAGTGGTTCCTCCATCTTAGGTATCAAATAAACGTCACAAGGACTTACAAGGAAAGTACTTGGGCTCGAACAAACATATATACACCAAAATCGTATGAGAGATAATTTAAAGATCCCTTTTTACACCAGTGATACTCCCGCATCTGCAAAACTCTGCAGTCGTCCGTTAGAGGCCTCTGCGTGTGGCTTGTCACATTACACTTTGACCTGTCGGTTCGCCAGTAGGGACGGTGCAGTGTGCCTCCGAAGCCGCGTTTTGTGACGTTATTTGTGTGGTGAAGCGTCAGATGGGGCGACGATTGGTAATCAATCCTGCTAATGTATTGCGATCGGTTAAGATGAAGTGTTTTTTTTTTTTTTTTTTTTTTTTTTTTTTTTTTTTTTTTTTTTTTTTTTAAGCCTATGGGACTCAACTACTGGGCTATCAGTCCCTAAACTTACAAACTACTTATGAACTACTTACTAACTAGGACGGCACAAATATCCATGCCCGAGGAGGGATTCGAACCCCCGACCGTAGTGACCGTGCAGACCGTGACTGAAGCGCCTCAGTCCCCTCGGCCACCGCGGCCGGCGAGATGAAGTTACGAAGATCCCTTATTCGTGAAGGTGGTATTAGTGTAGAAGATGAATCATTCGCATGCTTTCTCGTATCTGTTACAGTACAGAAATATGAGCATATGTTATATATTGTTGTAACACTAACACATAATGATGATAATAGGGATGATAATGACGAATAACTCATTGCAAGCGGTAGTGCTACGGTAAGTGCGGGAAGAGGCGATGGAAGCAGTGGCATTAAATACCAACAGTCTTCCGAGAATAAGGTTAAAGTTGCAAACTATCATTACGGCTTTTGATGACAGTGCGCTGGAGGACATGTACGATGATTATTTCATAAGTTATGTGCATTACGTACGGCGTCTACAATTACATCTACAGTGCTATCTAGAGCATGATTGCAAAGTTTTGCATAAAAACGACACTCGCCAGCACATTGAGGTGTACGTAGAGATCCTGTAAGCAAACGTTCATACAGATATGTTTGTTCGAGCCCATGAACTTTCCTTCTTAGATCCGGGGAGTATGGTGGATGGTACGGAACTTCCCAGTCCTATCGACCGAAAAGAGCAGCCGCAGCTTGCGGTGTATGCGCCCGCGCATTGTCGTGCAAAATGATGGGTGGGTTGCGCAGAAAGTGTTGCCGCTTCTTTCGCAAGCCCTGGTTGCATGAGATGCTACAAAAACGAGCAGTAATATTGTGCATTGACGGTCTGCCGTGGAGGAACGAAATGCGTTAGGATAACACCATCATAGTCGTACACGAGAATCACCATAACTTTCACCATAATAGGGCTCTGACGCACTTTTGACTTTCGCGGCGACCCATAATGACGCCATTCGTTTGATTGGCGTTTTAGTTTTGGCTCGTACGATGTGGCCCATGTGTCATCCAGTGTTACGATACGGCGTAAGAAAGCCTCTCCTTCAAGTTCATAGCGCTCCAAGTCTGAGCAGCGTCGCAACGCATCTATTTCTGAATTTCCGACCCGTCGTGATTCATTTTTTCTCATACCCAGTCGTTCCTTCAGGATGCGAAGCACAGTCGTATGCGCTAATCCGGTTTCGTGGGCGAGCTCACGAATCGTCTGGCATCGATCACTGTCCACTGATGCGGTAACAGTATGCACTTATTCTTCAGAGACGTTAGGACGACCTGCCCGATGCATGTCTTCCACAGTTTGCCGACCTTAGATGAAGGCTTTTACCCAATGTGGCATTGTTGTGTACGGCCATGCCGATTCCCCACACGCCTCTTGAAGACCTTGATGACACTGTCCTGCTGGACCTCTGCCACATTCAATCTTGATCCAGCTCCGTTGTTCCTGTTTCGAAAACGTGCTGACACCATTACGTTAGACCGCTTGCTCACAAGTCACTGTGTTTCCCTCGATTATGCCCACGCCAGTGACGTGGCAAGTCCCTTTCCTCGATGTGCAACAACGTGTGCTATCAGCGACAATAGTAGATTCCATTGCATAGTGTCTCCACAGCAGTGTTTCCAATATTTAAGTTCCAACCGTCTTACATATATACATTGTCGGGAAAAAAAGTATACCTAGAAAGGACAACAACGATTTTGATATGATGTCACCTGCTTGATAGTATATGTAGTGATGATGGTTTCAACGTCATCCGCCAACAGATACGGTAGTGCCATACAGCCGGGTGCCACGGATAGACACTCTTGTTTCCTACAGTCAACTGTGTGAGTTTTAAAGGAGTCAAATGTTTGCCTTCCCAACAGCGATATAGTCCTATCGGAGGGCTGCCACACAAGTGGGACTTGTTGCAGCAGTGTGCAATGATGATGGTTGCCTCATACCTGTAGACAAAGTACTGGACGTCCATGCACCACAGACGTCCGTCAAGATCGTCGTATGGTAAAGGGCAGCAGTGGCAGATCGTACAGATACCACAGCACGGATAAGAGGGTAAGTCAACCCATAAGTCTCAATAGGAATTGTAGACCGTCTTCCATTCACGCCACAGCATCGACGTGCACAGCTCGATTGATGCTATCTGAGGATCACTTGAAGACGAAATGGCGGGCCATAGTATTCAGCGATGAAAGCAGATTCAGCCTGCAAGCAAGAGACGGTTGTTTGCGCCTATGACGTAGACTTGGCTAATCCTGTCTCGTAGAGTGAATTCAACCAAACCACAAAACCTTCATTGCAGGCCTTATGGTATGGGATGCGATAAGCTACAACTCTCGTTACCTTTGGTGTTCGGGGATGGAATGTTCAAACGTTTGTGAACTTCAGCAAATAATTCAGTTCCCTGGGACAACATTGTCTCCAAAGGTATTAAATATAAGGAGAGGCATCGAATTAAAATTTTGCTGTGGCAGGGTTCGAACCCCAGCCACTGCAAAAATTTTAATTCAGTGCCTCTCCTTATATTTAATACATTTGTAAACCTGTTGGACCACACTAATGTGGTCATCAGTCCCTAGACTAACAAACTATTTAAACTAACTTACACCAAGGACAACACACACACATACGCCCGATGGAGGACGATGGCGATCAGCCACATACTCTCCAGCGAGGTGCCTTAGAACTCTCGGCCACTCCACCGCGGCTGTTGTGTATGGAACGCTGGCCAGCACGCTAGCTGACGCAACACAACCTAGAGACCAGGCCTACGAGAAAGACAGGCCGCGGCGCGCACGTCATATCACGTGATCAAGCGAGGCCTGTACCGGCACGATCGCTAGAAGGTTGGCTGCCTGCTGGGGCACAGCCCACTGTCTCATAGCGGCTAGCCAATCCACTAACGATCGCGCTGGCACAGGTCTCACTTAATCACGTGATATGACGTGCGCGCCGCGGCCTGTCTTTCTCATAGGCCTCTACCTGGAGGCCACCTGGGGACAAGGCCTCACAACAGCCCGTGCGACGTCATACTGACCAGGCCACAGCCGCCAGCTGAATGGCTGGTCGCTGAGGCATGCCCACTGCCATTCAGCTGATGGCCGCGGCCTGGTCAGTGTGACGTAGCACAGGCAGTTGTGAAGCTTTATCTCTAGGTGGTAATGGCTGACGCCGGCCGCTACGAGGCGGCCAGCCAGTTAGCCACCGTTCATGGCCTCGGAGTGACGTGGCACGGTCTGTTATGAGGCCTTGTCTTCTAGGCGGTGTTGATAGAATCCGCCACCTTTAGATTCATAGTGTGACAATCTACCTCTGTGATACCGAGCCACACACCAAAGTTACGTTTTCATATTCAAAATCACTTTCACATTTAAACAGGTTAGTATCAGAAACTACGCTAATCACATTTTCAAGTCATGATATGGGTATTTCAATGTGATAACCTGCCTTTTACTAAGAATATTGCAACATAGGCTTACACTGTGGAACAGAAATTCGATTGTGTATCACAGAGTGAGGATTGATTAATTAGGGGTGAGGGATAAAAGAGTTAACTTTGATGATGAAATAACTATGGTGTAGCGTCATGTCTGATTTGGCACAGTGTAGTCCTACAAAAGCAGCAATCATTCTGATAAAGAGTTGATATTGCCGAAAGAAGGGAACATCAAGGGGCTGGCAATATTTTGTTTCTTTCGGTGACCATACATTCAGCATAACATATTTGTTTGGAAAACTTGTCTCTACAAAGATACGATATATATGACCTGACAAGCAACATACAGCAATAGGCTCTTTTCACTTGAAGCTAGCAAGTGCGATATTTTAAATGGAAATGAAAGTGGCCATTACAGTGGACTGTTATTCTAAGCGTGGTTTCGTGGGGTTGCGGGCGTTTGAGGTCGAAGGAAGATTAGAGTTTAACGTCTCGTCGACATCGTTCTCGTCGACATCGTCGTCGTTAGAGACGGCCAGGGCCCTTGCCAGTACTCTTTATTTGTGGGTGTGTGCAACGAAACAGCATCGCTAGGATGGGAAAGTTTTGCAACGATCCATGTTTACACGGGGCGCTGAACTTTGCGACTCCCTACAATGTGCTCTGTGTTCTCACTTGAGCTTCATTGTTTCTTTAGTTTCCAAAATTCAAATTTTTGTGTAGCTTATGGGACTTAACTACGCGGTCATCAGTCCCTAAACTTACAAACTACTTATGAACTAGCTAATACTAAGGACAGCACAAATATCCATGCCCGAGGGGGATTCGAACCCCCGACCGTAGTGGCCGTGCAGACCGTGACTGGAGCGCCTCAGTCCCCTAGACCACCGCGGCCGGCTTTCCAAAATTATTCGTAAAAACAGAAGCGTAGCATTACACTGCACAGGCACTCGTCACAATAAATAATGCAGTGCAGTAGACTCCAATGAAGGAGCGACTTGTATCAGTGTGTCTCAGAAACGGTCATGACTACCGATTTCATAGCTATAATTCAAACTAATGACTAGTTACATACAATACATGCAGAAATTTAGAGGTGTCCACTATATCGTTTAATAACATGTAATTCATGTTAACCGTCGCCAGTTTTATCTCGTCTGTCTCAAACACGTGTTTGGCATGAAAACAGTGACCGACCACGATATTCGCCGATAGAAGTTCGGGAAACCGGTTATAAATCAAACAAGGCAATCCGTTTCGTTGTCTCACGCGTGTGATACATGATCCGCTACGATTGCCCAGTGCTGAAATGCTGTCGGTAGCCAAAATCAAAGCGACATCTGTACCGGTTGCTAACAAATACTTAGCAGATAGTGCCAATTCGGATGTATGCAATTACGAATCGAAGGTGTAATTACTGCAAGAAAAACGTTGTATGCAGAGGCGCACATCTTATGGTCCTCACCTTCTTGTTGTACAGTTTAATGGCATTTCGTTAGTAACATAAAAAATATTTAAGGTTTGTTTTCTTTCTAGGTGACACAAACATTGCTATAATTGGCGAATTCAGTGTAGTATGAGAATGATTGGTTCGTGAAATATACGTGGATCTTAATAAATGATTCCTAGGCAATACTTTGTCATCAAACTTTGAAAAGACACAGTATATACAATTTGGAATTAGTTAAGGGTTGAGAAAGTTAAATTGTTGATATTTTAAGTTGGTAATGAATCCAGTTGGAAGCAGCACACTACCGAACTGGTGAAGTGCATAAATAAATATTTATTTGCAAAACATAAAAGATATAAAAATAAGATAGCTTGCACACTTCCCGCACGTCATTCGCTAGTATTTTTGGGGGCAGCTACATCATTTCAAGGTGAAATTTTCCGAGTCCAATTGGGTGTAAAAGAAATTAGCTCTTCAGAGGCTACTTCAAGAAACTGGATATGCTGACTATACAGGTTCCACCGCAAATATTGCGGAAACGAAAGTGCGATTGATGTGCGGTTTTCACAGAATGAATTGGTAGTCAGTGGGTTCCAGTCCTCCCTCGGCCATGGGTGTTTGTGTGTCTGTGTTGTTCACGGGATACGTTAGGTTAGGTAGTTTGTAAATTTAGGCAGCGATGACCACTGCCGTTAGATCCCATAACTTTACAAACATTTTAACATAAAAAAAATAAAAAAATAAACCAATGTATTCTTTTTTCTTATTTTATTTCTGTATAGTGTTGGTGACCAGAAAATTAAGTCGACATAAATTTTAGTTTATTCTCCTGTATTGATTAGTCTCAGTCCCTCTCCCACCCCCTGCTCAGCAACGACCTGAACGACAGAAATTTGAACATAACTGCTGTCAACCTTTGCAGCGTATTATTTTGCGACGCTGCTGTCCTCATTACAGCACGACGCAATGAAAATATTTCTTCTTTAGCTGTTACTTTGACGATGTGTTGTACCTCTAACTGACGGAAATTACTTATTCATTTCATGGAACTTTTATACAACACGAGATTGGTCTATAAGTCAATACATCCTCATACACCATGAAACTGTTAAAAAATGTTCAAATGTTTGTAATTCTATGGGACCAAACTAAATGGTCATCAGTCCCTAGACCTACAAACTACTTAAACTAAGGTAAACTAACCTAAAGACAAAACACACGTCCATACCCGAGGGAGGATTCGAACCTCAGACGCGGGAAGCGGCGCGATCCGTACCTTGGCGTCCCAGACCGCTCGGCTACTCCCGCGCTGCATGTAACAGTTATGTTTCATCGTAATTATTCTTTGCATTGCCATACTATAGTATTTATGACAGTGCAAAAAATACTTCTAATGTGAATACAAACAGAGACGTCTGCTGCCGATCGTGTATTATCGGCAGTCTTCAATGTTGCTTGCTAGAAATAGGCTAGGAGCCGCGCTCACGTTGTGCCGCAACGAGACATTCGTGCCAGTGGCCAGCTCACGTTCACAGGATCAGTTCCATGTCCGTATAAGTCAGGGTAGTCAAAAGATACGACCGTTTTTGTAAGACGCACAAACTCACTCATCGAAACCTATTTGATACTTACATTAAAATCTAATCTTCCTTCGTATGTGGTACTTACTGCTGACATAAAATTAGGTAAGAAACAATGTTTCCCAGAACAAGTAAACGAAAAATTTCTGATTGTGTTAATTAGTAATGGTTGTTGTGATCTTCAGTCCAGAGACTGGTTTGATGCAGCTCTCCACAATACCCTATCCTGAGCAAGCCTCTTCATCTCCACATAAGAAAGGCAACCTACATCTGTCTGAATCTGCTTACTGTATCCATCTCTTGGTCTTCCTCTGCGGTTTTTACCCCACACACTTCCCTCCAATGCTAAATTCAAAATTCCTTGATATCTAAGAATGTGTCCTACCAAACTATCCCTTCTTTTAGTCAAGGTATGCCAGAAAATTTTTTTTCTCCCCAATTCTGTTCAGTAACTCCTCATTAGTTACGCGATTCACCCACCTAATCTTCAGCATTCTTCTGTAGCACCACATCTCAATAGCCTCAATCCTCTTCCTGTCCGCACTGTTTATCGTCCATGTTTCACTCCCATACAAGGCAACACTCTATACAAATGCCTTCAGAAAGGACTTCCTTAGGCTTAAATCAATATTCGATGTCAACAAATTGCTCTTTTTGAAGAATGCTTTACTACCCATTGCCATTCTGAATTTTATATCCTCTGTACTGCGACCATCATTTGTTATTTTACTGCCCAAGTAACAAAAATGATCTACCTCCTTTATTGCTTCGTTACCAAATCTAATTCCTTCAGCATCACCTGATTTTCTGAGACTGCACTCCATTACCCTAGTTTTGCTCTTGTTAATGTTCATCTTATATGCGCCTTTCAGCACACTGTCCATTCCGTTCAATTGCTCTTCCAGGTCCTCTGCTGTATCTGACAGAATTACTATGTCGTCGGCAAAACGCAATGTTTTTAATTTAATTTTTTCCCCTGAACTTTAATTCCTTCTCCAAATTTCTCCTTGCTTTCCTTTATAGCTTGCTCAATGTTCAAATTGAATAACATTGGAGAAAGACTACAAACCTGTCTTACTCCCTTTCCAATCACTGCATCGCTTTCATGCCCTTCAACTCTGACAACCGCTGTCTGGTTTTTGTACAAGTTATAAATAACCTTACGTTCCCTATATTTTACTCCTGCTAGATTCAGGACTTGAAAGAGTTTATTCCAATCAAATTGTCAAAAGTCTTCTCCAATTCTACAAAAGCTAGAAATGTAGGTTTGCATTTTCTGAATCTACCTTTTAGGATAAGCCGTAAAGTGAGTATTGCCTCCCGTATTCCTACATTTCTCCTGAACCCAAACTGATCTTCCCCGAGGTCGCCTTCTACCAGCTTTTCCATCCTTCTGTAAATAACTCGTGTTAATATTTTGCAACCATGACTTATTAAACTGATGGCTCTGTAGTTTTCACACCTGTCTACACCTGCTTTCTTTGGAATGGGGATTATTACATTTTTCTTAAAGTCTGTGGGTACTTTACCTGTCTTATACATCTTACACACCAGGTGAAACAATTTTGTCATGGCAATTAGTAATTATATGACCATATTTTTGTTTCTATTAAAAACTTTTATTGTAATCGTAAACTGTCAAAAGCACTACTGCAGGGATTCTGATCTGGTTTTCAACAGTAGGTAATGTGATTTACAAGGAAGGCTTGCGTGTATAGTTTACAAATATTGCGTGATAATTGGCTGAGATTATTGCTAAATTTAAAGGACTTTAAGTGCAAGAACGCATCTCTTCAACCAAAAACCACCCTGCCCCTCCCCCCACCACGAAAAAATCTGTAACTTACCTTGGTTTTACTGTACACATCTGAGGTTACTGGTAGTCGTAATCAAAAGACAATCAACGTGAAGGTAACCGACTGTGCGGATCACAGCGCAGGAATGAAGCCAACGTATCTGGAGTATACTATAGACACACACACACACACACACACACACACACACACTCACACACACACACACACACACACACGAGAGAGAGAGAGAGAGAGAGAGAGAGAGAGGGTACTTAGCCTCACACCCCTGCCAATATCTTCACGTTGGTCAGCCATTCATTTTCAGTCCACTGCGATTTATTATATTTACATTAAAATTACTGGAACCCTTTCAAATCTCCAGTACTGACTTCATCCACAAAGGTTTTTTTTTTTTTTTTTTTTTTTTTTTTTTTTTTTTTTTTTTTTTTTTAAGAAAAAACTTCCCCGAGATACGTAGTAACACCACGGTGGAGTGGCCGAGCGTTCTAAAGCACCTTGCTGCTCGCCGTCGGAGGTTCGAGTCCTCCCCCGGACATGGTGTGTGTGTGTGTGTGTGCCGGCCGCGGTGGCCGAGGGGATTGAGGCGCTCCAGTCACGGTCTGCACGGCCACTACGGTCGGGGGTTCGAATCCCCCCTAGGGCATGGATATTTGTGCCGTCCTTAGTTGTAAGTAGTTCATAAGTAGTTTGTAAGTTTAGGGACTGATAACCACGTAGTTAAGTCCCATAGACTTTACAAACATTTGAACATTTTGTGTGTGTGTGTGTGTGTGTTTTCGTTATCATAAGTTATATTAACTTAGTTTAAGTACTTTGCAAGACTACGGACTGCCGCGATGGAGTAGCCGAGCGGTCTGAAGCACCACGCTGCGGAGCGCGCGGTTGCTCGCCGTCGGAGGTTCGAGTCCTCCCTGGGGCATGGGTGTGTGTGTTTGTCCATAGGTTAGTTTAACTAGGTTTAAGTAGTTTGTAAGCTACGGACTGATGACCACGCAGTTTGGTCCGATAGATTTACAGACATTTGAACATTTTGAAGTTCGGACTGATGACTCACGTAGTTAAGTCCCTAGCCGGCCGTGGTGACCGAGCGTACTGCGGCGCGCCAGTCACGGTCTGCACGGCGACTACGGTTGGGGGTTCGAACCCCCCTCGGACATGGATATTTGTGCCGTCCTTAGTATTAGGTAGTTGATAAGTAGTTTGTAAGTTTAGGGACTGATGACCCCGTAGTTAAGTCCCATAAGCACTACAAACATTTGAACATTTATAGTTAAGTCCCTATACCTACAGACATTTGACAATGCCGGAACACTGTTCCGACGGAAATTAAGCCCCGACTGAGCAACAACGAAGTGAATCCCTTGCAGTTGAAAAATAGCACAGTATGTTAATATAACTCCAAAATTAATCAATTAAATGAAAATAACCATTGCGAATGCAGAATTACACAAAAAATTTAATCTGAAAAAACATGTGGTGGTGATATAGTGAGTTAGGCTCTCGACACCAATGTCTGTAGCGCCCACTTGAAACTGAATCATCCTTCAAAGTCTTAGAATTTTCGGGACTGGCATCTTACCAGTATCGATGTCAATAAGGAAAAAAAATTTGAAAATGTTCATATGTTTGTTAAGCTTATGGGACTTAACTACGGGGTCATCAGTCCCTAATCTTACAAAATACTTATCTTATACTAAAGACGGCACAAATATCCATGCCCGAGGGGGATTCGAACCCCCGACCGTAGTGGCCGTGCAGACCGTGACTGGAGCGCCTCAGTCTCCTCGGCCACCGCGGCCGGCAGTGAATAAGAGGCACAAATTGGCCTGATTCTTGATTCATAACGTGGATGAGCTGTTTACTGCGTATACGTTATAAAGCCGCACCGAATGGCCGTGTGGTGTTAGGCGTCATGCTACGGACTGGGGGGTCATTCCCCCCGGAGGTTCGCGTCCTTCACCGGTCATGTTTGTGCGTGTTGTCTTTAGTGTAGCCACATTATCAGCAAGGCTGTGTTAGCTGAACTGTTTGCCGGGCGCCTCGTCTGAGGTCTCAACGTCCACTGTAATTTAAAAAAAATCGCACTGACGCGTTTTACGGCCCACTTTAGATTTGTAGTTTTATAATTTTTTGCACACATTTCGGACAACGATAATAATGTAAATAAAAAAAATTGTAGTGATATGATTACGACATATCTATGCACCCGACACGTAACCCTTTTAGGAAAAAAAGGAGAAAAAAAATCGCACTGACGTGTTTTAGGGCCCATTTTTGATTTTTCTGTAGTTTTATAATTTTTTCCAAATAATTTGGATAAAAATATAAAATTATAAGTATTTTAAAATTAAAATGTATTACTTTATATATTTAATTCGATACTATTTATACCATTTATATTTTTCAATTTTTACCAGGCAATTTTTATTTTCATAATTTCTTTACTCAAATTTTTCTTAACCCATTCGCAACATTCTCATTTGTAGTTCATTTACTTGATCTATTATGAAAAACTTTTACATTGGCATATTTATTTTCTACCTACTGTTTAAATTATTATTATTTTTTTTAATTTCAAAGAGCCGGCCGCGGTGGCCGAGGGGACTGAGGTGCTTCAGTCACGGTCTGCACGGCCACTACGGTCGGGGGTTTGAATCCCCCCTCGGGCATGGATATTTGTGCCGTCCTAGTTCGTAAGTAGTTCAAAGAGGATCGTCATGCACCCCGCTGCCTTAAGACTCCGTCAAACAGAGGCGGGCAGCAGAGACAGCGCGGGCACCACTCGACGTTCCAGCTGTCGACGGGCGCTTGTTGTGTGTGAGCGAGCCTCGGAGCGTATAAACGTCAACAGTAGTTCAGACGACGATGAATTTCTACTTCTCATTTCGAATGCTTCAAAGAAGGGAAGAAAATAGGTCCATCAAATTCATACGAAACGAAAAGAATAATACGGTGAATTCATTGTCTTTGCAAAAAGCATTGGTCATGTGAAGACTGTTTTTCCAATTATTTTCAAATGTCTCGCTAACTGCATTGGCAAGCTAGATAGAAATCATGTACTGTTAGCCGCGGTACAATAATCCTCCCTAGGGCATGGGTGTTTGTGTTGTCCGTAGCATACGTTATTTTAAGCTACTGTAAGTAGTTTGTAAGTTTATGGATTAATGAGCACCGTAGTTAAGACCCTTAAATTTACAATCATCATCATCATCATCATCATCATCATCATGACAGATAAAATATGGAAGAAAGGAGTGGCTCAAGTTATTATTACAATAAAAAAATGCAGCTGTCTCGCTTTTTTTTCTGTATTCTTCGTCAACTCGCTTTTGCGACTTGCTCATTTTGTAGATCACCCTTTCTTTTTTTCTGTATTCTTCGTCAACTCGCTTTTGCGATTTGCTGATTTTATCGATCACCCTTTCTTTTTTTCTGTATTCTTCGTCAACTCGCTTTTGTGACTGGCTAATTTCATCAAGCAGTTTTTCTTGACTCTTGTAGTTCTCGTAACTTCTTAGTTTGTCCACTTGAGATTTTATTCGTTTTTGTTCTTTTTCTTTGTAATCTTCATCGGTTTCTAGCTTTCTTTTTCTATTTTCATTTTCTCTTGATCGGAATTCAATGTCTTCACGCTCGTTTCTCATCAAACATTTTTTTTTTTTATTTCTGGTCTCGACAGATTTCTTTTTACCTTTCATTTTTACCCTTATTTGTGCAATTAAAAATGTGTAAACGGCTGTATCCGCAATTTCTCTGATCGGCTATTCGAAGCGAAGCCAAAATCGATACACGCGATAGGCGCCAAGTCCCTGAGAATGGTAGACTCGAGATAGCACACAGATTTTCGGCAGAGCAGCAGACTGAGACAAGACAATCACAGAGACAAGAACAACGACAGAAGACTACAAGCACATACAACCCACAAGAACAACGAACGCCAACAACCGGTAGGTTAGACACGTAGTATTAGCGCAAGCAGGTCTTGATAGATTTCCTTGTACCCTTCATTTTCACCCTTATATGTATAATTACAAATACGGAAAGTGCTGTATCCGCGATTCCTCAGGTCGGCTAGTCGGAGCGCAACCGAAATTGATGCACGCGAAAGCCACCAGGCCCCTGCGAACGGTACGCTCGAGATAGCACACAGATTTTGGTCACAATAACAGACTGCGACAGTGCGACTAGACAACCACACAGACAAGTACAACGACGGAAGACTATAGCACTAACAACCCACAAGAACGAACAATGGAACAACGATAGCTTAGACACGTAGTATTAGTTCAAGCGATACACAAGAGATATGTTTCCAGTGTGGGCGCGAGCACAGAACTAACAATGGCAAGAGTCTGACAAAAGAGTCACGAAAGTCCAATAGATTTTATGCAACTTCGCTATGCAGCGCTGCCTAGCGGGTATTGAAAATATAATCCGGAAATATCTCATATTGATTTGCAGAGGACAGTGAGATGTAAATGAATAATGTTACGAATAAGAAGAGCTGTTTTACAATGGTTAGTGATTGTTTCATACATGGAAGCAAATTTTTTATCACTCGTAGTATATTTCAGAACTTCGACTTTTAATAAGAATCGAAAAATTACAACAGTATAAAAACAATGTCTGAACGTTTCCGATTGGAAACTTCTCAGTTGAAGCTACTGTTACTTAATTTTACCAAAACATATATTGGCGGGTGTATTGAAATATTTTTGGGGTTATCCTACCTCCCAGTTTAAGTACGTAAACGCGTAGTTCCAAATAATTGTGACCGTCTAGGTTCTTCCGAGAAACCGTTCACATTGTCACTTTGAAATTGCATGTGGTCTGGAATTCGAGGGCTGGTCGTTAATAGAGCAACAGCCGCGGCGGAGCGGCAGAGCGCACTGAGGCGCTATGCTACGATGCGCGAGGCCGTTCCCCGTCGGGGGTTCGAATCCCCCCTTGGGCATGGATGTTTGTGGCGTCTTTAGTATAAGGTACTTCATAAGTAATTTGTAAGTTTAGGGACTGATGACCCCGCAGTCCCTTAAGCTTGACAAACATTTGAACATTTGAATAAAGCAACACACTTTATACTCAGAACACGTTTATTGCTAACGCAAGCATACACTAAGACTGCCTCCTGATCGAGTGTTCCACTTTTTAAACATATAAGTAATTTTCTGGAACTTACAAGTACATCAAACATAAGAAACATGTAGAACATTCTAGAAATAGCAAATAGAAACAATTTTTTTCTGCCCATGGTGGGATTTGAACTGGGGACAGAAAGCTTAGCGATCTGCGAATGCTAATCAGTGCACCACGCGTTCCGTCTGAAGTCTCGCCGACATATTGACAGCCAAAATTCCCGAAGATATTCATTCTGATACAATTGAAAACAGTAGACTGGCAGGGCGAAATTAAAATAGGTGAACACAAAATAAGCAGTCTCGCATAAGCGGATGACTTAGTTGTAATGGCCGATTCAATCGAAAGGTTGCAAACTAATATTTCAGAGCTCGATCAGAGGTGCAAGGATTATGATATGAAGATCAGAATCTCCAAAACGAAAGTAATGTCAGTGGGAAAGAGATTTAAACAGATTGAGTGCCAAATAGGAGGAACAAAGCTAGAACAGGTAGACAGTTTCAAGTACCTGGGATGTATTTTCTCACAGGATGGCAACATAGTGAAAGAACTGGAATCGAGGTGCAGCAAAGCTAATGCAGTGAGTGCTCAGCTAAGATCTACTCTCTTCTGCAAGAAGGAAGTAAGTACCAAGACTAAGCTAGCAGTGCACCGCTCTATCTTTCGACCAACTTTATTGTATGGGAGTGAAAGTTGGGTGGATACAGGTTACCTTATTCATAAGGTAGAGGTTACAGATATGAAAGTAGCAAGAATAGATGGGAACAATGGCAGGATGGTGTCCATAATGAGGAAATCAAGGAAAAACTGGGTATGAACACCATAGATGAAGCAGTTAGAGCGAACATACTGAGATGGTGGGGTCATGTTACACGCATGGGAGAAGCAAGGTTACCTAAGAGACTCATGAGCTCGGCAGCGGAGGGTAAGAGGAGTCGAGGTATACCAAGAAGAAAGTACTTAGATTCGGTGCAGAATGATTTTGAAGTAAAAGGCATAACGTCTGACGAGGCATCAATGTTAAATAGGGGATCATGGAGGAATTTTATTACAGGTACTATCCTCCAGACTGAACGCTGAAAGGCATAATCAGTCTCTAATGATGATGATGATGACAATTAAGGAAAACATGGTAGTTTCATGCAAGGCAGCGGAGCAAGGACGAGGCGAAAAGGACGTTTATAAGGAGATGTAATACGTAGTCTCCGCCAATGTAAGAATCGCGTTTAGATTTGAATATAACAAAAACCCGGAATCCGCTAAAAATTAAAGGAACACTCGTGAAATACTGCTCCGAGCACACAGATATAATCATAATGAATACGTTTTGAACAAATCAGGTTGTAAATCATTTCTGATCTTAAAACGTTTATGCAAGATACGATTACGGCTCTGCTATTGTGAGTCGCACGCATTACACTGCACTATCATTTTGTTATTATAGACTGACATTAACATGAGTCGTGCTGTTAGTTAAATTACATTTTCATATTTGTATTACAAAACTCACTGGCATGTTTAGTGACTGTGAAATAAGAAAGTAACAGCATTGATGATTTCTTGTGGAATTTTTGGCCTCTCAGGCATCTATGTATGTATGTGTGTGTGTGTGTGTGTGTGTGTGTGTGTGTGTGTGTGTGTTGTCTTTAGTGTAAGTTGGTTTAAGTACTTTGTTAAGTCTATTTACTGATGACTATAGCAATATGGTCCAATAGTATTACATACATTGATCAACCAATAATAGTTCCACTTTCGATACAGAGTGTACGTACGGTAGACTGCTCGCCCGCTCCCTGGCTCAGCGCAGGTGCAGGTCGCATCAGCGTCGCGTCCCCTCCCAGTCTGCGCGGCCCCATTAGATTACGCTATGCCGCCTCTCAAATTGCATCCGCGTCAACCACTGTGCTGCTTGGCTGCGCACGTGCACATAGAACGAAACATTTCCGTCTCACTCCTTCGCGACGGATACTTAAGCATGTACTGTCACAGTATTACCCGTTCAACTTACGGTTGCCATATTAGCTGAAGGCGCTGCGATATGTGGACGTGTTCTGTTATTATTTATTTCGAATGGCGTACGGTCGTTATAATTACGCTCATTGGTACATTCTGTTAACTCATTCTTGAACAGAAAAGCAATCGAAATGAATAATAAGAATTCAAATGTATTGTTTTACGATAAAAAAAAGCAGCAGCATGTTTGCAAAGAAAAACCGTTACAGTCGTTTTTATTATATTCTTCTGAAGGAAATGTGAAATGAAAAGCCGGCCGCGGTGGCCGAACGTACTGCGGTGCGTCAGTCACAGTCTGCACGGCCAATACGGTCGGGGGTTCGAATCCCCCCTCGGGCATGGATATTTGTGCCGTGCTTAGTAGTAGCTAGTTCATAAGTAGTTTGTAAGTTTAGGGACTGATGACCCCGTAGTTAAGTCCCATAACCTGTACAAACATTTGAACATTTTGAATTTTGAAATGAAAAAAAACTGTAATGTTACTACTATATAAAATAACTGGAACGAGTGCATAATACATTTTCTATTAATATATTATCCTACAGAAAATTGTACGGAATTAAAATAAAATTATTATTTTGCGATGTAGTAACTTGGTGTTGCGGGTAGCTGATGAAAATACATTTGCTATTAATACCAAAGTTCCTATCCGCCTCAATCTCAATAAATATCTTCCTTCTCCTCTCCCTACTTCCGCCACGACTACCTTTGCCGCTCACACTTCATTCTTTTATTACCATCCATCCTGATGTCTCTGACATCCCGTAGCTCTCTGCCAGCCTGCGCATGCCTCACCTCCATGTTCATCCTATAGATGAAAATCGCAGTGACGTGTTTTACAGGCCACTTTAGATTTGTAGTTTTATAAGTTTTTGCAAACATTTTGGACCAAAATAATAATCTAAATAATACAAAATTAATTAATAAGTGTGTCTGAAACCCTTTTAGGAAAAAAAAATTTAGGTAGGGACGGGCTCCAAACCACCGACCTCATCATAGCCCAACGCCTTGCCCACTACGCTACGGGTATCAATCAAAAGATAAGTCCTATAATATGATACTATTGATGGCCGTTGTTAACTGATGCTAATATGGCATTTGTAGACAGTAGATTATCATTTATCGTTCGAAGAACGATGTGTTTTTGTTAATTCTTCAGTGCATCATTGCTTTGAAATGACAACGTGTAAGTTACAATAAGAAAATCATCAAATACGCGCTAGATGGCGTATGCCACAGAGAGTTCTGCTGCGAGGAATATCACGTGACATCTCCTAACGGTTGGTTTTCGTTAATTCAATGGAGGGTGTCAAATCTCCGTTATTTTTGCAAATACCTCTCAAACGACAAGAGATACGAAAAAAAACATTAGGGAACAAAGTAGTAGAGAATTTTCTCCTCTATCAATTAGGTTATTCGTATCAGATGAACGCTTCGTTTGCAATTACAATTATATTACAAACGGCTTTTGTAGGTATTACTGCTGTATTTTTTGTCCGAAAAATTTGAAAAAGGGAGGTTCTGGTCTCTGGTGGCCTACAATTATGTCTGTAAAATTTGGTGCTGATCGGCTGAACGGTTCGTCTTAAAAACGGGGAACACGTTACGGACAGACAGACAGATGTCCCAAAATCGCCGTTATTTTTGCAAATATATTTGAAACGCTACGAAATATGAAAAAACATAAGAGAACAAAGTTGTAGAGTATTTTCTCCTCTACAAATTAGGTTATTCAATTTTCGTGTCAGATGAATAGTTAAGCGTTATTTTCATTTAAATTTCGAGCTGTCAAAAGATCGCAAATGCCGACTTTTAGTGTTACTACCGTAACCTAAAGTGGGCCAAAACTTTGGTAGTGGCGGGTTCCGAACTACTGACCGTGTGCTTTACAATTCAACCCGATGCACATTACACTACGTCGGACACTTAAGAAACTGCTCCTATATTTCGTACTATTGATGGCGGTTGTTAACTGATGCTAATAAGGCATTTTTAATCACTAGATTATCATTTATCATACGAAGAACGACGTGTTTTTGTTAATTCTGCAGTGCGCCGCTGCTTTGAAATAACAACGTGGAAGTTATAATAAGAAAATCATCAAATACGCAACGCAAGATGGCGTATGCCAGAGAGAGTTCTGGGCGTGGAATGTCACCTGACATCTGCGAACGGCTGGTTTTCGTCTAATCAATGGACGGTGTCAAAACGCCGTTATGTTTGCAAATATCTCTTAAACGATACGAGATATGAAAAAAACATAAATTCTACAAATTCGGTTATCCAATTTTCGTGTCAGATGAACGGTTCGTTAGCAATTACAATTACATTAAAACAGCTTTTTTTAGTGTTACTGGCGTATTTTTTATCCGAAAAATTTGAAAAAGGGAAGTTCTGGTCTCTGACGGCCTAAACGTATGTCTGTAAAATTTGGTAGTGATTGGTTGAACGGTTCGGCTTAAAAAGTGGGAACACGTTACGGACAGACAGACAGACATCCCTAAATCGCCGTTATTTTTGCAAAAATGTCTTTGAAAACGCTAAGAGATATGAAAAAACCACAAGAGAGCAAAGTTGTAGAGAATTTTCTCCTCTACAAATTCGGATATTCAATTTTCGTGTCAGATGAATAGTTAAGCCGTTATTTTCATTTAAATTTCGAGATGTCAAAAGACGATCGCACAGGCCCACTTTTAGTGTTACTACCGTAACCTAACGTGGGCCAATAATAGGGGGCTGTTAAAGCGTCTTCCTAGTAAGCGAGAGATCCCGTGTTTGAATCCCGGCCGCAGCACAAATTTTAATTGCTCGCCTCTCCTTATATTCAGTAACTTTAAGAATTTTGTAAGCCTACAAGTCTAGGGACTGATGACCATAGCAGTTTAGTCAATAGGTTTACAAACATTTTTACATTATTTCTTCCTATGTAACCCTCGGAGCGGGAGAACTACTCGAATTTTTCTGTATAATAGCTCTTCTTATTTTATGGCATACTACACATACTTCACGATCTCCTCACTACAGATGTGTGTAAAAAAAGTATATCGCCGGCCGCGGTGGCCGAGGGGACTGAGGCGCTCCAGTCACGGTCTGCACGGCCACTACGGTCGAGGGTTCGAATCCCCCCTCGGGCATGGATATTTGTGCAGTCCTTAGTGTAAGCTAGTTCATAAGTAGTTTGTAAGTTTAGGGACTGATGACCCCGTAGTTAAGTCTCATAAGCTATACAAACATTTAATATTTTAAAAAAGTATATCGACTCTAATGTAATCTAAATTCGTAGCAGAACTTTAACTCTGTACCTGCTTCAAACCGTTAACCAGATTGTTTAGAGCTCCGTACTCGCGTTGCGTTTGTCGGGTGTGGGAACGATAATAGCGTGTGAAGTAAAACTGGAAAACACGGCGCGCACAAAGGAAGCCACAACGGCCCATCACCGATTGTTGATACTGGCGCTAAAACAAGCAGCGCCATGTTAATAACAGTAATTTTCTGCCCCGCGTAATAAGACAACAGCAACGCGCTTCGTTTAAAGCGAGCGGCGAGGTAACTGGGACGACGGCAGTGAAGCGACGTTAATTGTGTACTCATTTGAAGAACACAAAGGATGTATACAAATCAGCTGTTTAGAGCGCAGGTAGGAGGCGGTCCAACGGAAGCTGCGGTCTGCGCGTGCGCGCAACCGTGGCGAGCCTGCAAAAAAACGCCTCCACGCGCCGCTTGCCACCCTTGGACTGAAATCACAGATTTCTACGTCAGCGGTTCCCAGCCTTCATAGCTCCGCGGCCCAACTATGTAGTTAAGAAAAGGATTAGAGGCCCACACAGACATATATTACTAGACTGGCAATGTCGTATGCAGTATCATTGGTGTCACTGAAGTCGTTCGCCGCCATATTTGTATACTACAAACGTGCGAGCGGTCGTGTGTGTATTTACAGAAAACAGTCATAAAATGCGGATGAACTCTCATAACTACGATTTCTTTAGAGTTGAAAGATAATGGTACATTCGTGCGTTGTATATAGCTGTAATTTTTCGTACAACAAATGGAAGATACTGATACAGTTATGAGTTCATTGATTTGCCGTTTTTATCAATCTGTTACCAATTTCATCCCACTTCGTCTTTTCTACACGCACCTTACGGTGAACTGCGGAGTATGTATGTAGATGTAGTATGGTCGATATAAAAGAGCCATTTGTCGTGGATAACACGCTTTTATTCTTTTGGGTGTTCTTACGAAAACTACGGTCTAGTTTGATACATACAGTAATGAGTCCCATTAATTTGCTGTTTTTGTTCATCTGTTACCAGTCTCAAACTGCGGGCTTTCGTGTCAATAGTATGACCGCTATAAATGTGCTATTTGTCGTGTATAAGAGGTTATGGTTAGTTGTTATCTGGCACACACTACACAAGAACACAGTTACATATACAGCACAAGTAGACATTTTGTATTTGATGGTTACTGTACAAAGATCCTTAAAAGCTAAGATAAACTACTTACATCAGTATTTACAGTTGTGACGATACTGCTGGCCCTCTCATCTCAATGTTATCATACGATACCGTCTGTCTGGTCCTCTCATCTCAATGTCATCTTACGATACCGTCTGCGTCGGACCCGGAATCGTGTGGTTCAATAGTGAACGAAATAGCCAGCCTAGAAATTAGTGTAGGACAGTGTCTCGGTGATACTGTGATTAAAACAAGTGATAGATTTCATTAATTAAGAGATTCGTTTAGATACTTTCCAGACAGTTCTATAAACAATAGTTTCGTCATTGTATGTTATTTAAAGACTTAAACAGATGAATTGTAAAAACTTTTGTGGAAAACAAAGAGAAATGAAAATAAAAAGCATTGTATATATGTCAGGCTCATAAACAAGTTGTGTTGACCAGCTAATTGTGTTAATCGACGCAATAGTCAAAATTTGAATATCGTAAGTCTTTGTATATACTGACTGACTTGAGATTTTGAACTTATTTTGAGAATTGACAAGATATTGTATAGTTCAGTATACGTTAGGAACATGTATGATGTACTCTTTAACAAATTAATTGACATTTAACATATTGGTTTGTTGTCAAACAAAGAGTAGCGTGATTAAAACTTAAAAAAAATAGTGGCATATAAAATTATTGTATGTATAGTTTTCATTTTATATTGTGATTATTTTTGTATACATGAAATGCTTTACTGTTGTGTTTGTTAATTGTAAATTAGTATATTCAATTGTTAAGAACAATGCATAATGTAACGTCATTATTGTCGATGTTATATATTTGCCTCACCGCCTTGAGTGGGGAGTTAGAGTTCTGGCTTTCGCAAAGTGCTTTGGAATCTATGTCAGTCTGTATTGTTATTGTTGTTGTTGTTGTTGTGCGCAAGTTTGAATTTGTAATATTTTGGTGGAGAAGCAGTTTGGTTTCAAATTAAAGAAGAAGTGAAAAATTGTACATAACGAGTATTTATTTCTACCACGACGCCCCAGTAGAATAATGTTGCAGCGAGCAGAACCCCCATACATCGTAATGTTGAAAAGCTGAGCATTATATTTGGAAGTGGTAGAATGTAATGTAATTACTTAAATAGCATGTAAATGTTTCACAGTGTATATGCCAAAAAAGGTGCATATGTAGCTGCATGTGTTGAAACAGAAGTTGCTACATTTTAAGGAATTAATCAATTAGTGTTATATTATTAATTTTACTTTTATTTTATATTTTAATGAGAAATACATTCAACACTGGAGAAATTTTTGAAGAAATTAGTATTGTTGCTTTCCAGTTTATAATTTAGCAGAAGGTCACCATGTATTTTCTCATGGATGAAGATTTCTAGTTCTTCATAGAGGTCCATAATATGCCCCTTGTCCATTTTATGCAGTATATGAAGATCACTCTTGATATTCTGGAATGGATGTCCTGTGTTCTTTATATGGGTAGCTACTGCTGATTTATTAAAGTTATTGGTGTGGTAGGCATTTATGTGTTCATTGTATCTTGTTTTGAATTCTCTTCCCGTTTGGCCTACATACAGGGCATTACAAGTGTTGCATACTATTTTGTAGATGCCTGAGTGTGTGTGTTTATCTGTTAGTATGTTTACATACTGCCGTGCTGCCGAAACGCGTCGTGCCAATAAAAATATTAGTAAAAAGTGACTGATGTAGCATTAATTATTCAAAAAAAAATGCGGTTCTTTAGTTTTACAAGGAGACCACATGGGTATCAGATTTTAGAATTTCTTTATATTTATGGTAGATGAAGACCAGAACTTAAATAACAATGAGCCAAAGCCATTCGACGCAACTCTCAAAAATTATTGAGAAAATCGACTATGATCTTTTGCGAAGTTCGTATGAGTACCAAATAATTAAAACAGTTGCAGCATCGGTCGGCGTAGCTCAATAGTAGCCGGGCGCCGTAGCTCAGCGCGCCCGGTTAGAGGGCTGGACGCCCTCTGTAGTAAAAGAACTGAGCCAAGTACACGTCCAACAACAACTATCAAACACGATCAGTGACCGCAAGGAACCCATACAGTAAGAGGGAGGGAGGGTGGTATCGTTCTAGCCTCCCAATCAAGGGTTCGCAAATTGATTCCTTATTTCTTGATTTCCAGAAGGCTTTTGACACCGTACCTCGCAAACGGCTTTTAATCAAATTTGCGACTGTATAGGGGATTTCCTGTCAGAAAGGATACAGGTCGTAGTAATCGATGGTAAGGCACCAACTAAAACAGATGTGATATCGGGCTGTTCGTTATTTACATTGACGAATTAGGGGAAAATCCAAGTAGCTCTCTTAGGTTGTTTGCAGATGACGCCGTCATTTACCGTCTAGTCAAATCATATGAAGATCAAAACCAACTGCAGACCGATCTGAATAAGATATCACTATGGTGTAAAAATTGGCAATTGACTCTAACTAATGTGAAGTGTGAAGTCGTCCACATAAGTACGAAAAGAAATCAGTTAAACTTTGTTTACAAGATAAATCAATCGAAGGCCGCAAACTCTACTAAATACCTAGGAATTACTATTACATCAGACTTAAACTGGAAAGAACACGTAGATAATGACGTCGGAAAGGCGACCAGATACTGCGTTTCATTGGCATAACCCTTAAAACATGCAACAGAACTACTAAAGAGACTGCATACACTACGCTTGTCCGTCCTTTTTTGAGTATTGCTGCCCATTGTGGGATCCTTATCAGGTGGGTTTGATGGACGACATCGAAAGAGTCCAAAGAAGGGCAGCTCGTTTTGCATTGTTACGATACAGAGGAGACAGCGTTACGGAAATGATACAGGATCTGGGATGGGAATCATTGCAACAACGGCGCTTATCGCTACAGCGTGGGCTATTTACGATACTCCAATCGCCAACATTCTCCGCCGAATGCGAAAATATATTGTTTACTCCCACTTACATAGATAGAAATGATAATCAGAATAAAATTCGAGAAATCAGACCTCGAACGGAAAGATTCAGGTGTTCTTTCTTCCCGCGCACCATTCGAGAATGAAATGGGAGATAAAATAGTATAACGGTGGTTCGATTAACCATCTGCCAGGCAGTTAAATGTGATTTGCAGAGTATCCGATGTAGATGTAGATCATAGAGTCGCTGGTTCGAATCCCACTGCGACAATTACACAAATCATTTTGGGATCTCTAATTCCAAGTGTTGTGTCAGTTCTTGTTTATTTGTATGTAGACGAGCTGAACACTTTGTCACCTAAAACGATGGTTGTGGTGGCTAGCTGCTTGGAAAGCCATTAGTAGCTATGGAGATGATTTTCCAAAAAAAAAAAAAAAAAAAAAAAAAAAAAAAAAAAAAAAAAAAAAAAAAAAAAAAGCGTCGTAGCTCTTCACAAACTAAATAAACAAAGACTAGCGTCGTCAAATAATAGTGAAACCAATACTGTAAAAAATGTAACATATTTTTTGATTGAAACCATTATTATTAACAACCTTATATAAAATACAGAAAATTACGAATAAATAAAAATACGTGCACTTTTCATAAAAATTACCATTAGATATTAAAATTATGTAAGTATTCTAACACAACAACAACAAAATAATCAAAAAATCTGTCACGTGGGATTCGAACCACCGTCCCTATGGTTGTTAGGCCAGAGCGCTACCATCTTAGCTTCACCGACAGATGTTGCAATTCGTTTAATGATTGTTACTTACTCTTACTTGCAAAACTTCAAAGTTAATTTTCTCGAGAATGTTTGCGAGTTGCGTCGAATGGCTTCGGCTGATTATTGTTTGAGTTCTCAACTTCACGTGCCATAAATACAAAACAATTCTAAAATCCGATACTCACATGGTCTCCTTGTTAGCCGCTGGTAGGTGTTGTAATTATACAGCATGGACATATGAAAATCTGAGGCGGTGCTGGGATTCGAATCCGGGACCTCGCGATTAATGGACAGTTCCGCTAAGCCCCTGCGCCACACGGGCTTAACCCACCTGCACGCTTTACCCAAGCAGGTACCTCGTCCGACCTAAGCTCTCATATGTCCTCCTGCTTCGACCAACTGATGTCATTACCTGGTGTAGCTCAGGGTCTTACCGCGAGTAGAAGGTCAAGGGCGACAAATTTTCAAGTTTCCATATAGTATGATTACAACATCTACCAGCAGCTAATCCAGTGGTATTCAATTTATACACTCAGCAAGCTGTGAAGGAAAGCAAGAAAAAATTTGGAGAAGGCGTTAAAGTTCGGGGTGGAGGAGTAAAAACATTGCGTTTTGCTGATGACATTGTAATTGTCAGAGACAGCAAAGGATCTGGAAGAGCAATTGAACGGAATGGACAGTGTGTTGGAAGGATCGTATAAGAGAACGTTAACACAAGCAAAACAAAGGTAATTGAATACAGTCTAAGAAAATCTGGTGAGGGGACTGAGGCGCTTCAGTCACGGTCTGCACGGCCACTGCGGTCGGGGGTTCGCATTCCCCATCGGGCATGAATATTTGTGCCGTCCTAGTTCGTAAGTAGTTCATAAGTAATTTGTAAGATTAGGGAATGATGACCCCGTAGTTAAGTCCCATAAGACTTACAAACATTTGAACATTTTTTTTTTTTTTAAATCTGGCGATTTTGAAGGAAATAGGTAACGGAACAATAAAGGTGGTATATGAGTTTTCTTACTTGGGTAGTAAAGTATCAAACAAAGGGCTTATTTCAGTAGTAGTACAAGTCCACTTTTAAAAAAAATTGACTTACCATCACGTACGTACTCACACAAGTCGTTTTTTCGTCCTGCTGCCAACAAAGTGCACCTCAATGCAGACGCATTAGAGAAAGCAAGCAGGAAGTTATTTCAATAGTGGCACAAGTCCGTGTGCGTTGAAGCGTGCTGCTATTTCTTCCGAAGATGATGGATTCAGGGGCATTATCAAGTGACTGTGATACAACAGATGATCCAGATTTTCAAACGATTGCAGGTAAAATGAATTTACCTATTTTTCTCTCAGCTTTGTAGACATTTTGTTACAAAAGAAAGGAATATGCGAGAATGATGATTATGTTGACAGTAACAATGAAACATGAGGGTGTCCATTGCGAACGTCTTATCAGTACTCACCCATAAGAATTGGGCAATACATAACTCAGGGTAGTAAAAGTTCATGGCTTGTTGTCTCTGTTCATAGGGGTGAGTTATGTACTGTATCTTTCAAAAAGTCTCGAATCCGTTAATGTATAGTGTCCTTCTGTCTTCATATAAATTTTCCACTTGTTTTGTGAAATCAATTTGAAAAAAGTAAATTCAGAATGTGATGACTGCGTAACTGGAGGCAAGTATACATAACGACACAACATTGAAGCCGAAAGAATCATACTCAAAGCAAGTTTAGACCTGTTACGTTGCCGAATAGTCTGTACACAACATTCGTTCCAAAAAGGACGGAGTCGTGTTAATGTTCAGTTTTATCATCGTTTCTTGTTGCTTGTGCTAGTTTTATGGTAAAATTTCGAAGGAAACCGTTGCAGCTCCAAAATGTTCAAATGTTTGTAGAGCCACGGCAGCCAGAGAAAATATTTAAATGTTTGTAGAACTTATGGGACTTAACTACGGGTCATCAGTCCCTAAGCTTACAAACTACACCACATACAATGGAAAATTTCTATTAATACCTTATACTAAAGACGACACAAACATCCATGCCCGAGGGGGGGATTCAAACCCCCGACCGCAACGGCTGTGCAGACTGTGACTGGCGCGCCGCAGACCGCTCGGCCACTGCGTCTGGCGTTGCAGCTACACCTGTATGTCTTACATAATTACGACTGGTTGTATAGTGGAAATAATGAAATGTGTCAAGGCATCGTCTATTTTGTTTTTTTATTATTGTTATTTTTTATTATTATTTTTTCCTACACTTTCCATACTTTACCACTTCCCTATTGTTTTTCGCTTCATTTATTACAGAAGTAGTTCATCACTAACATTTTATCAGAAGTTTATTGTTTTGTTTATTAAGAAGCAGCTTTAATTGTTTTGACTGTATTTTATGATAAGTTTCACCCTACTGGCTGTGAGAACGCTGACGAATAGACGGCCAGTAATTGGAATTAGGTAATAGTATACTTTCAAATTTGAATTTTATTGTTTTTGCACTGTGCATCAAAAACAGCTATAAACATATAATACAGTAAATTGAATATTAATCACACTTCCTGATGCTCTATTTCAGTCATGGCCAACATTTTCGCCCGGCGGGCGCGCCCGCGCCCTGCGGGCGAAGTACACTGTAGTTCACCGCCCCGGCCGCGACCGTGTCGCTAATGTCCCACACGCCGCTGAGCATTTGTCTGTGGTGCTGGGCAGGGGCGCGGCAAAGCCCGTCCGCGGGCGGCGGCGCGGGGACGGGAGGGGCATGCCAGCTCTCCTTCAAAATCAGGCAAGAAAAGTTATTAAAATGTATTATTAAATACATCGAAAAATCTAACAAACTGCCATACGCAGGTTCGAACCTGGGTCCGCAGTTTGACAGTGCAAACCCTGCATCGCTCGACCGGCAGCGGCGCTTGAAAAAAATAATCGTTCATTGTTGATAAACCTCTTCTGGATATTGGACCGCATCATCAATATATCAAATATTTCACCACGTTTCGGCCACTATTGCAAGCGGCTATCTTCTGGGGGTTACGTGTACTGCTAGATGATTTTTTTTTTTTTTTTTTTTTTTTTTTTTTTTTTTTTTTTTTGTAATAGGTGCAACTACGTAGAGAGGAGTACCATCGCCAGCTGGCGATTTACACTCCAAGAAGAACATGATAGGGGTATGGAAACTGCTAACTTTATTTATTGATTTGCAATAAACTTTGGGGGTTTACTTTTGAGAACCTGCAGGGCCTACGGTCCTCGGTTCGTAAGAGACCCCGATTGATGTAGTTAGGGCCGCTCTCGTTTTTGGGAACGGCGACGGTCCAAGTACTCCTGGGCAGTCTGTGCGAGTTGGCGGAATTGTTCCTCAGTAAATATACAGTATTTATTTAATTCATTGAAGCCTTGGCGGCCAACCAACCGCCAAATGGGGCGTTGTATCGCCTCCGGTACTTGTGCAGGGTGATTAGGGGGGGGGGGGGGGAGGCGGGATTTGCGCCTCCGGGAGAAATGGGTAGTGGAAGGCTTCGTCGTCATCCTGATGAGGACTTGGAGCAGGACCCGCTTTACATCGCGCCTGGTTGGCATTTCCAGGTACGAGGCGACTTCCTCCAATGCGTCCGGGTCCTCTTCATCTTGCGCAACGGCCGCCCCTTCAGGCGCCGTCGCGCGGTCGTGACGTGGCGGAGGCGCGTCCACCCAACACCACCTAGAAGACAAGGCCTTACAACAGGCTGTGCCTACGTCACACTTAGAGGCCGCGGCCGCCACCTCACTGGCTGTTGGCTGGGGCACGTCTACCGCCGCGCAGCGGTCGGCCAGTCAGATGGCGGCCGGGGCCTCTAAGTGTGACGTAGGCACAGCCTGTTGTAAGGCCTTGTCTTCTAGGTGGTGTTGGTCCACCTCCATCAAAGCCGCCGCGGCCGCACGCGCATGGGTGGTGGCCTGGGAAGCGTCCTGCGGAGATCCAGTATCCCCAACGTGCGCGGTTTCTTCGGGTTGGCGGGTCAACCTCACTTGCGGGGGGGGGGGGGGGGGGGGGTGAGGCCCAGAGTAGACTGGACAATGCGCAGCTCCCGTTCCAGGTCCGCGATCCGACGGATAGCAGCGTCGAGGGCGGCACGATACTGTTCCCTCTCGGCCGCCATCGCGGCCTGGAGGCAAAGGAACGCGTCGTCCGTTTCGGGGTGCAAGAGAACTTGTGCACCCGACAAATTGGCGGAACGACGAGCCGTCCCTCGAGGTGTCCCTCTTGGAGCATGAGGGGGAGGGGGTGGGACAGCCGCGGCAGCGGCCGGCGTCGCAATTCCCGTCCTCTTCGTCACAGTGCGCTCCGACTTCCGTTTCGTGCGCCATTCTTGGACGTAACGACAGCGGCGGAAGTTGGCGACGTGGGGGCCGCCACAATTTGCACACCGTTTTTCGGCATCCCGCGGGCGTGGGCAGTTGCGCGTGTAATGTGCGCCTGCGCAGCGCAGACACGCAAACTCTGCCGTGCAGCTACTGGCCAATCTTCTGGCAACGGAAGCACTGCACAAACTGCCGCGCCTTCTGCCGTCGCTTCCGACCACCAGCCCCCGCCAAGGCCATCACCTCGGCCGCAAGGTGGACGATAGCCGAGAGGAAACCACTTCGCGGTGGTCCTCGGCGCATTCTCTTCGTAGCTTGGTAGGCCATTGCCGTAGAGGGTCGTACACAGACGAACGCGGCTAAGTGCAGCAGCAGCGCGACGCTCCTCTCCTCACGCTGGCGAGTCAGCTACTTCACTGCTGCTGGATGAGGGAAAGCGGGTGTCTTAAATACTGAATGTTGCCAGTTACGATTGGTGGTTTCAGCTCTCTTTCATTGGTGTTTCCTTTATTTCTTTCTATTGGTGGAAAAGGAAGTCTTTGATTGGTGTTTACATTAATGTTTTCCATTGGTTGAAACCGGCGAATGAGAAGTGGTGGTAGCAATGACGTAGCACTGATCCCTAGCGCCGGCTAGAGCGTGCTGTTTGCCCTGTGTACGCGCGGCCGCTGTTGTCTCCGGGCCGCGGTGGAGTAGCCGAGCGGTCTAAAGCGTCTCGCTGCGGAGCGCGCGGTTGCTCGCCGAGGAGGTTCGAGTCCTCCCTGGGGCATGGGTGTGTGTGTGTTTGTCCTTAGGCTAGTTTACCTAGGTTTAAGTAGTTTGTAAGCTACGGACTGATGACCACGCAGTTTGCTCCGATAGATTTACAAACATTTGAACATTTTGTTGTCTCCGGCCTATGCTGGCCCCTATGGACTGCACTGCGCGCGGTGTCGTCGCGAATCGCTGCTACTGCTGGCAGCCAAGACGCCGGAAGTCTATACCCGACTTCTGTGTTCATACTTCCGGGTCGCTTAGCTATTGCTATTGCTTCCTTGATTTTCCTCTTCAAACTGAAGGGTTGTTTTGCCAGTGCAGTGACTTCCTGAAAACCTATCTGTTTGCCGCACTCTTCCTGATGTTCTGCTACTGGCTGCGAGCCGAGGGAAGGATGTGAAAGATATATACGTTTTATGGTAAATGATTCTTCCGTCGCTTCTTCGTTTACAAAATCGCTCATATTTACGAGTACCCAAGCTATAGCATTAAAACACACAAACTTTAATTACTCGAACATTAACTTTCGACCCCAAATATAATACGTATTAAAGAATGTTCATCTTTAGATATTTTGATGTATAGCATTGAAAGCGCAATTTTTCATTATCAACTTTGACCGTGGTTTTCTTTCTATTTTCAAAAACTGATAGTCTAGTAAAAAGCCGAAATACGAGTCACTTTATCTTCAATATAGAATTTCACGCGAAGTTTGATCGAAATCGGTAACCCATATGGCAAACCCTCTCCTTGTTAAAGTAATTTGGAAGTCTATGGACTGATGATCACACTGGTTCGGTCACATAAAATTACAAAAATTTGAACATTTATTTGAATCGAATCAATAAAAATAATTTCACAGCTATGACCTATAACTCTCATGTAACAAAAAAATTGACAGTTTCCATAAGACGAACTTAAGGATCGGTATTCAGACAACTAATTCAAATAAGGTTTGCATAATGTACCGAATAAGGCCTAAACCTAATAAATTTATTAAGTCAGGTGTTTATAAAATCAAACGTAATGACCACAATAGTTATTAGATTGGCCAAGCTGGTCTTACTTTTCATATACGTTTCAGAAAGTATACCTATTCCCAAAAGAAAACAGCCTATGGTACGCATGTGTACCAACTATATAAATGCATGGACGCATGTGCCACCTGCTGTGATAGTTTGCTTCTGGTAGGCCTGCACGAGTCCTTGTATAGTTTTGATAGAAGTGTGAATGTGGCCTCTGACTATTCGTCTATCACCTATGTACACACACAGTGTAAAGATTGGTAATGTGTGAGATGGTCTGCCAACTGATATTTGCTCTTGTTCCCATATCTATGTCTGTGTGTATTACATATTTTAGCTTTCATGTTACACTTTCTCCACAGGTACAGCATTATTTTAGTAATTTTTTTATTGCCATTGCTGTAAGGCAAACTGGGTGTCGCGACACCCCGGGGGTCGTGTAATAGTATCAAGGGTATCGCGAGACTAACAAATTTAGACTCTAAACAAAACAAAAATTGTCATAAAATAACACAAAATATCCTTTTCTTCATGCTACCTTGAAGACTCGCCTACAGCTAATCATCCTTCTCTTCATTCAGTGCACCACAGATTACGTATTAAAGCAGAGGTGGGCAATGGGCGAGCCGCGCTCTCGGAGCCGCCTGCCTGAGCGGGAGCAGAGCCGCGACCAGCTGGCGTCCATCACGTAGTTCCTGCTGAAAACACTAGATGGCGTTGTGCGCAGCCAACGTGCTAACGTAGCCGCACATATGCACCTGGCTGAGTGCGTTATAAAAGAACTTGTAAAGATAATAGTGCAACTCGAATGAACAGATTCCACTGCTAGGGGTATCTCCTGAAAAATAATGTTTATAATAAGTAAGTAACTTAGAATACTGGAAACTCTTCTCTAAAACGTCCAGCGCGTGCAGTCGAGCCGGTAAATATCTTATAAAGATAAGAGCGATTTTTTGTTTGTTTCATAAGACACCGCTAAAAGTGCCAGCTGTTGGTTCGAATTTTGTACTTCAGGATTTTTGTTATAATCTATGATATTACCTTATGGTACAGTACGCTGTGGAGTTGAAATGGCTAGTCAAATCGGTGCGGTAAAGCGGCGTTCTATTTTCCAGTTCAACTCTAGTTGCGAGTGTGATTACTTGTTCACTGAAAGCGAAGGAGGAGCAAAATGTTTGGTATGTGGTAAAATACTAGGCATAAAAAAGTACATTTTAGAACGCCACTATAGAACACATCACTTCAACCAGTATGGAAGTGTAGAAGGTGAAATTCGACTTAATCTTCTTAATAATCTACGCGAGAAAGGAAGTAAAGCAGAGGTATGTATTAAAATGCAGTACCTACTTACGAGATAACTTAATCACGGTGTTTTGTTTAATAAAACCAATTTTCCTTTGAAATGACAACTCTGTTAATTTCTTACACGGGAATGTGATGCCTCATCCTCCCATGCAGCTGTTCGTGCTAGTTACAGAATAGCTTAGCTGATAGCCCGTACTTCCCAACCATTTTGTGACGGTGAATTTGTGAAGCAGAGTTTGTAAGTCCTAGCAGACATCACGTTCAGTTATCACGTTCTTTCGCAAGTTTGAGTCTGTCGCGGCGTACTATAACTCGCCGTATCGAACGTTTGTCAGGTGCGCCAGCAAGATTGCAGACCTCTAGCGGCAACTAGGATAACTACCGGCCGAGCGCGAACGCTGCTCTTCTTCCGGCCTGAGCCGGAGCGCTGCTCACTGAGCCGATTTGTGCCCACCTCTGTATTAAAGGAATGATCGATGCACATGCGGCAGCTCTGCGACACAGTGGCTGTAAAAGCTGTCACAGATTGTAAAAGCAGTCACAATTGTCCACTGACTGAAGCTATTCAGTACCGATATTTAGTATGGAGTATGGCCGGGTGATTAACGGAGAGTATTATTTTAAATGCAGTGATCGTTGGTTCGAACCCTGGTATGCGTTAATATTTTTTTTTCTTTAAGCTTCCTGTATGTAACAGATTCTAGGACCAGAAATGACATTCATATTCTTACTTGTCACAAATATTTACCCATTTTTTCCGAATATGTCGGGAATTCCGAGGTCGTGGTGAAGCAAGAACCTAACAATAGAACTTAAATAATAATTCATCACTTGTCATAAATACGTCCTCTTTATTTCTGAAAATAATGTGATAATATTGAACTGAAATGGAACAGGCACTGTGCTGTCTAAATAAGAAATCCGAGCAGCTAATTTCCAGATGCCGTTTTCAATCGATCCAGCAAAACCGTATTAGCCCTGGCAAGTACACACGACAGCGAAAAACGGTTTCCGAATTTCTGTTTTCGTGTTTCGAAAGTTGGGTCGCATGTAGAAGAAGCAAGTATTACTGTGTGAGTTAGGCATTGTTGTCTGCGGTGTTACTGTGTTGTACGTCTCCGTAGTTCCTAATGTTTCCTTTTCTTGCGATGAGTGTACGTAATTGCTGCAGTCACGATCAACATTAAACATGTCAATGCGTACGAGGATTTCAGTTTAGTTTACAAACTACATTTAAGGGATAAGTAATTTCCGCCCCCCCACCCCCGAGAACGATCTAAATTCTACAATATGTATTTGTATTAGTGAAAGGGTGTCGCGCAAAACTGTAAGCTATAAAAGGATGTCGCCATGAGGGAAAGTTTGGAAAGCACTGCTGTAAGGAGTGAAGTCCTGGCCTCCTTACGTGCCATTTTAATGTGCACAAATAGAACTGCATCATTATACTGTTTAATTTGAAACCCCGCACATAGCATTCTATCGGTAATGAGTCAGTAATTGCTGTACTTGAAACTGTCAGTGCGTCTAAGAATGAATGCTACATATTACGAGGCTGCCGACAGGCCATGTTTGTTGCCGGCCGCGGTGGCCGAGGTGACTGAGGCGCTCCAGTCACGGTCAGCACGGCCACTACGGTCGGGGGTTCGAATCCCCCCTCGGGCATGGATATTTGTGCCGTCCTAGTTCGTAAGTAGTTGATAAGTAGTTTGTAAGTTTAGGGACTGATGACCCCGTAGTTAAGTCCCATAAGCTTAGCAAACAATTGAACATTTTGCCATGTTTGTTCTGAAAGTGGGCGCTCGGCAAATACCGTACTTTAGCTATGTAATCCCAAGTAGCGGGAGGTGGAGTGAGGAGGCTTTTAAGAGTAACAATTGAAAGGAGGTGGGGTAGCCACAGTCCAAGGTGCTAGTCCCAGTCACCTTCTCGTTCCACTTTTCTTTGTGAGAACGCAACGTGTAGATGCCAAAACAGATTGTGTCATCTGCCCAAACACGCACAGCTGGCTTGTAAAATTAACCTGTATTGGCGAGGTGAAATATGGAGAAGCTACTGGCGTCTGCAACCGCGCTCCAGATAAGCTTACGACAGAACGGACGTCAGTGCCTGCGAACGGAGGTGATGAAAAAGTCAGTATAAATTTGAAAACTTAATGAACCATGGAATAATGTAGATAGAGCGGTAAACTTGACACACATGCTTGGAGTGAAATGGGATTTAATTAGAAAAAAAAAACATATTGCTAAACGCGTGAAAGATCTCTTGCGCGCGTCGTTTGGTGATGATCGTGTGCTCAGCCCCCACATTCGTCATCCTTGGCCTTCCAGGACTCCAGACCTCAGTCCGTGCGATCATTGGCTTTGGGGTTATCTGAAGTCGCAATTATATCGTGATCGACCGACATCTCTAGGGTTGCTGAAAGACAACATCCGACGCCAATGCCTCACCATAACTCCGGACATACTTTACAGTGCTGTTCACAACATTATTCCTCGACTACAGCTATTGTTGAGGAATGATGGTGAACATATTGAGCATTTCCTGTAAGAACATCGTCTTTGCATTGCTTAATTTGTTATGCTAATTACTGCTTTTTTGATCAGATGAAGCGATATCTGTCGGACATTTTTTGAACTTTTTTCTAGTAAAACCCCATGTCATTCCAAACATGTGTGTCAATTTTTACCTATCTACATTATTCCGTGATTTATTAAGTTTTCAAATTTATACTGACTTTTTGATCACCCGGTACATTTTATGTTAATTGATTGTTTCGTCGCTTCTTGGTAAGAACAAATTCATTATGAAAATTAAAACACACAATTTTGTGTTTGTTCTACAGGTTGTTTATTTTGTGAATCGATTTTAGGCTTATTAGGCTATCATCGGACATTTACTGTACTCAAGTCAAAGAACTTCTGTTGTCAGTAAACCAGAAGAGATGTTACATACAGAAAAGTAAATTAACTTCCTTGTAGTCTTGTGTAGTTCGCGACGAACTAGTTCGGAAGAGCGCTCCCACAGGCGAACCACGCGAACTAGTTCGCAGATCCTCACCTCTTAGTTCGTCTGCTCCTTTTCCGTAGACTGACGGGGAACAGCGAGAGGACGCGAGAGCGCGCAGAATGGCGTGATTCCTTTCTGCCAGTTGCCTTCATTTCGAGCTGAGATGCAGCTCAGCTGTAGTTTCATAGTTCACTGCCACAAGAAATCTATTTTAAAAATAAAGAACTACGAGTACTCTGTATGCAAAGTAGTCGAATACCATTGTATCACTCTTTCGTGTAAATAACTGGTTTATTTGCCTAAGTATTTGATGTCAAATTGCCCAAAAATACGGGTAATAGCACACGCTTTGGCAACAGTGATTCATTATATAAAAAGCTGTCATAAAAAAGAGCTCTTTTAGTAGCGGTAGCAAAAGCCAAAAAAAGCGAACGAACTAGAAGAAGCGGACGGAGCAGCGGACGAACTAGAAGCAGCGGACGAACTAGGAGCAGCGGACGATTATGCCAAACTCTGTGTAAATTCTTTCTAACTTTGTGGGGCCCGATTTCTAACGGACGATATGTTCATTTTACTAAAATGCATGTAACATCTTTCTTATCGTTTTCCTTCCATGGGTGATATATGTTCCACGTGGTTGGTTCTTAGAGCAAAGCCTTCAGCTTCCACTATTGTTTGTTCCATGCTCATCAAGCAAGTAACTATGCGTGTATTCTTCTGATTTCCACTAACATTTCGCGATCTTCTCTCCCCGCCTATTTTAATTTTGCTGTTTCTTCTGCGAACTTGTAGTATGCACTCAGTCTTGGTCACTAATTCTCTACGAGCATTGTACAACCTTCTTCAATAGATTGCTTATGAAATTCTATGTATTTCTAAGGATTGCATGCTGTAGTTTTTATTCTCACTTTTCCGTCTTTGTAATTATTTCACTTTTTTGGTTTTGAGACTGGACTTCTTCCGTCTCTGTGAACGCTCCCAATCGCATGTTACTGCATTTCAGTAGCTTCCTTATGAAATTCTACGTAGTTCTAGGGGTTGCATACCGTACTTAATTTTCTTTATTTTTCTGAAATTGAATTTATACATTTTTATCTGTTTTCGGAACCACGTGAGTCCGAACTGCGACTTCAGGTGTTTGCAGCTAGTCACCTGAATTCACGCATCTTCTCATAAAACCAGTTCCTAGATAGTTTACTCTCAAATTGCAACTTAAGAGTCCGCCGTGATTTTGTGTAATGAACCCGATTTTAACCACTTCACCTTCAGTGGAGTGCGATCATGTAACGTATCCGTGTGTCGCCGTTAGCATGTGTGCACACGGTCTAATCAAAATGCAACTTAACTTTGATATACTCACGCACCATCTCAGGTCAGGCACGACAGACCAGAGCCATCTTCGCAGTTTTATTGTATATTGTGTTGTATGGTACCTCCGGGTTTGCTGAATTTCGCCTATGATAGCGGCGCCTGCTTCTGCTTCGTTTCAGCACGCTGATTTTGGTGAGTTTCGCTGTTGCATTGCGTGTGTGTGAGCGAGTGAGTGTTGTTTGTAAATCCATCCCCCAATAGCGTTAAGTTATGTGTAATTTATGTTAAATTCAGTTCTGGGCATCGTCAGTATTAGATATGTAAATGGGATGCATTTTTATTGTAGTAACAAAATTGGTTCCCCATTTTGCTTGCTTTCGACTTGAATAAACAAGTTAAGTTCAGTATAATTTGACTTACCTATAAATTGTAGTTTTCGAGCAGCTTCCCCCTTTTATGTAATATTGTTCTTCACCAGTGCTGAGAAGATGCTCGGATGCAATTCTTTTATGTTTAAGTTCCGTTGCGCCAGAAATGTTTTTCTGGCTTTTTTCTACTTACACGAGTAGTCGTTCGGTTCATTCTGAGCACAGTTAACGACCTCTTACCTGTCTTGGATTGAGGCGTGCACTTATTCCTGAAGTGTAAGATTGCATGGCACGGTAGATTTGTTCCACCTGCAGAGCCACCGTTTTAGGGTAGAAAAAATATTACAGATCAATCCTTGTGCGTAATACAAGGTGGAATAATCGTCTTTCCAGATTTAAGAAAGGCCGTAGGACAATCGGCGTTAGTTAACAAAAACCCATATTTTATGCTACCAGTATTAACATTTTACACATTGACTGATCAAAAGTTTTAATGGATACAATTGGCAACTCATTTATAGCCTCGTTATTGAAATATAACGGTAAGTCATAATATGGTCAGTTATTAGAATTTATTTTGCTGATTACTTAAGTTATTTACACAAGGTGTACCTTTCATGTCAGAGGAGCATTTCCTGGGCTTCATAGCACCTCTGAAATTACATTAAAAGTTTTGACATCTACAACGGCATGTTACATTAACATTACGGATTGTAATTTTACCAAATAGATCAGACGCCTATCTTTCTCTATCTCTTTGAATAATGAATACCAGACCTCTTCCAAAATTTGTAACTAAGATGCCTATCTCTGTATCTTTCCACAGGTTTAAAACATATTGACCTGGGCATTACTAACTAAATAAAAATGCATCTGTACAGAAACATTTTGAGTCTACAGTTTCTCAGTTGTTAAGTCAGGTTGCATGTAACAATTTATTGTCCAGATTGCATTAGTAAATCATTTATGAAATTTTGTCAGACGAGTAGCGTGGCCCACATATATAAAAGCGGTATCAGTTGAACATTGTAAATCTCATGTACAGCGGTAAAAGTTTATCTTTTTGTATCTTGTTTACAGGTCAGAGGATGAATGCAATTAAAAGTTGACACTTGTCACGTCGTCTTAAACTTGATTTTTAATTTTTATTGCGGTCTATGACCTTTAAGATTCTGGATATATATATATATATACCCAGGGGCCTTGTTTAGACTTAGGTCTTTCAGTGCTCTGTCAAATGCATCTCTCAGTATAGTATCTCCTATTTCATCCTCATCTACTTCTTCTCCCCTGTCTACAATATTGCCGCTAAGTTCATTTCCTTCATAAAGTCTCATTATATACTCTTTCCATCTTTCAGCTTTCCCTTCTTTGCTGAGAACTGGTTTTCCATCAGAGTCCTTTATATTTATAGAGCTGTTTTTCTTATCTCCAAATGTTTCTTTTATTTTCCTGTAGGCTGTATCTATTTTCCGCTATTTATACATTCTTCTACATCCTTGCATTTGCATCCTAGCCACTCCTGCTTAGCCATTTTGCACTTCCTGTCAATCTCATTTCTTCGTCGTCTGTACTCCATTTTGCTTGTTTCATTTACTGCATTTTTATATTTTCTCCTTTCATCGATTAAATTTAGTATCTCCTGAGATATCCAAGGATTTTTTGTAGGTCTTGCCTACCTACCAATTTTGTCCTCTGCTGCCTTCACTATTTCATCTCTCAATGCTACCCATTCCTCCTCTACTGTTTTATTTTACCCCGTTCCTGTCAATTGTTACCTAAAGCTCCCTCTGAAATTCTTAAGAACTTCAGGTTCCTTCAATTTATCCAGGTCCCATCTTCTTATTTTCCTACGTTTTTGTAGTTTCGTCAGTTTCAGCCTATAGTTCATAACCAACAAGTTATGGTCCGAGTCTATATCAGAATGCTGAAGATTAGGTGGGTGGATCGCATAACTAATGAGGAGGTACTGAATAGAATTGGGGAGAAAAGAAATTTCTGGCGTACCTTGATTAAACGAAGGGATAGATTGGTAGGGCACATTCTTAGACATCAAGGAATTGTGAACTTAGCGTTGGAGGGAAGTGTGTGGGGTAAAACCTGCAGAGGAAGACCAAGAGACGGATACAGTAAGCAGATTCAGATAGATGTAGGTTGCCATTCTTATGTGGAGATGAAGAGGCTTGCTCAGGATAGGGATTATATATATATATATATATATATATATATATATATATATATATATAAGTTTTTTACAATAAGACCGCTTTCTCTATCGTGACAACTTCGGATTGCACAACTCTATAGGATACTTCCAATTGAGTAAATTCTAGCATTACCAAGTGCTTTCACCGAAAACAACAATTTATGAACGACCAAACACAAAAGAAGACAATGCGTAGCCCAGAGAAGCACAGAAGGGACACCCTAAAAGTTTATATTGATTTAACAAGTAAAATATTATTTGGGTGGTAAATTAATTTCTTCAGGAAAGTCGTGAAAGGAGTGGCGGTGTCCTTTCAAACGAATTTCAAATTGAAACATTCCTATTTAACAGAGCCTGGTTTCAAGACTGGTGTAGCAGAAGACTAAGGAATACAACCGATCAACACTTTGAAATACGTTTTCGTATGAGCTCCAGCATTTTACGAATAAAGCTCCATCATTGACACGATTTCCGTGAAACGTAAACTTCAAACGCCGAAAGTTGAGTGGCAGGCAAAATATCAGTTTTCATGTGTGGTGGGAGCTCTCGATTGCACACATAACAGTTACGAAACGTCTGTGCATGGAGACGAATATATAAACGTAAAGGGATTTGCAAGTATAAACGTTCAGGCGACATGTAATAAGAGAAAAATGTTCACGAGTGTTAAGTCATGGCCTCAGTCTATTCATGATTCAAGGATATGGATGAACTCAGATGTGTACCAAATGTCGCAAGATAACGAGCGCAATGCTGTAATTTTAGGAGACGAAGGATGTGACACTGCACTATTGCTAATGACACCATTCCAAAACTCGTAAGCACCAGATGAGAGGGCCTTCACATGAAGGAGAACAGTCCGTTTTGTTTTGCACAGTGTATCAGATGACAGGAAATTGCTAATGCGATTTGACAACAGTAGTGTGGAAAATTTTACCTAGTACTGTAGATAAACCTTTTCCATCTTTTTTTGTATTTACAATAATTTTTAATTCAGATGTAACAAAATAACATTGCAATTTAAAAAATGCTATCGTGTCATGCTAGAAAATGAAATTTAGTATTTTTTTCCTCCTGTCTTATCAATTTAACCAAAAACTGTGTTGATTTATTTCTCAAGTACTACAGTAAATAAGTCAAAAATATTCGAACAGTTACATTTCAAAATTGATAATGTTATTCTCATTATTCCACTCTACCAAGAATTGACTCAATTGTAAGAAGAAAGTAATTACCAGATGTTATTATTGTGGTCTTCAGTCAGGAGACTGGTTTGATGCAGCTCTTCGCCCTACTCTATCCTGAGCAAGCCCCTTCATTTCCTCATAAGAACGGCAACCCACATCCATTTGAATCTGATTACTGTATTCGTCTCTTGGTCTCCCTCTGCGATTCGTACCCCACTGTTAATTCACGAATCCTTTATGTCCTACCAATCGATCCCTTATTTCAGTCACGGTATGCAAGAATTTCCTTTTCACCCTAATTCTTTCCAGTACCCTCTCATTAGTTACTCGATCTAACTACCTATCTTCAGCTTTCCCAAGTACCTCCACATTTCAAAAGCCTCTATCCTCTTCTTGTCTGAACTATTTATCGTCCATGTTTCACTACCGTACAAGGCAACACACCACACAACTGCCTACAAAAAAGACTTCCTTACACTTAAATTAATATTCGATGTCAGCAAATTACCCATTCTCTAAAACGCTTACCTTTCCATTGCTATTCGTCAATTAACTCTTCTGTACTTACTTCAGCATCGCTTGATTTTCTTGGGCTGCATGCTTTGTTTTGCTCATGTTAATGTTCATCTTGTACACTCCATTCGACACACTGTCCATTCCGTTCAGCTTCTCTTCTAGGTCCTTTGCTGTTTCTGGCAGAATTACAATATCATCAGCAAAACGTAATCTCTTTATATCTTCATCCTGAACTTTAACTCCTACTTCAAATTTCTCCTTGCTTTCCTTCACAGCTTGTTCTATTTACAAATGGAATAACATTGGTGAAATGCTACAACCCTGTCTTACTTCCTTCCCAACCAATGCGACCCTTTCAAATCTACAAAAGCTAGAAATGTAGATTTGCCTTTCCTTAATTTATCTTCCAAGATAAGTCGTAAGGTGATTATTGCTTCCCGTGTTCCTACATTTCTCCTTAATTCAAACTCATCTTCTCCGCGGTCAGCATCTATCAGCTTTTCCATTCTGCTGTAAATAATTTTGGCACCACGGCTTATCAAACTGATGGTTCTTTAATTTTCATACCTGTGTCCGCTTGCTCTTTGGAATGGGGATTAGTATATATTTCTCAAAGTCTGAGGACATTTCGCCTGTCACATACGTCTTACACACCTGGCGAAATAGTTTGTCATGGATGACTCTCCCAGAGACTTCATTAGCTCTGAGGGAATGTTATCTACTCTAGGGGTTCTTTCGACTTATGTCTTTCAGTGCTGTCAAATTTTACCTCAATATAATATCTCCTGTTTCATATTCATCTCCTTCCCTTCCTACAACATTGTCTCAATGTTCATTTCCTTTTACATCTTTCAGCTTTCCCATCTTTGCTCAGAACTGATTTTCCATCTGAGTTCTTGATTTTCATACAACTGTTTTTCTTGTCTCCAAATGTCTCTCTTATTTTACTGCAGGCGATACTTATTTTTCCCCTAATTATACATTATTCTACAGACTTGCATTTGTCCTCTAGCCACTCCTGCTTAGCCATTTTGCACATCCTGTCAATCTTATTTGTAATTCGTCTATAATCCATTTTGCCAGCTTCATTTACTGCATTTTATATCTTCTCTTTTCAGCAATTACAGTTTTTCCTACGATAGCCAAGAATTATTGTAGGTCTTGCATTTCTACCTCTGCTGCTTTCACTATTTCATCTTTCAAGGCTAACCATTCATCTTCTACTGTGTAATATTCTGCCGTTTCTGTCAATTGTTGCCGAATGCTCTCTCTGAAACTCTCAAGAACTTCAGGTTCCTTCAATTTATCCAGGCGTCATCTCCTTATTTTCTCTCTCTATCTGCAGTGTCTTCAGTTTGTCTACAGTTCATAGCCAGTAAGATAGGGTCAGTCTATATCTGCCCCTGGATATGTTCCGGTTTCTTCAATGTATACAGACCAATGTTTGTTACGATTAAATTACGTTTCTTGCAAAATTCTACCAGGTGGCTTCCTCTTTCTATCCTTTTACCCAGTCCATATTCACCTAGAATTTTTTCGTTCCTTTACTTGCCTAGTACCGAATTCCAGTCCCCCGTCGCAATTAAGTTTTCCTCTTCCTTAATTGTCCGAATAATTTCCTTTACCTCATCATACATTTTTCGATCTGCTCATCATCAGCAGAGCTCGTTGCCTTATAAACTTGTACTACTGTGTTCGGTGTTGGCGTCGTACCTGTCTTGACTACGGAATGCGATCACTGCGCTGCTCATAGCAGTTTACTCACATTCCTGTTTTCTTATTCATTATTAGACCTACTCCTGTGATATGACCAAATGATTTTGTATTTATAACCCTGTACTCATGTGTTTCTGTTTCCACCGAACTTCACTAATACCCACTATATCTAACTTCAATCTATCCATTTCCCCTATTTAAATTTTTTAATCTCCCTACCCAATTAAGAGATCTAACATTGCACATCCCGAACCCTAGAATGCCAGTGTTGTCTATCCTGATGACGATACCCTCTTGAGTATCCCTACCCTGAGATCTGAATGGGGGACTATTTTACTTTCGGAAAGTTTTACCCGAGAGGATGCCATCTTCATACATTTGTACAGTAGGGCTGCATGTCCTCGGGAAAAGTAACGGCTGTAGTTTCCCCTTGCTTTCAGCCGTTCGCAGTAACTGTGTGGTAAAGTCACATTAGCTGATGTTACAAGGCCAGCTCAGTCAATCATCCAGACTGTTGCCCCTGTAACTACTGAAAAGGCTGCTGCCCCTCTTCAGGAACCACACGTTTGTCTGGCCTCTCCACAGATACCCCTCCGCTGTGGTTGCACCTACGGTACGACTATCTGTATTGTTGAGGCACGCAAGCCACCCCCCTCGGCAGTGCCTGTGTTTCATGGGGGTAGGTTTACCAGACATTACAGTAAATACATACACAATTGTTTAACATCTAACATATCGAACTGGAAGGTATAACCCTCGTTCATCTTAATCTTTCACCATTTCTAAGGTTTGACAAGAAGTTAGTTTTCAGTTCATTTTTTAGAACACACACAAAATAAATCATTTTGGTGGTGCTTTAAAAACTGCTCTAAATCTCTTATATTGTTTCTTTCTTTTATACTTGCCTCAGGCATTTCAGTCACTATTATAATGATTTGCTTACTGATTCTGAAATTGTTAGCAGGTGCAATCTCTATGCCAAACTGTGACGTCGAACTTACCTCTTCATTTCACTACTGACAATCATTCAAATCCACGTTACTTCACTCAAATTATTTCTTTGAGAGCCCTTTTAGACTAGCTGAAATGTTTCTATTCTATAACTATGTTGTATGAGCATTTGAGCTAAAGAATGATTTTACTGATATGATATGGAATTTCAGGAAGCAGCCTGTCACATAACCATTCATAGTGTACTTTGTAAAGCTTAGGTTATTAGACACTAATACTATAGAATGGTTTTCGCCATACTACCAAACTGAAGGGGTAAACAGCCCGATTTACTGATATTTTCTTAATGTCAATATAGATCACTCAAATTATATGGCCGCAGCGGAGTGGCCGAATGCATTGAGACGCTATGCTACGTTGCGCGAGGCCGAATCCCCCTCTGGCATGGATGTTTGTGCTGTCTTTAGTATAAGTTTATAAGTAGTTTTAAGTTTTAGGTACTGAAGAGTCCCATAAGCTTAACAAACTCACTCAAATTACATAATTACAATTTGTTGTACACCGTTCAGTAGGTAACAATAAGAAGAAGACTAAAAATCGTGTACGTTATTTTGAACACAAGTACTAGATCAATCAGATTTTATTGAAGAACTCAGCAATATAGAAGCTGTAAAAGTTGAAAAAGAAGAATTTTTTTTTTTTCACACAGATGTAAATAAGGATTATTTTGTACCATAATACACATAACGCTATTTTTTTGTTTCACTTGTAAGATATAAATAAAATAAGTCACACATTTTTGTTCAGATACTAGCATTTAGATAGAAACATAGAATGCAAACACTGCACATGATGAAATTAACACAAAAAGCACCATAACCTTCCTCTATCAAAAACATTAGATAAAATAATTTCTCACCAACGATTTAACTGTTAAAGTTTGTAGTATAAAGAAGAGTACAAAAGTAAATTAACAACAAATTTTAAAACTTTCAGTCAAATGTACAGCTGACCATGGAATGACCATGTCTCAAACATTGTTTCAAGGCTGTAGTTAATGTATTTGCCAGGTACTAGTGAATAAGGGCAAAAATTGTTTACCCTTGACATTTTAAACCAAAACGTGTTAATCCTAGTGTTTCACTGAAAATTTGTTTTGAACCGTTTCTATAAGAAGACATGATGCAGTGTGTATGAAGATTGAAAACAAACATTAAGTTTTTAATCAATAAAAGTGTTAGACTGTAAATTTCACGAGAACAAAAATCACGCTGTTGTTTTCTTTTTCTTCCTGTATCCGTTTCTGCTACTTTTTGTTCAGGACACCTGACTTGTATAATAATACCCATCTCTTTAAGTCTGAGTATGAAAACTGAAGAAACAATTGTTCGAATTCAATCTCTGTCTTTTCTGGGCTCTCTGAGGTCCCAAAAGAGGTGGACATTGAGGTATATTTATTTCTGGGGATTCTGAAGCCCCAGTTCATGCTTTTCGCAAAAGCATGTATGGTTAAAAGTAAGTACAGTCGGAGTCATTCATATACTCTGAACTGTCATCTGGGCGAAAGGCACATACGGAGATAGTAGCTTCTACTGTACAAGCTTGTAAACCAAATAATAGACTTGTTTGAGTTACAAATCAGTTCTCTGAAGAAGGTTTATAAACATAAGTGAAAAAGCTTTATCTAATTTTATGCATGCTTCACTATGCTACTTTTACCAAAAGTTGTATAATAACAGACGACTTATACCGAAATGTTTCGTTTTCACTGAATAAAAATAAATAATTTGCTAATTCAAAATTACTAAACGTTCAGCACGAAATAAAAAAAGGAGGAAAGAACTTAACAGGAATTATGTCGCTTGTTAATGTTCGTCTTAGACTTAATTTGGGACTTCATATTGTGAATCTTTTCATAATCTGTCCATCTGAAATGTCTTTACCAAAATAGGTCTATAAGGATGCTGTATATTTCTTTTGGACTTTCTGCCTTCTCTCTTCTTGCAGTCGGAGTTAGACATTTGCTGATTATGTCTGGATAAGACCACAACAATGTTTTATAATTAAGACTAAGGCTAATTCTTGGTCTTCAATCTCGTCTCCGAAATATTAATACACACACGTTACTGAAACAAACACACATGTCAGCACGTGAATGTATGCAAACTGACAACCAGAGGTGATAAATTTAACCTTCTTACTGAGTACTTGCACAAGGAGAAGGGGAGGTACATGGAGTAATTCCGTGGTAGAGGTAATGAGAAAGTCCTCCGTGGTCAGAGAATATGCTGCGTGGTTTTTTATTCATTCGAAACTGAGAACTATGTCTGAGACTGTACCTTCGCTCTGAATCTTGTCTGGAGATTTTTTTTCTTCCTAAGTTCCAAGGTGGAGACGACTGTCATATAGTTGCCCTGGGTGCTCCCACAGCGGTAGCATGCAACACATGGGATCAGACGGTGCTTAAAATTGTGGCTTCCGGCACTGCTGAAGACGATGGCGTGCACCCGTTCTGGGCCACAATGTAGACTCGCAAGGGGCCAGTGGAACATCTCGTCAATCTGGTTGTCCAGACTCGAATCAACAGTTCTCCAAAGAAGTTTCTTAGCAAAGGTACTCACTCAGTGGGTGACAAGGTTTCGATGGTAGATCTACTCATTTGACTGTCACCAACTCAGTCGGAGGCCTGAACCCGATGGCGGTCAATTCTGGGATGGCCATTGGCTACAGCACCTTGTACTGCAAGCAGTATTCTTCTTATAGTTCCCAGCCGACGTTGATTGTGTTTCTCGGCATACCATAAACCCCTGGATACTATTGAGTGCAATCTCAGGAGGAGGAGGTGGAGGATCTAGTTTGGATTGTATACATTGTGTGTTGTCTAAGTGTTTCTTCCAAAGCAGCTAAGGAAACCATAAGTTGCTCGAGTGGCCAAGCGTTGTCGTTTGGCAACAATGACCTCATTTACTCTGGTTCTTGTGTCTAGTCAGCTCCTTCAGAAGCTCAGCTGGAGCCGTAGTATGTCGAAACTTTGCCTTTCAGAGGTCCTGGCTGGCGTCTTCCACTAAATACGTGCTGTTATTCCATAGTATCTGGTAAACAAACTGATGAGCATTTCTGCTCACAGATGCAATAGCTGTGGTGCATCGTACCTTCATCAAACATAAAAAGTATAATTTGCAAATACACGAAATTTTGCAGATTTGATATTAAAGAGGGTAAGGAAGAAAGTTTAAGATGGAGGATTGACTTTTGCTGCATTGGGGCATTGATATTATACAATGGCACAAGTGAAAATCTGAGCCAGGTGGGGAATCGAACTGGGGTTTCCTGCTTCGGGTCAACGGTCGCCGTAACCACTTGGCTGCCCGTGCTCTCCTCCTATCCAGCTCAAACATCTACAAGACACACGCTACAGCTGTAGCACCCCCAACGTCCACGCACTCTTCTACTCGGCATTACGAAAATGTTCAAATGTCTTAAACCTATTGGACCGAACTGCTACGGTCATCAGTTCCTATACTTCGGTAGGTATGCAATGAGGGTTCTGGCCCAAATTTGGAGGTTTCTAATTAAAATTCGACCTTTGACCTTCACCTCTTAAGCCCTTGCCCTTGACCTGATGACCTCTTAACCGTCAGGTTGCCTACCTTGCAGAGGCAAGGTGGCGCCCACATACAACAATATGACGGACATGAACAATATGGCGTACACATACAACAATATGGCGGGCATAAACAATATGGCGGATACAAGAACAAGATGGCGGACATAAACAACAATATGGCGGACACAAAAACAAGTTCGTGGACACAAAAACAAGATGGCGCATATAAACAACAATATGGTGTAGACAAAAACAAGATGCAGACACATACAACAATATGGTGGATATAAACAAGACGGCAGACACATACAACAAGATGGCGGATAAAAAGAATGAACTTGAAGACATTTATGAGAAACGTGCATTATAAAAAACAGATGACACAGCTCTAGTTGCAAAAGAAGAAGAAGATTTGATGAGAAATGTGCATTAATAAAACCAGATGACACAGCTCTAGTTGCAAAAGAAAAAGAAGATTTGGAGGAAGATGGAGGAGGGGATAATAGCAATAATGATTATGATAGTGCTGACAAGAATGAAGGATGACTAGTGAAATTATTTTTTCATAATCCCCAAGACAGAAAAACAGCAGACCCCATATATGGATTTTGGTTTGATGATGCATTAATGACATGGGTGATTGGAAATTCCCCAGTACGAGTTGATGGAGATGATTTAATAATACATAAAGTAAAATTCATTGGAATGAAGGGATTATATAATCTCTTGTTTAAAAATAAACACAGTAAAACAGTTATACAGCTATGGATCTTCACAATTATGCTAAAATACTATTTATCACCAATGCATATAGACAAAGTTATAATTCCCACAGACCAATAGATGTCAATGAGGGTTACAAGTATACTAACATAATTCGCCCCTTGTTAGAAAAAGGAGGTGTGTTAGCTAAGGAAGGAATGGGGCTGGACGGATATGGTGAGAACGAAAATGATCTCAAAGTTAAAGATTGGAAAACTAATAATGAACATGTGAGTTATATGCATTGGGGTGATCTGAATGAACTTGTGGAATCATTGCTGCTGTTACTAGCGTCCAAGGGAGCTGAGAATACAGCTCACATTAATTAAATAATCGCTACTGAAGAAGAACTTCAAGAAGCTTCGATTATTGCTTGAAATCAGAGGTTGTACTCGAAGGAGCCTACTAGTTGAGGGAATGCAATATCATCTTACGATCTTGGAAGCTGTCATAACAGAAAAAACTTATATATATATATATATTTTTAACAATCTTTCCACATATGTCCACCACCGCCACCACAATCTAGTTGTTTATATCCGCCATCTTGTTTTATGTCCGTCATCTTGTTGTTTATGTCTGCCATCTTGTTTTTGTGTCCGCCATCTTGTTTTTGTGTCCGCCATCTTGTTTTTGTGTCCGCCATATTTTTTTATATGTCCGCCATCATGTCGTATGTGTCCAACATATTGTTGTATGCGTCCGACACATTGCTAATGTCCACCATATTGTTGTATGTGTCCGCCATATTGCCCCTGCAAGGTAGTCAACCAGACAGTCAAGAGGTCAACAGGTCAAGGTCAAGGGGTCAAGGTCAAATTTTAATTAGAAGCCCCCAATTTTGGCCCAGAACTCTCATAGCATACCTACTGATGTACAAACTGCTTAAATTAACTTACACTAAGGACAACACCGATGCCCGAGGGAGAACTCGAACCTCTGTCGAGAATAGCCATTCAGTCTGTAGTGTGACACCTTAGACCATGGGGCCATTCCGCGTGGCTACCCATTATGGAATCCCACTCGAGGTCGAAAGTATGACTGCATCTGCAGTGAAGTAAGTCAACCAAAAGCCGTCTTTGTGAATATATACTTATTACAGATGGCGTGATGTCTTTTCTTTCGGACACTGAAAGTAGCCTGTTATGTTTTCTAAGCAAGCTCTCAGGCAGTTGAGATCTGCAAATGTGAGTTAAAACGCTCACTGCTGCTCTAAATTACTTTACGAGTGGCCACAGTACTTGCGCAACAGAAATTTACCTAACTGCTCACTCCTTAAGGGAGCAGCCAACGTTTTAACAAACACAAAATTAATGTCAAAAAATACATGAATAGATAATTAAACATCAGATGGGGAGCATGAAATTATAAAGCAGACGTTTGATACTTTAAATCATCATATAATCAATAAAATGGACAAGCAAATAAATGTGGGAAGACCAAATTAAACACACACCTTGTACAATAAAGAATTAAATCATAAAGTTACTGCCAGTAATAAAATTGTTTCTGCCCTTTTATAAATATGGAGGTAATGTGGGAGGAAAATTGCACACAATGGATAGATGAAAGCACATTCATTCATTCAATGCCAGACACGCATAATGCTTGCAGGAACAGTTCATAGCAGTGAAAAACAAAGCATCAGTGGCATTTTGACGAGCTGGCTGGTGTCTTGAAGCACAAATTTAAAAATCACTATGCACCAAACAAACTCATGTTTGGGAAGGCAGCGGCAAACTATTCTTAATTACCATGTGGTGTGCGACCACAGCAAATAGAATTTACAGAAAGAAATTAAATCAGAATAAGCAAGTAAATCACATGCAAGAATTCATATAGAAGAAAGCTAGTATCAGTAAAAGCTTGGCTGAAGGTCGAAGTAACGACTGTTACGAAAGCACGTGGTGCAATCGGTCATGCCAAGATAGGAAAAACAGAATCTAACTAGAAAATCTGAGAAATATTTAGCATACTCATGGATACAAACATGACGCAAAAACGTTAGTTAAAAACAACAAGAAAATTTAAACATACTAAGTTTACACAAAGGCTGAAGGCCACACATGTGAATTCTAACTTGAGAAAACCGGACACAAAATCATCACCAGAAGGAAAATCCAAATGCTACATTGAATTACTCAAGTTCTGTAAATTAAGAAACACTTCGCCTCCCATAGCAAAAGAATTACTCAAGAAACCATCACTGGCCAACCAAAACTGCCTGATCACAAAGAAACCAAAGTTCTAACAGCATGCCTTCCCCTCAGCATGATAGCATGATTCGACGAAGTACTTACTTCCACGGTCGCAGTGAAGCCCTAAGGCCACCCTAATACATTCCCCCGCCACACACTGGATGTAGAGCGCGCTGAAACCGTTGCATAGTGCGTTCAGAGCATAGTGTCTACCAACCCTCTCTGCCTGAGGAAGATAATACCCTCTTCAACTGCTCACAGAGAGGTCTCCTGTCACCTCTTTCGTCCAAGATTCGGTTGGCACCACACTAAGAACACGGCCACCTCGCCATCTTGCCAAGTAAGCTTGTCTCTGGCTACCCAGCAGACGACAAACGAAGCCATATGTTCTTAATTAAAGTAAACGAGCCCCTAAAGCGCGAGGTTGCAACTGTAAGCCATTGCGCGGCAGTCAGTCAATATTAAAAACAACCTTCCACATTCACATGAACACACAAGTTCAATCACACGGGTGGAAACATACAAAACATGGGGCATTAATCATTAATAAACGGAATAAAAATAATTAACACACTAATAGACAATATTATGGTGCGGAAACACTTTAGGTTAATGAATAACTCAAGAATGGAACATGACTACACATTCAGTGGACATGTTTCAACACTTACGAAAGAAGTCAGCACACCAATCTTCTTATATATAAAAATGTTTGCTTTTTACTTTTTGTTCCTATTTTATGCATTGTATGACAGATAGTTCAGGACATAAGACATCATGAACAATGAGATGCGTGAAAAACTGCCACTTTATGAATAACATTTAAATGTATTACTTTTTTGTTACATAATGCATTCGAAATATATTTTGCAAATAGCATCCTTTTATAGCAATGAATGTAACTACAAAATTATTTCTTTGTACTATTATAGTTTGAGAAATGACGTCATAAACTTGGGAAACTGCCGCAACATGTTTGTTGTTGCCGGCCGCGGTGGCCGAGGGGACTGAGGCGCTCCAGTCACGATCTGCACGGCCACTCGGTCGGCGGTTCGAATCCCCCCTTGGGCATGGATATTTGTGCCGTCCTTAGTATTAGCTAGTTCATAAGTAGTTTGTAAGTTTAGGGACTGATGACCCCGTAGTTAAGTCCCATAAGCTACACAAACATTTGAACATATTTGTTCGTAATTTATGCACTACCGTACTGTTAAACTGATTGTGATTGAACTTTGCACACTTTATCTTCAAAACAAGAGGAAAGACACTATCTACGTAAAATATTGTATGGTGCATATCAGACGGCACATTACCTATGAAATTCGTCAATATCTACAGTTTTATTCAGATCTTAAAGAAATTTTGTACACTTAACCTTCAAAATAGAGGAACGTAAACATCTACGTAAGATGTTATACGGAACATGGCGGAGGGAACCGTGCAATATACTTAGAAACCACTTCATTGATCACCGTAAAAGTTAACTGAGATTTAATTTTTAACTGTTAGAAGAGGCAGTGGACTGAGGAGGTGGAATAGGAGACTGACAGAGAAGAGGAGGGGATGACAGAGAAAGGGGAAGAGGGAGACAGCAGAGAGGGGATAGCAGAATACGAAGAGAGAGAGAGAAGGGGGAGATAATTTTGGGGAGAGAGAGCAGGAGGAGGAGTTGGGCAGAGAGAGAAGGAAAGAGGTGGACAGAGCGGCAAAGGGGAAGTAGAGAGCCGGCCGCGGTGGCCGAGGAGACTGAGGCGCTCCAGTCACGGTCTGCACGGCCACTACGGTCTGGGGTTCGAATCCCCCCTCGGGCATGGATATTTGTGCCGTCCTTAGTCTTAGCTAGTTCATAAGTAGTTTGTAAGCTTATAGACTGATGACCCCGTAGTTAAGTCCCATAAGTTCTACAAACATTTGAACATTTGGGAAGTAGAGATGGACTAACTTAGGACTGAATTAAATATATACCCGAGAGACGCCGGATTTTCAGCTAGTCCATAATAAGTATTTAGACGAAATTTGTTTCGTATCCTGAAATGTAGATTGAATATTAGCCTGGGCCCTAAACAGAACAGACAATCCATGACATTCACCGTATACTTAATAGATTCTTGTCACTTGGTCATGAAAAACTGGACAAAAGTTTAGTCATCACCAGAAGACATCACGCTGATATCGTGTCTCACTGCCAAACTTAGCCTCTAGGTTTGGTAATGGTCTCAATCCAGGAAGAAAGCCCGCACGCAGGTGGAGTCCAAACCACATATACCCCTACCCAATATGTTTAGGTTTACACCACATACAATGGAAAATTTTTACTAATACCTTATCTAAAGACGACACAAACATCCATGCCCGAGGGGGGATTCAAACCCCCTACCGTAGCGGCCGTGCAGACTGTGACTGGCGCGCCACAGACCGCCCGGTCACTGTGGCCGCCTCTAGTGCTCCCACCAAGGAAAAATACTTGGCTATACCTAGAATCGAATCAGCCATTCTGCAATCCAGTCAGCCATGCTGACCACTGGCATTACTTATTTTTAATTATCTGTTGGGTAGATCGGTTTCCTTGCAGACGTGGTATCGACCTCTTTCTAAACGTACAACTGGGACTTCACTACTGAACTTACCAGTCTCGAGGCTTAAAAATGACTTAAACTAACCTAAGAGCAACCCACACACATACACACTCACACACGTCCAGGGGAGGACTTGAACCTCCGAGAGGGAGCATTCGCGCATTCCACAGCAGCAAACAGCTATGAAGGTGGACCTGATCTTAATGTCTTTTCTAAATATTATTCTTTCTAGATTCGAAACCTCCCTTGCAGATTAAAACTGTTTGCCAGACTGGGATTCGAATTCAGCGCCTTTGTCTTTCTAGGGCAAGCACTCTACCAACAGACAAGGTACTGACGGATCTAAAGCTGTGAGCCGCGTTGAATGGCCGCGTGGTCTAAGGCGTCATGCTACGGGAGTAAGTAAGCTTAAGTAGTTTGTAAGTCTAGAGACTGATTACCATGACAGTTTGGTCCAGTAGGTTGAAAGTTGACCACTGCAGATGTAATGTGATATTTAGCTATTTTAGCTAGTATATTCACTGTAGTTGTCTGTTTACTAGAATGAACTGAACTTATTCGTGGTAAATAATCAAAAATGTACTGCTTAAATAGTATAATCAAATCTGCCATCAATTAATTTAATGAAAAAGTTACAGTTATAAAATTAGTAAATAGAGTCTTGATGAGAGAAGCCAAAACCAAGATCAACATTAATTTAATGAAATGATTCTAGTAGCGGAAAATATGGAAAGATTACTTTTAAAAATTATAGTTCTGGGTGTACAAGCCAGTTAAAAGAGTCATGTAAACTACTTGATGTGCTGCTGAAACTTGTTCCCTGGCCCAAATTGAGAACTAGTTTGACCTTAAATTACTCTCACAGCCGCAAGTTAGAAAAGCAGCGGTCATATGAATTGTAGCTCACAGGAATCACACTTACTATGAAACGAGCCACCACAAATAAATTACTTTATGAAAGTGGCGGACGAAATAAGAGGCGCAATGAAAATATTAACAATAATAAGCATCTGAATCTGTTCTCAGCACACGTGAAACAATATTTATAAAGGAAAGGGTAGGTGTTCTCAAACTGCTGTATTAAAAATAGGATAAGATTTTATTGAACAAAATGCTTTTATTTAGTGTAAGCACAAGCACGTGGAGGGAACCAATTTAGTTACACAATAAAAACGCATCCCATTGAAACTAGCTCACGAGCACTATCATATCTTATGACAAAAATGCCCATAATACAAATTTAAGTTTATCTACACTGAATTGAATTTTAGTTGGGGGAGGATTTACAAATAACAAACATTCATCCACACACACGCGCGTGCAATGCAAGCGAAACTTACTAAATTCAGCGTGCTGAGCAAGGCAGAAACGCTCGTCGATCTCGTAGGGGAAGTTTCAGCGAGCCAAGGCGAAGGATACAACACAATAAAAATAGCTTTCGTAAGTGGCTGGTTCTATTCTTTCTTAACTGGAGATGGCGCGTACAGCAACAAAATTTGTTTGCATTTGAAGATAAACCAAGCGGTGGCAAACTGAGGCGCGCACCATGTGGTTCCGAAATCCAGTAAAATGAAGAAAATCAATTACTAAAATATTACGAAAATTAACTATAGCACGCAACCCATACAAATGCGTGGAATGTTACAAGGAAACGAAAGAAACACTGTTCCACACGATAGGAGAACTTTCGAGAGATGGATGAGTTCCGCTCTCAGAAATCATCAAAGTTTAATAAATTCAGATTCGCGGTAAAACAAATACAAAATACAGCATGCAATGCATCGAAATACGTAGAATGTTGTAAGGAAACGAAAGAAACACAGATATACGCGATAGCACGAAATTTACAGAGAACGGTGAAATCCTATCTCAAAAATCATCAAAGTTTAATGAATTCGGAATCGCGGAAAAACAAATATGAAATACGGCATGCAACTTATAGAAATGCGCAACATTTCATAAGCAAGCAAATGAGAAAGGTTGTACAGGGCTAGTAAGGAATTTAAAAACCTCAGTTGGGAACAGAGTACAAGTTCGAGAATAAAATAGCAATTTACAACAGGCGGAAGAGGGAAGATCGTGCAGTACTACCAGAAAATTGAAAGATACATGCAGTTATTCTAGCCTGAAGAGCATAGAACAAGCACGGGTTCCACTGAAGGCATTGTTCCCAGAACACACCACGTGGAGTACAAAATGTTCAAATGTTTGTAATTCTATCGGACCAAACTGCGTGGTCATCAGTCCGTAGCTTACAAACTACTTAAACCTAGGAAAACTAACCTAAGGACAAACACACACACCCATGCCCCAGGGAGGATTCGAACCTCCACGGCGAGCAACCGCGCGCTCCGCAGCGAGACGCTTTAGACCGCTCGGCTACTCCGCCGCGGCGTGGAGTACATGTTACTGGCGGACAGAGAAAACGAACAGTAAAATTGCACACGAGTTACAAGAAGCAAAAATCCTGCTTAGTAGTCACGCATCTTTCGATGCATGCTCAGAGAAACTTACTCCGAAAATGAATGCAAGTTCCAAAACCTAAGTTGAACTAACTGAACAACGAATTGCTGCCATCTCCAGGCTGAAAGAGCAGAGCTTACTCACCATTCTGAAGGACAGCCACCGAACGAGTGAGACTTTGGCGGGCCATGTGGGCCTCAGCTCGGAAATCTGCAAGGCCGAGGGAGCTAGGGGTGTTGGGGGAAACGCAGAGATTCACACAAAGGCGCGTATAGGCTCACACCAGCCTCTTGCCAACCAAACTTGCAACGAAAGGGTGTGGACACCTCTTTTGAGAGCATAGAAAGAGAGGTTGGTACTAGTCACCTATCGATGCAGTTCCAGAGAGCATCGCCCAAGGCTAAATTTCTCATACTTCCAGACACACTAGCACGCCAAAAAAATCTCATACACACACATGCAGAGACAAAACGTTTTACACTCTTATAGGCACGGTGGTGAGACGGAGAAGCCGTTCAGGTTGCCACATTGATTTCACACACTAATAAATTAATAACATAAATGTAACACAAATGAAGTTAAATACGATTACTCATAATAACATTTAAAAACGAAAACTGGAAGGCTACGTTACTCCTCATGCCTCAGAAAACGAATAGAGTGTCGTTAAGCGACTTTAAATAAAATACAAGATTAAAATTTAGGGACGGCGGCAGACAGCCGTCTTTCAAGGTTTACAAACATTGTAACTAAAATTATGAGAACGAACGATGAAAACAGCACCGGTACCTCAGTCAGTTGGTGTGATAGCGCAGCGCTTTCGGTAAGAAGGCTGGACGCCCTCTGTAAATAAATAAATAAACTGACCTGGGTTCAAATCATAGTCTGGCACACAGCTTTAATCTGCCAGGAAGTTTCATTAGTAAATCAGTATTTCGTAAAGATTACAGATTGAGAAAAAAAGTTAAAATTTCAAATGCAGATTTATGTATTTCAATTTTTATTTTTATTCTATTTATTTATTTATTTTTTATGTGGAGTAGCCAACTAAGCGAGAGTGAAATCCATTCTTGAGTTCAAGAACAGTAACCACACAGTAACCTAATTAACAATTAATTTCGTTACAGTGAAGCGAAAGACCTGCTCATGGTGACTAGATTAAGCGATAATTCGCCTTTTGGGCTATTACTGACAAAATGTCGCGACGGTTTTTTTTTAAAGAAATGCGACCATCACCGTTTGGTCATTATGTTGATGATGAAGGCTGCTGTTTGGTCGACTTTGGGGAGTGTGTTCATATGTCCTGGTTTTAATTTAACGTGACTTGTAATGATTTTTATTGCTCCACTGCCTTGAGAAATACTGAAATATTGCTACCCAAACCCCGTAAGTAACTGATGAGTAAAGGTCACACTAGAATAATACTTGAACAGTATTGGCTATCTGTAATTTTATTATTAACTAGCGACCCGCCTCGGCTGTGCACGGATGAAATTTATGACAGTATAAAATGAAAGTTGCGCATTAAAAAACGTTAAATATGTTTATATTATATGTCTGTATCTCCAGTGGTGTAGGCTGTGCGTTATTTGTCAGCCAGTTCATCAAAAAGGGACTCATCCGAACGAATATTGCATAGAATTAGTGTGAATTGAAATAAAACAATTTCACTACCATCACGAATTTACTGAAATAAAATAAATCGGAATTCGAATTATTGTGCGATTCTCTGATGCAACATAAACTGCTTATTCACATGAATTATTTATCGACTGTTTGCTGCATCTGCCGTAATGGAATGGAATGAAATCGGAACGCTTTGTTTTAACAATCATTTTTGGTGTTTTAATGTATATATCGAAACGTTTGGAGCGGAATAATATTTTTGTCTTCGTTCGGGTATTTATTTGTGTCAGTATGTATTTGTTCCAACCTTGCTTTAATCCACATCCGTCCCTCTGTCTCTGTTCACCTACTGCTCTCCCCTATCTATTTTCTCTTTTCCCTCCCTCTGTTAATCTCCTCCTCCCCCTCTCTCTGTCAATCTCACCCTTCCTCCTGTCTTGACCTGTCGCCTTCCCACCCCCTATATGTTAATTTCTTCCTCTACTACTCGCTGTGCATCTCCTCCTGTCTACGAGAAATTACAAACATCTGCCAACTTTCTTGGTGATCGGCCAAAAAATGTTCAAATCTTTGTAAATCTAAGGGACTTAACTACGTTGGTCGTCAGTCCCTAGGCTTACAAACTACTTAAAATAAGAAACTTCCTGGCAGATTAAAATTGTGTGCCGGAACCGGGACTCGAACCTGGGACCTTTGCCTTTCGCGGGCAAGCGCTCTACCGACTGAGCTATCCCGACACAACTCAGGAGTGCTAGTCTTGCATGTTTCGCAGGAGAGCTTCTGTGAAGTTTGGAAAGTAGGAGGCGAGGTACTGGCGGAAGTAAAGTTGTGAGGCGGCATCGTGAGTCGTGTCAGGATAGCTCAGTCGGTAGAGCGCTTGCCCACGAAAGGCAAAGGTCCCAGGGTCGAGTCCCGGTTCCGGCAGACATTTTAATCTGCCAGGAAGTTTCATATCAGCACACACTCCACTGCAGAGTGAAAATTTCATTCTTCTATTTAAAATAACTTAAAGCAGGTTTTGCTAAGGTCGTCACAAACACCGTTGCGCGAAGGTGGACTCGAACCCCCGACCGCGAGCAACCGAGCGTTCCGCTGCAAGACGCATTAGAACGTTCGGTCACTCCACAGCGGAGGTGATCAGTCGAACTGAGTCGAAGTTTATTGCAAGCCACCCGCTGCCACGGACCTCATGGTGGCTTGCGGAGAATAAAAACCTTGCCGCGAGGGAATGGCCGCGCTTTGTGAAGCGACATGTCACGGATTCTGAGGCCGCTCCTACCGGAGGTTTGAGTCGTCGCTCAGGTATGAATGTGTCCTTAACATAAATGGGTTTATGCAGTTTATACGTGTAGAGACGATGACCTCAACAGTTTGGTGCTTTAGTTACACAAACTTTGTACTTTGAATAAAAGCCTTTTCCATGAAAACATACGTACATACGTCAATTTTCATGGTGATCAATCTAATGGTTTCGAAGTCTATTGTAAGGTTACATCTGCCATGCGCCATACAATGTCTTAAACTTCTCTATGAAAAACACATATATGGTGATCTGTCAAAAATGTCATTCCTCTCTTTAGCTATGATCGAGTGTTCCTTCAGAACTTATGATTTTTGCAGTTTGCCAGAATTTTTCAACTTTCATTTATAATTGTCCCGATTTTTCTCGTAAAAACATGGCCAGGACTATAATGAACAAAACTTATGCAGACTTAACGTCTGAATGGCAAATTATGGTCTTGAGTTCATACAAAAATCCCATAGGAAATAGTTCAATTTTTTCCGACTTTTCCAATTTTGCAGGCGACTATTCCAAATCTTACGTACAAACCCTATCGTGACAATTACGATTACAAATACAACAAAAATAATAAAAAATAAAAAAAATATATCTTAAAAATTGGGCAAATCGGTCGAGCCGTTCTCAAGTAATCACCTTACATACATATGTTAACTCATTTTTGTTTACATAGATATAAATATAATGATAGGTTGCAATTTATGGTAAACGAGACTCCTAATCCGTAACAGACACACTGAGAACATAATAACACTCGGGCAACTTAGCTTTCAGCCACAGCCTTCGTCAGTCCTGAGTCTGTCGGCCGCAGTGGACGAGCGGTCTGCGGCGCGCCAGTCACAGTCTGCACGGCCGCTACGGTCGGGGGCTCGAATCCCCCCTCGGGCATGGATGTTTGTGTCGTCTTTAGTATAAGGTAGTTGATAAGTAGTTTGTAAGTTTAGCGAGTGATGACCCCGCAGTTAAGTCCCTTAAGCTTCACAAGCATTTGAAATTTTTTTAGTTCCGAGTCTGATGGCTCGACGCGGTAGTGGAGACGTCGATCACGCGTGAATGTGTGTGTGCTATATTTCTGAAGAGGTGTGTGGTCCATAGCTAATTTTGTGAGCGTTATTGTCTCCTCTATGTACCAGTCTGCGACTCACTGATCGATATAAATAGTATCATCAAATTTTCAAATGTTTGTCAAGCTTAAGGGACTTAACTGCGGGGTCATCAGTCCCTAAACTTAACTACTTATGAACTACCTTATTCTAAAGACGACACAAACATCCGTGCCCGAGGGGGGATTCGAACCCCCAACGTGGAATGGCCTCGCACATCGTAGCATAGCGGATCAATGCGCTCGGTCGCTCCACCGCGGCTAGTATCATCGAAATAAATATGAATTATCATCTAAATATAAAAATGAATGTCTGTGTGTTCGTATTTTGTGCGCGGCCGTATAGTTCAACCGATCGTGATGAAACTTTGTCAACATATTGCTTGCACTTTCGCGATGGTCGCAGGCATCGCCGGCCGCGGTGGCCGAGGGGAGTGAGGCACTTCAGTCACGGTCTGCACGGCCACTACGGTCGGGGTGCGAATCCCCCCTCGGGCATGGATATTTGTGCCGTCCTAGTTCGTAAGTAGTTCATAAGTAGTTTGTAAGTTTAGGGACTGATGACCCCGTAGTTAAGTCCCATTAGATTTACAAACATTTGACCATTTTTGACGCAGGCATCATTAAATGATCAAAATGTTCAAATGTTTGTATAGTCTATGGGACTTAACTACGGGGTCATCAGTCCCTAAACTTAACTACTTATGAACTACCTTATTCTAAAGACGACACAAACATCCGTGCCCGAGGGGGGATTCGAACCCCCAACGTGGAATGGCCTCGCGCATCGTAGCATAGCGGATCAATGCGCTCGGTCGCTCCACCGCGGCTAGTATCATCGAAATAAATATGAATTATCATCTAAATATAAAAATGAATGTCTGTGTGTTCGTATTTTATGCGCGGCCGTATAGTTCAACCGATCGTGATGAAACTTTGTCAACATATTGCTTGCACTTTCGCGATGGTCGCAGGCATCGCCGGCCGCGGTGGCCGAGGGGACTGAGGCACTTCAGTCACGGTCTGCACGGCCACTACGGTCAGGGTGCGAATCCCCCCTCGGGCATGGATATTTGTGCCGTCCTAGTTCGTAAGTAGTTCATAAGTAGTTTGTAAGTTTAGGGACTGATGACCACGTAGTTAAGTCCCATTAGATTTACAAACATTTGACCATTTTTGACGCAGGCAACATTAAATGATCAAAATGTTCAAATGTTTGTATAGTCTATGGGACTTAACCACGGGGTCATCAGTCCCTAAACTTACAAACTACTTACGAACTAGGACGGTACAAATATCCATGCGCGAGGGGGGATTCGAACCCGCGACCGTAGTGGCCGTGCAGACCGTGACTGGAGCGCCTTAGTCTCCTCGGCCGCCGCGGCCGGCATCATTAAATGACTGTACGACAAATAGTTCAGGAGATATGTCGTAATAAACAATGAAATGCGCGGAAAATGCTGCACCATGTGACGTCTGCTTATAAACCACTGTACCGATTTCAACCAAATTTGGTACACATATTCCTTCCATGAGGTAACAATTGACGTAGGAGTAAGAACTGCTTACGACATATAGTTCAGGAGATATGGCGTCATAAGCAATTATATGACTGAAAACCTGTGGAATCATGCGACATGTGAATAAGGAAACTTTATCCGTCCTAAAATCTTCATGACATTTTGGACACTTGACCTTCAAACCAAGAGGAATGTCACTATCACGCAAAATTTTGGATGGTGCATGACGGAGGATACTTTACATATGGACTTCGTCAGATTCTACAGTTGTGTTAGGATCCTGATGAAATTTTAAATATAATTAAACAATTCAGTTTATCAGTGCAGTATCAATATATTCAGATTACCTACAATCATTTGAATTAATTAACGTGACTAAACAGTTAATTTTCAGATTTCTGCGACGTTTCGAATGAAATAAAATTTCTGAAAATTCTATCAGCTCTCTCTGAAAGTTACATTTTCAGGGTGATAATCATCAAAGCCACTCCTATGAACCACAGACATTGCCGAGGTGGGGTGGCTTGCGTGCCTCAACGATACAGATAGCCGTACCGTAGGTGTAACCACAGCGGAGGGGTATCTGTGGAGAGGCCAGACAAACGTGTGGTTCCTGAAGAGGGGCAGCAGCCTTTTCAGTAGTTATAGGGGCAATAGTCTGGATGATTGACTGAGCTGGCCTTGTAACATCAGCTAATGTGGCTTTGCCACACAGTTACTGCGATCGGCTGAAAGTAAGGGGAAACTACAGCCGTTATTTTTCCCGAGGACATGCAGCTCTACTGTATGAACATATGATGATGGCATCCTCTCGGGTAAAATATTCCGGAGGTAAAATAGTCCCCCATTCGGATCTCCGGGCGGGGACTACTCAGGAGGATGTGATCAGGAAAGACAAGACTGGCATTCTACGGATCGGAGCGTGGAATGTTAGATCCCTTAATCGAGTAGGAAAATTAGAAAATTTAAAAAAGGAAATGGATAGGTTGAAGTTAGATATAGTGGGGATAAGTGAAGTTCAGTGGCAGGATGAACAGGATTTCCTGTCAGGTGAGTACAGGATTATAAATACAAAATCAGTTGGGGGTATCACAGGAGTAGGATTGATAATGAATAAGAAAATAGGAATGTGGGTAAACTACTATGAGCAGCACAGTGATCGCATTATCATTGTCAAGATAGATACGAAGCCAACACCGACAACAGTAGTACAGGTTTATATGCCAACTAGCTCTGACGATGATGAGGAAATCGAAGAAATATATGAGGAGCTAAAGGAAATTATTCAGACAATTAAGGGAGAGGAAAACTGAATTGTTATGGGAGACTGGAATTCGGTAGTAGGACAAGAAAGGGAAGGGAAGATAGTAGGTGAATAGGGTCTGGGCAAAAGGAATGAAAGAGGAATCATTGGAATCATTGGGGTGAAAACCACCACCAGAAGGAATTCGTTGTTACCGACGTATGTTTTTACTACGAATTTGAAAATAAATACATAAATAAAAATTAATGTTTGTTTGTCTTGCTATTCGTATTTTATGCACGGCCATAGCGTACATCCGATTGTCATAAGACTTTGTCAACTAATTGTTTTCACTCGGGTGAAGTTTATAGCTATACTAAAATTAACTTCGTGTGGTGAATAGCGGAGGGTGCTTTATAATCAGTAAATTCGTTTCTTACGCCTTCATGCTGAAATGGCAGAACGGACATGAATGACATTTGGAACAGAGGTAGCATATAAACTCATATAAACTGATTAATACATGTTCAAATGTTTGTAGAACTTATGGGACTTAACTACGGGGTCATCAGTCCCTAAGCTTACAAACTACTTATGAACTACCTAAGACTAAGGACGGCACAAATATCCATGCCCGAGGGGGCCGTGGTACCTTAAAATTGTATCACAATGACATTAACATTGTTAATTACATAATTACATAATTTTACAAGAGGTAGAGAAGTCAATGGACTGATGAGATGGAGTAGAAGTACAGAGAGACGAGGAGGTGATTGGCAGAATGCGGAAATTGGAGGTGAGAAGAAAGAGGGGCTGTAGGAGATGAACAGAGAGAAGGGAGATAAGGAGAGGAACATACAAGGGTGTGGGGAAAAGAGGAAGTGAACATAGAGATAAACACAAGGTAGGCAGAGAGTGAAAAATGAAGGAGATGCGAACTAATTTAAGAGCGGAATCAGTAAGTACCCGGTCAACGCCGGGTTTTCAGCTAGTAGCTGACATAAATTGTGAACTTAGCGTGCGCATAAGGGCTGCAAACTAACTTAAGTGGTCATAGATAAGGAATTTATGAGTCTGTAGCAGCAACATCTGTATCTTAAATACAACAGCAGGCGTAACAAAAAGAACAATGATGGCAGCAAATGCAACTTCAGATGCGAGGGGGGATTCGAATTCCCGACAGTAGCGGCCGTGCAGACTGTGACTGGCGCGCCGCAGACCGCTTGGCCACGACGCATGGCTAGGCAGCCAAGAAAAGAGAAACAAGTCGTTGCTCCTGTCTGGGCGCATTTCCTAATAAAGTCGTTCAAATGTTTGAAAATCTATCGGACCAAACTGCGTAGTCATCAGTCCGTAGCTTACAAACTACTTAAACCTAGGTAAACTAACCTAAGGACAACACACACACCCATGCCCCAGGGAGGACTCTAACCTCCACGGCGAGCTACCGCGCGCTCCGCAGCGAAGACGCTTTAGACCGCTCGGCCACTCCACCGCGGCTAATAAAGTCGTCATAGTTCACTTTTCCACATTTACCACACGCACGTTTGGAGGATAAGAATGCCACACTAACCCCTTGACTAAATGTTGGTGCTTCTATATGCGCAACGAACTCTTAATACGTTGCATATATGCTGCAGCAACGCTCTAAAACGGAAACTTTTTGATATCCTTTATACTAGTCCCTACACACTGACTCCTCTACAAACATTACGCCCTCCTCATAAATGTGAGAATTAAGATTTACCGGAAATCCATTAGGGTGTCTCACCTACGACTCGTGAGGCATTTTCTCTGGTTTGAACAAATATTTGCAAATAATTTTTTGCAATGTGTACTTGGACTCAGGTCAAACAAATTCTGATCACGAAGCCATTCCTGCGACGCCCAGTGTAGATGTAAACCGTCGGTTTATTTCCCGCCACGAACAAAAAGACCCTTAAAGCGAAATTTTTTGAGCTCAATCGATAGAGCAGTCCCTAATTAGTCTATTGTGATATTCGGTGTATCGAAATACATTAACTGAGACAGTAAAACACGACAATTGACCAGTACTCCAAAAGCGGCTATGTAACGTTTCCATGAGGCAGTAGCAGACGCTGCGCGGCGAGGCCGCACTCGTCAAATGGGGCACGTGGCGAGCATATGTTTACCAATACGTCTGTGCCTGACGTGGGTATCACATGCGTTGGACACCGGCTGAGAGCAATACTAGTAGCCACAGCAGTGATTCAGCACAATACAGTATAATTTTCAAGACGATTTCACGCAACGGCCACGCGATTTAGCTTCTGTATACTTAACACGACAATATATATCGAACTTTACAAAGGTCTGAGATTAATAAAACACAGAACAAAGTAGACAAATTTGTCTTAATTTAGCTTGGTTACTGCACTTATTAGTGAGAGGACTATGAGGTACTTTTATGAAGCAATTCCTAAGCAACTGAACAGTTAATACATTACTTAGTCGCTATCAAAGCAGCGTACACCCGAGCTGCCTCCTTGGCGACTTGATTACAAAAAATGTTCAAATGTTTGTAGGTCATATGGGACTTAACGTCTGTGGTTATCAGTCCCTAAGCTTACAAACTAATTAAACTAACTTAAACCTAAACACAACACAGAACACCCATGCCGGAAGGAGGACTCGAACCCCCGACGGCGAGCAACCGCGCGCTCCGCAGCAAGGCGCTTTAGTCCGCTCGGCATCTCCACCGCGGCGACTTGATTACACATCCCTACAATCCGTAGTACGGAATCTTGTCAGAAATATACTGTATATTACAGTAAAAACAATTAAACAGGTTGCTTGTACAAGTTAACGTTAGCAGCATTTACCCATTACCAAAATCATGTCTGTTTCTTCTGAAGGTGAGTACATTTTGTATTGTGCAGTACGGCATGGCCGAAACAAAAGAGAGATGCGTTCGCGGCCAGCTACAATGTCGTACTTGTATCGGTAAACACGTGTTCGCGCCGACTTCATTGCACGAGTTACACAGTCGCGTGTGCCGCCACGCCTCGCGCCGCCTGCTGCTGCATTATGGACGCGCTACACAGTCGCTTCCGGAGTACTGGTCTATTGTCATGTTTTACTGTCTCTGTTACTACATTTCGATAAAGCGAATATCACACTACACTAATTGGTGACTGCTCTATCGATGGAGCTCAAAAAATTTCGCTTTAACAAATCTTTTTGTTCGTGACAGGAAACAAAACGACGCTTTACAATTACACCGGGCGTCGTAGGAATGGCGTCATGATCAGAATTTGTTTGGCCTGTATATATATACAGGGTGTCCCAGCTATCTTGTCCACCCAAAATATCTCTGGAACCATAACAGCTATTCGAAAACGACTTTCACCGGTATCAATGTACGGCTGGGGCCCATGAATGTACATATTTGGAAACATTCTAAAACGAAAGCAAATGTGTGTTTTTTAACACAAACTTATGTTTTTTTTTTTTTTTAATGGACACCCTGTATTTCAAGCGTCAACTTCGCGTCGCAATATCTCGGGAAGTAATTGGAATATTGCGATGCAATCAACGCCATTGTTTATGTGATTTGTCATGCTATGGAATGCTGAAGAAAAAATATAGGGAATCCATTAAAAAAACATAAGTTTGTGTTAAAAAACACTTTTACTTTCGTTTTAGAATGTTTCCAAATATGTACATTCATGGGCCCCAGCCGTACATTGATACCGGTGAAAGTCGTTTTGGAATAGCTGTTATGGTTCCAGAGATATCTTGGGTGGACAAGATCGCTGGGACACCCTGTATATACCGGGTGATCAAAAAGTCAGTATAAATTTGAAAACTTAATAAATCACGGAATAATGTAGATAGAGAGGTAAAACTTGACACACGTGCTTGGAATGATTTGGGGTTTTATTAGAACCAAAAGAAAAAAAAAATGATCAGAAAAGCAATAATTAGCATAACAAAAAAAAAGTTTGTTAAGCTTATGGGACTTAACTACGGGGTCATCACTCCCTAAACTTACAAACTACTTATCAACTACCTTATACTAAGGACGGCACAAATATCCATGCCCGAGGGGGGATTCGAACCCTAGACCGTAGTGGCCGTGCAGACCGTGACTGGAGCGCCTCAGTCTCCTCGACCACCGCGACCGGTAATTAGCATAACAAATTAACACAAAGCAAAGATGATGTTCTTTACAGGAAATGCTCAATATGTTCACCATCATTCCTCAACAACAGCTGTAGTCGAGGAATAATGTTGTGAACAGCACTGTAAAGCATGTCCGGAGTTATGGTGAGGCATTGGCGTCGGATGTCGTCTTTCAGCATCCCTAGAGATGTTGGTCGATCACGATACACTTGCGACTTCAGGTAACCCCAAAGCCAATAATCTCACTGACTGAGGTCTGGGGACCTTGGAGGCCAAGCATGCCGAAAGTGGCTGCTGAGCACACGATCATCACCAAACGACGCGCGCAAGAGATCTTTCACGCGTCTAGCAATATGGGGTGGAGCGACAACCTGCATAAAAATCGTACGTTCCAGCAGGTGTTTATCAGCCAGGCTGGGGATGATTCGATTCTGTAAGATATCGGTGTACCTCTCACCCTTCACGGTAGCAGTTACAAAACCATAATCACGCCGTTCCTCGAAGAAAATTGGGCTGATAACGGTAGATGTGGTAAATCCAACCCATACCGTGCCTTTATCGTCGTGCAATGGAGTTTTCACGACAGTTATAGGATTTTCGGTAGCCCAAATTCTGCAGTTGTGGGCGTTGACAGACCCTCGGAGCGTGAAATGAGCTTCGTCGGTCCACAACACGTTACTCAACCAATCGTCATCTTCCGCCATCTTTTGAAACGCCCACACCGCAAATCCCCTTCGCTTCACTAAATCGCCAGGTAACTGTTCATGATGATGATGGATTTTGTAAGGACAGCATCGGAGGGTACGCCTAAGTGCCAACCAAACAGTAGTGTATGGAATGCCGGTGCGACTGCACGAGCGCTGACTTCCCCGTGCATAGACGAACCCGCTACAGTCTCCATTTCTTCCTGAACTGTCTCAACAGCATTACGCCTTGTACTCGGTCGTCCACTACGGGGTCTATCGTCTAAACAACCCTTGGCTTCGAAATTCGAAATCATTCTCGCCTCAGCTGCATTTGTCAACGGACCTTTACCCGTTCGAATCTCCTTCCTATAGCGATAGGATCGTAACGCTGAACTAGCACATTCCCCATTCTGATAATACAGATTCACTAAAAGCGCCTTTTCAGATAACGTCAACATGCTGCGACTGCTGGTGCATCTGATTTTGTCTCTCATTACAGCTCCTTTGATACACGATTTTCATGCGCAGTTACTGACGTTTTGCTGCCCAGCGCCATGTGTCGGACATTTTTTGAACTTTTTTTTGTTCTAATAAAACCCCATGTCATTCCAAGCATGTGTGTCAATTATTACCTCTCTATCTACATTATTCGGTGATTTATTAAGTTTTCAAATTTATGCTGACTTTTTGATAACCGGTATTTGTCCAATGAATACCCGTTTATCATCTGCATTTCTTCTTGGCGTAGCAATTTTAATGGTCAGTAGTGTACTAACCTCTTTGAATTCTTGTGGTAGCTTATTAAAAATGGATGGAGCAGAATTACCGTACACCTTTCTGCACAAGTGTCATGGAAATGTGATCCAAATGCAGATTCGATTTCTGTCTCATATTAACTGATTGAAGGCTGCTAATCTTGGGAATAACCAAATATTATTAGCAACAAACGACATTAAAGAAAATATGTATTGAGAAAACAATGTTCGGATTCCCAGGCTACTAAACAAGGGTCGACAAGAGGTACGCGAGCTTACTCCATATATTCCTCGAACTGCTCCCTTCTGCGCAATAAATACCCTTTTTTAATCAGAGGCTTTACCCCGAAAAATAATACCTTACGTCGTAAGCGAATGAAAATCCGCAAAGGAGACCATTTTTCGTGTTGTACTTTCGGTTATTTAAGAAACGGTTCTAATAGTAAATAACGCAGCATTTAGTTTTTGAACAACCTTAACATGGGCTTTCCACGACAGCTTACTATCTATCTGCAAGCCTAGAAATTTGAATTGTTCAGTCTCACTTATCATGTTCCCATTCAGTGTAATCAAAACATCGGGTGGTGATGACCTTGCTGTCGAGCATCATAAAACGCCAATCATCATCATCAAAACATCACTTTTTGTTGAATTGTGTGTTAGAAACGGTGAAAACTGAGTCTTACTATGATTTAGCACCAATTTATTTTCTACAAGCCACATACTTATTTAACTGCATTATTTCATACTGCATCAATATTACCAACAACATCCTTCACAACCAAGCTAGTATCACCAGCAAACATAAATATCTTAGAACTACCTGTTATAATTAAAGGAAGGAAGCTTGGGGTTTAACGTCCCGTCGACAGCGCGGTCATTAGAGACGGTGTTACACTTAAAGGCATATTATTTATACAAATGGGAAACAACAGTGGCCTCAGAACAGAAACGTGACGCACCCTCCACTGCCATCCCCCCCCCCACTGACAGTGCCTATCACAACCATGTTCAACAATGCAGGAGATCACCTTCTGCTGTCTGTTATTAAAGTAAAATGTTTAAATGTTTGTTAAGCTTAACGGACTTACCTGCGGGGGTCATCAGTCCCTAAACTTACAAACTACTTATGAACTAGCTTATACTAAAGACGACACAAACATCCATGCCCGAGGGGGATTCGAACCCCCGACCGTAGCGGCCGTGCAGACTGTGACTGGCGCGTCGCAGACCGCTCGGCCACTGCGGCCGGCTTAAAGTAAGAAGTGAACCAGTCGTGAGCTATTCTCCTTACTCCGTAATGTTCCAACCTCTGCAACAATATCTTGTGATCAACATAATCAAACGCTTTTGTTAAATCAAAGAATATACCTAGCATTCGCAGATTTTTTATTTAATCCATCAAGCGGGTCACACAGAAAAGAGAATATAGCACTATCAGTTGTTAAACCACTTCTGAAACAAAACTATACATTTGAAAGCAAATTATGGGAACTGAAATAATCAATTAACCTCGAATATACAACCTTTTCAATAACTTTACCAAAAACTGATGGCATATAAATAGATGTAAAGTTGTCTACATTATCCCTTTCTTCTTTTTTATAAAGTGGTTTCACTAATAATATGTTTACTCTCTTAAAGTAACAAGCAGCAAACACATGATGTTATAACAGTTAAGCTTAAAGTTTCTTCTTTGGCCCATTTTTTTTTTTTTTTTTTTTTTTTTTTTTTTTTTTTTTTTTTTTTTTTTTTTTTTTTTTTTGCAGTTATACAGTTTAGGTTACCGACTTTTTCAAATGTAAATAAGTCTACTTGAGACCAGACGCGTTTCGCTTTATTTCAAAACTTCTATAGTGGTCAACTATACAGAAAATATTTTTTGTTTTAGATTTTTGTGTGGTTTTCACTAAATTCGATCATGACCATTTCTCATGCGTTGGGTTTATTCTGTTCTGTATAAATGAACTATTGAGATTACCCAAGTTTTTTATGTTGCCTTCTTCATGTGTTTCTTGTAGCACATGCCACTTGTTGTCACCGTTTACAATTGCGCTATTTACAATTCAATTTTTTATAAAAGTTGTCGAGCCGCGGTGGAGTAGCCGAGCAGTCTAAAGCACCTCGCTACGTAACGCGCGGTTGCTCGTCGTGGAGGTTAGAATCCTCCCTGGAGCATGGGTGTGTGTGTTTGTCCGTAGGTTAGTTTACCTAGGTTTAAGTAGTTCATAAGCTACGGACTGATGACCACGCAGTTTGGTCCGATAGATTTACAAACATTTTTAAAAGTTGTCGAAAACTCGCCATTTCTTGAAGCCTGGCGGGCTTCGTTTGTCTTTTGTTTTTGCTTATGGTTTGTATGTGTGTTATATACAGTTATGTTGCATCTGACATTTCAAAAGTTTTCCCTGCTTCGTATCTTCCGTAGAACTGCTTAAAATATTGAATGCAGCACAGCAAAATTTTGATGAAAACAAGGAATAATCTGTAAAATTATCTCTTTTACGTCATAGTAAGCAAAATTAGAATCCATCTATTTCGTATTAAAAATCCGACGTTTCAAATATTGACATCCATTTAGGACCAAAGCCCCTCCCCCCTCCCCTCCCCCCCCCCCCACAAAAAAAACAAACATCGAATCAACAGAGAGATAAATTTGATTCACAGTCTTCAGATAGCCCGTCTGCTATACAATATGGCTATAATCAACAGCAGGTAGCGGTATCCAGGGTGCCCAGATTGTTTTGCTAAACATATATGCACTCAATGCCCGTATAGCAAACACGCCGTCCGCAGTGTTGTAAATAACGGCATGTGACGGAAGTTTGCAAAAGCGACACAGACAACGCCGTGGCAGCGTACACATGTTATTGCCGCAGCTGAACAACCGCAAAAGTTTTCACTCGCGCCAAGGCTCAACAAACAATTAATAATTCTTCTTGTTGATACCAGTTAAACAGTTCCTATTACAAATCAGGAAACCAATGCACAGATTAGTTCTTCGTCTCTTCAGACTACATCACAGAGGTTGCAGTCTTGCAACCAACGCCGCATACTTTTGTGCAGCAAATTTACGCTGACTACGTGGTGCAAAACGTCTGCCGTTCACTTTCTTACTTGTGTCATCTTATCAAGCAAAAACGTTTCTGGGATGGACACTTTTTTTTGTTTTAAAATAGCACACGACATCAGCTATCAGAAGTTTTATACGCCGAATTTTGGGCCAGTTTTTACCGGGCTTTCCCAACAAATTTGAAACGACTGACTGGAAGCAGTCTGAACACAGTATATTAGCTGCACTGAATATTAGTAAGTGGTACTACAAGAGAGCAAGAGCAACACTTGCAAATGTACGTAAGTCTGCTGTTCCAGACACTGCGAATCGCCGCGGCGGAGCGGCCAAGCGCATTGAGGCGCTATGCTACGATGCGGGAGGCCGATTCCCCGCGGGCTTGGGTGTTTGTGCCGTCTTTAGTGTAAGTTAGTTCAAAAGTAGTTTGAAAGTTCAAATGTTTGTATAGCTTATGGGACTTAACTACGGGGTCATCATATCAGTCCCTAAACTTACAAACTACTTATGAACTAACTAATACTAAGAACGGCACAAATATCAATGCCCGCGGGGGGATTCGAACCCCAGACCGTAGTGGCCGTGCAGACAGTGACTGGAGCGCCTCAGTCCCCTCGGCCACCGCGACCAGCGTTTGAAAGTTTAGGGACTGATGGCCCCGCAGTTAAGTCCCATAAGCTTTACAAACATTTGAACAGTTTGAACACTGCAAATCCTTGAAAGATCAAATGGAGTCTATAGTCCACAAACTGGCTGATGACTCAAACCAACACCGTACCTCACAAACGGCTTTTAATCAAATTGCGTGGTTATGGTATATCGCCACAAATTTGCCACTGGATAGGGTATTTCCTGTCAGACAGAACACAGTTTGTAGTAATCGATGGTAGGGCATCGACTAAAACAGAGGTGATATTGGGCATTCCACAGGGTAGTGTTATTGGTCTTGTGTCGTTCCTTATTTACATAAACGATTTGGGAGAAAATCTAAGTAGCTCTATTAGGTTGTTTGCAGATGACGCCGTCATTTACCGTCTAATAAAATCATCTGAAGATCGAAACCAGCTGCAGAACGATCTGAATAAGATATCAGTATGGTGTAAAAATTGGCAATTGACTTTAAATAATGAGAATTGTGAAGTCGTCCACATGAGTACGAAAAGTAATCCGTTAAACTTTGTTTACAAGATAAATCAATCGAAAGTGAAGGCCGTGAACTCCACAAAATACCTAGGAATTACTATTACTTCATACTTAAACTGGAAAGAACAATTAGATAATGTCGTGGGAAAGGCGAACCAGAGACTGCATTTTATTGGTAGAACCCTTAAAAGATGCAACATAACTACTAAAGAAACTGCATACATTACGCTTGTCCGTCCTTTTTTGGAGTATTGCAGCCCAGTGTGGGATCCTTATGAGGTGGGTTTGACGGAGGAAATCGAAAGAGTCCAAAGAAGGGCAGCTCGTTTCGTACTGTCACGATACAGGGGAGACAGCGTTACGGAAATGATACAGGATCTGGGATGGGAATCATTGCAACAATGGCGCTTATCGCTGCGGCGTGGGCTACTTCCGAAATTGCAATCGCCAACATTCTCCTCCGAATGCGAAAATATATTGTTGACTCCCACTTACATAGGTAGAAATGATCATAAGAATAGAATACGAGAAATCAGAGCTAAAACGGAGAAATTCGGGTGTTCTTTCTTCCCGCGCGCTATTCGAGAATGGAATGGGAGATAAAATAGTTTAACAGTGTTTCGATGAACCCTCTGCCAGGCACTTACATGTGATTTGCAGAGTATCCCACGTAGATGTAGATGTAGTGGAGAATAAGTGGACGCAGTGGAGCCGCGCGGAATAGCCATGCGCCTTACGACGCCTTGGTGCGGAGTGCGCGGCCGTTCCCTATCAGAGGTTAGAGTCCTCCCTCGGGCATGGGTGAGCGTGTTGCTCTTAATATATGTTAGTTTAAGTATTTTGTAATTTTAGGGACCAATGACTACTGCAGTTAGGTCCCATACCTTTACAAATATTTCAACATTTCTGATGGAGTAGAAAAGTCCAAGTGCTTCGAACATACGACTTTCAGGTATTTCTCGGCAATATAAAATATTTTGAGAACGTTATGCCAAAGGCCATCCAGATTAGCAGACTATTTAATACACGGTCATAGATAACAAGGGTGGCATGTTAGTCACTCTCAATGTAACCACTGTACCAATTTTATACGTTGAAACGGTTTAATCAGACGAATAAATTTTCTACACCACTGACTTAATAGTGTATGCAAATGTACAAATGTTTGTAATTCTATCGAACCAAACTGCGTGGTCATCAGTCCGTAGCTTACAAACTACTTAAACGTAGGTAAACTAACCTAAGGGCAAACACACACACCTATGCCCCAGGGAGGACTCGAACTTCCACGGCAAGCAACCGCGAGCTCCGCAGCAAGACGCTTTAGACCGATCGGCTACTCCACCGCGGCAGTGTATGCAAAACCGGTGTAAAATATACGTAGTAGGCTTGTGCATCTCCTGGTCCAATATAGATTGACAGATCGTAAAATTTGATAGACAGGTGATAAAACCCCTCAAATAATTTGCCGAAAGTACTGTAAAATCAATATTTAAAATAATTATTATTAGCCGCGGTGGAGTAGCCGAGCGGTCTAAAGCGTCTCGCTGCGGAGCGCGCGGTTGCTCGCCGTGGAGGTTCGAGTCCTCCCTGGGGCATGGGTGTGTGTGTTTGTCCTTAGGTTAGTTTAACTAGGTTTAAGTAGTTTATAAGCTACGGACTGATGACCACGCAGTTTGGTCCGATAGATTTACAAACATTTGAACATTTGAATTATTATTAATTAGTGCGAAATTGATGGGCAAGTCTGGTATACTTACTCTTCTCCTCACATCTTATCGATGCATACTGGGCATACTCGGAGATTTGAAAGGCTTTGATTGTTTCTTTGCAGGCTTTTGACTTTTTAAATCTGCATTTATTTTTTATTTAATGCTAAATTTTTTGCATTGTTTGTGAATATCTATTAGTGAAAATTTTTCTTAAGTTAGTTCTAGGCCTCAAATTTTTAAATTTATTTTTTATTTACAGTCTATTTTTATCATTTATGACTTCATTCATACAGTACATGTTCTCCTGTTTGTGAATAAAAGAACTCAATGTAAACCTAGTTTTTATTGTTTATATTAAATCTCATACCGCGGCATTGCGATGATGAAGCGGGGAGGGGGGCGGGCGCCATATGACAATTATGCCCCTGGCGCCAAAGAGCCTAGATCCGTCCCTGCGCGTGGATGTCCTTGGAATTGACTTCTTATAACGTTTCCTGTAGTCTGAAATCGCGTCCAGATCCTGGAAATTACACTTTAAGACTCTCCAGTAGCTGCAGCCACCTCCCTCTGTGTCTGTCCCGCTTCCAACCTTCCTATGGCTCTCGTTGCCATAGCTTCGGATAAGTCATGTTGGTGTTGCTCACTACACTATTTGAACTCAACTGCTTGTGTAATTCGTTTGGTAAACACAAGTCAACACCAAACCCCTCTGCAGCAACTTTATTGTTAGCTCTACCTCTGTTGCCGTAATGTTGTTTTCTCCACTCTGTAGAAATGACAGAAAGACGTCGAACCATTTTAGTTCATTCTGGCTACGACAATACTTGAGAATCTAGGTATCTCAAGTGATCTCCTAATTGTTTTGACCAGTGTACTTCCAACGCCTAAAGCAACTTAACCTATCATTCTTTCATGTACGAAAGGGCACGCATGGAACGAGTATGGTGCATCATAACTTTATAAGGTGACACCTTTATAACGATACATCAACCTTGCTGTTACTCATGTTAATCATTAAGCAGTCTAATGCTATTTCTTAATGATGCTTCACCTCGACGCGCACAATACAAAATACTCGCCGTTATTTCAGCATTGCGGCAGTCATAAATCGCTGTAATCCCTACTACATTGTTTCAGCTATATCCTGCTATACGTATGTTTATTTCACAAACAGGACAAGCTACCAGAAATTAAAAAAAAATCCAAATATTTGTAAATCTAAGCGACCAAACTGCTAAGGTCACCGATCCCTATACTTAAAACCTACTTACATTTACGCTAAAGACAATATATACACTATGCCCGAGAGAGGAGTCGAACCTTCGGCGGGAGCAGCCACGCAACCCCTGACGTGGCGCCTTAGACCGCACGCCCATTCACGCTCGGCTCCAGAAATTCCAGCCACCTCAGAACGGATCTTCTCCTAACAACTGTTATGAATGTATACGCCTGATGCTCAAACTAAAACTCGTAATTTACACGACCTCTACGTACATCCATTTGGCGCAGCGGCAACACACTGGACTCACATTCGGAAGGACGGTGGTTCGGTCATCCAGATTTAGGTTTTCTGTGGTTTCCCTAAATCTCTCCAGGCAAATGCCGGGATGGTTCCTATGAAACGACACGGCCGATTTCTTTCACCATCCTTACTAAAAAATCCGAGCGTGAGCTCCGTGTCTAATGGCCACGCTGTCGATGAGACGTTAAACCGCAATCTTGCTCCCTCTATACGTCTATTACCACTGCAAGCAACATTCTCGCGATTATACACGTAAGCTACAAACAACAGATCGAACATGTGTACGATACTTGCATTGCCGATTTCTTGTATTGTAACCATATTTTTGCCATCACATAATGGATATTCTTCGCCTAACATCAGCACAGAAAATTCTCTCTACACTTCGACTAATTTCAAAAGCTGCATTAGTAATTAACACGGGAAACATACCTCTATTACCAGTAGACAACATATTTTTGCGGTAAAATAAATAAGCTACAAACGATCTCTATGATTTTGTTCCTTACTGCGGTGGAGTAGCCTAGCGCTCTAAGGCTTATTGTTGCAGAGTGCACCGGTTGCTCGCCGTCGGAGGTTCGAGTCCTCCGTGGGGCATGGGTGTGTGTGTGTGTTGTCCTTAGGTTAGTTTTAGTTAGTTTCAGTAGTTTGTAAGTATACGGGCTGATGACCATAGCAGTTTGGTCCAATAGGTTTACAAACATTTGAACATTTGATTTTGTTCCCTCACAGGAAGAAACATGTGTATTAATTTCTTGTATTGCAACTACTGTTCCAGTGTCTAGACTATCATAGGCCATATCTCAGTACGTACGTAGGGTCGGCAACGAAATACTAATTTGCTCTCTTAATTGAACAGCAGACCTTAGAATAGAAATGAACATACCCTCATACAGCCATCGACGAAATTAGAGAGAGTGTTGTATGCCCCATTAAATTTCATAATTTCGTGTTAATTTTGCTTGCTAACGCTCTTTGCATCGCTAATTAATACTACAGATAATGTTTTAGAACGCTGTTTCCACCTTTACATGCTTCCAAAGTATTTTTTTTCCTCTCGTACTGCAGTCATTCTTCCAATGATGCAAATATCCTTAGACTTTTCCCATGTGATTCCGTCTATCATTATTTTTACAGACATCGATGTATAGGGGAGAATTCGAATTGTGTTTCGATTGTTCCAATAGTAGTGTGAATAGAGAATTAACCACGAAATTTCAAGTGTTTATTAGTGTTAATAATTCACTTAACAAAGCGTAAAATAGGTAAAATCAACGATTGGAAATAACGTTCGGTAGTCTGTGGCAGTGTTCTCATAGGATAAAGACCTTGTCGATTCTAAAGCTATCCCCAGGACGATGGCATCCCCACAAAATTTTACAACTTGTTGAGGCGGCAGCGTAAAATCGGAAGTTTTTGGTAAATAACCGTCTTGGTTACACAAACACGATTTTTTCTTTGTCACTCGTGACGCGTTTCGCCTCTACTAGGAAACATCAGACTTTTACGCAGGAGCCGCTCCCTGGCCACATTTGCGGTCTGCTTAAGCAACCGCTGGCAAGAGAGAGGCGAAGCGCGTCACTTGTGAATAAGGAAAACATTGCAGTTGAGCAACCAAGAATGTTTTTTATCAAAATATGCATTAAGTTTCCTGTGCAAACGGTAGTAAGGAGTGGAGTGATTTCAGTTAAAATCGGAAGTGGGAAGGAGAGGAGAGACATGTTTTCAGACATCAGTATCACTTCAGATGGTTAGTGGCTATGGCAAAATCGCCGTCGGTCGGGGGTTTGAATCCCCCCTCGGGCATGGATAATTGTGCCGCCCTTAGTATTAGCAGTTCATAAGTAGTATTTTTAATAATCCTGCAATTAGATCAAGGAACACGAATAAAGATACTGAACCCGGTTATGTTTCACTTACAAGTTCGTGGCGCCCTCCATCGGTAATGCTGGAATCCAATATAGTGTTGGTTCACCCTTAGCCGTGACGACAGCTTCCACTCTCGCAGGCATACATCAATCAGGTCCAAACCAGATGTCCAAATGTTTGTAAATCTAAGGGACTTAACTACGATGGTCATCAGTCCCTACTTAAAGTAATTCATACTAAGGACAACACAAACACTCATGCCCGACCGAGGACTCGGACCTCCGACGACGAGCAACCGCGCGCTCCGCAGCAAGACGCCGTAGGACGTTCGGCCATTCCACCGCGGCCAATCAGGTGCTGGAAAGGTTCTTGGGTAATTGCAGCCCATTCTTCACGGAGTGCTGCACTGAGGAGAGGTATCGAAGTAGGTCGGTGAGGACTGGCACGAAATCAGCGTTCCAAAACAACCCAAAGGTGTTCTATACTATTCAAGTCAGGATTCTGTGCATGCCAGTCCATTACAGGGATTTTATTGTCGTCAAACCACTCCACTACAGGCTGTGCATTATGAACAGCTGCTCGATCGTGTTGAAAGATGCAGTTGCCATCCCCGAATTGCTCTTCAACAGTGGGATGGAAGAAGGTGCTTAACATATCAATGTAGACCTGTTCTGTGACAGTGCCACGCAGAACAACAAGCGATGAAAGTCTCCTCCATACCATTTTGCTGTTGGCACTATACACGCTGGCAGATAACGTTCACCGAGCATTCGCTGTACCCACACCCTGCCATCGGATCGCCACATTGTGTACCGTGATTCGTCACTCTACGCAACGTTTTTCCACTGTTCAATCGTCCAATGTTTACGCTCCTTACACCAAGCGAGGCGTCGTTTGACATCAATCTGCGTGATGTGTGACTTATGGGCAGCCGCTCCACCATGAAAAAAGTTTTCTCACCTCTCGAAAATGTGCAAATGTTTGTTAAGCTTAAGGGACTTAACTGCGGGGTCATCAGTCACTAAACTTACAAACTACTTATGAACTACCTTATACTAAAGACGACACAAACATCCATACCCCAGGGGGGATTCGAACCCCCGACCGTAGCGGCCGTGCAGACTATGACTGGCGCGCCGCAGATCACTCAGCCACTGCGGCCGGCTCACCTCTCGACTGTCATAGTATTTGGAGTGGATCCTGATGCAGTTTGGAATTCCTGTATGATGATCTGGATAGATGCCTGCTTATTACACTGCACGACCCTCTTCAGCTGTCGGTGGTCTCTGTCAGTCAACAGAAGTCGGCCTGTACGCTTTTGTGGTGTACGTGTTCACGTTTCCACTTCACTATCACATCAGAAACAGTGGATTGAGGGTTGTTTAGGAGTGTGGAATTCTCGCGTATAGACTTCTGGCACAAGTGGCACCCGATCAGCTGAGGAGTGGGGGAACCAAAGAACCCTCGCAGTATCACACTGCTGTCACTATCAGAACGCCTGGGGATATGGCAGAGTGTGGTTCGCCTGCAGAGCCCTTCCTACAAAAAATAGGGACCGAGTGTCTCCATCTGAAGGTAGAACAATTATTATTACGTATTAGTATTATTTATGTTAATAATGATCATAATAGGCAACGAAATTTTTTAATACTCGCAGCATGAATGTTGCAGTCCATCGCACCTAATGGCTGTGGCCACAATGACGCGTGGAAGCAACCAACCTCAGTGCTGAGGAACTATTTCGTCGAGACACATATAAGCACTTACCCGGCAGCTCGCGTCGTTAAAACTTGCAGGTGGTTCTCGACGCTGAGGCACTCGTAATTAATGGATAAATATTATTCTACATCTGCATACTCCGTCGGTGGTGCGTGGTGAGGGTACCTTGTCTTCTGACTCCGATAACTTTTTCTACTCTTTCTTTCCATGAGGGATTAGGGATGGGGGACGGAGAATGCCGAATATATGCAAGTGTATATATTACATACTTCGTCACTGGTGCATGGTGGAGGTTACCTCGTCTTTCCACCATTTTTTCTTCCAGGAGGGGATTCGTTGCATCCTTCTTAGAAAACTGTGCTCGTGTACAAATCACCTTATATCCATTAATGACACATCAGAACTATGCTTTTTCAGAAAAAGATATGATGGGCATAAACAACACACTGCCTACACATCCAAACTCTCACGCCAGAAGTGGCGCAGTCTAACACATCGGACTTGCATTCGAGAGGATCGCAGTTTAAACTTGTTTTCGAGCATCCTGGTTTAGGTCTCCTGTGATTTCCCTGAATCATTCCAGGCAAACGCCAAGAGGACTGGTTTAAAACAGAACGGCCCATTTCCTTTCCCATCCTTAGCAAAAATCAATCCACAAATGTGTTACATATCTAATGTACACTATGTTGGTTGGATGTTAAACCCTAATCTTCCTTTCTTCTTGCGCACTTCAGCCCCAAATAAAGTACTGCCTATCATAGTTGGCCTCATAATTTCGGATATTTCTTTATGCCAGAAAATTTCACCTTGTGTTGTTGTTGTTGTGGTCTTCAGTCCGGAGACTGGTTTGATGCAGCTCTCCACAATACCCTATCCTGAGCAAGCCTCTTCATCTCCACATAAGAACGGCACCCTACATATGTCTGAGTCTGCTTACTGTATCCATCTCTTGGTCTTCCTCTGCGGTTTTTACCCCACACACTTCCCTCAAACGCTAAATTCACAATTCCTTGATGTCTAAGAATGTGTCCTACCAGTCGATCCCTTCTTTTAGTCAAGGTATGCCAGAAACTCCTTTTCTCCCCAATTCTGTTACGTACCTCCTCATTAGTTACGCGATCCACCCACCTAATCTTCAGCATTCGTCTGTAGCACCACATTTCAAAAGCCTCTATCCTCTTCCTGTCCGCACTGTTTATCGTTCATGTTTCACTCCCATACAAGGCAACACTCCACCCAAATGCCTTCAAAAAGGACTTCCTAAGGCTTAAATCAATATTCGATGTTAGTAAATTTCTCTTTTTCAAGAACGCTTTATTACCCATTGCCATTCTGCATTGTATATCCTCTGTACTGCTACCTTGTAGAGACCATAAACCATAAATTTCTCTGTTTGTACCTACACTTAGCTTCCCAGTAAAAAACGTTGCTCTTCCTAAGCCATTACAACTATTCAAATGACTATTGGTCGACTGCAAAATATTCTAATGTTGATATCGTATCCAGACTACACATGTCAAGAGATACTAAACTTGACTCCAGGGCAGACCTGCTCACAAAGAGAAGGGGGTCAAGCATCCAAAATCCCCCCCCTCCCCGTAATAATCAGTTTTATGTTAAATACTGTGTACTGCCCGGCTGCACAGTGGTAGAGTGCCAGACTACAAATCTTAAAGGTCGCGGGTTCAATCCCCGCCAGGTCCTAGGATTTTTATGTCACTCTTCACTTCTTTCACCTCTGGCAGTGTTGCTGATGTGAAAAATATCGAGTAGCACTGTGGTTCGGAACCCACGTTAAACTGTAGGTCCCCCTATAACTGGCTGGGTAAGTCAGTTAAAAGGTCGGAAGAAGGCAACAGCATACCACCTCCAAACAGGACCATACCTAGTAAAGCACTGTGGTGTTCAAACCAGTCTTCGGATTGTTGACTACTTTACTTTTTTTTACCTTATGCTACATACAACGCAAACTGTGATCTGCAGTAAGAAACGGGGGCTGCCACTGAAGATTTAGAAGTTGCCTCCATCCCACCCACTACCTACACATGGAGTGGAGTGGGGGGGTCGATTGTGATTTTATTGGATGTCCCTCCAAGGCAAACGTATTTGAATTGTAGCTTTTTATGGGCACACTCGAACATGGCAACTTTTAATGAGCTCAAGAAGGGCACTGGCAAAGGGAAGGTTAGTCCCTCTGTGGTGTCGCACAAGTCCAAAGTGCGCGCCACCTACTTTCGCCGCGCGCCGCCATGCACGCACGGCGCGGCGTTCTTACGACGTCAGCCACGAGCGCCCTCTGTTACAACTCCGCTCCTGGCCACCACTGAACGACATCGTTCACTTGGGACTGAGATAGGGACCAGTAAAGACTTCGGAATCAGATAGGCACCAGTGAAGACTTGGCTATCAGTTAGGCACTAGGCAGGCCTCAACTATGTATCAGCATTCTGCCGCACTGAACTACGTAAAAGTTAAGTACTGTATAAAATCTGTGCAATATATATCTCGTTCTAATTTAATCTAGTGTTTCTAGTTTCTGGCTGCTCCCCTCCGTACCTGCACCAGCGTGCTATCTTTATTCCTGTGTCGGTCTCATTCCACTCGGCCACCGACACCTACGACGGAAACGAGACACAAAAGCGGCGACGAGGCTGGGACACAAAACCCTCACTCGAATTCGGCAACTCTGACCCCAGGTAGCAGGGCGGCTGGACCCTCTCAGTGAACTACCAGATGTGGGGCTTCTAGCTGCGAATGTGCCTCGTCACCTTCTCATCAACTGGCCAGGATCTCTGCAGACTTGTGTAGTGTCTCCTGTGTCCTTCAAGTGAAGGTTATCGCAGAGAAAAATATGCCAGATAGACATATTTTACAACCTGTTTAAAGAAACCGTGGTACTGTATATTTATTTTACGATGGCCATAAATTAAAACCTAATAGAACCATTTCATGTTTTTTAGAAAAAAAGATGCGGATGATGCGGTAACTATTCACAATGCTCTGTTAAATTGTTCACTATAGGTAGCGAAACTTATTTTCGCGTATCAAAGGCCTACATGATCACATACAACACTCCTGGCCATTAAAATTTCTACACCACGAAGATGACGTGCTACAGACGCGAACTTTAAACGACAGGAAGAAGATGCTGTGATATGATTAGCTTTTCAGAGCATTCAAACAAGGTTGGCGCCGGTGACGACACCTACGACGTGATAACATGAGGAAAGTTTCCAATCGATTTCTCATACACAAACAGCAGTTGACCGGCGTTGCCTGGTGAAACGTTGTTGTGATGCCTCGTGTAAGGAGGAGAAATGCGTACCATCACGTTTCCGACTTTGATAAAGGTCGTATTGTAGCCTATCGCGATTGCAGTTGAAAGACCACCGTTGTTTGTAAAATTAATTCTAGCTGAAAGGAGCCAGTTAAAAGCTTACTTTAAACACATAATTCTGGCCGTAAAAACCAGTTACAGGATTCGCGTGAACTACGGACTACTTCCTGCAACAGAATCTTGTTCTCCGGCACAAAATTTAGAACTGACTCAAAATTTACTTTAGCAGCAGGAAGACAAAGAGACGGCGGCCGACACACGTCGTAGATCACGAGAATTACACACAATCATTAATATACAAGCCACCGCGAACTAAACAATTTCGTGAAGGTGGCTGAGAGAACATTTATGGCGCAACGGAATTAAAAAATGGTAATTTGCATCTGAATTTGTTCTCAACACTGGTGAAAAACGACATTAAATAAAAAATGGAGGGTATTAATAAACTAATATTGATAAGTAGGATAAAATTTCATTGACAATAAATTATTTATTCAGTTCAAACATGCGCGAATGGGGGAACCAATTTTGTTAAACAATAAAATGCATCCCACATTGAAAATTAAGCTAAAGTAATCAGAAGTGAACATCGTCGGGGGTGGGATTTACAATCAACAAGCATTCAGTCACTCACACGCGCGAAGCAAAGCGAAACTCACCCAACTCAGCGTGCTGATACGAAGCAGAAGCAGGCGCCGCTATCGTAGGTGAAATTCAGCGAACAGGGATGTACCACACAACACCTGAAAAGTAAACTTCGTAGGTGGTTCTGGTCTGTCTTTCTTTACTTGAGAGGGTACGCGATAATAGTGAGATTAATTTCCATTTGAATCAAACCGTCAGCATGCAGACTTACTGAGACACACGGCACGTGTCTGTTACATTACATATTCGCACCCCACTGAAGGCGAAGTGCTTAAAGATCGCATTTATTTCAGCAAAAACCAACGCAATCATAGATTACGAAGCAAGAATACACAATATTAAGGCACTGGTGTGTGAGCAGTGGCGAGAACTCAAGTGACTAGCTATGCACCCTTGAAGTCGGAGTTCGGAGCCACGTGGTTCCGGAAACCAGTAAAAATACAAAAATTCAATTTCCGAAACAAAGAAAAATAGCTACGGCATGCAACCCTTAGAAATGCGTAGGATATCATAAGTAAGCTAAAGAAATACAGTTAGAAGGTTTTACACGGATGGACGAAGTCCAGTCTTCAAAACTCAGAAAAACGGAATAAATTCAAAGTCGCAGTAAATCAACTAAGAAATACGGCATGCAGCCCCTATAAATACGTAGTATAAGAAAGCTAATAAAGGGGGTAGTACAAGGCTAGAAGAGAATTTACTGACGGAGTCTGAATGCAAAGTACAAGTTTGGAAACGAAACAGCAATTTAAAATAGACGGTGAGGAGATCGCGATGTACTTAAGGAAATCAGAAGGATACATGCATAATTTCTTGCCTGAAGGGCATAGAAACAGACACAAGGGTAGCTGAAGGCTTTGTTATAAGAACACACCACATGGAGTACATATCACTCGCAGAAGAAAGAAAGGGGAAGGAATATTTCACATGCACTACACAGAATAAAAATTTTCCCTCACTTTAGTCACATCCCACAAAGCTAGAAAGAACTTAAACCGAGTTCGTACACCACCAGCTAGTCTCACAAAGGTTACCGATTCTCATCCGTTATCAAACCGAATTAGTTACATATTCACCGTGTTTACCTATGCAAAATCACCTAAATGAAACTGAATATACTTCCGTATATGATCGGAGAAACATATCCTGAGAAATGAAACTAAGTTCTAAAGTCTAACTTGAACAAACCAGACAACGAATTGGTACTATCTCAAGGGAGGAAAAGAAAATCAGAACGTCTTACCAGGTCGAAGCGCAGCCACAGAGTGACCAGACGTTCAGCGAACCGCTGCCAGGGCTGGAAATCGGTAAAAACCCAAGAAAGCTGTGGTGGTGGGGTGAGCCTAGAATCGCTTGGCCTACCGACGCTCGCTACTGGGCATTGCCAACCCAACTTGTAACCAAAGGGTGGTGGAACCTCTTTGGTAGTATCAAAAGCAGAGGTTGGTAACGACTACCTATCAACACGAAGCTAGAGAAACACTAGTAGCGAGCAGCCAGCAGCCGACGACGAAAATTCTCATACATACATTCAGACTCCCATCCTAGAAGATGCTCACACATGCACATACAGAATAAAGCGAGTACACATTCTCACAGGGACAGTGGCGTCACGGAGAAACCGTTCATCTCACCACATTCATAGACACAATGATAAATTATTAGCATAATAAAATCCCAGCAATATAAGAGAAACTAACATTTAAAACATGAAATGAAATGCTATTCCTTATGCCTCCGAAGAAAAGAGGTTCTCGCTTAGCAAAAAGGCCCGTCCAGTGAACTTAGAAAAATTACAAAGTTAAAAACCTAGGGAAGACGGCAGACAGCCATCTTTCACGGTTTATCGTATCGCGACATTGCTGCTCGCGTTGGTCGCGATCCAATGACTGTTGGCAGAATATGGAATCGGTGGGTTCAGGAGGGCAATACGGAACGCCGTGCTGGATCCCAATGGCTTCGTATCACTAGCAGTCGAGATGACAGGCGTCTTATCCTAATGGCTGTAACGGATCGGACAGCAACATCTCGATCCCTGAGTCACAGATGGGGCGTTTGCAAGACAACAACCTTCTGCACGAAAAGTTCGATGACGTTTGCAGCAGCATGGATTATCAGCTCGGAGACGATGGCTGCGGTTACACTTGACGCTGCATCACCACAGCAGCGCCTGCGATGGTGTACGCAACGACGAACCTGGGTGCACGAATGGCAGAACGTCATTTTTTCGGATGAATCCAGGTTCTGTTTACAGCATCATGATGGTCGCACCCGTGTTTGGCGAAATCGCGGTGAACGCACATTGGAATCGTGTATTCGTCATCGCCATACTGGCTTATCACCTGGCTTGATGGTATGGTGTATCATTGGTTACACGTGTCGGTCACCTCTTGTTTGCATCGACGGCACTTTGAACAGTGATCGCTACATTTCAGATGTGTTACGACCTATGGCTCTACCCTTCATTCTATCCCTGTGAAACCCTACATTTCAGCAGGATAATGCGCGACCGCATGTTGCAGGTCCTGTACGGGCCTTTCTGGATACGGAAAATGTTCGGCTGCTGCCCTGGCCAGCACGTTCTCCAGATCTCTCACCAACTGAAAACGTCTGGCCAATGATGGCCGAGCAACTGGCTCGTCACAATACGCCAGTTACTACTCTTGATGAACTGTGGTATCCTGTTGAAGCTGCATGGTAATCTGTACCTCTACACGCCATCCAAGCTCTGTTTGACTGAATGTCCAGGCGTATCAAGGCTGTTATTACGGCCAGAGGTGCTTGTTCTGGGTGCTGATTTCTCAGGATCCATGCACCCAAATGGCGTGAAAATGTAATCACATGTCAGTTCTAGTATAATATATTTGTTCAATGAATACCCGTTTGTCATTTGAATTTCATCTTGGTGTAGCAATTTTAATGGCCAGAAGTGTAGTTATAGAACACTTACTTCTATGAAACTTTGTTCGTGAAACTTCCTGGCCGATTAATATTGTGTGCCGGAACCGGGACTCGAACCTGGTACCCTTGCCTTGTGCGTCCAGCGCTCTACCGCCTGAGTTATCGCGGCACGCTTCGTGGTCTGAACTTTACTTCTTCCAGTACATCGCCTGTTAATGGCACTTGCCCGCGAAAGGCAAAAGTCCCAGTTACGAGTCCCAGTTCCGGCACACAATATTAATCCGCCAGAAAGTTTCATATCAGCGCAGACTCCGCTGCAGAGTGAAAATTTAATTCTGGAAACTTTATTCGTGATCTGTAAGCAGAACGTAGAGCTTGAGCAGCAGGACGTGAAAATAGCTGAGCAGATATACCACAGGTCTAATATGCATGCCAAAGGTGATCGGATGCTCAATTGAATGATGCTGCAAAAGATGTTCTCATAAATAATGAGATCGCGAAACACGGTGATTTTGTCAGCAATAAAGATATCGTTATAATTTCAGGAAATGCGGTATATGGAGGAAAAAAATATTTTCATTTTTCCTAGGATATGAAAGATATGTCTTCGATGAGGATTCGCCGCTTCCACAATTCCAAAACACTCTCTTACTGCATGTAACAGCTACAACAAGAACCCCTTCTCCTTCAGTTGTTTTTATGGTTGTGTGTAATAAATTGTTATTGTAATATTACAATTTTTATATGTTGGCTGGTATCAAATGGTTTCGATGACCTAGTCTTAACTGCAGACGAATGATGAAGATAAGATGGGTATATCGCGTAACTAATGGGGAGGTTTTCAACAGAATTGGGGAGAAAAGGAGCTTCTGGCATATCCTAAGAGAATGGATAGATTGGAGGGAGACGTTCTGTGACATCAATGAATCGTCCACTTAACATTAGAATGAAGTGTGTAGGGTAAAAATCGTAGAGGGAGACGAATATAGTAAGCAGATTGAAAAGGATGTAGGTTGCCGTTCTTATTACCAGATGGAAAGGCTTGCACAGAACAGGGTATCATGGAGAGCTTCATCAAATTAGTGAGCTGAATGAAGACCACAGCAACAACAACAGTCTCAACGGAACCAAGGACTTTGTTTAAGGCACCTGATTGACTATTAAGCTTATTTGTTCATGTTTAGAGTGTTGAATGACATGGAAAAGAAATTGCTCTCTTCTCGGATAAGCAAACGCATTTGAAGACAATATAATGGCATTTTCAATGTGTTCTGAGCCCCAGTTTACAAATTTTTTATGCAGCAAACACCGTTTTCCCCTCAGGTGAAACACTCAGCCGAAACCTCCTTGCTAACTCTATCAACTTACATATACTTTGAAAGCTATGCCCTATTCTCCAACTTTCTTTCTAGTTGCAATATTTTTTCTAGTAAAGCGTTTATATTTTTAACAGCATTTTTCTAGTCCTTAATTTATTGCATTTTGTTTAGTACACCAGGTTTCAAGAAGAATTTCTGAAATATTAGACTTTTCTAGTGGACAGATTTCAAAACAAATGTTCAAATGTTTGTAGAGCTTATGGGACTTAACTACGGGGTCATCAGTCCCTAGACTTACAAACTACTTATGAACTAGCTTATACTAAAGACGGCACAAACATCCATGCCCAAGAAGGAATTCGAACCCCCGACCGCAACGGCCGTGCAGACCGTGACTGGAGCGCCGCAGACCGCTCGGCCACCGCGGCCGGCGGACAGAGTTCCACTCTACGGCTTTTTGCTGCTGATGATGTAGTGTACAGGAAGGTGTCGTCATTGAATGGCTGTAGTAGGATGCAGGATGACTTGGTCCAAATTTCTAACGGTGTGAGGAATGGCAGCAAAAAAAAAAAAAAAAAAAAAAAAAAAAAAAAAAAAAAGTGTTAGGTGATGCAGATGAGTAGGAGAAAGAATCCCCTAACGCTCGAAGACAGCATTAGTAGTGTGCTACTTGACAGAATTGCGTCAATTAAATATCTAGGTGTAACGCTGCACAGCTATATGAAATGGAACGAGCATGTAAGGGCAGTATTGGGAAAGGTGGTTGGTTGACTTCGGTTTATTGGGAGAATTTTGCGAAGATGTGATTCGTCTGTAAAGGAAATCACATATAAAATGCTTGTGCGACCCTCTCTTGAGTAATTCTCAAGTGTTTGGGATCCCCGCCAGATCGGTTTAAAGGAAGATATGGAAGAAATTCAGAGTCGGGCGGTTAGGTTTGTTGTTGCTGGGTCCGATTAATGCGCGAGTGTTACTGAGATGCTTCGGAAACCCAAATGGGAGTCGCTGGAGAAGCACTGTTGAAGGAAATTAGAGAACCGTAATTTGAAGTGGACTGCAGAGCTGTTCTACTGCAGCCAACCTACATTTCGCGTAAAATCCACAAAGATAAGTTCAGAGAAATTATGGTTCGTACAGATGCATACAAGTATTCTTTATTCTCTCGTTTTATATGGGAGTTGAACAGAAAAGCAAGTAACTAGTAAAGGTACTAGGTACCCTCTGCCACGCAGCTTAGAGTGGATTGCGCAGTATGTATGTTGATGTAGATGATTTTCTTGGGAGATAAAAATCACAATTTTATAAAATGGATTTTAACCAAAAATTTATGCATGTTTAATAAATTTCATTAGACCATCTACAACATATACAAGTTTTTAAAACAGTTTAGGGAAATACATAAAAATCGTGTCTTGCTGCTAACAGCGACAGTTCTTAAATACATTAAGACTAAAATGTGTTATATATTTTTAAACTATAGCTGTTCTCAGTGAGGCATTATTTGTATTATGTATTTCCATAAAATGTTTTAAAAACTTGCAATTGTTGTTGATGGTCTACGACTGAAACCGGTTGATAATGAAGTTAATTAAAAAAAACAGTTATGCCTAAACATGCATTTCATAAAATTTGTTGAAGCTGTTAATGGTCACATATCTAAGGCAATGAAAAATTACAATGCTTTAGTGTTCCTGTTCCTCACTGAACTGTTGTTTACTGCGGCGTTCTCTTTGTGTTACGTCGTTTTTTTGCGCTGTGTGAATCTGCAGCACCAGGACTTTTTTCATAGAAGGCGTGTTTTTTCTAAGACTGGATTGCATTTGACTTCATCAACTTTTTGTAGGCAGACCCTACAACCCATTTTGCAAGTCCCTTTTCTAATACAATGGACGAAAATGTTGGTAACATAACCGTGATTTTCAATACTGATCTAGTCTTTTCGTTTACAACTAGATAACTTTTCACGTTGACTTTCTGAGACTATAGGGAAACGACGGTAATGAACGCCCGTTATTCTAACCGCAGTGCAGCCTCATCACAATACGGTGTGCTTTTGGTTCTCTTCTCCCACAGCGCGCGTGCTGCAGAAAGTGGGGGTGCCTGCCCATTAACGTCATTCTTCGCCCGACAAACTCGCGGAGAACTGGAATACAACCCCTCGGCAGCAGGTAGAAATTTGCCGAGTTCGTCTGTTCCGTTCGGGGACTGATTTAGTACAGTTGCCGAATTCGAGTGATTGGTTTCCCGGCAGCAGATAGAAGTTGCCAAATTCGTGTACACTGACTTTTTTTCCGATATGTAGTTTTCGAGATATTTAAATGTCTTTAGTCAATAAGAACACCCTATATACAGGGGGTCCCACTGAACTGTTTCACCCAGATATCTCTGAAACAACGAGAGATTTTGAAAAACCACTTTTACGGTCATGAACGTACGGCAAGGGGCGTATGAAAGTAGGTACTATGAGACACTCTAAAACATGAAGAAATATTATTTTCAATACAAACTTATGTTTTTTTAATGTAAACACCATATTATTTCTTAAGCAATCGATAGAATGAAAAATCACAAAACGAATGGCGTTAGTTACATCGCGATGCGTCAATTACATTCGGAGAAACTGCGAAGCGAAGTTGACGTTTGAAATACACGAGGCGCGCTGCTAGCGCGTGTCCGAAGCTCAAGCGTGAGTCTTTTTGTAATTTTTCATCCTATCGATTGCTTAAGAAATGATATGGGGCATCCATTAAAAAAAAAGATTTCATAAGCCCCTGCCGCACGTGCATTACTGTGAAAGTGGTTTTTCAATATCTCTTGTAGTTTCAGAGATATCCGGGGTGAAGCAGTTGAGTGGGACACCCTTTATATGTACTTGGGGCGAAGACGGCCAATGATTGTTCCTTCAATGCGGATGCACACTATGCCCGAACTCGTACGAGAATAAGGGAAATGCCGCGAGTAATGACTGAAAATTGCCAGAAGCACTACATTACTGGTGTATGGATAAGTTGAAAATTCAGTTTGGTGTGGGGGGGGGGCATGTTAGTAGTCGTGGTGATCACTGTAAGTAGTGGTAAGCGCAACTGCCCAGTAAGCATGAGACCTGGGTTCATATGAAGACTGGGAACAAAATTTCAACTTCCCTCATTGATTTGATTCGAAGCCCTACGGCAGCTGATGTAAATACATTTGTGTCATGATTTATCTACTAGTTTTGCGAAAATTCGATCTTTCAACACGTCTATACTAATGGCTCATTTAAAGCGATTAAAAACAGAAACCGGGCGGGAGGGGGCGTGCGCTCTAAGGCGCCTTGCTGCAGAGTACGCGTCTGTCGGAGGTTCGTGTCCTCCCTCGGGTATGTGCGTGTTGTCCTTAGTATAAATTAGTTTAAGTAGCTTGTAAGGCTACGGGCTAATGACACTGCAGTTTGGTCCCACAGCTTTACATACATTTGATGCTTTTGAAAACAGAAAATCATTTATTGTCCTCTGATCTATTAAGAGGTTAAATCATATATGACTGCTTCCCCATCCCTCCCCCCCCCCCCCTCAAAAAAAAAAATAATTCAGTGTGCGAAACCGCGTAAAACAGTTTCCTGTTACGCCGTCATGATTGCTAAAGATTTGGCTGGAACGTCTCCTCCTCCTTCCCCCTCGCCCAAATAACTCTGCTCATTTTTTCTGTAAAACGCTTGTGATGGTTCAATTAGTACTGTTGCCAATATCGGACGTCGACGATTCGCGTGTTCTTATCCTATTGCAGCTGTGTCGACGCCTGATAAAGTGCGCGTTGACCAGTTGGCGAACGCAGTGTCTATTCCGCTAAGCATAGGTGCACGCCTACTGACCATGCATCACGCAGGACACGAGAGACAGCCTGCTTCTGCGAAACAGAGGTGTCACACTGGCAGTGTTGCCAACTCTGTCACAAGTAATCGGCTAACGAAACTATCAAATTGCTAAAAATCGGCCAGAAAAAATACCTTTACGAGGAACATGTTTTCTTTGTTGCCTAATACTAAATACGGTATATTAAAGGTACATTGTTCTTTTACATGCATAATCTTCTTTTTCGAAGCACTGAAATTTAATATTTCATCTAATATATAAAAAAATTAGTTTGTTTGTTCGTATTTTATGCACGGCCATACCGTATATCCGATTGCGAAAACACTTTGTCAACTCATTGCTTGCACTCGCGCAAAGGTTATAGGCATACTAAACTTTCTTACGCCTTCACGCTGAAATGACTGGATGGATATGACTGAAATTTGGAACAAAGATAGCTTATACCCTACATTAATACATGGGCCACATTTCGTAAACCACTGTACGGTGCGTAGCGGGGGTACCTTACAGTGGGTTAACACGTTTGTTACTATTCACGCTGAAACAGCTGGACGGAACTGAATGAAATGCGGAATAAAGACAGCTTATACCCCGAATTAATACAGGGTGTCCAGAAAAGGACTCCCTGATTTCAAAATTAAATATATCGAAAACTAAGATCGATAGAGAAATGCAGTAAACGGTATGTTTATTGTGAAAGCTGTAAGAAGTTTATATAGCAGTTTGAAATAATAGTTACAAAAGCTGCTAACAGATGGCGCTGTAATCGCCATACGTAATGCCTGGTATAAATAGTGATCCGAAGCCCAGAGCGATCAGTTGCGCTATTGAAACGTGAAAGGAGGTTAGCGTACCGAAGGAAGAGATAAAAACCATGTACGCCATTGAACAAGGCGTTTTTCTGGTGCTAGAGTACCACAGGTTAGAAGAAAGTCCTACGGCAACAAGGCGAAGTTTTCAAGCACGATTTAATGTTCCAAAAGGACCCGATGCGAAAACCATTCGTACGCTCTTCGCAAAATTTCAACGAATAGGCAGCGTAACTGATGATCTAGTGGGGCATGTTGGCCGCAAGCAAACCGCAGTTACGCCTGAAAATATCGCCACAGTTTCTAGAATTATTCAGCGAAATCCAATGTCATCCGTCCGTAGAATTGTATCTGAGATTGGTTTGAAGCGTTCCAGCACGCAGAAAATAATGAGAAAGAGCCTACACATGTTTCCATTCAAAATTCAAACGCAACAGGCCATACCCGTACGAGCTGTGCAACAAAGGGTTGCCTTTGCTAATGATTGATAGTGAAGGATTTGATGTTGGCTGCATCTGGTTTACAGATGAAGCACACTTCCACCTGAATGGGTACGTGAAGAAGCAGAACTGGCGATTCAAAAAACTGTTCAAATGTTTGTAGAGCTTATGGGACTTAACTACGGGGTCATCAGTCCCTAAACTTATATATTACTTACGAACTAGCTAATACTAAGGACGGCACAAATATCCATGCCCGAGGGGGGATTCGAAACCCCGACCTTAGTGGCCGTGCAGACCGTGACTGGCGCACCGCAGTCCCCTCGGCCACGAAGGCTTTTGACACCGTACCTCACAAACGGCTTTTAATAAAATTGCGTGGTTACGGTATATCGCCCCAAATTTGCGACTGGATAGGGGATTTCCTGTCAGAGAGGACACAGTTCGTAGTAATCGATGGTAAGGCATCGACTAAAACAGACGTGATTTCGAGCGTTCCACAGGGTAGTGTTATTGGTCCTCTGCTGTTCCTTACTTACATAAACGATTTAGGGGAAAATTTAAGTAGCTCTCTTAGGTTGTTTGCACATGACGCCGTCATTTACCGTCTAGTAAAATCATCTGAAGATCAAAACCAACTGCAGAACGATCTGAATAAGATATCAGTATGGTGTAAAAATTGGCAGTTGACTCTAAATAATGAAAAGCGTGAAGTCGTCCACATGAGTACAAAAAGAAATCCGTTAAACTTTGTTTACATGAAAAATCAATCAAATGTGAAGGCCGTAAACTCTACAAAATACCTAGGAATTACAATTACTTCTGACTTAAATTGGAAAAAACACGAAGATAATGTCGTGGGAAAGGCGACCCAGAGACTGCGTTTCATTGGCAGAACCCTTAAAAGATGCAACAGGACTACAAAAGAAACTGCATACACTACGTTTGTCCGTCCATTTTTGGAGTATTGCAGCCCAGTGAGGGATCCTTATCTGGTGGGTTTGACGGAGGACATAGAAAGAGTCCAAAGAATGGCAGCTCGTTTCATATTGTCACGATACAGGGCAGACAGCGTTACGGAAATGATACAGGATCTGGGATGGGAATCATTACAACAACGGCGCTTATCGCTGCGGCGTGGGCTGCTTACGAAACTCCAATCGCGAATAGTCTCCTCCGAATGCGAAAGTATATTGTTGACTCCCACTTACATAGGTAGAAATGATCAACAGAATAAAATACGAGAAATCAGAGCCCGAACGGAGAGATTCAGGTGTTCATTCTTCCCGCGCGCTATTCGAGAATGGAATGGGAGATAAAATATTATAACGGTGGTTCGATGAACCCTCTGCCAGGCACTTAAATGTGATTTGCAGAGTATCCTATGTATATGTAGATGAAATAAAATGTTAACCCACTATGCTCCATTCGAGTAACTTCCTATCCTATAATTCTGTGACATCTAATGACTTGACTGATCTGTACTGCACAACGAAATACTTCCATTTTTCTTCATAGTTTTGGTATAGTATTTGAATGAATAAAAGACGATAAATAAAGTAATGGGTTTTCTGTCACGTTTTTACTACAGTGCATGAGAACCAAATACGAAAAATTGGATGATTATGTCATGCTACGGATTATCTGTGTAAGAAACTAGAAGGAGTCTGATATTTGATATGTAAAAATATTTACACACACACACACACACACACACACACACATCTGATTCACGATTGTGTATTCAGAAGATACATTGCTATACTTCATAACGTTCAATCACTGCATGTGTGAATTTAACCATGTTAGGCACAACTGAAAACAGTTAATCGAGTACTTGTTACTCATTTAAGGATATTGCCTGTTTTGGCCAAATGTGACAGTGTACAGCTTACATCTGAAATCTTGACTGTATTGACAGTCATCGCTAGTGCAGGTTATGTTGAACAGTGACAGCTATTTTGAGTTGACAAAGCCAGCCAGTGTGAATACGAAACAAGTCGTAGTGGTAAACTGATCTGCGGTGTAGCAAAGCGTCAACGTTTTCGCCATAGTTTGAAATATTTAGAACATTTCATTATAGGAATTGAAACATCCATATAATCACGGGGAGAAAGAAATCAATAAACACGTTTCCGTTGAGTATTTTGGTGCGTCCTCTGCACATGTAATATAAACTAAGTAAATTGCAATGACGGCCTTCTGCGTAACTTTTCCCCCGTTTTGTTTATTGTAGATGAACGAATACAACATGAGATGGGAATACCATGCTCGCGCTAAACTGAATCTTTCAATGGTTTCAACAACAAATTCAGTCAGGAGCAGGGCTGTAACCTTATGTTTACATACGGGACAGTGACGTGAAGTAATCTTCCGGCAGCTAAAAGTCATAACAGTGCGTACTGCCGCGAGACAGACCCGCCTTGTGTACAGTCCATTCCGCCGCAAACGGCGTGATGTGGTACATACGGACACTGCTTGTTGTGCCACACACGGAATTTGTTTTTATACGGTTTGTGCTGTGACAGAACGAGCCATCACTGCCATGCACACTGTATGCCTGTCATCAGGTGTAGTGGTGCCATGAGATGTGTGCTATCGGTCTCTCGTTCCGTCCTGCAACTATTCTTAAAATTTCCAAACGTGCTCGAAAACCGCTCTCTGTCTTCTACGAGGCATACTGAAACTGTTTACGCAAAAGAACCGTATGAAACAACAATTGTAGTACGGCCGGCTGTTCCCAGTTTATACAGCAGTTGCAGGAGGCGCTACTGCGCGCCTGCTCAGAATGCTGATCACGTACTACCCGTTCACTTTACAACTGCCGTTTTAGCTTAGGCGGCGGCGAACTGTTGACGTGTTCTGCTGTTGTTGTTTCGAATGACGCACGAGAGGTACAACAACGCTCAGTTAAAATGTAACACGGTCCCTGAAGTGAACTTGGTATACGTGCAGCCGATAAAACAAATTTACATTCTTGAATAACAGAACGTCTTGATTGCAAATATGTTTTCAAAAAATGTTCAAATGTTTGTATAGTCTATGGGACTTAACTACGGGGTCATCAGTCCCTAAACTTACAAACTACTTATGAACTACTTACGAACTAGGACGGCACAAATATCCATGCCCGAGGGGGGATTCGAACCCCCGACCGTAGTGGCCGTGAAGACCGTGACTGGAGCGCCTTAGTCCCCTCGGCCACCGCGGCCGGCATATGTTTTCATTACAATGACGCGTTTCGCCCGGTTAGGGCACCTTCAGATATCTTGTATGATGTCCCTGCACCTTAGGTCGTCAACATATTAATACAAATTGCGTTGGTAGAAAAATGTTCAAAGGTTTGTGTAGCTTATGGGACTTAACTACGGGGTCATCAGTCCCTAAGCTTACAAACTATTTATGAACTAGCTAATCCTAAGGACGGCACAAATATCCATGCCCGAGGGGAGATTCGAACCCCCGACCGTAGTGGCCGTGCAGACCGCGACTGGAGCGCCTCAGTCCCATCGGCCACCGCGGCCGGCGCGTCGGTAGGCGTACAAGTAGTTGTATGATGTCGCTGCACCTTAGGTCGTCAACATATTAATACGAATTGCGTCGGTAGGCGTACAAGTACTTGTATGATGTCCCTGCACCTTAGGTCGTCAACATATTAATACGAATTGCGTCGGTAGATGTACAAGTACAAGTACTTGTATGATGTCCCTGCACCTTAGGTCGTCAACATATTAATACGAATTGCGTCGGTAGACGTACAAGTACAAGTACTTGTATGATGTCCCTGCACCTTAGGTCGTCAACATATTAATACGAATTGCGTCGGTAGATGTACAAGTACAAGTACTTGTATGATGTCCCTGCACCTTAGGTCGTCAACATATTAATACGAATTGCGTCGGTAGACGTACAAGTACAAGTACTTGTATGATGTACCTGCACCTTAGGTCGTCAACATATTAATACGAATTGCGTCGGTAGATGTACAAGTACAAGTACTTGTATGATGTCCCTGCACCTTAGGTCGTCAACATATTAATACGAATTGCGTCGGTAGACGTACAAGTACTTGTATGATGTCCCTGCACCTTAGGTCGTCAACATATTAATACGAATTGCGTCGGTAGATGTACAAGTACAAGTACTTGTATGATGTCCCTGCACCTTAGGTCGTCAACATATTAATACGAATTGCGTCGGTAGACGTACAAGTACTTGTATGATGTCCCTGCACCTTAGGTCGTCAACATATTAATACGAATTGCGTCGGTAGATGTACAAGTACAAGTACTTGTATGATGTCCCTGCACCTTAGGTCGTCAACATATTAATACGAATTGCGTCGGTAGACGTACAAGTACTTGTATGATGTCCCTGCACCTTAGGTCGTCAACATATTAATACGAATTGCGTCGGTAGACGTACAAGTACAAGTACTTGTATGATGTACCTGCACCTTAGGTCGTCAACATATTAATACGAATTGCGTCGGTAGACGTACAAGTACAAGTACTTGTATGATGTCCCTGCACCTTAGGTCGTCAACATATTAATACGAATTGCGTCGGTAGGCGTACAAGTACTTGTATGATGTCCCTGCACCTTAGGTAGTCAACATATTAATACGAATTGCGTCGGTAGATGTACAAGTACAAGTACTTGTATGATGTCCCTGCACCTTAGGTCGTCAACATATTAATACGAATTGCGTCGGTAGACGTACAAGTACAAGTACTTGTATGATGTACCTGCACCTTAGGTCGTCAACATATTAATACGAATTGCGTCGGTAGATGTACAAGTACAAGTACTTGTATGATGTCCCTGCACCTTAGGTCGTCAACATATTAATACGAATTGCGTCGGTAGACGTACAAGTACTTGTATGATGTCCCTGCACCTTAGGTCGTCAACATATTAATACGAATTGCGTCGGTAGACGTACAAGTACAAGTACTTGTATGATGTACCTGCACCTTAGGTCGTCAACATATTAATACGAATTGCGTCGGTAGACGTACAAGTACAAGTACTTGTATGATGTCCCTGCACCTTAGGTCGTCAACATATTAATACGAATTGCGTCGGTAGACGTACAAGTACTTGTATGATGTCCCTGCACCTTAGGTCGTCAACATATTAATACGAATTGCGTCGGTAGACGTACAAGTACAAGTACTTGTATGATGTCCCTGCACCTTAGGTCGTCAACATATTAATACGAATTGCGTCGGTAGACGTACAAGTACAAGTACTTGTATGATGTACCTGCACCTTAGGTCGTCAACATATTAATACGAATTGAGTCGGTAGACGTACAAGTACAAGTACTTGTATGATGTCAGTGCACCTTAGGTCGTCAACATATTAATACGAATTGCGTCGGTAGACGTACAAGTACTTGTATGATGTCCCTGCACCTTAGGTCGTCAACATATTAATACGAATTGCGTCGGTAGATGTACAAGTACAAGTACTTGTATTATGTCCCTGCACCTTAGGTCGTCAACATATTAATACGAATTGCGTCGGTAGACGTACAAGTACAAGTACTTGTATGATGTACCTGCACCTTAGGTCGTCAACATATTAATACGAATTGCGTCGGTAGATGTACAAGTACAAGTACTTGTATGATGTCCCTGCACCTTAGGTCGTCAACATATTAATACGAATTGCGTCGGTAGACGTACAAGTACTTGTATGATGTCCCTGCACCTTAGGTCGTCAACATATTAATACGAATTGCGTCGGTAGACGTACAAGTACAAGTACTTGTATGATGTACCTGCACCTTAGGTCGTCAACATATTAATACGAATTGCGTCGGTAGACGTACAAGTACAAGTACTTGTATGATGTCCCTGCACCTTAGGTCGTCAACATATTAATACGAATTGCGTCGGTAGACGTACAAGTACTTGTATGATGTCCCTGCACCTTAGGTCGTCAACATATTAATACGAATTGCGTCGGTAGACGTACAAGTACAAGTACTTGTATGATGTCCCTGCACCTTAGGTCGTCAACATATTAATACGAATTGCGTCGGTAGACGTACAAGTACTTGTATGATGTCCCTGCACCTTAGGTCGTCAACATATTAATACGAATTGCGTCGGTAGGCGTACAAGTACTTGTATGATGTCCCTGCACCTTAGGTCGTCAACATATTAATACGAATTGCGTCGGTAGACGTACAAGTACTTGTATGATGTCCCTGCACCTTAGGTCGTCAACATATTAATACGAATTGCGTCGGTAGACGTACAAGTACAAGTACTTGTATGATGTACCTGCACCTTAGGTCGTCAACATATTAATACGAATTGCGTCGGTAGACGTACAAGTACAAGTACTTGTATGATGTCCCTGCACCTTAGGTCGTCAACATATTAATACGAATTGCGTCGGTAGACGTACAAGTACTTGTATGATGTCCCTGCACCTTAGGTCGTCAACATATTAATACGAATTGCGTCGGTAGACGTACAAGTACAAGTACTTGTATGATGTCCCTGCACCTTAGGTCGTCAACATATTAATACGAATTGCGTCGGTAGACGTACAAGTACAAGTACTTGTATGATGTCCCTGCACCTTAGGTCGTCAACATATTAATACGAATTGCGTCGGTAGACGTACAAGTACAAGTACTTGTATGATGTACCTGCACCTTAGGTCGTCAACATATTAATACGAATTGCGTCGGTAGACGTACAAGTACAAGTACTTGTATGATGTCCCTGCACCTTAGGTCGTCAACATATTAATACGAATTGCGTCGGTAGGCGTACAAGTACTTGTATGATGTCCCTGCACCTTAGGTCGTCAACATATTAATACGAATTGCGTCGGTAGACGTACAAGTACTTGTATGATGTCCCTGCACCTTAGGTCGTCAACATATTAATACGAATTGCGTCGGTAGACGTACAAGTACTTGTATGATGTCCCTGCACCTTAGGTCGTCAACATATTAATACGAATTGCGTCGGTAGGCGTACAAGTACTTGTATGATGTCCATGCACCTTAGGTCGTCAACATATTAATACGAATTGCGTCGGTAGGCGTACAAGTACTTGTATGATGTCCCTGCACCTTAGGTCGTCAACATATTAATACGAATTGCGTCGGTAGACGTACAAGTACTTGTATGATGTCCCTGCACCTTAGGTCGTCAACATATTAATACGAATTGCGTCGGTAGACGTACAAGTACTTGTATGATGTCCCTGCACCTTAGGTCGTCAACATATTAATACGAATTGCGTCGGTAGACGTACAAGTACTTGTATGATGTCCCTGCACCTTAGGTCGTCAACATATTAATACGAATTGCGTCGGTAGACGTACAAGTACTTGTATGATGTCCCTGCACCTTAGGTCGTCAACATATTAATACGAATTGCGTCGGTAGACGTACAAGTACTTGTATGATGTCCCTGCACCTTAGGTCGTCAACATATTAATACGAATTGCGTCGGTAGGCGTACAAGTACTTGTATGATGTCCCTGCACCTTAGGTCGTCAACATATTAATACGAATTGCGTCGGTAGACGTACAAGTACTTGTATGATGTCCCTGCACCTTAGGTCGTCAACATATTAATACGAATTGCGTCGGTAGACGTACAAGTACTTGTATGATGTCCCTGCACCTTAGGTCGTCAACATATTAATACGAATTGCGTCGGTAGACGTACAAGTACTTGTATGATGTCCCTGCACCTTAGGTCGTCAACATATTAATACGAATTGCGTCGGTAGACGTACAAGTACTTGTATGATGTCCCTGCACCTTAGGTCGTCAACATATTAATACGAATTGCGTCGGTAGACGTACAAGTACTTGTATGATGTCCCTGCACCTTAGGTCGTCAACATATTAATACGAATTGCGTCGGTAGACGTACAAGTACTTGTATGATGTCCCTGCACCTTAGGTCGTCAACATATTAATACGAATTGCGTCGGTAGACGTACAAGTACTTGTATGATGTCCCTGCACCTTAGGTCGTCAACATATTAATACGAATTGCGTCGGTAGGCGTACAAGTACTTGTATGATGTCCCTGCACCTTAGGTCGTCAACATATTAATACGAATTGCGTCGGTAGGCGTACAAGTACTTGTATGATGTCCCTGCACCTTAGGTCGTCAACATATTAATACGAATTGCGTCGGTAGACGTACAAGTACTTGTATGATGTCCCTGCACCTTAGGTCGTCAACATATTAATACGAATTGCGTCGGTAGGCGTACAAGTACTTGTATGATGTCCCTGCACCTTAGGTCGTCAACATATTAATACGAATTGCGTCGGTAGGCGTACAAGTACTTGTATGATGTCCCTGCACCTTAGGTCGTCAACATATTAATACGAATTGCGTCGGTAGACGTACAAGTACTTGTATGATGTCCCTGCACCTTAGGTCGTCAACATATTAATACGAATTGCGTCGGTAGACGTACAAGTACTTGTATGATGTCCCTGCACCTTAGGTCGTCAACATATTAATACGAATTGCGTCGGTAGACGTACAAGTACTTGTATGATGTCCCTGCACCTTAGGTTGTCAACATATTAATACGAATTGCGTCGGTAGACGTACAAGTACTTGTATGATGTCCCTGCACCTTAGGTCGTCAACATATTAATACGAATTGCGTCGGTAGACGTACAAGTACTTGTATGATGTCCCTGCACCTTAGGTCGTCAACATATTAATACGAATTGCGTCGGTAGGCGTACAAGTACTTGTATGATGTCCCTGCACCTTAGGTCGTCAACATATTAATACGAATTGCGTCGGTAGACGTACAAGTACTTGTATGATGTCCCTGCACCTTAGGTCGTCAACATATTAATACGAATTGCGTCGGTAGACGTACAAGTACTTGTATGATGTCCCTGCACCTTAGGTCGTCAACATATTAATACGAATTGCGTCGGTAGACGTACAAGTACTTGTATGATGTCCCTGCACCTTAGGTCGTCAACATATTAATACGAATTGCGTCGGTAGACGTACAAGTACTTGTATGATGTCCCTGCACCTTAGGTCGTCAACATATTAATACGAATTGCGTCGGTAGACGTACAAGTACTTGTATGATGTCCCTGCACCTTAGGTCGTCAACATATTAATACGAATTGCGTCGGTAGACGTACAAGTACTTGTATGATGTCCCTGCACCTTAGGTCGTCAACATATTAATACGAATTGCGTCGGTAGACGTACAAGTACTTGTATGATGTCCCTGCACCTTAGGTCGTCAACATATTAATACGAATTGCGTCGGTAGGCGTACAAGTACTTGTATGATGTCCCTGCACCTTAGGTCGTCAACATATTAATACGAATTGCGTCGGTAGGCGTACAAGTACTTGTATGATGTCCCTGCACCTTAGGTCGTCAACATATTAATACGAATTGCGTCGGTAGGCGTACAAGTACTTGTATGATGTCCCTGCACCTTAGGTCGTCAACATATTAATACGAATTGCGTCGGTAGACGTACAAGTACTTGTATGATGTCCCTGCACCTTAGGTCGTCAACATATTAATACGAATTGCGTCGGTAGGCGTACAAGTACTTGTATGATGTCCCTGCACCTTAGGTCGTCAACATATTAATACGAATTGCGTCGGTAGGCGTACAAGTACTTGTATGATGTCCCTGCACCTTAGGTCGTCAACATATTAATACGAATTGCGTCGGTGGACGTACAAGTACTTGTATGATGTCCCTGCACCTTAGGTCGTCAACATATTAATACGAATTGCGTCGGTAGACGTACAAGTACTTGTATGATGTCCCTGCACCTTAGGTCGTCAACATATTAATACGAATTGCGTCGGTAGACGTACAAGTACTTGTATGATGTCCCTGCACCTTAGGTCGTCAACATATTAATACGAATTGCGTCGGTAGACGTACAAGTACTTGTATGATGTCCCTGCACCTTAGGTCGTCAACATATTAATACGAATTGCGTCGGTAGACGTACAAGTACTTGTATGATGTCCCTGCACCTTAGGTCGTCAACATATTAATACGAATTGCGTCGGTAGACGTACAAGTACTTGTATGATGTCCCTGCACCTTAGGTCGTCAACATATTAATACGAATTGCGTCGGTAGACGTACAAGTACTTGTATGATGTCCCTGCACCTTAGGTCGTCAACATATTAATACGAATTGCGTCGGTAGACGTACAAGTACTTGTATGATGTCCCTGCACCTTAGGTCGTCAACATATTAATACGAATTGCGTCGGTAGACGTACAAGTACAAGTACTTGTATGATGTACCTGCACCTTAGGTCGTCAACATATTAATACGAATTGCGTCGGTAGATGTACAAGTACAAGTACTTGTATGATGTCCCTGCACCTTAGGTCGTCAACATATTAATACGAATTGCGTCGGTAGACGTACAAGTACTTGTATGATGTCCCTGCACCTTAGGTCGTCAACATATTAATACGAATTGCGTCGGTAGGCGTACAAGTACTTGTATGATGTCCCTGCACCTTAGGTCGTCAACATATTAATACGAATTGCGTCGGTAGACGTACAAGTACTTGTATGATGTCCCTGCACCTTAGGTCGTCAACATATTAATACGAATTGCGTCGGTAGACGTACAAGTACTTGTATGATGTCCCTGCACCTTAGGTCGTCAACATATTAATACGAATTGCGTCGGTAGACGTACAAGTACTTGTATGATGTCCCTGCACCTTAGGTCGTCAACATATTAATACGAATTGCGTCGGTAGACGTACAAGTACTTGTATGATGTCCCTGCACCTTAGGTCGTCAACATATTAATACGAATTGCGTCGGTAGACGTACAAGTACTTGTATGATGTCCCTGCACCTTAGGTCGTCAACATATTAATACGAATTGCGTCGGTAGACGTACAAGTACTTGTATGATGTCCCTGCACCTTAGGTCGTCACCATATTAATACGAATTGCGTCGGTAGACGTACAAGTACTTGTATGATGTCCCTGCACCTTAGGTCGTCAACATATTAATACGAATTGCGTCGGTAGGCGTACAAGTACTTGTATGATGTCCCTGCACCTTAGGTCGTCAACATATTAATACGAATTGCGTCGGTAGACGTACAAGTACTTGTATGATGTCCCTGCACCTTAGGTCGTCAACATATTAATACGAATTGCGTCGGTAGACGTACAAGTACTTGTATGATGTCCCTGCACCTTAGGTCGTCAACATATTAATACGAATTGCGTCGGTAGACGTACAAGTACTTGTATGATGTCCCTGCACCTTAGGTCGTCAACATATTAATACGAATTGCGTCGGTAGACGTACAAGTACTTGTATGATGTCCCTGCACCTTAGGTCGTCAACATATTAATACGAATTGCGTCGGTAGACGTACAAGTACTTGTATGATGTCCCTGCACCTTAGGTCGTCAACATATTAATACGAATTTCGTCGGTAGACGTACAAGTACTTGTATGATGTCCCTGCACCTTAGGTCGTCAACATATTAATACGAATTGCGTCGGTAGACGTACAAGTACTTGTATGATGTCCCTGCACCTTAGGTCGTCAACATATTAATACGAATTGCGTCGGTAGACGTACAAGTACTTGTATGATGTCCCTGCACCTTAGGTCGTCAACATATTAATACGAATTGCGTCGGTAGATGTACAAGTACAAGTACTTGTATGATGTCCCTGCACCTTAGGTCGTCAACATATTAATACGATTTGCGTTGGTAGACGTACAAGTACAAGTACTTGTATGATGTACCTGCACCTTAGGTCGTCAACATATTAATACGAATTGCGTCGGTAGATGTACAAGTACTTGTATGATGTCCCTGCACCTTAGGTCGTCAACATATTAATACGAATTGCGTCGGTAGGCGTACAAGTACTTGTATGATGTCCCTGCACCTTAGGTCGTCAACATATTAATACGAATTGCGTCGGTAGACGTACAAGTACTTGTATGATGTCCCTGCACCTTAGGTCGTCAACATATTAATACGAATTGCGTCGGTAGACGTACAAGTACTTGTATGATGTCCCTGCACCTTAGGTCGTCAACATATTAATACGAATTGCGTCGGTAGACGTACAAGTACTTGTATGATGTCCCTGCACCTTAGGTCGTCAACATATTAATACGAATTGCGTCGGTAGACGTACAAGTACTTGTATGATGTCCCTGCACCTTAGGTCGTCAACATATTAATACGAATTGCGTCGGTGGACGTACAAGTACTTGTATGATGTCCCTGCACCTTAGGTCGTCAACATATTAATACGAATTGCGTCGGTAGACGTACAAGTACTTGTATGATGTCCCTGCACCTTAGGTCGTCAACATATTAATACGAATTGCGTCGGTAGACGTACAAGTACTTGTATGATGTCCCTGCACCTTAGGTCGTCAACATATTAATACGAATTGCGTCGGTAGACGTACAAGTACTTGTATGATGTCCCTGCACCTTAGGTCGTCAACATATTAATACGAATTGCGTCGGTAGACGTACAAGTACTTGTATGATGTCCCTGCACCTTAGGTCGTCAACATATTAATACGAATTGCGTCGGTAGACGTACAAGTACTTGTATGATGTCCCTGCACCTTAGGTCGTCAACATATTAATACGAATTGCGTCGGTAGACGTACAAGTACTTGTATGATGTCCCTGCACCTTAGGTCGTCAACATATTAATACGAATTGCGTCGGTAGACGTACAAGTACTTGTATGATGTCCCTGCACCTTAGGTCGTCAACATATTAATACGAATTGCGTCGGTAGACGTACAAGTACAAGTACTTGTATGATGTACCTGCACCTTAGGTCGTCAACATATTAATACGAATTGCGTCGGTAGATGTACAAGTACAAGTACTTGTATGATGTCCCTGCACCTTAGGTCGTCAACATATTAATACGAATTGCGTCGGTAGACGTACAAGTACTTGTATGATGTCCCTGCACCTTAGGTCGTCAACATATTAATACGAATTGCGTCGGTAGGCGTACAAGTACTTGTATGATGTCCCTGCACCTTAGGTCGTCAACATATTAATACGAATTGCGTCGGTAGACGTACAAGTACTTGTATGATGTCCCTGCACCTTAGGTCGTCAACATATTAATACGAATTGCGTCGGTAGACGTACAAGTACTTGTATGATGTCCCTGCACCTTAGGTCGTCAACATATTAATACGAATTGCGTCGGTAGACGTACAAGTACTTGTATGATGTCCCTGCACCTTAGGTCGTCAACATATTAATACGAATTGCGTCGGTAGACGTACAAGTACTTGTATGATGTCCCTGCACCTTAGGTCGTCAACATATTAATACGAATTGCGTCGGTAGACGTACAAGTACTTGTATGATGTCCCTGCACCTTAGGTCGTCAACATATTAATACGAATTGCGTCGGTAGACGTACAAGTACTTGTATGATGTCCCTGCACCTTAGGTCGTCACCATATTAATACGAATTGCGTCGGTAGACGTACAAGTACTTGTATGATGTCCCTGCACCTTAGGTCGTCAACATATTAATACGAATTGCGTCGGTAGGCGTACAAGTACTTGTATGATGTCCCTGCACCTTAGGTCGTCAACATATTAATACGAATTGCGTCGGTAGACGTACAAGTACTTGTATGATGTCCCTACACCTTAGGTCGTCAACATATTAATACGAATTGCGTCGGTAGACGTACAAGTACTTGTATGATGTCCCTGCACCTTAGGTCGTCAACATATTAATACGAATTGCGTCGGTAGACGTACAAGTACTTGTATGATGTCCCTGCACCTTAGGTCGTCAACATATTAATACGAATTGCGTCGGTAGACGTACAAGTACTTGTATGATGTCCCTGCACCTTAGGTCGTCAACATATTAATACGAATTGCGTCGGTAGACGTACAAGTACTTGTATGATGTCCCTGCACCTTAGGTCGTCAACATATTAATACGAATTGCGTCGGTAGACGTACAAGTACTTGTATGATGTCCCTGCACCTTAGGTCGTCAACATATTAATACGAATTGCGTCGGTAGACGTACAAGTACTTGTATGATGTCCCTGCACCTTAGGTCGTCAACATATTAATACGAATTGCGTCGGTAGACGTACAAGTACTTGTATGATGTCCCTGCACCTTAGGTCGTCAACATATTAATACGAATTGCGTCGGTAGATGTACAAGTACAAGTACTTGTATGATGTCCCTGCACCTTAGGTCGTCAACATATTAATACGAATTGCGTTGGTAGACGTACAAGTACAAGTACTTGTATGATGTACCTGCACCTTAGGTCGTCAACATATTAATACGAATTGCGTCGGTAGATGTACAAGTACTTGTATGATGTCCCTGCACCTTAGGTCGTCAACATATTAATACGAATTGCGTCGGTAGGCGTACAAGTACTTGTATGATGTCCCTGCACCTTAGGTCGTCAACATATTAATACGAATTGCGTCGGTAGACGTACAAGTACTTGTATGATGTCCCTGCACCTTAGGTCGTCAACATATTAATACGAATTGCGTCGGTAGACGTACAAGTACTTGTATGATGTCCCTGCACCTTAGGTCGTCAACATATTAATACGAATTGCGTCGGTAGACGTACAAGTACTTGTATGATGTCCCTGCACCTTAGGTCGTCAACATATTAATACGAATTGCGTCGGTAGACGTACAAGTACTTGTATGATGTCCCTGCACCTTAGGTCGTCAACATATTAATACGAATTGCGTCGGTAGGCGTACAAGTACTTATATGATGTCCCTGCACCTTAGGTCGTCAACATATTAATACGAATTGCGTCGGTAGACGTACAAGTACTTGTATGATGTCCCTGCACCTTAGGTCGTCAACATATTAATACGAATTGCGTCGGTAGACGTACAAGTACTTGTATGATGTCCCTGCACCTTAGGTCGTCAACATATTAATACGAATTGCGTCGGTAGACGTACAAGTACTTGTATGATGTCCCTGCACCTTAGGTCGTCAACATATTAATACGAATTGCGTCGGTAGGCGTACAAGTACTTGTATGATGTCCCTGCACCTTAGGTCGTCAACATATTAACACGAATTGCGTCGGTAGGCGTACAAGTACTTGTATGATGTCCCTGCACCTTAGGTCGTCAACATATTAATACGAATTGCGTCGGTAGACGTACAAGTACTTGTATGATGTCGCTGCACCTTAGGTCGTCAACATATTAATAAGAATTGCGTCGGTAGGCGTACAAGTACTTGTATGATGTCCCTGCACCTTAGGTCGTCAACATATTAATACGAATTGCGTCGGTAGGCGTACAAGTACTTGTATGATGTCCCTGCACCTTAGGTCGTCAACATATTAATACGAATTGCGTCGGTAGGCGTACAAGTACTTGTATGATGTCCCTGCACCTTAGGTCGTCAACATATTAATACGAATTGCGTCGGTAGGCGTACAAGTACTTGTATGATGTCCCTGCACCTTAGGTCGTCAACATATTAATACGAATTGCGTCGGTAGACGTACAAGTACTTGTATGATGTCCCTGCACCTTAGGTCGTCAACATATTAATACGAATTGCGTCGGTAGGCGTACAAGTACTTGTATGATGTCCCTGCACCTTAGGTCGTCAACATATTAATACGAATTGCGTCGGTAGACGTACAAGTACTTGTATGATGTCCCTGCACCTTAGGTCGTCAACATATTAATACGAATTGCGTCGGTAGACGTACAAGTACTTGTATGATGTCCCTGCACCTTAGGTCGTCAACATATTAATACGAATTGCGTCGGTAGGCGTACAAGTACTTGTATGATGTCCCTGCACCTTAGGTCGTCAACATATTAATACGAATTGCGTCGGTAGGCGTACAAGTACTTGTATGATGTCCCTGCACCTTAGGTCGTCAACATATTAATACGAATTGCGTCGGTAGACGTACAAGTACTTGTATGATGTCCCTGCACCTTAGGTCGTCAACATATTAATACGAATTGCGTCGGTAGACGTACAAGTACTTGTATGATGTCCCTGCACCTTAGGTCGTCAACATATTAATACGAATTGCGTCGGTAGACGTACAAGTACTTGTATGATGTCCCTGCACCTTAGGTCGTCAACATATTAATACGAATTGCGTCGGTAGACGTACAAGTACTTGTATGATGTCCCTGCACCTTAGGTCGTCAACATATTAATACGAATTGCGTCGGTAGACGTACAAGTACTTGTATGATGTCCCTGCACCTTAGGTCGTCAACATATTAATACGAATTGCGTCGGTAGGCGTACAAGTACTTGTATGATGTCCCTGCACCTTAGGTCGTCAACATATTAATACGAATTGCGTCGGTAGGCGTACAAGTACTTGTATGATGTCCCTGCACCTTAGGTCGTCAACATATTAATACGAATTGCGTCGGTAGACGTACAAGTACTTGTATGATGTCCCTGCACCTTAGGTCGTCAACATATTAATACGAATTGCGTCGGTAGACGTACAAGTACTTGTATGATGTCCCTGCACCTTAGGTCGTCAACATATTAATACGAATTGCGTCGGTAGACGTACAAGTACTTGTATGATGTCCCTGCACCTTAGGTCGTCAACATATTAATACGAATTGCGTCGGTAGACGTACAAGTACTTGTATGATGTCCCTGCACCTTAGGTCGTCAACATATTAATACGAATTGCGTCGGTAGGCGTACAAGTACTTGTATGATGTCCCTGCACCTTAGGTCGTCAACATATTAATACGAATTGCGTCGGTAGACGTACAAGTACTTGTATGATGTCCCTGCACCTTAGGTCGTCAACATATTAATACGAATTGCGTCGGTAGACGTACAAGTACTTGTATGATGTCCCTGCACCTTAGGTCGTCAACATATTAATACGAATTGCGTCGGTAGGCGTACAAGTACTTGTATGATGTCCCTGCACCTTAGGTCGTCAACATATTAATACGAATTGCGTCGGTAGACGTACAAGTACTTGTATGATGTCCCTGCACCTTAGGTCGTCAACATATTAATACGAATTGCGTCGGTAGACGTACAAGTACTTGTATGATGTCCCTGCACCTTAGGTCGTCAACATATTAATACGAATTGCGTCGGTAGACGTACAAGTACTTGTATGATGTCCCTGCACCTTAGGTCGTCAACATATTAATACGAATTGCGTCGGTAGGCGTACAAGTACTTGTATGATGTCCCTGCACCTTAGGTCGTCAACATATTAATACGAATTGCGTCGGTAGGCGTACAAGTACTTGTATGATGTCCCTGCACCTTAGGTCGTCAACATATTAATACGAATTGCGTCGGTAGACGTACAAGTACTTGTATGATGTCCCTGCACCTTATGTCGTCAACATATTAATACGAATTGCGTCGGTAGACGTACAAGTACTTGTATGATGTCCCTGCACCTTATGTCGTCAACATATTAATACGAATTGCGTCGGTAGACGTACAAGTACTTGTATGATGTCCCTGCACCTTAGGTCGTCAACATATTAATACGAATTGCGTCGGTAGACGTACAAGTACTTGTATGATGTCCCTGCACCTTAGGTCGTCAACATATTAATACGAATTGCGTCGGTAGACGTACAAGTACTTGTATGATGTCCCTGCACCTTAGGTCGTCAACATATTAATACGAATTGCGTCGGTAGACGTACAAGTACTTGTATGATGTCCCTGCACCTTAGGTCGTCAACATATTAATACGAATTGCGTCGGTAGGCGTACAAGTACTTGTATGATGTCCCTGCACCTTAGGTCGTCAACATATTAATACGAATTGCGTCGGTAGACGTACAAGTACTTGTATGATGTCCCTGCACCTTAGGTCGTCAACATATTAATACGAATTGCGTCGGTAGACGTACAAGTACTTGTATGATGTCCCTGCACCTTAGGTCGTCAACATATTAATACGAATTGCGTCGGTAGACGTACAAGTACTTGTATGATGTCCCTGCACCTTAGGTCGTCAACATATTAATACGAATTGCGTCGGTAGGCGTACAAGTACTTGTATGATGTCCCTGCACCTTAGGTCGTCAACATATTAATACGAATTGCGTCGGTAGACGTACAAGTACTTGTATGATGTCCCTGCACCTTAGGTCGTCAACATATTAATACGAATTGCGTCGGTAGACGTACAAGTACTTGTATGATGTCCCTGCACCTTAGGTCGTCAACATATTAATACGAATTGCGTCGGTAGACGTACAAGTACTTGTATGATGTCCCTGCACCTTAGGTCGTCAACATATTAATACGAATTGCGTCGGTAGACGTACAAGTACTTGTATGATGTCCCTGCACCTTAGGTCGTCAACATATTAATACGAATTGCGTCGGTAGACGTACAAGTACTTGTATGATGTCCCTGCACCTTAGGTCGTCAACATATTAATACGAATTGCGTCGGTAGACGTACAAGTACTTGTATGATGTCCCTGCACCTTAGGTCGTCAACATATTAATACGAATTGCGTCGGTAGGCGTACAAGTACTTGTATGATGTCCCTGCACCTTAGGTCGTCAACATATTAATACGAATTGCGTCGGTAGGCGTACAAGTACTTGTATGATGTCCCTGCACCTTAGGTCGTCAACATATTAATACGAATTGCGTCGGTAGACGTACAAGTACTTGTATGATGTCCCTGCACCTTAGGTCGTCAACATATTAATACGAATTGCGTCGGTAGACGTACAAGTACTTGTATGATGTCCCTGCACCTTAGGTCGTCAACATATTAATACGAATTGCGTCGGTAGACGTACAAGTACTTGTATGATGTCCCTGCACCTTAGGTCGTCAACATATTAATACGAATTGCGTCGGTAGACGTACAAGTACTTGTATGATGTCCCTGCACCTTAGGTCGTCAACATATTAATACGAATTGCGTCGGTAGACGTACAAGTACTTGTATGATGTCCCTGCACCTTAGGTCGTCAACATATTAATACGAATTGCGTCGGTAGGCGTACAAGTACTTGTATGATGTCCCTGCACCTTAGGTCGTCAACATATTAATACGAATTGCGTCGGTAGACGTACAAGTACTTGTATGATGTCCCTGCACCTTAGGTCGTCAACATATTAATACCAATTGCGTCGGTAGGCGTACAAGTACTTGTATGATGTCCCTGCACCTTAGGTCGTCAACATATTAATACGAATTGCGTCGGTAGACGTACAAGTACTTGTATGATGTCCCTGCACCTTAGGTCGTCAACATATTAATACGAATTGCGTCGGTAGACGTACAAGTACTTGTATGATGTCCCTGCACCTTAGGTCGTCAACATATTAATACGAATTGCGTCGGTAGACGTACAAGTACTTGTATGATGTCCCTGCACCTTAGGTCGTCAACATATTAATACGAATTGCGTCGGTAGGCGTACAAGTACTTGTATGATGTCCCTGCACCTTAGGTCGTCAACATATTAATACGAATTGCGTCGGTAGGCGTACAAGTACTTGTATGATGTCCCTGCACCTTAGGTCGTCAACATATTAATACGAATTGCGTCGGTAGGCGTACAAGTACTTGTATGATGTCCCTGCACCTTAGGTCGTCAACATATTAATACGAATTGCGTCGGTAGGCGTACAAGTACTTGTATGATGTCCCTGCACCTTAGGTCGTCAACATATTAATACGAATTGCGTCGGTAGACGTACAAGTACTTGTATGATGTCCCTGCACCTTAGGTCGTCAACATATTAATACGAATTGCGTCGGTAGGCGTACAAGTACTTGTATGATGTCCCTGCACCTTAGGTCGTCAACATATTAATACGAATTGCGTCGGTAGGCGTACAAGTACTTGTATGATGTCCCTGCACCTTAGGTCGTCAACATATTAATACGAATTGCGTCGGTAGGCGTACAAGTACTTGTATGATGTCCCTGCACCTTAGGTCGTCAACATATTAATACGAATTGCGTCGGTAGGCGTACAAGTACTTGTATGATGTCCCTGCACCTTAGGTCGTCAACATATTAATACGAATTGCGTCGGTAGACGTACAAGTACTTGTATGATGTCCCTGCACCTTAGGTCGTCAACATATTAATACGAATTGCGTCGCTAGGCGTACAAGTACTTGTATGATGTCCCTGCACCTTAGGTCGTCAACATATTAATACGAATTGCGTCGCTAGGCGTACAAGTACTTGTATGATGTCCCTGCACCATAGGTCGTCAACATATTAATACGAATTGCGTCGGTAGACGTACAAGTACTTGTATGATGTCCCTGCACCTTAGGTCGTCAACATATTAATACGAATTGCGTCGGTAGACGTACAAGTACTTGTATGATGTCCCTGCACCTTAGGTCGTCAACATATTAATACGAATTGCGTCGGTAGACGTACAAGTACTTGTATGATGTCCCTGCACCTTAGGTCGTCAACATATTAATACGAATTGCGTCGGTAGACGTACAAGTACTTGTATGATGTCCCTGCACCTTAGGTCGTCAACATATTAATACGAATTGCGTCGGTGGACGTACAAGTACTTGTATGATGTCCCTGCACCTTAGGTCGTCAACATATTAATACGAATTGCGTCGGTAGGCGTACAAGTACTTGTATGATGTCCCTGCACCTTAGGTCGTCAACATATTAATACGAATTGCGTCGGTAGACGTACAAGTACTTGTATGATGTCCCTGCACCTTAGGTCGTCAACATATTAATACGAATTGCGTCGGTAGGCGTACAAGTACTTGTATGATGTCCCTGCACCTTAGGTCGTCAACATATTAATACGAATTGCGTCGGTAGGCGTACAAGTACTTGTATGATGTCCCTGCACCTTAGGTCGTCAACATATTAATACGAATTGCGTCGGTAGACGTACAAGTACTTGTATGATGTCCCTGCACCTTAGGTCGTCAACATATTAATACGAATTGCGTCGGTAGACGTACAAGTACTTGTATGATGTCCCTGCACCTTAGGTCGTCAACATATTAATACGAATTGCGTCGGTAGACGTACAAGTACTTGTATGATGTCCCTGCACCTTAGGTCGTCAACATATTAATACGAATTGCGTCGGAAGGCGTACAAGTACTTGTATGATGTCCCTGCACCTTAGGTCGTCAACATATTAATACGAATTGCGTCGGTAGACGTACAAGTACTTGTATGATGTCCCTGCACCTTAGGTCGTCAACATATTAATACGAATTGCGTCGGTAGACGTACAAGTACTTGTATGATGTCCCTGCACCTTAGGTCGTCAACATATTAATACGAATTGCGTCGGTAGACGTACAAGTACTTGTATGATGTCCCTGCACCTTATGTCGTCAACATATTAATACGAATTGCGTCGGTAGACGTACAAGTACTTGTATGATGTCCCTGCACCTTAGGTCGTCAACATATTAATACGAATTGCGTCGGTAGACGTACAAGTACTTGTATGATGTCCCTGCACCTTAGGTCGTCAACATATTAATACGAATTGCGTCGGTAGACGTACAAGTACTTGTATGATGTCCCTGCACCTTAGGTCGTCAACATATTAATACGAATTGCGTCGGTAGACGTACAAGTACTTGTATGATGTCCCTGCACCTTAGGTCGTCAACATATTAATACGAATTGCGTCGGTAGGCGTACAAGTACTTGTATGATGTCCCTGCACCTTAGGTCGTCAACATATTAATACGAATTGCGTCGGTAGACGTACAAGTACTTGTATGATGTCCCTGCACCTTAGGTCGTCAACATATTAATACGAATTGCGTCGGTAGACGTACAAGTACTTGTATGATGTCCCTGCACCTTAGGTCGTCAACATATAAATACGAATTGCGTCGGTAGACGTACAAGTACTTGTATGATGTCCCTGCACCTTAGGTCGTCAACATATAAATACGAATTGCGTCGGTAGACGTACAAGTACTTGTATGATGTCCCTGCACCTTAGGTCGTCAACATATTAATACGAATTGCGTCGGTAGACGTACAAGTACTTGTATGATGTCCCTGCACCTTAGGTCGTCAACATATTAATACGAATTGCGTCGGTAGACGTACAAGTACTTGTATGATGTCCCTGCACCTTAGGTCGTCAACATATTAATACGAATTGCGTCGGTAGACGTACAAGTACTTGTATGATGTCCCTGCACCTTAGGTCGTCAACATATTAATACGAATTGCGTCGGTAGGCGTACAAGTACTTGTATGATGTCCCTGCACCTTAGGTCGTCAACATATTAATACGAATTGCGTCGGTAGACGTACAAGTACTTGTATGATGTCCCTGCACCTTAGGTCGTCAACATATTAATACGAATTGCGTCGGTAGGCGTACAAGTACTTGTATGATGTCCCTGCACCTTAGGTCGTCAACATATTAATACGAATTGCGTCGGTAGACGTACAAGTACTTGTATGATGTCCCTGCACCTTAGGTCGTCAACATATTAATACGAATTGCGTCGGTAGACGTACAAGTACTTGTATGATGTCCCTGCACCTTAGGTCGTCAACATATTAATACGAATTGCGTCGGTAGACGTACAAGTACTTGTATGATGTCCCTGCACCTTAGGTCGTCAACATATTAATACGAATTGCGTCGGTAGACGTACAAGTACTTGTATGATGTCCCTGCACCTTAGGTCGTCAACATATTAATACGAATTGCGTCGGTAGGCGTACAAGTACTTGTATGATGTCCCTGCACCTTAGGTCGTCAACATATTAATACGAATTGCGTCGGTAGGCGTACAAGTACTTGTATGATGTCCCTGCACCTTAGGTCGTCAACATATTAATACGAATTGCGTCGGTAGGCGTACAAGTACTTGTATGATGTCCCTGCACCTTAGGTCGTCAACATATTAATACGAATTGCGTCGGTAGGCGTACAAGTACTTGTATGATGTCCCTGCACCTTAGGTCGTCAACATATTAATACGAATTGCGTCGGTAGGCGTACAAGTACTTGTATGATGTCCCTGCACCTTAGGTCGTCAACATATTAATACGAATTGCGTCGGTAGACGTACAAGTACTTGTATGATGTCCCTGCACCTTAGGTCGTCAACATATTAATACGAATTGCGTCGGTAGACGTACAAGTACTTGTATGATGTCCCTGCACCTTAGGTCGTCAACATATTAATACGAATTGCGTCGGTAGACGTACAAGTACTTGTATGATGTCCCTGCACCTTAGGTCGTCAACATATTAATACGAATTGCGTCGGTAGACGTACAAGTACTTGTATGATGTCCCTGCACCTTAGGTCGTCAACATATTAATACGAATTGCGTCGGTAGGCGTACAAGTACTTGTATGATGTCCCTGCACCTTAGGTCGTCAACATATTAATACGAATTGCGTCGGTAGGCGTACAAGTACTTGTATGATGTCCCTGCACCTTAGGTCGTCAACATATTAATACGAATTGCGTCGGTAGGCGTACAAGTACTTGTATGATGTCCCTGCACCTTAGGTCGTCAACATATTAATACGAATTGCGTCGGTAGGCGTACAAGTACTTGTATGATGTCCCTGCACCTTAGGTCGTCAACATATTAATACGAATTGCGTCGGTAGACGTACAAGTACTTGTATGATGTCCCTGCACCTTAGGTCGTCAACATATTAATACGAATTGCGTCGGTAGGCGTACAAGTACTTGTATGATGTCCCTGCACCTTAGGTCGTCAACATATTAATACGAATTGCGTCGGTAGGCGTACAAGTACTTGTATGATGTCCCTGCACCTTAGGTCGTCAACATATTAATACGAATTGCGTCGGTAGGCGTACAAGTACTTGTATGATGTCCCTGCACCTTAGGTCGTCAACATATTAATACGAATTGCGTCGGTAGGCGTACAAGTACTTGTATGATGTCCCTGCACCTTAGGTCGTCAACATATTAATACGAATTGCGTCGGTAGACGTACAAGTACTTGTATGATGTCCCTGCACCTTAGGTCGTCAACATATTAATACGAATTGCGTCGCTAGGCGTACAAGTACTTGTATGATGTCCCTGCACCTTAGGTCGTCAACATATTAATACGAATTGCGTCGCTAGGCGTACAAGTACTTGTATGATGTCCCTGCACCATAGGTCGTCAACATATTAATACGAATTGCGTCGGTAGACGTACAAGTACTTGTATGATGTCCCTGCACCTTAGGTCGTCAACATATTAATACGAATTGCGTCGGTAGACGTACAAGTACTTGTATGATGTCCCTGCACCTTAGGTCGTCAACATATTAATACGAATTGCGTCGGTAGACGTACAAGTACTTGTATGATGTCCCTGCACCTTAGGTCGTCAACATATTAATACGAATTGCGTCGGTAGGCGTACAAGTACTTGTATGATGTCCCTGCACCTTAGGTCGTCAACATATTAATACGAATTGCGTCGGTAGGCGTACAAGTACTTGTATGATGTCCCTGCACCTTAGGTCGTCAACATATTAATACGAATTGCGTCGGTAGACGTACAAGTACTTGTATGATGTCCCTGCACCTTAGGTCGTCAACATATTAATACGAATTGCGTCGGTAGACGTACAAGTACTTGTATGATGTCCCTGCACCTTAGGTCGTCAACATATTAATACGAATTGCGTCGGTAGACGTACAAGTACTTGTATGATGTCCCTGCACCTTAGGTCGTCAACATATTAATACCAATTGCGTCGGTAGACGTACAAGTACTTGTATGATGTCCCTGCACCTTAGGTCGTCAACATATTAATACGAATTGCGTCGGTAGGCGTACAAGTACTTGTATGATGTCCCTGCACCTTAGGTCGTCAACATATTAATACGAATTGCGTCGGTAGGCGTACAAGTACTTGTATGATGTCCCTGCACCTTAGGTCGTTAACATATTAATACGAATTGCGTCGGTAGACGTACAAGTACTTGTATGATGTCCCTGCACCTTAGGTCGTCAACATATTAATACGAATTGCGTCGGTAGGTGTACAAGTACTTGTATGATGTCCCTGCACCTTAGGTCGTCAACATATTAATACGAATTGCGTCGGTAGGTGTACAAGTACTTGTATGATGTCCCTGCACCTTAGGTCGTCAACATATTAATACGAATTGCGTCGGTAGGCGTACAAGTACTTGTATGATGTCCCTGCACCTTAGGTCGTCAACATATTAATACGAATTGCGTCGGTAGGCGTACAAGTACTTGTATGATGTCCCTGCACCTTAGGTCGTCAACATATTAATACGAATTGCGTCGGTAGACGTACAAGTACTTGTATGATGTCCCTGCACCTTATGTCGTCAACATATTAATACGAATTGCGTCGGTAGACGTACAAGTACTTGTATGATGTCCCTGCACCTTATGTCGTCAACATATTAATACGAATTGCGTCGGTAGACGTACAAGTACTTGTATGATGTCCCTGCACCTTATGTCGTCAACATATTAATACGAATTGCGTCGGTAGACGTACAAGTACTTGTATGATGTCCCTGCACCTTATGTCGTCAACATATTAATACGAATTGCGTCGGTAGACGTACAAGTACTTGTATGATGTCCCTGCACCTTAGGTCGTCAACATATTAATACGAATTGCGTCGGTAGGCGTACAAGTACTTGTATGATGTCCCTGCACCTTAGGTCGTCAACATATTAATACGAATTGCGTCGGTAGACGTACAAGTACTTGTATGATGTCCCTGCACCTTAGGTCGTCAACATATTAATACGAATTGCGTCGGTAGACGTACAAGTACTTGTATGATGTCCCTGCACCTTAGGTCGTCAACATATAAATACGAATTGCGTCGGTAGACGTACAAGTACTTGTATGATGTCCCTGCACCTTAGGTCGTCAACATATTAATACGAATTGCGTCGGTAGACGTACAAGTACTTGTATGATGTCCCTGCACCTTAGGTCGTCAACATATTAATACGAATTGCGTCGGTAGACGTACAAGTACTTGTATGATGTCCCTGCACCTTAGGTCGTCAACATATTAATACGAATTGCGTCGGTAGACGTACAAGTACTTGTATGATGTCCCTGCACCTTAGGTCGTCAACATATTAATACGAATTGCGTCGGTAGAAGTACAAGTACTTGTATGATGTCCCTGCACCTTAGGTCGTCAACATATTAATACGAATTGCGTCGGTAGGCGTACAAGTACTTGTATGATGTCCCTGCACCTTAGGTCGTCAACATATTAATACGAATTGCGTCGGTAGACGTACAAGTACTTGTATGATGTCCCTGCACCTTAGGTCGTCAACATATTAATACGAATTGCGTCGGTAGGCGTACAAGTACTTGTATGATGTCCCTGCACCTTAGGTCGTCAACATATTAATACGAATTGCGTCGGTAGACGTACAAGTACTTGTATGATGTCCCTGCACCTTAGGTCGTCAACATATTAATACGAATTGCGTCGGTAGACGTACAAGTACTTGTATGATGTCCCTGCACCTTAGGTCGTCAACATATTAATACGAATTGCGTCGGTAGACGTACAAGTACTTGTATGATGTCCCTGCACCTTAGGTCGTCAACATATTAATACGAATTGCGTCGGTAGACGTACAAGTACTTGTATGATGTCCCTGCACCTTAGGTCGTCAACATATTAATACGAATTGCGTCGGTAGACGTACAAGTACTTGTATGATGTCCCTGCACCTTAGGTCGTCAACATATTAATACGAATTGCGTCGGTAGACGTACAAGTACTTGTATGATGTCCCTGCACCTTAGGTCGTCAACATATTAATACGAATTGCGTCGGTAGGCGTACAAGTACTTGTATGATGTCCCTGCACCTTAGGTCGTCAACATATTAATACGAATTGCGTCGGTAGGCGTACAAGTACTTGTATGATGTCCCTGCACCTTAGGTCGTCAACATATTAATACGAATTGCGTCGGTAGACGTACAAGTACTTGTATGATGTCCCTGCACCTTAGGTCGTCAACATATTAATACGAATTGCGTCGGTAGGCGTACAAGTACTTGTATGATGTCCCTGCACCTTAGGTCGTCAACATATTAATACGAATTGCGTCGGTAGGCGTACAAGTACTTGTATGATGTCCCTGCACCTTAGGTCGTCAACATATTAATACGAATTGCGTCGGTAGGCGTACAAGTACTTGTATGATGTCCCTGCACCTTAGGTCGTCAACATATTAATACGAATTGCGTCGGTAGACGTACAAGTACTTGTATGATGTCCCTGCACCTTAGGTCGTCAACATATTAATACGAATTGCGTCGGTAGACGTACAAGTACTTGTATGATGTCCCTGCACCTTAGGTCGTCAACATATTAATACGAATTGCGTCGGTAGACGTACAAGTACTTGTATGATGTCCCTGCACCTTAGGTCGTCAACATATTAATACGAATTGCGTCGCTAGGCGTACAAGTACTTGTATGATGTCCCTGCACCTTAGGTCGTCAACATATTAATACGAATTGCGTCGGTAGACGTACAAGTACTTGTATGATGTCCCTGCACCTTAGGTCGTCAACATATTAATACGAATTGCGTCGGTAGACGTACAAGTACTTGTATGATGTCCCTGCACCTTAGGTCGTCAACATATTAATACCAATTGCGTCGGTAGACGTACAAGTACTTGTATGATGTCCCTGCACCTTAGGTCGTCAACATATTAATACGAATTGCGTCGGTAGGCGTACAAGTACTTGTATGATGTCCCTGCACCTTAGGTCGTCAACATATTAATACGAATTGCGTCGGTAGGCGTACAAGTACTTGTATGATGTCCCTGCACCTTAGGTCGTTAACATATTAATACGAATTGCGTCGGTAGACGTACAAGTACTTGTATGATGTCCCTGCACCTTAGGTCGTCAACATATTAATACGAATTGCGTCGGTAGGTGTACAAGTACTTGTATGATGTCCCTGCACCTTAGGTCGTCAACATATTAATACGAATTGCGTCGGTAGGTGTACAAGTACTTGTATGATGTCCCTGCACCTTAGGTCGTCAACATATTAATACGAATTGCGTCGGTAGGCGTACAAGTACTTGTATGATGTCCCTGCACCTTAGGTCGTCAACATATTAATACGAATTGCGTCGGTAGGCGTACAAGTACTTGTATGATGTCCCTGCACCTTAGGTCGTCAACATATTAATACGAATTGCGTCGGTAGACGTACAAGTACTTGTATGATGTCCCTGCACCTTATGTCGTCAACATATTAATACGAATTGCGTCGGTAGACGTACAAGTACTTGTATGATGTCCCTGCACCTTATGTCGTCAACATATTAATACGAATTGCGTCGGTAGACGTACAAGTACTTGTATGATGTCCCTGCACCTTATGTCGTCAACATATTAATACGAATTGCGTCGGTAGACGTACAAGTACTTGTATGATGTCCCTGCACCTTATGTCGTCAACATATTAATACGAATTGCGTCGGTAGACGTACAAGTACTTGTATGATGTCCCTGCACCTTATGTCGTCAACATATTAATACGAATTGCGTCGGTAGACGTACAAGTACTTGTATGATGTCCCTGCACCTTAGGTCGTCAACATATTAATACGAATTGCGTCGGTAGGCGTACAAGTACTTGTATGATGTCCCTGCACCTTAGGTCGTCAACATATTAATACGAATTGCGTCGGTAGACGTACAAGTACTTGTATGATGTCCCTGCACCTTAGGTCGTCAACATATTAATACGAATTGCGTCGGTAGACGTACAAGTACTTGTATGATGTCCCTGCACCTTAGGTCGTCAACATATAAATACGAATTGCGTCGGTAGACGTACAAGTACTTGTATGATGTCCCTGCACCTTAGGTCGTCAACATATAAATACGAATTGCGTCGGTAGACGTACAAGTACTTGTATGATGTCCCTGCACCTTAGGTCGTCAACATATTAATACGAATTGCGTCGGTAGACGTACAAGTACTTGTATGATGTCCCTGCACCTTAGGTCGTCAACATATTAATACGAATTGCGTCGGTAGACGTACAAGTACTTGTATGATGTCCCTGCACCTTAGGTCGTCAACATATTAATACGAATTGCGTCGGTAGGCGTACAAGTACTTGTATGATGTCCCTGCACCTTAGGTCGTCAACATATTAATACGAATTGCGTCGGTAGACGTACAAGTACTTGTATGATGTCCCTGCACCTTAGGTCGTCAACATATTAATACGAATTGCGTCGGTAGGCGTACAAGTACTTGTATGATGTCCCTGCACCTTAGGTCGTCAACATATTAATACGAATTGCGTCGGTAGACGTACAAGTACTTGTATGATGTCCCTGCACCTTAGGTCGTCAACATATTAATACGAATTGCGTCGGTAGACGTACAAGTACTTGTATGATGTCCCTGCACCTTAGGTCGTCAACATATTAATACGAATTGCGTCGGTAGACGTACAAGTACTTGTATGATGTCCCTGCACCTTAGGTCGTCAACATATTAATACGAATTGCGTCGGTAGACGTACAAGTACTTGTATGATGTCCCTGCACCTTAGGTCGTCAACATATTAATACGAATTGCGTCGGTAGACGTACAAGTACTTGTATGATGTCCCTGCACCTTAGGTCGTCAACATATTAATACGAATTGCGTCGGTAGACGTACAAGTACTTGTATGATGTCCCTGCACCTTAGGTCGTCAACATATTAATACGAATTGCGTCGGTAGGCGTACAAGTACTTGTATGATGTCCCTGCACCTTAGGTCGTCAACATATTAATACGAATTGCGTCGGTAGGCGTACAAGTACTTGTATGATGTCCCTGCACCTTAGGTCGTCAACATATTAATACGAATTGCGTCGGTAGACGTACAAGTACTTGTATGATGTCCCTGCACCTTAGGTCGTCAACATATTAATACGAATTGCGTCGGTAGGCGTACAAGTACTTGTATGATGTCCCTGCACCTTAGGTCGTCAACATATTAATACGAATTGCGTCGGTAGACGTACAAGTACTTGTATGATGTCCCTGCACCTTAGGTCGTCAACATATTAATACGAATTGCGTCGGTAGGCGTACAAGTACTTGTATGATGTCCCTGCACCTTAGGTCGTCAACATATTAATACGAATTGCGTCGGTAGACGTACAAGTACTTGTATGATGTCCCTGCACCTTAGGTCGTCAACATATTAATACGAATTGCGTCGGTAGACGTACAAGTACTTGTATGATGTCCCTGCACCTTAGGTCGTCAACATATTAATACGAATTGCGTCGCTAGGCGTACAAGTACTTGTATGATGTCCCTGCACCTTAGGTCGTCAACATATTAATACGAATTGCGTCGGTAGACGTACAAGTACTTGTATGATGTCCCTGCACCTTAGGTCGTCAACATATTAATACGAATTGCGTCGGTAGACGTACAAGTACTTGTATGATGTCCCTGCACCTTAGGTCGTCAACATATTAATACGAATTGCGTCGGTAGACGTACAAGTACTTGTATGATGTCCCTGCACCTTAGGTCGTCAACATATTAATACGAATTGCGTCGGTAGACGTACAAGTACTTGTATGATGTCCCTGCACCTTAGGTCGTCAACATATTAATACGAATTGCGTCGGTAGGCGTACAAGTACTTGTATGATGTCCCTGCACCTTAGGTCGTCAACATATTAATACGAATTGCGTCGGTAGGCGTACAAGTACTTGTATGATGTCCCTGCACCTTAGGTCATCAACATATTAATACGAATTGCGTCGGTAGGCGTACAAGTACTTGTATGATGTCCCTGCACCTTAGGTCGTCAACATATTAATACGAATTGCGTCGGTAGGCGTACAAGTACTTGTATGATGTCCCTGCACCTTAGGTCGTCAACATATTAATACGAATTGCGTCGGTAGGCGTACAAGTACTTGTATGATGTCCCTGCACCTTAGGTCGTCAACATATTAATACGAATTGCGTCGGTAGGCGTACAAGTACTTGTATGATGTCCCTGCACCTTAGGTCGTCAACATATTAATACGAATTGCGTCGGTAGGCGTACAAGTACTTGTATGATGTCCCTGCACCTTAGGTCGTCAACATATTAATACGAATTGCGTCGGTAGGCGTACAAGTACTTGTATGATGTCCCTGCACCTTAGGTCGTCAACATATTAATACGAATTGCGTCGGTAGGCGTACAAGTACTTGTATGATGTCCCTGCACCTTAGGTCGTCAACATATTAATACGAATTGCGTCGGTAGGCGTACAAGTACTTGTATGATGTCCCTGCACCTTAGGTCGTCAACATATTAATACGAATTGCGTCGGTAGGCGTACAAGTACTTGTATGATGTCCCTGCACCTTAGGTCGTCAACATATTAATACGAATTGCGTCGGTAGGCGTACAAGTACTTGTATGATGTCCCTGCACCTTAGGTCGTCAACATATTAATACGAATTGCGTCGGTAGACGTACAAGTACTTGTATGATGTCCCTGCACCTTAGGTCGTCAACATATTAATACGAATTGCGTCGGTAGACGTACAAGTACTTGTATGATGTCCCTGCACCTTAGGTCGTCAACATATTAATACGAATTGCGTCGGTAGACGTACAAGTACTTGTATGATGTCCCTGCACCTTAGGTCGTCAACATATTAATACGAATTGCGTCGGTAGGCGTACAAGTACTTGTATGATGTCCCTGCACCTTAGGTCGTCAACATATTAATACGAATTGCGTCGGTAGGCGTACAAGTACTTGTATGATGTCCCTGCACCTTAGGTCGTCAACATATTAATACGAATTGCGTCGGTAGGCGTACAAGTACTTGTATGATGTCCCTGCACCTTAGGTCGTCAACATATTAATACGAATTGCGTCGGTAGGCGTACAAGTACTTGTATGATGTCCCTGCACCTTAGGTCGTCAACATATTAATACGAATTGCGTCGGTAGGCGTACAAGTACTTGTATGATGTCCCTGCACCTTAGGTCGTCAACATATTAATACGAATTGCGTCGGTAGGCGTACAAGTACTTGTATGATGTCCCTGCACCTTAGGTCGTCAACATATTAATACGAATTGCGTCGGTAGGCGTACAAGTACTTGTATGATGTCCCTGCACCTTAGGTCGTCAACATATTAATACGAATTGCGTCGGTAGGCGTACAAGTACTTGTATGATGTCCCTGCACCTTAGGTCGTCAACATATTAATACGAATTGCGTCGGTAGGCGTACAAGTACTTGTATGACGTCCCTGCACCTTAGGTCGTCAACATATTAATACGAATTGCGTCGGTAGGCGTACAAGTACTTGTATGACGTCGCTGCACCTTAGGTCGTCAACATATTAATACGAATTGCGTCGGTAGGCGTACAAGTACTTGTATGACGTCCCTGCACCTTAGGTCGTCAACATATTAATACGAATTGCGTCGGTAGGCGTACAAGTACTTGTATGATGTCCCTGCACCTTAGGTCGTCAACATATTAATACGAATTGCGTCGGTAGACGTACAAGTACTTGTATGATGTCCCTGCACCTTAGGTCGTCAACATATTAATACGAATTGCGTCGGTAGACGTACAAGTACTTGTATGATGTCCCTACACCTTAGGTCGTCAACATATTAATACGAATTGCGTCGGTAGGCGTACAAGTACTTGTATGATGTCCCTGCACCTTAGGTCGTCAACATATTAATACGAATTGCGTCGGTAGGCGTACACGTACTTGTATGATGTCCCTGCACCTTAGGTCGTCAACATATTAATACGAATTGCGTCGGTAGGCGTACAAGTACTTGTATGATGTCCCTGCACCTTAGGTCGTCAACATATTAATACGAATTGCGTCGGTAGGCGTACAAGTACTTGTATGATGTCCCTGCACCTTAGGTCGTCAACATATTAATACGAATTGCGTCGGTAGGCGTACAAGTACTTGTATGATGTCCCTGCACCTTAGGTCGTCAACATATTAATACGAATTGCGTCGGTAGGCGTACAAGTACTTGTATGATGTCCCTGCACCTTAGGTCGTCAACATATTAATACGAATTGCGTCGGTAGGCGTACAAGTACTTGTATGATGTCCCTGCACCTTAGGTCGTCAACATATTAATACGAATTGCGTCGGTAGGCGTACAAGTACTTGTATGATGTCCCTGCACCTTAGGTCGTCAACATATTAATACGAATTGCGTCGGTAGGCGTACAAGTACTTGTATGATGTCCCTGCACCTTAGGTCGTCAACATATTAATACGAATTGCGTCGGTAGACGTACAAGTACTTGTATGATGTCCCTGCACCTTAGGTCGTCAACATATTAATACGAATTGCGTCGGTAGACGTACAAGTACTTGTATGATGTCCCTGCACCTTAGGTCGTCAACATATTAATACGAATTGCGTCGGTAGACGTACAAGTACTTGTATGATGTCCCTGCACCTTAGGTCGTCAACATATAAATACGAATTGCGTCGGTAGACGTACAAGTACTTGTATGATGTCCCTGCACCTTAGGTCGTCAACATATTAATACGAATTGCGTCGGTAGACGTACAAGTACTTGTATGATGTCCCTGCACCTTAGGTCGTCAACATATTAATACGAATTGCGTCGGTAGACGTACAAGTACTTGTATGATGTCCCTGCACCTTAGGTCGTCAACATATTAATACGAATTGCGTCGGTAGACGTACAAGTACTTGTATGATGTCCCTGCACCTTAGGTCGTCAACATATTAATACGAATTGCGTCGGTAGACATACAAGTACTTGTATGATGTCCCTGCACCTTAGGTCGTCAACATATTAATACGAATTGCGTCGGTAGACGTACAAGTACTTGTATGATGTCCCTGCACCTTAGGTCGTCAACATATTAATACGAATTGCGTCGGTAGGCGTACAAGTACTTGTATGATGTCCCTGCACGTTAGGTCGTCAACATATTAATACGAATTGTGTCGGTAGGCGTACAAGTACTTGTATGATGTCCCTGCACCTTAGGTCGTCAACATATTAATACGAATTGCGTCGGTAGGCGTACAAGTACTTGTATGATGTCCCTGCACCTTAGGTCGTCAACATATTAATACGAATTGCGTCGGTAGGCGTACAAGTACTTGTATGATGTCCCTGCACCTTAGGTCGTCAACATATTAATACGAATTGCGTCGGTAGGCGTACAAGTACTTGTATGATGTCCCTGCACCTTAGGTCGTCAACATATTAATACGAATTGCGTCGGTAGGCGTACAAGTACTTGTATGATGTCCCTGCACCTTAGGTCGTCAACATATTAATACGAATTGCGTCGGTAGGCGTACAAGTACTTGTATGATGTCCCTGCACCTTAGGTCGTCAACATATTAATACGAATTGCGTCGGTAGGCGTACAAGTACTTGTATGATGTCCCTGCACCTTAGGTCGTCAACATATTAATACGAATTGCGTCGGTAGGCGTACAAGTACTTGTATGATGTCCCTGCACCTTAGGTCGTCAACATATTAATACGAATTGCGTCGGTAGGCGTACAAGTACTTGTATGATGTCCCTGCACCTTAGGTCGTCAACATATTAATACGAATTGCGTCGGTAGGCGTACAAGTACTTGTATGATGTCCCTGCACCTTAGGTCGTCAACATATTAATACGAATTGCGTCGGTAGGCGTACAAGTACTTGTATGATGTCCCTGCACCTTAGGTCGTCAACATATTAATACGAATTGCGTCGGTAGGCGTACAAGTACTTGTATGATGTCCCTGCACCTTAGGTCGTCAACATATTAATACGAATTGCGTCGGTAGGCGTACAAGTACTTGTATGATGTCCCTGCACCTTAGGTCGTCAACATATTAATACGAATTGCGTCGGTAGGCGTACAAGTACTTGTATGATGTCCCTGCACCTTAGGTCGTCAACATATTAATACGAATTGCGTCGGTAGGCGTACAAGTACTTGTATGATGTCCCTGCACCTTAAGTCGTCAACATATTAATACGAATTGCGTCGGTAGGCGTACAAGTACTTGTATGATGTCCCTGCACCTTAGGTCGTCAACATATTAATACGAATTGCGTCGGTAGACGTACAAGTACTTGTATGATGTCCCTGCACCTTAGGTCGTCAACATATTAATACGAATTGCGTCGGTAGACGTACAAGTACTTGTATGATGTCCCTGCACCTTAGGTCGTCAACATATTAATACGAATTGCGTCGGTAGGCGTACAAGTACTTGTATGATGTCCCTGCACCTTAGGTCGTCAACATATTAATACGAATTGCGTCGGTAGGCGTACAAGTACTTGTATGATGTCCCTGCACCTTAGGTCGTCAACATATTAATACGAATTGCGTCGGTAGGCGTACAAGTACTTGTATGATGTCCCTGCACCTTAGGTCGTCAACATATTAATACGAATTGCGTCGGTAGGCGTACAAGTACTTGTATGATGTCCCTGCACCTTAGGTCGTCAACATATTAATACGAATTGCGTCGGTAGGCGTACAAGTACTTGTATGATGTCCCTGCACCTTAGGTCGTCAACATATTAATACGAATTGCGTCGGTAGGCGTACAAGTACTTGTATGATGTCCCTGCACCTTAGGTCGTCAACATATTAATACGAATTGCGTCGGTAGGCGTACAAGTACTTGTATGATGTCCCTGCACCTTAGGTCGTCAACATATTAATACGAATTGCGTCGGTAGGCGTACAAGTACTTGTATGATGTCCCTGCACCTTAGGTCGTCAACATATTAATACGAATTGCGTCGGTAGGCGTACAAGTACTTGTATGATGTCCCTGCACCTTAGGTCGTCAACATATTAATACGAATTGCGTCGGTAGGCGTACAAGTACTTGTATGATGTCCCTGCACCTTAGGTCGTCAACATATTAATACGAATTGCGTCGGTAGACGTACAAGTACTTGTATGATGTCCCTGCACCTTAGGTCGTCAACATATTAATACGAATTGCGTCGGTAGACGTACAAGTACTTGTATGATGTCCCTGCACCTTAGGTCGTCAACATATTAATACGAATTGCGTCGGTAGACGTACAAGTACTTGTATGATGTCCCTGCACCTTAGGTCGTCAACATATTAATACGAATTGCGTCGGTAGACGTACAAGTACTTGTATGATGTCCCTGCACCTTAGGTCGTCAACATATTAATACGAATTGCGTCGGTAGACGTACAAGTACTTGTATGATGTCCCTGCACCTTAGGTCGTCAACATATTAATACGAATTGCGTCGGTAGGCGTACAAGTACTTGTATGATGTCCCTGCACCTTAGGTCGTCAACATATTAATACGAATTGCGTCGGTAGGCGTACAAGTACTTGTATGATGTCCCTGCACCTTAGGTCGTCAACATATTAATACGAATTGCGTCGGTAGGCGTACAAGTACTTGTATGATGTCCCTGCACCTTAGGTCGTCAACATATTAATACGAATTGCGTCGGTAGGCGTACAAGTACTTGTATGATGTCCCTGCACCTTAGGTCGTCAACATATTAATACGAATTGCGTCGGTAGGCGTACAAGTACTTGTATGATGTCCCTGCACCTTAGGTCGTCAACATATTAATACGAATTGCGTCGGTAGGCGTACAAGTACTTGTATGATGTCCCTGCACCTTAGGTCGTCAACATATTAATACGAATTGCGTCGGTAGGCGTACAAGTACTTGTATGATGTCCCTGCACCTTAGGTCGTCAACATATTAATACGAATTGCGTCGGTAGGCGTACAAGTACTTGTATGATGTCCCTGCACCTTAGGTCGTCAACATATTAATACGAATTGCGTCGGTAGACGTACAAGTACTTGTATGATGTCCCTGCACCTTAGGTCGTCAACATATTAATACGAATTGCGTCGGTAGGCGTACAAGTACTTGTATGATGTCCCTGCACCTTAGGTCGTCAATATATTAATACGAATTGCGTCGGTAGGCGTACAAGTACTTGTATGATGTCCCTGCACCTTAGGTCGTCAGTCAACATATTAATACGAATTGCGTCGGTAGGCGTACAAGTACTTGTATGATGTCCCTGCACCTTAGGTCGTAACATATTAATACGAATTGCGTCGGTAGGCGTACAAGTACTTGTATGATGTCCCTGCACCTTAGGTCGTCAACATATTAATACGAATTGCGTCGGTAGACGTACAAGTACTTGTATGATGTCCCTGCACCTTAGGTCGTCAACATATTAATACGAATTGCGTCGGTAGGCGTACAAGTACTTGTATGATGTCCCTGCACCTTAGGTCGTCAACATATTAATACGAATTGCGTCGGTAGACGTACAAGTACTTGTATGATGTCCCTGCACCTTAGGTCGTCAACATATTAATACGAATTGCGTCGGTAGGCGTACAAGTACTTGTATGATGTCCCTGCACCTTAGGTCGTCAACATATTAATACGAATTGCGTCGGTAGACGTACAAGTACTTGTATGATGTCCCTGCACCTTAGGTCGTCAACATATTAATACGAATTGCGTCGGTAGACGTACAAGTACTTGTATGATGTCCCTGCACCTTAGGTCGTCAACATATTAATACGAATTGCGTCGGTAGGCGTACAAGTACTTGTATGATGTCCCTGCACCTTAGGTCGTCAACATATTAATACGAATTGCGTCGGTAGGCGTACAAGTACTTGTATGATGTCCCTGCACCTTAGGTCGTCAACATATTAATACGAATTGCGTCGGTAGGCGTACAAGTACTTGTATGATGTCCCTGCACCTTAGGTCGTCAACATATTAATACGAATTGCGTCGGTAGACGTACAAGTACTTGTATGATGTCCCTGCACCTTAGGTCGTCAACATATTAATACGAATTGCGTCGGTAGACGTACAAGTACTTGTATGATGTCTCTGCACCTTAGGTCGTCAACATATTAATACGAATTGCGTCGGTAGGCGTACAAGTACTTGTATGATGTCCCTGCACCTTAGGTCGTCAACATATTAATACGAATTGTGTCGGTAGACGTACAAGTACTTGTATGATGTCCCTGCACCTTAGGTCGTCAACATATTAATACGAATTGCGTCGGTAGACGTACAAGTACTTGTATGATGTCCCTGCACCTTAGGTCGTCAACATATTAATACGAATTGCGTCGGTAGGCGTACAAGTACTTGTATGATGTCCCTGCACCTTAGGTCGTCAACATATTAATACGAATTGCGTCGGTAGGCGTACAAGTACTTGTATGATGTCCCTGCACCTTAGGTCGTCAACATATTAATACGAATTGCGTCGGTAGGCGTACAAGTACTTGTATGATGTCCCTGCACCTTAGGTCGTCAACATATTAATACGAATTGCGTCGGTAGACGTACAAGTACTTGTATGATGTCCCTGCACCTTAGGTCGTCAACATATTAATACGAATTGCGTCGGTAGACGTACAAGTACTTGTATGATGTCTCTGCACCTTAGGTCGTCAACATATTAATACGAATTGCGTCGGTAGGCGTACAAGTACTTGTATGATGTCCCTGCACCTTAGGTCGTCAACATATTAATACGAATTGTGTCGGTAGACGTACAAGTACTTGTATGATGTCCCTGCACCTTAGGTCGTCAACATATTAATACGAATTGCGTCGGTAGACGTACAAGTACTTGTATGATGTCCCTGCACCTTAGGTCGTCAACATATTAATACGAATTGCGTCGGTAGACGTACAAGTACTTGTATGATGTCCCTGCACCTTAGGTCGTCAACATATTAATACGAATTGCGTCGGTAGGCGTACAAGTACTTGTATGATGTCCCTGCACCTTAGGTCGTCAACATATTAATACGAATTGCGTCGGTAGACGTACAAGTACTTGTATGATGTCCCTGCACCTTAGGTCGTCAACATATTAATACGAATTGCGTCGGTAGACGTACAAGTACTTGTATGATGTCCCTGCACCTTATGTCGTCAACATATTAATACGAATTGCGTCGGTAGACGTACAAGTACTTGTATGATGTCCCTGCACCTTAGGTCGTCAACATATTAATACGAATTGCGTCGGTAGGCGTACAAGTACTTGTATGATGTCCCTGCACCTTAGGTCGTCAACATATTAATACGAATTGCGTCGGTAGACGTACAAGTACTTGTATGATGTCCCTGCACCTTAGGTCGTCAACATATTAATACGAATTGCGTCGGTAGGCGTACAAGTACTTGTATGATGTCCCTGCACCTTAGGTCGTCAACATATTAATACGAATTGCGTCGGTAGACGTACAAGTACCGACGCAATTCGTATTAATATGTTGACGACCTAAGGTGCAGGGACATCGTACAAGATACCTGAAGATGCCCTAACCGGGCGAAACGCGTCATTGTAATAAAAAAAAATTGCAATCAAGACATTCTGTTCTAAAATGTTCAAATGTTTGTTAAGATTAAGGGACTTAACTAGGGGGTCATCAGTCCCTAAACTTACAAACTACTTATGAACTACCTACAACTAAGGACGGCACAAATATCCATGCCCGAGGGGGGATTCGAACCCCCGACCGTAGTGGCCGTGCGGACCGTGACTGGAGCGCCTCAGTCCCCTCGGCCAGCAGCGTTCTGGTATTCAAGAATTCAACTGAACACGTTTGCTCTATCACATCACGTAAAGATGGAATGGGAAGATTTCTACAAATTTACATTGTACACTCAGTTAATTTAATCTGGTACAGGAAAACAATCGAAATGAACACTAAGAATACCATATAACTGTTGTTTTGCGGCCTAGCAATGCTACAGCAAGTTTACAAAACAACGGTACATTAGCTTTTAATATATTCTTATGTGGGGAAACGTATGAAATGTAAAGATTAGATTAACACTTATTCCATAGATTAAATATATACGACATTTCGTAATGATGTGGAACGCGTCAGTCTAGTAAATGTTGTCTACACTTGACAATCAATATTTTAAGGATTTTTATTTTATTTTATTTTTATTTTTTATTTTTTAAATTTTATCTTAAAAATTCATCTACATTGTAGAAGGAGTTCCTTTACTTTCGTTTTAAATACTAGTTGGCTATCTTTCAGACTTTTGATGCTACTTGGTAAGTGACCAAAGACTTTTGTGGCAGCATAATTCACCCCTTTCTGAACCAAAGTTAGATCTAATCTTGAATAGTGAATATCATCCTTTCTCCTAGTGTTGTAAGTTTATTGTTACTGTTAAGTAACTGAAGCATACATTAGCTATTAATACATTAGTAGTATAGTAGTGAGTGTTGAAGACCACTAACTGTTAATTGATGAAGTCATCAAAGGGTAGTGCGGTTTGAAGTCCACTAACTGTTAATTGATAACTTCCTCCAATATGGCTGCCTCGGACACTTGGCCTACTGTTCACATGATTACCCACTCTCCTCTACGAGCTTATGTGTATGCAAATCTCCATGCGATCATGGTGGGTTCGTTATCGCACATATTAAAACGAACTTTTCTCCTATCAATGCTCATCTTCGACTGACGTTGTCAGTGTGACGTGTATTTATTTAACTCATTTTAAAGTTGGTGTAGCACAGAGTAATACAACCTGTACGTAATAAAAAAAACGCACAAGTGCACACGTTTATTTAATAGGACCATTAAACCGACATGCAAATTAATGGGAGACACTCCTGTCGGCAGCATAAACAATTTTCACGCTACGAGGAGCAGACAATGAATGGAGTTGATGAGATCTTGCAGTTAGGTTATAGTAACGTACCTACACCACCAACTTAACAGGAGACAAATCACTGAGCTCGGTTCAGGTGGGAGACGATTGCTTCTAAACATGCAATGACTGGAAATGTGGGAATGACCTAGCCTTTTCATCTTCTTATGCAACCAGACTGTTTTAACACCTACTGTTTGGCTGAATAGCAGCTAAAAGTGTTTGAGATGAAAGGTCTATAGTCATTGTACGAAAATATTTTTTGAGCTTGTTTCTACGGTTCGCAACATCTACATCTACAAATCACATTTAAGTGCCTGGCAGAGGGTTTATCGAACCATCTTTATACTATTTATCTCCCATTCCATTCTCGAATAGCGCGCGGGAAGAATGAACACCTGAATCTCTCCGTTCGGGCTCTGATTTCTCGTATTTTATTCTGTTGATCATTTCTACCTATGTAAGTGGGAGTCAACAATATACTTTCGCATTCGGAGGAGACTATTCGCGATTGGAGTTTCGTAAGTAGCCCACGCCGCAGCGATAAGCGCCGTTGTTGTAATGATTCCCATCCCAGATTCTGTATCATTTCCGTAAGGCTGTCTCCCCTGTATCGTGACAATATGAAACGAGCTGTCATTCTTTGGACTCTTTCTATGTCCTCCGTCAAACCCACCAGATAAGGATCCCTCACTGGGCTGCAATACTCCAAAAATGGACGGACAAACGTAGTGTATGCAGTTTCTTTTGTAGTCCTGTTGCATCTTTTAAGGGTTCTGCCAATGAAACGCAGTCTCTGGGTCGCCTTTCCCACGACATTATCTTCGTGTTTTTTCCAATTTAAGTCAGAAGTAATTGTAATTGCTAGGTATTTTGTAGAGTTTACGGCCTTCACATTTGATTGATTTTTCATGTAAACAAAGTTTAACGGATTTCTTTTTGTACTCATGTGGACGACTTCACGCTTCTCATTATTTAGAGTCAACTGCCAATTTTTACACCATACTGATATCTTATTCAGATCGTTCTGCAGTTGGTTTTGATATTCAGATGATTTTACTAGACGATAAATGACGGCTCATCTGCAAACAACCTAAGAGAGCTACTTGTACCGCACACTTACTCTCGTAGCCATCGCCGCCCGACCCGAGACGGTAACGGTGCTTCTTGCAGCACACATGGAGTGCATTAGTCGCTAGCCGACATTATATAACTTATACACGACGCAGTATTTCACCACGCCCATTTTAAAGCGTAACAAAGGAGCAGTTGGAAGCGGTTAGGGGTTGGGAGCGGTGGTGGCGAATGTGATACTTCTAGTGGTGAATATTGTTGTTGTTGTTGTTGTTGTTTAGAGGGGACTAGACTGCACGGTCATCAGTCCCCTGTTGCAAGCAAAGCCAATGCAGCGTATTGCAAGATGAAAAAGACGGCCATTGAATCACACAAAAGAAAAAGCACAACGGGTACACAATGACAAGGAGCATTGAGTTCATGACAAGCAAAGAAGAAAACTCAAAGAGTAAATAAAGATAATTGGACTAAAAAGTTACAGCAGAAAGTTGTGGCTGGCTGATCACGAGGATAATAAATGATGAGCCAGCCACTCTGCACATTCTAAAACATACGAATAAAAGCAGGTCAGACAACACAAAATAAGAAGGGTAAAAAGTTGTGTGAGATGGGTGCCTGAGAGATCAGGCTAAGGAACCCACCTTTATATCAAATGGTAAAACCCAGCTGCACGGATAAAACGTAAAACACGATCAGCTGTAGCAGCGTCGTCACCAAGAATAAAAGGAAGCGCAGCTGGCAGGTCAAAGGACTGTCTTAAGTCAGCTAAAAGGGGACAGTCCACCAGGATGTGGACCACTCAATAAAGTGCCACAGCGACACTGTGGAGGATCCTCCCGTCGAAGTAGATGGCCATGTGTCATCCACGTGTGACCAATACGCAGACGACAAAGGACGACTGACTCCTTCCGAGAGGCCCTCAGGGAGGACTTCCACGGAGCTGTAGAACGCTTCACTGCAAGGAGCTTATTTGGGGCAGGTGAGTCAACCCACTCAGTGTTCCAAAGCCCAAGTACCTTCCGGTGGAACTCTAATCGGAGGTCCCTCTCTTGAACGCCAATTTCTAAGAGGCTGGAAGTAATCGCCTGCTTAGCCAGTCGATCTACGCGTTCGTTCCCCGGAATGCCAACGTGTCCAGGGGTCCAAACGAAGGCCACAGTGCGGCCAGACTGGACGAGAAGGTTAATAGAATTCTGGATGGACCGCACCAGGAGTGGTGAATACCATGAAGACGTGGAACAAACCTTTATAAAGCCGGTCAAGTTACGGCGCTACAGCTACCGGCATTGCACAAGGTGGGTGATGACTGTCCATATAGACTCATAAGTATGTCAGAGCGAGTGGTGAGCGGCGAGCAGGCAGTGCGTGTCGCGGCCTTTGGGGCGAGTGCGCTCTTTACTAGTCTTGTGTAGTTCGCGAACGAACTAGTTCGGAAGAGCGCTCCCATAGGCGAACTACGTGAACCAGTTCGTAGATCCCTCGCCTCTTAGTTCGTCTTCTCCTATTCCGAAGACTGACGGGGAACAGCGAGAGGACGCGAGAGCGCGCAGAATCGCGTGATTCCCTTCTGCCATTTACCTTTATTTCGAGCTGACATGCAGCTCAGCTGTACTTTCATAGTTCACTGCCACAATAAATCTATTTTAAAAATAAAGTACTATGTGTACTCTGTATGCAAAGAAGTTAAATACCATTTAATCACCCATTCGTGTAAATAACTGGTTTATTTGCCTAAGTATTTGATGTCAAATTGCCCAAAAATACGGGTAATAGTACACGCTTTGGCAACACTGATTCATTATATAAAAAAGCTGTCATAAAAAAGAGCTCTTTTAGTAGCGGTATCAAAATCCAAAAAGAGCGGACGAACTAGACGCAGAGGACGATTATGCCAAACGTATCTCGCTTCATAGTTCGTTGGATTCTTTTCCGAAGACCGACGGGCAATAGCGAGAGAGCGCGTAGCAGAATTAAAAATCACGTGTTTGCCTTCTGCTGATGAGTCATTTTGAGGTGAGCGTCTGCCTGCTAGATTACATAGTTCAGTGCTACAAAAATTCTGTTTTGATGTGTTCTGCACTCTGCAATATCTGACTAATAAATTCCACAATGCCAAGATATAGAGATAACACTAAACTTAAACACGAGAAATTATCCACAAACTGTTTCTTTTGGTTTGCGTGATATTGTTAGCGGCTCAAGCAGCAAGCGCATGAAGCAGCTAGGTGGGGGAAGTTCCCCCTCCACCTGCACGCGCAGACCACGCCGCTCAGCCGTCACTGGGAGCGGACGAACTAAAAGAGCGAACTAGTTCGTGGCAGAGCCGTGAACTAAAGTGAGCGCTCCCGATCGCGAACTATTATGCGCAAGTCTACTCTTTACCGTAAACAGCCGGGTCCGGCGGCGGCGGCTGCGATAGAGGCGGTGTCAACTTGCGAAGGCGGTCTGACGGTTGTGAAAAAAAAAAAAAAATTAATTAATTAGATGTAGGCAGATCGCGAACGTTGGAGGCGGCGGTACATCCGTCAGTGACTGCGCGTGGGCACAGACTGAGCTCCCGGCATGATGATGTGGTGGTGGTGGTGAACATTTGAATTATTATCTTTGTGGTAGCCTTTTTTGCTACTGGAACCGGAAGTGGTAGTCATCTTGTATGTCAGAGAACTCAATTGAGGAAATTAGAACCGGTTTTGAATTTCCTGCAAAAAGGGGGGCGGGGGGGGGCGGTGGAAAACAGGGGGACGGGGGTGGAGGCGGCCATAGTACCTCGCGCAATGCATTATGGGTAATCCTGTGACCAGTAGGCCAAGTGTCCGAGGCAGCCATCTTGGATGACGTGATCAATTAACAGTAGATTAAATTAGATTAGTACATGTTCCATAGATCATGAACACGACACTTCGTAATGATGTGGAACGTGTCAGGTTAATGGAAGGTTTCTTTATAAATTATTACTTTGAACTAAATATGCCGGCCGCGGTGGCCGAGGGGACTGAGGCGCTTCAGTCACGGTCTGCACGGCCACTACGGTCGGGGTTTCGAATCCCCCCTCGGGCATGGATATTTGTGCCGTCCTTAGTTGTAAGTAGTTCATAAGTAGTTGGTAAGTTTAGGGACTGATGACCCCGTAGTTAAGACCCTTAAGCTTAACAAACATTTGAAAATTTTTTAACTAAATATTACATGACACAATATTTCTTTTTATTTTTTATTTATTTATTTATTTTAGGTTGACTAATTTATATCTAAAATTCATCTATAGTGTAGAAGGATTTGCCATTTAGAAATTCTTTTAATTTATTTTTAAATGCTAGTTGGCTATCTGTCAGGCTTTTGATGCTACTTGTAGGTGACCAAAGACTTTTGTGTCAGCATAATTCACCCCTTTCTGCGCTAAAGCTAGATTTAACCTTGAATAGTGAAGATCATTCTAGTTTTGTTATGTGCACTGCTATTGCTTTTGAATTCGGTGGGATTGGTAATAACAAGTTTCATAAGTGAATATATATATATATATATATATATATATATATATATATATATAAAGTGTGAAGCTACTGTGAAGATCCCTAGCTCTTTAAATAAGTGTTTGCAGGATGATCTTGTATGGGCTCCAGCAATTATTCTGATTACACGCTTTTGTGCAATGAATACTTTTTTACTCGATGATGAATTACCCCAGAAAATGTCATACAGAAGCAGAGAATGAAAATAGGCATAGTAAGCTAATTTACTGAGATATATATCACCAAAATTTGCAATTACCCTAATAGCATAAGTAGCTGAACTCAAACGTTTCAGCAAATTTTCAATGTGTTTTTTTTTTTCAGTTCAACCCCTCATCAATGCATACACCTAAAATTATTGAATATTCTACCTTTGCTACAGATTTCTGATCAAAGTCTATATTTATTAACAGTGTCATTCAATTTACTACAAGAAACTTCAAACCGCACTACCCTTGGATGACATCATCAATTAACAGTTAGTGGTCTTCAACACCCACTACTACACTACTTATATTATTCTCCAGAAATTCTCGCTAAATTAAAATAATACTGTTGTTTTGCTAACAATTTGAATTGGGCGTGTAGCTGATAAAATATAGTTGCTGTTAACACACTATTCTACAGTAAAATGTAAGGAATTAAAATACGAGGGCTGTTCAATAAAGAATGATGATAATTTTTACGGTCATTTAATCTTATGATATTCTTTTAGCTTAATGTGAAACAATCACGTTGGGACTCCCGGTTCCCGCCTGCAAGAGTCAGACAAGTTGAGACACAGCGCCGGCCTTAGGGTGGGGCGTCCCGGGCAGTCGGGGCGCCAAGGCCACAGACAAAAATATACAGACGGGAAACCTCCGGTCCCACGCTCAGGGCTGCTGGGCGGTTTAGGTGTCAGCAGTTCCGTAAGATGCCCCATGATGGCGCTGCGGTCAGAAGCAGCCCTTTAAACTGTCCAGAGCAGGCGGCTGCCCCCACCACCACCTCCCCTCAAACGCCAGCAAGCCGGGCACAGCCGTAGCCTCGTGATATGTTGCACAAACCCAGGATTTCTTATATCCCAGGCAAAATTTTCTTTCCCTCCAATCAAATTAGCCGTTACATTAGCCAATGAACGACGACTTTGGAAAGTGAAGTGAAAACGATATTCACTTGTTCCTTCCATGCCACAGACGCCATCTTGATTTGCCGTAAATCTCACAGTTTTGGGTTCATATCTCGCAGTTGAACAGTTTCAGGGCTACAGCGAATTGAAGATGAATTACAAAATCATATCTTGATTATTTTTTTGTAACTAAATGTAATTAAAATCATATTAACATTGAGAACCAAACATGTGGGAACTGGTATACAAATCGTAAATGGCGAGCTGGTATCGAGTTGCTGTAGCGTAATGTGTAACGTGCTGGATTACCCTGGAAGAGGTGCTGTGTTCAAATCTCCTCAAAATAAAAATATTTTGTTAATCTTATCGTTTGTAACACATTGTAGAAGTTATTTATCCACAACACTTTGTGGGATTTTCTTATTCACATAACAGTATTACGTTATTCAGTAATCTTCAGGAGTTAGTAACATCGATTTGGTGACTTATGTGTGACTGAACAACGGAGAATGAAATTACTGCTGCCAGTGGTACGATCAGCAATGACATTTGCGTTCTTCCTTCTCACAAATATTTGACTTTGTTCCAAATATGTTACAGTTTTCGAGAATATTGTTGGAGACAAAACTATGCGAACGTTTAAATTGCTGCTACAGTAAGTGAAATGAGCATAAATGACATTTAGGCCTACACTATTCGTTATTCAGAAAGATTTGGCTACGTATTTCCGAATATCTCGTGATTTCCGAAGGTATGGAAAGGCTGACATTTCTTGTTTTTCCCCAATATTTTGCTGCTTAGTTTCGAATATATCGCGATTTCCGAGTGTGCTTAGCCTGATATTCTTTACTTGTCACCAATATTTGGTAGTTTGTTTCTGAATATGTCACGATTACAGTGTGTGAGCTTAACTAAGATCCTATCAGGATAAATTTAATTTCTGTTTCAAGTGTTTACAAAATACTCAGAACAACGTCGTCTGCTGACATCTCTACATTAGAGGTCAGAAACGGGCCGAGTATGAGCCCGGTCTTGTGGGTTGCATACACTACAAACGCCTCCCTTCAGCCCCGCTGTACAGCGAGCCTAAGTGCGCTGGCGCAGCCGCCCCATCGTACTCGCGGGCTCACACAGTAGCCACCAGACGTGAGCTCCGCGGGTACTCTGACGCCATATCCATACTCGCTGTCTCCGTGAGTTCGGCGACCATATGTTTGTAATTCATACAAATCTGCAGTTTTATTCCGATCTTGATGAAGTGTTGCATACTGGATCTTAAAAATAAGAGGAATATCACTGCCTACACAATGTTCCATGTGGTGGATGGCGAAGGCTACTTTTCTCACAGAATTCGACAAAATCAACAGTTTTCTTACGATTCTGTTGAAATTTTACACACTTGATCTTCAGATCAAGTATTCATGAGTTTCTTTCTGCAATGTGTCGAGACAACTTCATACCATTGCACTGAAAATCATTTCCACTCATTCATGCTATACTCTCAACTCATTCAATAAATTTAATAATTCTTTCAGCTCACTACAATGTTCTTGCAGATCAAAGGAAACATTTGTCACTCCATATTAAGAAAACAATTCGCAGAAGATTTTACATATGTTATAGTTTGATGTAATAAAGGCCTAAATTTATTTTCATTACTGTGTAGCATCGAATTAAGTATTACACGAAAATTAAGAATATGCTTTGGTAAAAACACATTGAATAGACTTTTTGGTTCAGTCGATTTTGGATGAAAAGTTGCTGTGTTTGAAATGTAGACAATATTCTGACTTTTCGTTTGAAACCGACCAGAAGGATAAATGTTACTTCGTTTTCGCTGCGCTTCGGGAATCATGTGGTCATATCAATTGTCAAATTTCTTACTCATTTTAGCGACGAAGTATTGCTTTCTTTATTACTGCATTAAAAATATCACCAAATAAATGTATTAGAGTGAATGGAAAATCTGGAAGATGTCAAACTACTACGAAGACAAGTGATGCTGATTTTACAGGCGTTTTCAGAAGTATAATATGGAATTATATAGGACGCCATTGACTTACATGAATGTATTTTGCAAGATTCAAAAAATGTTCAAATGTTTGTAAATCTATCGGACCAAACTGCGTGGTCAGTCCGTAGCTTACAAACTACTTAAACTAAAGTAAACTAACCTAAGGACAACACACACACACACACACACACACACACACATGCCCCAGGGAGGACTCGAACCTCCGAAGGCGATATTTTGCAAGAGACTATTGCAAATGAACCGGAATCGGCGGTATCTTTGAGGTACGGTAGACGTTGAAATCTCACAATTGTGTGTGTTTTAACCAAACGAAAGCCTTATTTCATTTATTAATAAAGAATAACCTAGGTTTCGAATCATGAGCTCATCTTCCAGTAAATAACTGATACAAAAAAATGATAACCAAGAAAAGATAAATGTACCAACTCCCGAAGATATATAATGTTGACTTGAGCTTTAAAATTTATCTTTGAGATTCTAACCACATTATGTATGGATTCAAAAATTCTTTAGCATTAATTACAGTAACTAACACAATTCTGACAAAATTATCTAGATTTTTACTAGTTCCTTAGGAACAAAATGATTGGTTTTATTTATTTAAGAAGCCATAATAAAATGTTGCACCCATTTATCTACTACACTGTCGACTATGTACTACAACGAAATTAAAATTTTCTGCATTGGTTGTTGATCATATGATGTTACAATATTTCACTAAACAAAACTGTACAGATGTATGTACGCAGTAACTGAAAAATATAATGGACAAATGAAAGAACTTAAATGTTGAAAAACGGACAGCCAATAATCTATGGACTGGGCGGTCACTCCCGCCGAGGGTTTGAGTCCTCCCGCAGGCAGCCGTGTGTGTGTGTGTGTGTGTGTGTGTGTGTGTGTGTGTGTGTGTGCGTGTGTGTTGTCCTCAGTGTAAGTTGGTTTAAGTAGTTTGTAAGTCTATGGACTGATTACTATAGCAGTATGGTACAATAGTTTTACATACATTGTAACGTTTTGAAGAACCAACAATAGTGCCACATTCGATTCAGAGAGTACGGCAGAGTGCTCGCCCGCTCCCCGCCTCCCCTTTCTGTGCCTCGGCTGCAGCCCAGTGCAGGTGCAGATCGCATCAGCGTCGTGTCCCCTCCGTCTGCGCGGCCCCATTAGACTGCGCTGTGCCGCCCGTTTGAGATTGCCTCCGAGTCAGCCACTGTGCTGCTTGGTTGCGCACGTGGGAGGTAGAATTAAACATTTTCATCACACTCCTTAGCGACGGATACTAAAGCGTGTACTGTCACAGTATTACCCGTTCAACTTATAATGGCCATTTCAGCTGAAGAAGCTGCGAATTGTTGACTTGTTCTATCATTTATGTCGTATGGCGTACTGCCGTTATAATTACGCTCATTGGTACATATACAACAGATAATACAACTGTATATTCTGTTAACTCACTCTTGAACAGAAATGCAATCGAAATGAATATTAAGAATATAAATGTATTGTTTTACGATAAAACAAAGCAGCAGCATGTTTGCAAAGAAAAAACATTACAGTCGTTTTTAATATAATCTTCTGAAGGAAAAATATCTGAACTGAAAAAAAACCCTGTAATGTTACTGTGGAATAACTGTAGCGAATGCATAATACATTTTCTATAAATATATTTTTCTTCAGAAAATTGTACGAAATTACAATAAAATTATTTTGCAACGTAATAATTTGGTTTTGCGGGTAGCTGATAAAAATACATTTGCTGTTAATACTAAAATCTATGAAATTAAAATATTGAGGTACAGGCTAATAACTAAAAGGAAGATGTCCCCGCTGCCAAGATGGACGGTGGTGTAGATTTGTCATTCACCCTGCTGAGCCTTAGTTTGAGTAGTAGATGAAAATTATTTAAGTTCTCCTTATAAATGTACTTTGTGACGAGGTATATTTGCGCGATACCTATCCATTTCACCAAAGGCTCAGATTACGTAGCCGCACTGTGACAATAGCGTGAGAGTACAATGCGGCCGGCCGCAGTGACCGAGCGGTCTGCGGCGTGTCAGTCAGTCTGCACGGCTGCTGCGGTCGGGGGTTCGAATCCCTCCACGTGCGTGGATGTTTGTGCCGTCTTTTGTATAAGCTAGTTCATAAATATTTTGAAAGTTAGGGACTGATGACCCCGTAGTTAAGTCCCATAAGCTCTACAAACTTTTGAACATTTTTCTAGAATGCAGAGCCACGTGCCTCGATCGTGTACTGTCGAGTGTTGTTGGACGCCTTCGGTCCTCTCTGGCCGTAAACAAAGTTTGGTTCAGCGCGCTGCCGTCGGCAATTATAAAGTGAACAGGCAGTACTAGTCGCGACGTAACATGGCAGTTGAGTGCCCGATCTCGCTTTGTTGCGTATCACTGGCAGAGCGAAAATGACCGACTCTAGGGATGACGTAGCCTCTAATGAATCTGTTAGTTGTGAAACCGTAGAGGATGCGAAAAGGAAATTAAATGGTGGAGTGTACGTACATGCAAATATGCTGAAGAAGAGAAAAAGTGGCGCCTGGGAAACGTTTGACGCTGTTGTGAACGCTGCAGATGGAAAATACACGAAGTTTGCACATTGCAGAGAAAACGCTTGTATTCTTGTCTATTCTACCTCTTCTGTTGAACAAAACCACAGGCTACGGAACTAGGTGTGGAGTAAGCTCCCTCCGCCCCCCTTAACGAAATAAAATCTTATAAATGATGGTACCCCGGTTATGATTTAGTAGAATTCGTAAGTGAAGTACCTTGCACAATGTACCAGACGCATCTTATGTAGACAGTGACCTTCCGCTAGAATTCGTAAGTACCCTCCGCCATGTACCATACGAATCTTACGTAGCCAGTGACCTTCCGCTTGTTTTGAAAGTCAAGTGTGTGAAATTTCATCAAGATCACGATAAAAACGTAGATTGTAAGAAATTCTGTAACTGAATCACCCTCTGCTATGCACTACACGAATCCCTGCAAGAGTGTCCTTTCTCTTTTTTTGAAAGTGATGAGTGATCACTTCATCAAGTTTAATTCACAACATGATACTCTGAGAGCAGACGTGTGTATGCTGATATAAATTAAAACTTACCTCTTATTAGCCATTGAGAGCTACGTCTACTCAGGCACCTACATACGAAAGAATTTCTAAAACAACAACAAAAACTATCCCAAGATTTGAAGATTGGACCTGTAACACTGAGGTGAATATAAAATAATCATATTATTCGCAAAGCAGGCGTAAGTAATACCAAATCATAGGTAATTATCACGTGTAACTTGTATCTGTCGCGAAAATTCTGCGCTCCTTCTGTTAAGAGTGACAGGCTAGGCGTGGCTCTCCAGGCTCGCTGTACCCGCTGCGTCCGCCGGCCTCGCGGGTTCCGTGTAACCGACAACGCGGCTCGTGAGTCTGCTGCGGGTACCGCCAGGCCCGGCCAAGGCGGCGAGCCCCGTCGGCAAGCCCACGAGCGCAGCGGGCCGAGCCGGTGACGTCATAACGCCCGCTAGCGGGTTTTTAAGCAACATTTCGAAGCCCGTTTCGGATCTCTACTCTACATCCGTATTGCATGAACGTTTTAGATCTTTGCCTAATGCCAACAGGTAGTATCTCAGGGAAAGATATTTTCGCCTGGGATATACGCGCACGTCACAAACCCTCCCCTAGAGATGGGCAAGAAATCACGTACTCGTGAAAAATCACGGTGATTGAAAATTCGCTGTTTTCACGGTCGCGGCGATCTGGAATCTGACCGTGATTTCAGTCACGGTCACTGTTCGGTAGCGACGAGCAGGAATAGCAGCGAACAGCAGTACAAACTACAAAGAGCTATCTGGTGGCCGAAATGAGTACTAAATGCAGCAGCGAATAGCAGGTGTAGCAGCGAATAGCGGAAAAACGAAGAGGTGGTGAGGGAAGAGAAGCAGCAAAGGCTAAAAGAGCCATCTGTGGGTCGAAATCTGTACTAATATCAATGCAGCAAATAGTGGGTATAGCAGCGAATCACCGATAAGCGAAGAACGGGTACAGCAGCGAATCGCCGACTAGCGATGAGCGGGTGTACCGGCTAAAAGCCGATTATGGACAATGACCAGTTCGCATACACTTGTGCGTTTTTCCTAGAAAATCGCCAGGGCCTGGCAGGGAGAGGTTAAAAACTGGAAAACATATCTCGTCCATTTCGCCGTTCGTCGTCTAAAACTGTATATCTTGTTTCTGCCGAGATGAAGCGATCGAGGACGAGCGAGATGTGTCATTTCACCGCTCTTAATAGCGACTATGCGAAATGTAATTTGTGTGGCATACAGTTGTCGCATAAAACTTATATCTCCAACTTGAAGAAGCACCGTTAATAGGCGCATGTAACCGTGAACTATGCGACGACTTCTTCGAGAGCCATCAAACCTGTGGTGCCAGAGCAATGTATGTTGCAATCACATTATTTTATAAGTACTTAACTTTTGTCTGTACTCTATTTTAAAAACTGCTGTAATAATAGTAGGCGGTATGATGTTTTAATACTTTGTTAGTGTGGAAGGTACAGTCCTTCAGCACTGAGTATTGTTCTAGCAATAAAGAACGCAGTTGCGGCGTGCAGAGCAACAAGTAAGCTCTACGAACATTTGAAATGTGAGCGCTTGCACTCCGCTACGATGTTGGCAATACCACGTGGTAGCCAATCAGAGTCCGAGTCGTGCACACTCTGCAGCCGTTACCAACGCATGAGCAACTCGAAAAAACATGTGCATAAAATCATTACCCATGGGACTTGCGCTGGAAAACTGATATCACATTAATTGCTTCAACTATAGTAAAGATCTCAGCTTCTTATTTCATATGTATGCATAAATTTTGAGTTAAAAGTGTATGGCTCTGGAAATGAAACTGCAGTAACTTTTTATTTATTTAAGCATCCAGTTAGCTGTGCATGATACATCTTAAAAACATATGGCACCTAACAGTAAAACTGATAATATATTACTGTAAGTAACTGAAGCGTGTAAAGTAATATCATAAATATTATCGGCCAGTGTATTTAAATAACAGCACTCTCTAATAACTGCAGTATCAATTACATTAAAGAAACAAGTTATTAAAATTGAGGGCATATATTCATTGACAAAGAAATAACACCTATGTTGCAAATAATTTTTACACTTACTAAGAATATTTACTATTCTTACATTGTCTTGATGTGGTTAGAAAGTTTATTGTACAGTTATTTTAAACTATACTTACTATTGTATTATTTGTTGAGATTTACTTTTCTCGGTTCACAACATAACTTTCATAACAACAAAGAGACAATAAATTAGTTACTGGCGGATGAAACATTATAAGAAAAGTATCTAACTCAAATTTTGTCAGTTCCATGGTAAATCATACAAGTCGCCGGAATCGCGGCGATTCAATCACGGAAATAGCGAAAAAGAGCTGAAATCACGGAATAGCGGGAGGAGTAGAAATCGCGGAGGGGTACATGTAGTGAAAACCTCAAACAGTATTCTAAACAGTGATTAATAACGGTGATTTAAAAGTAGCAATCACGGAAATCACTGTTAGCGGAAAATCACGGTTTAGCCCATCTCTACCCTCCCCTCAGCCTCCCCTCCACGATACCCTCCGATGTTCCTGAGGCACCCTCAGAAGCGCCTCTAGTGTGGTCTACCGGTACTAAGCCGGGGAACCGCCTGACACCTGGTAGCATCTTACGGAACTACGAGGGGAGCGTAGGACCACAGTCTAACATAGACTGTGATGTTACTCTGTGCCGGGGCCCAGGAGCACCGCGTATGCAAAAAAACGCCGGTGCCATACTGTACCATCAATATTACAATTTACTATCACCCACCTCGCTAAAATAAAATATTATTCAATCTCTTTCAACATATGTCGTTAATCTCACAAACGAGCGCTGAATTCAGGATATCAGAAGAGAACGTGCTGAATGCAGAATGAGGAGGCGAGGTACTGGCAGAAGTACGGTTGTGAGGCGGCATAGTGAGTCGTGTCGGGATAGCACAGTCGGTAGTGCGCTTGCCCGCGAAAGGCAAAGGTCCCAGGTTCGAGTCCCGGTTCCGGCACACAATTTTAATCTGCCAGGAAGTTTCGTGCTGAATGCAATCATCCTATAGGCTGCATCTATCCATGTTTCAGGCGAGCTTTGTCTAACGTCTGGGAGACGGGTCTACCACATCGCCTCCTCTTATTGTTTCGAGTACTCCAAACAGGGAGCGCCCATGCAGCCGCACCATCTCTCGTGCACCACAGAAACTACTAGTAGCTGCCGGTCGAAATAAAGGAAAAGACGCACTGTGAAATAGTCATTACATTTGAAATTAATTAATTTGAATGGATTTATATCGAATATTTGTGACTAAATGGCTGATCTACAGTAATTAATAGATGAAACACTGAATTCATGGAGAAAACTCCCCTAAAGTACTGATTAATACAGCGCCGCCCAATGTGTGTCTGCATGTGTTGGCAGCGCTACGATTTACACCCACATTTCAGAAACTGTTAGTACTAGGCGGAGGCAGGGTTCGCGTTTTCGTGGTGAATCGTAGTGACTAAAAAGAGTGTTGTGACGGAGACAACATTTCAATTTTCTGTTACGTTTAAAAACATTTTTATCGTTTAGTTTTGCCGCGGTGGAGTAGCCGAGCTGTCTAAGGCGCCTCGCTGCGGAGTTGCTCGCCGTCGGAGGTTCGAGTCCTCCCTGGGGCATGGGTGTGTGGGTGTGTGTGTGTGTGTGTGTGTGTGTGTGTGTGTGTGTGTGTGTATTGTCCTTAGGTTAGTTTACCTAGGATTAAGTAGTTCGTAAGCTACGGACTGATGACCACGCGGTTTGGTCCGTTGGATTTACAAACATTTGAACCTTTTGAATCGTTTCAAATTCAAATGTTTGTAAAGCTTATGGGACTTAACTACGGGGTCATCAGTCCCTAAAGTTACAAACTACTTATGAACTACTTACGAACTAGGACGGCACAAATATCCATGCCCGAGGGGGGGATTCGAACCCCCGACCGTAGTGGCCGTGCAGACCGTGACTGGAGCGCCTCGGTCACCTCGGCCAGCGCGGCAGGCTTGAGTCGTTTAGTTCATTTTTTTTTTCTAGTTACGTCTAAGGATACGTCATTTTATTTATTTGTTATAGATCTAATATTGTGGTCACGAAGTAGAGCAGTGTCAAATTCTTAAATCATGACAGAAGAGAGGAGAAACGATTAAGAAAACCCTCTCTGGCTCAGAAAATCGGAAAAGGAAAGCTGAAAAAGAAAAAGTTCTTGAAGAAACTAAAAAGCACATGTATTCTATTAACAGAACGTAACTATAGCTTGCCGCTGCTCCAGCACAAATGAATAATGGAACGTCTTCAATCCTTGAATTAGCGCTACAGTAAAAAATAAGAAATCGCGCGTGAAATGAACTCTGGTATGGCTGTAGCCGAGCGGAGCGGCCATTACTTCACGCAGCGTGAGAGGCGCCCGGGTGGCCAGCAGTGTTGCTGCCGTGAGTGTTGCGTTCCAATTCCGACAAAAACGCGCGTGGGGGAAAAGGCCGTGTATCCTTAGAGGAACAATCGAGGGCCTACTGTGTTACTATGTGCCGTCTGCATAGTAGCGATAAGTATTACTGTGTAGGATTTATCCATATTATAAACGTGAAACATGTTTTACTTAATTTAACCTAGTTTTGCACTGTTTCTTGCGGGAAAAAATTATGAGATATTAGCCGAGACCCCCTCTCCACCACGTGAGATTTGGTGGATTCGGTTCGAACCCCTCCCCCAACACCTCACGTCCGAGCACGAGCATGACCGGTCCACTCGGTGATTCGCCTCACTTCATTGCACAGCACGAATCTGACCTCTCTCTCTCTCTCTCTCTCTGCCGTCTTTGCTATCGCTCCTATTCTTGCCTTCTTTTAACGCTAGAATAATGTATCTGAATGCATTAACATGACGTAATTGACGTCATACAGAAAGAAAATAAGATCAATTTCCAAACACTACTTTTATTCTGCCATCATGTGCACGTGATGTAATGAGTACTATTACTGTTACTTAGAAAAAGGCATGTCCAAAAAGAACAGACACTATATCAATAAATATGACAGACAATGACAATTTTAATGTGGACACATTCTAATGCTCGATCGCTTGCATAAATCCAGTCTAGGCTGTGAGCAAGAGAAATCAATAGGCAGGGAGCTAGAAGTTGAGAATTTGGGTTGGAAGGGACGTGTGCCTGTATAGCCCAATTGTTTAAGGCAACTGCTGGCCCGAAGTGGGAAATCTGGGGTCGAATTCCGGTCCAGCACAAATTTTCAACTTGGTCATTTAATTTATTTAACCCCCTGAAAGGGTTGCAATGTTTCAATATTTCGATTTCGTAAATTTACAGCCGTTACTGTCAGCTAATGGTGTCTGTTCTTTCGGACATGACCGAAAAGAACAGACTCCTCCATAAATAAAACGAAAACATTTATTGTTATTATGAATGTTTAGCACTTAATAGGCTGTTGCGATTATTCTGTAGTACGCCTGTTTTACTGAAACACAGTTCACTAGGTGCACTAATGCCAGGTGTACATGTAACAGGAGGTTATAGATGGCAGAAAGGTCTGTAGAATATTCTGTGTTACTGTCGATAAAATGAGTATTGGATAATTTAATTGTGATGAGAATAACGTCAATGTGATAGTTCAGACTACTTATTACAGATACGTTCTGCAACTTCCTTCTTAGCCCAAGTAGAGCATTATCTTTTCAGAACACACGATTTGAGATAACGTTAGATGCATTGAATCACCAAAGAGATCTGCATACATGTTTTATGGTAAACCAACTAAGTTAACGGTCAATAAACGGAAGTTTAGTTTTAACATTACAGTACTGTACCACACATGGTCCTGTTAGAGACAGCCTGGCATTTCCCTTTCCAATCTGTGAACTGAGTAAGTCAGCCACTTACAGTTAAATGCGGGTTCCTAACCAGGCAGTAACTTGGTGTTTTTCACATTCACAAATATTGCCATAAATGAAAGATGTCACAAGTAGAAGATAAAATATCCTAGGAATGACTAGGGATTGAACCCAGGATATTTTCATTTGTAGATCGACACTTAACCCTTTAATATATAGCGTAGCTGATCAGCTACATACCACATTTTTTCAATTATCTCCCAAACTGATCAACATTTTACCACAAATTCAGTTGTAGCTGCTCCTATACATAGTGTTACACAAGCAAGTAGCTCATCCTAGAAATTGTAAATTGCAAAGTGCTACTGAATCAGTTAGACAGTTAGCTGCTCTGAGTTACTCCTAACATGTGCTTTTGTCTACTTCAGTATTCTTCCTTTGCCATGTAGAAGTAGTCAATCACATACTGTTATTGCAATATGAGTTACTTTCTGGAAAGATTAAAGGCATAATAGTGACATTTACTGCATCGGGTACATCATGGACGCACTATATAGCTGACCAGCTACAAACTTTTTGTTGCTAGTAGCAAAAAATAATTTTAAGGATGAAACTTCCTGGCAGATTAAAATTGTGTGCCGGAACCGGGACTCGAACCTGGGACCTTTGCCTTTCGCGAGCAAGCACACTACCGACTGTGCTATCCCGACACGACTCACGATGCCGCCTCACAACTTTACTTCCGCCAGTACCTCGTCTCCTACTTTCCAAACTTCACAGAAGCTCTCCTGCAAACACGCAAGACTAGCACTCCTATAGATCTATATTGTGGTCACGAAGTAGAGCAGTGTCAAATTCTTAAATCATGACAGAAGAGAGGAGAAACGATTAAGAAAACCCTTTCTGGCTCAGAAAATCGGAAAAGGAAAGCTGAAAAAGAAAAAGTTCTTGAAGAAACTAAAAAGCACATGTATTCTATTAACAGAACGTAACTATAGCTTGCCGCTGCTCCAGCACAAATGAATAATGGAACGTCTTCAATCCTTGAATTCCTGGAAGAAAGGATATGGTAGAGACATGGCTTAGCCACAGCCTAAGGGATGTTTCCAGAATGAAACTTCACTCTGCAGCGGAGTGTGCGCTGATATGAAACTTCCTGGCAGATTAAAATTGTGTGCCGGAACCGGGACTCGAACCTGGGACCTTTGCCTTTCGCGGGCAAGCGCCCTACCGACTGTGCTACCCCGACACGACTCACGATGCCGCCTCACAACCTGGGTTCCGGCACACAATTTTAATCTGCCAGGAAGTTTCATATCAGCGCACACGCCGCTGCAGAGTGAAGTTTCATTCTGGAAACATCCCTTAGGCTGTGGCTAAGCCATGTCTCTACCATATCCTTTCTTCCAGGAGTGCTAGTCTTGCGTGTTTGCAGGAGAGCTTCTGTGAAGTTTGGAAAGTAGGAGGCGAGGTACTGGCGGAAGTAAAGTTGTGAGGCGGCATCGTGAGTCGTGTCGGGATAGCACAGTCGGTAGTGCGCTTGCCCGCGAAAGGCAAAGGTTCCAGGTTCGAGTCCTGGTTCCGGCACACAATTTTAATCTGCCAGGAAGTTTCATATCAGCGCACACTCCGCTGCAGAGTGAAGTTTCATTCTGGAATTTTAAGGATTTTTTTTTTTTTTCAATATTTTTCTCAGTATATACGCACTATACATTAATCATGGTAGTTTTTATAGCTTCAAATAAAAAGTCTTGCATTAGAGGGTTAAACCAGTTTTATTTCCCCCCCCCCCCTTCCCTCCTTGGGACTATGGAGACAAAAGCACAGGAATGGAACCAGTCAGCTTCAGGCTGGTGAAGACAAAGCCAGCAGGGGTCAAATCCCAAGGTCTGGCTACAATGCCTCTTCCCTCCCATCACCAAACCACTCCCTTACAAGCTACAGGTTACTTTTTTATTTTATGTATTTTTTTCTTTTTTTTTGGGGGGGGGGGGGGGAACTAGGACAGTGCAATACATCTTGCATAAAAGAATACAATAGGTGACTCGTCATTTCGTTTTCATGTAAGTTGTAATGTATTTAGCCCTAGGAAACCCATTTATCTTGGTTAATGAAGCATTTGGTATCCTTTACGTCTACGTATGTGACAGTAGAAGGGCCACCAATGTATACCTATTTTCTAAATCTGTAGGCTACACCTACTCAGATACTATAATTTTGTGTATAACATAATTACTGAGACAATCCTTTATCTGTCAGTACTTTACTTTCATTCAAAATTTGTCACAATATTAATGGAGTTATCATTTCGAAATGTATTGTTTAGAATCAAAAGTCTTTTGACAGAGCATAATTATGTTGCAATGCAAATAATTTTATAAGAATACTTTGCCACACTTTTAACAAAGACTGTACAAGCTGTGTACAAATTGGGGAAGGACAATAATCATCTTTGAGACCAAGAGTGGAGTTCAGCAAGGAAGTGTGCTGTCTCCACTATTATTCATCACTGTTATGGATACTATAAAGATGATTAAGGCTGATCTAGTGACCAGTGAATGGATAAAGAATGATGTTCTCTGTTAACAAGTGTATTTGGACAGGACGAAGTGAAGAGGCTCATTACAGTAGCGGGGAAACTGGAACTATTAAATGATGATAACCTATAACTTAATGGTTTTGATCATTCCCTGACAAATTACTTTTTCTTAATTACAGTTTATAAAAAGCTTATTAAAATGATAACATTGTTGGCTGATAACATAATGCAGTTGCAGATATTACTACAACAATATAATTACTAACATTTCCTGAAGTTACGTGATGTATCCTAAATAGTTTGACATATTCCATTTGTAACAAAACTATACGTCTGTTTCATTATTTTACAATTTCAATTATGGAATCAAACCAACACTGCACTAATCATATTTTGCATATATATTTAGTCTATAATTTTGTCCAATTTATAAGTATTTGTAAAATTGTCTACTGTTTGTGTTGATTAATCTGATGCATATCTTGTCTTGTGAAGGACGTATAATTTAACTACAAAAGGTAAAGCAGTCAACAATCCGAAGATTGGTTTGAACATGACAGCGCTTTACTAGGCATGGTCCTGTTTGGAGGTGGTACGCCGTTGACTTCCTCCGACCTTCAAACTAACTTACCCAGCCAGTTTTAGGGGTACATACAGTTTAACGTGGGTTCCGAACCACAGTACTCTATTTTTCACATCAGCAACACTGCCAGAGGTGAAAGAAGTGGAAAGAGACAGATAAAAATCCTAGGACCTGGCGGGGACAAAATTTAGAAAGTAAAGGAAATCAGTCTTGGCCATGGGTTCCCAAACTTTACTCTGTCATGTCCCCTACAGTCAAAAATAGAAATGTTGCATGCCCCCCCCCCCACTTTCATAATAATAATAATACACATTAGTGCATTGTCTTGGGTGTGGGGATGTTGAAACGGAAAGTTGTGATGACTTTTGAGAAGAGGGGATGGATAAAGAGGAAGTGTGTGTGTGTGTGTGTGTGTGTGTGTGTGTGTGTGTGTGTGTGTGAATTTTTTCACTCAGCACTAACAACATAAAGGTGGTGCATGGAAATACTACAGGGAAGTAACATGGATTTGTGAAGACTCATTGTCAAAGCCCCAATTTCCATGCACTAAAATATCTTCAACAAGCATGTATTCACAAGCTGCCCTAGGAATAAAATTGCACAATAAAGTACAGAGAAGTGTGTCTACTGTTTTTAACATGGTTATCATATGTGATGAAATGCAAAGTGAAAGGGGCAGACCTATAATTTGGGATATAAGTACACCAAGACAGATAGCAGGGAACAGAATTGTTTAGAGGAATTGACCGTTTGAGGCACTGAGAGATCACAGGAAATAGAGCACTTTTTAAAAAGTCTGAGGTAAGTGATGAAACATACCATTAACATATATAAAACTGTTTGGCCAGAGGGTATATCTGAGAATTCAACACGTAGTGGCTGAAAGCTGAGGTAAGGAGAGAAAAGAACAACAGAATAAATAAATATTAATTTTAAAAAACTCTTTGGAAGCCAACAGAGACAGTTGAAGCAAAGATCGCCTGGAAATTTACTGTAGATAATATGCAAGAGTCCTTAACTTGGAAAGTATTTTACACAAATACCTTGTACCATAAGTATACCTTACTTTTTCAAGGGACTTGCAGTGTGCCCATGGCTTTTACCAAAATAAATCTTAAGCCTAAGAAAACATTAGGCAGATAGCTTCAAAGATATCCAGAGCTTGAACAATCCACCACATCCACAATAAAATCAAGTTAGCAAAAAACAATGATCTTCAAAAGCTTCTCAATTTCACCCCTTCCCCACAATCTCCACAAATTCTACAAAGTGTAAAATACGTTCCAAAGCCAAGAAAGAAAGGAACAGAAGACAAACAAAAGTGTGATGAAGGGACTGGTAAATGAGGGAGAAAAGCTATAATGCGAGGAACCACAGCAAACTTATGGTCCTAATTCTGATCAATAATAAAATGTCTCCTGATACAAATTTAATAAATTCACTGCTGTGTTAATGATTTTCTGTTCTTGTATTTTTACTGTATTAATACTATAAGAAATGTTCTGAAATATAATGATGAACTGGCTGTTTCTCTTTTAATTCAACACTTTCCCTTAGAGGCTAATGGAGGTACACAGAAATTACAGGCAGGAGGGATGCTACATCTCTATCATCCAATTTCAAGGTCGATATCCTGCGATGTCCAATATCAGCAACTTCTCTGGTAGCCGATAAGAGGCAGCAGTAGGATGTCACTGGCCACTGATGTCAAGCTGGGAATGAAATGCAGTCACCGGATGGCTGCAACACACTGCCAGTCACATTACGCTAAAGTTTACAATTCACTTCAAACACACTTTTGTGACCTATCTGTTTACTGAATTTCAAATGGACTAGGTTTTGGATAGCTGCACTTTAGATTATTGCTGGATTTGCCTGACCCTAGACTATTCAGAGTATTTGCTTTAAGTGTTCTACAATTTAAGATGACCTGTGGTGGACTGGACTTGTGAACTATAAAGTGTTTATATAGTCTACATATTTTCTGTGTAATAGTGTGTTTCACAAATCAAAAATTAATACAGGGACTGACCAAAACGATTCCGTTTGAAGACTGTACAGTCCAGAATCGGTGTGCCGATCACCGCGAGAACATCAGGTTGAAGATACCGGTATCCGTTTGGTAAAACATCCAGTCCTCCTGCATGATGAAGTATATAACTGACTGCTGTTCATCCTCATCCAATGGGAATGGTAGATCCTTCGAGGCCATTAATTTTAAGGGACTGAAGTCATGATAACTGCATAGGGAGAGATGAGGACTATAGGGCAGGTGCTCCAGTGTCTCCCACTTGAGCTGACTTCTGTCTTATGACATTTGTAATATGGGGACATGCAAACCATGAAGCAGCAGCACCACTTTATGTACCATTCCACAATGGTGATTTGCAACAAACATGCTGCACCACAAACATCCTTGAGTCTCCAATGGTTGTCTGCCAGCATTTGTGCTTCAAGAGTCAAGAAAAGAATAACAGCACGTTGATCCCATCTGAACGCATTTGGTACAAAATTGCCCACAGCTAGTACAAATGTGAGTGTACTGGAATGCCCAATATGAAGATGGAAAACGATGGTCGATTCCTGTAATGAGACATGGAGAGGAGAATGCTATGTCGTGGAAGTCCCCTTAATTGCAGAAAGTTCATTAGCCAGAGAGGTGCTGCCCCCCCCCCTCCCCACCAAAATCCATATCCACAACACTGAGAGCCCAAAGGAAGTTAAACAGCCAAGTGGTACAGTAAAGATTAGTGAGATCATGGGTGGCAGACACCAAACAGAGGCAGGAAAAACACCAGTAGATAGCCTGAGACCAAGTTTTACATCAAGGGATGCTATCGGAACCCATACCAGTAGACACAGGAGTTCAGTAAGGATGTTTGCTGTCACCTATTCTATTTCTGATGATGGTGCTGGATCTTGTGATGCAGAAGGCAATGAATAACCGAAGAGGAATTCAATGGGGGTTGACAGGCAGGTTGGAAGACTTGGACTTTGCAGATGACCTGTGTTTGCTAGCCAACAGTTACAAGGATATGGAAGCAATGTTGAATGATTTAAAAACTGAAGCATCAGAGGTGAGGTTGAAGATAAATGGAAAGAAAACTAAGGAGATGCACTGTAATAACTGAAATGAAGCACTATTATTATTATTTCTTTGACAGCCAAGAGATCGAGCAAGTCAAGCAGTTTTGCTTTTTGCTACCTGGGAAGTTTAGTCACCCCTGAGGTGGGAACTATTGAAGATATAGGAAACAGAATAAATAAGGTTAAAGGAGCATTTCCAATGCTGAGACCAATCTGGAAATCAAGGGAACTTAACAGCTACACAAAACTACACATATTCAATACAAACGTCAAGTCGGTACTGCTCTATGAGTGTGGATCATGGAAAACCAACAAAAAGGTGATCAGGCTTAAAATATCTGTGAATAGAAGCTTGAGGATATGGCAGCCACAAGTAATCTCCAACAAAGACCTATGGAAAGGAACTCATCAAACACCCATTGATATTGAGATACGCCGTAGGAAATGGAAGTGGATTGGGCACACATTAAGGCGTGGCAAAGACAACGAAGCAAGACAAGCCCTAGAATGTAACCCACAAGGCAGCAGGAGAAGAGGCAGACCAAGGATTACATGGAGGAGGACTGTAATAGCAGAAGGAACCGAAAAAGGAGAGAAGACCTGGACTGAGATCCAGACACTGGCGCAGAACAGAGTCCAGTGGTGGAAGTTCATTGATGCCCTATGATCCACTTAGGAGATACAGGAAATAAGTCAAGTCAAGTACACAACACAACTAGGGTAAGGGAAAACTGTTTAATGAATTAGAGGTCCCAATGAATTGTCACCAGTTACGCAGTAAACATCTCACACATGGAAGACAAGAGATGCTGCTCCATGCCAGCACAAATTGTTGAAATATATCCAAAATGATTGGCATATTTAGACCAAACAGTGAAAAAACAATAGTGTCTAAAAACTCTTGTAAAAGCTGAAAAAACAAACAACAGAACACTGTCAGAGAAATGCAGCTCTGGATTGGGATGGACTATAGTATGGGGACAGTAATGTAGTACCCATGATTCAAGGAGAGAAAACTGAAAACTGTGAGGAGATCCACACGAAAGTGCACTGGGTGGCACCAAGGAGCTGTTGTTTCACAGAAGCTGTTGAGTGGGAATTAGCCCAGATACAGAAGTCATCCACATATGGAGCAGTGGTGACCAATAGTATGATGGTAGCCACGTAATAGTAATGAAGGAAGGAGGTCATTTAATATGGAACCCTGTGGATCACCATTCTCCTATACCTTCTTTTCCTTCTTATAAACCAGACAATCTGAAAAATTTGGAGCATGACAGTGGAACACAGGAGCTTCCCTCATGGAAGAGGCATGGTCCATTGTACAACAAGAATACATGTCCAAAATGCTAAAACCAAAATCATCTTATGGGTGGAGCGACGTATAGCTTCACATCATACTGATAAACTATAATCTTGACTCTCCCCCAGCCACATACCTTCTCAAAGGCCACAATAAAGGTGCCAGCAGTGATGCAAATGTCCTTAGAACATTTCTGAATACGCCACATAACACAAACACCCTACAGTTCCAGACTGCCCCATCGTTCCTTGGTAGTTTGAAGGATGAGATACCTATGAAAAATGACACCCTGAACCATAACCAAAGACTAGTGAGGAGTAATTGACACTAAAATGTTTCGAAGGAGGTCATAGTCACAAAGGGCTGCAGATTCGGTGGTAGAAGTAGTTTTGATCAACAGTGTACCTTACGATTACATTTAAGCGAATGTATCTTCAACATTTTCTGCAAAAGTAATGGCTTGGTGGCAGTGGAAGTGTCCCCATCTACCCTAGTACATACCATGAAATTCGGAAATAGTTTCATTCCAAGCCTTTTGTCTGGCCCTCCTCCCAAGGGGTTGCCATTGAGGGAAAGGTCATAGAATCATAAGAAGCAGCATCAAAGGACCTATTCCTCACTATAAAGACAGTTGTAGAAGAATTGCCAGTTTATTGAAGTTTCATACATTTAATATGCAAACCATCCCCCAATACCAGCCACTGCAATCATGAGCTCTCCCCGTGGGTGCTACCCAGCCACAGCAAAGCAAGGACCCACTGCAGAACACATATGAAACACACAGGCAGATGAACCACGGAAGAACAAGGACTGGCACAAACACAACTGCAAGTACAAGTGTAGGCAACAACACTAAACATGATCCTACCTCACCTGTAATTTAACAAAAGCAGGGATAAAAACATTTGGACAGTAAGTTAATGTTCATATTGTTAAAGACAGACATAAACAATTAACTAAGGCTAAAATGTTCAGCCACAAGCTAGGCCATCTCCTGGTTATTGTACCAAATACAGAGATGTAAAGCCTGTAATTAGATAAGTTTAGAAACAGTCAATGACTCTCTCTCTCTCTCTCTCTCTCTCTCTCTCTCTCTCTCTCTCCATAGTCATAGTAGTCTCTGTCTAGTGTAGAATCTCCGTCTATAGTAGTGTAACATTAACTTCCACACATGCCATCCAGAACTCAACAAGCATGACATTTTTCTTAGGTATTCAGGCCTGGATGGTCCGAAGAGGACAGCATCTAATCTTTTGCTTTATACATGTCTTGTCTTCTATTTAATAATCTCTATAAATTAATACCATTTGTTTATATTTTCTTTTTCTTTCAATTTTATTATGTCTAAATATTATATATTCAAATATTTATCAAATTGTAAATCAAAAGTAGATAACAGAATATTATATATTCAAATATTTATCAAATTGTAAATCAAAAGTAGATAACAGAATATAACATAATGTCCATTTGTAAAACTTATACAAAATGTAATAAAGAAACAGTCTATTAAGTTACCTAAGAGATGGACAATCAATAAAGATAAATGTTAAAAAAAGTACATAAATAGGCCATAATGAAGTTTCTAAAAAGTAGCTTTTAAAATAATGGCTAAATTTCCAATATCAATGGCAGAAATTATTTGTGAGTGACTATCACTTATCAATACATACCCAAAATATACTTCTGTACATGTAAACACTTAAAGTTTACTTCAACCAAAATCTTACATATATTTATTTCGTTCTGAGAATTTACAGTAATGAGGATGTCATATGCTTGACATCCTGAATGGTAGCAATATGAAAGTAGTGTCTTAGACACAATTATTATACAGGCACTAGCAATAAATAAGATACACCATAAATTAGAGACATTTAAACATTTTGATAAAAAAATAGTTCATTGCAACAAAAAATTAAATAAGAGACTCGATACAGAAAATTTACATTTTATTTTGGTTAAAGGCAGTGTCGTTGCATACAAAATCTACATATATCTGATAAACAGCAGAATAGTTTGGCATTTAGCATATCACTCGTTATTAAAAAATTGTGTCCATTGTGCTTTACACTTGCATGTGCTCCTGTTTGTAAACAGCATGGTATGCATTCCTGATAAGAGCATAAGGAAAACACGACTCCAGCAGATCCATCGTAAGAAATGGAGACTCTTGTACTATCTGCAACAATGTTACAAAAAAAGACCAATTGGATTTTCAAAAAATAAACTTTTGGTGCTAGGCATAACTTCCATCTGCATATACAAAGGCCTTACTTACAAATTAACAAATAGTTACAGAAGTCGTACCTGGTTATTGCCTAATGCAAAGACAGAACAGTAAAGCAAAGTAAAGTATAGTGCAGTCAAATGCAACAGTACAGATAAAAGTTACTTATGACACTACTTTGTGTAGTTAGTTTTAATTCCAACACAGAATCACCCCTCCTGATAGTGACAGCTGCTTCATACTAAGAGAATACATACTGGTCGGTGTATTCATGATAAAAGTCAGTTCTGTCAAAGCTTACCAGAACAACCAGTTCCTCCTTACGTGTTATTGGAACAACATTTTAGCACCACTAGTTTAATGGGAAAATATGAGGGAGAATAAAGGTAAAGTATTATAGCATTCACTGGCAACTAGCAAGCATGGAATGTTGGCAATCCAATTATAGTAAAATGGCTTTAGATTTATTGTGAGACAGAGCAGGCTCAGGTTGGTAAAACGCAACAGCACATCAGTAAGACACTATTCTTGCAGTGCTCATTAGAGTATTTTTTCCACTGGTGGGATGCAACAGACACAGGGACAACATAGAACCACCTCCCACACTTATCGCCACAGCAAAGCAGGAGTATCACAGGCCCATGCCTTCAGCTCCAGCCGTGGGGACAGCAGGTCAAATCGTACACAGGGCAACCACCTTCCACCATCACCAGTGTCAGTATCCAAACATCACATACCATAACAGTTATGCACCACTGAGATGGCAAACACTGCCCTATACTTTGAATCTCACCCTGCAGTGTGCTTGCTGAGGAATGTGCCTATGAGCCCAGAGAGACAGGAAGTGGCAGTAGGAGTACAGACAGACCAAATTATCAATGTTATCTTGCATAATATGCAGGGAATGATTGTTAATTCTAATAGAAATTAACTCTTTCGTTGCTAAGGCCGTGCATCCTGTGTGCCAGGTAGAGCACGCTGTTGAGGTCGCCTAACCCCGCTACCTGCTCAAAAGAGGGGCCGCACTGACTGCTGCTTGCGCTGAGTCCTGAAATATTACTGGCAGACTTTACGTGCATTTAAACTGCTTACCGGTATGGGCCAGTCCACATTAAATTGGCTAATTTTGGAATATATTCCCACTCGAATATCACAGATTTCGAAGAAATTTTATGTGAACAATCGTACACATCCTCCATGAACATTGGTGAAGTTTAAATATCTTTGAAAAAATACTGAGTGACATGTAATCAGTTGCTTGACTTCATTTGCAATGTTGCACAGAGTAATCATGAATTTCTGGAGTATTTGAGTAGTTATATCTCGGGCAAGCTTTTGTTAGAATAAGTTAAATCTGGCCACCTTGTACAACCATAAGCGTTCTCTTAGAATTACCAAAGAAAAGAATTTTACGAGCCATATTCAGCCAGAAAATGTTAAACAACAAAGTCACTAAAAAAAACAATGCCAGGAAAAATCTCAAAGTTCGGCTTCTTATATCTGAGGGACTGGAAGTATGATGAATATGAAACTTGGCATGTAGGAACCTAACAACACAAGGTTTCAAATATAAAGTTTTATTTATGCACCTCTTTCCTACACCGAGTAAATTTAACACTGAACAGCTACTGCAAGTGAAGGACAGAAAGACAGCCCTGCATGTTAACACATCAGTAGCATTCAGGAAGCTGTAACTCAGCGCGTCTAAACTCATCTGTAACAGTGAAGGGGCTGGCGGCACAGACAAGTCAACACATCATTAGCGCTGTAGGGAAACCAAACAGCCGCCGTGTAAACGCGTCTGCAGCACCAGGGAAATGGTAAGGCAGGACGAGTTAACATCACCACAGCAGTCAAAGGGTTAAAACCCTTTATGGGAAATTTAGATAACACTTTGAATTGAAAAGTACAGAGCTAAATACAAAATTCTAATAAAGTGTTAAAAGATTCATTGGGAAGTATAATTGATAGAACCAATGATGACATTTGGAAGTTGAATAGTCAGTTAGCGGAAATGAACAAGAAGCTTAGGACTGTGGAACAAAATCTGTTTACCAGGGTCGATGAGGCTAGAGCTGAATTGAAGGTAGAGATTGATTCAGGGAGACTGGCGTGTGATTCTAGGATCAAGGAGACAAGGCAGGCTTTACTTAAAATTGATGCAAAGATTGTGTCTGGCAATGGTGAAACAAAATCTTTTCTGTTAGTTGAATTGGAGAGCATAGCGAGTGATCTTAGGCAAGCAATGGAAAAGATTGTATACGTAAATAATGGTACTATTGAAAAAGTACAGGGTAGGATAAGTAATGTAGAAGTATGTAGTGGTGCTAATAGCAATGGTGACCTGTGATGCAAGTACCCAATAGTAAAGCTTTAACAGGAGAAAACAAGCACCATGCAGAATATTTTATTGCATCTTGCAAAGATTATTTTAGGCCAGGTATGTCTGACCAGCTGCACAGTTCCTGACAAGACATCTAGAACTGTGCAGCCATTCCTGCATGGCCAGGGTGTTGCTGTTCCAATTACTGTACAAGAGCTATTGATCTACTATTAAAAAAGTCAGGCTCAGGTCACTAAACCTGCCAACAGAGCAGAAATACACAACTCTTGCAGTGCCAGCGAGATTATTTGGTTTCAATAATTTTTAAGAACATTACTAGATGTAGAACATTGGTGTAACTGTACAAATATCTGTTATTTTAGCAGCAGATTAATTCACAGACCAGCAGTTCTACAAGAAAATGGGAGCTATACCATATGAGACAGACATGCCAAATGTTACGATTTGTCCATGATTATCAAGATAATGTGATAAAATTAAGGAATTTTCTATTTTATTTATTTGAGTAGTCAGCAAGCCTTTAACTGGCATTCATTATTTACATAGTGAAACTGCACAATTTCCATACTACTTGTATATTTTGAGAATTTGTTCGCATTCTTGAATGCAAATATATGCAGAAGTATTTTTGTGTCATTAGCATAGTATCGGCATCTTACACTATAACCGTGTTTTTGAGGTTATAATATACCGTGCCCCCTTCAATTTGCAGAAAAACGTACACAAGCAAACCATCAGTCTCACTGGTTATAAAACTTCACAAAACTACTTAAATAAATATTTGCATTTCACAATAAGAATAAATTCTTGAAACACGACAGGCAAAGCATGAAAAACTACCAGTTGCGTAAACCAAGGAGGCATAAACAAAGCTTCAGCTGACAATTGGCACGGTGGCTAATGGGATCCCATCAGCCTCTGCATTTTGAGTCAACTACTGGCAAGTGTTGCAAACTACGAAACAAGAAATATACCGTATGTTTGAATCAGGTTTGAATAAATGCAGTGTCAAGGAACTTTAATGCATAACGTTTATAAACACAATACTTGAAGGCGAAAGCCATGCCAACATCAAATAATGTCAATTACATCATTTCTTCTTCATCAACATGGTTTCAAAAATGTAAAACGCGGGAAAAGTGTACATATGTTAATACAAAACCAGGGGAATATTAACATTGTGAACATAGGAAATTTGACAGGACCAACAAAAAATGGTGTAAATGGCAGGAAAACATAAATTTGGGAACATAAATACTGGGTTTTACTGTAGTATAATATACACAAACGCTGCAGTGTAGCATCGATAATGTCAGTAGAAGTGTAGCCTCGATAACTTCAGTACTACGAGTGGGTACTAATCCACATGCTGTTATGTCATTAGTGACTGTAAATCAGTTATTGAGGAGCCCTTAAATTAACTCTTGCACTTTTTTTAGTCTGTTTCAGACTTAGGTAAACGAATGTAAAGGTCAATGAAATTGTTTTTTCTAAAGTCACATATACACCAGCTCTGTAGCAGAAGTATAGCGGTAAATTTTTCCAAGTCTTGGTTGCAGTAGAAACATTGCGGTGTGTAGACAGAACGGGGAAGGGGAAAGCAGCTATTTTGCGTCATACTTACTGGGTCAAGCTGACAGGAATGGACGCACACACGCCGGACTGAATAGCACGCATCAGCGGAAGTTAAATGGAACAGTATGAGCTTGCAGTGTCATATCACTTCGTTACGTGAGGAAACAATGCCCAAGTCTAACGCAACAACGCATATCCGGAGCCTTCTGGAACCATGAACTAACTTGTTAAGTGAACACGGCAAGATGTAAAACGCCGACACATTCGTTTGACAGGGCTGATGCGATCATGACAGAAAATGTAGGGGAAATATCAGCCACTCCACATACACTATATATACTCCAGCACTTGAGTTCATAGGCAGTCGGTCAGATGAATCGATGGATTAGACTTCATAGCACTTGATTCCCTGACTTGTTCTAATGTCAGTACAAGTCTGTTATAGAACTCCAGCACTCTTCTACATCAGCTGACAACCGGCGAGATGTCGACTCCTGTGTAGCTCCGAGTTCGACTACTGCATTACAACCAACTATGGACACAGAGGAAGTATCTAGGAGGACTTCCATTTCCTGCACATCGGAATTCCAGCGTTCCTAGGGAAGACACCTACCTGCTGGTAGGCCAGGAGTCAGCACACATCATGACCACACGACAACCGTCAACACGGTCCAGTAGTAAGATGATGAGAGACACCAATTAGTATGGGGACCGAGAACCACCAGTCCAGACATGTGAATATATCATTCACACCTCCCAACATACTTCCTTACGGTTCCACAACAAACGGCGTGGCAGTGGGGTCGCCTACCTCCGCACGCCGAGCTAGTGCGGACGCAGTCGCACTGTCAGCGCACAGTACGGCAGGAGGCTACTAACGCCAACAACCCGGTCGCCTGGAATATGCAGCAACGTGCACTTCAGAATAAATGTTTTACTGAACAATATTCTTTCACTACACCAATGGCGGCACCTGGACCGCCCCTACCTCTTCCTGCAGGGCATACCATGGCGGTTAGGAGTTCGACCTCCTGACAACTAACCCGCTCTCCAATACCACCTGAGTGCACGCCCTACCAAAGGGTACGCCCGTAACCGCTCAACCCCCTGCTCTGCTTACTGCACAAATCCCACCTCCAAGATTTGGTGTCCCTTATGCAGCAGGGCTATCTGGGGCTCACTCTAGCAGGTTGAATTCTTCTATCATCTCTTGTGCAGATGCTGCCACACCTCATGTCATCAGCTGCTGGGACACAGAAATACAGTGTGGATATTGCTAATGCTGCAAGAATTCCTATCACTTTCAAGCACCACCAATGCAGTGTGCTTGTGATGCAACTCTTGTAACTGTGTAACAAGACACATACTGATGGCACCACAACTAGCAGGCTGGGCACTGGCTCTGACATTGCTGGCCGGTTGTAGGATCATGGCAATGTGGGCCTCGTCATGTGCTTTAAGGGAGAAAGGCGGGGGCATGGTCGCTAATCCACAACAGTGGAGTGGGTGAAATGAAATGTTTATTCTGATGGCCGAGATTCTCTTGGCCTTCACTGGCCTACATATCTGCCTTAACCTCTGGCTGCCAGACTTCTTGTGTCATAGCCAGTCGTGGGGTTGGCAACAACATCCACATATCTTTACATTGGCACATGCATGAAGGTAGCACTGGATGAAGCAGTAACCCCAGATGGACAAAGGTAGAAGAATCATAAATAGTCAATTTGGAAATCTACATGAAAGTTAAGAAGATGGTTTGTGGCTGCATTGACAAGAAATAAGAATTAGGTTATCTACACCATGAGGAACCGTACTGGTTTAAACTTCTCTATTCTTAATGGTACTTTTATGTAGGAGGAAACAAAATATTTTAATGTTAATTCAAACATAAACAAGATAATTGTCTTGTGCTAACATACACAATTAAACTGTCTTCAACACATTATGTTGTAAACATTAACAGTCATAATAACACACTACTCCTTTTCTCTGCCAAGATTCGCTTTAACTGCTATATTTCTATGTTTATTCACAGTTTATTCTTTTGTGCATATAATTATTTCTGTTCATCAAGTCTCTCTTCAATTGTCTCTGTATTACTTTGTGAAATACTAAATACTTTCAGATTTGTTTTCCATTATATTTGTCGAAAGCTAAAATATCAGAACCCCTTAATTTATAGTTGTAAGATAATGTCTTTTTTATACATTCCCCCAAGAGTACTGTCATTATTAATTATACACAATTATACATTATTACATTATACACAATCATGTTTCTGATTAAAGAATTACACCATAAAATCACATTCTTTGTAAAAGCATTTGTGCATGTTGCCTACCTGGTCAAGTAGCAAGTATACAGACTCCCGGTTTCGAATGGCCTCCTTATCTGCTTCTTGTCCAAGTCGTAACAAGCTTGAAGACGCAAGCTGAAATATAAATTCTTTTTTTAGCTCATAGATAGTAAACCTTTTATGAAAAAAAAAAAAACCACAAAACATTATTATTTGCTGTTTTTCTATACAATTATTGGGAGAGGGGGGGGGTAATGAAAAAGTAATCACAAATGGAATAACTAACATAAGTGAAGATCAGATGGGCAGTTAGATATCATCTATAAATTTCTTTAAGGCTTCAATTACTCGAACAGCTCCAACACAAGATAATCTACAAAGCTTTTTTATATATTTATTTTCAATAACAGGAATGATAATATTCTCAGTACAAAGAAACAATTTAACAGATGAAGGGTGGCAGTGGCATCACATGGGGTCAGTGGTAGTCACTAATGATGCCATTGTTTACAGAATAGTATAATAAATCTCATCATTAAGAGCTAAAACCTCTATAGAACAAGATAATTGATAAATGTCTGGAGCCTGTCACATACTTTAAATATTTAGCAATCATACTACAAAGTTATTAAAAATAGGAAAAACATTTAAAATTTATCAGATGGGTTGTGGAAAAGTGTGCTGCATTATAAAAGAAACTGCATGACACATATAAGCAGAATCCATGTCAATTCCAAACAGGAGCAAGCATTAAGTGAATTCAGAGACACATTGTTAGGAACATAAAAGTTACATACAGCTCGTGAAAAAATGTTATGGACATATTCAGGGAATGTACTGAAGGATGACAAAATAAATCAGGGTTTAACATCCCACCAATGACAAGGTAATTAGAAATGGATCACACGGATGGACTGAACAAGGATGAAACAGAAATTCAGCTGAGTCCTTTGCAAAGTAAACTACTCTGCATTCTCTTATCACTGTAGGGTTTTATAGCCTTATGACCATACCAGGATTTGAAATCATTATTCATGAATGTGAGTCCATTTCCTTAACAACTATACTATCTACGGTGGTTTGAGAAAAACAAGGAAACAAATGAGAAATGCATGCTTGAACATAAATGCAGAGACGACTGTAAATGGTAAATGAACAATGTCCACAATATCTTGCAAGAGTCAGTTACAGTCAGAAGAATTCTGTGTAGTTAAGTGCATCATGCCAGAGAAAAGTTAATTCAAACGTGGGGAAAATATTGCTGCCAGTATGGTGTGTGCTTCCATAACCAATTGTATGGTGTTTCCATAGGCACCACACCAAAGATTTTACCACACTTGCACATATTCAGAAGCAGAAAAACACAATTGCTAAGCCACAACATGGACGAAAGTGTGTCTAGAGTGATCATGCCATACAGACATTCATGAGTATTATGATGAAAAAATAATATAACAATGATTACAAAAGTCACTGCTGAAATGTATATAACACCCACAAACCTTTTCAGCAAGAAAAATGTTAAGGGATCTCCATAAGCAGTAAACTGCAGGGTGCACTAATAATTCAAAACTACTCATGAATGTTGTAAATGCCCATAGCAGGAAAAGTGGTGCCCAAGTCATAAAACTAGAACTATGGAACACTGGAAGAATTTCATTTGGTCCGAGGAGTCTAATTTCACAGCATTTCCTACTTCTGGGTGAGTTTATGCTCCCACCCATCAGGATTGCAGGCAAAGAGGCAACACAAAACTATCACACAAAATGAGGGGGAAAAAAGGGAGATGGTTTACAAATGAACGAGTTTTCCTGTATCACCTCTTCCTACCCTCAAACTGTGAGAACATGCCTTCTTCTCAGCCTGCGACTGAAAACGAGCACAGTCTCATTTTTTCAGCATAATTTTGCGTAAGTATCAACATTTTGCTCAGTAATCGCCGGCGAGTACACACGTGTCGCGCAGTACAGCAGCAGCTCATCAGTGAAAGTTAACCGACTTCTTACTAGAAGTGACTTATTTTCATTTTATGCGTGCTTTCTCTTACAGTTCATCAAACTTTCGTGTGTACCATGTTTATTTATTCAGAAACACATTTAATGGACAGATCAGTGTTGATATTTTGATTTATTAGCTCGTGTATATATTTTTCACATTCACTGTTAATAGAAAGGAAATTGTTAGGTAAATATTTTTCAAAGCTTACTGTTTATCAAACTTGTGTGTCCTCAATCATATATTTCGTCAGCTTTGCATCAAAAGAACAGTTTAGTGTCCTTGTGTGTATACTTAATCAGATTTGTGTCAAAGTTACAGTTTAGTGTATTCTCCCACAGTTTACATCACAACAGTGGTACTTATTTAGAACATACAAAGGTTTTTAGAATGGCTAGGATCTGTGACAGCTGTGAGTTGGTGACTCTTCGCTCACAGCTTCAGGGGACGTTGGCTTCGCTGGCAATGCTTGAGACTGCGATGGGTGGGCGCCGCTGTTATGGGCCGCTCACGGGAATCCAGCAGATGCCCTGTGCAACTGTTGTGCCCTCCGATTGGCCTGCGGCTGTGGCCAGCCCAGTCACTGCCTTTGAGGGGGTGCCCCCCTCCCCCCCACCTCCCAATCCGTGATGGATTAGGAGGTCTCCTCAGCGTGAGTCAGGAGGCGTAAGACTTCCCGGGGGACTGAAGTGGAGGCCCCTCCGGTTAGTCTTATGAACAGATTCGAGGCACTGTCTGTGTCAGAGGATGTTCCTGACGCATATTGTGTTGCTTGTCCTGTGGTCACCTCTCTGCTTACAAGATCCAGCCACTCACAGAGGGTGGGTTTGTTAGTAGTTGGGAGCTCCAACATTAGGCGGATGATGGGGCCCCCTTAGGGATATGGGTGCTAGGGAGGGGAGGAAATTCAATGTGCACTCCGTGCGCATACTGGGGGGAGTCATTCCAGATGTAGAACAGGTCCTTCAGGGATGCCATGAAGAGCACAGGGTGCAGCCAGCTGCAGGTGGTGGCTGATGTCGGGACCAACAATGTGTGTCACTTTGGATCGGAAGAGATTCTCTCTGGTTTTGAGCGGCTATCAGAAGTGTTTAAGACTGCCAGTCTGGCTTGCAAGATGAAGACAGAGCTCACCGTCTGCAGCATAGTTGACAGAACTGACTGTGGACCTCTGGTTCAGAGCCGAGTGGATGGTCTGACTCAGAAGCTCAGACAGTTCTGTGACCGTGTAGGCTGCAGATCCCTTGACTTGCGCCATCGGGTGGCAAGTTTTCTGGCTCTGGTCAGGAGTCCACTACACTCAGGAAGCGGCTACACGGGTAGCAGTGGCTGTGGCATGGACTGGGTGGTTTTTTAGGTTAGACGGCCTTGGGAACAAACAAAATGGGTTTCAGTCTCAAAAGGTGCAGGTCAGACACAGGGCGAATACAGATCTAGGAACCATTGGGGTAACTGTTGTAAACAGTCGTAGCTGTGTTGGTAAATTCCAGAGCTCCAAGCACTGACAGAAAGTACTGAGGCAGAAATAGTTATAGATTCTGAAAGTTGGCTGACACCATATATAAGTACGGCCAAAATTTTTACAAAGGGCCCAATGGTGTTCAGAAAGGATAGATTAAATAAAAAGGGGGTGACATGTTTATTGCTGTTACAAATGGTTTATCCTGCAGCGAAATTGAGGCAGATACTTCCTGTGAGTTGGTATGGGTAGAGGTTATACCTGACAACTGGATTAAATTAATAATTGGATCTTTTTATCAGCCCCCTGAGTCAGACGATGCAATTGCCAAAATGTTCAAACAGGTACCCTAAGCATACTTTTATAATTGGTGGTGACTTTAATTTACCCTCCATATGTTGGCATAAATACATATTCAAAACCGGAGGCAAATATAAAACATCATCTGAACTCGTTCTGAAAACTACTACAAACAGTTAGTTCATGAACCCACTAGAATAGTAAATGGTTGCAAAAATACCCTTAATCTCCTAGCAAAAAATAATCCTGAGCTAGTAAAGAGCATCAAAACAGATACAGGGATTAGCAAACATAGAGTTGTATTAGTGAGACTTAATATCAAAATTCCCAAATGCACCAAAAATAAACGAAAAATATATCTATTCAAAAGAGCAGATAAAAATTCACTTCATGCTTTCCTGAGTGATTGTCTACAGTCTTTCAAAACTGAAAATGCGAGTGTAGATCAGCTGTGGCTTACTTTCAAAGAAATTATATCAGTAGCAATCAAGAGATTTATACCAAATAAACTAACAAAAGAGGGGGCTGACCCCGCATGGTACACAAAACAGGTCAGATCACTGATGCAGAAGCAAAGAAAAATGCATGCAAAATTTAAACAGACACATAATTCCCAAGACTGGCAATCTTTTACAGATACTCGCAATCTAGTGCAGACTTCAATGTGAGAAGCTTATAATAGTTTCCACAACGAAATCCTGTCTTGTAATCTGGCCAAAAAAGCAAAGAAATTCTGGTCATATGTGAAGTACACTAGCAGCAAAACACAAACTATACCTTCACTATGCAATAGCAAGGGTAAAACTACCAGTGACAGTACTGCTAAAGCAGAATTGCTAAACACAGCATTCCGAAATTCTTTCACCAAAGAAGACGAAGTGAACACTCGAGAATTCAAACCAAGAACAGCTGCCATCATGCAAAATTTAGAAGTAGATGTTCCTGGAGTAGTAGAACAACTTAAGCCCCTAAACAAAAACAAATCTTCTGAGCAAGACTGTATACCAACTAGATTCTTCTCAGAGTATGCTGATGCAATAGCTCCATACTTAGCTATCATATACAACCAATCACTCAGCAAAAGATCCGTACCCAAAGACTGGAAATTTGCCCAGGTCACTCCAATATTCAAGAAAGGCAATAGGAGTGATCCCCAAAATTACAGGCCCATCTCATTGACGTCGATTTGCAGTAGGATTTTGGAACATATACTTTGTTCAAGCATTATGAGCTACCTCAAAGAGAATGATCTATTAACCAATAGTCAACATGGATTCAGAAAATATTGCTCTTGTGAAACACAGCTTCCCCTTTATTCACATGAAGTGATAAGTGCCATCGACAAAGGATCTCAAATCAATTCCATATTTCTGGATTTCCAGAAGGCGTTTGACACTGTACCTCACAAGTGGCTTCTAATGAAATTGCTTGCTTATGGAATATCGCCACAATTGTGCAATTGGATTTGTGATTTCATATCAGAAAGGACACAATTCGTAGTAACTGATGGTAAGTCATCGAGTAAAACAGAAGTTATATCTGGCATTCCCCAGGGAAGCGTTATAGGTCCCCTACTCTTCCTTGTGTTTATAAATGATTTAGGAGACAATCTGAATAGCTCTCTTCGACTGTTCATGGATGATGCTGTCGTTTATCAGTTTGTGAAGTTAACACAGGATCTGTCAACGAGCCTGTGCTTTGGGTAAGTTAAACGATCTCTATTTTTATACATATTTTTCTTACCAGGAAAGTTTCCTTCTATAATAAACCTTAAGGTCGTAATTATACCAAAAAATTCAAGCTTTCGCAACTGTTTGTTGCTTCATCAGGAAAAGAGGAAGGAAGGAGGGGAGAAAGGGAAGGATGCAGGGCTTGAATTTTTGTGGTTGTGTGTGTTTTTACTTGTGTATCTGTCAACAAGCCTGTGCTTTTGGTAAGTTAAACCAGCTCTATTTTTTATACATATTTTTCCTACCAGGAATGTTTCTCTCTATAATATAAATAAATACATACATACATATAGACTTTCTGTTTGAACTGATACATGTTATTTAATCTTATCTGTTATCAACATCATTGTATGTACTTGTAAACTATATTTCTATAAGCCATACATAAAAAATTAATTAACTATTTTATCTCATTTTCAAAACTAAGTTAACTATTAAAAAGGTGAACATTGCTAATATAAATAAATAAATAGTGAATCTGATCTTACAGCAAGGAATTCTTTCATTCGGTCTTCCATATCTCCTTGTCCACATATCGTGAAAAGTGCACCAAAAATGTTGTTGACAGCAGCTGCCATACAATGTATATTATTGGCATGTCCTTCTAGTGATGCTCGATAAAATGAATTTTCATTGCGAGCTAATTTAGGGATTGACACAGCCACAAAAACCATCAGCAAACATGCCACAAGGTGGTCATCTTCTTCTGAGTCTTTGAAACAAAAGAAATATCCACATTATTATTTCATAATAATTTATTAATTCAATATAAAAAACATTCAAATTCATTTGTCATTCAAGTTACTCTTAAAAGGAACAGGCTTGTGGTTTAAAATAACATTCTCAGGCTTGTGGCTCAAAATAACATTTAAGTCTTGTATCTATGAGTACTATTGGTCATTTAATACAACTAATAATATGAATGAATACCTTTCCAAAGTATTACAGTTAATATCTTGCTTTTATCTATGAATGGTGATACAGTAAATAACAGAAAGATCCTCTGGTATCGGGACAAAGAAAGTGCAGAAAATACTAATGAAAGGCAAAGTAAATAAATAGATAAAGCCCTTTCAGTGAAGCACAATTGGTTTCAGTATTAGTAAAGTACTAAAATATGCCGCAACATTTTGTATTAAAGAATTTATTCAGTCTAACGGTGTATATTAATGTCGACAGTATCAGTTAAAGTAAGGAGGGGTATCTAAAAATTGGTCTGAATATACTTAAAAGATAATGAAGTTTTTGAATGTAAACAATATTGTTGTGCTTGAGCTGCTTTCTCAAATGTATTGAATCTGTAATCCATATGTAAATTATTTATTTATTTCATATCAATATCTTTCTTTTACTGCAATTAAGGCTGTAAATAATGAATGTAAAATGAAGCTGCAGCAATTCCACAATAGAGGTAAAACAGTCATCAATCCAAAGTGCTTTACCAGGCATGGTCTTATTTGGAGATAGTACACCTTTGCCTTTCTCTGGTCTTTTAACTGACTTACCCAACCAGTTATAAGGGGACCTATAGTTTAATGTGGTTTATGAACCATGGTGTGACTTAGTATTTTTCATATGATCAACATTGCCAGAGGTAAAAGAAGTAAAAAGTGACAGATAAGTATCCTAAGATTGACCAAGGATCAAAGCAGTAGTCTATAGATTTAGTCTGGCACTTTACATCTAGCCTCCAAACCATGGCTGTCAAAAAACAAGGTTGACATGCACATGGGCTCTACAATTCAAATTTATGCCATTTGGACTGTTTAACACAATAACCATCTTCAAATACATGACAGATATCGTGATACAAAGGCTTAAATGTCTTTCCTACTGGATGGCATCTGTCACCCAAAAAACAAAAGACTTGGTATACTTAGTGAATGACACTGAAGTCTGTTCAACTAACAGCACTGAGAAACTAACAGCAGGTACAGGTTTCTAAATACACAGCAGATTCATAATGCGAGGTATTATCTCATACTTTGCTTGAACTACCAGAGATTCATAAAGGACTGCTGTATGAAGGGATGTTCCTTACAAGAACTACTGCAGGGAAACACTAAAGTTTCCTAAAATGAGGTATTAGGAAGATATTTCCTTGTCTTAAAGAGATAAAAATATTTTCTCTACTTCCAGTCTAGTATGATCGAACAGCTGAGACAGAACTTCATACTGAAGCTAGCAGTTTTGGGATAGGGTAATTAAACGATAAATTCTGGAAGGTGCTGAAAAGGTGGTAGCTTATACCTCCAGAGTCTACTATCAAGAAAGAGTTAACTTGTAGTTGTTGATAGCCTGAACAAGTTCTGGTCATATTTATTTGCAAACCAAGAATGTGATGGGTCAGCATACACCATGCTCACTTACTGGCTTGAAAAATCCTTCTAGCTGACTGATAAGATAGAAACTGAGGCTTCAGGACCATGTCATCACAGTAATACAAACACAGGTGGTTCAGGTGTATCAGTGGCACAAAAAACAAAGAGGAGATGGTTCAATGGTTTAAATTGTTGACTATAAAGTTAAGGGTCTGGGCTTCAATACCCCAATAGTTGATGGATTTTTGTCATGTGTCACGTTTTGCTAATCTAACTTTGAAAAATATCAAGTTCATGTTAAACCGTAGATCCTGAAACTGTAAAAGTCACTTCAAAGCTCAGAGAAAAGCAAGAACATATCACCTTTAATAAAACAATGCTTAGTAAAGTAATACAGTGTTCAAACTAATACTCAGGTCAGGCACAGTTAACCTACTTACAGTATAAACAAATGCAAAATGCTTGCTTACTCTATTCCTTCCCTGTAGTAACTGTGAACACGAGAATGCAGTCTATAGATACTGTAATCCGAAATACCTTCATCAGTTTAACAATATATACTATTGAATATGGGTGTCTTATGTGTACAATCAACCATGCATTTGTCTTACTTTTGCTGTGCTAAACAATGAGTGAACAAAGTAAAAATTGGTGCCTCAAAGTAACCGACATTGATAGACTGCAGATCTAAAATCTACTACACAGCATTAGGTCAAGTGCATTACAAAAGCTATTTGTGCAAATACACAGCATTGTTAACAGTGGCTAGTTGATGTTTTGTTCTTTCTAAAGACTTCAATACAGATGTAATCCTTTATGGACTATTCTCTGATTTGCCACCTGAGAGCCACTGCAATATGGTAGGAGAGTTCTGAACTCTTTTCATATGTTTCTGGCAGTACTTATTTAATTACTAGAGTCAATCAGTTGGCTAGCTCTCAGTCTGGCTGAAGAGTTGGATTTATAACCTTTAATGTGCATTTGCCAGAAACATCTGTGTCAGTGGTATCAGGGAAAAAGGATTAAGCAAAACGAGCATTACTGCATGTGAACATGGTAACTACAGGTAGGAGGAGTTCATGCTAGTTTCAGCAACAAAGGATGTTTTTAAACATTGATCTGGTCACAAATGCAGACAATTATGTCACTGAGGGAAATACGAGGTTTGTATAACTCATCTTCCATATTTCGGTTTCTCTATGAAAACTCCACAGTCTTGACTGGAAAAAGTGTTTTTGCCTAAATACTTCATACACAATAGTGCTGCAGAATTGCTGTTCTGTCTTCATGTATTGTTTGGCTACCTTTCCCACAAGTTGCACATCCACTGCATGACACACAGGTGAGCCCACTTGAAATAGCACACCTGGTTGGCAATGTACCTTAAAGTGATGAAATCCTGCTGTTATACTTTCATGTAATTATGGACCATTGACAATTAATATGAATGCTGCTGCCATCTGCAGTTCATTATTCATTCTCTTCATAATATTCTTGATACCTTTTCCTTCTTGGCCTTCCAACTCTTCTTTTAGTTATTTCAATATGTATATAAATAAAATCCCTGCAAGAGGGAACACATTCATTGTAATTCTGAAAGAGTGCAACTTATTTACTATATGGCATTGTCCATGCTTCATGAATACAGCAATGTGGCAAAAGTGAATAATTTCCATTGAGTATATTCCACTTTTCAAATGTTGGACAGATTTCAGACTTAATGCAATACATTTCAGGCCTTCATTTAAATAAAATGGCAAGGCCTTTTCAAATATCTGCCCTCTCTTTTGATGGTGAAAAACAAATTTTCATAAATACTCAAGGGGACTGTTAATGTGTGATTATTTATTTTGAGATTATGCTCTTTGAGGATTAGCTAGAACTCTCTTTGTTGGCAATGGGAAGGACTCAGACATGGCCATCTGATTTGGCCAATATTTGGCATGTCACTTGTGTTGCTGAGAAAACGAGTCCTGAATTTTATGATGTGCAACTGATTCGAAATTGACAGATAGTGGAAAATTGAGCATTTTTCAATATAATGTATGGGGGTTCACAAATGCACAGTTTCTCTAGAATCCAAGGAAAGCAAATTTTTACAACTCCTGCTCGTGTACCCATATGGTAAACACTGTTCATCAAAAGCATCAGTAAAGCCCCATTTACACCGAAGTGAACACAAGCGAACGAGCAGCAGCGGACGAGCAGCAGCGAACGAGCATTCGCTCTGGTGTAAACGCTATGCGTTTGCTGTTTGGTCATGTTCGGCTCGCATTCGCAGGTTCGTGCTCTGTTGGGTGTCAGTTTCAGGGCGAACCATCAAAGGAAGTTCGCGACCTCTCCGCTTCAGCGCTAGCGTATGCGACAAACTGTGTATGCTCGCCTTGCGGCAGTGTGCTGTTTTCTTTTCAATTCGCTCCAGAGTAAAAGCTTATTCGCAAGTACAAGCCAATGCGTGCACGCACAGGTGAATTCCTGGCGAATGCGCATTCACCTGTGTTCGCTCGTATTCACTTTGGTGTAAACGGGGCTTAATGTAACAGCTGAGGCATTTGGATGGGTGGTAGAAAACCTGTGCTCTTGCCACATGTGCATCCCACTTTTTTGTACTTGTATTTTTCATCATATCGAAAATGGTTGGCTAGGAAGGTTAATCACTTGGGTAAATCAATAAGAAATAGTAACAAGGTAGACAAATTTCTCAAATGAGTCAGAATACTGAGGAATTAACATTTAAATCCTGAACATTTTACAATGATTTTCTCACTCACTCATATCTGTCGTCACATTCCTTCAAACGACCAGGTGGCTTTGTACTTATCTATCATTATTGATTAGCTTGTGTATTAACCTTTCTATTCTTTAGACTTTCAATCAGAGAAAAAAGTGCCAAAAATAAATAAAAAAATAAATAAAATAAAAAAATTGCAGAATGCATTTTTAAATCTGACACAAGCTTTTTCTGCCACCCAAATATCATTATTTTTTCAATTACTTCCTTTCTATCTGTTTCTCTGTCATTTTCCTTCTGAAGAGAACTTTACACAGTTCACTATTATGAAAAATGACTAGCCTGTTGACCGAACATACTGGAACATACGAGCTATTATGCCAGCATTCCATCATTGCTTTCAATGAACAGTGTTTACCTTATTGCATGTTTGGCCACAGTATGCCAAACTGCAAGTGAGCTCGATGCCTGTCTTGGCTTTGCTTGGTCATTGTCAGAAGAACGCAGACCTTCATGACATTTAATTTGGTTTTTATTGTTATAACAACAGCTGCAAATGATTATTGGTTCTTCATGGTTATAATAGTCCCAACAAGGTTTTTACAGCATACATGCCATTTTCAAGTGTTCCTGTTTATATAACATTTGTCATATGTCTCTACATCTATGTATTATTAATGATATATAATGTGGCTAGCCCAAGCACCTACTACATTGGCCACCACCATGGCAAGACCGTAAGGCGGGCCCCAGACTGAGTAGGGGCGGCAATGAGTAGGCTGGCGGCAATGCCAGCACCAACAGGGGGCGCTGCACACAAACACAGGGACCTATTGTGCCTCCGCAAGCCACGTGACAAAGGAAATAGGTCCAACTAGTATCCTTCCACGTCGTCTCAGATAGGACGGCACCGCAGTCAAACAGCAGTCACCGCTGAGCTGTCTCTGGGATTCCTGAAGCACTGGACCATCATCAGTCCTCCACAGTCTTGCCGCCTGGAACCACCAGCGTCCACCATGCTTGCCGAGGCTAAGGAAGTACAATGTTGTCCACTGAAAGCTCCAGTGTCCGAGTGGTGACGGAAACTTTTCTATTTCATAGACAGTGGTTTACCACTAGAAATAGCACTCTGATAGAGATACCATCTCTGATTGTGACATAACTGTGTTTAGTTAATTTGCTCTGGTGAAGTCCACGACTTAGTTTTAGGTTACCTAAGAGACATTGGATTGGTTTTGTCATTTAACTGAAATAAACTCAATCGAAGTTTTTTTTAATTTATTTTTCCTGCAATCCATAGATACAACATTTAGTTTGGTGATGAGGAACTTTTCAAACCTGCTTAAGTGTGCAGCCTTGTGTATAGAGTAGTTGTTGACTGTATCAGTTGCTTCCAATATGACAGAACAAATGGAGGTGCTCAACTGGATGTTAATCTTGATACATCAGACCAACCAACCAACTTCATCGAACAACTGAAGACAATGTCGGGCACACCCCCAGAGCTCTCCCAGCAACTCACCAGGATCGGCACCTTCGTCAAGAATTTCCGGACCCCCCCCCCCCCCTGCCGTTCCAGCAATTCAACAAAAAGTTGGAATCTTGGCCAAATTACATGGCGCAGATGGAACAGTACTTTGTGGCCCAAGGCATATCTGGGGACAGCCAGCAACGGGCATACCTCCTGCCATACGCTGGACTAGACATATACTTCCTCCTACAACAACTGCACCTAGAGGTGGAATGCCACCCTCCCATACGATGAGTTGAAGGTCAGTCTGTCCAATTACTTTGATTGTCAGAGCCAAGTGGCAGCAGCACGTCATCAGTTTTGTAGATTCCACGAGATTGCTGGCCAGTCTTACTGGGACTGGATTGCTCATCTTCAGGAGCTCTCCTAGGCCTATCGGTTTATTTGTCAGAATACTGTCTGTAAACAGTCATACACAACTTCCCTGGTGCATGACATGATCCTCATTCATGCACCGGATGAGCTGCCCTATTAAAACTAAAAGACCCATCTTTGGATGCATTTCTACCAATCATGTGGGCGTTCGAACAGCCCTTGCGTTCCACTGCTTCTTTCCAGGACCCTTCTACGGTGTATGCTACCTCGCCGACGCACTGGTCGCAGCCGGTATTACACTCTTCTGCTCAAGTGGACTCTTCTTTGTCTTGTAGAGATGGTCCCGGTCCCAACGCCCACGCACTTTGCCTTATTGTTTTTACTTTGTTTTGTTCAGAACCCACAACCGCAATGACCTCACCAGCGTGCTAAATGTACCGCTTGTGGTAAAGGAGTCCATAAAGCGGACGTTTGTCAGTCCACAAAGACGTTGGTGGATACTACTCACGTAGCTCTCTCTGCTTCTGGAGAGGATGTCACAGCTGATAATTTCCTGGCTTATCCTGTGATCCACAAGATTTTTCCCTCCTTCTACAAATACTCTATCAATAAATAAGGTGGATCTCCAATTTCAAATCAATACCGGTTCATCTGTGACCATTATTGATTGGACATCATGTGTCAAAGTAGGCTCTCCACCCCTCTGACCCTTCAGCACTCCTCTTTGCAGCTAGAGCAATGACTTCATTCAGATATGCAGACATTCTAGGCAGCCATACAGTACCATTCTATGGCGCTGACAGCCCAGATTCTCGTCATAAACTTTCCCAGGTCCAACAATCTCCTTGGAATGGACCTTTTCAACGCATTGGGCTTGAAAATTCATGATTCTGGTCCATCAATCCAGTGGGTCACAGAAAACTACTATTTAAAGGATTTGTTGTCACATTTTTCAGGCATTTTTGAGCAGCCTGGTACAGGCATTGTAGACCCTCCTTCCTTCAGCCACACCTAAATGTTTCAAGGCAAGTAAAGTCCCCTTTTCCCTCAGAGACACACTTCAATAGGAGCTGCAAAGACTTCAAGATGAGAATATACTTACGCCAGTGCCCCAAAGCCAATGGGCATCACCAATAGTTCTTGTGGAGAAACCTAATGGGACTCTGCACATTTGCGGGGATTTTAAGCATTCAGTTAATACCCAATCGGTCATTGATGCATACCCCATCCCCACAGTTGACGACATTCGCTTCTGGCTAGCTGAAGGCCACATCTTTGTGAAAATAGACCTTAAGATGCCTACCTCCAGATCCCTTTGGCTGCCAACTCCCAGCAAGTCCTAGTGATCAATACGCCATTTGGATTATTTCAATATAATAAGTTGCTATTTGGGATAGCCAGTGCACCTGCCATTTTTCAGTGGTTTCTTGAAGCCCTCACCTGTGACATCCCTGGCACAGACAATTATTTAGACAACATTCTGGTGACAGGCAAGGATGCCCAAGACCTGGATAACAATCTGCATTTCCTATTCACAGTACTCCAGCAAACCCTTTCGGGTGCTGGAACAGGCCCTCCTACAGCCTATGTGTCTGGCTGCATATGATCCTTTTCGACCTCTGATTTTACTCTGCCTGACGCTTCCAATTATGGTTGGGGAGTAGTACTGTCCCCAGAATTTGATGGTGTGGAATTACCCATTGCATTTGTGTCCAAGTCATTGACAAGTGTACAAAGGAACTATAGCCAAATTGAAAAAGAGACATTGGCAATTATTTTTGGCATCAAGCAGTTTCATGAATATGTATATGGCCGGAAGTTCACTTTACTTACTGACCACAAGCCCTTGCTTCCAATCTTTAACAGCTCCGCTTCTACAAAAACTGCCTGTCGCCTTCAGTGCTGGGCCTTATTCCTGTCCAGTTATTCCCATGTCATACAATACCATTCACTTCACGCCATTCTAATGCTGATCTACTCTCTCGTTTACTTGTGGGACAGGATCATGAGTTTGACGAAGATCTGGACATGTGCTTCCACCTAGACAAGGTAGCAGAGGAAGCAGTGGCCAACCTGCTCCTGAATGCCAAGCTCATCAACAAGCACACAGCTGCAGACCTAGTTCTGCAAAAGGTTCTTCACTACACTCTGGTGAGGTGGCCAGCCATCCGACATCAGCTACACCAACCAGAGATTCAGGCCTACTGCTACCACCTGACTGAGCTGTCCTCTCTGCAAGGGGTCCACCTCCTCCTCCTCCTCCTCCTCGGCGAGAATGGACAGAGCAGGGTCCTAATCCCCTCTTCCCTCCAGCTGTTGTTGTTGTTATTGGGGCTTTAGGACGCTCAACATTGTGGTCATCAGCGCCCCTTCCTCCAAGAGGGCCATAGGGGGAGGGGGGGGGGGGGTGATCCTCAACAAGAGACTGGGTCATCAACATGTATACCAATCACGAATGGACAAGGATATTACTAACAGAGTCACCTCAATCCCAACATGTCAAAGTAAGCAAGCAGCCCCCCTTGCAAGTTTTTTCCTTGGTCTGAGACCTCGTCACCATGGTCCCGCCTACACCTGGACTTCACTGGGCCCTTCTGATGACACATCTGGCTGATAATGGTCGATGCAGGGACTGGATTCACATAAATCGCACAAATGTCTAGTACTTCCGCCAGCTACACCATAAAAGCACTCGTCCACATCTTCAAAATAGAAGGGTTGACAGAGAACATTGTCACAGACAATGGACCCCAGTTCTCTTCTGCAAAATTCATAAAATTCTGCTGAGATAACGGCACTGACCTGCTCCACACAGCCTCCTTCTGTCCAGCATCAAATGATTGTGCAGAATGATTTGTTTGCACTTTCAAAACACAATTGTCCACACTATCTCACCAACACCCTCTGGAGGTAGCTCTGCCTTTATTCCTAGAACCTTATTGGTCCACACCACAGGACGGGGCAACCTCAGCAGAGTACCTCCATAGAAGACCCCACTGCTCACTATTGTCTCTTGTGCAACCTTCCCCGGCAGTCTTTCCAAAGCAGCGGGCACTCACTCACTGGTTCACTCAACAGGACTCTGGACTTTTCTTTATTCCAGAGGTCGCCCTCATTGAGCCCCTGGTATTGTATCCCGCCTAGTAGGATGTGCCATGGCCGAAGTCACCTTGCTCACGGGCCCTGTCCGTTACAGGCATATTAACCAGTTGTGGCCACAACACAAGGAATCTCAGCTGCCTCCTCAAGCTTCTCCTTCTCTGTCATCAGATGGTGATGGTCAACTGGCCCAAGGGTTAAAGATGCCCCCTCCACCAGGAAGCACTTGTAGGGCACCCACTGTCGACCAGCCACGGCCGCTCACAGCACCAACTCCTACAGACATGGACCCTGCCACCCCAGAAGCTTCAACAACTGACATAAGTGGGGAGAACCCAAAGGACGTAGAGATGATCTACGCCCTCTGCTCTCTCATGGAGGAGGGGGGGGGGGATAATGTGGCTAGCCTGAGCGCCTACTACATTGGCGACCACCATGGCAAGATCATAAGGCAGGCACCAGATAGAGTAGGGGTCAGCTGGTCCGGTCTTCCAGGTACACAGTCACACATTGATTTCCATGAAACAGCAGCACCATCGCCAACAGGGGTCGCTGCACAAAGGGACCTATTGTGCCTCCGAAAGCCATGTGACAAAGGAAATAGGTCCAACTAGTATCTTAGCATGTCATCTTGGGAGTTTAGAAAATTTTGGAAAGGCTATTGTGCCATGTAGACCCAGTTGCTGCTGGAAAACAGATGATGATGATGATGATGATCTTACATTCAACTTATGTCTAGGTTGAGAGGCATCCAAAATCGTATTAGAATGTAAATTCTGCCCTGCATCGAGATGTTGATATATCTTACATACTTTTTTCATTAGTACAAAATAGTGACTTTTTTATACTTATGTCATTGACAGATGATTCCAATGATGTTTTATGTTTACAGTAAATTATATCTCAGCTAATGAGAGATATTTGGATCTTACATATTGCATATTTTGTAGTTGTGGGATCCAAATGCATTAGTACACAAAACAGCAGCCAAGATTGGTAATTCGTTTTAAGATAACCAGATTCAGCAGGTATTACTGCCATCATCAGATTTGTCTTCATACACTGCTCTCAGTACACTGTAAACTTATTAAATTGGAGTTTACCACCTACGCTTCATTTTTATTAAGTTTCCAATGTTCTGAGAATAGTATGTGAAGACAGATCCGATGATGGCACTGTAACCAACCAAAACTGAAGATCTTAATTTAAATAAATAAATTTAAAAAAAAAAGCAATAGTAATCCTGGCTTTTGTTTTGTGTAATAAGTCTATAGTTCAGATCACCCCATATCATTATGACAAACTTTTACTCAATGCTTTATGTTTAGAATTAACTAACATTTTTTTCTGTCAGAGATGATTTGGGTTTTAGATATTGAAAATTTTACAGCTGACTGATCTAAATGTTGTCCATAAATATACTAATAAACTTCTGAACAACATATTGAAAGATCAGGTTGACCTAAACCATAAAAATTATTTTGAAAACTTCACTGACATAACAGAAAAATCATAAAAACAACAGAGAACATTTAGATTGCACAAATACAAAATGGTCATCTCTGACCATCAGTGATGTAAATTAATTTTAAAAGTAGAGTATTTACATTACAAAATTTACAATATGTACAATCAAAAACATCCCTGATATAATTTACTGTAAAATTAAAACATTGCTCAAATGATCTGTCAGTAACCAAATGAGGTGACATAGTAGTTAGCACACTGTGATAGGTATTTGTTCAGAGCACAACATTTTGCTAGTAAAGGTTACTACTGAAATGTCTGACTTACACTCTTTGGTTTTTTCGTTCATCACTGGGGCAGCAAATACCTGCCTCAAATACCTGTGCTGTGCCAGTGATACACAACAAAACCAAAGAGTCTTTCAGACAGACATTTTAGTAGTAAATTAACCAGCATTTATGTTATGCACTGAACAGATGCCTATCAAGTGGACTCACATTTAGGAGGGACAGCATTTGATAGCCGCCTATTGCCATACAGATTTAGGTTTTCTGTGATTTTCCTAAATCACTCCACTCAATTACCTGGATGGCTCCTTCTCAATCCTTATAAAAACAATCCAAACTTGTACTGTGTCTCTAATTATCATATTCTTGACAGGATGTTAAACTCCAGAGCTACATTTTCCTTTGATCTGTCCATGAAATAACTGTCAAGAAGTATTACAAAAATTACTATTTTCTGCTAAAAAGAAAATAGGTAAGTTAAAGTCCTCACACTTGAGGGAACTTACATTTCAAGCAACAACACAACGTATCAGCATGCTTGATTCTCCAGTTCTGAACCAATTTGGGTGTCGAAATGGTTTACAAGATGCGCGCTGCATAGTGCAATGTAGTAGCCTACCATCAAGCGACCTAGCATTTAGAACATGTCTGCAAGGTAAAATTAGAAAGTTTATATGAATGCAGAAACTTCTAATGTGATAGTTTTAGGTGAAAGGTGTTTTAAAATGGGAGTGCATTGAATTCCGCAAGAGGGGTTCTTTTTTTTTTTTTACAACATAGTGAATGCACTATCGATGTAAGTAATAAATTGCACAGTAACAATTGCCTTATTTGTTGTTTACATTCATTATTTTGAAATGAGTGAATAGACCTTGATCAATCACAGATTTTAACTATGACCCCTTTCCTCCCTCCCCCCTCAATAACAGAAGTGATTGGTGATACTTATGAATGTGTACCAACTTTGCTTTCACTGAAGAGGATGTAGGCTTTAAGCTTGTCTGTGGAAGGCCAGACATGTTTCTCTGCATTCTCTGGGGGTAAAAATTCTAGTTTGTTTGTGCTCATGGTCATATGCCAATATATGAAGACTTCACTATAGTGACTGGAAAACAAGAACTATCAGTGTGTTTCAAATGTGGCAATAGTGAACCCATAAACTGTGAACACAGTTACATTTTGCTCATTGTTAAATAGTCCAAATAGTTATTTCGGGTTCTACTTCTATGCTTATGCCTTGTCTGATTTTGACTGTAGCACTGTGAAGTATGGGCAGTATGGTTACAAATGCCCAGGACAGGACAAAATTAATTTTGTAGTTACTAAACTGGTTGGGAACAGAAAAGTCAATTTCAAAACACTAGGCTTTGTCTTCATGCAAGTAGTCTCTCAAGCTTTAAAATTTCCATATCCAATCATTGAAAATATATAAACAAATAAAATATATGCAAATTTTGCCAAAAATATATGCAAATTTCACTGAAAATGTTAATTTTACAAAAGATATATGCTACAATTTCAGGTCCCTAAATGTAACATTAATTGGAACACTTGACAACGGCACCTATTCTGAAATAAGCTTGTGTGTACTGTTGTAATATCCAGCAAAAACCAATAAATAATTTGCAGCAACTGTTATAACAATTAAAACCAAAATCTCACAAACTGATTTGTCCTGAGACTAATACAGCTGTTTTACAACTTTATCAATGATGATGAAATAAACAGACATGTAAAATATTTGAGAAGAATGCTCCTGCAAATTGTAAGTAAACAAGTTTTCAAAAGTTTCATCTATGTAATAAAATTTAAAATTAAATTGTTATGGATATATTCTAGCATAAATATCATTTTAACAAAGAAAAAGTTATAAACTTATTTACATGTTATCACATACCATTTTTCTGATTCCGTAGAGCAGCAACAAGAGTAGGATCAACTTTGCAACTTAAACCTGCTGCAGATGCCATTTCACTAACAGCCTGAAAAAAACAAATAGTGCATATGAAGCATTGAAGAGTAATGACTGACTTCAATGACATAACAAACAGTAGTTAAGGACACATTAAAACAGTGGTATCACAGGGCTCTATGGAAAGAGTCAACCTTCTAGTTCTAGGCAGACAATATTTTTTCTCAGTTTCCTTATACTTTTTGAAGAATGTAACAGCAGATGGAACTATCAAGGCAGTGTTGCTCACTGGTTTTGGATATTTGACCTTAGTGCATGGTACAATTGCATTCATCACAACATGACACCTTCTTTTCATTAACAAACAAATGGCAAGGCACGATCCCCAATGTAAACATTGAAGACTCTGGTGCATAAGTATGTTAAACATTTTCTGTTAGATGAGGTTCTTATATTTATCTCAAGCTCTTACAGAACACCACCAGTTGGTGCCAAGATTCCTTTCAAGCTCCTGAAACATGGCTAGTATCCATGGATGCTGCTCAACTTCTTGCTTCTGGACAGGAGTCCTTTTGTGGTGTTGGCTACATCAAAGTTTGAGCCCAAAACCCCAGTCTGGGGTCAAGGATTTTGGACGGCACATATAGTGAATTTCAGCCATTTTCCACACTCCAACTTCACCATCACCAGAGCAGGTGACAGCATTTCCCACTGTGTCGGGCAGGTATCACATTCAACGAGAGTGGAACCCAAGTCACTGCCTCCAGAGCATCTTCTCTCCATTTCAACATGGACATGCCTCTCAACAACAACCCTACCTTCCAGCTGGCTCCCACTGCCCAGTTACTAGCACTATTCATCATCAGTCGGGCCATGGACAGGGAGGGGTGGGGTGCCCTAGTCCTCACCACTTTAATCTATTTGCACTAGCAATAGCAGATCAGAAGTTTCTCATACATGTGATTACTGCCCTTAGCATCTCACAGGTGCCACGGATGTCACCAAGGTCACAACACTGCAGAGAGCAACACCTGATAGTTCATCCAGCAAGAAAAGAGGAGTGTAGTATCCCACTAGTTACAGCACAAATAACTACAGCAGTTGTGAATTGGAACAGTGCAGCTGGAATACCCCATTCTGACCTTCATTCAGTACACCCTCACACTTCCGAGCAGCCGTAAGGGTCAGCCTAATCATCAATAACAAGCACCAAAATCTCTGTGCACAAGCTCACTACCACAATGACTCCTGATGGAATACTGGCAACATAAGGGCATGCATAGGCTTACAGGACCTTAATTGTTATTCTCGTATCAACTATATTCAAACTGTTTTCTTATAACTCTTTTTATGGCACTCTGTGGTTGAATACAATGTCTAACATAAAAGCAGCAGCTAGAGATGACATTTATGTGTTACTCAGTTATGCCTTTGTGATTGTATGAATGAGAGTGTAAAAACTGCCATTTCCAGAACTTGTAAGTATCCAAAGGCATCTGAAATTATGGTGTCTACTTTGGTTGCCAACAGACACTGAAGGGAGGATACACACATTGAATATCATGATGAGGCTTACTTCACATATCTTCTGTTAAAATATACTGAATTTGAGCACAAGGGAAGCAGCAACTTGTGGAATCTTGTAACTCAGTCACATGGTAGATATATTGTCACATGACTGTAATTCTGGTAGCTGGCTGGAGAGTACACATATTTCATACCACCAGCTGAAGTCATAGTTCAATCAGAGTCACCAAGCAGTGATACACACAGCAACTAACCACTAACACATTATCCAGTTGTTAAATAATGTACTAGTGGAAGTAAATTATTGACTCATCAATTACTCCCCAGGATGTAATTTTTTCCCCTTGACAGTGATCCACAAACTCTGGAATGGCTGCAGTCAGTGGAACAGTTTTTGGAATTAAATATGCAGCAGTGTTTGCTGAACTGTTGTAGTAGACATGACAGTTTTCTGTTCCTGCTCTGATTCACTACAGCCGCCTATGGGTGAGCTTTCAAGCATCACCATAAGTAATTGTTAACATTACATATTTTCAAAAATAAATGTGTTGTTTAAGGAATACTCTGCCCTAAGCCTAAGACCCAGCCATCGTTTCCATAATCAAGATAACTTACCTCCATGAGCAAAGACTTGTGAGTAATAATGGACAGAAAATGCTAGTGAGTCCAACTATGCACCTACTTTGTCAGTGCATATCATGTGAAGTACGTCATGAGATACTGATGACTTTCAGAACAGTGTTTTTAAACAGTTTATATTCGACCAATATTGACACAGAAATCTAACTAGCAAAATAACCTTTAATTATAACTGCAAAAGACACTGCAGATCTTCACAAAGAACCACTCCACAAAACTGTCAGTGACCAAATTAGAACTTAAGCAGAATTTGAACTACTGTTTCCATTGTTATAGAACCAGTGTATCACTGAATAATGGCAAAAAATGTGAAAACAGGAAATGAAAATTATTTGCTTTTAAGCACAGTATCTTTCAATTCCTCACTCCATTTATTGATAGACAAATTTATATTGCACAATTTCAGGAAAATCACTCATGTGCCACTTTGTATCTCGAGATCTGCATTGCATCTAAACGGAAAGATTTTGGAATATTGCATAATTTAGAAAAAGTTAAAATATGTGGAAATCATCAAAAGGAGGTGCTAATATATCAACTTAACAAATGAGTTAGTCTATTATGAAATATAACCTGGCTGGGCTTGACCACCAGAAAGGTATTATTTGTATGGCCTTTGGAAGTGTATGTGTGTTTTGTTCAAGTGAATCAATTGCAATATATTTCTACAATTTTTTTTTTTTTTTTTTTTCATCATTCATCATTCATCACTAATGGAAATTTATCAATGTCGGAGGTTTGTAAGGTACCTGCGCCTTTATTTTTAACAGATAAGGAATGTACAGATCTCTTAAAATATAAATATATTTTTCCTTGTAGGCAAGCAAAATAAATAAATAAAAATAAGGTGCAATATTGAATTCCATTCCCATGTCTTAAAAAGCTTGCACCTGAGAAATGTCACATGAAGAGTATGACAGCAACATTGAGATATTTTGCAGACCTGCCAAAATCACAGTTCAGGTGTGTAATTTATTCAGTGGAAAATGTTCATCATTGTGCATTGATATAAAATGGGTTACATTGAAAACTAAGAATACTTTTAGAAGATCTTTGTCAAGCTTGGAAATTTTCTCATTTGTGAATGATGAGCAGCAATCAGTTGCAAATATTTATTTGTTATAGCATATCTAGATTTTGGTCACTGTGCGAATTTTCTCAGTGTTTTAAAACTGATGCATAAAAACATATAAAACTTTTCAATCTTTCTCTTAAAGATCACAGTCACACAGATTGCTGCTCATCATTCACAATTACAACACAGTCACTGAGCACAGGGATTCATTATAGAGTCAAACTTGATACAATTTTCTCATTATCTACACAGATCATATTTTTATTCATGCATTCCTTGCCCTTCAATTGTGATGCAACACCTCCATGCAATACATTATCAGTACTTGCCCTACGTTCCTCACAGGATTTTAGTCTATTGAGTGTCATTAGTGTGAGTCCTTAATATCGAGCTCTGGTTATATTTCGTAATAGACTAAATCAGTTGTTAGGTTGATATATTAGCACCTCCTTTTGATGACTTCCACATATTTTAATGTTTCCTAAATCATGCGGTATTCCAAAATCTTTCAGTTTAGATGCAATACAGATCTCAAGATATGGAGTGGCACATCAGTGATTTTCTTGAAATAGTGCCATAAAAATTTGTCTATCAATGAACTGAGTGAGGAATTTAAAGCTATTGTGATTAAAAGCACTAGAAAAATACAATTTTGTTTAAATCCATACAAATCTAACTGTCTAGCCAAAAAAGTTTTTCTTTATATTTATAAATAGTATAATTAAAAGTACTGAAAGACAACCTCAGAAGGAAAAAGCTATCTTTTTCACACACAACACTTATAAGTAGGAAGGGACCACAAAACACACTTCTTCCAAGTATCCGTCACTGTACACTAAATGACAGCTTTCAGGATATAAGTGCAGATGCTGAACTTGTGATCAGCATACAAGGTGCATCTGAAAAGCTTGGTGAATGTTCCCATATTTCACAAACTGTACTGGCAAGGATGAAGTGCCTGTGCATACACATTGAGGGACATGCCAACAAGTGCCCCTTATCATGCAAAGCACTGCAGTGAAGCAGTGGTACACGTTGCGACCCAGCTAACAGTCAGTGTGAGGACTCGTGTCACTGCAACATGGAGCATAAAAGGGATTGATCCATCACAATTTGTAACCGACGGTCATACTACAGGGTGGCCACCAATCCTTCATTTTCAAATTCAAGGTTTTTTCCAGGTTTTCCAGGTTAAAAATAATTATTTTCCAGGTTTTCAAGAAACTTAATTTTGCTCAAGGGGTTAGCAAACAACTATGCCAGAAAAAAACTAGTTACATATTTTTAAAACACATGTCATCCAAGTTGAACCATGTAATGTTGTAATATACACCAAACAGTGGCGAATCCAGGATTTGTGTTGGGGAGGGGGGGGGGGGGGGCAGAGCTCAAAAGAATTGTGACATTGTACCTCAAACTGCTGTAAAAAGAACCAGCTCATATTATGGGGTTTTCCTCATGGTTTTGGGGGATCTGCAGCCACATAGACCCTCCTCCCCCACCCCAGATTTGACATTGAGACAATGTAAAGTACAGAGTGTACATTTTAAGTTAAACCAGAATAACTAGAAAAAACAACGGTTTTCACCATTATGAACGGACGGCAGCTTAGGAAATGATACTAAACATGAACTGTCTCCACCGTTTGGGAGCGGTGTGGGTGTCTAGTGTAAAATTTTAAATGGAAACTCCCATTTTATATTGCAGATTCAGATTCTACAGGCCACATTATGTATAGTTTGGTTGATATTTTTTTTTTTTTTTTTTAATTGGCAACATATTGCACTGTAATGGTAAGAATTATTTGCCATGCTGCTGAAGAAATGTACCACCCAGGAAAGAAAATAAAGGTTAATCATATTGACGATGCTTCAGAATCCAACCAAATGATACTATATGTACATTTCTTCCTGGCTAGTTCAATTAAGTGTTTTTTCGGCAATTTATAACTGGTATTCAGACAAGGGCAATCTGGACTAAGGTATCACTTTGGAAGACTGCCCTGTCAAATGCGGGGAGAGGGAAGGATCATTTTTGGTATCATTTGGTAGCGTTCTGAAGCATCATGAATATGGTTTTCATTTATTTTATTTCCTATTTAGTACTTTTCTTCAGCAGTATTTCTTACTATTACAGCGCCATCTGCCGTAAAAAAAAAATCATCGACCAGACCATACATTATGTGGGCCTTAGAATCCGAATCTGCAATAAAAAATCTGGGTACCCATTTAAAATTTTACACTTGACACTCCCCTCGCTGAGTAAATTAATTATCCTCGTAATTGTTACCGCGATTCCTCATTGGCGCTAGCCGGGCCCGCATGAAAAACAGTTGAGCCATCAACAATACGTACTTCATGACTGTGTTTACTATTTATATATTATCATTAAGCCTCCTATAAAACCGAGCTGAACTGTCCGCCATTTTTCCCCAAGCTGTAGGAATCGCCACGTTCCGGACGAAGCTCACGCGTTACCTCCCGTTTCATTCAACTCGCTCATACTCGCAAACTACTCGCTGTATGAACCTGAAATTTTCATGAATGTGTTCGTGAACGACTACACTACATTTTCATTTTAGTTTCGTTTGCGGTAATAATTTATTAAGAGGATATACTGACAGTTTACGAACATGCACTTACTGACGACGTTACGGAATTTTCGACATGCGAGGAACTTTTGTTCTGTTGAAGTTAGGTAACACATTAAGCAAATGAAATGTTCAAAATACATCAAATTTTCATCGTCTCCAAACAGTAAATATGTGAGAAATGTATATCTTGAGATAATGCCAGTTAAAAATGCAGCATTGGGATTCGCTCGCCTGTCTGGTAATTCCTCGTCTTCAGTATTAAAGCACAGGTTATTACTGCATAAATTCCATACTTGACGATACTGGTACTAACTTCTTAACCCATTAAATTCAATAGTTGAAAACTACAAAAGTGCTGTGTTTCTATGTAATATTCAATTTAAATTTTTCAGATGTATCAAAAGGTCATTGTAAATATCTCAATCCAGAGTGCTTTATTATGTGAGGAAATGACAACAAGTCAGTTCATTAGGTAGTGAAGAGTTTCTTGGTATCTGTCTTTTTCTAGTATTCTCGCATAAAATCCACGTTAGATCTAGTAATTTTCGTTCTATTACTGCTAAGAAATGTAACTCCTATTAGTTTTTGGAAACTGAGTAGTAGGTCTGAAACACGTTGGACAACAAGCAAAGAAATAAACATTTGTGACTGATGAAGGAATACCTGAACACTGATTAATAAATCCCTAACTTTACCCTTTTTCGTTAAAGAAAAAGAAAGAAAGAAAAAAAACTGTCAGAAATGAGTTCGCTACATAAAATAAATTTTATGCAATATGAGTGAAAGGTAAAGATCTCCTGCTAAGTTTAAAATAAATTTCAATACGTCAGGAAAATTTCATCCGCAGCAACATATGGTGTAACATGCACCAAACAAAATAACATAGCACCCCTTATTTTTTACTGAAAACTTTTCCTAACCTAGCGCTGTCTCTTATTTCAAAGCCAATATCTTACTAACCGTGGCTATTCACAAAATTATGCAGATTTCGTCAAAATGCTGACATATAAAGATATAAGTAGCGAAAAAATTAAATATTTCTAACAATTAGTTTTCGCGAAATCATTTGTGAAAGAAGGCAGGACGTGCGCCTCTATGCTGTTAGTGCAGCGCAATTCCAACCATGTTGGGGAAAACATGGCGGACGTTTCAGCCCGAGTATTTAAGAGCTCTAATTACCAATGTTACGTCAGTCACAGCAATCGTCTATAATTATTACTAACGAACATAGACGCCGACTTTTGAAAATCTTGGGGTATGGTCAGTGACGTACCTAAGTATCTCTAAGTATCTCTAAATAAAAAAATACAAAGCAAAGCAAACACTTATACAGGACATACACGCTGTCGATACCATATCACAGTCACCATCGCGATTATAAGTCAAAGTCCTTTTGTATTTCACTATTTACTTATCCATTTTAACGATTTCACACGCAAGACATTAACCCTTTTAACCCCAAATGTTATTGATTTATGAACAAAAATATTTATTTGTTTATATCTACAAATAATGATTGGATTAATGTATATTTGACAGAAGTTTTGATTATTTTTAGGTTTTGGTGAGAAATTTGGGATGACTACAGATGGTATCATTATGCAGGATATGTTTCCTTTACCGTAACTAATAAGATTTTCAAACTGTTGACTACTGATTCAGACATTGGACAATTATTTAGGAATAAAGTTTTTAAATTATTTTGTTTCCTTTTCCTTGATAAAATTATTTGTAAGTATTGTTGCACTTACTCCAACTTAGACATGAAGCAACGATATATATTTCGACAATGCATTGTAGCCTAATGATCTTTGTTTCCTCGAGGTAACGCTAGACAATCTACTCACAATGAATTATTGGAAGCCCTGCAATGTTATTTACAATCTTTGAATAAATGGTTGTGGCTAGAAGGACAGATAAAGATGAGGGTAGGGAAGCGGTTAAGACGTAATTCCATGCACAGGTGACACAGGTCAAAAAGACCAGAATATAAGGTCCGACTACTTCGTTCAATTGTTGACAAATTGTTGAAGCCTGAAAATTCAAATTCAGAAAAAGAATCCATCACTAGCTGTAGCTTTTCGAGAATTATGTAGGGCTGCCAATTAAAACACAAAGACCTTCACAAGTTGTTATGAGGACTGTCTGTTTACAGAATGTTTTAGACAGAAGGGATAGGGCAGTCTTCGCAGCAAGTATGTCGGCTCACTGGTAACGTATGTGGTTGTCAAAAGGTTACTTCAAAAGATACTGGAAATTAAATTCGTGGTGTAAACATTTTCAATATATCGTACTAAACCCACTTCATTTCTAGTTATTTAATACAATTAAAGGTTGCCGCCGTCAGTTTACAATATTGACTTAACAAGCGGAATTCCATTAACATTCGGACTATTTAGACAACGGTCACTTCACTCACATGTGAACGTGGATTTTAATGCCTACGAATTCAATTACCCGTTTAAAATAAACTTTTTTAGAGCGGTGTCTTACAAAAGCCAGCCGGCATCAATGGGATGAGAGAGTAGATTTTAATTACAGTCAAGAAATATAACATAAAGAAACTCCTAGCATACCCACTCAAATTTTGGGGTATGCTTGAGCGACCGAGCATACTCGTAGTCGGCGCCTATGCTAACGAAGCATCACAATACCAACTTTTACGGAGTTTATAGTTAAAATCAACAAAATGCTACCGTGAAGAGATTTTTCAACACGGAATCAGACAAAGATCAGATCTGTGTTGGTGGGGAAGGGGGGGTCAATTACGAAAATTGATAAAATTTAGAACAAATAAATATCGCCTTTCATTCTAGCTGCGATTTCGTAGTCGCGCCTTACGATAACATCCCGTCTCTTCGACGTAACATCGCGAGGAATTGAGTCGCCTGGTTGAACAACATTTCGAGATAAATACAGAAATAGATCCCGGAATACGTAACCTATAATTATAAAATGTTTTAAACCGCCCAGAAGTATATTTGAAAATGTTTTTGTACACAAAAATAAAGTGAAGAATATTATTTAACACGCGGGCACTGGCGATCTGAGCATTTTGCTCATCGTAATTTTAAAACGACTGGCATTTTGTTACTTTTAAATATTAAACTTTGAGGTTTTATCTTACTAAAACTACAGGAATTACTTATTTACACTTATTAAGTACATTTCTAACTGGTCGTGTAATCTAATCTGAGCGAAAGGCTATACACGCGAACGATCATTTAACTCTTAAAGCCGCGAAATCTCATGTGTTAAAAATCCCGGTTTCCGGCTGAAATCCAAGGCCTTTTCCCGGTTTACCCCGTTTTTTTCAAATTCAAGGCTTTTTCCCGGTTTTCCCGGTTTCAAGGTTCGGTGGCCACCCTGTACTATCAATGTGAATGCGTACGTGGGAGTTTTTGAAATGGCTGCTGCAACACATCTGGCGGGTTGAGCCAGAACTGTATGGAATGGAAAGTGGAATTTCCTGCAGGACAATGCCCATCGACAAACTGCGATCTGCATCCTCAACTTTCTCACTATAAACAAGGTCACTGTGATTCCACACCCTGCTTATTCTCCAGATTTGGTTCTGGAAGACTTATTTTTGTTTCCCCACCTAAAAGGCTTACACTTTGTGACGTTTGCAGAGATCCAACAACTTGTGACCACAGTGCTTCGAGCGATTTCACAAGAAGCATTTGCTGACAGTTTCAAAGAGCTGTACAACCAATATCAAAAGTGTATTGTAGCCAATGGTGATTACTTTGAAGACCAGTAAAGGTATTTTGTTTGTAACTCTTGTTTCCTATATTTCCTGAGAACATTTACCAAACTTTTCAGAGACACCTTGTATAACAGCTCAGTCCACATCACAAGTAATCATTCCCACAATATGCTGGCTGACAAGTTGCCACAACAGGTTTGATATGGACTGAAATGTACTTCATTCATCATCATTCTTATTGAAGTTGGAAACTTGTGCAGTCCTCTTGAACCAGCTGCACACCAACCAATGCAACACCACCAGAATGACATTTAGCAGGTGCCGATACTAGGCCAATTACGAGAAGACGCACGACCATACCCGTAGCCAGTGCAGAGACCAATGCCCACTATAGCACTGATATAACCAACTGCAGAGTGCTGGTCACCAGTTAATCGGCCATAGTATTCAAGAGCAACAGCAAAAAGAATTAGTATTGCTTGTTATGTTAGTCTTATTACTGTGTAATAGAAGTCTTCCTTCAGTTCCACTTCAAGTCGGAAGCAGTTAAGTATTTGGTTTGTATTTCCAAAGAAACCTGTACTAGTAATGAAAATGTATGTTCTAGCTTTGCTCCTGTGCCCACATTATAATTTGTGTGACAGTTGCTGTTACATCCCCCAGTAGCTGACATATCATATGGTGACAAGACTACACATCAGAAGTTTTTCTGTTTCAAATTCTCACTGTTTCCCCATCACCTCTTCTCTGCTCATCGTAAATATCTACTTGTGAGTGATTTACAGTGGCAGGAAGTGTTCATGAGACTATAAGGTCTTCTATCACTATTACATGATGGAAGCTTGCAAAGTTTTTACTATAGTTGAAATCATTTATCCACATCATCTTCAGAATCTAAAACAAGATGTACTACCTGAAATTTTTATATTTTTACAATTGTACATAACTGAAATGGTTTACCTTGTAGTTGCATCCACAACCCATCTCGTCTATGTTTGCATACGTACTGTGTCTTATGTGTGCATTAAAAATTGTTATATATTGGTTTCAGGTAGAGGGAGGGAGATGTGGGGTGGGGGAAAGGGACAGGTAGGGAAAGGAAGAAAAGGAAGGTGGAAATAGCAGGGAAGGGGGAAGTGCTGCGACTGTGACTGGAAGAGAGGAAAGAAGCTGGGTGTTGGAGGGAGAGGGAGGGGGATGGGATTTAATCTTTTAAGTGGTTGTGATGCTTATATCTGTCATGCACTTGCTTGCTCTCCTTGCTAACCATGTGTGCAGCAGTTGATACTACCACGATAGTGAATCTTGGTTATATACGTTTCGATGTTTTATCCCAATAAACATGCTCAAGCTGAACTACAGTGCCTCATGTTACGAGATGCTACTTTTGTTTACCTTTGGTGGGTTTTAGCGGTATTACACTGACAGTGTGTGTACAAACCTGTTGGAAAATGTGCAAGTGTGTGTTGTTGACTACCAAAGTAGAAAGGTTACCTATGAATGCTGACAGTGAGGATTAATTTAATTTAATTTAATTTCATCTTCTGATGAGGATTTCTGCCCTAGAACAACCTAGGCCAATAAAATCATTCTTTATGTTCCACATGCTCGCTTTCCATAACGAGACTGATGACAAAGAACAAGTTTACCACAGAGCGGTCATCGCCATTGAAAAGAAAAGAGCAAGTCTTCACACTTCTTAAGTGACAGAGAAAGGAGATGGGTCCTGTGATATATATTTTAGACTCTTCAAATTACAGTGAAAATGTCGCTCTTGCAGATAATTTTAGTGCTTTGGATATTTTCCAGAATTTTTTATGACTGATTTAGTTTCACTTATTGTAGAAGAGACTAACAGGTAACATAAATACACTGTGAAGACTATTACAATTAATAGGAATAGCTGACTCAATGCCTGTAGAGAGACGTGGGTGGATTAAATGTATTGTTTTCTGGTGGTAACCCTGCTTATGCCATGTGTTGACCAGCTGAACATTGTAGAATATGGGTCAAAAGATCCTCTTCAAGAAACTCGAAGTTTTAAAACAATTAATGTCTTGTGATAGATATGTGTTAGTGCCCTGTATGCTAAATTTTTGTTATAACATCATTCCTTATCAGAGTGACAGGCTGTTGCAAGATAAGATGTGTAGTAGCATATGTGAAAGTAAAGTTCAGATCTGCTCTCATACTAATTTAAAACAAAAGCATTCTCCTCTTCAAAGGGTGCCCCTCTTTCAAACAGTACATTCCATCAAAAAGAAGCCAATATGGAATAAAAACATTTGCTCTGACTGTGGATTTTTTTCCAGAATTTTTTAATTGATAATGGTGCTGATTCAAATAGAAATTAGATAAGATTCATTTGGAAAATTAGGCAATATAGTGGCAACACTTCTGAAACTTTTTCTGGGAATGGGTCATACACTACTTGTTGACAACTGGTACAAAAGTCAAGATGTGTTCTAGTATTTGCATGAAGGAGGAACTAATGCATTAGGCACAGCTCACAAGAATAAAAAGGGGGGGGGGGGGTGAATACCAAAGGTAGAAAGAAAATTGCAGAAAGAAGAAGTGGAAGTAAGGTTGATGGACACACTACTGGCAATGAAATGGCATGACAGAAGAGATGTGTGTGTTGACTACATGTCAAACAGCTGAAATAGCATCAACAGAAGAAAGGAGGTGCTAAAGCAATGTTTAAGAAACTGAAACGAAGGTGCATATTGGATTACAAACAACTTATGGGAGCAGTGGACAACTGTGATAGATGCTAAGTGCAACTGAATGTGTTAAAAAAAACACAAAATTGAGCAAAAAATTCTTTTTTCACATTACAGACTCCTGTGTAGTAAATTCCCATTTCATGTGCAAAGTCCACACAGGTAACAATGAGTTAATGTTCGAATTTCATCTGACTCTTATTCGAGAAATTTTTGATAGTATCACCATGAAGCAACAAAATCTACAGGCCACCATTCAGAAGAGGAAGACTCATTGTGACTACAAAGAAGACTCTTTCCATGCATAGTGGAATCATCTTGCAAAGGAAGCCATTTGGTAAGAAGATGTGTGGTTTGCAGCAAGAGAAACAAAAGGAAGGAATCATCGTATTGTTGCAAACAATGTGATGTTTGACTGTGTGTTGTTCCATGTTTAAAAATGTAAGGAATTTTTCCAATTGTATTGCTACCTTTTTATTTATGGTAAAATTTTGTTTCTGTCATTAAATACATTAACATAGTAGAGCTTTTCATGCTTTCCTCCAACTTGGAAGAGATAGATGGAAATTTGAAGTTTCATTGCTGCTTTCAACGTATCACTGTTCTGTCGCATACTGCATCATTAAGAATGTTACAGCTTTTTTCCTTTGTAAACCACATGTAATTTACATCTCTCTAAAAACACACCTTCACAAAACTTTTGTACATTGATTTCAAAACAGCAAATAATAAATATAAAATGCAAAACAAATTTGTTGATACCATAGAATGAAATTTCTCCACTGACCAATGTCTCATCTTGCAGCACTTACAATGCTCCTATCAATGGCAACAGCAATGTCAATGTAGCACTACACGAGTGGCAAGTACTGCATGGCAGAAATGGCAAGAACAGGCAGGAATGGTGCAACACTCGCAGCAGCGCACACAGCCGGTGTGTTTTACACCTTCAATGTTTTAAAACATAACACACTTTATAATTATCTATTTCTATCACATTATTTATGGTTTCTACAGTATGACCCAATTATTGGTTTGGACTTCAAATTTAGTTAAGACCATGTTTTCTTAAATCTCATACCCCTGCCCCCCAACACCCTGCTTCCTTCCTCTCTTCCAATCACTACTGCAGCAGTTCCTCCTACCTCGCTACTCCCACCTCCCTCTTCTTCCTTCACCAACCTATACATTCTCCGTATCCCCCTCCCTCCCCCCTACATTCCCCAACACTACTGAAACCAATAAATAAAAATTTTGAATGTTTCCATAAAACACAGAACTTGTCATCACAGATGAGACAGACTGAGGAAGCAACTACAAGGTAAAACTCTTCAGTTATGTAAACTACGTTAAACATAAATGTCATTCAATTTGTAATCAAATTATTGTAAAAAATGTCTGGTAGTACTGTGGTGTCGCACAAGTCTGAAGAGTGCACCATGTTCTTTCGCCGTGCGCCGCCATGCAAGTACGGCGTGGCGTTCTTAAGACACGAGCGCCCTCTGCTGCTATCCAGCTCGCAGCCACCACTGAACTCGATCGGCCACTTGGCATTAAGACAGGCACTAGAACAGACCCTCATCAGTAGGAAGTTTCCTACCTAGTTTAGTCTGCAGACATGAAACTTGTAAAAGTTAAGTATTATACTATTTCTACGAAATATATATCTTGTTATAATCTAACTTAGTGTTTCTAGTTTCTGCTGTCCCATTGGCTGGTCACCTCAGACTCCGTGCCCGCACAAGCGTGCATCGTATTTCCCTGTGTAGGTCTCTCTCCACTCAGCCACCGAGACCTAGGACAACTGGTTGCGATGAGACACAAAAAGTACATGTTTAGTTTTTATCTTATTTTAGATTATGAACACAATCCAGAAGGATTGGAACATGTCAATGTAAAAAAACATTCAAAACTGTTGGCTGACAATAAGATAAATTATTTTACAGGGAGTCAGAACACACTATCCCGACACTGTTAAATTTAGTGACTTGGTTTCCTTGTATTTCAGAAACCACTGTAGCCATTGACCCGAAACGTTTACAGGACATTAAACTGTACATTCTGAGTTGATGGAACTACAATAATTGCACTTCAGCCACTGCTATCAGGAATACAATTTTTTAATTACACAGTTAAAATTTTGTGTTCTTTTTTGTACATTATAGTAAAAACATTTTTAATTATAGATAACATTATGTTCTTCTTTTAGTTCAGTAGACTCAGATATGTATGTTATTACTCCTTGAAAATTTGGTTTATGAGATTTAGGGAAAAATGCAACAGACAATGTAAATTTTCAGGAATGGCTTTTAAAGTTTCAAAAGACTGTAACTCAATACATTTTTTTATTTGTAGTCACTCAGAAGCACCCTGTTCCATACTGTTATATCATCCTCTCAATCTTCTTTTCCAAGTTTTTCTTTTTTCTTTTTTTCTTCTTTCTGGTCTCTTTAGTGGCCAACTGTGCTGCATACTCTGCTTTATCAATGCGAACCTTTTCAATCTGTTGAAGTTCTCTGATGCAGTTTGCTTATGATTAATTCCCATATGCTGTAGCACTTTCTTCCTACCCATGTTGTCAACATTAAAAGCAATAGCAGCATCACTGAAACCCCACCTTAGTGTCTTCATTTCAACAAAAACATTTTTTGGTAAGCGGGTCAACATAAGATTATTGAATGACAAGTTGGGATTTTGAGTCTGACCATGCAGACACTTCTTCAGTAATTCAAGATTTGCCAGGTCTCTGTAAAAAGGTTTTTGATGTCCATGCTGCTACTGGGATTGAATTTAATGGCTGTACGAACTGTTTGAGTACTGGGCATTGTAGTAATTGCACCATGAATTAAGTCCAGGATGGCAAAGTTTGTGTACTGGTTTTTCATCAGTTGACAGTCTGTGGAAGAAGGTAGCCAATACTGCCCGTTTCATTTTCAACAAAACCTCAGTATTATTTTTAATGGCCATCCCATAATACTGCTGTAGTTCAGCAATCATTTTGTCTGTCAGCCTGCTTCTTATGGTTTTACGATCAGAAAGTTTCTTGTCTCTCAGACTCTGTTTCAACTTCCTCAACCTGGTGCCCATTGTCTGCTGGACATAACCAACACATGCCAGTTTTGTTTTGAGGAAACTGTGTATCACAACGTTTTCTACATCTACATACATACTCCGCAATCCACCATAAGGCTACTAGGCATTTTCTTTCCTATTCCACTCCCAAATTGAACGAGGAAAGAAAGAATGCCTATATGCCTTCGTACGAGCCCTAATTTCTCTTATCTTGTCTTTGTGATCTTTACGCGAAATGTATGTAGGCGGCAGCAAGATCGTACTACACTCAGCTTCAAATTCCGGCCCTCTAAATTTACTTAACAGAAATTCACGAAAAGAACGTCGTCTTTCTTCCAGCGATCCCCAATTGAGTTGCTTGAGCATTTCCGTGACACTCGCGCATTGGTCGAACCTACCGGTAACAAATCTAGCTGCTCGCCTCTGAACCGCCTCTATGTCTTCCTTCAAACCGATCTGCTGCGGGTCCCAAATACTTGAGCAATACTCAAGACGTGGTCGTACAAGCGTTTTATACGCGGTCTCCTTTACAGGTGAAGTACATCTTCCCAAAATTCTCCCAATAAACCGAAGTCGGCTGTCTGCCTTACTCACAACTGACCTTACATGCTCATTCCATTTCATATCGCTCTGCAATGTTACGCCTAGATATTTGAACGACGCGACAGCATCAAGAAGCTCACTACTAATGCTGTATTCGAACATTATAGGATTGTTTTTTCTACTCATGCGCATCACCTTACATTTTTCTACATTGAGAGCTAGCTGCCATTCTTCGCACCAACTAGAAATTTTGTCTAAGTCATCCTGTATGCTATTACAGTCAGTTACAGACGACACCCTCCCATACACCACAGCATCATCAGCAAACAGCCGCAAATTACAACTTACTCTGTCCATCTGATCATTTATATAGATAGAAAATAATAGCGGTCCTATCACACTCCCCTGGGGCACGCCTGACGATACACTCGTCTCTGATGAACACTCGCCGTCGAGAACAACGTACTGTGTTCTATTACTTAGGAAGTCTTCCAGCCAGTCACAAATCTGTGAACCTATTCCATAAGCTCGTATCTTCGTTAGCAGTCTGCAGTGTGGCACCGCGTCAAACGCCTTTTTGAAGTCGAGAAAAACACAATCCGCCTGTTGCTCTTCGTCCATGGCTCGCAAGATGTCATGTGAGAAAAGGGCAAGCTGAGTTTCACATGAACGATGTTTCCTAAACCCGTGCTGATTCATGGAAAGAAGCTTTTCCGTTTCAAGGAAATTTACTATATTCGAAGAACTAATGGGTGTTTTCTAGATACTGATGAGTTTGCCTGTGTTTAATTGTCTGTAACTTCACACACTACATATGGAACACAATGCTTCCCTCTATCCAAAAATCTATTAGCATGAAACCCATGTGTATTAAAAACACTTCTATCTCCCCTTAAATATTAGTACACTTGCTGATACTCATAGATCAATTATGTCGACTATAGTAAAAACTTTGCTTTCTTCCTTCGTGTAATAGAAATAGAAGACTTTAGTCTCACAAACACGTCATGCCACTGTAAAGTACTTACAAGAATATGTTTACAATGAGAGAATTGGTGTACGGGGAAAAAGTGATAAGTTCATACAGAAAAAGTTCCCAACTGCAATAAGAATGATGATGGGTGAAAGTATATTTCATTCCATATCAAACCTGTCGTGGCAACTCGCAGCCAACAAATATACTAGATACACACCACCTGACATTGTATTTAATATTGACATTGTGTTTATAAAAAATATAAAAGGGTGCAAAATGTCTTCTATGACATTTGTTGGACCATGAGACAGTCTAACATGATATAAAGAAAGCAATTGTTACTTTGTGCCGTTAAATTTTTTCTTATCTTTATATACCTGAACTGGGTCAATCCATATGAAGTGGTACAGGGATGGTTGCTTGACCATTTTTAAATATTTTAATTTTTTTATATGTGATTGCCCTATATTTGAGAAGTTCAAAACCGTTTTTTAATGTCATTTATCTTGCACATTTACTGAATGGCGGCCATTTTTATCTGTCGGCACGCGGCGATTTTTCAGTCTGGAGACATTAGCGAAAATTTGAATATCTCTGCATTGGGTTAAGTTACGACATTGAAATTGACATGATTATTTTTAGAAAAGTGTCCTCTACAACATTGTCTATTACACAAAATACCCTAAATTCAAAAATAACCAGTCAAAATGACCTCCAAAATTTGGTATCCAAATTTTCAAAAATCCACTTTTTAGGCCCAAAAATAACAAACAAGGAGTGACTTATGAGAGTCTATTTTTTCCTGTAGTTAGATATCATACACTACTAGTCTCATATAGAACAAGAGCCCTTAAAAATGTTTCCTCAGTTTTTTATGAATTTTTGAAATTTGAAAATTTTCATTTTTTGTAAAGTTTGAGGCTAGTTATCTTAGATGGGACTGAATATAAAAATATGATTTTTGCACAGTTTGTACACTGAATTATATACAAAAAATGGAAACATCACTGAAATTAACATTTATGGTATTTTGACATACGGTATTTAAAATAAATATTCTCAATTAACGTCCTTCGAGATGCGACTGTTCCTGAACCTGGATTTGAAAACTGTATAGCAAGAAAAGGAACAAAGCATTTCCACAAATTTATTGCCATTACAGAAAACTTAGTTCAATGCTATGTAACATGAGAAACGGAAATTTATGAGGATCATTCTGTCAGTAAAATTACATCTCTCTCTTTAACGTTGAATGACATAGTAGCATGTGTGTATGATGGACAGTGGTGGCTTTCCGAGGTTGAAACAATAAGTTTGGAAAACAATAACGTTTTTGTGCATTTTTAATACCCTGCTGGCCCAAGAACATCATTCAAGAAAAAAAGTTTGGATACCAATGAAAAATGTTTTAAGGAAACTTTCAGTGCTCGAACTTACCACAGAAACCGGGAGGTCTTATTCTATATCACAGAAGCTGTCAGAAGAAATAAGTGTTCTTAACATTCACCACCAGGTTCTGGAATAGTCTCATATCAAAGGATGTTAATTGAGAATATTTATTTTAAAATTTCATATTTCAAAATACTATAAATGTTAATTTCAGTGATGTTTCCACTTTTTGTATATAATTCAGTACCTTGCTTCAATAATAATTGATTATATTCCACCAATGTCACACATGAATAGGTAACAGCCATAAGAGCAGTTGTATAGTAATGAGAATTATTTCCTCATTTTCAAAACTTCATATCTTTGTTCACACTCAAATATCAATGTTGAAATTTTTACAGCATGTTGCTATCATATAGGTTTACAAACCGTGCAAAAATCATATTTTTGTATTCAGTCCCATCTAAGATAACTAGCCTCAAACTTTACAAAAAATGAAAATTTTCAAATTTCAAAAATTCATAAAAAATTAAGGAAACATTTGTAAGGGTTCTTGTTCTATATGAGACTAGTAGTGTATGATATCTAACTACAGGAAAAAATAGACTCTCATAAGTCACTCCTTGTTTGTTATTTTTGGGCCTAAAAAGTGGATTTTTGAAAATTTGGATACCAAATTTTGGAGGTTATTTTGACTGGTTATTTTTGAATTTAGGGTATTTTGTGTAATAGACAATGTTGTAGAGGACACTTTTCTAAAAACAATCATGTCAATTGCAATTTTGTTACTTAACCCAGTGCAGAGATATTCAAATTTTCGCTAATGTCTTCAGACTGAAAAATCGCTGCACGCCGACAAATAAAAATGGCTGCCATTCAGTAAAGGTGCAAGATAAATGACTTTAAAAAACGGTTTTGAACTTCTCAAATATAGGGCAATCACATATAAAAAAATTAAAATATTTAAAAATGGTCAAGCAACCAACTTAATTTTTATTGTACCACTTCATTTGGATTGACCCAACTGTCATATGGATCGCAACCCATAGAAATAACATAAAAATTTTAATAAACGGTGGACATTTCAGTTTAAGTAACTACATAAATAGAAGAAAAAAACTGATAAATTTGTTTTACCCAAAACACATGACCTTACCTGAACAACCGCGACACTAACCATTGAGTCCCCACTAGGTAGATGATTATAAAAATCAAGTATTGAGCTCAAAAGAAATGGTATTCTTTCTTCTAGAACATCTACTAAGGCTGACTGTGCTAACTGGCGAAAACTCAAAATCACTCCCACAATTGTCATTCTTTGCAGCACATTGTCAACATCTAGAAGAAAAGAAGACACATCTTTGTTTTAAATCTTGTTGCTTGCATAAGTAGCCTACAATAAAACTAATAATCATTGTAAAAATTTGTTTCCATTATTAAATAGTAAAGATTTTCTTCAAAAAAGTTTCATTCATTACTTTATTTATCAAAGAGATAGATTGGCTGGCCAGTACTGACCTTTGTGCTGTACCGCCGATAGTGACACAAACGAAGAAAAAATAATAATAATAAAATAAAAAGGACAAGCTTTCAGAACATAGTTCCTTCTTCAGGTAGGAGAGAAGGGAAGAAAAAAGGGGTGGGAACGGAAGGGGAAAGTAATTCGTGACCTAGGTCATGAGGATGGTGTTTGAGGAGTGTGGAAGTCAGAGATACTGTACATTAGTACTGAGCCATGCAAACACACACACACACACACACACACACACACACACACACACACACACAAATCTATGCTAACCTCTACCCCTCCTCCATCCTCAACTTGAGGAGGGAGAGAGGTTAGCATAGATTTAGGCCAAGAGGGTGGCGGGTCAGAGATGATATGTTGGAGGGCAAGTTCCCATCTCCGTAGTTCTGAGGGATTGGTGTTAGGTGGCCATATCCAAATGGCATGTGTGGCGTAACATGTGCCAAGGTCCCTGGACTCATGATAGAGGGCATACTCTGCTACAGGATATTGGGTGCCACCAGGAGAACAGTCTGTCTGTGACCATTCATCCGCTCAGCCACTTTGTTGGTGGTCATACCAACATAAAAGTCCACACAGTGGACACATATCAGTTTATATATGATGTGTGTTGTCTCTCATGTGGCCCTGCCGTGAATAGAATGGGTTTTCCTGTGGTGGGGCTGGAGTATATTGTTGTAGGAGGATATTAAACAATCCCTTCCCTATAGCCTAGGAATCCGTGGGAAATATATCTGCTCCAGCAACGAATCCCTCATCACCTACAGGAACCATCTATCCAATGCTTTCCTCTCCCGCAACTACCCTACAGACATCCTCCGCAAGCAGATCTTCTGAGCAGTCCATTCCTCCCCTTCCAGCAACAATGTTCATAACCCCAGACCACCCAGAAGCAGCCCCTTAGTCACACAGTACCATCCCGGCCTGGAATGCCTCAACAAATTGCTCCATCAGGACTATGACTTTCTCAAGTCATGCCTGAGATGAGATCATCACTCCAAAGTGTTCTTCCTACACTACCCAGAGTAGCATTCCGCCGTCCTCCCAACCTCCGCAACATCTGCGTCCAACTTACAACATCCCACAACCATCCTCCCTACGTAATGGTTCCTACCCCTGTAAATGGTCCCACTGCAAAACCTGCTCAATACATCCTCCAACAAAAACATACTCCAGCCCCACCACAGGAAAAACCTACCCTATTCAAGGCAGGGCCACAAGAGTGACAACACACATCATATATCAACTGACATGTGTCCACTGTGTGGATTTATATGTTGGTATGACCACCAACAAATTGGCTGAGCAGATGAATGGTCACAGGCGGACTGTTCACCCGGAGGACACCCAATATCCTCTGGAAGAGCATGCCCTGCAGCATGAATCCAGGGACTTCACACGTTACACCACACATACCATTTTGATACTACCACCTAACACCAATCCCTCAGAGCTACAGAGATGGGAACTTGCCCTCCAACATATCCTCTCCTCCTGACACCATCCAGGCTTAAAATCTAAGCTAACCGCTCCCACTCCTCCATCCTCAACTCACCTATCCATTACTTATTTCTCACCCCCCCCCCCTTTCATTACCTCCCTCCCTCTCTCTTTAAATATATATAAATAAAGATTGTTTGACTTACCCAGAGCACAGGCTCGCCCATACAAAAAATATATAAATGAAAACACACACAAACAAACATTCAAGCTTTCGCAACCTAGTTGCTTCTTCAGGCAGAGTAGGGAAGGAGAGGGAAAAGGAAAGGATGAGGGTTTTAAGAGAGTGGATAAGGAGTCATTCCAATCCCAGGAGAGGAAAGACTTACCTTGGGGGGGAAAAAAGAAAGGTAAACAAATACACACACAACCACACCTAGACAGACAATCATCCTTTCCTTTTCCCTCTCCTTCCCTATTCTTTCACAAATGTCTGTCTAGGTGTGTTTGCGTTTCGATATGTCTGAGTGTGTGTGTATTTGTTTACCTTCCTCTTTGTCCCCTAAGGTAAGTCCTTCCACTCCTGGGATTGGAATGACTCCTTTTCCACTTCCTTAAAACCCATATCCTTCCCTTTTCCTCCCCTTTTTCCCTCTTTTTCCTGAAGAAGCTGCCAGTGGTGGCGACAGCTTGTATGTGTGTTTGTGTGTGATTTTATTTGTTTTTTATTTGTTTCTCTCGACGAGCCGGTCCTTTTGGTAAGCCATCTCTTTTCTATTTTTATTTATATATATATATATATATATATAATTGTGTGTGTGTGTGTGGTTTTTTTTTTATCTTTCCATCATTCCCTGTTAATCAAAAACGTTTTAGCCCCCCCCCCCGCCCCCCCTTCCTCCACAGCTCAGCATCAATCGGTTCACTCAGCTTTACGTCTCTTTACTGCTTCATCTTTCCTCTTTGGTTATATATATCCTCTCTGGCATGGCTCAGTACTAATATAAAGTATCTCTGACTTCCACACTCCTCAAACACCATCTCATGACCAAGGTGTGAATCATCTTCCCCTTCCGTTCCCATCCCTTTTTTCTTCCCTTCTCTCCTACCTCAAGAAAGAACTGTGTTCCGAAAGCTTGTCCTTCTTATTTTTTTATTTTATTGTGTTTTTCCTTTATTTGTGTCACTATTGGCAGTACAGCACAAAGGTAAGTACTGGCCAGCCAATCTCTCTCTTTGATAAATAATTTATCATCTCCGAGGAGAATTTCTATCTATCGATCATTCATTACTTTACAATAAAAATGCCAAACAGGAAATTTACTCCCAGATATGTTTATTTCTGCCAAAATTTAAGATTTAAATGCAATTAAATTGGTAGTACGTAATAAGATAGAAAAGAATTTTACACATTTTCTATGACACTATCAAATCAATAACAGAATTTTAGAGTAATAATTGTAAGAAAGTACACACAAAAGTTGCTAAAGTACCAAACAGATATGAACTTATACCATGCACTGTTCACATTCCGTGCTGGATCAAATGGGGAGAGGGGAAGACAAATAAGGGATGTCTGCTCCGGCCAGCACTCACAGAGGGAGGACATGATGTGCTCTTACCGAGTGGGGGGGGGGGGGGCGGACACCGAGGGAGAGGGCAGCACCAGAAGTTAGTTGTCACTACTGCTATTGCTGTTGGCATAAGGTGCACTGCTCAGTAGATGTCTGAGACTGGATCCAAAGGACATATCCCAGTGTCTTCCCTTGATGAAACTTACATGGGCATCAACCTAAGCCCCTGGCTTGGACTGGATCATCTGGCACGAAAAACAATGACAGTGGAGCTGCTGCCTGACACCCATCTGGCAGCCGGATGGTATAAGAGTTCAGCTGGCCATGTAGGAACAACAGGGCTCTTATTCACTCTCAGAAATGTTCTGAGAGAGGTTAGTGTCAGAGAGTCACAAGGTGCAAACCATAACCTATCTATGAGCTGTGCAAAAGCATCCTCACATAATGTAGAGAGAGGAAAAAAATTTGCAGTAACTAATGCAATATGTGAGCAATAGAAGATACACCTGGAACGAACTTGTAGTAGTATGCTATTCTCAAGGAATGCTTGTAGTTCATCCAAATTAGACAGCTATGATAGTGTAATAATAACAGAAACACATTGTCTAATACTCTGACTAGAAATTTTAAGATTGCATTCAATCTCCACAGCATGTAAGGTCTCCATTGACTATCAAGTTAAAACAATCTCATCAAGTTAATTTATATAACAAAAAAGTTTTGTTGTAAGCTGTTCTTGATAGCATGGGAAAATTCAATGTGCACTAGCTACACCAAAAATTGAATGTAAACACTGGTAAAGACCAAATGTCATGTTTGTAACAAGAATACTGTACTATGCACTTTCCAATGGAACTTCAACAAAGTGTCTGCTAAATCAGTTTTTGAGATGAAATTGTTGCCCAGCTAGCTTATCAAGCAATTCAACTAGTCAATGCCGTGGGTATGTGTCAGTAACAGATTGAGCATTTACACTGGTTTTAAAGTTTCCACAAAATGGGATATGACCTGATTGTTTCCTCACTATCATAAGAGATGTAACCCATTTGCTAGAAGTCACACATTTGATCACATTGAGTGATGAGAATGGATTAATTCATCTCTGAACTGATAAAACAAGAAACTCAAATGAAGTGTACACACAAAAAACAGGGCTCACTGATAGCTTAAGCATGATGTGTGGTGTAAAATTATTTGTGTAACAAGGGCCTGTAGATAACTCATCTGAGGATTCTGAGCACAACAAATCTACATGATGATAAGGAACCTAATCTGAGACCAATAGCATAGTGCCGTAAATAGAAAACCCAAAAGCAGTGAAAGCTCATAAAATGAACAAATTTTCAGAAGTGTACTAGCTTCATGAAGCAGAAAAGTCATAGGGGAAACTACATATTTGTAGTAAAACAACCAACACAGGAATTTAGTGTTTACTGTAGCTTACCCTACAATGTTTTACTCAAGGCAGTGGCAGGGAGCCCACTGAATGTGCAGACTGGCCAAGCAGTCTAGGGTGTCACATTATGGATCACTTGAATCGGAGGTTCAAGTCCTACTTCAGTCTGCTGCTATAGCAGTCCTTCAAATACTGTACTTTTTTTTAACATCTTTACCTATAATTTTTTATTCAGTTATTCCATTCTGTAGTTGTTGAGAATAATAAACAGAAATGTGTGTGGTATATTTCAATCCTTATAGTGGCATTGCAGTACAAAGCTACAACTCAAGACAAATATTTCACCTATTTGAAGTTATACAAATAATTATGGATAAATGAATTTTAAATCCACAGGTTAAAAAAAAAAGACTGATGGTTGTCAATGAATTTTTTAATACTCATGGAGCTAAATAAATCCTAATGTATGACATTGGCTCAACTGTAAATGTACATAACAGTTTTTGCATTGTTAGTAAGACTTCTTAAATATGGGAAGTTGGAGGAAAGTCTCTTTTGAAATATTTACAGGCATAACTTTTGCAATAAACATGTCAAACATGCATGCAGCAATGTGTCTTTATAAGATTAATATCAAGGAAAGTAACTTACGCTGTAATTTCTTGAACTGCTCTTTCATTATATCTGGTTTGTCAAAATTAGTTCGTAGAGACACCAGAACATCTTTATTACCAGTGACCAATTTCTGGAAAGAGGGGGAAAAAAGTCAAAGTTAATGAGGCAAACAAGTAATGTAAAACTATGAAGCAGAAATAAGTGCTGATATAAAAGAATCATTCAAACTATATCAAGTATAAAGTTATGTACAAGCATAAACAACCTAAAAAACATTGATTAACTTTATGTTGCATTGATGCAATTTTAATAATAGACACTGCTTTCTATATTTTTGTTATTATTAACTATGGTCCAATTTCAGTTATACAACCATTGTCAAATTTCCATTTTTTAATTATTAACTATGCATCCATTATGTTAACTGCATGTTTCAGATTAAACCACATATTGAGAAGCTGGGAACATTTTATGTGAAGTGTAAGACAATCAGGTATTAAGTTGATTAATATGATGTCCAAAATTCAGAATTTGAGAAAAGGTGGCTAATATTTCACAAGGCCTTCAATTATTAGTTATTGCCTTCCTTTTTATATTTGGGCTTGTTCACAACTAAGACCAACATCATTTAAGTGCAAAGCATGAATATTAGCAAACAAGTGCCACAATCAGATTGAAATAACAAAAAATGGTGCCAGTTATGTTTCACTAGAATGATATTTGCTGAATTCAATGAGTTTGAGTGACTCAAAGGTTTCTTTGAGGTATTTCATGGAACATATACTTTCAAAAACCCTACTATACATTGCTGGCAATGATATCCATCTATAATTCAGCAGATTATTTCTATTCCCTTTCTCGAATATTGGTGTGACCCATGCAACTTACCCATCTTTAGATATGGATCTTTCATCATGCAAACAGTTGCATGTGTTTGCTATGTATATATAACAACATTACTCTGGAACTCATTAAAAAAATATTGTGTATGGTGCAGAAAATCAAATAGCATTCCCAGCGAATTAAATTTCCTTGAGCTGTGTGGTTATGAAGATGACTAGATATTAATTTGAATTTTTACTAGACAAGAAACAGAATGAGCTCATGTTACACTGTAAACCAAACATGGTTCCCATATGGATTAGTCCAAAGCAAACAAAGAAAGATGCGTCCAGGAAATTAATCAATCAACAAGAAAATAATATTCTGCTTTTGGCAACTAGTTAACATTGTAAAGAAGGGAAGTATCTCCTGACTCCTGATTCCCAGAAAACTCACTGTGATGGCAGTAGTCTCATAATGTATAATATTATGTGGGTGAATTCCCCATTACTACACAGGATGAAAGAACTACTCGTATCATCAGTAAAATAAACCATTAAAGTAAAATTAATACAGAGAACTGAATTTGGAATACATATCTTTTACAGGCAGAACTTTCTGCAACTTTTGAATGTAAGAATTTTTTATGACACTAACACATACATCTCTCAAAACTAATTTCAATAAATTTTATATTAATTACGATTATAAAAGCAGATATTTACCTTCAATTCTTGTACCTGACTGGCAATATGCCACATAAGGGTCTCATTCAGTAGTTTCATACCGTAAGGACCTATTAACTCGGCCAATGCTCGTAGCTCATTTATGTCTGAAAACTCTTCAGCATTAAATGGAATTGCACCTTCTGCTGTAAGGCTAACAAATGCTCGCTGAATATTGGAGAAGCAAATATTGCCTGCACTCACTCTTCTCAATAAAACTTCAGAATACCTGAAAATGAAAGTAAAATGTCAAAAATCAATTTAAAGAACTGTATACTTACAGAATGCCTTTGAGTGTAAACTAGAAAAAACTCTTGACTTTATTAACTATAGTTGCCCTAACAATCCAAACAAATTTTTATTTCAATATATCAGTGAACAGAAATTTTACAAAGTAAAAAAGGCAGATGCATATAATTCAGTGGTAAAATAAGGACCACAAGTGTCCTGCAAAATGGAAAGATGATAGTTTCTCCCTATTTAAGGTGCACAAATACTTTACAATATTAATTTAAAATATCACAAAACATAGGACACAATTTTTTTTTAGTGCTCAGTATCAATAATACAGACCAAGGAAGATTTTTCCTATTTTCTATGTAAAATTTCATGGCATTTTATGTGGTAATTAAAACAGGTGTGAGGATACTGAGAATAAATGTGACAAGAAATTAAAAGAACTCGGTGTTTTGTAATTTATACCACATAATGTACATAATGCAAAACACACTTCCAACATTATAAATGTAGGAGAAACGTGTTAAACATTTTCTCATAACTTGTTGTTACTTCCTAAATTTATGCACTCTACACTGGATTCACTGTATTTAGTATCACCGTAACACATAGTTGCAAGTTTCAACATACTGAGTATATAGGCTGACTGTCAATACTGGTGCTGCACAACTGAATTGAATTTGTCATATATAGCAACTGAGCGGTAAATGAAAGCACAATACTGACACAACTGCAGTTTTCTATTGCCCCCCCCCCCCCCATTTTAAGGCAAAGTTTCATTGTGGTAACTATTGTAAGCATCTCACATTGAAGTATGTGTTAAATTTTCATCTTCTGTAACATACTGACCCTCTGGAAACCCTGCACTCTTTTAAATCTGACCTGCTTTCTCACTGCATCTGAAACAGCTTTCTAGTCTGTTTTAAGCACCAAGGAGGGGGTCTTTTGTTAATTTCTTTGGTTAATTATTGCCAATTGCTGACAATACTCATATGTATTTGAATTTAAGCCAAAGCTGGTCTACATTTACATTTATAATTTGAAAGTCCTGAAGACTCTCTCAGGAAGGCATCAAGCAAAGGTTCTTGCTGCTGTCCTGAACAGATACATTTTTCATTTATTTTTGGTGGATTTGGTATTCAGTCTTATTATGACAACCCTGTGTTCCTTATTCCCTGAAACTGTTTTGATGCCCATTCAATAAACTCAGGAATATTTGCAGCTAAGGAAGGAAGCCTATTGATTATCGTGCCTTTGACAGCATGGATATTGGAAACAGAGCTCATGATTGGATTTTTGGGTAAGGATATGGAAATAAATTAGCCATGCCCTTCCGAAGGAACCATTGCTGCTTTTGTCTGGAAATTATGGAAAACCTACATCTGGATGGCTGGAGGTGGATTTGAATAACCAACCTCCCGAAAGTGCGTCCACTGTGTTACCACTGCGTCACCTCGCTTAGTTGCTGCTAAGAGGCCAAGTGTGTTTGCACAACTGTCTACTATTTTCAGTGGGTTCATGAACTAATTGCGCAACATAGTTTTCAGAGAATGCATTTACCACAATTTTGAGCGATGTTTCATGTGTAACTCCAGACTGAAACATACATTCTCACCAACAGATTAAGGGTAAATTGAAGTCACCATCAACTGTAACTTTATTAGTAAGGTACCATTTAAAATTAGACTCAAGTTTTGAAGTTTCAACAATTGTATCATCTGGGGTGGGAGGTTGGTAAAAGGAAGTCGTTATTACGGTTCTCAGGTGTGACCATTTCCTATACTAGCTCACAGAAACTGTTAACATCTATTTATCTACAAGATAAACTACTTATGAGAGTGAAAAACATGGCATCACTTGTTCTATTTCATGTATCCTTTCTGAACGAATACTGTTAAAAACTTTGGCAAAACTGGCTGAACTTATCTACGGCTTGAGCTAACTTTCACAACCTGAAAAATTTGTATTTTAGTGCTTTCTATTAGCAATTGAAGCTCTGAAACTTTCCCAACACAGCTACCACAATAGTTGCAACATCTACATTTGTCTTTTGTTCAACCCACACCCTCTGAGGCAGAAGCCCATTTAGTGTATTCTTAAAACACTCTGCCTTAAAAAAAAAAAAAAACACCATGTTTGCTCATAGAATTTGTTGCCATCTTGAAAATAATTTGATGTTAGACAGTGTTTTAAGAGATCTACTACATCCTTTGGAAAAAACTTTGAAACTATGACATCATCTCATTAAGAGAAACCACACGAAACAGTGATACAATATCAAAGCTGACCATACCTTAAACTAGTTTAATTAACATCTTAACTTCACTTACAAGAGAAACTTCTTATGCACTCTCCTCAGATTTAGTGTAAGTTGGTACAGTGTGTAGCATAGATCAAGAAAGAAAACAGGAAGAATTTGTATGGGATTGTGAAAAAACAAGAAAAATGGAAACACTGAATTGTCAAAGCGCATAATGTGCAATATAGAGAAAGTTACAAGAGCCATGTCGTCATCATTATGTTGTCATTTTTTGGACTATGAACAGGAGATCCATTTTCAACACTGTCATGCTGTATATTTTTCTTCTTCTTCTTCTTCTTCTTTTCCAGGTGGGTCATCACACCAATTTCAATGCATCTTCCTTTGTTCTTGTTTCTCTAATATTCTTTCATTTTTTCACAATGTGTCCTTTTTTTCTTCTCAGACTATTCAGAGTAGACCCTGTCTTCTTCTCCCTCCTGCCTTGGCATTCTTCCATTTTTAACACTTTCTTTTTAACAGCTCTCCTTCTGTTGCATCTTTTCTTACTTCTGGATCCAAACTATATTTTACTTCTTGTCCGAAAGATATTTTAAAATCTCTTTGGTTAACCTATTGAGGTTCATTATGTATAAATGTCCAAAAAATATCATTCACCTCTTCCATATTGTTTCAGTTATGTCTTCTATGCTACAATAAACTTCATCACTTGTATACTTTTATGGAATGATTCTTCTTTCTAGGACTTCAACTTTGTGTAGTTTGTAATCCAGTACTAAACATTCACTTCCATAAAGACATTCTTGTTTTACTATAGTGTTTTAATGCAGAATTTTCAAATTTTTAGATAGAGACCCTTTATTGTAAATGTTCCTCATTATCCAATATGATCTCTACATTTTACATACTCTTTCTTCTACAGCAAATTTTTCAAAGGCATTTTCTTGAATAATGTCTCTCAAATATTTAAATTTATTTACCCTATTTATCTGTCTAATGTCTATTACCAGAATATCTGGATTATATTTTGTGTTTGTCAAAGTTTTTTTCTTTTTTTCCCCCCAGTTTCTTTTTTTTCCCTGTGGAAATTCATATACCTGCTTTGTTGGCTGTTTCACAAGGAGACTGATTTTTATTTCTGCATTTCCTATGTTTTAAGAAACAATGGTAAAATCATCAGCAAATGCTATACAGTGAATTTCAATGCCTTTGCTCTTAGTCTCAAGTCTAACTGGTGATAGCTTATGTCTTTTAGTTTTTGTTTCCATTCTCTTACAATTTCCTCAAGGAGGCAATTAAGGAGGAGTAGAGACAGGCCATCGCCTTGTCTTACACCTTTTTGTGTTGAATGCTTTGGATATTTGATTCTGAAACTTTATTTTTGATTTTGTGTCTATGAGCGTTTCATGAATTAGTTTTGGATGTTTAGTTTTAATACAAAATTCTTGAATCACTTCATCTAATGTTTCTCTACCAACTGAATCAAAAGCCCTCTTAAAATATATCAAAGTTACAACTATGTCCTATGAGTTTGTAAGTGTCAGATGGATTATGGATTTCAGATTGAAATGTGTTCTGGGCAAGATCTCTCCTATCTAAATCCACTCTGATATTCTCCCAAATGGCTCTAAAGTGCTGCTTCTACTGTAATTTTGTTTCTTCCCCCCCCCCCCTTTTTTCCTTTTTTTTTTCCCCCCCACAAATAATCCGCCGTCTATCCAGTCTGTGACATGTCTGGTCATTGTATTTAATTTAGAGTTTGTGTTATCGTGTAACACCCTTGCCACATAACTGCTCTATTAGTAGTCGAAAGGCAATGACTCTTGAATGGGAGCTGCAAATGTTTGATGACAAGATTGCAAGTTAACCAGATCCTCCACTGGAAAATATGTCTGACCATACATGAAATTTATGACAGTATGTGCAACATATTGTCATGTTGAAAAATGCAGGTGGTGCGGAATTCAAAGGCTGGTTGGTAATAGAGCACAACACTTTACACTCACAACACGCTTATTGCGAACACAAGCGTACAGTCCGTACATACTGACTCTTGCTTGGAGTGCTCCACTATTTATACATAGAAAGAATTTTCTGGAACTTACAAGTACATCAAACATAAAAAAACATGTAGAACATTCTAGAAATAGTAAACACAAAGATTTTTTTTTTTTTTTTTTTTTTTTTTGGCCATGGCTGGATTTGAACACGGGACCGCAAGCACAGTCATCTGCGATGCTAACCACTGCACCACATGTTCTGTCGGAGGACTCGTGGCATTGCTCCCCTTCCTGAAAGAACAGCGACCCGCTGTTAAGTTCCATTTGCAGCCAGCTGCAGTGTCCTGGAACTTGTCATGGGTCCTCTGTATGGCAGTTCTGAAGAATCCTTCACTTGTGCCTGCACGCCTTCCTTGCAGAGACGATGACCGGCGCCAGACTCTCCTGTCGTGACATCATATTACCATAATGGTCTTCAGAGTCCTTGAACAAAAGTCCATTTCTGTCTATTTGCTCTTTAGGATCATTGAAAGGCTTCATACAGAGGATGTGCGCAATGTCTCTTCGTTTTTGTCATTTTGAGGACAGCTCATGATCTTCAACTTTGTACGTGACGTCTGACAGGCGGCGAGTGACATGATAAGGACCAAAGTGTCGCTCCAGTAACTTTTCCAACAGCCAAACTTTCCATATAGGGGTACAAATCCATACCAGATCTCATGGACTCTCCACAACAGGTCAGTGCTTGTCATTATAACGCTGGTGGTCCTTCTCCTGGTTATGTCTTTATGCGAGCCAGCTGCCTTACTTCTTTGATCCTAGTGATGAGCTGTTTCACATAGTCATCCTGAGTATTGTCTGGTTGGAAAGGAAATAGCTTATCCATTGTCATCTCAAGCAAATGAACAGTGGAAGGGGTCCTCTCGAGCCCCAGCCATGCAGTGTAGCCATAATATGATAGCACCAGGTAGTGTCATAAACCGTTCGAAGATCGAAAAAGACTGCAACAAAGTGCTCACGCCTGGCGAAAGCAGTGCGGTTAGCTGACTCCAGCGGTACTAAATTGTCTAATGCAGAGCAGTCTTGGCGGAAGCCTTTATTGTGGGGCAAGGAGTCCTCAGTCTTCAAGAACCCACATGAGCCGCCAACTCACCATACACCAAACTGAGCCAGTGGTGGTCGGAACAGTGGCTTCAGCAGCGGAAATGATGGCCCTAGTGATGTGATGAGCAGCGTGATCAACATCCTCCAGGATTGGAGGAATCACCCTAGTAGCCGAGGTGTAAGCAGGCCAGTCAGCCTTACACAGAGACCAACAGGGCAAGCGATCTGGAAGTTGAAACTGGAGAAGAGAGATATGGATGAGGAAGTGGTCGCTACAACATAGGTCATCATGGACCCCCGAATGAAGCTGTGGTATAAGGATTGGGCTACAGAGAGAAAGATCAATAGCCGAGTATGTGCCATGTGCAACACTGAAATGTGTGGGGGCACCGGTATTGAGAAGGCAGCAGCCCAGCAGTGCTATTAGGGCTTCAATGTCCCTACCACAACCTGAGAGGCACCCCACAAGGGGTTGAGGGCATTGAAATCCCCCAAAAGGAGGAATGGCGGGGAAAATTGTGCGATCAAGTTTGCAAGGTCTGCAGGAGACAATGCCTCACCTGGAGGAAGGTAGACTGAGCAGATCGTAATGTCCTGTCGTGCCTGAATTCTCATAGCCAATGCCTTGAGCACTGTGTTAAGTGGCACTGGTGAACTGGGGACAGTGGCAAGAACGTATAGACAGACTGCTCCGGATACCCTGTCGTATGTTGCCCAGTTTTTATAGTAGCCCCTATACCCACGAAGGGCAGGAGTCCACTAGGCAGAAAACCAGGTTTCTTGTACTGACATAGCAACTGCTGTAGCTTGGCCAAGTGGCGGAAGAAACCGCCACAGAGTTCCATTGCAGCACCACACTATCTCCCGACTTATAGGACATATTTATGGAGATAGGAGAGGAGGGTCCATAGGACTATCTGCAATCACCGACTGAGGAGGCAGAGCCTCGACGTCCATTGTTTCCAAAGTCTTGGCAATTGCCAAGTCTTCAGGGGATGCGAGGATCTCCACTACATCCTCGAAGCAGGCCTTTGTTGTGGTGGCATGGTAGCCACCTGTGATTCTTTAGTTTTACATTTCTTCTGCTTTTCTCGCTGATCCTTTGGCTTCTCGCACTGGGAGGGCTTGGCAGACTCAGTCTCAGGGACGGAGGTTGCCCTTGAGGCCCTACGACCAGTTTTGGGAGGCACTTTGTGCCACTCACTGGCATCCACTGTACCAGAGGGAGAAACCGAGGGAGAAAGGGATTCAAGCGATCCCTTCCTCGCGAGAGGAGCCAGAGCAGGCTGTTGTGGCTCTAGCTCATGTGTGGGGACCGATGACCCCGTTGTTTGAGGGGGTTTTGCTTCCAAGGCAGGGGTTTGGAAGCAACAGAGTGAGATGTGCTCCCTACCACCAAGGGGGCAGATGGTGATGGTTGGGCTTGAGGGCCCACTATGATTGACTGAACAGGCGTCAAACTAGTCTGCTGAAATGGTGTTGTGGCTGCTGCATAGGACGTTTTGATGCTTACCGGGTGGAGTTTATCATATTTCCTCTTAGCCTCGGAATAAGACAGTCGATCCATGGTTTTGTATTGCATGATATTCCTTTTTTTTGTGTAGTACAGAGCAGGTAGGCGAGCAAGGTGGGTGCTGCTGTCCACAGTTGACACAAATAGGAGGAGGTGTACAATGGAGGTCTGGATGCGATACACAGCCACAGTCCCGACAGGTTGAGTTGGCGGTTCACCTAGAGGATATGTGCCCAAACCTCCAGCATTTAAAACAGCGCATAGTGGGAGGAACATAGGGCTTCACATCACAACGGTAAATCATCACCTTATCCTTCTCAGGCAATTAGTCGCCCTCGAAGGCCAAGATGAAAGCACCCTATGGACTCGCCGTACAAAGTGGACTTCTCACCGTTCCAAGTTCTTGCGGAGTTCGTCATCTGACTGCAAAAGGAGGTCCCTATGAAAAATCATAGGTTGAACAAAATCACAAAGAAAGATGTCTACCCACTGCCGTGCATTGGCGACACATTAGAAAGAAGCTACATACTACTCCATGGACATGCAGACAGGTTACTGTCAAATCAAGGCTGACGAAGCTGACAGCCTCTATGAATTCAGGTAATGTCTTGTGGACTGTGAAATGCCCCAGCCACATTCAAACGCATGATGGACAACTTGCTTTGTCATCTTAAATGGACAATGTGTCTTTATAATCTAGATGACATTGTCATTTTCTCAAGGACATTTGCAGAACATCTAAGCCACCTGCCAACTGTGTTGAAGTGTATTCAGGCAGCACAACTCCACCTCAACCCAAAGAAGTGCATCCTTGTCACCAAGGAAGTAAAAATCCTGGGGCACCTAATGAATGGAAATGGTGTGCGTAATGGGAGTCACAGGATTTCCAACTCCTCAGTACATCCGTGATGTGAGAAGCTGCCTCAGACTGTGCTCATACTATTGTCGGTTCATAGGAGGTTTTTGTAACAAGGCACGTCCATTACAAGAACTTCTGCAGGGAGACGCCAAGTTTTACTGGGATGAGGCCAGTTCTAGCCTTATTTGACGAGAATGCGGAAACTGAACTTCACACAGACGCTAGTGGTTATGGAATTGGTGCAGTGCTTGTACTAGTTCAGGAAGGTGCTGTAAAGGTGATTGTTTATGCATCAAGAGTTTTCTCAAAGTCTGAGATGAACTACTCTACAACCGAGAAGGAGTGTATCGCCATTCTATGGGCTATCAACAAGTTCCGGCCGTATCTATATTCGGTAAACCATTCACTGTCGTGACAGACCACCATTCTTTATGTTGGCTGACCAGTTTGAAGGATCCATCAGGTTGACTAGCAAGATGAGCACTAAGAATCCAAGAGTACGATGTCACAGTGGTATTAAAAAACGGGCACAAACACAAGGACGCCGACTGCCTTTTCAGAAATCCATTAGCTGATCACAACAGCATTAATGAAATTTCTGCCCTCACTGAGTTAGGTGACATTACAGCTAAACAGAAGGAAGATCCTGCATAATTAAAAACTATAGAGGCCTTGGAGAAAGGAGAACCGACCAAAGAAGAATTTCAACTTTTAAATGGGATATTGTATAATAGCAACTGCCCTTAATGGCCACTGGTTGTTCCAGCTCATCTCCAGCCAGTTATCCTCAAGTATTTCCGTGATCCTACAATATCCAGTCATCTGGGATTCGTGAAGACCCTAGACAGAATCAGATACAGCAAGGTCTCTACCAATCTGTCAAGCACTATGCGAGTCACTGTAAGGAGTGCCAGTGATGGAAGCATGTGCCGCAATTACCTCCAGGTCATCTGGTACCAATTCCACCTGCAGCAGCTCCATTCCCCCCTCTGGAGCTCAGCATTCATTTGCTGTGTACGGGCTTGGTGAACTGGGGGTCCTGAGCTGTGGGCTCTGTCACGCCAACAGTCCGCTACACCGTAAGCTCTGTACATGCTTCAACGACCATCGTTCGGCGCGACGGTGGAACATTGTACGTTTCAGGGTCTGGACATCTTGGCTTAATCGCACAGGTCACAAGGACGGTACAAACCTCTATTAAAAACACAACCCTCAATCTCAAGGTGTGCTACGTGCTGAGGAGATGCATGGATGTTGAGGTTGAACAGTCACTAGCGATCAACCTTTGAGGAACCTGCCGCACCTCGGTTGTATAAGGCTTACCCAGGCAAGCAGGGCTCTGCCTGGGTGGACCTTTATTTCCATAGCTGCTCATGGGAACACAATGAAAAGAACCCAGAATAATGCTGGTGGACGTTTAACCATCATCTCTAAGAAAGGGAAAGTAGTCTTCAACGCCGAGAATTATGACCCCCAGCCGAAGACAACAATATGCTCCAAGGTATTTAGTGTGTTCTAGGACAGATGGTGAATCTTTCACGAACACAAAGCCTCTCTTTTTTTGTCGACGACTTGGAAAACAAGTTTGGAGAAGTAGATGGCATGTCGAAGATGCGATCGGGATCAGTTTTAATAACGACGTCATCCCCAGCCCAGTCACAGGCATTGCTCGCCTGCAACAAGCTGGGTGATGTTCCCATTACTATCACACAAAAGCCTGAAAATTAGTGAGCCAAAGTTCTCCTCGACCACATGTAATGGTTATGATAGCCGCTGGTATTTAGATTTCCTTTGTTATACTGATTAGCTTTTTGTGGTCGATAAGCACTTCACCGTCCAACTGGTCATCTCGGCTGGTGACTGGAACTCTTCTCATTGTTAACAGTGGGATCTCAACATTCTTGACAGCAAACAACCTCCCAGGGAAGTCCATGTTACCTGTACTCATCGGAACGGCTTTCTCAATTTGTACCTCAGATCTCCCACAGTCAATGACAGGCTGGGATGCCTGCAGCAAGTCCCATCCAAGGATGATGTTATGGCTACATTCTGTTAAAACAACAAATTGAAAAGGCTGCGTCCTGTTGTTGATAGTTACTCTTGCAACACATAGTCCTAGCAGCTGTATGTATTTTCCATTTGCGACCTTCAGCACAGTTGCTCTTGTATCACAGAACATATCTTCTTTAATTTGCGGCGGTAGTCATTCGACAATACAAAGAAGGAAGCTCCTGAATTGACTGGTGCCTGGACAGGTTGACCGATGATGATGATGATGATGATGATGATGATATTTCCCAACATCTTAGCGACTGTCATCCATGGAGGATTTTCTTCTGCGGTGGCCTCACCTCCGTAGATGGTCACCTCACCTAGTTTTCCTGAACATGGTGGCTAGGCGAGCAGCTGGTATCTCAGTAAGACAACGGTGAATGGCGGTGGCGTGTTGGAGAGCAACTACATCCAGGATATGGTGGCGGGTTTTGTTCCATAGGTCGACAGTAATCCTCTGCAGTTGACTGCCATTGAAAGGACTGCCCTGGTGGTTGGTGTCTTGCGGCATAATTATTGTAAAATACTCATCTTCTTTCCCTACAGTATCGTGCGACATATCCGGAAAGACCACAGTGAAATCACAATGGCGTGATGTCTTCTGTCCTCCTGCGAGACTTCATAGTTGCTGGAGGAGTTGGTTGTGGTCGCATAGGTCGGTACTGAAGCTGCCATTTGGTGGCTGTGGTGTAAGTCATAGTTGGGCGAGGCCATTCTTCATGTTGTGTGCGACTGGCAGGGCTGACAGGCGCTAATGTTTGAAATACCTCTTCCTCAGCAGCATCGGCTCCCTCATGACATACAGGACCGACATCCATGGCCATAATCTGGTGCTCGCTTGGTCCAACAGTCCTGTCTGCCATAAACTGTTGTAATTATTCTCTCTCAATTTGTCATATGAGAGAAGCGAAGTCATGCTGGTCTTCCACAACGGCCATAGGGACTACATTTGGGAGTCTGCCGTACTTCTTTTGTCCAACCCTCTTCTGTTGCATCTCCTCAATTTTCTGGCACCATTGGATAAACTCTTGTGTTGTTGAAACGTCTTTTAACAGAAGAGCTTGATACATGTCTTCCGCAATGCCATTCATCAGGTGTGAAACTTTATTGGCCTCCGTCATATCTGGGTTAACTACGTGACTTAGGGCCAAAACACTGTATATACAAGTGTGTTGACTCACCATGTTGCTAGGCCCTGTTCTTTAATTGCTCTCCTGATAAACGGACTTGCCGCTGGTGGTCTCCAAACGTCTTCTTAAGTTTTGTCTGGAATTTTTCCCAGCTATCGAGCTTGTCCTCGTTATTATCAAACCACTGCTGGGCTGTACCATCCAGGTAGAAATATGTGTTTGCCAAGCACATAATGTTATCCCGCCTATTATACTTGGCGACTGGGTCGAATCCTTTCAGTCATTTATTTGGGTCCTGTCCAACATCTCCCGAGAACACCAATGGGTGTCTGATGTGCAGCTGGTTTACAGGTGTTTTGGCATCCATAGTTCTTTTGATGACACAGATCTTCGGACAGAGGTAATTAGTATACCCTTTGTATTCCGATTCTTGTCCGTGTATGCGACGGCTCTTACACTGTCTAATCGGAGCCATGATGATGCAGATGTATTGCAGAATACCCGGCCCCTCCACCAGAAAGTGTCATGTTGCAAACTGCAGGTGGTGCGGAATTTGAACGCTGGTTGGTAATAGAGCACAGCACTTTACACTCACAAGATGTTTATTACGAACACAAGTGTACACTCAGTACAGACTGACTCTTTCTTGGAGTGCTTCACTATTTATACATAAAAAGAATTTTCTGGAACTTGAAAGTACATCAAACATAAGAAACATGTAGAACATTCTAGAAATAGTAAACACAAAGAAATAAATTTTCTTCTGCCTCTTTCAGGATTTGAACAGGAGACTGCAAGCACAGCAATCTGTGATGCTAACCACTGCACCATGTGTGCAGTCGAAAGACTTGTGGCAATATGATGGGAATCGCTTATCGATACACCTAACTTGTATGCCTAGTGAGTGATATGTATGACCTCCTTTAGACGAGAAAAAGTCAAGGTTGTATACATAAAAAATTAAATTATACTATGAAAAACAGGTTGCAGCATTCAATATTATTGATGACTGGCTTTTGTCCTATTTCAGACTATCTTCTAACCTTTCTCCAACGTTTCTGTGTCGAGATCAGCAGGAACTGAGGAAACCTGCAGGTGCTATTAATTGATTTTTGAACAGTTGTCAGCACTTGGGGGTTTCCTCAGCTCCTGTTCATCTAGACACATCAAACCAAACTGAGAAATATTTGAAGTTGGTCCAAAATAAGACTGAAACCAGTCATTCATACAAGAGACTGGTACAACCTTGACTGTTTTCCTAGCACACTGCAACACAGATCACTATCGTTCCCTAATGTTCTGAAAATATCAGATAAAATTACTATTGCACAAATTTTGTCGTCTCTGTTACAAGTTGTTACTGTCTGTCATTCACATGTTGTTTTGAATTGCTATGAAATAATGAATTAAATCTGATGTTCAAACAACAGGCTTGAACATCTCTAAAGAATTTGGTACAGATATATATGTGCTTCATTAAATTGATCAAATCAAAATATACATACCACTGAGTGTACAGTGAGGCCACTGTTTTTTCGCCATGACTGTCCATATTTTGTGTTTGCTGTAGTAACGCATTGTTGAAGACTCGTGTAATATCAATGTGCACTGTAGAAAGAGATAATGATCATAATTAACACATTTAGATAATATACTAAATGCACATTGAATTAGGTCATAATAGTAATTGTTGCAAGGTGCACAATCCATAAACACAGGCCAATAATAAATAAATAAATAAATAAAAACTTATGAAAGTAGAAAAACTACTCTTAATATTAAAGCTACTAAAATATGATTAAACTAATATTATAGAAGGAGACCTTCTAGGTGGGAAAATGGTATAAAATAAAGATTTTTGACTTACCTAAAGTACAGGATCGTCGATAGAAACACGAAACACACACAAAAACACACAACCATTCGAGCTTTCACCACCAGTGGTGGCTTCTTCGGGAGAAAGAGGGAGGAAGGAGAGGAGAAAGGGAAGGATACGGGCTTTAAGGAAGTGGAAAAGGAGCCATTCCAATCCCAGGAGTGGAAGGACTTACCTTAGGGGACAAAAAGGAAGGTAAACAAATACACACACACTCACACATATCCACATCCAAACACAAATGTCTGCCTAGGTGTGTTTGGATGTGGATATGTGTGAGTGTGTGTGTATTTGTTTACCTTCCTTTTTGTCCCCTAAGGTAAGTCCTTCCACTCCTGGGATTGGAATGGCTCCTTTTCCACTTCCTTAAAGCCCGTATCCTTCCCTTTCTCCTCTCCTTCCTCCCTCTTTCTCCCGAAGAAGCCACCACTGGTGGCGAAAGCTCGAATGGTTGTGTGTTTTTGTGTGTGTTTCGTGTTTCTATCGACGATCCTGTACTTTAGGTAAGTCAAAAATCTTTATTTTATACCAAAATATGATTAAAAGTAGAAGTCACAAACTAGTAAGCCCTTCTCCTCATAATCCAAAGTAAACATACAATATATCAGGTAACATGCATTATAATGTATTTTCTTGGTGAAAAGAGCAATCTAAGAATAGTAGTAAATATTACTCTGTTGTTAAAAATATTACTAACCATAATTCTCCACTGTCTGTAATACATTCATGTAAGCTCTAACACTTATGAGAAGTTCTGAGGGTTTTGCTATTTCACTGGTATCAGGATTGTACATCACCATTCCTACAAGTGCCCGTGCAAACCTTGTCTCTAAATGCTGTGTGAGATATTCACGGGGTGCGAAAGTGTAATCCCACACATTGATGGTTGAGCAATAGTTAATGGCAAAACAAAGTTCCGTCAATGCCATGTGCAGTTTATCCATGCTAAAAACAAAAATTACAGTATCTCTTACTTTCCAGTTAATAACAAAAATTTCAGTCAACTGGACATACAGCATAAGCCATAAAAGATGGAAAAAAAACACACAAATAAAACATATTAAATGTTTAGAATAATGGCTATTGTGATACAATGCAGTATTCTAAATTACATTACCACAATAACTTATACGTACCACAAACTATATGATACACAAAATATATAAGTAAAGATCCTACAATTTCATATACTTAACTGCACACACACACACACACATACACACACACACACACACACACACACACACACACACACAAACACACACACTAACCGTTAAATCAAATCACTTTCTATTTATCACTGAAACAGATAATGTAGCTTATTTTCTAAACAAACCCTGTGTATGGGAAACCATTTCACCCAGTGATGCAGTAATTTTATAATCTTATATCACTAAAAACAAAGTTGTTTCATTGTTAAATATCACAATTAACATTCAAACATAGGACAACACATATGGTGAGTGTGGAAAACACTTCACAAAATGCTGACATTGCACACAGTTACTACTTTCTGACAAGTAGATTTAAAAAAGTAAGTAGATTAAAAAAGAACAGGCAAATGAAGACAGGCAAAAGTTAGTAGATAATTGCAAGTTTGTTAAAATATTGATGCATGAAACATTCAACAATTACCACCACAATACCTTAGTGAAAATTCTTGCCGGGAACCTGAGAAGATTCTGATCCTCCATAAAACTGATAAGCAGATCAAATGTCTCTCTACCCAGTCACTTGTTGATCAGTTTGGGGTAGCCATAGAAGACAGCAGAAGGGAAGCGTAAGTTTTAAACTTCACGTTCAAGAAATAATTCTCACAGGAGGATCATACAAACATACCATGATGTGATCGTCACAAAGACTCCCAAATGGAGAACATAGTAAATAGGCATTCCTGGAGTAGAGGAGCAGCTGAGAGAGCTGAAGACAAGTTGCCAGGTCCAGGTATAATCCCAGTTTAATTTTACAAATAGTATTCTATGGCACTGGGCCCTTACTTAGCTTGCATTTATCATGAATCTCTTGCCCAGTGAAAACTTCCAAGTGGCTGCAAAAAAGCACAGGTAACACCTGTTTATAAGAAAGGTAAAAATAACAGACCCACAAAACTATAGTCCAATATCATTAACATCAGTTTGCTGCAGAATTATTGAACATGTTCTCAGTTCAAAAATTGTAATAAATTTCATGGACTCAGATAAGCTTCTGGTCATGTATCAGCACAGCTTTAGAAAGCACCATGTATGTGAAACTCAGCTTGCCATTTTCTCATAAATATCTTGTGAGCCACTGATGAAAGGCAACAGGCAGACCATATAGTTCTGAAAGGTATTACTCACACAGTGCCACACTACAAGACTGCTAACAAAAGTACAAACATATGAAATGGGTTCCCAGATATGTGAATGCTCTGAAGACCTCTTAAGAGTTATCTGTCTACATATATGAACTGATGGGCAGGGTGGCAGTTTGTGGATGATGCTGCAGTGTAGATGAAGGTGGTGTCATTGAGAGACTGTAGGAAGACACAAAGTGAATTACACAAAATTTCTAGTTGCTGTGCCAAACAGCAGCTAGTTCTAAATGTAGAAAAATGTAATGTGATGCGACACAGTAATGTTGATTAAATATTTTGGTGTAACTTTGCAGTGCAATATGAAATCTAATGAGTATGTAAGGGCAAATGTGGGGAAGGTGGATAAACAACTTTGGTTTACTGGAAGAATTTTGGGAAGATGAAGTTGCTCTGTAAATGAACATCACACAAGTGTGATCCATTCTTGAGTACTGTTCAAGTGTTTGGGATTCCCACCAGATGGGTTTAAAGGAAGACTTATAAGCAATTCAAAGACAAGTTGCTATATTTGTTGCTGATATATGTGATCAACATGTGTTACTATTATGGTATGGAACTCAGATGGGAATCACTGGAGGAAAGACAATGTTGTTTCTGAGACGCAATATCGAGGAAATTTAAAGGGCTGACATTCTCAGTTAACCATAGAGTGAATCTATTACTGTTAAATTACATTTTGCATTAGGACCACAAAGATGAGAGAAATTAGGACTCATAAACAGGCATAAAAGCAGTCATTTATCCCCTCACACTATTTGGGAGTGGAACAGGAAATAAAATGTCTAGTAAAGGTGTGAAGTAACCTGTCATATACTGTATGGTGGTTTGTGGAGTATCTATGTAAATGTACTTTAAAATTGCTGATGATTGAATTGTACATGTATGGCTTTAGAGTTTAAACATCAACTTGTCTGCATACTGGCTTTGCAAGAGGCCACAAAACTACCAATTATTTAACAAATATTTGTCTGTTGTTGTTGTTGTTATCATCACTGTCTTCAATCCACAGACTGATTTGACGCAGCTCTCCATGCTACCCTATCCTGTGCAAGCCTCTTCATCTGAGAATAAGAACAGCAACCTACATCCTTTTGAATATGCTAACTGCATTCATTTCTCAGTGTTCCTCTATGATTTTTGATCCCCACATACTTCCTTCTAATGCTAAGTTGATGATTCCTTGATGTTTCAGAATTAGTCCCACCAAATTATCCCTTCTCTTAGCCAGGACACACCGGAAACTATTTCTCCCTAATTATGTTGAGCACATCCTCATTACTTAAGTGATCTACCCACCTAATCTTCATCATTCGTCTGCAGCACCACATTTCAAAAGTGTCTATCATCTTTTTGTCTGAACTCCTTAACATCCATATTTCACTGCCATACAATGCTACAGTCCAGACAAATGCTTTTGGAAAGGACTTTCTAACATTTAAACTAATATTGGATGTCAACAAATTTCGCTTCTTCAGAAACACTTTCCTTCCCATAGCCATTCTGTATTTTACATCTTCTTTACTTTAGCCATCATAAGTTATTCTGCTACCCAAATAACGAAACTCATCAACTACTTTTATTATCTCATTATCTAATCTAATTTCTTCAGTACTGCCCAATTTTCTGACACTACATTCCATTTCTTTGTTTTACTCTTATTAATGTTCATCTTATACCTTCCTTTCAAGACACTTTCCATTCTGTTTAATTTCTCCTCCAAGTCTTTGCTGTCTCTGACAGAATTATTATGACATCAGCAAACATTAAAGTTTTTGATTCTTCTTAAACTTGAATTCCCTCTCCATATTTCTCCTTGCATTCCGTCACAGCTTGTTCAATGTACAGATTGAACAACATTGGGGAGAGGATACAACCCTATCTTACTCCTTTCATCCCCTTCAACTGTAGTAGCTGCTGTCCTTTTTTGTACAAGTTTAGTATAACTCTTCGCTTCCCATATTTTACACTTGCTACCTTCAGAATTTGAAAGCATTTTCCAGTCAACATTGTTAAAAGCTTTCTCCAGATCTATGAATTCTAATAATGTAGGTTTCCCTTTCCTTAACCTATCTTCTAAGATAAGTCATAGTGCGAGTATTCATCGCATGTTCCTAGATTTCTATTAAATCCAAAATGATCTTCCCCAAAGTTGTATAACACCAGTTTTTACATTCATCTCAAAATAATCCATTTTAGTATTTTGTATAATGAATATTATAGAGGAAAAATTCCTAGCAGGAAAAATATATATAAAAAATAGATGAAGATTACTTACCAGGTGAAGGAGTACAAGTAGTGATAGTAGCGTGCGCCCCCCCCCCCCCCCCACACACAACACACATTTGCACTGTGCACCGAATTATCAAATCTCATAGGATAGTGGGAAACAGATGGTGCAAGTGTGTTTTTTGTGCAGCACACTCCACTTGTGAGAGGTTACATCATGTAGAAGACCTTCTGTGACATGGTTGTGCAAGTCATTTGTGTAACACACAACGTTGTCATGAACAGGGTATGGGGGTTGATGCCCAATGGATTTGATTCTGACAGTGTCACAGGAATTTTGCTTCACATACTAAGTTTACTATTGTGCACGTCATTGACTATATACATTTACACTCCCATGTTAAAATGCAAATTGCTAGCCTATGTGGGCCCACAGGGCTTCGTTTCTAGCACTGAAGTTGGCCACTCAGTGACCAAAATCGATATGCAGTAGTCAAATAAAGATTTCATGCAACCAAAGTTGCTTCTTGCATTATAAATAAATAAATAAATTCTATCATATAAAAAATAGAGAAAAAAAGCTTACGTTGTAAGTTCTTCTCTGGTTTTGCGATAGCTTTCAACTCCAGGTTTTGCTATTTCTGGAGAACTCTTCTTATTTTTATCTTTCTTTTTCCTGTTTACAACCTGAGATATTAAAATTGCACAGTGTTTCGGAAGTAGCTGAAAAATAAAAAAGGAAACTTTTAAAATTTAAGTTCATAGGTTGTTGTGAATACAATATGAAGCAAACTTTTGAGCATATGTCAGGAAGATCAACTATCAAAGTACTTTCTCATACTATCCAGTAGAGTAAGCTGGAGATTTGCATACATTTAAATGGAATACATCCAATCTTGTAAGGAGAAATTGCTTGATTTCATTTCTTCTAGTTTATCATGGACTGTATTTTAGTCTTGTTATAATTTAACCAAATATACAAGAGAATCTCTTTTCCACTGATAAGTGCTTTGGTTAATAACTCTTTATTCCTAGACCTTTTTCACTGAATTCATGATATTAATCATTTTATTTATTTACGTTTGCTTTGTGGTTATCCCCCAATTATGAGAATCAACATAACAGTCTACAAATTCATATAATTTTAGTAATTTATCTTACAGATCTACTCTTGTGAGTGTGCTTTCATAGAATGTCAAGAATGACTCAAAGGAGTCACTTGCTGGGCTTCGGCCTTTGTGTCATCAATGGCAGATTGCCAACTGCAGACAGATGAACAAACAGTGAGTAAATAGACAATTGGAGACAGAAAAAAATTCCAATGACTAATCATACGAGGGAATCCTAAAGTGTAATCATATAAAAAACACAAAACAACAATGTATTATGATTAGTGGTAGAAAGGTATGGTGCGAAAAATACAAATGCAAGACAAACCCATCACTGAATGTAGAATCGCTGTGTGTCAAGTTGTACAGTGCTGCCACAAGCAGACAAGGAGGAGAACAGCAGCATAGTTTAAACATTGTCACCTATCAGTAAAAATTGAGTTTCACACCTTCAAACAGGCTTTCAGTCACCAAGCTGGAACACCAGCTCTCTCTATTCCGAAATGAAGCCTCGAGCATCCTGAATGATGCTTCAGGTGGTGAAATGGCAGCATTATTGATGTATCTACATCTACATCCATACTCCGCAAGCCACCCAACGGTGTGTGGCAGAGGGTACCTTGAGTACCACTATTGGTTCTACCTCCTATTCCAGTCACATATTGTTCGCGGACAGAAAGATTGTTGGTATGCCTCTGTGTGGGCTCTAATCTCTCTGATTTTATCTTCATGATCTCTTTGCGAGATATACGTAGGAGCAAGCAATATACTGCTAGACTCCTCGGTAAAGGTATGTTCTCAAAACTTCGACAAAAGCCCATACCGAGTGACAGAGCATCTCTCCTGCAGAGTTTTCCACTGGAGTTTATCGATTATCTCCGTAACGCCTGCTGTGTGTGGACGCAGAAGGAGTTGGCCACAGTTCACAAACAGCATGCTGCTGGCTACGGTCAGCCATCTTCAGGCTGCTGTCTCGGGGTGCAGCAGTTGTGGGGAGTCTGGTGTATCGAGTGGGACACCTCAGGTGTCTCGTGCTTCACCCTCTGTCCCTGCTACCGAGGCACCTTCATGCGTACCAGACGTGGTCGAGCCGCCCTCTCCACAAGGGGAGTGGTGGTTTGAACAGTGTTCACGTTGCTCGAGACGGAAGGCCAATGTGGAGACTGGCCATCCATCCATGCCCGTTCGTCCTGTGAGTGGATGTGTGACCACTCCTTCAGCAGGATCTGAGCAAATTCACGGGGGGAGGGGATTATTAGTTGTTGAGAGCTCCAATGTTAGGCGCATGATGGAGTCCCTTAGGCAGATAGCGTAGAGATCCAGTGTGTCTGCCGGGGAACCTCATCCGAGATGTGGAGGTGGACTTGTCAGCGGCTATGAAGGGTGCGTGGTGTGGTTGACTGCAAGTCGTGGCTCACGTCAGCACCAATGATGCTTGTTGCTTGGGTTCTGAGGACATCCTTAGTTCCTACAGGCGGCTGGTGGAATTGGTGAAGGCTGGTGCCCTCACACGCGGGGTGCAAGCAGAGCTGTTGATTTGTAGCATTGTTCCCAGGGTTGATCGGGGTCCTTTGGTTTGGAGCTGAGTGGAGGGTCTGAACCAGAGGCTGCGCCGACTCTGTGACAGTAATGGCTGCAGATTTCTGGATCTGCGTTATCGAGTGGGGAATTGTAGGGTGCCCCTAGATAGGTCAGGGGTGCACTACACTAAGGAAGCAACTACTCAGGTAGCAGAGTACTTGTGGAGTGCACAGGGGTATTGTTTTAGGCTACGCGCTAACTCCGATGAGCACTCGCCTGTCAACATTCAGACAGTGAATTCAGGCCACATTCATTTAAAAAATTCGACTATTACAATATTAGGCACGAACTTTCAAAGTATTAAAAACAAAGTTCCCGAATTTGCCGCACTGCATGGAAATTATTGTGCTCAGATAGTTCTAGGCACTAAAAGCTGGCTAAATCACGATGTGGCAAGTTCAGAAGTATTTAGCGAGGCGTGGAATGTATATCAGAAAGATAGATCGGACACACCTGGACGAGGAGTGTTCATCGCTGTGGACAAAGATATTGTTTCTACTGGGATCGAGGTTGAAAGTAACTGGGCACGTATAACAGACCTAAAAGAAGTAAAGTTAATAGTTGGGTGTTTTTACCGGCTACCCGGTGCTGCTGTAGCAGTTTTAGAGTCATTCAAAGAAAGTCTACTCCAAGTAATGTGTAGGTATCCGGGCCACGTAATATTAGTCAGGGGAAACTTCAACCTTAAGAGTATAGATTGGGACCTCTCTAGTTACATTTCAGGCGATACAGACAAGCAGTCTTGTGAGCTACTTTTGGACAAATTCTCCGAAAACTGTTAAATTGGCAACCCACGTTAGACCTTATAGCCATGAACAGGCCTGACCTTATTGACGATGTCTGTGTAGAGACAGGAATTAGTGATCATGATATTGTCATAGCGTCGATGGTCACCAAAGTTCATAAACCAATCAAGAAGGCTAGGAGCGTGTTTTTGTTAGGATCACACTTAGAAAGTGAATGGGCATTGTTTAGTTCCAGTACTATGGATGTAGAGGAATTGTGGACTAAGTTTAAGTGCATGGTACACAAAGGGTTAGAGAAATATATGCCTGTAAAGTTGATAAAGGATGGAAAAGATCCACCGTGGTATAATAATAATGTTAGAAAGCTGCTGAGAAAGCAAAGACTGTAGCACTCTCGATTTAAAAAAAAAAAAAAAAACGCAAATGATGACAGGCAAAAGTTAGTAGAGATTCATGCGTCTATAAAAAGATTAATGCCCGAAGCATACAATAATTACCACAGCCATACCTTAGCAAAAGATCTTTCTGAGAACCCGAAAAAATTCTGGTCCTGGGTAAAATCGATAAGCGGGTCAAAGCCCACTATCCAGTCACTCGAACATTCTGCGGCAGTAATAGAAGAAAGCAAACAGAAAGCTGAAGTTCTTACTTTAACCTTTAGGAAATCTTTCATGCAGGAAGACTGCACAAATGTACCATCATTTGATCAACATACTAATTCCGAAATGGAGGACGTAGTTATAGGTATTTCTGGTGTTGAGAAGCAGCTGAGAGAGCTAAATACAAAAAAGTCTGCTGGTCCGGGTGGAATACCAGTTCGGTTTTACAAAGAGTATTCTGCGACATTTGCACCTTATTTAGCTTGCATTTATTGCGAATCTTTAATTCAGCGCAAAGTTTTAATGATTGGAATAAAGCGCAGGTGTCTCCCATTTATAAGAAAGGAAAGAGAACTGACCCACATAATTACAGGCCAATATCGTTGACATCACTTTCCTGTAGAATTTTGGAGCATATTCTCAGTTAGAATATAGTAAATTCCCTTGAGACAGAAAAGCTTCTTTCTATGAATCAGCATGAGTTGAGAAAACTTTGTTCATGTGAAACCCAGCTTGCCCTTTTCTCACATGACATCTTGCGAGCCATGGATGAAGGGCAACAGGCGGATTGTGTTTTTCTCAACTTCAAAAAGGTGTTCGATGCGGTGCCACACTGCAAACTGCTAATGAAGATACGAGCTTATGGAATAGGTTCACAGATTTGTGACTGGCTGGCTGTAAGACTTCCTAAGTAACAGAACGCAGCATGTTGTTCTCGACGGCAAGTGTTCATCAGAGACGAGTGTATCGTCAGGCGTGCCCCAGGGGAGTGTGATAGGACCGCTATTATTTTCTATCTATATAAATGATCAGATGGACAGAGTAAGTTGTAATTTGCGGCTGTTTGCTGATGATGCTGTGGTGTATGGGAGGGTGTCGTCTTTAACTAACTGTAATAGCATACAGGATGACAGACAAAATTTCTAGTTGGTGCAAAGAATGGCAGCTAGCTCTCAATGTAGAAAAATGTAAGGTGATGTGCACGAGTAGGAAAAACAATCCCATAATGTTCAAATACAGCATTAGTAGTGAGCTTCTTGACGAAGTCGCGTCATTCAAATATCTAGGTGTAACATTGCAGAGCGATATGAAATGGAATGAACATGTAAGGACAGTTGGGAGTAAGGCGGACAGCCGACTTCGGTTTATTGGGAGAATTTTGGGAAGATGTACTTCATTTGTAAAGGAGACTGCGTATAAAACGCTTGTACGACCACATCTTGAGTATTGCTCAAGTGTTTGGGACCCACAGAAGATCAGTTTAAAGGAAGACATAGAAGCAGTTCAGAGGCGAGCAGCTAGGTTCGTTATTGGTGGGTTCGACCAACACGTGAGTGTTACGGAAATGCTCTGGCAACTCAATTGGGGATTGCTGCAGGAAAGATGATGTTCTTTTTGTGAATTTCTGTTGAGAAAATTTAGAGGGCCGGAATTTGAAGCTGAGTGTAGTATGATCTTGCTGCCACCTACTTACATTTTGCGTAATGATCACAAAGACAAGATAAGGGAAATTAGGGCTCGTACGGAGGCATATCGGCATTCTTTATTTCCTCATTCTATTTGGGAGTGGAATAGGAAAGGAAATGCTTAGTAGTGGTACAGTGTACCCTCCGCCACACACCTTATGGTGGATTGTGGAGTATGTATGTAGATGTATATGAGTGTGAGTTATAACGGTTGCAGCTGAGGGATTGGGAAAGATAGGGTGTAGAGGACAGGGTGGACCAGCTTTGGCTGTGCAGCAGTTGGTAATCATGGACAGAGTTGGTTGGTATGATGGAAAACTACCCCTTGGTCTGTCAATAGCCATAGAGCATCTTCCATGGATGGTGACCATTATAGCCACTGTCCACATGTTGTGTGCTCTGTACACATATGCTGACATTGTAGAACCTCATGGACAGTGCCCGACATAAAGATGTTGTGGGCTGGAAGATGAACGATAGTTGTGGCAGTAGTTCTCAGCATTTACTGTTTAACTGTCCACACCATACACAAAATTACAGCATTGGAAGAACAGGTGGAATAGTGGACTAAAAGTTTGTTTTATGCTGATGGAGAGACAGAAACATTTGAAAGCTATCACTATGAATTGAGTCCCACTGTCCAGTAATGGTGGTTTGGGGAAGACCTTCAATGGCTACAATGTAGACAAGCAGATATCATGTAGCAGATACCATATTGATCACATACACTAATTTTACAGAAAATTCTATGGCTATGAGACACACAGAGTTCAGAAAGTCCAAATTAAAATGTGATCACAGAGGTAATGGGCATTGGGCAGCAGACAACAGATTGGGGAGGGCAATCTGATTCTGGAAGCAATTGTCCTTGTTTATATCTGGACACGATGTATGTTGTAAGGGACTGATGACTCTGTTTAGTCCCCTTAAAAATTCCAGAACAACAAAAAGTATGTTGTTGAATTACATGATAGAATAGTTGTAAACATTGAGGCATCAAATAAGCTTGAATGACGACAAGTTGAGCACCAGCTTCAGTGTCTGTCTGAAGGACATTGTAGATGACAGACAGATGGTGAACCCACAACTGGAGCTCTAGAATGATGTTCTCTGAAAAGTTAGTGGGCTATCCCTGAAGCAAACAATGTGTGATATGCCTTAACATTGGGCATAGCATATGTATGCAGTGATTCCTGCATCTATAATGGAAATTTCATCCAAGATTTGATTCTGTTTTGTGTCAATGTGGAAATATATTTTTTTGCTAGTCAAAGGACAGATCTAGACATGCGGGTAGGAGAGATATGACATGTGCATTATTTTGTGTGTAGTGTTGTCGGTTTCTATTTAATGGTACAATTGGAGGAGTTTAGAGAAATGTCCTACAAAGAAGCTGTCCATTTTAGAAGACTGGAGAGAAACACACACAGTGTTACCAGTCGTTTGTGGTCCATAATGAAATAAACTTACTGCTGAAGAGGTAAACAAGAAATTTCAAAATGGCAAGAACAGTGGCTAAAGCAGCTTTCTTTTCTATTCGTGAATAGGTAATTTTGAAATGGTCTTAGACAGGGTTGAAAAACATGTGGAAATTGTGAACTCTAGTTTAGTGAGGGCTGTGCCCAAAATTTCAACACCTTTAAAATGTTTTGCAGGACAACGAGTATGAACCAGCAGAAGACATCAACTCTAAATGACTAGCACATTGTTCAAATCATACAATAAAATGTATTATCTGAGAATAACTGATAAGCAGTTCAAAGCCTGTCTTGGTAAAAAAATATTGAAGAAAAGCAATAAAAGATGACTGGAAGCAGTTTTTTCTGGAAACCTCTATTAATCACAGTCACAGGTTCCACATCCATAATGGATAAAAGCAAAGAAACCATGTTTAAATGTAATAAAGTGCATGGCAACATGCAATGGTTAATAAAGTAAATGACAAGAAATCTGATATGTGTTTTCTTTTTCTTGCCACAAACATTCACAAATTTCAGAATCTCTAGGTGAACAACACTACAGCCAGAATAAATTTTCAAAGCTTTTTTTGTGCTATTGAAAACAACACACTTGAATTTTACCGTAACACTAAAAGATTGTGTGATACATGAAGCTCAGCACAGAAAATGTGTTTAGTTTTAATTACAGAATACACAAATACTTCACAAAACTACCCCTAATAGAAGGTAAAGACTATGGCTTTTAAAGAATATATTTCACAAAATTTACCTTATCACTCATTATACACTGTTCATCGCATATTGTAGTTATTATATTTTTTGCTTCTTTTGCCATTTCTTCCAAGAATAAATTTACAACTGACAAACTTCTCTCTCTGATGTGATGACGCTGAAAGAAAAGGAAAAGTTAAAATATCAGTCATTAATATCTCATATATAAAAGTGTACTCACTTATTATACTTCATAAATGTGAACACAAAAGTTTACTGCATTCCTTTAATACATGAAATGTAGTCACAATTGTGAATATTAATCAATATCAGCTGTACAATTTATTGGTGACTTGTGAAAATACACATGAGTTCGGCAGCGGAGTGTAAGAGGAGTCAAGGTAGACCAAGAAGAAAGTACTTAGATTCGGTGCGGAATGATTTTTAAGTAAAAGGCATAACATCAGACGAGGCATCAATGTTAGCATTGAATAGGGGATCATGGAGGAATTTTATTAGAGGTACTATGCTCCAGATTGAATGCTGAAAGGCATAATCAGTCTCTAATCATGATGATTGTGAAAATTTGTGCTGGACCGGACCTCAAAACCAAATTATCCACTTTTTACAAGCAGGCACGAAAAGTGGGAAGTCGTGTTTCAAATCCCAATCCACAACGAATTTTCAAACATCACCAATAAATTACACAGCTGATACTGATGTATATTCCCAACTGTGAGAACATTTCTTGTATTCTTGTAATCACTGTAGTGTTCTTTTCCTGCAAACATGCATGGATGTTTGAATGACATTTGCAGCTGTTGCATCATTAAACACGGAAACTGCACATCATATTCCTTTAATATTACAGTAGATATTAAATGCTTTATGCATGAAAAAGGAAGTATAGGCTTTGAGAGAGACCGTATTGCATGTGTATACAGGGTGGTCCATTGATAGTGATGGGGATAAATATCTCATGAAATAAGCATCACATGAAAAAACTACAAAGAACAAAACATTTCCAGATTGAAGGGGGAAAACAGATGGCGCTATGTTTGGCCCGCTAGATGGCGCTGCCATATGTCAAACAGATATCAACATAATTTTTTAAATAGATACCCCCAACTTTTGTTACTTATTTGTCTAGTACATAAATAAATATGAATGTTTTATTTGGAACACTTTTTACACTTTGTAATAGAGGGCGCTGTAATAGTCACAAAAGTATAAGTATGTGACATCGCGTAACACATCGCCAGTGTGGACAGTATTTGCTTTGTGATACATTACTCATGTTAAAATGGACTGTTTACCAATTGCAGAAAAGGTCGATATGGCATTTATGTGTGGCTATTGTGATCAAAATGCCCAACGGGACCGTGCTATGTATGTTGTCGTTATCCTGGAAGACATCATCCAAGAGTCCAGACCTTTCGTCGGATAGTTATGTTATTTAAAGAGACAGGAAGTGTTCAGCCACAAGTGAAACGTCAACCACAACCTGCAACAAGTGATGATGCCCAAGTAAGTGTTTTAGCTGCAGTTGCGACTAATCCGCACATCAGTAGCAGACAAATTGAGCGAGAATCTGGACTCTCTAAAACGTCGGTGTTGAGAATTCTACATCAACATAAATTTCACCTGTACCAAATTTCTATGCACCAGGATTTACATGGTGAAGACTTTGAATGTGGTATACAGTTTTGTCACTGGGCACAAAATAAATTACTGGATGATAACAGATTTTTTCACGCATTCTGTTCAGTGACAAGGCATCATACACAAGCAGAGGTAATGTAAACCGGCATAATGTGCACTACTGAGCAACAGAAAATCCATGATGGAACATCAGCAACCTTGGCTGGTTAATGTATGGTGCAGCATTATGGATGGAAGGATAATTGACCCGTATTTTATCAATGGCAGTCTACATGGTGCAGTGTATGCTAATTGCTTACGTAATGTTCTACCGATTTTACTACAAGACATTTCACTGCATAACAGAATGGCGATGTACTTTCAACATAATGGATGTCCACCACATGGCTCACGTGCAGTTGAAGCTGACTTAAAAGGAATATTTAATGACAGATGGATTGGTCGTAGAAGCACCATGCCATGGCCTGCACATTCACCAGATCTTACATCCCCAGATTTCTTTCTATGGAGAAAATCGAAGGATATTTGTTATCATGATTCACCAACAACACCTGAAAACATGCGTCAGTGCATTGTCAATGCATGTGATAACATTACTGAAGGTGAACTACTCGCTGTTGAGAGCATTTATTGAAGCCATGAGGTAATTACAGGTAATCACACAGTAACAGCATGCATTCTCATAATGTATGATATTTCACAAAAGTACATGATCACATTGGTACAACCAAAATAAAGTTCAAACGTACCTACGTTCTGTGTTTTAATTTTAAGAAAACCTACCTGTTGCCCACTGTTGTTCTAAAATTGTGAGCAATATGTTTGTGAATATTACAGCACCATATATCACAAAGTGAAAAAAATGTTCTAAATAAAACATTCATATTTATTTATTACTAGATGAATATGTAATAAAAATGGGGGGGTACCTATTATAAAAAAAAAAAAAATAATAATAATAAAAATGCAGTTGATATCCGTTTGACCTATGGCAGCTCCATCTAGTGGGCCAAACACTGTGCCTTTTGTTTTCCCCCTTCAAGCTAGAAAAGTTTTGTTCTTTGTAGTTTTCTCGTTTGATGCTTATTTCGTGAGATATTTGGCCCAGTCACCATCATTGAACCACCCTGTGTAGCTGTAATCAGTTGCACGCCACTAATATCAGTATAAATGTTTATTGTAAGCTTGTAATGTCATAATGCAATTGATATGGTATTGTATACGAGATGCACATCATAAAGGTCTCTGCTAATATACTCAACTGTATTTGCAGCACTGTAATAAACAGAAATTAATTGTCTGACTAGTTGCATTACTTTTTATAATATATTTTATTTACAGTGGCACAGAATGATTGGTATAATTTTATTTTTATCTTTCACATCAATATAAGCATAGTCCCACATAGACTGTTATTACAATTTTCTGTATTGGCCTGTTCCCCAAGCTGTGGGTTGCTTTCCATGCTACCTCAATTGTGTACTCCTTTTTCATGAAAAGTTTCATATCAAAATTCCTGAGGATTGTGTAAAGAACCCTGATGACCTAGAAGCTTGTCCTTAAGCCCCTCCTGCAATTTTGCACAGTAAGTATTACACACAAAAAAAACCTATTTCCTTTACATATTTACGAGATATGAAGCACCACCTGCATTATAAATTTTACAAGTTTTCATTAAGTGGGTAGACATTAGAGTAGTTACAATTAGTCCACAGTCCCTACTGAAGCTTAATAATTGTGACAGGTCCTATGATGTTCTCATGAGCCATGAGTGACAATTATGCTGATGCAAGTAGTCTTGGATATGTAAGCAAGCTCATTGCAACTGGCAATATAACAAATGTCCCAAAGATTGTCCACTAACAACTGCTATTGTGAATTAACAGTCGAGGACTGATGAAGATGCTGTTTAGTCCCCTTAAAAATTCCCAAACAACAACAAACAGCCATATGTACCAAAACCATGCACAAATTAATATGAGGGCTCTCCCCTTCCCCTTCCTCACAATCTGGATGGTTACATCAGGAGACCCTCAATCTGTAAAGCAAAAAATCCCACTGTATCTCTAATAGGGGCTGCTTAAGTTTATATACAGCTTGTGGTTGTGTAAAACTAATAACATGTCACTGCTCAGATAGAATATCATGATGCAAAGGAATGACATGGAAGAGTGAGTCACTTTCCATTCTCAGAGGTGCAAGGCTGAAGACACATCCAACCCCCTCTCCCCAAGTGAGCTACAATTCAACCTGTGTTCCAATTATAAAGATTGAAACGACTTGACAGTTCATCCAATTAACACTTGAGAACTGCCCCCTCCCCTCCCAAATCACCAAGAATAAATTACCCATGTCCTTGCTACACCCGTGTGGCAGAATGATACTAGTGAATCAAGTTTTGCACAGCATACTCATCTGCCCCTCCCTTCGCCTTTTTACAAGAACACCACTAAAAATCTTAGAATTATCCTCCATTACTGAAAAGGCAAGTACATTAATTCCATGTTACCTGCATTTAAAACTATTTATTCTCTTTCACCCGCTTCTATGTCACATACAGTTTCACCGGAAAGTTGTTTATTTAGAACTAGCTTCATTTCTGCTGCTTTGCAAGCATAGACTGGATAGTCTGTATTGGTTGTTTCTACTTATAAATTTTCATGGATTTAGCTTTAAAAATGCTTTCCTAATCAAGTATTTTGATACAGCTTGTGGCTAAACTGCAGAGTCTGTTGCCCACGCGGTGCAAATGTTGGCAACACCACAGCAGTCAACCATAGAGCAGGTATATGTTTTATTTATTGTGTGATCTGTACGAAACAGTGATCATTTCAAGTGAAAGTTATCAGGGTTCCAAATCCAAATTTTTGTATTTCTAGCATCAAAATAGTCTTAGTAGCACCCTTCAAATATTTCCCCTCATTTCTCCCACTTAGTTGTTAAATTTCCAAAAATATTGGAACATGTGTTTTTAAAATTCCAATCAAAAATCTAAATCCGAAGTTTTGTATTTCTTCCTTCAAAACTGCCTTAATAACAACATATTTCAAAAACGTTCATCCCCTATTTCACCCCCATAGGAATGGGAATATCGAAAAATCACTGATGCTTACGGTATACGATAAACAATGTCTACAAATTTCAAGTTTCTATTGCCTGTAGATTCACTTTTCAGCAGCGTTTTATATCTTTTAGAAACAGATCGAGAATGTGAAATTTGTTTCTTACACTTTGGCATCTTTCTTGGTAGTTTCACTTTTCAAAATGCAATATGCACTTATTTATCTTTTTTGTACACTTGTTGCAGAAAGACAACTGAAGAATGTGCATCACGTTTCGCTGTATATAACCTCTTTGCTATTAAGAGTGTCAAAAGTCATTGATGGTCTTCAGTCAATTTTTATATAAGCTGATGACTTTCAACCACTATATCTTCCACCCTCTTATAGCTATTGACACAGTACTTTGTACTACAACAACAAAGAGAGATCGTTTGTCTCCATTGAAAAGGTTTTCCCGAAGAGCAAAATATTAACACCCACACATAGAATTTTATATAAGTTGGTAACTTTCAACTCCCTTATCTTCCACCCCCTTATTGTTATCAACCGTCTACCACCATAGTGCACAATGAGAGACTGATACCTACTACCACATACAAACACTAATCATTTGCGACGTGTAGTTTTGGCTGCAGAGTGAAATATATTTTATATATGTTAGGATAATGCAGTTGAAAATTTTAAAGAAAACAGCAGTTCCATAGATTTTATGACATAATTGTTGCATCTTGAATAAATGAAAAATTATCTCAGCAACAGTAACTGCTACAAAATATGCATGTATAGATGGTCTGCATGCTAAGAGATTTTTTTCACTCATTATGACATCTCTTACTGTTAGTTTCATGTAAAGTTTACCTCTCTCTCTCTCTCTCTCTCTCTCTCTCTCTCTCTCTCTCTCTCTCTCTGTGTGTGTGTGTGTGTGTATGTGTGTGTGTGTGTGTGCGCGCGCGCACGCTTCCCCCAGCAATGCTGTATTACTTGCACTGTTTCATGTACGAGCCTATAGCATTTTTATTTTGTTGTTCTTGACAATCTTTTCCTGGTCTGTCAACCCTTCCAGCAATTTCATTTTAATAAATTTATTTATCTTCTACTAGAATGGGTTTATCTTACATTGTCTGATAAGAGTTAATTGCAAATCATGAAATTTATTATTCCAGATGTATAAACCAAAATGGTTGATCTCGAAGCTGTAGCCCCATGAAACGCTTATAAAAATCCCACTAAAGGTAAAAATATTGATACATTTTCTAACCTCTTCTGGGCAGAGTTCATGTGTGCAGCTTTGGAAGTGTCCACAAATAAGAGGAAAGGCCACAATGTATCGATTTTGTGCAGGGAACTCCAAACACATGTGAAACTGATCTTCAAAAATTTTGCTGTAGAAACTGAAATAAAAAAGAACAATATTTAGTAGTTTTACAGCATACATGTGAAGCATAAAAACAAAACAATTTAGTATTACTATTTTGGAACTATTGATATACCAAGCTGTCACTGTAGCAGAACTGACCATTAACACTGTAGGCTAGGCTTACCTGTACCTGTAATGTGTGTTCACTTTTTTGCCTTGTGGTAGACTAGTTCTTATTACAGAAATATATGTAGTGAATTTATTTCTTATTTATTACACTTATTTACAGTTTACAAACCTTACTGGACCTCTCCCTATGACCTATCCCCATACTCTCAACACTTTTCAACCATAAAGTGATGCCAAATAATAACATGTATCATCAGCTTGAGAATCTTACAATCTGCATTCATCATGTTTCACAAATACGCACATGTTGTGGCACTATTAGACAGATGCTCAACCAGCAAGATTAATAAGGCAGATGACAAGACAATAACAAAGGTAGATTACTCAATGGAAGTCTTTGTAAAGAGACCCAAGGGACGACCAAGGCAATGATGGACCGATACTCTGCACAATGACCTGAAAGTTGTAAACCTTCACCCAGACATGGCCCATGATCAAACAAAATGGAGACAGTGAATCCACTCAGTGGACCCTTCCACCAAATGCTAAAGAAAAAGAAGAAGGAGGTAGATGAGCTCTGACATCACATTCAGTCACATCCCAGATATGTTCGATTGGGTTCTGATCTGGGGAGTTAGAAGGACCAGCACATTAGCTGCAACTTGCCACTGTGTCACTCAAACCACTCCATCACACTGCTGACCTTATCACATTGCATATGCCACTGCCATTGGGAAACAACATTGTCACGAAGGAGTGTACATGGTCTACAACCGGTGTATGATACTTCCTGGTCATCATGATGCCTTGCTTGAGCTCCACTGGACTCTCTGATGTCCAGATGAAAGTTCCCCAGGGCATAAGTGAGCCATGCCAGCTTGTCTTTGTCCCTAGGCCCAGGTGTCAAGGTGGTGTTCCCTTGGAAAACTACAGATTCGTACCCTCCCATTGGCATGATGAAGAAGGCATCAGGATTCAGCAGACCACACAATACTCTGCCCCTGCACTAATTTCCAGTGACAATGGTCACATGCCGTTTCAGTCACAGTTGCCAACGTTGTAGTGTTAATGCTGGCACATGCATGGGGCACTGGCTTCAAGGGCCCAGCATTAGCAGTATTCAGGCACTGAGTGATCAGACACACTTGTATTATGACCAGCATTTCTTCCAGTCTACCCCACCTACAATGTCCAACATCGGTAATGATGGGGGTAGCTTAACACCTCGATATTTGGACATGCTTTCATTTCACCATTGTTGAAAAGCACCCAACAAGTTGTGTACTGTAAATGTTGAAGTTTTACTAATGAAGATGAAGCAAGAAGGATTGCTGCCTATCGCCATTCCTCTCGGACAGGAAGTTACAATCACCTGCTGATCTGCTGTCCTTGGACCATAAAGGTGTCGGACTTCTTTTCTTGGCAGGTGTTTCGTCACCTTATTGAAGATTCATTAATTGAAAAGAAGACAGTAGGAAAGTTACAGAACAAATAGGCAGAAGTGTTGTGAAATCTGTATTCATAAAGATATGACAAATTTGAGGTAGCCCTGATGCATGTTTAATATTATTTCACAAATAAGACTATTTTGCCATGAAACCACCTTGCTGTAGGGCAAGGAATTACTAACAATAGTCAATACATAAACAAATTTTATACAGATACATTTGCAGTCCCTAGAGAGAGTGGAGAGTGGTTGAATCAGGGAGATTGTTGCTGGCTATGAAATCATAATACTATAACCAGAGCAGGGGCCAAATGGCCAAGTGTACCTCACTATAAACTGAATGGTAAGTGTACCAGATGCTTCCACTTGCCCACCATTGTAACAGTCACGGATGGTCCTCAAAGTCACACTTTACTAATAAGGCAGTAACTTCCAGCCTAGATTGTCAGCGAGGTGGATACTTCGAAGTTCTGCAACTGATTGGCGGTGCACGACTATTCGCCGGGCATGGCACCGCAGTGTGTTTCCGATGTTCAAAAGTAGTTCCTGTAGCCAACCTTACAGGTAGGGGAGAGGAATCGTTGGGGAAGCTTAGCCCCTGCGGGCGGCACTGTGTCTCGGACACTCAGGTTGGAACACCTGTTTGGAGCACGGGACAAAACTGGTATTTGCATCCACCATGGCGTGGCTTCTGCTTGCTTTTAAATATAACGGCTACAGGAAATTCTCCATTTTGAGCAATTTCTACATTAACCAAAGGGGTAGAAATTACTCTGTCCCTTCCATTCGATTGCCCTCTAAGTAAGCGAGCATTCTGTGATGCTTCTCGATTGCTGAAAATTAATAAAATGTCCTAAATTAATTGATTTAATTTTGCTAGTTTTTAATTAAGGATCCATCCGATCTGTTATTGGTATCCAGGAGTTCGTAAATTTACTGGCAACTTGAATCTGTGGTCGGAATAACATAATTAATTTTATTTTGCTCTGTTTCTTGGTTACAGCACAGCCGTTGTGGCCACAAATTGTGTGCCCTCAAAAAGTCTGTGCATTGCAGTACGTTCCAAAAAGCTCATACTGAGCCTACACTCTATCACAATCTACCCTTGATCAAACTCAGACAGATCACACACCTTTGACAAAAATGTTTGTATAGTCTATGGGGTCATCAGTCCCTAAACTTACAAACTACTTATGAACTAGGACGGCACAAATATCCATGCCCGAGGGGGGATTCGAACCCCCGAACGTAGGGGCCGTGCAGACCGTGACTGGAGCGCCTCAGTCTCCTCGGCCACCGCGGCCGGCCACACCTTTGACAGCATGGTCACTGATACTGAATGCACCGTGATGTGTCTGACTGGCAGTTATTCCTTGTCAAATGAAATACTATTGCCTGTATGGGTTTATATTGATATTAGGTAGTGGCCACAATTTTTTGGCTGATCAGTGTATTTTAGCTTTGATGGGGATCATTTTAAAGATAAAACTGACTTTGAAAGGGAAAATTTCTGACAATAAACAACACCCACTTCCCTCAGCTGACTGATGTTAACAGGAACACAAATTTTGAAGAATTTAGTTTGGTGCTGAAAGAATTTCGAGAAAGACTTTCTACACCTGTTTCTTATTTGCTTTTAAGACTGTTTGTCACATCAGACAGAAACAAGGGTGTTTGTTTGTTTTTTGTTTTAACTGTTTAGGAATTTCACATTTTGTTCCTCGGGAAGTGTGTCCTTGTGTTCATAATAAGTTGCAAATGGGATTACAATCATTTGATCAACACACACAAATGAAAAACGTTTTTCAATTAAGGAACCAAATAAGTCACAATTATGTTGTAATCTGAGAAACAAAAATGTATAAAATTTTCTTCATGCTGACAGTTCATTCCACATTTAAATGTTTATTATGTCTTCAGTCTACCAAAAATAATTAAACAATAATGAAAATATATTTCAAATGTGATCTGTGTTGCTGAGATATGCAAAACCAAGCCTCATGAATACTGTTAAGTGTACCTTGCATGACCATTCTGCCATATTGAATATGGCAGTCAGTATGTCGCGGTAGTGGGATTGTGTCCTCATGTGACATATCTGCACATAAGTATGAGCTTTGCACACAGGCTGAATTCTTCACCATCCCTGGTACAGTTATATGGTACAAATTGGGGGGCTCATGGAACAGATTTAGCATTTTTTAAAACACTTACCACATTCAGAATTTTTCCAAGATGTGTAAACGTTCTAGTGTTTTAGAGATAATTCATCTGACACAGACACATTCCCATGGAAATCAGTTTCCCAAGTTTCAAGACATTTGAAAACTCTTTGTCAGTGCAACATTGAACCTATGAGTTAGAATTAGTAACCAACAAAATTTTATGAGCGATGCATTAAAATTTTCTTCTTATTAATTTACTTAAGTCTTTTCCACAATCTTGGTGCACAAAAAATTGTTGTTAAATACTCCACAAAGACATTTCAGTATAGTCCTATTAAGCAACATAAATACCATTGTTTATTTTAAGTGAATTTGTAGAATATATAAAAAATCTAAACTGTTATGAGATATTATGAACTGTAATGCATCATATGTAAATACAGTGTGCCAAGTAACAGTATTTAATTTTGTAAAAATAGTCAACTTTACCACAACATTATCTACTGAAAGTGACTATAACATAAATCTTACCAGAAAATTGATAAATCAGATGTTTCAACCAACATTTCATCCAGAAAATCAACCATTTTTGTATGGAAGACAATAATATCAATCAAAGAAGCTAAGTCTTTATTTTCTTCGAGCACTATTGGTGATTTATTGACTGATGTATAAGCTTGCAATCTAAACCAATCCAGCCGAATTGAACGGAAATCAAATAATTCATTTTCCTCAACTGGGGAAGAATAAAAAAGAAGTATTAGTGATGTAAAATAGGACTTTTAACATTAAACACACATTTAAAATGAATTTATTTAATGAGAATTATTTCAACATAAAGTACTTTAATACAACAGTAATAGTATTTTGAATATAAACAAAAGGTTTGAGAAATTACAGCACATGAAGCCTTACAAACTGCCTTTCATGTCTTTTGTAGAAATGTTTAGTTTCTGTAGGTCTCCTATGGTTTCCTTTACCCAGTTGGTTTTCAATGTCCTACCTGTCACTATCTCAAAAGTCTTCTTCGTCAGTCTGTTACATTCATCGCAATTATGTGTCCACGGAACTTCACCCTTCTTTTCCTGATGGGGTTTGTAACTGTATATGTCTTTTTGTACAGTTCTTTTGTAGGTCTCTTTATCCATATCCCCTATCTTTGAATGGGCCCATAGATCTCTCCTAGTATTTTACTCTCTTGTTTTTCCATTGTCTTGGTTTTTGTTCTTCCCTTGATTACTGTTGTTTCTGACACATACAAGTCCTCTGTTAAGAGTACTATGTTATAGTGTCTTAATTTGGAACAGGTAGAAATACTTCTTTTGTTGTAGTGGTTCCATGTGAGTCTGTAGGCTTTTTATGGTTTTGTGATCCTTTCTTCATTGGATTTGAGTTCAGTCCTGTTTTCTGTAAAATCTCTTCCAGGTACTTGAAACTTTCCACTTGTGCTATATTTCTGTACTTTGTTACCAGTGGGCGTCTGAGTATTTTGTGTGCATGTACTGTGTTTTTTCGTATGAGATTTGTAGTCCTGTTTCGGCCACAATTTCGTGTAGTTTCTCTACAACTTCTTTGGCTTCTTTTCTGTTATTTGTTATGATGGCTACATCATCAGCAAAAGTCAGATTTTTATTTTGACAGTTCTATCCTTCTGTCTCCCCATCTTTACCCCAATTACTCCATTTTCCTATGTCCTGATTATTTTCTCCAAAACTGTGTTAAACAAAATAGGTGATAGGCCATCTCCCTGTCTTACTCCTTTGTTGATTTCGAATGGTTCTGAGATCTCTCCCATAAACTTCACTTTGGATGTTGTATTTGTTAATGTTTCCTGTATTAGGGACCTGGTATTCCAGTCCACCTTCATTTCTTCCAGTGTACTGAATAGTGTTTCTCTATCTATGGACTCATATGTCTTCTTGAAGCTGACAAATATTATGGTGGTGGTCCTGATCTTGCTTATTGTTAATATTGTTCTCAGGCACCAGAGTTGTTCACTACATGAGCTTCCTGAAACCACCTTGTTATTCTCCTATCTGAGATCTATCTGAGGCTCTAGGCAATTTAACAAGTCTTTGGATAGAATTTTGTACGTCACACACAATATTTAAATTCCTCTGCAGTTATTAGAGTCTGTTTTGTTTCCTTTCTTGTGGAGTGGGTTTATTAGGGCTGACTTCCATTATTCTGGTACCTTTCCTGATTCCCAGAGGCTTTCAATGATCTTGTGAATTCTGGGTCTGTTTTCATTGTCTACATTCCATTAATTTTATATCTTTTCATATTGGCACTCAGGCTATTTTCATTTTCAGTCATATTATAGGTGGTTATGAGATTGACATCTTATTACAAAATAAGGAGATTTTGTTTTGTCTTAGGCTATTTTTGAGCAATTGATTATGTTTTACATTTGACAATGATGTCATAGTACACTGAAACATGTCATGTGGGAGAGAGATTATTAATAATATTAATAATAATAAAATTTTCATCATGGCAAATGTGGCTGTTACCTTAGGATAGTTGACTCCCCCCCCAATATAGAGATAAGCCTATCGAAAAAGTTAAAAAAATTGTTTAAGAATATCTCTTGAGGAAAAATGGTTAAAATTTTGGTAGTTCTCAATTATTAGAAATTACAGAAGTGGCCATCCCCAAAATTAAGATTTTTGTGGTTTTCTCAGAAACCAACCATGGACCAATGGTGATTTTATAATCCATTTAAGGCCTGCTCTAGACCACATCAAATAAACATAACCAACCAATTTGCTCAATTTGGCTTATTTCAGGAAGAGAGCAATGTTTAAATTTCAACCATGTATTGTAGGGTAAACACTGTATGCTCCGTCTTCTGACAGGCATACAAATGACCACTAGGCAAAGGGCTATCCAAAACACTTTACCCATTATTTCTGTGGTCAATAGAACCTGAGACATGGGCCCCTGATGAATCACATTTTGCACACAGCATTTCTGGATAATGTCCGTTTCTTTATGTGAGGATGGCCATTTGACAATATATACTGAGCAACTCACTGTTGCAGTTTCACTCTACTTTTTAGTACAGAAAGCAACTTGGCAAAGCCTGTATATGTACTTTTTATAAGTATACAGTAGCATTTTTATTTTCCCTAAGTCCTAAATATTAACTTACTAATACAGTCAACTGGATGTGAGTCCAGTACCTTAAACAGTATCACGTCATATCTTACTCCTGTTTGTACAATGTATGAATCACACTTGATCTTATGTATTAATAAATCTTCCAACTTAATTCAAGACAAATAAGAAAAGCTACAAAATGCCTAAATTAATAACTCTTCCTCTAAATAAAAACTGTATTTCATATATTGTCTCTCTTTCTTTCCTTCTTTTGTCCATATGTATCCACGCCAACTCCTTTTTCCTATCACCCTATTTTTAAAATATTCTGAATGGCATTGGTGAGGCTTATGCATGTGTCAATGGGAGTGAGACACTTGGATAAAACTGGCCTATAAAAGAACAATTTCTTAAGGTTTTCTGCACCTCATAAGGCAATTCAATTTTGGCTCAATCGAGACAAATGACAATGAGAAATTTTCCTTAGCTCTATTTGTGATTCACATTAGGAGGAAGTATTTAATTTTAACAGATCAAGAGAGAATGACATTTTAAGTACATATGCTAACAACGTTGAAAGTGTATTTGAATTTTTTTATAGTAGTTTCATTTTTAAGAGTTCTAAATTGCTGAAAGAATACCCTGGAGATGTTTGGGTCTGAAGAGAATCATGAGGTGGCTGCACGAGTTCATTGCCTCTTGTAATTGAGTTTTGGAGTATCCCTACACAAAGACCAACAGTAATCAGCAAGCATAGCTTCATTCCAATGGCCCTGATATCTTTGTTCCCTAACAGAAATTGCCTGATGGAATCTTTCTCCATGTTCATTACTGACAGCTCCACAACTATGAGATAAAAAGACTACGTGGAAGTGGAAAAAATGAAATTTAAGGTACCTGTTGCATTCAAGGTTATGGTATTTTTCCAAAAGTACTATCACCAACTGAGCATTGTTATCATATAATTTTTTTGCCTAAAATCAATGATCAACTCCCTTGAAGGATTCTCATAGTTGTCTTCTTTTGCCTGTAATTCGTGCTTATATGTGGAATCCTTTACAAGTTCTCAAAATTGTGGCCTAAAAAAAAAAAAACACCTTCCGTAATATTTGCATCACTTAATTTCAGAAATTTCTTTCTTATCTACTTAAGGGCCCAACCTTCGTGGTTCATATCTGTAACAAAATTTTGCATCTAATACCACTTGATATGTATGGGTGAAAGAAGAACATCTTTTGGGTCCATGAGAGACTCTGCAACGACAATTTTCTTGCTAGGGTTAAGGTTTCTTGCAGGCAGTCTGCTTTAATACAATGTGAGTTCCTATCCCTACTGCCCCATGTACACAATCAGCAGCAATGTTTTATGTACAGTAATGGATTCTTCTTGAAGGTGATGCCACAGTCTCACATTACAAGAAAAGTCACAGGGAACTGCTGCTCTTTTTGGAAAAGGAAAACAATCTTGTTGTTTGCTACGACATCAATGGTTTGATGGAATTTTTTAACTTGGACTATGATCCAACAGAATGGACATTATTCAAAGAATCATCAAAGCTTAGTTTGAAATCTGTTTTACTTCACAATGGTAACCATCTTCAATCTATACCTGTTGGTCATGCAGTTCACATAAAAGAGACATATTCATATATGACAGCCCTCTCGGACTTTACCAAATATCATGCATGAACTAAAATGTAAAACCAGTGATCTAAAAGTCATTGCCATATTACTATGAATGCAACTGCCTTCTCCTTTGACAGGTCAAGGTCTCTAATGAGATCACTCAATTCTGTTTAACTCAGTCTGTGCAGTTTATCATCTTTTCACTCAAAATCTGGGTTACAGAATGTGGAAGACTTGTATGGTTCTTCTTCTTCTTCTTCTTCTTCTTCTTCTGGTCCCCCACTGTCTTCACTTTCTTCTCCAAACGCACAATTTTTGGGTGGATTAAGAGCTGGTAAACTATCTGAATGTGGAAAGGGTCAAATAGGATATTCGGGTACGGAACTGTTCTTTTCTTCATAAATAATCCTGCCTATATAGGTGGAGTCAAGCAGAAATAGCAGTCACCTGTATGGTTTGTAGGCTCCCACCAAACCATAGGCACAGCAAAAGCCATAGATTGTCTGTTATTGTTACAACCATTCTCACAGTGTAACTGAACATGCATTGCAGGATATATGTGAAGCCAAAGACTTATAGTGGTCCCACACTTTCATATGGAAATAATGCTGATAGGCAGTCTTCACAAGAGGCATCAGATTGTATTTCAATAAGAAATGTCATTTCACCACAAATGTAACAAACATTATTCACTTTATTTACACACTTTTGTGGCTTTTTATTAATTTTAATCAACAAAAGCACTCTCCAACCAAAATTTCTGCTTTTATTAGAGCAGAAACTATATGAAACTCGCAGTCTCAGCAACAGTATCTATGTTTATGACTTATAAACAGCATAAGAGCATTTGTGAACTCCAAAAACGAAATTTCCCCCAAACTGAAAATGTTGACTATAAAAATGGAATGTCAGTTTATCTCCAAAGCATGAGCTAATCTCTAAATTTATGGTGACTTTTTTAATTCAGCAGATGGAAATATGAATTAACTATTTTTTGAGCCCAAAACATTTTAATTGCTGGCCAGTGTATTCTAACTTGTAAGTAATACAGTGCAGTTTGAAACAGTATCAACAAATTATTCAGTCTCACTTTTTCCTGGTGATTTTAGATTAGAAAATACAGTGTCAAGTTTTATTAGTATTGAGCAGCCCTCCACTTTCTGGCATTATTTCTGTAACTTGAGGTCAAATGAAAATTATTTTAGTCACAAAATATTTGATTCCAAACACATAACATTACACAATTTAGCACTCACCTTGTTTTACAGATAGGTTAGCTATTGTGCTACACATTGATGACAAAATAATGCTCTCATCCTCTGGACACACTTGCAAATTTTGTACCATTTGATTTAAAGCAATGGCATCAAACCCTGACAGGTACTGAACATAGTACCTCTGCATTACTTGACTGTATTTTCGAACAAGAACTGCAATGAAAATAAACACAATGAGCTGATACTGTGAATTAAGAATATCATGTAAATTAGAAAATCAAACTTAAGTTTCTAACTATCATTACAAGGATAAAATATGAGCCAAAATATATCTTAAGAGAGTAATAGAAACAAAATTTAAAAATGCATTTCACAGCACAGACACATAACACTGTTTGAATGGGAGAAATCAGTCTACTATACAAGGTGTTTCACCACAATAATTCCAAACTTTCAGAAAGACAGAATACATATGCACAATGGAAAATCAAAGAGCAATGCACGGATGACAATACCTTTCTGATGCAGTAGTTTCTACACAAAGCACAACTAAGGAAGGACACCAACAGGATGAGAAAACATTTTTTTTTTTCTTTTTAGTACAGCAGACACCACGAAATAGAACAAAAACAGCTGTTATCCTTCATAATTCATCAGTTGGCTCATTTGTAGCTGCCGCCGTTGCGTATCTCCCACGAGCAGCTACCAGATGCTGCACATAAAACTTTCAGCTGCTGCTGCTGCTACTACTACTACTACTTGGATCCTTTGTGACCAGCCACCAGAGTCCACACTTTATACACCTCATGGCCTCCACCTCATGATCTGGCAGAAGAAAACAGCAGACTCATACAGCTATTTTAGAAAAACTAATGGTCACATTAACAACTTGTGCACCATCTGAAAGACTGACATGTGCATCTGGCACTAATCCCAGCATATGACAAGACTGAGGTTTACGAGAATTGGCTTCAGCAACATTTCCTTGCTTTTGGCATTGCAGATGCAAATCAAGTGTAAGGCATTGTTTCTTTCTTGGAATTTTCCTCAGATTTATCAGCTTTTATGTCAGTTAGCCCCACTTCAGGAACCAGCATAGTATTCTTTTCATGAAGTGTGTAGGTTGTTGTCAAATTAGCATTGCCGATGCAAATTTATTGGGGCTCCTGCTGAATTCTATCGCTGTCAGAGAAAATTTAAAGTGGGGGGTTACCATATAAGTTTAGCACAACAATGACTCCTTTTATAAGTGATGCTCCCATCTTTTTATCTACCATCCAACAACATGGCAGAACACTTCATCTGGACTTTCAAGAGTAAAATGAAAATTATGTTGCAAAACCTTCCATGGAGGGGGCTTTGTTGGAATTTATAAGTTCCCACAGGTTAACACTGGGTGGGGATGGCAGTCAAGAAAAGCTACCTCATCGGCAGCCCTCACCCATCGACATGCCTCTTATGATACAGCACAAGTGAGGAGCTACTGTGTGTACCCTCGGTCACACGTCTTCTGCCCATACGCTGCAGTTCTGGCAAGAAACATCATTCCATCATTGTCACCCACACCTATAGCATGGATTGTCAAACCACTGGATGTGTCAATTGTATCAGTGCCTGTCTCAACAGAATACTGTTCCACAGTGGGAGAGAGGTGCTGTAACCCTTCATAATAAACATGTTTTCACACGCTGTTCATGTCTTTCCCATCTTGCATTTTAGGTTGCCATTACTGCACCAGGAAAGCTTTTCCGAGCATGCATTGCTAGGTAGTTTTTCATTGTCTAAGTGTGCTCTGCCTCTCGAAAATTTGTCGCCGCTGTTATGAAACATCTTGTAGCTGATATCAGAATTATTTAAAGAGTTGCAAATAATGTAACCAAAACAAGAGTATATAATAAAAAGATTCTAAAAATGCAAGATGGTTACACATACAAAATCAGATAACATGAAAAGTTAATTACAACAAACATACACTTAACAACGATAAATACAGAGAGAAAATTAAAATAAAGAAGTGGCTTAAAAAGACTGGATTGAAAAATCAATAACAGTAAATAATTAAGAACCTTTATTAAAGAAATATACACACTGGATTTACACACAGCTAGACCTGAGTCATTCACAGTTTATCTTGTATGGAATTTGGTTTGCTTCATCAACAAGACTCCTGTACCTCTCTCACAGTGTTGACCTACCTTAAGGGGAGGAAAAAAAAGGAAGGGAAAGGGACAGAGAAAAAAGTACAACTTTAAATATCTCTGACAGGGCATACAATGAAATTAAGATTCTGGCTGTCCATAGAACACAATACTGAACCATTGTAACCAAGGAGGCAATTATGATTGGTGGTGTCACATTAAGCTTAAAGAATGAGAGAAATGTCAAGGTTAGCAAAACCAGGGTCAGAATTTATGATGACAAGGGTTACTGTGTGCACTTATTACCCTCTGTGCAGCAGAAGGAGCTTCCTACAGCAGGAAAAGGAATATTATTAGAGAACCCATAACAAAAAGATAAGAGAGTTTGGGGTAGAAAGAACTTATTTGCTTAGTTTTTTTGGGAGGGTCTGAATAAATACCTGTGATAACTGCAAGTGTGCGGTGAGGTAACAAAATAGCAAACTGAACAAGCAGCAGCATATGAAAGAAGAAAATGCTCTGTAAATGTGGGCAGCAGTAGTAACAAGAAGAAAACCAGTAAGAATGACATTGATGTCAGCAAGAATAACTCCATGACATCATTATACAGGCTATCATTTGAGTTTGTAATAATTTTAGTGATACTGTCATGCTGCTTAAAAAATTGTGACATATTATGGAAGGTGAAGCTGTATGCCTCCATATGAATCCAAATTTTGCTTATTTCTGCAGTCTTTATGCAGAATAGACATTAGCAACAATATAATAAATCTATGGTCAGCAGCAAAGGCTTGTTCCCTTAATTTATTCAACAGTGTACTGTGAAAAGATCATCATCTTTCCTCCAGAGAATTCCACTTGAGTTTATAAAGCATTTTCATAACACAAGCGCATTGACTGAACACACTGGTAACAAGGCCATCATTGCTTTGATGTCTTTCTTTAATCTGACCTGGTAGGTATTTGAAATGCTTGAGCAGTATGCAAGAATATGTCACACACATGTTCTACAAGGTGTCTCCTTTGTAGATGAGCTTTACTTTCCTAGAATTCAACTAGTGAACCAAGTCAACCACTTCACCTTCCCTACTACTATTGTTACATACTTGCTCCATTCATATCTTTTTTGTAATATTTTGCAAGAAACGCAAGAGTCAGAACACAACAGCAAGACATGACAGTTGTGTGTCTGTGAAGTGTGCCTGCATTATTGTTGTTCAAATGTTTGTAGAGCTTATGGGACTTAACTATGGGGTCATCAGTCCCTAAACTTAAAAACTACTTATGAACTAGCTAATACTAAGGACGGCACAAATATCCATGCCCGAGGGGGGATTCGAACCCCCGACCATAGTGGCCGTGCAGTCCGTGACTTGCGCACCGCAGTCCCCTCAGCCACCTCGGCCGTCTGTTATTTTTGTGGTGGAATTTTTAAGGAGACTAAACATCATGACCATCGGTCCCTGTGCATGTGTGATTGTATCGGAGTATGTGTCTTTTTCTGATGAAGGCTGTAGCAAAAATTTAAGTTGTATAACTCTCATTCTTATGTTTCTGTTGTGACTTGACGAATGTCTTTGCGGTGAGTTACAAACTATCCTCATTATGTGTATCTTGACTTCCTCCTGAAGTCATCAAAAGGCTGAATCCACAGAGCTCTGTTCCACTGAGGCTGTTTGGTCTTCCAAAACTTCACACAGAGGCACTACAGTCATATCAGTGCACCAACCTATGACTTAGCACAACATCTGGCTTCGTTACTGAGACCATTTGGGGCAAATGTCCACACCACATTTGTAGCTCCGCCAATTTTATAAGTAGACTGAAGTCTCTCCAACTCCACAATTCGGACTTATTAGTGAGTTTTTATGTCGTCTCATTATTTACTAAGGTCCCACTGATGGATTCACTGGCACTCATTGGCAGGAGGTTCAAAACTGACATAACAGCATTGTTTCATCATTGCCTGTCCTCAACTTATTTCTTATTTAACAATGAATACTTAGAATAAATTGATGGTGTTGCCATGGGCAGTCCTTTGGCCCCCTGGTAGCAAACATTTTGATGGAGGAATATGAGGAGAAGGCACTCAAGTCAGCAAAATTTAAACCCAGTTTTCTGGTATTATGTGGATGACACATTTATAGTTTGACCCCATGGAGAAAAAAAAAAAAAAAAAAGCTGACATGAATCTTAAAACACCTGAATTCCATCCACAAGAATATTAAATTTACCATGGAAGTCAAAAAAGACATATCTGCCATTTCCGGATGTCCTTGTCAATTGAAGAACTGATGGGTCTTTGGGTCACTCCATTTACTGGAAGCCCATACACATAGATCTATATTTACAAGTGACAAGCTGTCACCACCATGCACAAGCCACAGGTGTGTTATAAACTCTGCTGCACTGGACACATATGGTGTCTGATAAAGACAATCTTCTTGAGGAAATAGAACATTTGCAATCAGTCTTCAGTGAAAATGGATATTCTACATGCCAAATCTGCACAGCTGTAACGAGGAAGAAAAGTAAACAACAACAAAAAGAAGAAGCTAAGGAGGTGATCAGATCCAGGGCATTCCTTCTGTATGTGGGCAATCTCTCTTCTAAAACAGGAAGAATTCTAAAGAAGCATTGCGAAGACCTCAGATTTGCTTGGCTCTGTGAATGACGATTTGGGTCTGAAGAAGGCAGGCTTTTATAAGATCCCTTGTCAATGTGGCCAAACTACTCACACAGTATGGGAAAGATGCGTGAAGCATGAGCGCCACACATGTCTACTGCAGCCCAACAAATCAGCCATAGAAGAACATTGTATTTCCAGGGGACATTCCATGGATTATTTTGGAACAAAAATTTTGGCAGTGACCAGATCCTTTTGGGATTTGATTATTAAGGAGTCCACTGAAATACAGTTGACAGAAGATCTTATTAATTGGGACAGCGGCGTTCAAATGGATAAAGCATGGGACTCTGTAATTTCTTTAATCACTTCTCAGAGACATAGATCTTACATCTAGTGTGACTTCTGACGAAAATTGATTTCTTCCAAGCACCGCGCTTTAGCTGCGCGAAGGCGCATTCCGACAGATGGTGCAAATGTAAGTACACCATTATGCAGATGCGGCCCAATTCTGCTGCTGAGCACACCAAATGTCACAGGGGACACGCTAGTATCCATCCTTACTGCACAGGTGCCACCGCACCAATCTTCAGTATATATAGAACGACACGCAGCAGTAATCTTCAGTCTCTTACTCACTTGAAGTTGGCTATATGTTTCTCAGCTGAAATAGCGTGGCAAAATGTCAATGTGATCCGGCTGCAAGCCAGAAATATGATGGACCTATCCTCATTATATTCATGTATCCTCTTACAGTCACTCATGATGCTGTATTGTCATCACCAAAAAGTAACAATTTGCTGGTCACCCTATCCATCACATAATTTACATATACTGGAACAAGAGTGGTCATATCATACTTCTTTCCTGGTAGACACTGTGTGTAGTATGATCACTTGCCATCAAGGACAAGAGTTGTGAAGGATTATTCATCAGTCTTCCCAGAAGTCAAGACACACAAGGTCATCCTGTACTCCATCATTTACAGTTTACTGGAAAGAAGAAAGGTTAGGCTTTAACATCCTGTTGACTTTGTGGTCATCAGAGATGGAGCACATGCTCAGGTAGTTTTTGTCAGGGATGGGGAAGGAAATCAGCCGTTCCCTTTGAAAGTAGGCATCACGGCATTTACCTGCAGTGGCTTAGGGAAACCACAGAAAATGTAATTCAGCATGGCCAGAGGCAGGTCGAAACTGCAGTGGCAGCAGGTCCTACGTGTTAACTGGTGAGGTGTCTCCCAGAAAGAAACTGATCATGCAAAATAAAAAGTATTGTATATTTAAGCTTATCATCTTTCATATCATTCTTGTATCAGATCATTTTATCTACATTTTGAAAGTATTGTTATCACACGATAAACTTTTAAGTCATGCAGATAGTATGCATACCTGCTATAGTGTTGCCAGTCAGCCTAGGGGCACTCATTCAGCGGGGAGGGGGGAGGGGAAACATCGCTAGTAACATGTACGTTTGCACTGGTGTAAACACCAGCTTCTATGCTAATTGGACTATGACAGAAACACATGAACTGACCCATATGCAAGACAATGTAGCTAGTTTCTGCACCTCACCTTGGGCATGCACAAAGCCTCCCTGAAGGCAACATCTGCACCTCACAATTGTTTTTGGCACATTGGAGATTTAAGAAAAAAACACAATATTTCGTAAAATTTCTTATAACTAAAAATCAGCTAATGGCACATAAGTTATAAAAGATTTCAGAAGATCCTGAGATGAATAATAATAAAATTGGTTGTCACAAATTTTGAGAATGGCTGTGTGGTTAAAGACATTACATTGTGGGGTGAGAAGAAAAATGTTCGTGTATGGCTACAAGCAACATTTTCCCCCCATATTTGCATTTATAACAGATTCTGAATCCAGTAACGAGTTTTGTATTGTTACTTGCCACAAATTTTTCCCCAAATATATCACAATTTCAAGAGTTAATGTAGTTTCTATTCTTTGTTGCCACAAATATTTAGCTGTCTGAGAAGAGGCGAGGGAGAACAGCCTTTGCACAATCGTAAGCTGGGGTGCAGGTGCTGGTTCAAGCATCTCATGACCCAAAATTTGCATGTCTCTTCATTGTGACAGTGATTTTCTTACAATTGCTTAGCAGTGCATTCATTTATTTATTATGCTTTAGTATTCTTGTGCATATGCATCTGTTCTTGGAGGTGTTTTTTTTTTTTTTTTTTTTTTTTTTCAGAGAAGAATGAACCACATGTGGTATGTTTTACGAACAAATTTCTGAGCTTTTAGCTTAGAAGAGAGCCCTAAGTCATTTTAGGCATCAGCCACCACTAGAGCCAAGTAAAAAGTCTTCTGGATCAAGTAAATGAACATATCACACATCCATGAGGAAACACATATTCTTGACTGTCTGTGAATAGTATTACACATTCGAAGGTGAGCCCCCTGGAGAGACAATGGAAATCTATGCCATCATCACACATATCTACAAATCAAATATAAAGAAGATATGGTTGACGTTTTATATGGCATTCATTCATACACACATCTAGGAACTATCAATGAGAGACAGAAGGCACATTCATATTTTTTATTATAAGCAATATATGTTCTGAAGGTAACCTCTCAGTTCTTCCATGTGAAAAAGCAGCTCTGGCAACTGCCTGTCCACCAGATCTTCTGCAGTTTTCCCTTTACTCTTCTGCTGAGGTGGATTGTCATTATGGCGTAAAAGCCAGTATACTTCATCCCTCGCTAGGCAGAGGCCAATGAAGATCAACAGTGCCTACAAAAAGAATTTAGAAAACTTTCATTACTTACAAATTAAAATTAATGATACTGTTTGCTTCTGAAAAACTGAATAATTCCTTGTCTGTGAGCAGTTGACATCAATAACATAATTTTAGTACATTTTAAAACAACTTACTGAACTCTCAAATATCACCAAAACCACTTAGAAGAAATTTACAACAAAAATTTCAACATGTGAGCTTTATAAAAGTGATTTTCATGTATCCATTCAATACTGTCAGTGTTAAAATTGATATTAGTAAGGGATAAACAACATGAGCTATTAGGTTAAGAATTACGAGTGTGTAACATAACACTGACAAAAACACTGCTGAGAAGGCCATTTTATGAAAACAGTTTTCATTTCTCAATTGATTATGGATGGCAGGCGAGTCTACTATGGTGCTCTAATACACTGTTCCTGTACTAATTTGTACTTTTCCTGAGTGACTGTATCTACAATTTAGTGACAAAACTGTGTGTTTTCAGTGTGTGTTGCCTGAATGCTTTGTATGTCTCTTCCCATCTTAACGAATGTATTCTGTCTACTTGTGACTCTTGCAGTGTGTAGTTTAATCACAACGACTTGTTTAATTATTTTGTACACAGGCTCATGGCCAGGAACCTCATGGATTAAGCAGAAGCATCAACAATCATCACTGTATTGCTGGAAAAATGCCAGAGGAACAATGGGAGATTGCCTGCTCATTATATCTGTGGCTACAAACAGAAGAATGAGGGGAATATTTGGGATAATGGTTAATGAATTTAAAGTGAAGTACTCAAACATGTCCTGAAACTTCCTGAACATGCATGACAGGAAACCACCACACTTCTGAACAAACACCAGATGCAGAGTACGCACCAGTCAATTTCTGTCCATATTTTTTTCAGACCTGTAATGGAATCACATATGTAGAAAACTTTGCTTTCTACTCTTTGGTAGCCACCTTTGATGAATCTTCTCTAACATACATCACCAATCCCTTTCACTCTCCCTTTACTGGCCTGCTAGAAAGTGAAGGATGTTGCCATTACATTATATATATATATATATATATATATATATATATATATATATATATTTTTATTTTATTTTATTTTTTTTTTTTTTTTTTGCATCTATCCACAATGTAAAAATACCACAAAGAACTGTTGTGCATCAGAATAGGTAAAGGGCAACAAAAGAACACTTTCCTAAGTTCCCGCTGGAATAATCATTGACAATGGACGGCAATGGTGACAGAACCGTTTCAGACAGGAGTAAACATTTAACACCGCGCACGCATTGTGACGTTCGGACACTGAGCTCTAAGAAAGATATGCACTCAGCAGAATATTGCAGAAAAGCATGTTCATAATGATTCATTTCCTCAATCTACAATTGCACAAAACACACACACCTGACTTGGGATGTAACTTAGCTTACAGGATAGGATAGGATAGGATGTTTTGGGCGCACAACAGCAAGGATTTTAGCGCCCTGACTAAAGAATTAGACAACAGTAACTAAAGTAGGTCTCGGCAACAACCCGAACCCATATTGCCAGTCAGCGATGGAAGTTGGCAGACGGAAGGTTGAGTACTTCAAAGTCGATAAACGAAAATGTCAGAGTATAAGAGGATGCCGATCGCTAATGTTAGAGGCATCAGCGAGCCTTCCTGTAACACACTAAAACCTCTGGCCTAAGAGCTTAGGCCAGAGTCGGGAACGTTCACAAAATTGTAAAACTTTCGTCACACTCGCCTCGTCGTCAGCTAAAACAATGGGTAGGGCATGACCAAGATTAGCCGCTGCCCTCTCCACACGATATAAAATACACTCAATTAAAATGTGGCTTATGGTGATTTGCACACCACAAGCATCTCAAATCGGTGGATTCTCCCGACGAAATAAAAAGCTGTGGGTCAAAGGGCTGTGTCCAATGCGAAGTCGCGTCAGTGTCACTTCGAAACGTCTGCATGGCTGGCAGGAGGTTCGCCACGGTCGGACAGTTGGTTTAACCAACCGCAGTTTATTACCTGTCGCTGCCAGCCACGTCTCCTCCCACAACTGAAGGGACCTCTGGCGCAGCACCGAGTAGACGTCCTGCAAGGGAATGGCACACTCCGTGACATTTGGGACACCGCAGGCCGCCTTGGCAGTCACATCAGCCGCTTCATTTCCGCATATCCCAACATGCCTAGGTACTCAAAGAAATGACACCTCTTTACCCCACCGTTGGAGGAGGTAAAGTTGGTCATGGATCAATTGTGATATAGGTTCAGCCGGGTACATGACCAGCAGTGACTGGAGGGCACTAAGGGAATCTGAGCAGAGTAGAAATTTTTTACTTCGACCACGACGGATGTGTTCCAGTGCCTGGAGGATAGCATGCAGCTCTGCCGAAAAAACTGAGTAGGCAGCGGGCAGGCGAATCCCTATCAGGTGACCTGGAAACACCGCAGAACACCCCACCGAGTCCCCTTGTTTTGATCCATCAGTGTATACAATTGTAAAATCACGATGCTTGTTTAAAATGTCGTAAAAGTCTGACCGAAACGTCATGTCCGGGGTGCAATCTTTTTTAAAACTGGTTAAATCTAAAAGGAGGCTGGGTCTCTGTAATAACCAAGGGGGATAACGACTCCATCCTCGATGCAAAACAGTAAAACCTGAAACACCCATATCTAAAGAACAGTCCTTAGCACGTATCCCAAAAGGCCTCGTAGCTCGAAGCCGATTACGAAACAACCGTTCCATAGGCGGCCGAGCAACAGTATCGTAAGCAGGTGTATACGGGGTGGACAACGCTGCATACGCCTGACGCACCATGAGGAGCTGTCGCCGTATGGAAAGCGGTGGCTCAGCAGCCTCGGCGCAAAGGCTTGGTATAGGGCTGGTTCGAAATGCCCCGGTAGCCAACCGAATCCCTTCATGGTGCACCACGTCCAACATTTTGAGGTAGGAAGGTCTTGCAGATCCATACACCGTGCAGCCGTAATCAAGTCGGGATCGTACAAACGCTCTATAAAACTGGAGCAGACGAGTCCTGTCAGCTCCCCATGAAGTGTGACTAAGACACTTTAAAATACTTAGTGCTTTGAGGCACCGTCTCTTCAAGTCTTTAAGATGTGGCAACCAAGTAAGCTTACAGTCAAATGTAAGACCCAAAAAACGCACAGTGTCTTTAAAATTCAGAACAGTGTCCCTCATCCGTAGTTCGGGTAAATTAAAAATAGAACGCGAACGGTTAAAAAGAACACACACAGACTTCTCGGTTGAAAATTTAAAACCAGTCTTCTGTGCCCATTCGTCCAGCCGTTGGAGAGTGAGCTGCAACTGACGTGTTGTCGTTGCAAGGCTGGAGGAAGAACAGAAGACAGAGAAGTCATCAACAAACAGGGAACACTGGACAGGACGTTTCACAACAGAAGTAATACCGTTAATAGCAATAGCGAACAACGTCACACTTAAAACACTACCCTGAGGGACACCATTCTCTTGCTCAAAGCGGTCAGAGAGCACGCCACCAACGCGATACCTAAAATAACGTGGAGAAAGGAAAGACCGAATAAAAATGGGAAGACAACCTCTAAATCCCCAGTCGTGAAGCTGCTGAAGTATAAGACGCCGCCAAGTAGCATCGTAGGCCTTCTCGACATCAAAAAATACGCCCAAAAGGTGGTGACGTCGCAGGAAAGCCTGTTGGATAGCCGCCTCCAGAGAGACCAGGTTATCGAAGGTGGAACGATACCTCCTGAACCCACACTGGAAGCGACTAAGGAGCTGCCTGGATTCCAACATCCAGACAAGGCGGCGGTTGACCATCCGCTCTAAGGTCTTTCCAATGCAACTAGTGAGGGCAACACTACGATAGCTGCTTGGGCACGTACGATCTTTCCCAGGTTTTAGAAGGGGGATTAAAATTGCTTCTCTCCACGAATCAGGAAAGTGACCTGACGACCAAATGGCATTAAAAAGATTCAGGAGGACTTCTTTATTTCGCTGTGTTAGGTGCCTCAGCATACTGTAGGGAATACTATCATTGCCAGGGGATGTGTCATGCGCTACAGACAAAGCAGAATCCAGCTCCCACAGTGTGAAAGGGCAGTTGTAATCCTGATGACCAGTGGACCTGAAGTCCAAATTGCCCCTCTCAGCAACCACTCTGTGGCGCTGGAATACCGGATGCTGATTGGCAGTAGCTGTAACATTGGCAAAATACATAGCCATGGTCTGGGCAATTTCTCGCGGGCTGGTGTGGAGAACGCCATTCCCCATGATAGCAGTCACTGGACACCTCCCCCCTTTCCCAGAAATCCTCCGTATGGTCTCCCATACAGTGGAACTTTTAGTGGAGCGGGTAACGGTACTCAGGAACTGATGCCAAGATCTCTTTCGGCTCTCTCGTATAATTTGGCGACATTTTGCCCTCGCCATCCGAAAGGCCGCGAGGTTGTTTTCAGTTGGCCGACTCTTAAATCTACGCAGAGCTGCACGCCTGGCCCTAATCGCTGAGCGACACTCGGCCGTCCACCAAGGGACAGGGTGCCGTTTTGGTCGTCCTAACGACAATGGCATAGATGCATCAGCAGCACTGTGTATAGTTTGAGTGATACAGTCCACCCATTCCTGGATATTGCCACGAATTTCTAGTTCAGCGAGTTGGCTGAACAATGTCCAGTCGGCTTTACTGATCACCCAATGAGATGGTCTGCATTCAGGCTCTACACCGTCTGGCAGGTGAAGCCAGATGGGGAAATGGTCACTACCATGCAGGTCATCGACCACTTCCCAGTGTGTAGAGTGGGCGAGGGCTGGAGAACAAAACGAGAGATCTATGGCTGAGAACGACCCCGTTGCAGTACAAAAATGTGTGGGCTGTCCCGTGTTCAATAAATGTGCGCTCGATGACAAGAGAAGCCTCTCGGTCGCTCAACCCCTGGGGCAGGTTCTAGCAGTGCCCCAAAGCACGTTGTGTGCATTAAAATCCCCACAGAGGAGAAAAGGGTGGGGGAGCTGCATCAGAAGGTCTTCGAGGGCCGCTACATCAAACGTGTTGTGAGGTGGCAGGTAGAGGGAGCACACTGTCAAACGGTGGCACACATAGACGGAAACTGCAACGGCTTGTAACTCTGTAGTGAGAGAGAGGGGCTCAGAGTGATACGCCGTATTAGCAAAAATTGCCACTCCGCCTCTCGCTCTCTCTCCACTAAGGTCGTCCTTGTGGAGTACATAGCCACGGAGCTCAGGGTTGTCTGTTGATTTAAAATTAGTCTCTTGGAGGCAGATACAAACTGGTCTACCCTGAGTCAATATACGGAGTTCCTCCACATGCGTCCTGAAACCCTGTAAGTTCCACTGCAGTACTGGGGCCATTTATCAGGCAGGTTGGATCTTTACCCTCTCTTTCTTCCGCGACGGAGACACTGAACGAGGTGGAGGTCCAGAATTGGGGCGAGAGGGTTGCCCCTGAGGGAGATCCAGCTCCATGAGGTCTGGAGCTGGGGCAGACGAAGGCTCAGATGGAATAACTTCAATGAAGTCCGAAAGGTGCATAACTGTTTTTGCCTGTGACTGTGTTTTGCTGGTAACCTTCTTTGGTTTAGGTGGTTTCGTGGTGGAGACAGAGGTCGTGGTTGCAACTGTGGTGTCGGTGGTGGCGGTGGTGGTGGGTGTGGCAGTGGCGGTGATGGTGATGGCGGGTTCTGCGGGAAGAAGTACCACTGGTTCTTCAAAGGCAGTATCTGTACCTTTGTCAGCTGTCGTCAGTGGGGCTACAGAAGATGCAGGTTCTGCAGCCTGACATGTGCACTGGCAAGTGCATGTGTTGGTGCCTACACTGGCAACCTCAGTTTGGGTGCAGGCATCAGCTCTGGCAACTGACTTTTGCAGTACTGAAGCGAATGACGTTGTAAAAACAGCAGGTTGCATGGCCTTGAAGATCTAATTGGCCTCTGCATAGGAGAGACGCTGAGTGGTTTTGATTTGCTGTATCGTCTTCTCCTGAAGGTAGACTGCACAATCCCTACTCCAGACAGGATGGTCGCCTGAACAGTTGACACAGGCCATAGGTGGAGTACAGTCAAACCCATCGTGTGCGGCTTTACCACATTTGCCACAGGTGGCTTCTCCCTTGCATCCCAAGGTGGTATGCCCAAAGCGCTGGGGTTAGGGACATAGGATCGTACATTTAAACGGAGAAAACCCGCCTTAATGTGTTCAGGTAGTCGAGGGCAATTGAAGGTAAGGATGAAGGACTCAGATGGAATGAGTTCTCCATTCACCCTTTTCTTCATATTCTGCACATCGACTATACCGTCTGCAGACCATTCTTCCTTCAGTTCACCCACGGGAATGTCAATTAGATCCCTACAAGAAACTACACCCTTGCTATAATTAAGAGTACTATGTAGCTCTGTTTCGATTGGATACTCCCCAAGACTCTTAGCCGTTTGTAGTTTGGACACCTGTTGGGAAGTTGATGTTTCCACCAACAAGGTGCCATTACGCAACCGCTTTACTGACTTTAAGCTACCAGCAATTCCTTCAAGACCCTTGTTAATATAGAAGGGTGATACCTTCTCAAAAGAACCTTCCTTTCTCTTAACGACAAGAAACACATTCTGGTTAACAGCCTGTGCTCTGTTACTCTGAACAAAAAATTTTTTTGAAGAACCTAAATCCGGAGGACTAGGTACCCGAGCCCTCTTTTTTGATTGGGTGTTGGTACCCCCCAGTGGTACACCCATCCCACTGGAAGGTTCATGGGTGAAATTAGAGTTTTTCATCTTGGTCCCACGAGAAGCTAGGGAAATACGTGTCCACCTAGACAGAGCCCCGCGTGCCTAGGTAAGCCTTATACAACTGAGGTGCGGCAGTATCCCCAGAGGTTGCTCGCTAGCGACTGTTCCTCTTCAACAGCCATGCATCCCATCAGCACGTAGCACACCTTGGGATTGAAGGGTTTTTTATAGAGGTTTGTACCATCCTCGCGACCCAGGCAGTCAAGCCAAGATCCCCATTCCCCGGTACACACAACGTTCCACCGTTGCGCCACACGGTGGTCGCTGAAGCGTGCCCAGAGGTTACGGTGTCTAGAGGACTGGCGGCGCTTACCAGTCCCCAGCTCAGGACCCCGGGTTCGCCAAGCCCGTACTCAGCAAATGAATGCTGAGCCCCTGAGGGGACTTAGCTTACAGGAGTTCTCACAATGCAGTTAAAGAATTATTAAGCAAGTGTGAAGACAAAGGATCGCTGACAGTGGGGAAAATATCTTGGGGTCATTCCATCATGACAAACCATGACACATGTAAATGCTACCAGCCAGCCTAACAAATACCCCAGCTGGCCAACAGTCCAGCATGATTTGAGCCTCTACAATAGTGCACCCATTTTTATGTGAAATTTTAAATTTCTAATGTGTTACTTCTACAAGGAAGGACTCCACTACAATGGTTTTATGAAATGGGCAATGGGATACCCTGAATCGGCATTAGAATAGACCAGAGGTGGGCAGTGAGCGAGCGGCGCTCTCCGAGCCGCCTGCCTGAGTGGGAGCAGAGCTGCGAGCAGCTGGCGTCCATCACGTAGTTCCTGCTGAAAACACTAGATGGCGTTATGCGCAGCCAACGCGCTAACGTAGCCGCAGAAATGCACTTGGCTGAGTGTTATAAAATAACTTATAAAGATAATAGTGCAAGCTCTTTAGTATCCAACTCAAATGAACAGATTCCACTGCTAGGGGTAACTGCTGAAAAATGCTATTATTTTTATAAGTAAGTAACTTATAAACATAATACTGGAAACTTTTCTCTAAAATGTCAAGTGCATGCAGTCGAGCTGGCAAATATAAAGACACCGCTAATAGTACCATCTGTTAGTTCGAATTTTGTACATCAGGGTTTGCGTTGTAATCTATATTACGTTATGGTACAGTACGCTGTAGAGTTGAAATGGCTAGACAAATCGGCGCGGTAAAGCGGCGTTCTATTTTTCAATTCAACTCTAGTTGGGAGTGTGATTACTTGTTCACTGAAAGCGAAGGAGGAGTAAAATGTTTGGTATGTGGTAAAATACTAGGCATAAAAAGTACAATTTAGAATGCCACTATAGAACACATCACTTCAACCAGTAGGGATGTGTAGAAGGTGAAATGAGACTTAATCTTCTTAATAATCTACAAGAGGAAGTAGAGTAGAGTTATGTATTATAATGCTGTACCTACTTATGAGATAACTTAATCACAGTGTTTTGTTTAATAAAACCAATTTTCCTTTGAAATGACAACTCTGTTAATTTCTTACACAGGAATGTGATGCCTCATCCTACGATGCAGCTGTTCGTGCTAGTTACAGAATAGCTTTGCTGATAGCCTGTACTTCCCGGCCATTTTGTGACGGTGAATTTGTGAAGCAGAGTTTGGAATTCGCAGCAGACGAACTTTGTCCACAGTTATCACATTTTTACGCAAGTCTGAGTTTGTCGCGACGTACTATAACTCATTGTATCGAACGTTTGTCAGGTGCGCCAGCAAGCATGCAGACCTCTAGCGGCAACTAGGATAACTACCGGCAGAGCGCGAATGCTGCTCTTTTTCCGGCCTGAGCCGGAGTGCTGCTCATTGAGCCGATTTGTGCCCACCTCTGGAATAGACCATGGAGCATTTTGGACAGTACAATTTAGATAAAACAGTAGCTAATAATATATTTTAAGATGTTTTTTTTCTTTGACACGTAGCAGACTGTGAGACTGGATATGATTTGTGGTTTGTTGGTTGTTTGGGATGGTGGGACCAAACTGCTAAGGTGGGAAGGGGAAGGAGTGAGGATAGGAAATGAGGGGAAGGGACAGGAAATGCAGTCCAGGGAGGAAAGAAGGAAGAAAGACTGAGTTAGCTTGGGGCCTGTGCTCGTCACACACATACGAAAGAACAGTGGGCCCCCTGGGGGAGGATATAATTTATGAAAATACTCAATGTGGCTTTGCCAATGGAATCATTCTGGCATCAATGGTTTAGGAAAACCACAACACTTGTAATTCAGAAAGGAAAACTAGATTTGAACCAGATTATGACAAAAGATGGTAGTTGATTGTATTCAGTGGTTTCCCAATGCAAGAAATTTGAGTTATCTGGAAAAATACTAACCTTTCATTGTGTTGGTAAGAGAATTAAGGTTGTGTCTCTCTAAAGGTTGAAATTATAAACTATTAGACTAAAATCTGAATTTATGTTTCTTTGGTTTTCAAGTTGAGAGATTTTCCCGTTTTCACAGAGATAAGGAACAGTAGCATATTTTCAGTCAGTCTGAGGGGGAGGAGGTAAACAGGTGCATTGAAAGACACTGAGAATACCTTCTGCAATTACCTGTTCGATAGCTTTGCAAATAAACATTTCAGTTCCACTTCTCAATACAGTAACACCGGCTCCTCCCCCCTCTCCATTGTTCTCCAGAAATCATCTTTACACACTTGAGTACTACTTTCAGTTGTGAGGAGCTCAAGCTAACTTCACAATGTCATAACAAAATCACATTAAAAATTCAATCAGATAGACTGTCAGGGCAGAAATTTAATTGGCTTCACTGAAGTGGTATATCATAAACTCAGTGTTACTAACAATATTTTAAATGTTCTAATGTTATGTAATTAGTTATATAGCAACAAATGCAACATACCAGCACACACTTTGTTAGCTTTCTCTTCGAGTATAAATTTTGCCAAAATGAATGTGATTTGTCAGTTGTTACTTCCAGATGAGATATGACTGCAAGGGGAAAACACAATGGCTCGATGATGATGGAGAACAACACCACAGAATTGAATTAAATTTGGATTTAGGAAATACATTTTTCATAGATTAGGAAAACATCACAGAAACAGTCAGAACTCTTTAACGAGCATAAAGCAGCTGTCACAAATTTGAGTATAACATGCAAACCAGAGGTCCTACAGCTGTATTGTGTCATCTTTCAATAATAAGTAATGCCAAATTTCTGTAATAGGGCAGTGCTTCTGTGAAAAGCTTCCGCTTGAGAACTGTGGTCAATAAAACTTTTCACTGAAGTTTCAGCTCCTTCTGCAGATATAAAATTGGCAACGGCATTGATATCTCACCAAGTTGCCATATATCTATATATACTTTATGACAGTTACAATGACTAAAATACATTCATATGAGCAAGAGTTCTTTGGAATATTTTTGCCTTATTTAAAATTATTCCTCTTAACAAAGCTATTTTACATAATGCACATATTTTGCTGGTCTGACATTGGGCCATGTGTATAAGAAAGAGCACATGCTCTGGAGTAGATTCTCAGAGCAAAAGAACATTCTTTGAGTAAGTCCTGAACTTCGTATGAATAAAAACTTTGAAGCATATGCTCTAAGCAGTAATTTCATTCTTGCTAGCTCCCTTCCTTCTTGAGTAAGTTATCAGTGTGTCATGTCCAGCACAGAACAGCTTTTCAATTGTATATTTCTTTAAACTAGTCCAATCAGGCAGATTATTCAGTGTGTAAATATGGAGTAGACATCTATGTGTTCAGGAAGAACTGCACTTTGTTTAGGTATTAGTTTGTTGTGCATCAGCACAGTATTAAGACTAAATATGGTCTTTTTATTAAACTGTATTAGCACAATGTGTGAATGAAATTTCAAGAATTCATCAAATTTTTATCTGTTTCAATATGGAAATCTAACATGAGATCCTTTTTGTTAAATATGACACCCAATGGTTGCTCGAACGATAGGCAGTGCAATTTTGTTATGATAAACAAACTGTTAGGTATGTAATGACTCAGCTATTAATGTTCTCGTCATGTCTGCTTACTTCTAAAATAACAGAAATCAAGATTACGAAGTCAGAAAACGTATCTTTAAATAGCCTAACCATTTGGGTAGAATGAACAAGAGCAGTACAAAAAAGTGCCTACCTTACTATTGCAGCAATATTTATTTTGTGGTACAGACTGTGAAGACCTTATTAATAGACCCTATTTCAAACACATATTTTGTTGAAACTTCCTGGCAGATTAAAATTGTGTACCGGAACCGGGACTCGAACCTGGGACCTTTGCCTTTCGCGGGCAAGCGCACTACCGACTGTGCTATCCCGAAACGACTCACGATGTCGCCTCACAACTTTACTTCCGCCAGTACCTCGTCTCCTACTTTCCAAACTGGAGACATATTTTGTTGTTATGTAGATGTTTACAACTGTATATATACACTCCACACAAATGGGTAAAACATGCAGCTGATTATACTTGTGATTCATTGTTATGTCAGTAATGAAGAACATCCTCTGACATCACTCTCATCACTTTAAAAATGGCATCACTCTCAACACTTTAAAAATGCTTTGAGTGTCACAGTTATGATTATTGTGAAGGAAGAACTCATCAGAAAAATAATGTTTTTATTGTTTTATTTGCATAAACTTTTTAGTCTGTCTCTTATTTCTTCAAACTATGTATAAAGGAACTTTTTTTGCCTTCTGAACAACATAAATTCTGTCTACATCTACATCGACATGGGATACTCTGCAAATCACATTTAAGTGCCTGGCAGAGGGTTCATCGAACCACCATTATACTATTTTATCTCCCATTCCATTCTCGAATAGCACGTGGGAAGCATGAACACCTGAATCTCTCTGTTCGGGCTCTGATTTCTCGTATTTTATTCTGATGATCATTTCTACCTATGTAAGTGGGAGTCAACAATATATTTTTGCATTCGGAGGAGAAAGTTGGTGATTGTAGTTTCGTAAGTAGCCCACGCCGCAGCGATAAGCACTGTTGTTGTAATGATTCCCATACCAGATCCTGTACCATTTCCGTAATGCTGTCTCCCCTGTATCGTGACAATACGAAACGAGTTGCCCTTCTTTGGACTCTTTCGATGTCCTCCGTCAAACCCACCTGATAAGGATCCCACACTGGGCAGCAATACTCCAAAAAAAGGACGGACAAGCGTAGTGTATGCAGTTTCTTTAGTAGTTCTGTTGCATCTTTTAAGGGTTCTACCAATAAAACAAAGTCTCTGGTTCGCCTTTCCCACGACATTATCTACGTGTTCTTTCCAATTTAAGTCTGAAGTAATAGTAATTCCTAGGTATTTCGTGGAGTTTACGGCCTTCACTTTTGATTGATTTATCTTGTAAACAAAGTTTAACGGATTTCTTTTCATACTCATGTGGATGACTTCACACTTCTCATTATTTAGAGTCAATTGCCAATTTTTACACAACACTGATATTTTATTCAGATTGTTCTGCAGTTGGTTTTGATCTTCATATGATTTTACTAGACGGTAAATGACGGCGTCATCTGCAAACAACCAAAGACAGCTACTTAGATTTTCCCCTAAATTCTTTTATGTAAATAAGAAACAGCAGAGGACCAATAACACTACCCTGTGGAACGCCCGATATCACCTCTGTTTTAGTCGATGTCTTACCATCGATTACTACGAACTGTGTCCTCTCTGACAGGAAATCCCCTATCCAATCGCAAATTTGGGGCAATATATCATAACCACGCAATTTGATTAAAAGCCGTTTGTGAGGTAAGGTGTCAAAAGCCTTCTGGAAATCAAGAAATACGGAATCGATTTGCGAACCCGTGTCGATAGCACCCATCACTTCATGTCAATAAAGAGCTACAGGTAGTTGTGTTTTGAATGAACGATATTTTCTAAATCCATGTTGACCTTGGGCCAATTGATCATTCTGTTCGAGATAATTCATTACATTTGAATACAGGATATGATCCAAAACCCTGCTGCAAATTGAAGTCAATGAAATAGGCCTGTAGTTTAATGGGTTACTCCTACTGCCTTTCTTGAATATAGGTGTGACCTGTTCAACTTTCCAATCTTTTGGTACAGATCCTTTTTTGAGAGAGCGGTTGTATATAGCTGTTAAGTAAGGAGTTATCGCTTCAGCATAATAAGATAGAAATCTAATATGTATACAATCCAGACCAGAAGACTTGTTCCTGTTAAGTGATTTTAGTTGCTTCACTACTTCGATGATATCTACTTCTATGTTACTCATTACAGCCTCTGTTCGTAATTCGAAATCTGGGAGATTGATTTCGTCGTCTTTGGTGAATGAGTTTCTAAAAGCTACATTTAGTAACTCTGCTTTAGTAGCGCTGTCATCGGCAGGATCGCCATTACTATCACGTAGTGAGGATATTGTTTGTGTTTTGCCCCTAGTATATTTAACATATCTCTTAGGGTTTTCAGTTAAATTTCGAGAAAGAGTTTCGTTGTGATAAGTATTATAGGCATCTCGCATTGAAGTCCTTGCTAAATTTTGAGCTTCTGTGTAGGATCACCAATCCTGGGGATTTTGTGTTCATTTAAATTTAGTATGCCTTTTCAGTTGCTTTTGCAACAGTATCCTGACCCGTTTTGTGTACCAAGGAGGATCACATCCTCCTTTTATTGATTTATTTGGTATAAAACTGTCAACTGCTGTCGATACCACTTCTTTGAATTTGAGACACATCTGGTCTACACCTACATTTAGTGTTAGAAACGAGTGGAAGCTATCTTTCAAGAAGCAATTTATTTTATTTCTATCTGCTTTCCGGAACAAATATACATTTTGTTTATTTTTGGTAACTTTGGGACTTTCGATATTCAATCTCGCTACGACAGCTCTGTGTTCACTAATATCCGTATCCGTTTTGATGCTCGTTATGAGCTCAGGATTGTTTGTTGCTAAGAGATCAAGAGTGTTTTCACATCCATTTACAATTCTAGTTGGCTCATGAACTAATTGTTCGAAGTAATTCTCAGAGAATGCATTGACTACAATTTCACATGATGTTTTATGCGTACCTCCTGATTTGAAAATATAATTTCGCCAACAGATTGAGGGTAAATTAAAATCTCCTACTATTATCGTATGAGTCGGGTACGTTTTTGTAATTTGACTCAGGTTTTCTTTGAACCTTTCTGCTATTGTATCATCAGAGACGGGAGGCCCGTAAAAGGAACCAATTATTAACTTCTTATGATTTTCAGGTACAGCCTCTACCCATAATAGCTCACAGGAACTATCAACTGCAACTTCGCTACACAAAAGGCTACTTTTGACAGTGACAAACGCGCCTCCACCTATTTTGTTGAATCTATCCTTTCTGAAAACAGTTAGATCTTTTGCAAAAACTTCTGGTGAATTTATTTCCGGCTTGAGCCAACTTTCACTGCCTACAATGATGTGTGATTCGGTGGTTTCTATTAACGCTTTGAGTTCTGGTACTTTCCCGACACAGCTACGACAATTTACAACTGTTATACCGATCGTTCCTAGATATGCATTTCTCCTGTGATCCACCTGCACCCTTTGAGATTGCCCATTTTATTTTTTCCCGAAGCCCTCTATTATAACCCACAGTAGAATCCAATATTAATAGAAGTTACTCAGCTCGAAGTATGCTAGAGAACGCACTTCAGAAAACTGAGAATTTACTCTGCTTGTGAGAAACTTATCTAGTTTTATTCATATGAAATCTGGGGATGTTCTTTGGATTGGGCAACTTCCCCCATTCTTTTACTCAGGCTGGAAACATTATACTTCACCTGAGATTCTCCAAATTGCTTTATTCATTGCAAATCAGAGAATGTTCTTCGAAATTCCAAGAACAGAGTACATTCTTCACCTTATTCATACGAACCATTATATTATTACAACTTACTTGCATTAATTTAATTTTATGATAAAACTGATAATGTTGCCATATGCAATGCTCTTAGTCAAGCTATGCCAACTTGTTTATTGGTATTTTTGAACAATAGTATCTTTGACAGCCAATAAAAGATTAGCTAAATGGCAGCACTGTGAAAATGCCACTTTTATAGAATGTACCCATAACAAAAGATGAGTTCTATGTCTTCCTAGCACATTTTAATGGCATTAGCCCACTAATACATTTTTATGGGGAAGGAGAGCAAGAGGCCTTGATTTATCAAGTGAGCAGATGAAACTTTTGGCTAAAACTATCACCATAATTAATTTGAGTAAGTAGCAGCAATTGACACTACAACCAGAGACAATTCCACGATTAATGAAGAACAATGACCACCAAAAGGTAAAGTTTTTTACACATTCCTTAAGAAATTTGCTGGTCACAATGGAAAAAGTACCATCAAACATGGGATATAAATGATTTGTAAGTCTACAACAAGCAGTACATCATCCATTAGTGACAGAAAATTTGTATAGAATACCATTTCATTGTGGCTGGTATACATTGGAACAACAAAAATAAGTGTCACTGTCACTCAGTCAAACATATAAAGAACTGTAACTTTGTCCAAATGGATACGTTGGCCATAGCTGAAGATTCTATATAATGAGGCCATGAAACTAAATTTTGTTAGACTAGCTAAGGAGTAATCTTCATCTATTTTTTATATATAAAATGTATTATCATGTGCATTTGCAGAGGAAGACCCTATTTCAAAACACATTTTTCTCTTTATACAGCTCATAATTTGCATAAGATTTCTGGGAGCTGTGAGATACCAACACAGTTGCCAGATTTATCTTCAAAGATGCCACATGCATATGGGAGTGAAATGCTGTTACATAGTTATCTAATATTGTCCATGGCTAAGACAGATCAGTCACTGGCAGATTGGTGTGCATAGAATTCAACATTATGTAAGGACATTTGTGTACTAATCACACAAGAAGAGTGAGGAGGAGGAGATAGGATAAGACCCAAATCCTGTTGCAGTTCTTTTCAATTTAACACCTTTTCTGCAAAAATGATATAAGTTGTCCTACTTCTTTGTTGAGAAAACTACCAACCTGGACATAATAATCCAAGTACTGTAAATCCCATTTTGTACCACAGTATGTCAGAAAATCTATGGTTATCTTCAAGATACACATCCATGTAGGTAGCTATCAATGCTAGGGATTTATTCATAAAAATAATTCTTATGTTCTTTATATTCTTTTATTTAAATATCACAGAATATACTCTTTCAAACAATAACTGTTTTGTTACATCATAACTCCACTTCTTATTTTATAATGATGTCTCCCAGTGTAATTATATGTTTCACTTCATGTTCCTCTCATATTGCTACAGTCAGCAAACATAAATGACAACAAAAATATAGCAGATTCAACAGATTACTGCTCTGTTTTCCTGTGAAAGGTGTCTGTTTCCAGTTATGTACATGGCATTTCAAAATAACATTTTTTTATATCTGCACATGAATTTTATTCCTTCAACCCCTAACATTTCTTTTTATTAGTCACTTCTTCTCAGATACAAGAATTAATTGTCAGATACATTTTTTTGTAGTCTAGAAAAAAAAAAATTCCTTTGCTGTCAACAAATTTCAATGTCTATAGTTACATAAGTATTTTTCATGTCTACATGTATCTCAGAACTCTAACCTCTACATTTCCCAAAAGAAAAGAAAAAAAAAATCACCAAAAAAGTTCATTACATCCACATTTTCTGACACAGTGGTGCTAACACCCATTTATTCCAATGGAAGGTGAAAAACAGCATGTGTTCTTGTAATGACCCTTGCATCTGTTCTTTCTTTCCTCATTTTCATGCAATGTAACTTTTCTTCACCTTTCATTATTTCTGTGTTGCTTTACTTCAGGTGATAGCTTCTTTGTATTACTTCCTACAGTCTCACATTTTTTGTTTGTGCCTACATCAATGACACTCTCAAACTTACTCTACACATTTGAGGTCTACAGCTATACTTATCCTCAGGAAAGATATCTAACACACACAAAGGAATTAAGAACTATTTTATAATTATAAAACAAACAAAAGGTAAAATTGCTGACTCACTGCTGAGTGAGATTATTAGTCAATATTTCAAAGTGCCCTAAGCAAACTTTAACTGCTCTCACAGTCACACAAGTTAAAGCATTTGTACAAACTATACACAAACTGAATTTTTTTAGGGGGGGGGGGGGGGTGGAGTGTATGAGCACAAATATAAAGCAATACAAGATGCAATATTTCTTAGTGTTACCACAACCACAAGGACGTGTGACAGGTAGGTGTTTGAACTACTTAACACCCGCTTGACACCTGACTACTCACTTTTACTTCACAGGTTTCCTCTCTAAGCCAAATGCACTAGGTAAAGGGATGCAAATCAGTGAAGATTGATGTGCCTGATGCCCTTTCTTTCAGTCCCAAAGAAGTCTGTAATAACCTAAAATGCATGACATTTTCCATTATATGCAACTCAAATTAATTTACTGTCCTTCAAAGATACTGCACAGCTACAAAATCAGTCACGCAATTCTTAGAAAAGGGCAATATTTTCACACATTACAAAAAGAAAAAAAATGCTGTATTTGAAATTTAATACAAAATTTTGTACAAAGGCAAACAGGGAGGACGGGGAAAGATGGTGGGCGAGAGCAAATAAGGAGGAGAGGGAAAGAAGGTGGAGGGGGATCAGGGAGGATGGAAAAAGAGGGAGGATTGGAAAGGGAAAAGAGGAGAAAGGGAATAGGGGGAAAAGAGGGAAAGGGGAGAAAAGGGGAAAGAGGGGAAGAAAGGGAACAGGGGAAAAGAGGGGAAGAAAGGGAATGAGGGGAAAAGAGAGGAAGAAAGGGAAAAAAGAAAACAGAGGGAAAGAGGAGAAGAAAGGGAACAGGGGAAGAGAGGGGAGAGGGGAAGAGGGGAAACAGAGGGAAGAGGGGAAACAGAGGGAAGAGGGGAAACAGAGGGAAGAGGGGAAACAGAGGGAAGAGGGGAAACAGAGGGAAGAGGGGAAACAGAGGGAAGAGGGGAAACAGAGGGAAGAGGGGAAAGAGGGGGAAGAGTGGGAAGAGTGGGAGGAGAGGGAAGAGGGGAAGAGAGGGAAGAGGGGAAGAGAGGGAAGACGGGAAGAGAGGGAAGACGGGAAGAGAGGGAAGACGGGAAGAGAGGGAAGAGCGGGAAGAGAGGGAAGAGAGGGAAGAGAGGGAAGAGGGGAAGAGAGGGAAGAGAGGGAAGAGGGGAAGAGAGGGAAGAGGGGAAGAGAGGGAAGAGAGGGAAGAGAGGGAAGAGGGGAAGAGAGGGAAGAGGGGAAGAGAGGGAAGAGGGGAAGAGAGGGAAGAGGGGAAGAGAGGGAAGAGAGGGAAGAGAGGGAAGAGGGGAAGAGAGGGAAGAGGGGAAGAGAGGGAAGAGGGGAAGAGAGGGAAGAGGGGAAGAGAGAGAAGAGGGGAAGAGGGGGAAGAGAGGGAAGAAGGGACGACAGGGAAGAGGGGAAGAGAGGGAAGAGGTTGGGTGGGAGAAAGGAGACAAGTCATGAGATACATGGGGTAGAGGGCTTAAGAAATGTGTGAACAAGAGTGGAGAAGAGAGAGAGGGCAATTAAGATGTGTGGGAGAGAGAGGAAGAAGAAGGAGGGGGGAGAAAGAGAGGGACAAAAGAAAGTTGTTGGGTGAGAAGCGTTAGGAGCCATAAAGGAGTGGAGGAGGAGGGACAAGGGAGTGGGGTGAGTGAGAGGAAAGTAAGAGGGGGGAGGGGGAGGAAGAGAGCAAGTGAGAGGTGGTGAAATGGGAGAGGGAGAGAGGAAAATGAGAGGGAAGGGGAAAAGAAAGGAAGCAAAAGAGAAGGAATAAAGGAACATTATGGTTTAAAGTCCAGTTGACAGCATGGTCAATAGAGACGAAGCATACTCTTGAACAGTTTCAGTCGTGATGGAAAGGAAATAGGCTGTATCCTTTGAAAGGCACCGGCCTGGTAGTTGTCAGGCGTGATTTAGAAAAAGCACAATGGAAATTCCAAAATCAGGATGAATAGAGGCAGGTTTCTCTCAAATATGAGTCCAGTGTGATACAACTCAGTGGAAAGAGAGAGGTGGGAAATGGGAGAGAGGGGGCTACAGAGAGGTGGAAAAGGGGAGAGAGGGGGCTACAGAGAGGTGGAAAAGGGGGGAGAGGGAGCTACAGAGAGGTGGGAAAGGGGAGAGAGGGAGCTACAGAGAGGTGGGAAAGGAGAGAGAGGGGCCTACAGAGAGGTGGGAAAGGGGACAGAGGGGGCTACAGCGGGGTGGGAAAGGGAGGAGAGTGGCAACAGAGGTGGGATATGGGAGAGAGAGGCAACAAAGAGGTGGGAAAGGGTGAGAGGAGAAAGAGAGAGGTCAGCTAGGGCAAGAAGCAGAGGGGCAAGAGACAGGTCAGCAAGGGGAAGAAGCAGAGGGGCAAGAGAGAGGTCAGCGAGGGGAAGAAGCAGAGGGGCAAGAGACAGGTTGGGGAGGGGGAGATGGCAAGGTCAGGGACGGGGGACGAGAGTGGCGGGAGAGGGGGAGGGGAAGGGGAAGAGAGTGGCGGAGGAGGGGACTAGTCTGGTGGTGCTTGGGACTAGAGTGGCGAGAGAGGGGAATAGTCTAGTGGGGGAGGGGACTAGGGTGGTGGGGGAGGGGACTAGAGTGGTGGGGGAGGGGACTAGAGTGGTGGGGGAGGGGACTAGGGTGTTGGGGGAGGGGTGGTGAGTGGCTGGGGAGGGAAGGATACTAGTGTGCTGGGGAAGGGGAGGGGAAGGATACTAGTGTGCTGGGGAAGGGGAGGGGAAGGATACTAGTGTGGTGGGAGAGAGGGAAGGGGACTAGAACGGCAGAGGATGGGGGAAAGGGACAAAAGAGGTGGGGAAGGGGGACGATAGATGAGAAAATAATGGTGGGTGCTGAAGGGAATGGGAGAGGGAGGTGAATGGTGGGCAATGGTAGAGGAAGGTGAGCGAGTGTTAGGGATGGGGGAGGAAGGCAAGAGTGGTGGGTGATGGGGGAAGGCAAGAGTGGTGGGGGATTTGGGTGAAGGCAAGAGTGGTGGGGGATTTGGGGGAAGGCAAGAGTGGTGGGGGATTTGGGGGAAGGCAAGAGTGGTGGGGGGTGGGGGATGGGGGGAAGGCAAGAGTGGTGGGGGTGGGGGATGGGGGGAAGGCAAGAGTGGTGGGGGTGGGGGGTGGGGGGAAGGCAAGAGTGGTGGGGTGGCAGGGGATGGGGAAAGGAGGAGGGTGGCAGGGGATGGGGAAAGGCAGTTAAAGGGACAGAGGGAGAGGGGTAAGAGGGAGGCAGGAGGGCGAGTGGAAAGGGGGAGGCAGGAGGGCGAGTGGAAAGGGGGAGGCAGGAGGGAGAGTGGAAAGGGGGAGGCAGGAGGGGGAAAGGTTAAATGGTAATAGATGTCAGGAAGGAGGTAAGATGCAGATGAGCAATGGAGGCATAAAAGGAGGTTACAGGGAAATGGGCAACAGAGGCATAAAAGGAGGTTACAGGGAAATGGGCAACAGAGGGACAAAAGGAGGTAACTGGTAGATGGGCTACCGAGATATGGAACGAGGTAAGAGCTTAGGTAAGGAAGGGAGTAAGAGGGAGAGGGCCAAGAGAAGCAGCGAAATGGGGGGGGGGGGGGGGAGGGAGGAAGAAATGTAAGTGGAGGTGGTGGGGAAAGTGAGAGGGGCGAAATGTAATGGAGGTGGTGGGAAAAGTGAGACGGGTAGGAGGGATTACAGTACTTCCCACTAGAAGAAATGCATGTTAATGAACATGCAGATCCACATTCACTCATATAGTTAATTATGAGACAGAACTGCTGGCCTCTACATCTTTTCATGAGATTATGGTTAGCATTAGCAATAAACACACACAAAAGTGAAGACAGTATGCTAACCATTCCCTGTATCTGTGGGATAGTTGTCGAATAGGAAAGGCTGGGAGAGATAGTTTTGTAGATGTTGAGTAGTTCACTAGTGCCGTAAATATATTTCTTATGAATGCTTAGGTTGTGTGGAAGAGAGCATTTGATGTGGAAGGATGGCATCTATTGAAGTTAAAGCATTCAAATGTTTATAAAAACCTATTGGACCAAACTGTTATGGTCATCAGTACCTGAACTTACAAACTACTAAAACTAACCTAAGGATAACACACACCTCTCGTGCCCCAGGGAGGACTCGAATCTCCGATGATGAGCAACCGTGTGATCTGCAGCAAAGTGCCACTCCACCATGGTGTTCAGGCATTGTTACTTATTTATTGGTTTCTATAGAATACAGTTTGGAACAGTAAAGTGAAAGTTAAGGTAGGTGACTTTGGATTTCGAAAATTAGCAGATGAATTTGAGCCTGAAAAGAATATAAGGGAGGGTGAGCTTCTGGGTATTGAGGAATGCCTCTTTCATATAGCCTGTGACAAAGTGGGCATAGAAAGGGACCATCCTATTTCCCACAGCAACCAGTTTTATAGGTTTGGTCACCAAAAGTGAAATAGTTACAGTTAAGGATAATGTTGGCTAGGATCGCAATAAAAGTGATTTTAGGAAGGCTTCCTGGTAGATGTTGGAAGATGTAGAGGTCTATGACTGAGAGGCCACTTGTATATCAGATGTTTATATAAAGCAAAATCATATCTATGGCGAGAACAAGGGCAAAACGGCAATGGAAATTGGTCTGAGGCATTCCAGGAAGTGATTTGTGTCGTAAGTATTTTGAAATGTTCTATGGGTGAATTGAAAGTGTTAGTCAACCAGAGCCAATATACTTTTGGTGGGGGCTTTTGAAGCCAGCTGCTACAGAATAGCCAGTATGGTTCTTTTATGTATTTTGAGAAGTATATAGAAAATGAGGGTGTATTGGTCAGTAGGAGTAAGAAATTCATTAGAAGCAATTTGTGTTCTTATGATGGGCCTAGGTTTTCAGCATTTTCTGGAGAGTAGTCTGGATGGATGGATACAATGTGGTCTTTACGAACAGCTTTGAATGAGGAGGTGTCCAAAAGCTGAAAATGTCCCGTAAGCCACATATCCCTTACATTCAAGTACTTTAATGGTAGAGACTTCGTCCAGACGGAGGAAAGCAGTCTGCTTTAATGTCACAGATACCTCTGGACTTTGGCTTGAGTAACGACTCGGGTTCTGGTGACTCTTTCAGAAAGGACTGAGTATTTACTGGGGTGGCTAGAGAGGATAATTTTGTCGCTTTGATATGGGTGAGAACTGTTCTGCCAGGTTTTGATGCTCACTATGTTTGTTCAGGATCATAAAGGGATCTGGATGGGATGTGAAGGCCTGAATGAGGAGTAATGGTGTGAAGTGTAGGGAGTTTGATGAGAATTATGGTTGGGCTTGTGCTGGAAATGTGTTGAGATTAGGATGTTAACTAAGGCGGCAGCATTGTTTTGGATGGCAATTGTGGGAGAGGGAAAAGGGGTAACCACTTTAAGGTATTCGATCAACAGGCTAGATAGCTTCTTTAAGTAGTTTGTGGCATTTTGGCCACATTTATCACTGGTTCAAGGAGAAATTTACTGAGAAGGAAAAAATCACCAACTTGAACTCATATTTGAAGTGGAAATCCACATTTGCAATATATCAGGCCCAGTAACTAATCCCATGCAAACATTTGGGCTATAATTGTAACAGTACAGAATTATAAGCTTATAAATGAACAGATTTTAAGTTTTTTAACACATTAGTGGCTTTTACTTTCTCAGCTCCACTGAAACTGTATAATGCCCAAGTGCAAATTATTTTCTGAGCATGAAGTACTGTACAACTGAATGACAAACATAAGAAGCCCTCCTACTCACATGGTGTTGATAGTGAGTGAAGGGGATGTGTGAAATAGACATATCGCATTTGGGCATTAAGTAGCAATAATGCAGAGTAAGTAACAACCAGTATGCATATGTACATTGAGGTTGTAACTAGGGTCGTGTCCGAGTCATTTGGCTGTGTTGCATCAATATGCCTGACGTAATAACCACTGCCTTCGCGCTACAACTACGAGTTTTTCTATTAGGTGCAAGGGATTGTTCCTATGAATCATGATTAGTAAATTCCACACTCTCTTCACCATAAGAATAATACAAATGTAAACATTACACCATGTAATCTTCCGTGTTAGCTGTTACCACATTTAAATTCTGTCCACCTAACAAACCCGAAAGACAATGGCGAATGCAGGAGAATATATGTATCACGTTAATGTTTACATTTGTATTATTCTTATGCTGAATGAGAATAGTTAGAAACGAAGCACGGCAACTGACTTCTAGTACTGATTTTTAAATGTTCTACGAATATAAATTCTGTGCAGACAAGTTATGTGATCTTAAATGTTAGAAAGTCGGGAGGTGTGCTTAGTAGTCCTTGCAGGTGCACTGATCACTGTGTCCCCAGTGGTGTAGTGGTCAGTGCAACTGCCTAGAAACCGGGAGACCCGGGTTCGAATCCCAGCTGGGTACACATTTTCAGCTTTGCCCATTCGCACTTGATGTCATATATTCTGTGAATATGAATAAATAAATCTACATGATACCCTTCCTTAACCCTCTGGAATGCACAATCTGTGCATTAAGTACTTTTCACAGTTCTAAAATGTCTTTGTGGCAATAACAAGTACACACACGTTGAATAAACGCGGATTTCTCTGTGTCTGTATACCCTGTCTGTCACTAATGGAATACCTGTTATGTCACTATAAAATTATTTAACACCTGCACATCCTATTTTTTTAAGATTCTCTTTTTCCAACTTCCAAAATATCTACTCATCTTTTCAAGTTTTATTTTTGACTCTTCCCCTTTGAAACAAGAAAAATACATAATCATTTCCTTTCTAGGACTTCATTGTGTAATTATTTTTTATTTCATCAAAATTAAACAGTTTGTAATAGAGTGAAGAAAGTTTCTTATTATCTTTTAGAGCATTAAATAACATATACCTCAAAATGTTTCATACAAATTTCTTTTAAGGGGAGGGGGAGTATTAAGAAAATCCTTAAGATTTAAAATAAAAATCTAAATGAAATTTTAATTTCTTAAATTTTACTGTAATATTGTCATTTGAGATCCATCCCAGAAGGCTTTACCTCCATAAGAGTAGTATTTTTTTTAATACATGTACCTAAGTTGACAGATTATTTGGGTTCGAGATTCAGAAGAATCTATTCAGGGTTGGAATTTGGCACATGTTTTATTTAAGATTCAGTATTCAGATTCGATTCGGTAAAATTGGGGTTCGACCCATCCCTTGTTGTAGCTGCATACTATCAGAATTAATGCCCAATTTTTCATACAGGATCAAATACTGGGACTTATATCTACCAAGTGTCCTACTTTCTTTCCTTAAAATGTTGGTGATGTTTCCTTGTCAGTATACTGGTATATCCAAGGACTGAAACGGTGGAAATTTTTAAAAGAGAGATATCAGAAATTGGGAGAGACTGGCAGTTGAATGGAATGTCTTGGTCTAGATCAAAATAGATATGAACTAAAAAATGACCAAATGAAATTTAAAAGAGGGGGAAGGGGGGGGGCGTACTGGAAGGATGGTTTGCAGCTGCCAGAGATGGAGAGCAATACCAAAGATTCTCACTCTGTTCTTACAATCTTTGGCTGAAGATTACAAAGCACTTGCCACCTCTACCCACCTACCCTTTGATGCGTCCCTGTGTATGTTGTTTACCCTTGTATTCACTGGAGCTGGCTCCATCTCATCATAGTGTCTGCCCTTTCTCCTACTTCATGAAGAAATTTGAACTGTATCAGTACCATCAGTTTCACTTTTGTTTGTGTTCATCACCAATAGTAAACATTTTTCCTCCTGAAGACCAGTAATCTTGTCTCATAAATTATCTGTGGTAATCATTCAAATAAAGTTACCTTAGGACCGAGTAATCCTGGTTGGTCTGTGAGTATCAAGCCTAGTTCCTTCAAAGTTGTACGCAGGAACTTTCTTCTTTCCTGGTGACGATGTGCCCTGCAGTACAACATTTTTTTGTGAGGAAATAAGGAAATTATTTTTTGCTATAGAATATAAACTTGCATGTCAAAATGACGTCATCTTACATACATAAAAAGATAAGTCATTTAAGATATAGTATACTAAAATTAACATAAATGTATGAAACAATACTAACTAAAATGAAAATAGTCAAACGCTACTTCATAGCAGTACATTCTAAAAGAAAAGAATGGTTAATCATATCAAGGTATCCATTATAAGTTTAGATTTCAGTCCAGCCAATTCAGAAATTTTAAAATGCATGCCACACAAGACACATCACCAGTTACAACAGAGGTCATGTACATACAAATAAGCTTAGTTCTGTAAACTCATTAGTATACAAAATGTATTATATTAAAATGTGGTGTAGTGAAATATATATTACACAAGCATGAAAGGTAAGTGGATGCCTTTGTCAGTGTGGAAACCTATGTTTCAGAAGACATTGTTTCTTACATAAACAAGTCACTCCCACTGCATTTGATGCGAATGACTTGAAGGGAGGAAAAAAGGAAGAATACGGTATAACATCCCACTGATTACAGAGATCAAACATGAAATCAAAATTGGAAATAATGGAAAAGGACATCAGCTGTGTCCTTCCTCCTTCATTACAATTCATATTGTCCTGTGAAAGGCAGCTTTCTACACAGGAAAGTGCACTCACTCACCTGTTACACATGTGGAATATACATTTCAGAAAATCACATTTTCACGGAATGCTTTGCATACTCTAATGAGAATATATGCTTTTTATTTCAGGTAATTATGTGACTTATATGAAATGCATTTTAATAGAAAGTTTGCAAGTACAGCTCTTGCTGTCTCTGACAATCATTTCTTTACAAACTGTACAACTGAATTATGAGAATTGAAATCAGAAAAAAATTACAAATGTAATGGACAATAAAAAATAGCAGCATCAGATGTAAAACTTTTGAAATTATTGATTGTAACAAATCTATTTTAGTGACTGTGCAACTATCTTCAGTACAAATATTAAAGTCTTTAAGTCTCATACACACACATATTATTGTCTCAATGTGGGCTGGATGCCAGTGAACATGGCAGTTTGTGAAAAACACTAAACTAAACCTTACACCTTTCACACCTTAGTATGGCATAAATGTCAGGTCAACATTGCCACTGAATGGCTCACTACCATGGGAGGTACCAATTTCATTTCGAATGTGATCCTTTCATTCCAGTGGGCATAGTCATCTCTCTCTAGGGCATGAAGGCAGATGACACTGAGATGGTTATGCCACCTTTTTCCAGGAGGAGGAAGGGAAGTGGGATGTGCCTCTACATTCAACTGTACTGCAACCCCTGGCTACCATGCATCTCACAGGTTAGTGTAACCTCACACCATTTCCTGCCTGTGCATTTTGGATGCCATGATTAAAACCACTGCCTTGAAACCAATGTCTATGTTGTCAAACAAAGTCCCAGAAATTTATCATCAGGAGCAACTTCGGACCACTGGAGCTAACCACAGTTAAGGTTCACCCATTGGAGTGACCCAGTGCCAACTATCTCAGTCTCTGGGCGGATGCCAATCCCCACAGCTACAGCAATCAACATATGCTTTGGACCACACCTTGCTGTTAGAACACTGAAGTGGCAGCAGCAGCAGCAGCAGCAGCAGCAGCAGTAGTAGTAGTAGTAGTAGTAATCAACAACTACTCTGTCATTGCTGGTCCCAAGCCTGGGTCTTATTTCCCAAATAAAGGAAGAGGGAAGCAGGGAGGGAGAGTAGAAACGCCTTGAAAAAAATAATAATTAAAACTGGATACAACTAGCTACAAATGGTAGCACCCCATGAGGGTCCCTGCCTAGTGTTACAGATTAAACCTGGTCAATGGTCTTAAAGGCAGAAGAGGAATCCTAGCTCCCAACGGCGAAAAGACCGAAAGAACCTAATGGAATAAATCATGAAAAATAATCATTTCAGATTATCATTCAGATCTTACCTTGGAATCTATTTCCTAATATGTACAATGTACAATTTCAATTGCAGAATTGAAAGTATGCTAAAAGTAAGCACTACACCAGGTGATAACTCAAAAGAGGAATCCACTATTGCCTTTATGGAATGCATCAGCACCTAGGGTTCAAGGGAGTTGCAACATCTGTACGAAGGGTAAGTCGGAGCATCCTTTGTATCCTTTCAAACTGAAGTTCAAAAGGAAATTCTATGTAAGGCATCTGAATGACAATCAGGAGATTTGGAACTGTACAACTTCAGTCGCCAATTACATTCACATAGATATGAATCAAGTCTCTTGTACTGCTAGCTGCCAAAAAGTGTGCAGTGTGAAATAAAATTAAATCAATTTCATTGGGTGTGGTGATGAAAGCATATTTTTTTGTGTAAACTGCCACCTGTAGTACAATATCTAGTAGCTCTAGCAGTGATTTTCTAATTCATTTTTATTATTGTCGTCAATACCTGCAGATAGTCTTAAAAAGTTGTGCCCGTGAACTTTTAATAGCCATCACAATTTTTGTACTATTTAAACTAAAACTGGACCGGGGGGGGGGGGGGGGGAACATGCACCAGATATTTGATACACAAATTTTCTTGCAGTACAAATCATATGAATTAGTGTCTGACTTTTTCAGCAACAACAACATTCTACAACCATCTAGTACACCCAGCCCATGTTTTCCATTTTAAATTATACAAGTATTGTTGTATCAATTTAAAATTATCAAGTACAAATTGTTACGGCTTTCTATATAGAATTAGAAGTTTGTACGGGATTAGGAGAAATTATTTTACACTTTTTAGATTTATTTATTTATTTATTTTTTATTAAATAACTATTTTCTGATTTTAGTGTAGTGTGTGTGAAATTTTTAAATTGATTTCAAACATTAAGAACAGATTATAGCAGATGTAATATTTCAGGCTAACTGTAGATTATCTTCTGTGAGTCAGTCAATTATATTGCTTTGTCCTACATATGGAAAGCCTGTGAAGGTAAAAACTAGAAATATTTGAGCTCACACAGAGTTTACCATCAATCATTTTTATTTGTGACATGAAGAGAGAAATAACACACCAGATAAGAAAATGATTCAACATTTTCTTATCTATATTGAGCGTGTGAAGTCCATAACTCAGCAGGAAGCCAGGAAACGTCATTTTGTACCACAAATTTCAAAATATACATTTTCTGCACATTGCACAACCAAATGGTACGGTCATGTAGTATCCAAGTTGCAGTGATTCTGTGATGCCATTACTCAAGTATCCCTACCTCAATAACCCCATTTAACGACATGTGCCACATATCTTGATCACAGTATCTCAGTCATTCAGATACTTGAGCACCATATTTACTTTAATCTTTTTTCCCATTTTCGGGATCCAAAAAAATCTCCTGCAGCTTCGCAAAGTGAAGTTCTGAAAGATGCCACTAGGAGCTGTCACGACTGACTTTACCACTTAAATATAAGCAGCATTAGGCACACTTCACAGACACAAAGATAAATGGCCCTACTGGTACCAAAACTTCTGCACTAATAAAAGTACAAATAAATAAATAAATAATAATATAAAATACGGTTGAGGATGAATCTGCTTTTTTCTGAGTTTCAACCACTGAATCAAAGCAATGAAACTGGATTAATACAAAGAAGGAAATTCAGTATTGTATTGGTCACTTTTGAAAATAGTGGTGTTTCAAATATTCACACCAACAAAAAAAAAAAAAAAAAAAAAATAATATCTTCACATCAGTACCGAGTTGGTATCTGCAAATACTCATGATTTTCGAATATGTGGTTGTGTAGGAATCTTGTAGCTCAGCTTTAAAATACAGTTTTGCAACTCAGAAATACTAGCATGTGTTTCTACATATTTAATGTAACATACAAGTGGTGAGAAAATACTGTGTGAATTTATAGCATAAATTGAAGCTTTTGTCTGGAGTGGTGTTTTTGGCAGTGCATATTAGTTATTGTCGTAATTCCTTGTGATTATGTTGACTATATGAACTGATCCACTTACATTTTTCCTGGCCCCATCATTTATTTACAAAATAATAATCATTTGAAACATCGGTTGTTAGACATTAAGCTTGCTTTGTAGAGTGTTGTGCTGAAGCAAAGTTTTCTTCTCGCATGATCAATGTCTCATATTAAATAACATTTTTCTTCAGAATTCACTATCTGTCTCCTGTCTCCTCAATCCGAGCATAAACAGCTGAGTCTCTCACACACTTGCTTGTCAGAAATATATTGATATTTGAGTTTGTGTTTAGGTTGAACATAATAGCATAGCGAAAGTAAGATGGGAACACAGATTTGTTTACATTCTGAAAGACTCAACGGCACACCAATTGCCTGTGCATGCTTCTCATGATTCATCACGCCATTAACAAAAGCCACCACCAACACCTAAAAAGTATTTTCACCAAAATAACATTGATTTACCTCTACTGTTAAGCTTACTACTCGAACCCAACCCTGTAGCTGCATCTTCATCCATTCTACCTAATTTGTATCTCATGTTATAATGAATAAACATTGTTTTGATTTTTAAATGCAGCCTACAACTTTTTAACCCACTTGAACTTCGAGTCTTATTTTTTGGGTGTGGCTTAGATTTAAGTAAATACAATATCCCCATATGAATAGGGCCTAATAACATCTGTTATAATGCAAATAAAAACAGTTTCATTTTCTATCAGTAAATGACAAATCTATAAAATATCAATAGCTCATCCAAGAAAAACACATCACATCATTCAAACAAAAATCAGCAAAGAACTAAAGATTCATTCTCACCACTGAACATCGACATACAGTTCAATAATTTCCGCCAGTCGAATACTTCACACTAAATTAGTAATTTACAGTCAGAATATTAAAACAAATGCAGCTTATTCATGAAGTAGGTTAATTACAGAACCTTTGTTTGACCCATTCTTGAGTAGTGCTTTTTGACCAAGATTCCCTACATATATTTAAACATTCTGTATACATTCATTAATTAACATGGATTCCTTGAAACTTATCTAATATGAAAGTTTTAACAACAATAAATAATGGAAAGTGAGTAAAGCTCAAAACTGTGTATAAAATGATAAATTACAATAGTGTGGTTCAAAAACAACATCAACAGCTATGTAACCATTATCTTGAATTATACGGGTGGTCCATTGATAGTGACCAGGCTAAATATCTTGCAAAATAAGCATCAAACGAAAAAACTGCAAAGAACAAGACTTTTCTAGCTTGAAGGGGGAAAACAGAAGGCGCTATGGTTGGCCCGCTAGATGGTGCTGCCATATGTCAAAAGGATATCAACTGCATTTTTTAAAATAGGTAGCCCTATTTTTTATTACATATTAATCTAGTACATAAATAAATATGAATGTTTTATATGGAACACTTTTGTCACTTTGTGATAGATGGTGCTGTAATAGTCACAAACGAATAAGTACGTGGTATCGCGTAACATTTCGCCAGTGTGGATGGTATCTGCTTTGTGATACATTACTCGTGTTAAAATGGACTGTTTACCAATTATAGAAAAGGTCGATATGGTATTTATGTATGGCTATTGCGATCATTCTGACCCAACGGGCTTGTGCTATGTATGTTGACCGTTATCCTGGAAGACATCATCCAAGTGTCCGGACCTTTCGTCAGATAGTTACATTATTTAAAGAGACAGGAAGTGATCAGCCACAAGTGCAATGTCAACCACAACCTACAACAAATGATGATGCCCAAGTCACGTTTGTGACTATTACAGCGCCATCTACCACAAAGCGACCAATGTGTTCCAAATAAAACATTCATATTTATTTACGTACTAGACGAATATGTAATAAATTAAAAAAAAAAAAAATATCCATATGACCTATAGCAGCGCCATCTAGCAGGCCAACCTTAGCGCCATCCGTTTTCCCCCTTCAAGCTAGAAACGTTTTGTTCTTTGTAGTTTTTCATTTGATGCTTATTTCGTGAGATATTTGGCCCGGTCACTATCAATGGACCACTCTGTATCAAAAACATTAATTGTTTAACAAGAGCCATAAAAAACACATTTAAGTGACTTTTGAGACTCACGCTTTCTGGACAGCTTGGTTATAGCACTCTTTTACTTCCGATATTTTCTTCCCATAGCCTTTAAGAGTGTCAAAATAGCTCTGTATATAAGAATGAATGTACAAAACTTCATCTCGGAATAAAGCTATTACCCAGCTTGACTCCAGAGCACTCAACCATAGTTTATTTGCTTTTTCTTGGTTTAGAGCTGAATGGCATAACATGAAACCAACTGAAAGAGAGCAGTTCAATTAATGAAAATGATGACTTTGAATACTGTATTATCAAGTAAAAGCTGTAACTTGGTAATAAACAGCAGATCCGTTTCGAAATTTACACTGAAAAATTATAAGTATCAGTAATGAAATTCAAAGTGATATGTCTCAGTACTTCATAACAAAACAAAAGTTTTGAAGTACACTACATAAGAACAACTAAAAACAATGGCTCTCCAATATATTTCAACCAAAAACAACAACAACAACAACCCCCCCCCCCCCCCCACACACACACACACACACACACACACACACACACACACACACACACACACACACACACAGAGAGAGAGAGAGAGAGAGAGAGAGAGAGAGAGAGAGAGAGAGAGAGAGAGAGAATTTCCAATGCCCAACTGCAAATTATCACTAATCAGTTGCCCATCCACATGAACCTAACTGTGGCCAAGAAAGAGGGAGAACTTCTAACTGGAGAGTGATTCTACATCACTGTATGGTTGACTGCAATGATTGCTTCATAGTTCATAACAGCAGTTTCCTCATTGTTACTTCATTCTGGATTTCTCAGTTTAATTTAACTTATACTTATGTCAGTCTATGTATCACCCCCAACTCTGTTCTCTCAACAGGTTCCCATTCATTCAAGCCTGCTCCATATCCATAATAACCCCTCCCCCTGAACCTTCTTCCACCTAACCCTCTGAATTTTCATCTTAAGGAACGCAGTAAAATACAAAACATTCCTGCAACAGGGCAGGTTCTCTCTGGTACTATATTCCTATCCTCTCCCACATTAGTGTACATCCCATCCTCATCCTCCATCCTTATCTCTTCCTGGTTCATGTCATCTGTACCAGTCTAGATAATCTTTCCTTTCTGAAGAGCTGTAGCAGAAGAACAGCGTAACTGTATGCATACATGCAAGTTGTCTGCTTTCAAGAAGATTTTTTTTTTTTATTCTGGCTTCATTACAAAGTATCATTTCCTGTTTATGTACTTAACCACTGATCTATAACTCCACTATCTAAATCTGTATTCTGTAAGATGAGGAGGATTTGCATACCATTGTCACTTATTCCTCTTCTCGTTGCATATTGTTTGCAGGAAAAATGACTGCAGGTAAGCCTCCATGTAGGCTCAAATCTCTCTAATTTTATCCCTGTGATCTTTTCATGGCATTTACACAGCATGAAGCAATATATTGGATGTTACTCTTGGAACTTTGTCAGTACACCAGTGATAAAGAACACCTCTCTTGAAGCTTTTGCAACTAGACTAGGCCAATCAGCGACACTTTTCCCCCTAACTAAATGAACCTGTAACCATGCATACTGCTCTCCTTTGTATCATCTCTATATCATCTATCAATCCTATTTGGTAAGGATCTTACACTTCCTGGGGAGTCTTCCAAGGAAGACTAAGTTTGGCATCTGCCTTAATTTTAGGTGGGTGTTAAGACTTCAAATCAGTCCTTCTGCCCACTCTAAGATATTTTATGGAAGTAGCTTCCAGTGGTTATTCTGGAATCATGTGATTATAAAGTAAAGGATATTTCCTTCTGCGTAATCACAATTTTCTAGCATTGGGATTTCTTTGTATACTACAGCATAATTTGCAAAAAGCCTCACTTAATTTCCAATGCAATCAACTGGGTCATTTAAATATACTGGAAAAAGTATTGGTCCTATACCACTCACTTGCAGAGTGCCAGAAATTACTTTCATGTCAGAAGACATGAGAATGACATACTGTGTTCTGTTTGCTATTCAATCCAGTTACACAATTAGCCTGATATTTCATATGCTCATATTTCATTCATTAAGTGACAGTGGAGCCATATCAAATGCCTTTTTGAAGTCAAAAAACATGCCCTCTACCTGGGAACCTGTAACTAGTTCTTTCTGGGTCTCATGGACAAATAGGGTGAGCTAGGAGTCCCCAAGTTATTGCTTTCAGAATCCATATGAATACTTACAGAGAATATTTCTGGTCTCCAGAAATAGGCCTATAGTTTTGTGGATCAGTTCTTCAAAATTGGAATACCAACTTTTTTTTCTAATCATTTAACTTCTCTAGATACTTACAGTACACTAATGTTAGAAGGGGGGACATGTTCCTTCACATACTCTGTGTAGAATAAAACTTGTATCCCGTCAGATCCAGTGGCCTTTCCTCCACTGAATGATTTTAGTTATTGTTCTATGCCTCTGTGATTTTGTTCTTCAAGCTACAGTTTAGAGGAGAAATTACACTGCGATCTTCTTCTGTAAAACAGCTTTGTGTGTCATCCTTTGTTTTATCACCAGTATGGTCACAGAGTGTTTAGACATATTGATTTAATCCTCTTCCTGATTTAACATAAGACCAAAATTTTTAAAGGATTATCTGTGATGTCAGTATGCAAAACTTTACTTACAAAGTCACTGAATACATCACACAAGGCCCTGCTTATGCTAATTTTGGCATCATTTAATTTTTACATGTGTTTCAATTTGCAATGAAGTTTTCATTGCTTTCATTATAGTTTTCTAACTCGGTTGTTGGAACAAAGTAGATCTTTTGTATTTCTCACAATTTTACTCAGCACATGCCTGTCTAAAGCATATTGTACAATGCTCTTAAACTTTGTCAATTGATATATGCAACTGCAATGCCCAACATTGACAATTCTAGAGACAAAATTTTACTGTTGTACTGTCAGGTATGCTGAAATCCATTTCTTGTCACTCTTACTAAACAGAATGATCTCAACTTTACCACTTACAGCTTAACCGCCTTATGATCACTGATTCTCTGTTCTCCATTAACCAAGTCGAAAACTTCAGCTGGTTTGTAATCGGCAGGTCAAATGAGTTATTTCCATGAGTTGGTTCTCTATTTAACTGTTAAAGGTAATTTATCAATAAGGCAGCATCACACTATTTTTGTCTCCACCAACCATCTTAAGCATTTGAGTCTTCCCAGTCTATATTCATTAGGTTAAAATCCCACATCCCCACCAATACTATAAAATGACTAGGATATATATGTGAAATACGACTTCTGACAAAGTTCAGTGAATAGGCCTGTAACATTAACATAGACAAACTATGAGCTACCCCCAACTGCCTCACAGTTGTTTTGTGAGTACACGTGTGGCGAGCACGGAGCCCCGAGCTAATGCAGTCTTTCTACCTTCTTTCTTTCATGGACTGCATTTCCTTTCCCTTGCCCTTCTTTCCTATCCTCACTCCTTCCCCTCACCATTGGGGGACCGATAACCTAAGCAGTTTGGTCCCTCTATCCCAACCAACCAACCATGAACTACCTTACTGTCCTTCGAAATAGTCACCTCCCATAACTATGCACTGCTGAGCTCTGTGATACATGTCCTGGAAACTTTGCACAAAGTATTCCTTTGGGATGGTGTTCAAAAGTCTGGTCAGATTTCATTGGCTGTCAGGAATATCATCAAACCTCTTTTCTTTCAAAGCAAGTTTGAGTCCAGAGAATAGGAAGAAGTCTGGAGGATTGAAAACCAGTGAGTATGGTGGATGTTCAAGTTGTTTTGCCCAGAACTATTCGATGATATTGACTGTGTGTGTGTGTGTGTGTGTGTGTGTGTGTGTGTGTGTGTGCGCGCGCGCGCACATTCACGTGTGTTGTCATGAGCAAAAAACCATAACCTATGTTGTGTGTATTGGGATTGTACCCTGTGTAGACGTTGCATGAAACAGTTCAAAATTTCAATGTACCTTCCAGCATTAATGTTGTTCCCTCAGGTAAAAATTACTTGTGGGTAACGTCTTGACTATCAAAAAAGGCGATGAACAAAGTTTTGAGTGATTGTTTTTGACTCTGACCATTTTCTGATGAGATGATGTCGAAAATGTCATTCCATGCTTTGCCGTTTCATTTTAGGGTCGTACCAGACACATCAGGTTTCACCCTCAGTGACATTACAGTTCAAGAAATTGGATGTCATATCTGCCATTTTGACAAAATCCTGTGTCGCCTCTAAACGTACCTGCTTCTGATAGTCAGCGAAGTGATGTGGCACAAGACAACAACATGTTTTCCTGTTCCCTTACTTCTGGGTAAGGATTTGTCACACAGATTCATAGTTAACCTGTAGTTCATCTACTATCATGTGCACAGTTAAATGATGATTGTTCATGATTAATGTCCTCACTTTCTCAATACTTTCATCACTGACAGTGGTCGCCAGTCGTCTGCTGCACGTATTGTCAGAAACATTTTCCAAACCACCTCGATAATAGGTAAACCACTTGTACACACACTTAATGGACAGTGCTTGATCCCCATAAACACATACCAGCATCTCATTCATTTCTTTAGGTGTCTTGCCAAGCTTAAAACAAAACTTTAAATTGATCCTCTGTTCATTGTCCCATTGGCAGTTCAGAACGAACACACTAAACAAGCACAGTGCCCAATCGGCCTAACACTGAACACACACAACGTTCAACTGAACTACCATGGGGCAGGTTGTCAACACCGGCTGCTATGCAGGGTCAGCACTGTGGGTTTGTCTTTGTTGCCTGATTGACCATTCTGACTTAATTCACTGAACTTTACTGTCAGAGGTTGTATTAAAATAAGTTTAATCTCAGAAATACTACTACTACTACTACTACTACTACTACTACTACTGTTATGAGGCAGGAGATCTATAAAATCATCCAATGACCGTGTTTAATCCACCTCCAACCCTGTCTTTCATCCACGTTATATAACATTCTGGGTCTGTACCAATATGCTAAGATATTAATGTATCTTTTTGTCACTATAAACACATCTCCAGCTTCTGTGAACAGACCATCATCTTTGAGTTCAGAATTTCATTAGTATTGTCACTGGATTAAATTTCCATAAACATTGCTACTGCATTAACACTATCTTTCTCCATTCTGTTGTACCGAATGCTACCTGGGCTCAACTCAGCAGCAGTCTTCTTGGGTCTACATAGAGATTTCTCTATCCTAAAAAAAATACATGTGCACACCACACCTAGTTCACTAGCCTAGTACACACTTCCTTCATGTAGCGTACACCTGACCTATTTAGAGCAACACTATAATTTCTCCATTCAGTAGTGGAAGTCGAGAAATCTGCATCCAACATTGGCACAGAATTGTCTAAGCCTCTAGTTTAAGCCTTCCACTCAGTCCTAAACCAGAGGACCATGAACAGTTCTAGAAACGATGTTACAAATCAGCAGCACTACTTCCACCCCATGACAAAAACTAGCTGTCTTCGCCAAATCAGCCATATGTCTGTAAGAACCAAGGATGGCTTATCACCAGCAGCAAAACCACCTCCAGTTCTCGGACCAGACGCCAGCAAGCAAACTGTTCACTATTATCTATGGAGCTTCTTCATCTGCCTAACAGTGGAGCTCCCAGTGACATACAGACACAACCTCTGCACCTTTCCTGATGTCTCAAGAGTGGTGACCACCGTAACAGGCAAGGCAGCCAGTACTGGCTCCAATGTACTAACACCTCTACATAATACCTGAAACCTGTTACTGAGGTGTAAGAAGACAGTCTTATGACCAGCACCCTCTTTCACCTTCCACCAAGAGATTTACAACCCACTGTCACTGCTCATCAATCACCAGACAACTGTTGACTGTGAGGGATATGGAAATTGACAATGCTGATCAAGGATCCTAGGTGGCACTACAGGCTCCAGAGGTATCAAAGCATTTGACTGAGGTGCCTCAACCTCAGCGATACCACAGCTTGGGGCCACAGCTGAAGCCTAATTACTATGGCCAACACAGCTTCCAGCTGTTTACAGGTGCCCAATTCCCACCTGCATATCCAAGTCACACGGAGACCACACGGGTATTAGATTTTAGAATTTTTTATTTATTTATTTTATTTGTGGTACGTGAAGTTCAGAACTTAAATAATAAATAATCAGGCAAAGCCATTTGACACAACTCTCAAAAATTCTTGAGAAAATTGACTTTCAAGTTTTGCAAGTACATGTAAGTACCAATAATTAAAAAAGTTGCAGCGTATGTTGGTGTAGATCAGGTGGTAGCAATCTGGCATCACAAACATAGAGTCGGTGGTTTGAATCCCACTATGACATACTTTTACTGTCATTGTTTTCTAATTCAGCTATATAAAACATTTTGAGATCTCTAATTCTATGTGTTGTATCAGTTTTTGTTAATATGTATGTAGATGAGTGGAACATCTTGTCATTGCCTATAAAGAAGGTTGACTAGGTTAGCTGCTTGGAAAGCCTTTAGTAGCTGTGGAGATGACTGTGCAAAAATAGTGTCATAGCTCTTCAGAAACTGAACAGTCAAAAGACAACTGCTATCAACTAATAGTGAAGCCACTAACATAAAAAATGTAACTTTTTTCTGATTGAAACCATCATCATTAACAACCTTTTGATAGAAAATTAAGAATAAACAAAAATATGTATATTTTTTGTAAAAATTACCATTAGATATTAAAATTGTGTGAATATTTGAACAAAAAGAGAAAAGAAAGAAAAAAACACTGAGCTACTAGTTCCATAAGTAACTATGCATTTACATGTATGTGTGTGTGGTAACAATGTTCCATCTGCGCATCATTGTTTAAAACAAAAATAATGTTTGTCTCTTGTAAGGGGAAATTAAATTACAACATTTTTTTCATCTCTATGGACACAAATTATTGTTCTACTGCAGCACTCAAGTCTATAGAAAGAAAGAAAAAAGTTTGACATGGCAGGATTTGAACCACCTACCCTAGGGTTGTAAGACCAGAACACTACTACCTGAGCTACACCAACAAATGCTGGAATTCTTTTAATTATTGTTACTTATGTGAACTTTAAAACTTCGAAGTTGAGTTTCTTGAGAATTTTTAAGAGTTGAGTCAAATGGCTTTGGCTGATTGTTATTCTAGTTCTGAACTTCACATACCATAAATATCAAAAAATTCCAAAATCCGATACCCATGTGGTCTCCTTGTCAGATAATGTGATTACTTTGAAGTGTCACGCAAGTAAAAACTCTCTCTCTCAAAAAAATCCTGTCTAAAAATCATCATCAAGTCAGCTCTTTCCAATTATTTGTAAACAACTGTTTTCTCTGATACAATGTTGTCTGAATTTATTATTTTAATAACTGAAATGTAATTGTGATGGTCATTCAGTTATAAACAAATAAGTATCACTAGAATTGGGGCATGTCAAATAATAAATAAAAGTATCACTAGAAGATTTTTTTATAATATAATTATCCCACTTTTTGGGGTACGGTATTTTGCCTTTCTTATTTAAACACATCTCAAATTAATATTTATTATTATTAACATATATTTGTATAAATTTACCAACATAAACATATTTACTTCAACATATCTTTATATATTTTAAGGTTAAAATTTAACTAATGAAGTTTTTCTCTTTTTCACAACAAAATGCTCCAGCCGCTAAAATGGCCAACTATGAAACATACAACTCAAAATATGCATTTCATCTGTCAACACAGTTATATGTGTGTTTTGTTAGTGATTTAAAACAAAGAACTGAATTTGGAGTTAATGTTCACAGACTAATTCTTCTTTTTCAGTAACCATAAAAGTACGTCCAGCCCATTTTACTGCACATACCAATGAAACTGATGTAACAAGTTAAATTATGGTGGGAGGAAAAAACAAGTTGGAGGGGGAACATGCAATGTGTGAAATCAACAACCACTCTAAGTACAACATACCATTGTGGAATGACAATTCCATATAATAAAATTATTTATCATAAGATACCACTCATATTTATGTTGAATTTGACTTTACAGAATAGTGTCAGCAACTGCAGTATGGAAAACATTACAGTGGCTCCACAGGACAGACTGAGGTGGTGCATCTGTTGCACAGCTGTCTGTGCCCCAACATCATACTTATAGCACAACTTATTGTGCAGCAAGTGCACCTTGATAGCAACTAACGTTGGATATAATCTAGAGTAATTGTATTGGAGGGTGCTGTACTTCATTATTAAATCTGCTGTTATGCTAACTAAGTAAAAATGTTCAGCAAGTACTTGGGGAGTCTCAGGGACAGAGTGCTGACATACAATATAATCTTTCTGTAACCAATATCAGCTATGGAAAACTTCAACGAAGATATGTATCAGCAATACTACACGGTTCAGCTACTTATTGTGGAGCCCCTCTCTGCAATTCTTGTGGATACACCATCATGTATTTTTTGCCAGTGAAGGTTTTATAAGTGACTGTTCAGGCAGTACCACTTTACATTATTGTCCAAGGGTCCACATAAAATCTTTTGGTGGAAAACTGTTTAGGTTGGCAATATTACTGACAGAAATCCCACAACAAAAACAATGGGAACCCTGCTTTGGCCACACACAATTTTAGTACTTAACATACTGATATTGAATTGAATGATATAAATTATCTCACTGCTGCTGGTGCTGTTAGGCATGAGTACTGACATATGAGAGGCCATTTCATCATAAACATATTTTTAAATAAAAGAGAGCAATTTATACACATGCAATGAGATTGTGGGACATCAATGACAATTGCATTAGTGATAGACATTACAAAAGCACTGGACCAGTGAGAAATATTTTACTACAGGGGTGTGATTTTTATCTATTTGTTACTCCAATTGGCAGAACATACAATTCATAATGAAAATAACATTGTAATTCTATAGTGTATAAATATATGTAGCTTGGCACATGTCAAAAGTCTGAACTTGGCCATAGATTTAGCCTGTAAATGGTCTATAAAATTACTTTTTACAATTACTAACATAGCCTCAGAGAAAAAACTCAATACAATTTATATTGCAAACTCAAACATTGGGTTCTCTGAGTATAATATGGAAACCATGGGGAATTTCTGTTTGATTGGCTGTGTGCTGCTAGAAAATCAGGTGTATCCTGTTTTTGAAACTTTACATTATAAAGTCATCAGCTAATAATGCTGATATCTATTATGATTTAGAGAAGAACAGCAGCAATAGGTAGATATAGCAACAGTCACAAACTAATTTCCAATAAAATGTGCTGTAATGGTTACACAAGAAGCCAACATCTAGGTTTATATAATACACAACAGCATTTCTCATTTCCTATTCTAATGCTGTCTTTTTGTTGATATCACAATGTGAAACAATTCATTTATAAAATAGTTGAAAACTGCAGTGTGGTCAGCAAATAATAGGTCCATATTTTAAAACACTGACTATGAAAACCTATTATCAAGGAAGCAAGAATCAGGCACAGGAATTTCAATATCCGATTCTTGTGTTAAAAAGCAATAATTAGTCCAGGGAATAAGAATTAGGCACCATAATTGTGATAACTCTTAAGTCTGTACTTCACAGTTTTACAGTGCTGATAGCCAGATTGACAATTTTAAATTCAGTTTGAACACACTGATTATAATAAATACTTTTATTATTATTAATTGCATTATACTAAACCTGAGTGTTATGTATATGGTTTAATGGCATTGCATATGACAGAGTACTGTAATTACTTATAAAATTGATTGATACAATAACCTAGAAATTTTGGAAATGAAGCACAAAATGAAGTGAAGTAAAAACAGTAACTATTAACTCAGAGAAAACAGCAGTTGTGAGAGAATAATTGTTGCAAATTCTAGAAAGGCACAAACTACTAAAGAAATACAAACATCTAATAGAATTATAACATCCCTTTGTAGTAGCGCTTCAGTATAACAATTACACTGAGAACAGATAAAAAAACACAACTGTCAGCAGTATTTAAATACTTTTAAAAATTCATTACACAATTATTGCTTCAACACACTTTTTTGGATTGTATGTGAAGCCGTAATTTTGCAATGAGTTTTATAAAATAAAGCACCCACATAAACAAAAAGTGTAGCTACACAGATCTGAAAAAGATAAAGTATTTATCAAGCCTAGTCCTCATAAATAAATACGCAACTGAGACACTGAACAGATAAATTTTATAAGAGGCTATTATTACATTATCCACCATATTTGGATATGTTCATTAATTCAAACAAAGTAAATAATAATTCCAATAAAACCCATCCTCAAGAAATACTCTGTATGTGTTACAAATCAGAGTAAATAACACTGGAAATATACGAATGTGCAGTCTTATATTTGGTACAACCACCTGTGTGTTGACAGCTGAAGTTGTACCATATTTCAACTCACTCCTGACAGCACTTAATGGAAACAAAACTTATAAACATACCACAATCAAAGTATTTAAACCATCATCATCACTTTAATCAAACTTCCTGGTAATTCCTTTTCTGCCTGGTCTTTCAGTGTCTTTTGTAAGACATTAAGTGCAAATTTTATACTTAACAACATGGGAGATGGAATAATTCTGAATGCATCTTCAAGTGTTAAGGAAAGTCTCGAAATTATTATTAGTTGTACCATGAATTGATGTTTCGGTGAAAGGAAAGGAATATTATTTATCATTTAGTTTTTTGGCTTAGCAAGTTAAATACACATTTTATTCAATCTGATTTCATATTTGTCCAGAGTTAAGGAAACTTATTGTTAAGCTGCACCTATTGTAAGGTGTAAGGTGTATCATGTTTAAGCACATGAATGCTTAGTTTCACAAGAACATTATAAGCAAGCTGAATGTATTTAAATGTTTAAGTTCATAGTCTTTTTTTGCTGGTAAAAAGCCTTCAGAGAGAGAGAATAAGTTTGCCATGTATGGATCCATCTCCTCAAAATTTACCAGGTTTCCTCAGCCTTAGAATAATAACAGCACAGTCCCAAGCAACACATATGTTTCCTGCTCCTACCTCCATTGCCTTGTTACCCTACCACATGCTATTAATTCCATCTTTTTTTAATATGACTGCCAACTGCTGTCAATATTACAGAAGATACTTTTAATATAGCCAGCTACTACAAAAAGTGGATTAAAATAACTCTGGGTATATTGTCCTACAGTACTGCCCAAAGCACTAGAGCATGTCAGTCAACAATGTGACAAGGCCCTAGATCCAGAATGATTTTAAGCACATGTCCTAATTTTTTGCTCTTCCATAGCTACCTTTCTAAACAAGATATGTTTGAGTTCCTCTAAATTTCTCAATCACTGAAGACTATCACAAACAACCACTGAAGTATAGAACACAACGTAAACTGTTGCCTGTGTGATAGAAATCTCATGCTGGATATTGAAACATATTTGACCACACACACACACACACACACACACACACACACACACAAGCACAAGCGCGCGCGCACACACACACACACAAGCACAAGCGCGCGCGCACACACACACACACACACACACACACACACACACAAATATAATTACAATGATAATTTCACACATAATAAGTGAGCCAAATCTATAGAAAAACGGTTTTCTTTAAATGAAATATTTCCCAAAAGCAATACTTACATATTATCCATCTCTCCATTGCATCTAGAGACAAATATTCACAGGACATTGACTCAGTTTGTGCAGGTTTTAAAAGTTGACCAGGATTTGCTACAAGACTCAATTTCTGGTCAGCCCTGAAAAACCACAGTAAATGATTCACAAAAAAGACAAAGCAATGACTCCACGTCATTTGATTAGCAAAATGAAATCAAAAATATGACAAGTTTGATGTAAAAATGTAAGCTGAGGATTGAAGTAGCAGATCTACATCTACATAAATACACCGGTAATCACATTTAAGTGCACGGCGGAGGGTTCATCAAACTGTTCCATTCTCTGATAGTGCACTGAACTAGCACATTCCCCAATCTGATAATACAGCTTCACTAAAAGCGGGTGATTATTACTTTGTGTCAGGAGGGACTATCATCAAGGGATGTTTACAGATGTCTCAGAGCGCCTTTTCAGGTAATGTCAACATGCTGTGACTGCTGGTGCATCTGATTCTCTTTCTCATTACAGCTCCTTTTATACACGATTTTCATGCACAGTCACTGACGTTTTGCTGTCCAGCACCATCCGTCGGACATTTTTTGAGCTTTTATTTCCTTTTGTTCTAATAAAACCCCATGTCATGTGTGTCAATTTTTACCTCTCTATCTACATTATTCTGTGATTTATTAAGTTTTCAAATTTATACTTTTTTATCACCCGGTACTTGTCTGTGTGGTATTAAAACAAAATAACAAGTCAAATGATGAAATACTTTAAATCAGTAAGTTTCACTCCTTTACTGTGCAATACATATCACTGGGTTCTGTATTGTACAAGTTCTCAGTACCTTTATCAACCTAAACAAAGCAAACCTGACCACAGAAAACAGGAACATATATTGCTTATTTAATTGTTCAGTACAGATTAACACTGCTCAAATGTCATAAAAATTTCTGACATGGAGAACCACATAAGATTTATATCCACCTAATCTGGAGATGTTCTAAATTTGATTTCCATTCCTTTTTTTGTTTTCGAATTAACTTGGTACATCATTGGAATAATTTTCAGGCCAATGCAGGGCATTAATACAACTACATACCTAGGAATTACAATTATGAACAGAGTGAACCACAGCAATATTGTTCAGATGTGGTGGAGGTGCAGACATACAGGAACTGTCGATGATTTGTCTCATTTCGGCCGCCCAAAGGCTACGACAGTTGCTGATGACCACGACATGGATTTCAGCTTGGAAGAACCTTGACAGGAATGCCACCATACTGAACAATGGTTTTCATCTAGACACGGGTCATTGTGTTTCGACTCAAACTTTATGTAAAAAGTTGCATAACATTAAACTCCACTCCTGACATCCATAGTGAGGGCCAGCTTTGACACCTAGACAAAACACAGCACACTACAGTTGGGCCCAACAGCATCTGCTATCAACCAGACAATTGTTGGAAACGTTTTTGGAGGCAGCCCGAATGTCTTAGACATACTGTCCAATGAGTGCAGCAAGGGGGTGGATCCCTGACATTTTGGGATGGCATTATGTGGGGCCACAGTATGCCACTATTGCTTGTAGAAGGCACTCTAACAGCTGTACAGTAAAGGGATGACATTATTCAACATTAAGAGCAACCTTATCGGCAGCATTTTGGCGAGGGATTCTTCTTAATCAATGACAATTCTTGCATTCACTGTGCACATACTGTGAATGTGTTCCTTCATGATAATGACACTACAAGATTAGAATGGCGAGCATGTTCTCCAGACATGAACCCTATCAAACATGCCCGGTATAAATAGAAATGGGCTGTTTTTTGTCGAGATGGCCAATCAACCAATCTGAGAGATCTATGCCAAATCGCTGTTGAGGAGTGGGACACACTGAACCAACAGTCCATTGATGATCTAGTGGACAGTATGATACGACAAAATACAGGCATGCATCAGTGCAAGAGTACGTGTTACTAGGTATTAGGGTTACTGGTATATGCTGCAATCTAGAACACAAATTCAGAATGTCTAGGTTATTGTCGTAAAACTTGTCAATTTCTGTTTTCATGAGCAATAAAGAGAACCAAAACATTGTTTTTGTACATATCTATTCCATTTTTATGTAAACAATCATGAAACCCTAGAATCATGGTGATGCACACTTGTCTTTGATGTGTGTACTTATAGTAATACAAAATCAAAGGGGGGGAAGTATTCACGATCAAAACAAACAAAAAGTAACAATAATTGTACTGTTATCAGTAACAACTGAAGATGCCTTGAAATGAAGTTAAAAGCATTTAATACGACTTTTATCACAGTCTTAAAAAGTGGTTGTTAGCCTCTTTAACCTGAATAACAAAGAGCATTCAAAATTCATCTGCCATGGTTAGAAATAAAACAGTCAAAAATTAAGAAAAGAATAAAAACAAAGAAACAGTGTCACTGACAATAGTGATCATCTGTAATGAGAAAGAATCGCAAACACTCTGGGCAAAATACAAATGAATATGACATTAAAAGTCTCAATTGTTAAAAAAATGACAATGATGAGTATTCTTTATCCAACATTCATATACAAATAACACTAGCACACAAATCTCATAAGGAGAGGACACTTGCCTGTCATCGCCAAATTTGTATAAATTTATGGTACATGTAGGGAGGGCATGGTGAGAGATGAAAGTGCTCCAAGTGGGAACTCCAGATGGCAAAGCATTTAGGAAATAAAAGGAATTTTGGTACGGATCAATCACCATATCCATCTTATGGGTTACTTTACTGATTTATATAAGCACAAACAGTATAGGCATAGGATGAAACTTGGAACTGCAAACATTTAAAAAGGATCTATAGTTAACACATACATGGGAACGTCATGTATGTAAGTCAATACTTCCATTCTTATTCAATTGATCAATTACACGTATCAAGCTGATATTAATCAAAGAAAAATGGTAGCAATAATTTTGGACGCATCTGGTGCATGTTATAAATGCATGCCTTTTTGCAGTGACATGGTTATTTTAATGACACCATAGAAAAAAAAGATTGACATTCTGAAAACAGCTTCTTTCATCGCACAGTCCAGCAGTGAACCACACATTGCCAAGGAGCACAAAAATATTTACTGCCAAGCGAAGTTGAACCCACGACCCTTTCAATATGAATCCAATCTCTTACTGCTGAGCCAAATACTGCTTCCTAAGCACACTGTCACAAGGAGAATTGTTAAGGTGCATATAGTGATGGATCCATATCAAATGCCCTTTTATTTCCTAAATGCTTGGGCATCTGGAATTCCCACTTGGGGAATTATCATGTACCATAAATGTGGACAAATTCAGCGATGACTTGTGAGAAGAATGAAGCCACAACTCACTAAAAATGGACCAGTTAAAAAAAATTAAGAAATAATTTAGAGAGAGAAGAAATATTACTACTGTGCAAAATTTTACAGTTTAAAACATGACAAATAGTAAATAATACAAATGATTAAGGGTGGTGGCATAAATAAACTGAAGTTGTGTAAAAACAGGGTTAGCCATTATCATGGAAACCTACTTACCTCCACTTCTCTGCAGTCACATTTCGACTCATATAAACTGACCACAAAGACATAAGAGCACTGCATAGTAGTTTTGAATGAGGCACAAATTCTTCAGAAAGCTTTTTAATAGGTGGATCATAGTCCATTATCATTTGCCCTAGACGAGGAAAACTGGCATCACTGTTGATAAATTAGAAGACATTAATAAACACCATACAATATTTCACTCTGCATAAAATTCTTATTTTTTACTGGTTACACTTAAGACAGAATGTAAATGTTGACAGAAAATATAATAAAATTATGTGTCTCCTAGTCTATCCCCTCACACTGTTGACTAAAGGGTAGTGTGCTGTCAGTTACTCTTTCTTTTGTATTACTGTGAATGCAATTATGAATCCTGATTCTAAGTGCAGGAGCCAGAGATGATGGTTGGGTGCCTGTGTTATTACATGAATGCTCTCTTTTCGAAAGAAGGCTAATGGCCAAGAGCTTAAATGTTATATGTGTGAGCGTCCTTTTTATGTCCCTTTACATATTTGCAGTAAGTTGTAAACTATCCTTATTCCATTGTTGCTAGTTACATATATTTCATTATGAGATATTGTGCAAATCGTAGGGCAATATTTCTTGGGGCAATAGTGATATATCTTTTCAAAAGATCTTTAGATTATTATGAATTAAAAACTTTTAAAACATATATAAAAATAGAGATGGTTTACATACCAAGCAAAACACACACAACCCTAGGTTGCTTCTTCAGAAAAAGAGCAGGGAATGAGAGGGAAAAGGAAACAATGTGGATTTTAAGGGTGTGGGTGAGGAGTCATTCCAATCTCGGGAGAGGAAGGACTTACCTTGGGGGAAAAAGGACAGGTAAACAAACACACCCACCCACACACGAAAAGTCAGACATATGTTAAAAGCAAAGAAGTTGGACAGAGATGGCAGTCAAGGCAGAGGCTCTGTCCACAGATCAGAGGCAAAAATGTTGCTGAATGGTGGGCGGGAATTTGAAATTAATGGAGGTTGAGACCTGGTGGGCGACGGAAAGAGAGTATGTGCTGAAGGGCAAGATTCCAGTTGTGAAAGGTTGGTGTCGGTGGGAAGTATACAGATAAACCGAATGGTGTAACACTGTGCCAAGATGTGCTGGCCGTGCACCAAGGCAAGCTTAGCCACAGGGTGATCATTACCAAAAAATGCTGTCTGCCTGTGTCCGTTCATGCGAATGGACAGTTTGTTGCTGGTCATTCCCACATAGAAGGCTTCACAAAGCAGGCATGCCAGTTGGTAAATCAGATGGGTGCTATTGCAAGTGGTTCTGCCCTTAATCATGTACAACTTCTGGGTTACAGGACTGAGGTAAGTGCTTGTGGGAGGGTGCATAGGATAGGTTTTACACCAAGGGCGGTTAATTGGGATTTCATAGGGATGAACTAGGAGGTTACGAAGATTAGGTGGGTGGTGAAAGATACTCTTGGTGGAGTGGGAATTATGTCATGAAGGATGGATCTCATTTCAGTGCATGATTCAAGGAAGTCATATCCCTGCCAGAGAGCCACATTCAGAGTCTGATACAGTCCCGGAAAGTATCCGGTGACATGAGGTTCACTTTTGCGGTTCTTCTGTGAAAGGTTCTGGGTTTGGGGGGATGAGGAAGTGGCCTTAGCAATTTGCTTCTGTACCAGATCAGGAGGGTAGCTGTGGGACATGAAAGCTGTTATCAGGTTATTGGTGTACTGGTTCTTGGATTCAGTAGTGGAGCAGACTCATATGCCACGAAGACCTAAGCTGTAGGGAAGGGACCGTATGATATGGAATGGATGGCGGCTGTCATAATGGAGGTACTGTTGTTTGTTAGTGGGTTTGATGTGCACAAATGTGGGAAGCTGGCCACTGGATAGATGGAGGTCGACACCGAGGAAAGTGGCATGGGATTTGGAATAGGAGCAGGTGAATCTGGTGGAACCAAATGAGTTGAGGTTGGAGAGGAAATTCTGGAGTTCTTCTTCACTGTGAGTCCAGATCATGAAGATGTCATCAATAAATCTATACCAAACTTTGGGTTGACAGGCTTGGGTATCCAAGAAGACTACTTCTGTGCATCTGATAAATAAGTTGGCGTATGAAGGGACCATCCTGGTTCCCATGTCTGTTCTCTTTAGTTGTTGCTATGTCTGGCCCTCAAAAGAGAAGAAATTGTGGGTTAGGTTGAAGCTGGCTAGGGTAATAAGAAAAGAGGTTTTAGGTAGGGTTGCAAGTGGTCAGCATGAAAGGAAATACTCCAATGCAGTGAGGTCCTGGGCGTGAGGGATTTTTGTGTATAAGGAAGTGGCATCAATGGTTGCTAGGATGGTTTCTGGAGGTAACATATTGGGTAAGGATTTCAGGCGATCGAGAAAGTGGTTGGTGTCTTTGATGAAGGATGGGAGACTGCACATAATGGGTTGAAGGTGTTGGCCTACATAGGCAGAGCTTTGTTCTGTGGGGGCTTGATAACCAGCCACAATGGGGCGGCCTGGATGATTAGGTTTGTGAATTTTAGGAAATAGGTACAAGGTAGGGGTGCATGGTGTCGGTGGGGTCATGACGTTGATGGAGCCGGGTGAAAGGTTTTGTAGGGCGCCTAACGCTCTGAGTATTCCTAGCAGCTCAGCCTGGACATCATAAATGGGACTGCCTTGGCAAATTTCGTATGTGGTATTATCTGAAAGCTGACGAAGTCCCTCAGCCACATACTCCCGCCAATCAAGTATTTACGGTCGTGGATCCCTTGTCAGCCAGGAGAATGATGATGGAATGGTCAGCCTTCAGATCACAGATATCCCGGGCTTCAGCCGTGTAATGTTGATAGTTGGATTAAGGTTTTTCAGGAAAGATTGAGAGGAAAGGTTGGAAGTGAGAAATTCGTGGAAGGTTTGAAGAGGTTGATTTTGAGGAAGAGGAGGTGGGTCTCACTGTAATGGAGGAAGGCACTGATCCAGGCAGGTTTCAATTTGAATGGTGTCTTGGAGAGCTGGATCATTAGGAGTAGGATTATTTTTTATTTTATTTTATTTATTTATACCTTCCAGGAATTTATCACTTCCAACCTTGCCTCTGAATCTTTCCTGAAAAACCTTAATGCAACTCCCAACACCACCACAGCTGAAGCCCGGGGTATCTGAGATCTGAAAGCTGACTGTTCCATTGTCATTCTCCTGGCCGACAGTCTCCTGTCCTTCATCAAAGACACCAACCACTTCTTGATTGCCTGAAATCCTTACACAATCTGTTACCTCTGAAAACCACCCTTGTAACCATTGATGCCACTTCCTTATACTCAAAAATCCCGCACGCCCAGGGCCTTGCTGCAGTGGAGTATTTCCTATCATGCTGACCACCTGCAACCCTACCTACCTAAAACCTCTTTCCTTATTACCCTAGCCCCAGCTTCATCCTAACCCACAACTTCACTTTTGAGAGCCAGGCATACCAACAAGTAAAGGGAACAGCCATGGGAACCATGATGGTCCCCTCGTATGCCAACTTATTTATGGGGCGCTTAGAGCAAGTTGTCTTGGATACCCAAGCCTGTCTACCCAAAGTTTGGTATAGATTTAGTGATATCTTCATGATCTGGACTCACAGTGAAGAACTACTCCAGAATTTCCTCTCCAACCTCAACTCCTTTGGTTCCATCAGATTCACCTGGTCCTATTCCACTTTCCTCGATGTCAAACTCTATCTATCCAAAGGCCAGCTTCACATATCTGTGCACATCAAACCCTCTAACGAACAACAGTACCTCCATTATGACAACTGCCACCCATTCCATATCAAAAGGTCCCTCCGCTACAGCTTAGATCTTCATGGCAAACGAGTCTCTTGCAGTCCCGAATACCTGAACCAGTACACCAATAACCTGATAACAGCTTTCACATCCCTCAACTACCCTCTTGATCTAGTACAGAAGCAAATTGCCAGGGTCGCTCCCTCATCCCCCCAAACCCAGAACCTTCCAAACAAGACTCCCAAAAGTGCCTCTCTTGTCACCGGATACTTTCCAGGACTGGATCAGACTCTGAATGTGGCTCTCCAGCAGTGATATGACTTCCTTAAATCCTGCACCAAAAAGAGATCCATCCTTCATGACTTCATTCCCACTCCACCAAGAGTGTCTTTCCGCCACCCACCTAACCATCATCCCTATAAAATCCTTAAACCACCTTCCCAGCCCTCCAGCTCCTACCCAAGTAACTGCCCTTGGTGTAAAACCTGTTCCATGCAATCTCCCACCACCACTTACTCCAGTCCTGTAACCCAGAAGTTGTACACAATTAAGGGCAGAACCACTTGCAATAGCACCCACGTGATTTACCAACTGACATGCCTGCAATGTGAAACCTTCTATGTGGGAATGACCAGCAACAAACTGTCTATTTGCATGAACGGACACAGGCAGACAGTGTTTGTTGATAATGAAGATCATCCTATGGCTAAGCATGGCTCGGTGCAAGGCCAGCACATCTTGGCGCAGTGTTATATCGTGCGGGTTATCTGGATACTTCCCACCGACACCAACCTTTCAGCCCTCCGGAGATGGGAACTTGCCCTTCAGCATATTCTCTCTTCCCATTGCCCACCTGGTCTCAACCTCCATTAATTTCATATTCCCACCCACCATTCAACAACATCTTTGCCTCTGATCTCTGGACAGAGCCTCTGCCTCGACTGGCATCTCTGTCCAACTTCTTTGCTTTTAACATATGTCTGCCTTTTTGTGTGTGGGTAGATGGGTGTGTTTGTTTACCTGTCCTTTTTCCCCCAAGGTAAGTCCTTCCTCTCCCGAGATTGGAATGACTCCTCACCCACACCCTTAAAATCCACATTGTTTCCTTTTCCCTCTCATTCCCTGCTCTTTTTCTGAAGAAGCAACCTAGGGTTGTGTGTGTTTTTATGTGTGTGTATCAATGTACCTGTGCTCTTTCACCTGGTAAGTATACCATCTCTATTATATATATTTTTCCACTTCTTTCACCTCTGGCGGTATTGCTCATGTGAAAAAATACCGAGTAGCACCGTGGTTCGGAACCCACGTTAAACTGTAGGTCCCCCTATAACTGGCTGGGTAAGTCAGTTCGAAGGTCGGAGGAAGGCAACGGCATACCACCTCCAAACAGGACCATGCTTAGTAAAGCACTGTGGTGTTCAAACCAATCTTCAGATTGTTGACTGCTTTACCTTATGTATATATATTTCCTACCAGGAATGTTTCCCTCTATAAACTTTTAAAACACATATATCAATGTTAGCTGTTCATAATTTCTTTTACCACAGAATCATACACAGCTGGGTTCATGATAATATAATTTCATCCTCAATGTATATAAGGATCCACTCTAACTTTGCACCATTAAGGATATTTGATGTCCAAAAGTTCAAACAGTATATGAATGAGCAAAACCACTTAAATAGGCCAGTCCTGCTAATTTGTACACCATCCAAATGTTGGGACAACACATATTTAAAAAATACATAAACAAAAACCTATTAACATCTGTGAAGTAAGCAAGTTCATCAGACAGGAAGATAGTAATCCCTATTTCAATATGATATGATGTGTAATAGATACAAACATTTGAGAAAATTATGACTGCAAGAATTTAAAAAATTCCCTTCTTATGTACTGCTAGAGATACATTTACCCCTCATTTAACAAGCCATCAGAAGTCTTAAGTCTCCCCCTCCCCCGTAACACACTGTTCTGAAAAAGAATTAAAATTAGACAATCTAATAACAGACACATCTTCATGTGTACTTTCTGCTCTGCCCTCTTCACTTAACCTTTTAAACATTGCTTATTTTTTCCATAAATACGTGTGATAATAAGCAAACAGTTTTAAATGGAAAAAATGTGACTAATGTCCTCAATACATCTTAAAATTGAACACGACATTCTACAAGAAAACTAACAATTATTGTGAACACCTAAAATAGACAAGGTCATAAGACAGCATTACCCAACCTTTTTGGATATGTGACCCCTTCCAAATAAAAATATTTTCAGAAACCCATAGGCAACAAATTTAATTTTCTTCCATTGATACAACTTTCTTGATTTAAAAATAATAATAATTTAAAAACAAAAGGTACAGTATTGTACATTAAAGGATTAATTTCAGTAAATTTTTCTGAATGGAACACATCCTATCATTACATGAATTCAAATCAAATGTTTGTAAATATATGGAACTTAACTACTGAGGTTATCAGTCCCTACGCTTATAAACTACTTAAACTAACCTAAGGACAACACACACATGTCCATGCCCAAGGGAGGACTCAAACCTCTAATGGGGGAGCAACTGGTCACTCTGCAGCAATGCGCTTTAGAGCTTACATGAATTCCAGCAGAAAAATATATCTCAAAATTCAGTCTCAGTTGCAAAATTTTATTTCCTTATTTCACAGACACGTTTCGCCCTTTTGAGATATGATCAGATTACGTTAATATATGGTGAGCTATTAGTCATCATCCTAAAATAAATCATCTAGGAAAAAACCTATTGTCATGGTTGTTTAAAATCTTTGAAATTTTTAAAATTTTGGCCTGAAATGGGAAAATGTAGGCAAATGTAAAGTGCTATACCAAGCTGCTAAATGCAGATGTGTAACATCATGCCTAAAATGGAATGACTTATGTTAGGCAAAACGAAACACATGTTGCGCACAGCACAGACCAGATAGAATGCTGCCGGCAGTGGCTGCCGACCTCATTGCGGGCCAAAATAGATATGAAGCCGTACACGTAAATGATTTAGTGTACATCATGGTGATTAGATGGTGTTGCTCACTGGTGTAGTTAACATCACTAATGATATAATTGTAAAATCAATTTTAACAGTGAAACAGACATGAAATTAAAATTTCATCTGTCTATCCAGTCAATTACAGCTCTACAATTCATTCATAATGAGATGTATTCTAGCTAGTAAATCCTTGTTATTCTGTTTGTCGAAATACTGTTCAGTGTGAATTTTCCTGACAAAGATGCAATACCATAATTAGTACAGCACAAAGACATGCTTAGTAGTTAGGGTTTGGTAAGTTTACCGTGTCAGGATGCCTAACACTATCCCAATGTAGTTAAATTTAATAGTAAGTTCATATAAGATATCTGGCTACCAACACCACTAAATGACTTCCAAAATGTCCTTGTACATTGGATACTTTTTGTGATACTTTAATCAAAATGATATGGAAGAGGAGAAGGAAGTTTCATTTCAAAGTAATGTATATTTGTAGTACAGAAAATAACTTAAAAAGAGTAAAACAATAAATTAACCTTTGTTGATGAAGCATTTCATGAGCAGCATTAAACAAGCCAAGAACAGCTCTTCTATCTTCCACTCTTGACAAGAGTACCATTAAAGTCACGTATGTGACAACTAGTTCCAGGTATGCACGTGTCAACTCAAAGTTCAGAGTCTGTAAAATAATTTGAATTGCAATTACAGAATATCTCCATAAATAGGTTTACTCTTTTTGTTTCATTATGAAATTAAGCTTATACTTACAATATCAAGGTGCACCTGGCATGCATCCATTGTTGTCAACAAATCACAAACATTATCTCGGAAGTCAAGTAGATCCACAAATGTATAATAATACAATGAAAGAGATTTTATTATATCATTTCGAAGCTGATTGATAGCTTGGAGCTGAAAAATTATTTTAATTTTGCAGTTAAAAGGAAAATGTAAACTGTTCATACAATAACATAATTGAATAATAATTACTATTAATGGCAAAAGGTATACAGCAAAATTACCCCATTAAAGAAATGAAATACAAAAATCATAAATATTTAAAAAGTATCTATGTAGTGTTGTTAATTTACAATATTGAAGCAAATCACAATTCCATGACGGCTTCAAAACAGATTAACCAACAGTGTCATGAGACATATACAGTAATAATGTTCTGATAACAACCCAGAATAGTAATAGGCAAGTTCGCAAATTTTGCATCACAGGGTACCAGTGTTCTGTAATAAGGAAATTTTGCATCACAGAGTACCAGTATTCTGTAATAAGGTTACGGAAATGAATTTTAAGAGAAAGCCACATTGAAACTAGTGTGAAAGTTACCGTATTTCCTATATATGTGTGTGACTTCCATAACACTATAGGTACTTGATGACAAGAACACATTAAATTTCTTGCTTTTTGGAAATTTCTTGGCATTGACTATTGATAAATACATCCCACTTACTGAGTCTGTTATGAGATATGTGAAAGAATTGAATAATTCCCTCCAGCCCCTATGTAAAACACAGTATAGAACTCTAGATGAAGAAACATTATTGGATTATTGGCTGTACCGAAGGGAAATTGCACAGCACTATTGTAATTAGCATAATTAATGGTGCATCAGAAATATTTTTACAAACTTTGGGGGTTGATTCTTCAAACAACACTGGATGGTGCAAGGTTTTGTAAACTTTTATACCACACTGATAAAATGTCTCTGCATTAGGAATGATCTCTGCATAAACCGATTGCTTCATGGTGTACGTGGGGGGAGGGGGGGTTGGGGTTATGGGGAATAAGAATCCAATGAAATTAAGTCAGTGGAATTGGTCTTCCCAAATGTATTCATCTGTTATGTGTTATCCATTGTACCTTGAACATCACTAAAATACAATGGGGCCCTATCACATGCAACAAAAATAAAACCACATGCTTGCTGCCATGACCAGGGGCCATTATGAACAAAGTCCTAGTAGACAAGATCTGATAGGCTTGCTTGAAGAAGATATAAGCCTATTACTACATCACCCTGGTTAAAATATGCCCGAGTGAACATTTGACAAGATAAAACTCGGCAACCTACTTATGGGGAATCAATGTAGTTCCATGTTATATTGGAATTGGGACTACGGCTGGTCTAGTTTTAATTCCAAATAATTAATGTATCCACCAACAGGCGTAAAGTTTATGTTGTTTTATTTAACGGCCGGTTTCTGCATTACATTAATACCATCTTCAGGCTATGTCATAAGATCCAAGTAAACTGTTGAAATGGACGTATATACCGGTTCACTTAATAATTCAGCAGTTCTTAATAAGCATGTGTCACCTCACACCATGTTTATCTCAAGCCGAGTGAGTGTCACAGAAATGATGCACGAGTTATGGTGGAAATAATTAAAAGAAAGGCATTATTCATTGTGGCGTGATTTATATGCAAAATTCCTGTCACCAACTTTCTATTCCAAATGCAAATAGGAAAAATATAAAATGTATCCCTAGCCACAGTTGCTTGTTAAAAAAATCTTTTAATGATTCACATTCAATGACCCCCCCCCCCTCCCTCCTTCCAAGCAAACCTATTTTGTTAGCACCCACATACATAGGGAGACATGATAATCTAAATAAAATAAATCAGATTGAATACAGAAACATTCTGGTGTTCCTTTTCCTCACAAACTATTAGAGAATGAAATGGTAAAAAAATATCATATAAGCAATTCGATGAACTCTCCAACATGCACTTAAATGTGATTAGTGCAGTATTTATGCAGATATAGATGTAGAAGGATGTTTATATATCGGCAGTACTTCTGTTTGAGATGGCGAAGGTGGGTAATCCAAGTGAGCTGGGCATCGAAGGGCATGCCTAACAAGTGATGCGTCTCCTCAGTGGGAAGGAGTTTGTCAGTCAGTTCTGCATCCAGGTCTACTGCCTGATAGTGACAAAAGTGCATCACTTGGGTTTCAGAGTCAGAGAATTGGAAACCATGGACAAAGGCCCATGACTATGCCTTTCGAATGGCTCCCTACAGCAGCCATACAGCAACCCACATTCAAGCAGGACTGAAGTACATGCAGAAGTCATGAGCAAACAAGGAGGAATAAATCAATGACCCCACTGCCACAACAAGACCTTTAACTGTGACCAAAAATATGGGAACACTAAGGACGGGACCCTGCAGGACAGCTTTCTCCTGAACATGGGATGAGGTGAGAGACGTACCAACCCTAACCCAAAAAAGAGCCGAGGCGGAGTAAGTTCTGGATAAAGACCGGAAGTGGACCTCGAAAGCCCCATCCATACTGCGTAGCTACGATGTGATGGCACCATGTGGTATTGTATGCCTTCCAGAAATCAAAAGACAGCGAGTAAAAGCAGTACAGCTAGCTGACTCCAGTGATTGTCAATGGAAGAGCAGCCCTACAGCTGGTCTAGTTTTAATTCGAAATAATTAATGTATCCACCAACAGCCGTAAAGTTTATGTTTTTTTTATTTAACGGCCGGTTTCTGCATTACATTAATACCATCTTCAGGCTATGCCATAACATCCAAGTAAATTGTTGAAATGGACGTATATACCGGTTCACTTAATAATTCACCAGTTCTTAATAAACATGTGTCACCTCACACCATGTTTATTCAGGAGTCTCAAGCCGAGTGAGTGTCACAGAAATGATGCACGAGTTGTGATGGAAATAATTTTAAAAAAGGCATTATTCCTGCTATAGGACCAGGAGAAGTCAAGCTTCAAGGAACATCATGAGCTGCCAACTTGCCGTATGGTGGACAAGCTTACACAGGACGTTGATGATGCTGATAGTGTGGCAACTATCAACCACCAGTGGATCTTCACCAGGTTTCATCACTGGGATGATAATGCTATCCTGCCACTGGAACATAATACACCCTCTACCACGAGATGATTGAACAGGGCAAGTAATGAAAGTCTGCTGAGAGGTAGCAAAGGAATTGGCTACGGACACGATCCAATCCCAGAGAGTTATCGAGGCACGGAGCAAGGGCACTTTGGAGACCCCACTCACTAAGTGGGGCGTTGTACGTTTCCTGGCGATGCATTGGGAAAGACACTCAGTTACTCTCAATCCACTCTTTAAGGGTGCGGAAATCTGAGCTGCAGGCTGCAGTCGCAGAACTATGAACATATTGTTTTGCTATATGCTTGGTGATAACTGTTGGGTCAGTGCAAAGGGTATCCTCAATGAGGAGATACGGGATTTCTGAGGGTGGGCGATGGCGGCAACCTACCTCTCCCAACAGTCATGCTTACTCTGCTGAATCAGTAATCGAGCTCGGGCCCAGAGCTGTTTGAAAGTAATCAGATGCTCTATGGAAGGGTGGCACTGAAGTGCCTGCCACTATTCTCAGGTGTTCTCGGCAGTATCCGCTGTCCACCAAGGAACCAACTTACACAGAATGAGCCAAGGGAATTAGGAACAGTTGCCTCATCAGCGGAAACAATGGCTGCAGTAACCTGTTGAACCACCATATTAACGTCAGTGGGAAGATAACTGGAAACCGCAGCAGCTGAGATGTAATCCAGCCATTCAGCCCTTCAGAGAGACCATAGGGGCAAGCGGTCTGCATGTTGAAACTGCAGAGCGACAGAAAGATGAGAAAATTGTTGCTACCACAAATGTCATTGCAGACTGTCCAACTAAGATGTGGGAGAAGGCTCAGGCTACAAAGGGACAAGTCAATGGATGATTATGCGGCATGTGGCAAGTTAAACAGGTTAGAGCACGAATGTTGAGAAGGAAAACATCCTAGTGTTCCAAAGAGTCTCAATGTCCCTACTGCAGCCCATGGTTTGGGTTTCATCCCGCAAAGGGTGTGCATTGAAGTTCCCCAAAAGGAGAAATTATGGGGGACATTGAGCAACCAAGGCGGCAAGGTCAGTGGGAGAGACAACCTCATCTGGGGAGCGGTACACAGGACAGAATCTAAATTCTTGCACTGCCCATAAGTGGTAGGACATAAAGGCAGACACCACTGGATACCCTGTCATACATTGATCGGTTTTTATAGTAGCCCTGAAGGGCAGGTTCCCCTTTAGGACTAAAGAGAACACAAGAAAGAGGCACAATAACTTGTTGCAACTCATCTATATGCTGGACACAACTGCAGAAATTCCATTAGGGGATGATGCTATTGGCGTCATAGGATACCATGAATGGACCAAGAATAAAGTTTATGCCTCAGGTCCAACTTTTGCCACCAAATGAGCACCAGTGGCATCAACATCCATCAACTGTGAGGTTTCGGTGAGCGCTAGAGCCTTAAGGGACGCTAGGATCTCCACGAAATCCTCAGAATTGGAGATGCCACTGGAAGCGCTTTTTTTTATTCTGTTTCTTCTTCTTTTCTTCTTGCTGTTCTTTCAATTGATATCACTGGGTGGTCTTCTCTGAAGTGCCTTCAGGGACTTCTGAGGACCGGGAAGCACTTCGGCCAGCTACTTGTGGATCCTTCAGCCACAGGCTGGGATCCTCTTTTCCACTGGCATAAATCTCAAAGGGTAATGTCTAAGAGATCACTTCCTAATGAGAGGAACTGGAGAAGGCTATTGTTTATCCAGCTGAGGGGCGGGGAATGGTTTCCTTGATGGATGCGAGGGGGGGGGGGGAAGAATGTTGCTCCCATAGGAGGTGGTGTGGGAGCAACAGAAGAAGAGTGGCCCCCACTTATCAGGGTGCAGTTTGAGTTTGATGGCCCATACGGCCGCAGAGGGAGGCAGTACTTTTGATGCAGTCATCCCCAAAGGTATTGGTAACGACGCAACAGCAGCAAACAATGTTACTATATTCACAGGGTGAAGCAGCTCATATTTCTTTCTTGTTTCAGTGTCTTGTCCAGGGCCTCGATCTCCATCATTTTCCTTTCTTTGTGCAAGAATAGTACAGTCTGGTGAGCACGGTGGAGTGTGCTGTCCACAATTCACACAGACAGGAGAGGGGGAAGCGATATATGGAGCACATTCGTTTCATGTAGGGCTGGAAATGATCAGGAGAACATGTGCCAAAATTTCCAGCACTTAAAACACTGCACAGAAGAAGGAACTTCTGGTTTTACATCACATCGATAAATCATACAGCACCAGTGGCAACCCTGTAATCTTCCGGTCCTCTATAGGTGCATAGGATGAAGTGGACACCTCGTCACTGTAAGTTGGCATGCAACGCTTTGTCGAACTGCAAAACGAGATCTCAATGGACAGTTATTCCCTGGACCATGTACAGTAACTTCTGGGGTGTGATACAAAAACATCACTGAGACTAGGCGACTGGGCAGGGGATGCTGTTTGTAACAAGACAAACCCAATCCACATCTTAAGGTACGTTGACACTGGCCACAAAAACAGTGCCATAGCAAGTGGCATTACGGCTTATATGGAAGTGATGCTGTCACAGCTGTTTCCACTCACTCTTGTCAGAATCCTAGTTACATGGCTGCCAATATGGCGTCAGCTGAGATTTTTCACACAGACATTGGTGTTGTCATTAAGGTTATCATATTAGAATTGATATAAAACTACAATAAGAGGGAAATAAAGTGTAAATGTTGTTGTTTGGGAATGTATTTTGCATATAAACAACACTCAGATATTAAAGGCAGGTATAAACGAAGTAGCACATGTAAACAAAGCTCCATAACTGAACCAAATACGAATAAAAAAAGTAAATATCAATTGGGATCTGCTTATCAAGCTCTGTAAGAAAGTCTGATATCAACATTAGAGAAGCAGACTTGATCAAGTGATATTACAAGTGTCATTGTGATATTTGACACCTGGCCATTACCTGGCATCTCTTCAAACTTGATATGTTGTCATCGAAACAAGTTCAGTGTTGTAATGTAATGTTCTGGCCGCTATTTACAATGTCATGGATGCTTATTTGAAACCTAATATATCTACCTACACTTGCCCACAGTTAAATATGATGACTTTTTTTATCTATAGTGAATTTTGAGGTTATGCTTCGTACAACTGCACTGGCAGTTACTTTATCAATCGATACACTCAATCAGAAATGACAACATAATCCTTGCCACTTCCTTTCTGAAATCCATGTGGCAAGTGTTCACTTATTTTCCGCACTTGTACAATTAAATAGGCTGTTGTGTAACTATAAATCTCCTATCAGTAATCACTCAATAACACCTGTTTAGTCACACACAAATATTAAGCATACACTGTACAAAAAAATCATAAAATACGCAAATTAACTAAATTATGTCCATGAAAACTTTGTCCTGCATTCTGATGTCTCACTATGACTGTTACCCAACAAACCATACTTAAAACAACAAATTTTGAAAAGATCTCTAATTTGGTGTACAATTAAAATGCACATTATTTGTAAAACATAGGGATAAATACACAAAAATACCAAATACAGCTTTGGCCTTCAAATAAATATGGTGGCGGATTGTTATGATTCTGAGAAATGGCACCACAAAGTTCAAATGACTTCAACTTTGAAAAGTGGCACCACATAAATTTTTCGTATTGACACTAGCATTTTCAGTGACTTGAGTCAAATGATGCTGTTTTTGTGGCCAATGTCAATGAGCCCTTAGACAGTGATGCCACTTCCCCAAACTTGTCTTCAAAGTTCTCAATAAAGAACAAAGGCTTAGTTGGCAAGAAATATTCCCCATCAGACGATGTACACATAAGGTATTTGGGTGAGTATGGCTCAGACCAGTTGAGGGCCCTGCATTCCTCCCATGTAGAGGTCTGCATCTTGGGGATTTTGCTCGCTTGTACTTGCTCAAGCACACCACACTTGGATGCAGTTGTTTCAAGTATGAATGCTCGGAGCAGGCTGCTGCTAGATTTGGGTTCCGACGTGTCGGTCGAGTAGCGCACACGCGGTCTCGCCTAGCAGGCCCGCCACAGCAGCTGTGTGTGGCTGCAGGGTGAAACTGCGTCTTATACACCGTACTGCCACCAGCCAGTGGAACTGTACTCACGTCTCTTTAATTGTGTCAAACACAAATATTCATGCATCATAGTGTTCAATGCTCTATGCAAATAAAAAAATAAAACTTAAAAAATGCAACCATTTGAAAGTTTCACATTAGTTGTTTAGTAAAACCTTGACACCAGTCTCTGTTTCCTGTGATTTTAGGCAACATCAATATCAAACATCTCCAAACTTCAGCAGGCATCAATTCATGCAATATAACCTGCAGGGAGAAATGGAATGGAACAAATATGATATGGGGCGATTCCATTAGTCAGATATAAAACTATATAATCACTGAAGTACGCTAAAATATGTAACAAGCTATGATCAATTTTAGAGGCATTTAGGAAGCCGAAATTCGTCGACCGGAAAAAGTCACAAAAATTATAAGTGATTAGATGGATCTCTTTTCGCAATGTCAAAAGAAATGATTAAGAATTAATTGTAACTATGATATTAGGAAATACCACCGTAAGGAGCTACTACCCTGTCACAATCAATTGTCAGTCAGGGAAAAATTTGTATATGTGTTTATTGAGTTTTCTGAATGTAAAAATCACATGAACAACCAATATCATATCCAGGACTGAAATCTAGTAATTCACTTTAGTCTCCTTCATTGTTTGACCATATAAGCTAAACTTTCACTACTTTTGTTGGCTTGTAAATGCGACACTAACACCATTCAATAACACGTATTTACTTGAAAATGACAGAAATGTACTCGGCACAATTTACAAAACTCTTCTATAGTTTTAACTACATTTCATTTATAGTAATGTATAATGTAATTGGTAGCTCTCAGCAAGCTACATGCTGTCACACTTTTTTCAGTTCAGGACAGACTGCAGCACTTCACAATGACTGAAAAAAGCTGGAGTCTTTCATCACTTACTTTCTACAAAATCGACTGAATAAAGTTGCTAAAAACATGAAATGAAAAGTAACCTTTTCTTTTTCCTCAAAGGGAGTGGAACATTTTGTTATAAAAATATGTGGCATAGTCTTATAAACCTCCAAGTCTTTTTAAAGCACAATAATCGGAGAACTAGGTTTACCCTTTTCGGGAATTTTGAGTATGGCATGCTCGAACAAACACAAGGAAAATCAAATGCAGTTGATCGAAGTGCGCTAAGTGATGACATTGACATCTACCGAACTGTCACGGAACTCCATGCATTCTCCAGATGCAGAACTCTACTCTCAGGGCGTTGCCAGGAAAGGGAACAACTTGGTCATATGTCGTCCCATTGAACTAGGTTCTTCCAAGCTAAGAGATGCTGGTAGCCAAGCGACCACCTGCATTACCCGATTTTCACCGCTTCATTGCCGATCATACACTCTGATGCAACCCACTCTGACAAGGGGCGCTCCTCATGGACACCACCTAGTCACGGCAAGGACCACCTGGTGGGATGACTATTGCTGGGAGTCCTGATGCCCCAGGTAGATGAGCATCTACTCTTGGCATGCACGAGGAATTCTAAGCTCAGGTATCAGAAGTGCGATCCCTGTGTTGTCGAGGGGATGGGGGGCGGGGGCTACAACAAGAGAGTACATGACAACTCCCCCACAACAGAATGGCTAATGTGCAGGATATAGGGTACATATCAGACCATTACGATAATGGGCGAGGAGGTGACTATGCACACTGGACATAACTAATGCACCACATGAGGAAACCTTGCCCAATGGCTGAATACAATGGCTGGATATAGGGTGCAGTTACAAGTCCATAATGGGTGCCCAAGGTCTCAGTGAATACATCACACACCAAATAAGGTGTGTTTCCCCAAAGGGCCCACACTTCTGCAGTATTTGAAAACAGGGGAGTCAAACCCCTAGAGGGGACCATGACTATATGACTGAAAAGGTAGCAAGCAACTTTTAGTCACCTCTTATGACAGGCATGAATATCCCGAGCCTATTCTAATGTCCAGACCCACAGGGGTGAGGAGCATAAAACACCCAGTTTTAATGAGCACATTGTAAAGTCTCAATTTTGAAATAAAGATAATAATTTTTTATTGTTTGTGTTCTTCGTTAGATGGAATATCATTGGATGTTTTGGGCTCTATTTCCAATAGCTGGTTTGTAATGAAAATTTGGCTGGATTCTCTCTTCTAAGTATTTAAAATATGAAATAGAGTTTATTTTTCTGTATTTTGATTTCATATGTTTTGGTGTACTTGTAAATTAGTCAACATATAGTGTTTCATTCTTTTTTCCCACCAAACAAAATTAGTAAACCAGCTTTTTCTGCTGCCTATTAGAGACAGTTTGCACTCTGTACAGATTGATGAATCATCAGCAAAAGGTAAGCAGTCAGTTTCAAAGTTCTCCCTCTTTCTTAAAAACTTATTTCTTCCTTATTATAATCTCTTTTTCCAATCCCCAAAATGTAATATAATTAAAAAAAGGTTTTGATACTACACCTAAAATTTTAACTTTCGCAGTATACGACTGTCAGATTGCTCATATTACATTTACTTTTATGGGATCATAAATGAATAAACTGATTATAAATGCCATTTAACAACATTATATAAAAAATATTTTTACCAGATTGCAGCTGTGATATTTATATATTCAAACAATGGCCATTTCAGCTACAATGCCATCTTCAGGTTATTTCCTGAATCATGTATTTTCCATCGACCACGCTGTCTATTTGCATGTACTGTAATTTATTGCTACTGTGACATTTACTGATATTTTATGATTACAACACATATTATTTGGAAAATACACAATTCAGAAAAAAATAAACAAAGTGGCCATTGTTTAAATATATAAATATTACAGCAGTGACCTGGTAAAAATATTTTTCACATTATGTCATTAAATGAAATTTTTAGTGCAGCAGGACCCAAACATTACAAACTGATCATACATGATTCTACAGCTATAACTTCAGTTAGTGATCTTGAATCTATGTTTATCAGAACTCAGCTATCACTTAAAGGCATAGTACCATTGCCACAATACTCTTCAGTGATGATATTCATTAAACACAATAAAATTGTTTTGAAAAGAGTTATTGTCCTACCTGACGTTATAAGTAGTCAACTTCAAGAAACCTTGTACAATGAGTATTACAAAAAAAGTAACAATTACTTAACATACATTGTTAATGCCTTTGAGTCTTAAAACAAGTAGATGTGAATGCATGTTACATAATAAAGCAGAAATTTAAAGCAATGTAGAACAATTGCGGTAGCAAGAAGCTAATCACAATAACACAATTATAACATAACAACAGTTAGACTCTCATGCACTAGTAAAAAAAAGCTGTTCTACAGTCATTGGTTAACATCTCTATCTGACAAGAAATGTGAAGGGAAGCACTGGCCTTAATTTTGTGTGTTAGTGACATATTCAAGAATGAAGGGCATTTAAATTGTTAATAAAACTGTACACTTATATATTATATAACTGGACTAGTGCCAAAAGAAATATAAAAACAAAAATGAAAACTTACAGATTGACTTGAACTTACTCCTTTGATGTCTATGTTAGGGAATCTTCTAACAATATACTTTATAGATGATTCTAATGTTTTATCTGAGAGAAATCCTGGTTTTGACTTCGCATCACCACAGGCCTGTAAAATAAGAACAGGATTTTTCAATAATAATTCTATGAAGATATTTATACTGTGAATTCCTTATAATTTTACCTATATTATATCACATCACATACAGTAGACAGACTTAAATATCAGTGTCAAACTGTGTTTGGAATTTTTACATTTTTAAGTCAGTCCTCATTAACAAATAATATTATTTGTAGAACGAAACTTTCACTCTGCAGCAGAGTGTGCACTGATATTAAACTTCCTGACAGATTAAAATTGTGTGGTAGAGCACTTGCCCGCGAAAGGCAAAGGTCCCAGGTTCGAGTCCTGGTTCCAGCACACAATTTTGTCAGGAAGTTTAATATTATTTGTATTTTATCAACATAAGGTAGGGAACAATCCACACAACAACAATACCACAAAAGTATGTCTTTATTCCAATTGATGGAGATGAAATGTGTATTTTTCATTTTGGCACCATTTGAAGGGCCTTTGCAAAATTTGAAGTCTCTATCCTCAAGAGTTAGCAGCATTCTTGTTCCTGAGAGGACACAGATACGCAGGACAGGCTGTCTACAATGATTCCAATTAAATATTGAACCTGCCAATACCACCTGTCTGCTTTTAACCACATGGTGTAAAAAAAAATTATGGACATAAAATACTCATCAGAATTCAACACACAATAAATATAGACCACAACAAAAACCATAGTTTTTCAAGATAATATAAATGTTGATTTTGGAAACACACAACCAAACTGTCACATTTTAACCAAACAAACATTGGAAAACACATCACAAAAACTAATGTTTCATCTTCCCATTCAACTATATAGTTACACCTATAGGAGACCCAGGAGGAATGGTTAAGATTTATAGATACAAGAAGAATGTTCATTTGAAGCAAGAAGATTTGCACAGATATATGCATTATCACAAATGGTTTTCAAGATATAATACATTTATTGTGTAAACTGACTCATTTAATTCCTAATCATGGAGTGTTTAACAAATGTTTAGTTCAACAACCCATTCAGGTAGAGCAACACATTGTTTGAATGGTGCAGTGTAGCACTGCTAGCAACACATGGCGATTTTCTGCACATATCAGTGTCCAATGAACACATATGTGGTGTATATTACACACAGAAAACTTTTGAAATGCACATTTTAGTACTTATTAACTCTTAGGCATTTTATGTGAGATCTCAGAACCCATTTATAATAGGACATCTATATAATTAGGCCACAAAGAAGAATCAGTAGCTCCTTGGTAACTTGTCAGATTACTATACTGATATTTGTATTGTGTCTTGGATCAAATATGACTGCATCTGTTTTCCTTTTTTCTTTCCTCTATCGCATGACAAATGTTTCATGTTATATTTTAACATAACAGTCAAATAGCCCTACCGTAATTGAAGAATGAATATTAAACTGGAAACAACAGATACTGGAAGGCACAATGACTAATTCATGTAAAATGCGAGTAAGGACTTAGAAAACTATGCCAATCAGCTGATACGTTTCTCATACCTGAAAGCTGTACACACACTAGGTAGTGGTCAAAATAATTATAAATAAATATATCCCTTTTCAATATTTTTGCTATGATCAATTGTCTCATTGTGGAAGGGTTGGATCTTTATAAAATGGAATCTTTTTAATTGTGGAACCTAGAAAAGCATACAGCTGCATAATTTGTAGCGAATCAAGGTGTAAAAGAGATTTGAAATGCTTGTCATTGTCATAATTTTAGCTATGTTAAGTTCTTATATTTCAACTGTTTCCATCTACTCTACTAATGTGTTTCAAAATAAATGATCGGATGAGTAAAAGTACAATGAATCTTGACATATACTGTATCCTAACTGTTATATTGCTTCCTTTTGATGATGTAAACACCAGTCTGAAGCTTCACCGAGTGCTGGAGTTGGGAACACTGACACTGTTGAACTTGGGTGTGCGCAATGCTGTGTTCTTGGTCTCTAAATTATTCGGGCTGGGCAATCTTTTCGCCTCTCACTGTACATTCATTGAAAAGTCAAGAAATGTATTACCTACTCCTATGTGTATCTCATGAAATTATCATGAAGATACAATTAGAAAGAAGAAAGGAAGATTAGTATGAGTAGCGTTTAATGTTCCATCAACAGCATGGTCATTGGAGATGGAGTGGATACTCAGATTTCCTTTCACCAAAGAAGGGGAAGGAAATCACCTGTGCCCTTTTAAAGGGCCCATCTTGGCATTTGCCTGGAGTGATTTAGGAAAATCACGTAAAAGAGAGAGCTAAAAAACTTCTTTTAAAATGGAAATTACAGATACTGGAAAGCGCATCCACTAGCTCGTGTAAACCAGGAATAAGGACTTAGGAAAAAATGTCAATCGGCTGATACCGTTCTCTTACATAAAAACTACACACACACTAGGTTGTTGTCAAAGTAATTATAAATAAATAATCCATTTTCAATATTTTTAATATGACTGTTTGTCTCTTTGTTAAAGATTAGATAATTGTAAAATGGGCTCTTTTAAAATGTGGAACCTAGAAAAGCCTACAACAGCACAATATGTAGTGAATTAAGGTGTAAAATATTACCTGTTCAGGTGTAAAAAAATAAATAAATAAATAAATAAAAACAGACTCAAGTTAGATTCTAACACAGGTCTCTTTCATTCACAAACTGTCAGCCCATCCATGCAGCTACTGAAGCAGATGTAAAATGCTTGTCATAGTAGTAATTATACTGATGTGGAATTCTTATACTTTAACCGTTTCTACCTGCTCAAATAACAGTTTTCAAAATAAACAATGGGATGAGTTAACTCTGATGAATCTTGACATATACTGTATCCTGACTATTATATTGCTTCTATTTGACGATGTAAACATCAAGCTGAAGCTTCATCAAGTTCTAGAGTTGGGCACACTGGCACTGAGCATTTGCAATGCTCTGTTGTCGGACTCTAAATTATTTGGGCCGGGCAATCTTTTTGCCTCTCACTGTACACTCTTCGAACTTTAATAGTAAGTCACACCGCAACAAAGCACTTGTCTCACAGCATCTACCATTGGTGTTGAATGAGCACCTCTGTGATTCTTTTACTCCTACTACATAAACCTATAACAAATCATGCTGCTCTATTTTGGATCTTCTCTTTTTGCTATCTACTATGGATCCCAGACTAACAACAACATTACAGCACTGGTCAAGAGAGTGTTTTGTTTTTCGAAGTAAAATAAATGTTCAAATGTTTGTAAACCTATCAGACCAAACTTCGTGGTCATCAGTCCGTAGCTTACAAACTAATTAAACTAACCTAAGGACAAACACACACACACACACACACACACACACACACACACCATGGAGGACTCGAACCACAGACAGCGAGCAACCGCACACTCCGCAGCTAGGTACCTTAGACCACTCGGCTACTCCACCGTGGCGAAGTAAAATAATTGTGTGAGCTTGTGTTCTATAATATGATAAGGTCCGGATTAAAACAGACCTACATAACTGTTAGCCAAGTTACTGAATATGTCCGTCAAAATTTTTATAGAATATATAGGTTGTCCAGTGAAGAAGTCCCTGATTTCAGAATTGAATATCTAAACAACAAAGATGGAATGGCGAGTGCATCAAAAAGCATACAGAGGTTCCAAAAAATTTCAAAGCTGTACACAGCAAAGTTCATACAGTATTAGCATGCATAATGAAAATCACTGATCGTACCATCTTTTCAGAATGCCCACCATCCACACTACGGAAATTGTGCAAATGAACAATAAAATTTGCCATCACATCCTGTAGTGTCTCAACAGAAATGGAGTCAGATGCCTCACAATCGCCAATTCAAGTTCGTGCAGAGTGTTTTCCAATGTGCCCCACAAAAAAATAATCTCCCGGAGTCAGATTAGGTGAATATGAAGAGCAATCCACTCCTGCGCCACTAAATTTGCAATAAACCAATGCAATTACCCTATTACCAAAGTATTTGTCAAGAAAATGAAACACCTGTTTGGTGCGATGTGATGTGGCACCATCTTGCATGAACCACTTGGTGGTTGGTCGATCCTTCAACACTACCTGTGTGGTGATAAATTGTTAAAAAAATTCCAATGTAATATTCATTTGTGATCGCTATTCGAACGGAAAAAGAGTCGATAATGCCTGTACTCCATACTGCAGCCCACACAGTAACTTTGGGGGAATATAGTGGTTTTGCTTCACATAAATGGGGATTTTCAGAATTCAAAAGCATCAGTTTCACTTATCCACAACTCCAATCAGGTGGAATTGTGTTCAACTGTGAACCAGATGCAGGCAACATTAAATCCTCCATTATCAATCATGGTGAGAATCTTGTTTGCAAAGGTAGCCCTCTACTGCACTGGTCATACAGGTATGGCCAAGTGGCATTGGATTTTGAATTACAATGGTTGTAGACTCTATACAGGTATGGCATATTGGCACTAGATTTTGAATGGCGATGGATGTTGGCTCTATCTCAGTATTTTCTGCATGCTGGAACACTTCAAACTAGCCTCTGCAACAATTCTTTAGGTGGATTTCCTTGGGATTTTGCTGAATAATTCCAGAAACCATAGCAACATTTGCAACAGTACGTACAGTTTGCCTGGGGCCAACATCCCTACCAGATCATCAGTGACACTGTGTGTCCCTTGGAACTTGGTGAAGAGCTTGCAAATTGTTCTCACATCTGGTCCTTTTGACATGTTAAACCAAGTTTGAAAACTGTGCCTTGTAGCTGTAGGACTGTGCTATTTCAGTAGTAGAAAAACAAGTTGTTCAATGGAATATATGACAGCAATATCCTCCTCTGTTATGTTATCTACCTTTCACATTGCAGCAGTGGAACTGATTGCTCACAGCTAGGGGGCACTCTTTGTAGGCACACCATAATGCTGTCACAGTGTGATCTGTCAGCAGAGTTTTGAACTATTTAGACACTTTTTGCCACGTCTGTAGACAATTATTTCAGTTTCTACAATACAAATTATTTTTGACTCACTCTATCAATCTTCATTTTCGAGATATAAATAAATACATTTATTTATTAAAAACAAACTCTGTCCTATGGACCTTGGAAGCTCCATCTAATAACCACCAACTTCCTCAGATCGGAGGAGTCAACAGATGCAGCATGGAAGGGTGTGTTATTGGCAAACTGCTCTACTGGCCATCTGGTTCGACTACTTGACCAGAGCTGCGACTTCTAAGTCAAGTAGCTTCTCAAATGTCCTATCAAAGACTTAGTGTATCCCGCTTACTAACAGCATTTTGCAGACACAGTTGATGATCCATCCAAGTTTTTCCAAAGCCTGATGGTGCTTTAACTTCGGTGATCTGATAGGAACCAATGTCTCCACTGCAACATGGCCATTGAGTATCCTTTTAATTAACATCAATATCTTAAATCTGGTAATTCTATACTTTTTTCTTTCTCATAAATGGTGAAAAAAGTACAACCAGATATGATACCAGTTTTCAAAGTCAAGAATGCTACGATTTGTGCAGTCCAGTTGAAATTCCATTGGTGGTGTAATATTCCTCATTATTTCACTTTTTCCAGCGATCCTGGTTAATTCCAGTCTCCACTAAGGAATCACATCACGAGGATACGGTACATGACAGAGGGATGGTGATCCATTTGCAAGTTAGAGATTTTAATCTTGATGGCACTCTCAAGCGTTAAGGAGAGACACCAAGCAAATCAGAGAAAAACAGAAGCTTGAATTGGGAAAAAGTCATGAAGAAAATTGATCAAGCCATATTCAGAGGTACAACGATGGAATCTGCTTTAAGTGATTTAGGAAAACCAAGGAACACTAAAATCTGGATGGATGAATACGGATTTGATCCATAGTCAACTGAATGACTTGAACCCATGATGGTAGTCAAACAGCACTTTGGGTTTCATCATCAGTATTCTGTCTAAAACTCCCTCCCTCCCCCCCCCCCTCTCAACAGATCATTTCACTTCAAATAAACAAATGAAAGTATAGTTTTCAACTTTACCCCTTGCATTTATTTGATTTGTTTTAATGGGCACTCAAAAGCGTAATAAAATTGAAATATTAATTTGTGTTCTACAAGGTGGGTTCCATAAGTAATGCGACCAATTCTTTTCTGACGCAATGGTATACCACAGCATGTTGCAACTGACTGGGCTAAGTGGAGGGGGGTGTTAGCTTCAAAAACCCACTTGTCTCATTTGGCTGCAAGCTGCCGTAGAGTCAGGACGTGCGTTTCCGTCAACCCCTTTTCGAGTTTATGTAACACGGCACAATGGATTGTTCTGTAGAACAATGGTACACGATCAAATTTTGGGTTAAACTTGGGAAGTCTGCAAGCGAAACGTTTCTATTACTTCAGCATGCCTCTGGGACTGATTACTTGTCCATATCACTAGTTTTCCGATGGTACAAGTCATTCATGGAGGACCGAGAGAAGATCACCAATGAACCTCGCAGTGGACGGCCATTAACCTCACGAGTCGACAAAAATGTGTTGATTGTTTTAACTCTGACAGATGGCTGAACCTTCAATTGATAGCACAAACTCTAAGCATGGCAAAAACAACTGTTTTCCACATTTTGACCAATCAAAGGTACTGTCTTCCTTTACATATTCTGAAAGTTTCAACTTGGGTAAACATGGGCTCACTATCAAAAGTAATTTTACGTTTAAGAAGCTGTTGTAAAAAAAAATCTCAAGAGTAATTTATTTCAAATATTAGGTCTACTTTGCTATGTGTTACTGAACAGCTAAATGTGGACATCAAAATAAAATAACTTATAATACATACTAGCTAATTAAACAATATTTGTCTTAGTAGTATTCAATTAACCAATTTAACAAGTTGGAAACATCAAAAAGAAGGGAAAAAATTACGACAGGTGCATACCAGAGGTAGGCCAAAATTCAGTTAGTTAAATATATTGTTACTTAGTGAGAGGAGTCACATCAGTCTGTTTCATTATGCTTCTAACCAATCAAGTCATTACACAGCACCATTTCTGCATGTGATAATGTACATGTTCACCATGTGGAAAACACGTAATTTGAAAATCTGGTTGTGGTGATAGCCTAAACTGTAGTACAGTCTGAGATTGAGTTTTGGCTGGGAGGCAACATTTTGGTTGCAAGTCGGCGAAGCCAACGAATATGAGGACAGGAAAACTGGTTGTGATGACAGACTGATTTGCAGCATAGCCTCAGGTCAAGTTTAGGTCGGCGAAAACAACAAATGTGAAAATCCATTATTTTATACTATAACATCGCTATCAGCTACAAAAATCAAATGTTCTGTCATCTTCATTCATGGTAAGCATTACCAGCATACACTGCAAGATAGGAGTGTGGACATCCCTTTGTAAAATCCTGCTACCGTGGTAAATATAAAGAATGACAGTGTTAATGAAATGGTGAAACTAGAAGGTACACGATACAGGCAAAAATAAATGAAACAATGCTTGTAAACATGTTAGGAAAAAAGTAAAATAAAAATCAACCATGAGACGGGGCAAATTTTTGAGTGTGTATATTATACAACTGAAAAGAGACATATCATCCATCTTAAGCAAACAAGGACATACTTATAATGATAAGATGTCTTTAATTTTGACAGTCAGCTATCTTATTGTTAGAACTGCTAAGTACATTGATTTCCAGAACTGTCTTTTTTTTTTTTTTTTTTTTTTTTAATGAGGGAAATAACCCTCCATTTAACACATTTATATCATGGATTTCCAACAAAAACGATTTTAAAAGTTCATATTCATGGAATGTATCACATTAACTGTGAATGGTCAAAGTTGAAATGTGTACCCAGCCGGGATTCAAACCAGGTCACTGCTTTCTAGGCAACTGCGCTTACCCCTACACCACTGGGGACACAGCGATCACCACAGCTGCACGGAATTACTCAAGTCCACCTCCCGTCAGACGCAAATTCTCAACTTTACCCGTGCCCACTAAAACTCAAACTTGTAGTATTTGTAAACTAATTCCCATAAGAGTAAGGGACTAGGTGTGCCTACTCACCGAAGAGAGGATCACTGACTATTGGACATCTTCGAAAGAACAAAAAATGCTCAAATGTTTGTGAAGCTTATGGGACTTAACTGCGGGGTCATCAGTCCCTAAACTTTCAAACTACTTATGGAGAACGAGCCAGGCATTATACCGAGTGAGCTACCCTAGCAAACCTCACAGCTTTAGTTCTGCCAGTGCCTCCTCTCCTACCTTCCAAACCTCTCAGAAGTTCATCTGCAAACCTTAAAAAACTAGAACCCCTGTAATAAAGTACACTGCAGAGACGTGACTTGGCCTAGGGGATGTTTCCAATTGATACTTTCAGTCTGCAGTGGAGTGTGCACTAATTTGAAAATTGATAGCAGATATGTGCTGATCGAGACTGTGCAAGTTCACTGGTAATTTGGAAGAAGCATTAAAGGAAGAAGGAAGATTGGAATTTAACGTCCCATTGACAGCGTGGTCATTAGAGAAGGAGCTCACGCTCGGATGTTTGGGTAAGGATGTGGAAGGATATCGGCCGTGCCCTTTCAAAGGAACCATCCCAGCATTTGCCTGAAGTGATTTAGGTAAATAGCGGAAAACGTAAATCTGGATGGCCGGAGGTGGATTTGAACCACCATCCTTCCGAATGCGAGTCCAGTGTGCTACCACTGTGCCACCTCGATCGGTCGGAAGAAGCATTGCATATCACTGTTGCGGCCTAAAATTGGTACATTTCGAACATGCAAGCATAGCTTTTCCAGTGTTGCTTGTTCATCCCTACAATTTAAGCTGTACTCTTATGTTCCTGCCCAACCAAATCATTTAAAATTATGACATATTCATAAAAAGCATTAAAGTACTTTTGTCAATCAGAACAGACATCTACAGCCTAGCTACCTCACAACACACCAATGCCATGGGTCAAAAACCAACAGGTGGAATTGTGTCCTATAAATGACACAGGCAGAGTGCTTGCCATGAAAGGCAAAGGTCTTGTGTCCTGATCCAAGCCTGGCACACAGTTTTAATCTGCCAGAAAGTTTCATATCTGTGCACACTCCCTGTATGCCAAATGTTGCTGAACGAGCATTGAATTCATATTAATACATTATTACAGATTGATTCATAAGGTAATGAGAAATTAAGACTTCCAAATTTGATAACAGTAGACTAAAACCCATATTTTGTAAGATAATTAACAACACAGTTAATGCACCATGCATATAAAGCTGAAACAACAGTGAGCTAGGACTAATTGCTTTCACTTCAGCGATAAAAAAGAAGAGTATGGACATGTAGCAGCAAGTACGAAGAAAATGTTACATTCTACAGTGTGTTGTGATGTCATCCTGTGCAGTATTTCTTCTCTTTTATAAGTCTCACGGGCTTCTTTTGTGTTTAACCACATTTAACATATGATAGTTTCACAAGCTCATAGGTTCTGAACTGCATGATAGAGCAGGAGATATCACCAGTCTGGCAATCAAAGTTTACCTTCCTATACTTTTTAAAGGCCAGCCAAAATCCTGGGTATTTTCCTGATTTTTAAGATGACTGTATAATTATTTCTGCAAGGAATAAAACATGGTGTCCGATGTCTAGGTTGTAAAAGTTTACAATTCACGTTACGGCACTGTGGCGAGTGTTCAGATGTTGGCAGCGGCCGCAGCTGACCAATCACAGTACAGTCAGTCACAGCCAATCAGATATTAATGCATAACAGATGTTTTGCCTAGAACCAGTCACTACACAGGACTAACAATTTATTTTACGTAACGTAGGCTAAATTGACCTCATTTATTCTTAACAAAAGATTGCTTTTTTGCAATAACCATGAAGTTAATAATTAATGTTGTTCCTGCTCTATGGTTGACAGGTTATCGATATAGGCTTGTCCACTCAGTAAATCAACTGTATTCATCACCGGAGCATTTCATAACAAAACATTTTGCAAATTTCATTGGCTGCCGTACACTATCACCTGATTGGCTGGTCACATGCAATGGCCGTAGCCAACATCTGAACACTCAACACTATGTCACGACATGGATTGTAAACTTAAGCCATTGAAGATGTATTCCCAACCATGGTGCAACTTAGCATTTTTTTTTTTTTTTCTTTTCTTTTCCCCCGTCAACAACATAACCAGAGTTGAAAGAAGTAAAAAGTGACACATATAAATCCAAAGACTAAACGGGGATCAAAGCCACAATCTTTTGATTCATAGTCTGGCACCCTACCACTACAGATTTTCTCTAAAACCAGAACCTACATCATAAGTGATGTCGAAACAAAAAATTTGCAGTTGCCACAGAAATAATTTTTTTATATTGTTTTCTAAATTCTAAGGACAAAAATACTTAAAGACTCTAAATGTGATCAAGTAAAAGGTAATAAATTAATTAGCAAAAATTTAAAAAACTAATTACGGAAAATATAAAACATTAAGATCCTCCGAATGTCAATCCATCGCTATGGAATGGATGACATAGTGAGCACTATATGTTACAGGTGAAATGACTCATGACTTTCAATTCAGAAGAGCTTGTTTCAGAGGCAGTGTAGCTATTGACACTGAACCCATAATGGTACTTCAGTGAATGAAGTTCACACTGTCTGGGTATGTGTGTCTATTTACTTTCATTGTACTTTGACAACAAATTGTGTTTCATCAAGAGATGATCCCAGATGACTTTCTGAAGGATGAGCCAAATGACCAGGACCTCTACTGAATCATTTAAGCTGCAATGGATTGATTGTCACTATAGCTATCCAAAAGATGGAGTTAGGCCTTTCAAGGTACATTCTGCTCTGTGGCCCCATTCATACTTACAGAGAATTATTATCTAAGGACTAGGTTTTGAGTGGTAGATAATATGCTCGCAACATAGCTGGAGGAAGAAACAGTTATAAAAAAAAAAAAAAAAATGAAGCACGATTTGGAACTGAAAGACTGCCTTTGATAAGTATTAACGAAAAGCACTAGAATCAAAACTCTGTAGACAAGATACAGGTTACCTAGCACAAGAGAAAAGCTTTCTACATTTTAGAAGTTCTGCATTTTATTGCCTATGAAACAAGTAAAGCTCGAATAATGATGGTTAAAAGAGGAAAATATAGCATTTCTTCTAATTTCAGTGCTTAAAAGAGCACAGAGTTGCGGTTACTATGGTTATGTGACAGTACTGATTTATGAACCAGAAGAAACATAAAAAATTATTCCTTTATGTTTTGTTGCATTTCAAAAACAATAGTGAAAGGGTACCCAGAAAAAGATAGAACAACTAAGAATCTTGTATAAAACGGCATACGAAATCGAAATATTCCTATTACAAAGAAATAGTAATGATTTAAACACATAAGCTAATTTGGAAACAGTTGTGTAAAAGTTTTGAGAGTAGAGATCTCATGTTGACAATTGGCATAATCAGTTCGCTTTAGTTTCCTGTAGTAGCATTGTTCGATACTTCCGCAAGTATCTATGACAGGACAATGAGTCACTCCTTATTCCTATCCTACAAGAAGAAGATCGTAAACATCTAATAATTCCAAAATACACAAGGTTTTATACGCAAAAGCTGTCACTATCAAAGAAAGATCGAAGAGGATCATTCTTTAACGCATGTAAACAAACAAATCTATACTCTGCATGCAACGAACTTCACATTTAAAGGACTTTAACACCACGAATTAAAGATGTACTGCAACGACCAGCCAGTATTACGAACTTCGCTCAAAGACACTTAATAAAATAATGTGTTTTCACCTTTTTTATGTTGTAAATCCTTGTCAGCATACCAACTCCTCTATCCAATAATATTGTCAATTTTTCAGCTAATTTCTGCTGAGTAGGGACAGGTGGCCTCGCCATCTTCTTGTTTATTTATGTTCCGTGTTTACTTTGATTTCAAACGTTCCTCAACACCATTCTGTTAAAATAAACACGCCCCCCATCACTTCCACAACAACCAAAACATTACCCTCATACTGTCAACCGAACACACGCCCAAGCTCATCAGAGATGTTTTGAGTACCATAGATATTAAAGCAACGTACACAATACAGTGACAACATACGCGCTGAAAAAAATCTAATCGGATAATCGTTTCGCTCACTGACTTAGGGCAAAATTTTTATGTATATTGTAACGGAGATAAGCTCATTGTCAAAATCCGACAGCATAACTATGAAACGAACTCTTAAAGTAAACGTTCCCAACATAGGCCCATCCACTCTGTCTATGCAAATGTCTGCGTACATGGAAGGCGGAAGGAAGCTTAGGATGTAACGTCCTGTAGAAAGCTTGGTCATTAGAGACGGCTGCGTACATGGCACAAGGAGAGGAAGGAATATTGGGGTTTAATGTTCCGTCTTTAGAATCGGAGCACAAAGCTCTAATACTTTTTTATTATTATTTTTATTTATTTATTTATTTTTTTTTTTTTTTTTTTTTTTTTTTTTTTTTTTTTTTTTTTTTTTTTTTTTTTTTTACGGATAGGAAAGGAACTAGTTCGTGTCCTCTGAAAGGAACCATCCCGGCATTGCCAGGAGTAATTTAGAGAAATCACGGGAAACCTACATCTGGATGACGGAGGCGGATTTGAACAACACCACCGAGAGAAAAGGCCGAACCGCGCTTGTGCCACGACACGCAAAGAAGGTCGCTATCGCGTACCTGAATGGCTGGCCGCTAGGGTCTAGTGGGTTGTGCCCCAACGCCCAGCCACTTAGCTAAGCGATAGCGCTCTGCTCTGAGTGATGTGGCACGAGCGCGCCGAGGCCTTCTCTTTCGGTGGTATTGATTTGGACAGCCGTCCTGAATGCGAGTCTAGTAACCTCAGATAGACATACATGCGATCATGGCTTCAGGGTTCATTTCTTCTTCAGATGCGGAAAAATCGTTCGATCTCGTACGGGAAAGGCGGTATTGTGGGCACTGAAGACCATGAACGTGGGGGTATTACTTCAGTAGCGTGCGGCTAGAGAGACTTTGGGGCGGACTGATGCATGCTCTGGATGCCAAATGGTACTCCTGGTCCAGCACAGATTTTCACTTGTCGCCGTTGTATTATTTCAAAGCCCTAATGCAGCAAATGATAATCCTATCCATCTTTTCCCTCTTCCTTCTCGCCATAGAATGTATCAAACAAATAGTTGGATGTGTAGATATGAGATGAGCGCAAATCTGGAAGTTAAGAGTTGAAGGTAGAAGAGAAATGCTGTAGTTCAAATCAGATCTCTACAGACGGGTTGTAGCGATCGTCACAAGTTGTTTCTCATTTGCACATTCATGGTAAATTTTGGAATATCAGATACATGCTAGTGTTCTAGAGAGTTCTATGTTGATTTTATCGAAATGTATTGGACGCATATATGTTCTGTAGAACTTAGTGAAATTAAGAGTGGTTGACCTGTCGGTCAAAAAAAGGTACTAATTTAAAAAAATCTTTTGCGACTGTTAACCCCATAGAACTATGTAACGTAATGAAATTCAGCCCATTTAGGCGCCGGAGGTTTTGTGGTATACAGTGTGTTAACGTTTAGAAGACTGAGTTCTGAAGGGGAGGGGGATAACACGCTATATACTTGCGAAAACAGAAGTTGCGCACATCGTTTTAAAAGTTGTTCATATACAGAACTGAAATAGGCCTACTAGTAGGCTCTGTGAACGACTCCCAAAATGGGCCAGCAAAAGTATTACCACTCATTTTAATACGGTATTGAAAAATACAAAACATTCACAGTAGTGGAATGCAAAACAATAACAATTCAGATGACAATGGCTGCCTCAAAACAGTATGGCCAGCTATTACTTGTGTAAGGAATAAAGGCCAATTCACACTGTCCGTAACGTCAACGTCACGTCACGGCACCGTCACGTCAAGTTGTATTCACACTGTCCGTCAGTGTCCGTCACGTCAATTCGCCGATCTCAATACGCGATGTTGAAAGTGAGGTTATGAGTAGCGATCTCTTATGTAGAAAGTCATAGTTTAATACTAGAATTGAAGGAACAACTACGCTAAATGCTATTGACAGCCAAAGAAAACTTTACAGTGTATGTTTTTGGCCAACTTACTGAGAACTGAAACAACATTTCAAAACATCGACATCTATTTTCAAGCCAAAAAATGAACATATGAATACATCAAACAACACTTATAAGAGCATAAATAGCGCCTGTTTACTTTATCCATTACAATTTGCCTGTTGACATTGTTAATACCGTCGTAAACAACTGAATTTTTGTCTTTTGTTAGAACTGACTTTTTCATTTAAAATGTTATTTAACGAGAAATGCGTAATGAGATTACAATCTTATTCTAATAAACAGTTTGCTTCAGTCTTTTCTGTTACAATGTTAAGTAACATTAACCATTTTTTGGTTTCAGATATCCGACCTCGATTTTAGGGGGACACTCAATTGACAAAAACATTTAAGTCGTCATGAAACATTTGAGATTTACCCCTAAAACGAAGTATAACAACAAAATAAAGGCGAATAAGACATATTTGCATATAAACAGTGCAATCGTCCACTGCAACATTTAATTCGCGTGACGAAAATAGGTTAACTTCCGTGTTAGCAGACGACCGTTCCGTCAAAACATTCTTTGCGAGAAAGCTTGCCGTGACGTTGACGTGACGTGATGGTTCGTGACGGACAGTGTGAATGTCGCCATTAGAAATACATTGTGGAATGTTCTGACGGACGGTGACATGATGTGACGTGACGGACAGTGTGAATTCGCCTTAACGCAGCCCCCTAATTCTTTATCGGCATAAATCAGTAGAAGTCATATGACTTCGAGCCATGAGTGTTCCGTTTCCTGCCGCTACCATCCTCAACGATCCAGTCTAGAACGCAGTATACAGTATGTAGGCATTGCACAGAAATTCTTGTTGCCTGAGCTGTATTGTGAGTGATGAAGGACTTCGAGGCCTATCCACATCTCGGAGTGTAAGTGGTAGCACATTATGGAATGGGACAAGTTAATAACAATGTCACTAAAAGCGCTAAGTTCGAAATTGGTATCACTCTTTTCTATTTGCTGCAATGCAATTTATACCATATCTCAAGTTCGTTTAGTTTCTAACTAACTTTGAGAACTGATAAGAAGATGGTAGCAACAAGCACCTTCACTTCACACGATGCCATCAAATACAGACAGTATCACGTATTTTGAAAGTTCTGTTATGCCTCTGTTTTAATCTCAAGCTACGGCCATTACAACACGTCACAGTTGTTACGGCTTCCAACAGATGGCACTATCAACACCGCTTGGAATGAAAGACCGTTAAAAATGGAATAGAAATTTATTTGCAAAGAGATTCTCTCTCTTTGTTTATTTCTGAGGGCAAGTATGTTTCCAGCACTGAGTTACGTAGTTTTGGGTTGTTCTTACCCCACGTCCTTCGCCACTCTGCAGTCAATATACCAAGATTCGGTGGGCAGAGCTTACTTCATCCACTACCCCCCCTCCCCCCCGCCCCTCAGAATCAACATTATTTCCCCAGCGGTAAACTTTCAGAGGCTTATCTCCTGTGCTTCCATTTTCAGGTCCCCCTCTGACGCCGTAGCCAGCAGCCGAGTCTACTGTTGGTGTGCCAGACGCCGTCGCCAAGACCAAAGAGGTTAAAATGAAGGGAGTTGGTGTTATCTATGTCAAGTACATCGCCAGTTGAAGCATGTCCGCCATCTTGGTGAATTATAGAATGCTATTTCTCTATTAAAACTATGCGTTAAGTCGACACTCTTATTATTAATTCATTGAACTGACAGCCAGTGTAAAGTTTGTACTTTCAAACAATATACTTTCTTGAATAAATAGTAAGAAATACTCATTCTAATATATTTGAAAACTTAATTTTTACTCTTTTAACATGTTGTATATCTCAGCAAAACCGGCGGACGTTTTATTCCTGTTTTAAGTGACATAGAACATCATTTCTACAACACAAACATTTGTTCAAGACTTAGCAATATGGCGGAGGCAGGCTTCAATTTTTCAGCATAAGGGCGTCTACCTAAATTCTAACCTCCTTGTCCATGACCTGCCGCTGCTCCCTGCTGCTATCGGGACCGCTGCTGCTGCCTGGCCTCCAGCTTTTCACAACCTCCCTGTCGCCGCCCTGGATCTGCCGATGCCGATGCTAAATTGTGACCATAGTACTACTGGATGCAGCCTGGCTCCCTCGCCGCCGCCAACCGGGTGAGCCATTCCCAGCTCCCCTGCTGCATTCCAGCCCTCACCACTGCCGCTGTCAAAGTCACCGCCGTCGCAGTCGCCGCCACCGCTGTCACTGGACCTCCCTGCTGCTAACCCGTGCCTAGTGACCAACCGCTGCTGCCACCGCCATCACCACCACCGCCGCCGCCACCACCACCACCACCACCACCAACTGGGACATCAAGATCTTCACCATTATTATACTATCATTCCCCATCATGGACCTGCCCCCAGTATCGACCACCTCAATTCTTTACACCTCCCCCTCCCCGGTGTCCACCACAATAATGTGATGTGCTGCCTCCAAACTGCAATCTGCCATCTCCCTATCCACTCTCCTATCAGCTTCCACCACCACAACTTCCTCCATCCCTGTCGCCTTCCTACCCCCCCCCCCCCCCCAAATTCAATTACTCCCACCCAGCCTCTTCTACACTCCATCCCCACCTCTGTCATCAACACCCCACATGAGTGCCCCCACTTTCACCTGTAAAAGTAACTCATTGCCACATCACAATGGCAGAATCACCCACTTCCCCCAGTCCTGAACCACATTGTCCACACACACATCCTCATCCAGCCTGTTCCCCAGACCCTCCCAGCTCCTACCGCCTGCTGCAAGACCACCTCCAAGATGACCAAACACACCAGTGTGGACCCCACCCTTGCCGTCACCAAAAAAGCACCCTCCACCACCACTCCCACACCTCTCACCCATCCCACCTTCCTCATAGTTGCTACCCCTATTCCCTCTGCCCCACTTCCCCACAAGTATATACCTACATCGTTTCCTGTCAAGACCCCCAGTTTCTCAACAACCACACCCTCTGCCTCACAGTGCATAAGTACTTTCCTTCCGCACCTATCACCCAACTCATTCCCTGCAAAAACTCCATCCTTATCCAATACATCTCCCCCACATTCCACTCCAACCTCCTGCAGTATCTCCCCCAGGTTCATTTTGGACCACATGCCACCTTGACCCCCTACCTTATCTCCTCTTTTCTCACCCCCTCCCCAGGTTACAGCCTCCTCACCGCCCACTAAGACCGGTGTTCATGGAGGAGGAGCTGTTGGGACAGCTCAGTACCCACCCTGAGATGGAAATCTGTTCTGCCAAGCAGATCCAAAACACTCCCAGCACTACCTTTTTGATGCAGATTTTTACCGAATCTGCATATTGCATCAACTGCCTCCTCACTAAGGGTCAATCATCTACAACTGCTGCTACAAGGTGGATCCTTCACGCTCCTCTCCCCAATCTTATAATTATGGGCGATGTCTCACCTGCAACGATCACCTCACCCAAAATTGTTGCAACACCCCCACCTGTTCCCATTGTAAGTCAGCACACTGCCTCAAGCAGTATCCCAACCTCGTCTCCCCTATCACCTGCAACACATGTGGTGACCCCCATCCTACCCACTCCTATAAGTGTCAAGTTCGCATAACTCCCGTCACCCTTGAGCTGATGATCCCCATGTACCCCACTGATCCTCCCGTCCACCCCAACAACTTCCTTTGACCCCATCCATGGAGGACATCATTCGTTTTGTTACCACAGTCCCACAGAAGATCCATCCAGTCCAATGTCCCCACGCCCTTCAACAGATTGCCAATCTTCCAGTTTGAAACCATTGCCACCTTCTCCTACAACCACTCCCATGTCACCTTCTCCCATAACATTACCCGTGTATAAAGCACACCTGTAACCTTTTTCCCATCTCCCCCTTCCTCTCTTCTCTCCCTAACAGTCTCCCATGGCATGCCCACCCTACACCCTCCTCTCCCATAACACTCGCTCTCTCTACCACCAACATGTTGACGCCTTTCTCCTAAATGAAACCTTGCTCCAATTTCACCATTCCATCAACACTGCTCCCTACCTACTTCACCTCACTGATGGCCCCTGTCCCTTGCCCAAAGTGGTGTGGCGATTTGTCACGTCTACCACCACCCTGTCTGGCTACAACCTCTCGTGAACGATCCCACCAAACACCTCATCCTCAGCATCTTCCTCCTGTCCCTTACTGTTACCCTGGCCACTATTTACATTCATAGTACTGCTCCCCTACCCTATGATTTTCTCTCTCACATGAGCCATACCTTCATATGTATTTGACACTGACCTTAACCTTTCTTTCTGCACCGTTGGTGAACTCTGGCGTCAGTTTGTCACCCTGCTTAGGGGCAACTCCATTACCCTTCCAAAATCCACATGCACCGAAAGCAATACCACCCCTGATTATGTCTTCGCTTCTCCCAACCTCGTGGGCCACCTGCATCTTATTGGCGGTGACCATGCACCTATTCTCCTTACCATAGACCCCCGTGGTCGCCCCGACCGCATCCCACATCTTGAACCCCTTCTGAAGATTCTCCATGATTACTCCTGTGCTGACACTGGGGTGCTCCATAGACATTTCAGTTGCCAGCCTCTCCTTACCTCTCCACACCCCAGGTGATACTGAGCAAGCCTCATCCTTCCTTCACCAGAACGTTGCTGACGCCGTACATGCCCACATTCCCACCAAAGCCATCCACCCGCACCGTCCTACCCTCCCTCCACATATCGTCCTCATTTCTGCAAATCCCATCGACTGTACCATTTCTTCCTGCGGACTTGTGACCAGGACACTCTCCTCTGCCACCGGAAAATCCAGCGCCATATCAGAAACCTCTTAAACACGAAAAGACGCCGGGTTTTGCATCAGACACGCACCCACGTTAATGCTTTGCTCCCTGTGAACTCCTCCTAGTACTGGTGAGTCTTCCGCCACCTTACTAACAGTCACTTCACTCCCCACTACCCTCTCCTTCACAATTATTCTTCCCTTCTCTGACAATGCCAGTAAGGCAGAACACTTTGCCACCTATCTATCCAATGTCTTCTCCATCCCAGATAATCCCCGGTCGATTACTCCCTCTTCCCTGACGTCCATGAGCGCACCAACACCTCTGCCCCTCTGTGCTCAGCCCCAGCTTCCAGTACTTGGACCACATACCCCCCCCCCCTCCCACTCAGAACTTAACACGCCTATTTCCCGCCCTGCTTCCTTATACAACGTCATCCTTTACACCGGCTTCCGATTCTGAGTTTTTGCTCGAAACGGTATGTTACACAATTTTAATGAAACAAAAAGCAGAAAAGAAATACATGAAAGTTATGGAGAATTCGCTTTAACTGAGAAATTTAATGATGAAAAATTCACGAACTATTTTAGAACAAACCGAGATAAATTCCAACTGGACAGACAGGGCTGCAACTCAACAAGTCTAATTAGAACCGAGGAGAAACTATCTTGTGTTCTTAAAGTAAGCTATTATGAGTAACCTACATTGCCTATAGTGCATTTGTAATATAATATTACGATCACCATTGACAGAGGGTGACAATTTAGCGTTTATAGAAAACATTTATTGAATAAACATCATAATATTTAAGCGGTCAAAAAAGATTCGCACGGCCTCCCGTATTGGGGGTTCGAATCCTCCCTCGGACATGGATATGTGTGTTGTCCTTAGGTTAGTTTAACTTAGTTTAAGTATTTTTTTTTTTAAATAGGGAGTTATGAGCAACATAGTTTGGTCCCATAGAATTACAAACATTTGAACACTTGGTCAAAATGTTCTCTAATAACACGCAAATAACCTCTGTACATCAAATGTAAATATGGAAATACTTACTAACAGAGATTCAGTTTCCAGAAAAATCATTAGTAAATGTCAGCAAATCATATCGTTTTAATGATGTAATTAAAGTACTTATGTTGCAAACACGTAAGGCTTCAATTAGTTTTCCTTCCATTGTGATCAAGCAATTTCAACAGCCAGAGTCACTGTGACTCGGCAGAAAACTGCATACAGGAGACTGCGGTCCGCAGGCTAACCGTGGGCACTAGCTACGTCAAGTCACAGATCTGCGTCTCATCTTGCGGCCAGCATAACTAGAACACAGAGATATTCTACGTAGTTTTGTTAAGTGCACGAACTTCGTGTTGCACAGTTTCGACATCTAGGTGGGCACACACAAACCTCGTGTCTTTTTTGCACTCTTTGTTGTGCTGAAAAGCACGTTGTCTCATATTTTAGCAGTGAGGGGGGGTACCTGCCCCCCTCCAAAGAATATAAAGAACAAAAATAAGTACGGTATCATATATATGTTTTTTTTTTTCATATGGAAATCAGGTCAATGATTGTGTGCCTTCCTCTGAAAACACCATAACCAAGCATGGATCGGAACATCCCACAACTTCTTTTTAGGCATCAGTTTGAAGTTCGATGCCGCAAAATGTTTATTCTTGTCCCCCCTCCCCCTGAAACTATATGCTATATTTGCCACTGTATTTTTCTATTATATCCATGAATTTTGTTTCATTCTGTAGCAAACACATTATTTATTCATAACTAAAGATACATATCTACTGATAAGAATAAAAATTTGGAGGCATACAACTACTGCAGTACGATTTCAGAACAGCAGCGACAACATATATTAAATCATTTCTGGACGGAGATGTCACGGAGCAACAGAACATTAATTAGATGTAACATTGACACTCTTTCTATAACGCCGAAGAAACCTGACAAGGCACGGTGGAATGGCCGAGTGCTCTAAGGAGCGGTTACTCCCCGTCGGAGGTTCGAGTTCTCCCTCGAGCATAGTGTGTGCGTTCCTTAAGATAGGTTAAGTCAGTTTAAGTAGTTTGTAAGCCTAGGGACTGATAATCACAGTAGTTAAGTCCTATAGATTTACAAACGTTGAACGTTTTGAAACCTGACAAAATAATTCATATCGTTCAACTATCGCTCAGACTGTCTGTAAGATAAATTTTCTAATTAGATTGTGCCTAGGAAAATGGAGTCTCATGAAATGAGTGAAGAAGGAAGAAAAGAGAGAAATGCCGAAAGAGGATAGCTCCTCCAAGAAGGTTTCAGGGAAATGAAATTCAGTATCTCAGTTACTAAACGTGAATCCCATTACTGTTGTAGTTTTTCCCAAAAATTATAACTGGAACCTATTTGGCAAAGGAAAGCAGAATTCAAATGTTCAAATGTTTGTAAAGCTTATGGGACTTAACTACGGGGGTCATCAGTCCCTAAACTTACAGTCTTACTAGCTAAGACTAAGGACGACACAAATATCCATGCCCGAGGGGGGATTCGAACCCCCGACCGTAGTTGCCGCGCAGACCGTGACTGGAGCGCCTCAGTCCCCTCGGCCACCGCGGCCGGCGTTTTTCAACATGTCTGGATTCAAACGTAAAAGCGTAAATCTTTCACTAAATGAAAAATTAGCAGTGCTACAAAGACTGGACAGAGGAGAAGCGCTCCAAAAAATTGCAAAGAAACTGAATGTAGGTGTTACGACAATTAAGGTTTGAAGGAAGAATCGGAAAAACATTGAATCCTATACAGTTACGATTTATGGTGAAAACACTGAAGAATCGCAAAACATTAAAAAAGCCTAAAGTTGAACTGCTTGATAATGCATTGTGGATGTGGTTTTGTCACGAAAGAAGGAAAGGGGCTCTAATATCCGGACAATTTATCAAAGAAAAAGCGGTAGTTTTGCACTAAAAACTGGAAGCCGAGAGTAAATCTGCTGCCAGTGAAGGCTGGACTGATCGTTGGAAAATTCGTCTTGGTGTCCGATTTGATCCTATTTCCGGCGAAAAACTATTGGCCAATGCCGCAGCTGCTAAGGAATTTTCTGTTAAGTTTCAAGACTTTGTAGAAGAAAATGAACTGTTCTCTGCCAAATGTATAACATCGTTTTTCCCTTTTAGAACCAATACACATTACAGTGTATGTAGACTTTTTTAGTTAATATACTGTTTAACACTGCGTAAAAAATCTTGTTTATATTACTGTAAACGTCTTTTAGCTCTTAAATCGTTAATTTTTTTGTACTAAGTGTCTTTTTATATTTTTTGCATTCAATATTGGATTTTTCGGATAATCCGCTCTTTTTTTCGTTCCGACCATGGTCCTGCTCCCGAAGGTGACGGATTAGAGGGGTACTACTGTATAACGATTATTGATGTATAATTCAGCTCATTTTATTTAAATTTTCTTCCTTACTGAAAAAATGCTAGGGGCCTCGCAAAGACGAGTTCGCCGACGGCCAATTTTCGTGTAGCGCCACCACTCTCGAAAACTGAAAGATTTACGTCTTCTATTTTCCCGTATGCTCTTACACGGGTGTCCGTAAAATAAGGTTGCCAATTTTTTTCACAGTTTAAAACGTATTTATTTGCGTACATTTTTGGAAACTTCAGACTTTGACCTATTTTTCTACATAGTCGAAATCGAGGTCAATAGAGTTTTGCAAGCGGTGTACGAGCTTTTGAATGCCCGAGTCAAGAAAATCAGCCGCGAAGCCGCGCAAATATCTGAGAAACGCTCCTTCCAGTTCATTTCTATCCCCTTAATGCGTTCCATCCAGGTGTTTCTTCATATCATGGAAGAGATGGCAGTCACTCGGGGCTAAGTCCGGGCTTTAGGGTGGGTGATTGACAATACCCCATCCAAATTTTGCTATGAGCTCGTTGGTGGCTTTAGTGGTGTGCGGTCGAGCGTTATTCTGATGCAAACGCCCCCCCCCCCCCCCACATCCCACCGCCGGACAGCATAATCCTCATCTTGTTTTGAATTGCATTGCGCAATTTTTGCAGTATTTCGCAGTATTGGCAGTGTTGACTGTTGTATCGGTGGGCAAGACCTCGCACAACAATACCCCCTTCCTGTCCCAAAAAACTGTTGCCATCACTTTGCCGACACTTTGCTTTTGTTGGAATTTTCGCGATCTCGGCGACTCTGGGTGCTTACATTGTCTGGACTGTTCTTTCGTTTCGGGTGTGCGGTAGTACAGCCAAACCTCGTCTCCAGTGACGATGGAGTCGAGGCATTCCTCGCCATGGGTTCCGTGATCTTGAATAAGATCTAGGGCCGCTTCGACGCATTGACGTTCGTGGTCTTCGCTCAACATTCTTGCCACCACCTCGCGAAAACCTTAGCATATCCTAGAAGCCCTATCAAAATCTTGTTAATAGAGGTTTTGCTGGCATCAGGGATCATTTCGAAGAGCTCACGAACCCTCACTCTTCGATCTGAGAGCACCGCTACCTCCACTTTTTGCGACTGTTTCGTCAGAAACAGACGGAAGTCCGGAACGCTCCTCATCATGGACGGTCAATACGCCCGTTATTGCACTCTCTGCACCATTTGTGCACGGTTTGCACGCTCATACACTTGTCTCCATAGATTTCGCATAACTGGGAATGGATTTCTGCCGGCGCAAGGTTTTTTGCAGACGGATCACCGAGTGCAGCTCACACCTGGCGGGCGAAGCGATGAGGAGATCAATCACTTACGGCTGCCAAGCCATGACTGAGCTCCGCAGGTAGCTCGCTAGGAAGGGAATTTGGAGTGGGGGAAGCAAGATGTACTACAGAATGGCGGGATCCACCGTAACAGTGCTTTTCAGGACTGTGGCGCCATGGAAACCTTATTTTACGGACATCCCTCGTACAAGGAGAGGACGCCTACTCACCAACGCCGATTTCGTCCAAATTTATGGTACACGTGGGGCGTGGTGAGATATGAAAGTGCACCAAGTGGGAACTACAGAACTAAGCGTTTAGGAAATACAACGAATCACCATATGCACCTTATCAACTGCCCATGAGAGAGTCTGTATAGAGAGCGGTGTTTGTCTCAACGGTAAGAGACCGGAATTTGATTGAAAGGTTCGGGTGTTTGATTCCGCCCGGCGGCAAATTTTTCTTTGCTCGTTAGCAGTGTGTTCATTACTGACTTCACAATTAAACATTACGCGTTAACTAAAGTGTCTTTTTAAATGTTTGTAGTCCCGAATTTCATCCAATGCCTTTTCTTTTGTGCTTATATAAATTAATAAAATAACCTATATGATGTTGCGGTTAATTGTGACGTCAGTCTACATCTAGATCTACATCAATAGTCTACAAACCACTGTGAAGTGCATGGCAGAGGGTACGTCCCACTGTACCAGTTATTACGGTTTTTTCCCCATTCCATTCACGTATTGAGCGTGGGAAGAATAATTGTTTCAATGCCTCCGACGTGCTGTAATTAATCTAATCTGGTCCTCGTGATCCCTACGGGAACAACATGTATGTGTACGCATTGCCAAGGAACAGAAAAAAATTGTCGCCGCGTGGAGTTCAACCCGCGACTCTCGCAATACGAATCTGATCTTTTACCGCTGATGCAAACACCGCTTCCTAAACACGCCGTCACAGGGACAGTTGATAAGATGCACATGGTGATGATCCGTATCAAACTCCCTTTTATTTCCTAAACGCTTGGCCATCTGCAGCTCCCACTTGGGGCACTTTCGTGTTTCACCACGCCCTACATGGACGAATTCGGCGATGACGAGTATGCGTCCTCTCCTTGTTAATGACTGGAACGGTAGAGGAAAGTCATAAAAGCAATGCATTTCAATCTGATTTGCAGAGTATTTATGTAGATGTAGTCCAATCACTACAAATTTGTCCCCCTGACAGGAAATTCCAATCACATATCTGACGCGATATTCCATGACCATGCAATTTGATTCAAATGCGTTTGTGAGGTAGTGTCAAAAGCCTCCTTAAAATCTAGAAATTATGGAATCAATTTTACATCCTTTTGTCGATAGCACTCGTTACTTCACGTGGGAAAAGGGCTATTAGTATTCCACAAGACCGATATTTTCTAAATATGTGTTGAACTTGGATCCATATATCGTTCTGTGCGATGTAATTCATAATGTTTGATCACATGCTATGTTCAAAAACCCTGCTGGAAATCGACGTCAATGATACATTTAGTGGGTTACCTGTAACCTGTGCTAATGAATTTATGGAATGTAAGAAATGTAGAAATGTGCTTTGTTGGGAGTGGACCATCAGATGATAAGATGCATCTTGCAGCTTTATATTTCTGAAAACGGTTTGTTGTTTTGTTGTTATTGTGGTCTCCAGCCCGCAGACTGGTTTGATGCAGCTCTCCACGGTACCCTGTCCTGAGCAAGCCTCTTCATCTAAGAATAAGAACGGCAACCCACATCCTTTTGTATCTGCTTACTGTATTCGTCCCTCGGTCTCCCTCTACGATTTTTAACCCACACACTTCCTTCAAATTCTAAGCTGACAATTCCTTGATGTCTCAGAATGTGTTTCACCAACCTATCCCTTCTCTTACTCAGGATATGCCAGAAACTCCTTTTCTCCAGCACGTCCTCATTAATTATGTGATCTACCCATCTTATCTTTCATCTTTCGTCTGTAGCACCACATGTCAAAGGCTTCTAACATCTTTTTATCCTGATCGTCCATGTTTGACTCCCATACAACGCTACACTCCAGACAAATGATTTCAGAAAGGACTTCCTATTATTTAAATTTAAATTGAATGTCAACAAATTCCGCTTCTTCAGAAATGCTTTTCTTTCCACAGCCATTATGCATTTTATATCTTCTATACTTCGGCCATTATAAGTTATTTTGATAACCAAATAACAAAACTCGTCTACCACCTTTATTGTTTCGTTACCTAATCTAGTTCATTCAGCATTGTTGATTTTCTTAGACTACATTCCATTTCCGTTGTTTTACTCTTGTTGATGTTGATCTAATACCCTCCTTTGAAGACACTGTCCATTCCGTTTAGTTGCACTTCCAGGTCCGTTGCTGTCTCTGAGAGAATTATTATGTCATCGGCAAACCGCAAAGTTTTTATTTCTTCTCCCTGAACTTTAATTCCCTCTCCAAATCTCGCCTTCCATTCCTTCACAGCTAGCTCAATGTACAGATGGAACAACATTGGGGAAGGGCTACAACCCTGTCTTACTCCCTTCCCAACCACTGCGCCCCTTTCATGCCATTCGACTCTAATAACTGCTGTCTGGTTTTTGTACAAGTTGAATATAACTCTTCGCTCCCTATATTTTACCTCAGCTACCTTGAAAGAGTGTATTCTAGTCAACATTGTCAAAAGCTTTCTCCAGATCTATAAATTCTAAAACCGTAGGTTTCCCTTTCTTTAACCATCTTCTAACATAAGGCGTAAAGTGAGTATTGCCTCCCGTGTTCCTACTTTAATCGCTCTATCTCCCTTTTCAAATTTTCTAACCTACCTACCAGAATAAGGGATAGAACATTCTCAAAATGTTCAAATGTTTGTAGAGCTTACGGGACTTAACTACGGGGTCATCAGTCCCTAAACTTACAAACTACTTATGAACTAGCTAATACTAAGGACGGCACAAATATACATGCCCGAGGGGGGATTCGACCCCCCGACCGTAGTGGCCGTGCAGACCGTGACTGGCGCGCCGCAGTCCCCTCGGCCACCGCGGCCGGCGATAGAACATTCTAAGCTCCGATCCGTAGAATGCTGTTTTGTTTTTCTTGATGACCCATCCACCTGAGAAGTCCCCTCCCGGAGATCCGACCGGGAGACTATTTTACCTCCGCAATATTTTACCCAGGAAGACGTCATCATCATATATTCATATAGTAGAGCTGCAGGTTCTCGGGAAAAGTAACGACTATAGTTTACCCTTGCTTTTAGCCGGTCGCAATAACTGCATAGCAAAGATATGTTAGCTGATGTTACAAGGCCATGTCAGTCGATCATCCAGACTGTTGCGTCTGTGACTACTGAAAAGGCTGCAGCCCCTCTTCAGGAACCACACGTTTGTCTGGTCTCTCCACAGATACTCCTCCGCTGTGGTTGTACCTACGGTACGGCTATCTGTATCATTGAAACATGCACGCCACCCCACCTCGGCAATGTCTATAGTTCATGGGGGTCGGGAAAACGCTGTGTGATTATGATACATGCGTCCGGTACAGGAAGAAGGACAATTGCTAGACACAAGAAGGATACGTGAGCTGTTAAGTCCTTGCGATCTGCAGGAAAGATAACAACTCTTCAAATCGCCAACGGTTTATTTAACAAAGAAAATCTTCTGGGCGTACAACAACACAACGTCAAGAAAACAGATAGTCACGTAGGGACAACAAACAACAAGTATAAAAATTGAACAAATAAACTGACAATAAACGATTACCCGTGGTGCTAAGCCAAGGCAAAATAACTACACTAAAGAGCAAAGTACGCTGAGTGCGGCGGCAGTTGGATCCGGCGTAGGAGCGGCCAGTGACTGAGTAGGCACTACCCTCCACACTCCGTCGGTGCACTTATGAAGCCGGCATCGGCTAAAGCTCTGTATAGGGAAAGTATGGCCAGCCTGCCAGCGGCAGCCATGCTGGGACTATTCCGCTCCTACTTACGCACCGACCGCTAAAACGGTCCTAGCGCTTAGCAATACTTATCAACTGATTTTGAGAAAACTATTCCATGAAAAAATTTAACTTTTTCACGTGTTATAGCGTGATACATTAACTCGATAATTATCTGATTTTCTATTCATTATTACGTATAGTTTCCGTGCTACATCAAATTAAGTAAACTACTGCGCAATATTTTGAAGAGTTTGCAGAGGAAAAATCGCATTGCGTAGACTTTGCGTATGGTTGATTTTAGCACATACAATGCTGCGAACGAAATGTAGGTAAGATATTGAAATTATATTTAAGGTTGAGAGCAGAACGATAACTCTTTTTCATTCTCGAGATACAGGGTGTTATACCCGACGGACAGATGCGTGGACTTCGCATAGTTCTTTTTATGCGGACCTGGCGGCTCTACGAAATACTTATCGTCCGATTTTAAGAAAACTGCTTGGTTTGTGGCTCTAGATCTAAAGAGTTCACCAATAAATTCAGACTGACCTTCACCGTAACCAACTATTCGAACAGACCGCGACATGTCACTATCGGAGCACAGTGTAAATGAAGAAAAGCATTTAGATTATGGGTAAGTCTTTGATGAGTATTTTCTTGCGTATTATGTACTTACATCTTACATGAACTACGACAAATGCAAGGGGATACACACTACATGACTTTTACCAAAAAGAGAAATTAAAGGTGCCTTTACAACGTAAATTACATTTGAATGTCTAATATTGTTCTTGTTTCAATTCAATGTTTACCTTAATGATACACATGATAAAGAATGAGAAAAGCTTTCTTCAGGAACTATATATTAATTTCATATCCAAACGAGAATCTAGTTCACTCACTAACATGTTCAAAATTTGCATGTATTCGGCAACTACCCGCAGATAAAACCAACGAGCGTGAATAATTTAACGTGGCCGAGGGGACTGAGGCGCTCCAGTCATGGTCTGCACGGCCACTACGGTCGGGGGTTCGAATCCTCCCTCGGGCATGGATATTTGTGCCGTCCTTAGTTGTAGCTAGTTGATAAGTAGTTTGTAAGTTTAGGGACTGATGACCCCGTAGTTAAGTCCCATAAGCGTAACAAACATTTGAACATTATGAATAATTTAACCTCACGACATTATGCAGGAATTTTCTTCACAAATTTATTCAAATTAAATTTATATGGATATCTGCTGCGTGATCCATTCGTCAGTGAATCTTTAATTTATTAATTTATATTATGAATTAGTAGAAGAATCGAAGGTCGCTTCTGGGCTCCTAGTTTCTCTGACGACTTTCATCAGTCAGACTGTTCATCTTCCTGCATATCTGATATATAATGGCAATAATATGATGTTTACCTCCTTTCTTCGCTTCTTACGAACACCCAAAAGTACAACACTGTGGCATTATTCAAACACAAACATACGAAATTGACAAGACTTCTCATGGCAGCCAAGCAACGTATAGGACCACGATGGCGGAAAGAACCATGTGACTCGATTTCAGCCAATCATGAGCCGCAGGCGGCGGCAAGCGGCGCGGAAAAGGATGGCCATACTTTCCTTATACAGAGCTTTAGGCATCGGCGGAGGGCTACTGCCGGTTACTGCGCTGTGATTGGCTGGGCACTGTCACATGGTGGAGCGTGAAGTAGTGCTGCCGTACATCGCCGTTTCTTGTGCTATTGACCGCTGTTTATGTTTATGTTATTACGTTGAGCGCCTTCGATAGGGATCTCGGCAGCCCGCCTTGGCTGCCTGTTATGCGGGCACTCTACACGATCAGGAACTGCCACAGCATGAGCCATGCTAAAGTTGTATAAGAGATCTGACAAGGTAAGGTCGCTGGCAAGAACTCATAGTCTGAAGTCCTGTGATAGCCAGACATGGACGTGAGCCTGGGCCTCATATGCAGTGAGTGGACTGGGAATCACAAGCAGAGATTTCGGTTCCTCAACTGCAGCCTTATGTTCCATCTTCCCATGGTCTTTTCGTCTGCAGTCTGGAGTTTCGGCAACCTGCCGGACATGCGTACGCTACTGGTAGATGCAGTCACAGGCGATAGCCTGGGAAGACAAAAATGTTTTGTAAATCTATCGAACCAAACTGCGTGGTCATCAGTCCGTAGCTTACAAACTACTTAATCCTAGGTAATCTAACCTAAGGACAACACACACACCCATGCCCCAGGGAGGACTCGAACCTCCACGGCGAGCAACCGCACGCTCCGCAGCGACGCGCTTTAGACCGCTCGGCTACTCCACCGCGGCCTGGGAAGACAGCAGTATCGGAATGTCACTGGGGATTAATGAACTGTTGCTCACATTAGCAGCAGTGATTATGGGTTAAAGTGCAATTTTAAGAGATCAGTCACCTTGACCAAAGAAAACCAGCTATATGTTCCATGGATTCAATGCCAAGAAAGCATTATAGGCTATGTTAAGTGCAAGATGAAAGAAGCATCATACTACAAGTATTATGAATGTGGCAAACTGAAGTGGAAATTGACCCACATTTCAAAAAAGGGTTGGTATGAAGTCGAATTTAGATGTGAAAATATTATCAAACATGCGATCAGGAAGATCAGTACTTGGAAACTCGAAAGAGGCTTCACCATGAGTGACTACGACGTTATAATCTTTACAGCCAACACCTGTAGAACTGAACTCGCAGAAGATGCGTAAAGTAAATTAAAAACACGGTATAATGTAAGGGCAGTTTCTTGAAACCATTTAAGAAGTATTTTCCGCTGTCCAGACATGGTGGGAGTGAAAGAAAACAAGGACACAAAAGCTCAACAATTCAGAACTGCAACACAAAACGCTGTGAAATGTGCAATACTATTCATAAGACGAACGGTAGATATGAAAAAAAGCGAAACGTGATTATCTTGTAAAAAGGGAAAAGACGAGTATCTTGTAGCGCCAAAGTCCTACAGATTATGTAAATTCCAAAGAACAAAGTATTTCTGTTACTTAAATGTTAGTTTAGCACTTTCCACACATTACTGTACATTGTGTATAGCTTTGATAAAAGAAGGAATATCTGTATCTATATAAATGACTATCTTTGATATGTAAAGAAAAACAGTATAGTGCATGTTTGATCCTCCAGCTTGTATCTTGAGCTTTCTAAAGTCTGCCATTTACAATATTATGTGACGTATTTAAATTATATGTGTTTACTTCATTGCAGAAGTGTTTATAACATGAAGAAATGTTCGATAAACACCAAAGAAAAATTTCGCCCTCCAGCAAAACTTGAGTGGACGCAACTGTTTCATTTTATACTTGATTAAATACAAGCACTAAATATGTCTTATTATCATTGAACTAATTGTATGTGACACTAAACTTCTGAATATTTTTGTGCAGTAAAGATACAGACGACATGCTACTGACAAAAAGTAATATGTAAAGAAAATTTAGCCTTCTGAAGATGGGCAAGGTAGTCCGAAACTGGTAATGGCTTTGAAATAAAACATTATTGAAGGCATATGTGACCGGTTCCATTACTGAACAACAAAAAATTCATGTAATTAATTCCCAATTAGTCAGCAGCAGAAATTCAAGAGAAGACGCTGTAAATGAGTTGACAAGACCTGCAAAAAACGTTATACGTTAATATGTTGTAGGCTTATGTGGACGTCGCCGGGCCTATTGATCACTTATTCCATAACCTCTTTGTGGTGCCTGAGGGACTGGAATTGCCCATGATCATTATAAAACTGTTTTAATAGCTACTGCGAAATAGGAAAGCAACTCCATCATTCCCATGAAAGTACCTTACAAAAGAATATTCTTAAGGAAGCCCACGGGGACTAATAAGTGGCCCCTTCTCCTGATACTTGGCAGCAAGATAAGGACAGCGGAAGTGGGAATAGTTGTATAAACTAACCACCTGATGATTCTTATGAAGGGAAGTTCCAGAAGTAGCCTGAGAGAAGGTAATAACTTAGTTGCTTAAAAATCACGTTGGTGATGGCATGCAGTTAAACGGTGTCTTTTGCATGAAGGCCACCCACATATAATTACAAGGATACTTTTTAAGATACCTGATCATGGAATTAAACAATAGACCCACAGCACTACACAGGCCCACAGATATTGATACCGCTATGCAGCAGTGCCGGTCAGTCACTGAGAAAATACTACTTTTTTCTTGTTCTACTATCCCTGTTAATACATATCGTTAAAACGAATATCATAAAATATATAACAATTGAGGTGTCTGCAGCCAAAACTACACATCGCAATAGTGTTTATATGTGGTAGTTATCAGTCTCCCGTTGTGCAATATGGTGCTAGAGTGGTGATAACGATAAAGGGATGCAAGATATAGGTGTTGAAAGTTACCGAGCCACGGCGAAGTGGCCGAGCGCATTGAGGCGCTATGCTTGATGCTCGAGGCCATTCCCCGGCGGAGGTTCGAATCCTTGCTCGGGCATGGATGTTTGTGCCATCTTTAGTATAAGTTAGTTTATAAGTAGTTTGTAAGTTTAGGGACTGATGATCCCACAGTTAAGTCCCATAAGCTTAACAAACATTTTAACATTTTAAATTTACCGACTTATATAAAATTCTACGTGTGGTTGTCAATATTTTGCTCTTCAGCAAACACTAAACAATTGCTACACGATAGCAGTTCCCTGTCGATAGCTATAAGAGGATGGAAGATATAATGGTTGAAAGTCGTTAGTTTATATAAAATTCGGACTGAAGATCAGCGATGACTTTTGACACTATAATAGCAAAGAGGCTACATACAGCGAAACGTGATGCACATTTTTCAGTTGTTTTTCTGCAACAAGCGTACGAATAAAGAATAATAAGTGCATATTGCATTTTGAAAAGTAAAATTACCAAGAATGATGCCAAAGCATAAGAAAGAAATTTCGCGTTCTCTGTTTCTAAAAGACAGAAACCGGCGCTGAAAATTGAATCTACAGACAATAAAAACTTGAAATTTGTATACGTTGTTTATCTTACACTGTAGGCATCAGCGATTTTTCGATATTCCCATCCCTAAGGGAGTGAAATAGGATGAACGATTTTTAAAATACGTTGCTATTAAGGTAATTTTGAAGCAAGAAATACAAAACTTCGGATTTAGATTTTTGATTGGAATTTTAAAAACACGTGTTTCGATATTTTTGGATATTCAGCCATTATGCGGGTGAAATATGAAATAAAGGAAAAATCAGGATTTGAACCATGGATATTTTGAATTCTGCCTCAATGGTCCAATAGGTGGTGGCAAGTTGTATCAAAATACTTGATTAGGAAATCATTTTAAAGCTAAATCTATGAAAATTTATATTTAGAAGTAGAAACAACCAATGCAGACCATCCATTCTGCGCGTACGAAGCAGCTGGAATTAAGCTACTCACATATAATTTTAAACCACTCTTTTAAATGTGTACGTAAAATTGTGTGGAAATAATAATTTTGTATGTAACAGGAAACTAACGCTTTCTATCTACACTGGGCTTCGAATAAGAGCCACGCTAAGCAGCATTATTTCAGGCTAAATGCAGCTCATCATCATCAGTAGTGTACTGACATCCATCACATCATACAGGATCTGAAATCTCTTCCTTCCTCGTCTTCTCTTCAAATGTTTGTAGACCTTATGGGACTTGACTACGGGGTCATCAGTCCCTAAACTTACACGCTACTTATGAACTAGCTAATACTAAGGACGGCACAAATATCCATGCCCGAGCGGGCATTCGAACCCCCGACCGTAGTGGCCGTGCAGACCGTGACTGGCGCACCGCAGACCGCTCGGCCACCGCGGCCGGCCGTCTTCTCTTCTCTTCCACATAGTCCTCTAACACAATTTTCACCAGCCCCTCCTTCTTTAATATATGCCCAATCCAGTTCCGATTCCTACTTTTCATTACGTTCAAAAATTGCCTTTGTTCTTCCACTATTCTCAGTAAATCTTCATTTTTCAATCTTTACATCCAGCTTATTCTTTCCATCCTCCTCCATGTCCACATCTCAAAAGCCTCCATCCGGTCCCTTTCTTCCTTCCTCCACGTTTCGACCCATACAGAAGAACACCCCATACAAAACATTTTATTGATGTTTTCGTTAGATCTTTGTATGTAAACCTGCAGAAAATTTTTCTTTTTCTATAAAATGCTTCTTTCGCCATAGCTATTCTCGTTTTAACTTCTGTGCTGTCAGTTTCTATTCTACTTCCAAAATATTTAAAGTTTTACACATGTTCTAATTCCTCTCCAATCAGCATTATCTTTACTTTTCCCCCCAGTGCCATTACTTTTGTTTTCCTTGCCTTGGTTTTCATTCCATAATTATTTGATTAATTTTAACGGTATCCCCTTGCCCTGCAATTCTTTTACATCTTTTGCTAGAAGGAACATGTCGTCTGCAACTCTGAAACACCATACCGAGCGAGGTGGCGCTGTGGTAAGACACTGCACTCGCATTCGGAAGGACGGTGGTTCAAATACACCTCCGACCATCCAGATTTAGGTTTTCCGTGATTTCCCTAAATCACTGTAGGCAAATGCGTGGATGGTTCCTTTGAAAGGCACGGGCGATTTCCTTCGCCATTCCTTCCCACAAAATTCGAGCTCCGTCTCTAATGACTACGCTGTCGACCGGACGTTAAACCCTAAGATTCCTTCCTTCCTTCAAACACTATATTCTTATTCCTCAGATTTTTACCCCCTTGTCCTCTAATAGGCAGTGATCAGTCATATCTTTTAAGTATAAATTGAAAATGGTAAGAGACAGAGGGCAGCCTTGTCTTTCTCCTTTTCCTAGTCCCAACCAGTTGGAACTTTCACCTCTAACTTTCACTGACGCTTTTTTATTTAAATATAAAGGATTTATCAGTATTCTGGTTTTCGCCGGCCGCAGTGACCGAGGGGTCTGCGGCGCGGCGCGCCAGTCACGATCTGCACGGCCACTACAGTCGGAGGTTCGAATCCCCCCTCGGGCATGGGTATTTGTGCCGTCCTTAGTGTTAGCTAGTTCATAAGTAAAACTTCCTGGCAGATTAAAGTTGTGTGCCGGAACCGGGACTCGAACCTGAGACCTTTGCCTTTCGCGGGCAAGCTCAAGCGGTAGTGTGCTTGCCCGCGAAAAGCAAAGGTCCCAGGTTCGAGTCCCGGTTCCGTCACACAATTATAATCAGCCAGGAAGTTTCATATCAGTGCACACTCCGCTGCAGAGTGAAAGTTTCATTCTGGAAACATCCCTTAGGCTGTGGCTAAGGCATGCCTCCACCATATCCTTTCTTCCAGGAGTGCTAGATTTGCATGGTTCGCAGGAGAACTTCTGTGAAGTTTGGAAAGTAAGAGGCGAGGTACTGGCGGAAGTAAAGTTGTGAGGCGGCATCGTGAGTCGTGTCGGGATAGCACAGTTGGTAGTGCGCTTGCCCGCGAAAGGCAAAGGTCCCAGGTTCGAGTCCCGGTTCCGTCACACAATTTTCATCAGCCAGGAAGTTTCATATCAGCGCACACTCCGCTGCAGAGTGAAACTTTCATTCTGGAAACATCCCTTAGGCTGTGGCTAAGCCATGTCTCCACCATATCCTTTCTTCCAGGAGTGCTAGTTTTGCATGGTTCGCAGGAGAGCTTCTGTGAAGTTTGGAAAGTAAGAGGCGAGGTACTGGCGGAAGTAAAGTTGTGAGGCGGCATCGTGAGTCGTGTCGGGATAGCACAGTCGGTAGTGCGCTTCCCCGCGAAAGGCAAAGGTCCCAGGTTCGAGTCCCGGTTCCGGCACACAATTTTAATCTGCCAGGAAGCTTCATATCAGCGCACACTCCGCTGCAGCGTGAAAGTTTCACTCTGGAGTTCATAAGTAGTTTGTAAGTTTAGGGACTGATGACCCCGTAGTTACGTCCCATAAGCTATACAAACATTTGAAAATTTGAATTCTGGTTTCCCAATCAACTCTCTTTTCCCTCATTATTGATGCAAGCTTATTCCAGTTGAGATTATCAAAGGCCTTTTCCAGATCTATAAAAGACATGTATAGCCCCCTTCCCTTTTCAATAAATCTTTCCCCCAAAATTCACAAGAGTCCGATTGTATCTCTTGTCCCTGTATTCCGTCTAAAACGAAACTGTTCTTCAGACAGATTTTCTCCTCCGTTACCTTTTCCAGTCATTTTTTAAGGTTTCTAAACATAATTTTGGCTGCGTGTGAAATTTGGCTAATTGTCCTGTGCTGACTGCATTTATTGGTTCCCTGTGTCTTTGGTATAGAATTATAACTGTTGTCCAAGAAGTCCTCTGCTCATTCTCCTCTATCATATATTTTTTTACATAACCTCATTATTTCTTTTAGTCCTTCATGGTTCAAACATTTTAGAATTTCACTTGGTATCGTACCTGTACCTACGCTTTCCCGTTTTTCATTGCACTCTGCAGTCTGTACTTCCTCCATGTATCAGTTAATGGTACATATTTTCTCCAGGTTTTTAATCTCACTCTCTAAATCTCTAGTGTACGGCACTTGATCCTCGAGGTTTCCTTCGTCACTGTTTGTGTAATGTTCGGCCACTCTTGTACAATTCATTTTATGACATGAATTACTGTATAGATCTATTGTTAGTGTCTCCTAATAAATGTCTGAAAACAATCATTACCTCTCCAGAGATAGCTTCAGGCAGATGTTTAGCACTTTAAATTTCTCGAAATGAGGTAGCTATTGCATGGCACTCACTGTACCCCTCTCGAGAAATCCTTCTTAAAATACAACTGCGAAAGGCAAAATGTCTTTTCTGGCCAAATCGATGAGACTTATTTTTTATTTTTGTCATGGCTGCTTCTGAATAATGTAGAACTTTTACCTTTCGTAGACATAAAATAAGCCATTATATGATTGAGTTTATCATTGCCGTAAGCAAATCCCTTCCAACTGAACGACTTCAATTTCATTTCTTACAATTATATGTAATCATCTTCTTTCATCCTACATGAAGTAATGTCCACTGTGCAAAATTTTAACGTTAATCTGACAAATGTTTTCGCAACCAAAACATGGGCTGTTAGTGACTGGAATACGCTGACGGCAGCAGAAACTTGGCAACTCTCACTTCTCATATAGCCAGTAGCCAACTAGTCGTTCAATACGTGCTCCACAGACTACACAAAAGATAAGATTGCAGCAACGCGTAGGAACCTTGCGTGCAGCTAAAGCGGTCAGACCTGTAAGGTGAGCATGGATCAGACTTCAAGTTTCAAGCTAACGTGCGGTGTCAATAGATGTAGTATTGTCCACTAACTGCAAGTAACACAATTTGACGAAACCACACAATAAGAATGTAAGAATGGTTTTTCCCATTCAACAAAAGCAATTATTACTGCGGATATCCGTAATAGCGTACACTTTTGTAATAAAGAGGATATTGCCATCCGCACCTACCTCTACATTTATAGTGGCCTTGGCAAAAATTGCGACTCAAGGTCATCTCGCCGTCTTACAGCACTGCCAATTAGTGATTATTTCAAATATCAATAAAAAAGTCTGGAAAACATTAGACATCTCTGTTTTTAGTCTAGAATGTTCTGGAGTACTTTCCAAAAGAAAATTCTTGCAAGCCGCAACGAATAATAATAATAGTAACTAATATTACAAGAAATTGTGAAGAAAAAAAATTTTTTTACTTCAGACTATGGTCCAAACAGAGCCACTGACGTATTTTAACTGGAAAGTATATGAACATTCCAAACGTTATAGGCGCATATGACACGTCTTTCATTGTGGAAACATAAATTAGTTACGAAAAAAAAAACTGTTGCGGATGTGTAACGAAAAATGTTGTCACTGATTAATCTCGAAGAAATTTCTAGCGAGAAAGTTGTTAAGAAAACTACAAAATTCATTTGGTTAATATTTCAAGCACTGTCGGCTTTTCATGTTTTCACTTGCATTAAATAATAAAAATATGATAAATGGACTTTCAAAGTCAAAATTGAGTTTTGACCAATTGATAAAGAAAAAACCAGCGAAGCATATCGATTCGTTAAAAAAAAATCTTTATTTTTTATTTACTTTTTTTTTATTTTCAAAGTTTTTGGGCAAAGTACCCCTGCTCAGGGCTACTTTAGACTACTCACTTAGTTCAATACGAACTGAATACAAATGTTGGACTGTCGTAACACCTTAAATGACTATCAGATAATGAAATAACAAAACAAAGTAGCAAAAAATATTTAAAAAAAACAACAAATTTTTAGATTTGTTCTAATGTCTTTTTAATGGTATGTTTTTATTCTAATTCATAATCAGCTCCCTCAGGAACATTGAAGTGTCCTCATTTCATGAGCTTGGGAGAGTTTGTTTTTTTTTTTTTTTTTTTTTTTTTTTTATGTCAGTCCAGTAGTATACAAGAGTATCCTTTATGTCAACCTATTTCCAGAACTACAGTCTGCTGTAGGGACTAACTTTCCTTTATTAGGTTATTTTATTGCCTAACCAGGATAGTACTTTCTTCATGCATGACAATCACAAAGTCACTTTCTTTTAACTTAAGATATACAGATTCTAGGACTGGCACCGGTGGTGTTTGATGGGCTCAATAGTACTAACATCTTCATCGAAATTTTCAGATTAACTTTCAGTTAAAGAAGTGCATCACCAGAAGCACTGTTATCTTGAAGATTGTAAGAACTATAGTAGTTAACTTGTCAATGTGAGCCTCGAAGGCTTGATCTTCTTCTTGATCGAAGACTGTAGGCTGGACAAAGGCATTAACATTGTTTATTATTGTGATACTGAGTTGTACTTCGTTGTGTTGTTACTCCACTTTTCCACTTCGTATGTCCTAACAAGACTCCAAGCTCGCAACATTATAATCAGCGTATTTTCTCGAACCTGGTCTTCTTTTGTAGGACTTTGACACTGTTCAATCAACAGCTGGAACAAAAATATAAAATATTATTGCACAACAGTAACATATACAAAAAGATTAGTAACTTTTTTATTTGGTAGTAGAAAATGTATATGTAGATGGATGGGGCTACTTAAATCCAAACTAGGCGAGGAACAATGTAGCCCCAAAAAACTAGTTTTATGGGTATGTTTACAAAAATTAAAAAGGTACTGTAAAGAAAAGTAAAAATGAAAAACTGTTCTCACACATTGCTAACATATTAGCAAAGATGATATTTTGACTCTTATCTTGATACTGATTTCGTAGATGACGATAAGTTTGGAGGTGAACAATTCACGCATCAAAGGTTTACAAAATCTCCAATGTTGCTAACGGTAAAAATTTTATATTATCCAAAACTAGTAAATACCTTCATGTAGAGTATAAAATATTTTAAACTTAAAAATACATATACATCTTGTTTTGTTTGTTCAGTACAAATATTGAAAGGTTTTATGTGTTGGAGCAGCGTAACCCCTCAATGAACAAAGTAGCCCCAGGCGACGGCATCATTATCGCGTCTTGTTACCTATTAACGCAGTTTATTTTCCAGATAGTCTGCGCACAGCAACGTGCAAGTTGTAAACCGCCGCCAAGATTATTGTTCCGGTGACACGCATTAATAGGACTGAGAAGATTCTCTACTTCGTCACCGCACCCACTACTCAAAACACAGATCTAAAAACCATTGTAAATTGTCGTAGCTGTGTGGGGAAAGTACCAGAGCTCCAAGCGCTTATACAAAGTACTGGATCTGAAATCATTATAGGCACCGAAAGCTGACTAAAGCCGGAGCTGAAATTTTTTCAAAGGGGTAATGGGGTGTTCGGAAAGGATGGCTTGAATAAAATAGGTGGCAGATTATTTATTGCTGTCGCAAGCAGTTTATCATGTAGCGAACTTGAAGTAGTTTGTTCCTGTGAGCTGGTATTGGTAGAGGTTGTACCTGACAACCAGAATAAATTAATGATTGGTTCTTTTTACCGACACCCTGACTAAAACGATTCGATTGCAGACATTTTCAAAGAAAGCTTGGATAAAATTTCAAGAAGGTAACCAAAGCATACAGTTTTAGTTGGTGGCGACTTTAATTTACCCTCGATTTATTGACAAAAATACTACGCTCAAAAACGGAGGCACGCATAAAGCATAATCTGAAACTGTACTGAACATATTCTCCGAAAATTATCTCTAGCAATTAGTTCATGAACCCACTAGAATAGTAAATGGTTGTGAAATAATAAGGAGCATAAAAGCAGAAACAGAGATCAGTGAACACAGAGTTGTAGCGAGACTGAATGTCGGACTTGCCAAATCCACCAAAATTGAAAGAAAACTATTTATATTAAAAAAAATCAGATAAAAAAATCTATTAAAGCTTTCCAGAGTGAGAATACCAAGTCCTTAGAAACTAACAATGTGAGTGTAGATCATATTTGGCTTACATACAAAGAAATAATATCTACGCATATTGAGTGATTTATACCAAACAACTTAACAAAACAGGGGACTGACCCTCCGTGCTACACAAAACAGGTTAGATCATTCTTACAAAAGCAAAGAAAACTCAAGTCAAATTGAAACGGACACCAAATTTCCCAAGACTGGAAATTTTTAACAGAAACGAGAAATTTAGTTAGACACTTCAATGCGGGAAGCTTACAATAGTTACCACAACTAAACCGTCACGTAATATGGTAGATGGGGTCGTATGTAAAGTATACTAGCGGTACAACACAATCAATACTTTCACTACACGATTGGAATGGTGATGCTACTGATGACAGTTCTGTTAAAGAAGAATTGTTTAACACAGGTTTCCGAAATTCCTTCACCAAAGAGAACGAAGCAAATACTGCAGAATTCGTATCAAGAACAGCTGCCATCATGCGTAATTTAGAAGTAGGTACCCCTGGAGTATTGAAGCAACTTAAATCACTTAACAAAAGTAAGTCTCTCGGTCCCGATTGTACGTCAGCTAGTTTCTTTACAGAGTATGCTGGTACAATAGTCCCATACCTATCATATACAACAGCCCTCTCAGGAAAAGATCCGTATCTATAGACTTCAAAGTTGCAGTCACTACAATATTAAAAAACGTCAATAGGAGTGATCCGCCGAATTGCAGGCAAATTTTATTGACGTCGGTTTTAGCAGGATTTTAGAACATATGCCGGGTAATCAAAAAGTCAGTATAAATTTGAAAACTTAATAAATCACGGAATAATGTAGATAGAGAGACACACATGCTTGGAATGACATGGGGTTTTATTAGGGGGAAAAAAAAACAAAAACTGCCCGACTGATGGCGATTCATCTGATCAGAAAAGCAATAATTAGCATAACAAATTAAGACAAAGCAAAGATGATGTTCTTTACGGGAAATGCTCAATATGTTCGCCATCATTCCTCAACAATAGCTGTAGTCGAGGAATGATGTTGTGAACAGCACTGTAAAGCATGTCCGGAGTTATGGTGAGGCATTGGCGTCGGATATTGTCTTTCAGCATCCGTAGAGATGTCGGTCGATCACGATACACTTGCGACTTCAGGTAACCCCAAAGCCAATAATCGCACAGACTGAGGTCTGGGGACCTGGAAGTCCAAGCATGACGAAAGTGGCAGCTGAGCACACTATCATCACCAAACGAGACGCGCAAGAGATCTTTCACGCTTCTTGCAATATGGGGTGGAGCGCTATCCTGCATAAAAGTAGGACGTTCCAACAGCTGTTTATCAGCCAGGCTGGGGATGATGCGTTTCTGTAACATATCGGCGTACCTCTCACCCGTCACGGAAGCCGTTACAAAACCAGGATCACACAATTCCTCGAAGAAAAAAGGCCCGATAACGGTAGATGTGGTAAATCCAACCCATACTGTGACTTTCTTGTCGTGCAATGGAGTTTCCACGACAGTTCTAGGATTTTCGGTGGCCCAAATTCTGCAGTTGTGGGCGTAGACAGACCCTCGGAGTGTGAAATGAGCTTCGTCGGACCTCAACACGTTACTCAACCAATCCTCAGCTTCCGCCATCTTTTGAAACGCCCACACCGCAAATGCCCTCTGCTTCACTAAATCGTCAAGTAACAGTTCATGATGCCGATGGATTTTGTAAGCCTAGCATTGGAAGGTACGCCTAAGTGCCAACCATACAGTAGTGTATTGAATGCCGGTGCGACGTGCGACTGCACGACCGCCGACTTCCCCGTGCATAGACGAACCGGCTGCAGTCTACATTTCTTCCTGAACTGTCTCATCAGCATTACGCCTTGTGCTCGGTCGGCCACTACGGGGTCTATCGTCTACACAACCCGTGGCTTCGAATTTCGAATCATTCTCGCCACAGCTGCATTAGTCAACGGGCCTTTACCCGTTCCAATCCTCTTCCTATGGCGATAGGATCGTAACGCTGAACTAGCACATTTCCCATTCTGATAATACAGCTTCACTAAAAGCGCCTTTTCAGGTAACCTCAACATGCTGTGACTGCTGGTGTATCTGATTCTCTCTCTCATTACAGCTCCTTTTATACATGATTTTCATGCGCACTCACTAACGTTTTGCTGTCCAGCGCCATCTGTCGGACATTTTTTGAATTTTTTTTTTTTTTCCTAATAAAACCCCATGTCATGTGTGTCAATTTTTACCTCTTTATCTACATTATTCCGTGATTTATGAAGTTTTCAAATTTATACTGACTTTTTGATCACCCGATATTTTCCTCGAACATTATGGACTACGTCTAAGAGAACGACCTATTGACCCATAGTCAACACGGATTCAGAAAGTAGCACACCTACCTCTATACTCACATGAAGTGATCAATGGTGTCGACTAAGGGTTTCAAATTGATTCCATATTTCTCGATTTCCTGAAGGCTTTAGTCACTGTTTCTCACAAGCGTCTTCTAATCAATTTGCGTGCTTATGGAATATAGCCACAGTTGTGCGATTGGCTTCGCGTTGTCCTGCCAGAAAGGACACAGCACTTAATAACTGACGGAGTCATCGAGCAAAACAGGGTAGTGTTATAGGGCCATTACTGTTCCTAATCTTTATGAACGATTTAGGAGACAATGTGAGCAACTCTCTTAGACTGTTCGCTGATGATGCTGTCGTTTATAGCATAGTAAAGTCACCAGGAGACCAAAAGGAGCTGCAAAATGATTACGATAAGATGTCTTCATGGTGAAAAAGTTAGCGATTTCGTCAAGACAATGAAAACTGTGAAACCATCCGTATGACCACTAAAAGAATCCGTTAAACTTCATTTACACGATAAATCAGTCTTTAATTTGGGAAGAGCACGTGAATAATATTGTAGGGAAGACGAATCAAATGCTAAGTTTCATTGGCAGAGCACTTAGAAGATGCAACAGTTCTACTAAACAAACTGCCTACACTACACTCGTGCGTCCAATTTTGGAGTTTTGCTGCGCTTTGTGGGATCCACACCAGGTGCGACTGACGGACGATTTAGAGAAAGTTCAGTGAAGGGCATCTCGCTTTGTATTATCGCCATATAGGGGAGAGAGTATCACGGAAATGATTCAAAAATGTTCAAATGTTTGTAGAGCTTATGGGACTTAACTACGGGGTCATCAGTCCCTAAACTTACAAACTACTTATGAACTAGCTTATACTAAAGACGGCACAAACATCTATGCCCGATGGGGGATTCGAATCCCCGACCGCAGCGGTCGTGCAGACCGTGACTGGCACGCCGCAGTCCGCTCGGCCACTGCGGCCGACGGAAATGATTCACAAGTTGGGGTGGAAATCGTTAAAAGAAAAGCGTTATTCGTTGCGGCGAGATCTATTTGAGAAATTTCTCTCAACAACTTTCTCTTCCGAATGCGAACATATTTTGTTAACAGTTAACACCCACCTACACAGGGAGACATGATCATCATAATAAAATAAGAGAAATCAGATAGAAAACAGAAAGATTTAGTTGTTCCTTCTTCCCGCGAGTTTTGAAAGAATGTAACTGTAGAGAAATGTCATAAAAGCGGTTCGATGAACCGTCTGCCATGCACTTAAATGTGATTTGCAGAGTATTTATGTAGATGTAGAAATAGCTGAAGCCACTGTATCTATTGAAGCCGTGCAAATATATTAATTCTAACGGTTTTGCGAAACCCAAGTTTTACGTAAGTACGCGGCAAGCCTTTTTCTGTCCGTCTTTGCATTTTATGAATCGGAAACCAAGGAAGCGTAGAAGAGGAAGAACGGAAGTCTATTTGCTATAATAATTCAACTTTTCACGCAGATGACAATGTATTTTACTAGTCGATGGATACTCTCCTCTGTCATAGTAACCAATTACAAACGCTGTTTGTCGAAGTCGTCAAATTCTGTTGATTTACGTTCTCGTTTGTTTCCTTTTCTTGGAGAATCGAAACATCAAGTCAAACCTAGAGATTTTGCCGGTGTTACATTACTGATTTCCTAATGTGGCCAGAAATCGACTTAGACATTTTGCTGTCGGTTTATAAAATTGCACGTAATTTATATTATTCCTAGGTTCTTCGTTGTTGCACAGAGCACTAAAACTGTCCAATACATGCGGTGTGATTATATAGATAGTTTACAAACGTTATTTAGCCCTTTTCACACACTGGTTGAAGAGATACTGTACGTAGGCCCTTGCACCTACATTTCGTTCCCTGACAAACACACGTCAGTAGACCTTTTACAATACACTGAAATCAAAAGTAAACTCACGATATCGCACGGAAACATTGATTATTCAGCTGGCTCTGCCCTACCGCACTGCTGACAGTGCTTATGTTAAACAAAGCTACGAGGTAGGCGAATCACAGTGATCAGTGATTGTGAACTACATTCAGAGACCGTGACATTGAGGGTCTAGTTTCGTTTGGCCATAGTTTTTCCCCCTTTCCTTAATGGTGATATTTGAGAGATTTGAATTATAACAGCTCCTCATAAGTTAGTATTAATTTATTAGTTTTTCGCTTAAGAGACCATTACTTTAAATTCCCCTAACGATGGACCTAACTATAGTCCAAATTGTGTTTGAATACTCCATATAGTACCGTTTAGAGACAGCCGAGCAATTTCATCGCTCTAGAAACACTGAGGTGGTCTGCCCTCAACTGACAGGATGATTAATTGCAAGGTCGCGCTCGGTAAAGCAACAAAGTAGCCATAGCGAAACCGTGAAAAGGCTCATTTTCAACACTGTCGTCCAACTTTCTTCAGTACTGAGAGCAAGGTAGGAGTTTTCTCTTCTAAATTTTATTTGCCTGTCTTTTAATATAGTCAGAGTACGTATGTTATCTTCAGCTTGGTGCTTATCTGCTGACGTTATATATGAGAAATGTACACGGACACTGCAAATCATATTTAAAAATCAGTCATAGCACGGCTTGCGACAAATGTACTAAAATGTCTCACCCTGTGCGGTAATTACATCATAGAATGTACGAGCACTCATGGGCAGTAGACAATGTGTGGCATATGAAGGTTTGGGTAGTTCCGGGAAGCATGCACGGGTAGCGTAATGGTAACGCGACCACTCGCGATAAGCGAGAAATCCGGGTTCGAGTCCCGGCCCGGCACAAATTTTCATATGTCACCATTACACCATACAGCTGATGCTAATTAATATTCGCAATTGCGAGTACTTTTCTTGTATGAGAAATGTGAAATAACAGTAAAACGTGTGAACTTGGGCAAATCTACGGTCCACTTTAAAAGACTGATTTTAATTTTCAGATTCCCAAGATGTTGATCACTAGTAGTGATGAGGATACAGCATCGTTTGCATCAGATGACGATGATAACTTTTATTTGAACACATCATAAGAAGTTGACGATGTAATGAAGTCTGTTTCTGCAATAGTAGTCTACAAGTGGATGATAATGTGGTTATTAAGTATGAGGGGTTATATTGACCTGGTGGTGTTTTGAATGCGTATAAATCAAGCATCACAGTCAGCTGTAAAGAGAAAAGTGGGAATTTTTGGAAATTGCCCACTGTAAAGTATATTTTAACTTACGAAATGTCAGATATTGTTCAAATGTTTGTATAGCTTATGGGACTTAACTACGGGATCATCAGTCCCGTCAGATATTGCATGTAAAATTAGTGTGGCGGTGAAGGTCTCTTCGAAAGGACTTTGTACAGTAACCCCGAGCTAAAAGACAAGTGGGGTGTAAAGGAGTAAATAGTTTTTCTTATAACATTGTGACAGCTATACTTGGAGACTTTTGAAAAGGTATGTCCTTTATATTTTGGTTTCATTTTTCATTAAAATACTATCTACATAGTCATGAGTGTAAAAAGAACTAAAATAAATAAACTAACAACATCATTGATCCAGCATATAAAAATCATAGTGGACTATAGTTGGGCATGTGCGAACTCATTGACAGTGTTCAGTCCAATTCTCACAGTAACTTCATTTCTTACATAAACTACTATCCACAAAAAACTGTGAATTTCGGAAATTATTCAATTAAGGTTATGCATTAAAATATGCAAAAAGTGCTACATCATTGTAGGAAGTTATGGTACTTTCAGTCATCTGATGTTCTAGATGTACTAAGTATGTGTATTTTTTAATCCTTGAGTGATAAGTCGATTTGATCTTTACAAGTGTTAGTTACTGTTAGCATATATTATGAATGTTTACATTTTATACAACTGAGAATCGGGAAATTCCAATTAGTAATTTATGAGTCAGTAATTGTCAATAACTGAACTATTGCAACATTCAACCCTAACTACTGTGGAATTGTTTAAACACATGTACATTATGTACAATACAGAGACACACAAACATAACATCCTATTGGAGACAAATAAGACTCGTGCCACAAGTGCATTTGTGTAGAGTACAATTACGTATTTTAGATGTTTCTTGTATTCATTAGAGTGGTAATGTCAACTTTACGGTGGACTATAGTATAATGTTGATTTCAGATGAAAAGAGTTTAGTGACTTGAATATTGGGCAATATTACATGTAGGCACTGAACGGCGACTACTATTGGCTTCTGATATGTGAGACGAAAGTAAATTCTATTGACTCAATTTTTGCAATTTTTAAGTATGTACTTACCAGACATCTAACTATGAAGCTACTTGTAATTTTATTATTTCTGTAATTATTTCTTTTACATCATGTGCATTTTCATGTGCCACTTTTTTATCTGTTTCAGTATCTGGGTAATCTGTTACTTTTATTCCATATTATTTATTATTATAACATCAAAAACTGTCCATTGTTATTACAAATAAAGGATCACATCAGTTATATAATTTTACTAGGTAATCACTATTATATCATGGTGTAATTAGTTATAGTCCTGTGCTTTCACTTGCAACATGAAATGCACTGATGCTAATTATTTATAAATGTATTCTGTACATCTTTTACAAACTTTATCGGATACTAAGATATTACTTAAATTACATAATCAACTGACATTACTGTCTAACAGTCATACCTCAAGCGACTAAAAAAATGTTATGGTTTTTCAGGACCCTATTCACTGTAATACAGGTCACATGTTTACACAATGTGTTTTCCAAATATTGTGTGTCTTACAATAATGTAATAAGATTCACATGATGTTCTCAACCAGAAGACAATACATGTTGTTGTGGTCTTCAGCCAAGAGACTGGTTTGATGCAGATCTCCATGCTACCCTGTCCTGTTCAAGTTCCTTCATGTGAGAATACGTTTGGCAACCTACACCCTTTTGAATCTGCTTACTGTATTCGTCCCTCAATCTCCGTATACGATTTTTACCGCACACACTTCCTTCTAATGCTAAGTTGACGATTCCATTGATGTCTCAGATTGTGTCCCACCAACCTATCTCTTCTCTTAGTCAAGATATGCCAGAAAACCCCTTTCTCTCCAATTCTGCTGAGCACCTGCTCATTACTTATGTGATCTATCCATCTAATCTTCCTCATTTGTCTCTAGCACCGCATTTCAAAAGCTTCTATTAACTTTTTGTCTGAACTCCTTATCGTCCATGTTTGACAATAATTTTGCTTCTTCAAAAACGCTTTCCATCCCATAGCCATTCTGAATTTTATATCTTCTTTATTTCGGCCATCTAAAGTCATCTTGCTACCCAAATAACAAAGCCCAACTACTACTTTTATTGTCTCATTACCTAATCTAATTCCTTCACCATTGCCTGATTTTCTGACGCTACATTCCATTGCCCTCGTTTTACTCTTGTTAATTTTCATTATATATCTTCCTTTAAAGACACCATCCATTCGATTTAATTACACTTCCCAATCCTTTGCTGTCTCTGACAGAATTACTATTTCATCAGGAAACAGCAAGGTTTTTATTCCCTCTCCTTGGACTTTAATTTCATCTTCAAATTTCTCCTTGTGTTCCTTCACAGCTTGCTCAATGTACAGATTGAACATCATTTGGGAAAAGCTAGAATCCTGTCTTACTTACATCCCAACCACTGCGACCCTTTCATGACATACGACTGTAATAATTGCTGTCTGGCTTTTGTATAAGTTTAATATGACTCTTCACTCCCTATATTTTACCTGTGCCACCTTCAGAATTTGAAAGAGTGTATTTCAGTCAACATTGTCAAAAGTTTTCTCCAGATCCACAATACTAAAAACGTAGATTTCCCTTTTCTTAATCTATCTTCTAAGATAAATCGTAATCTGAGTATTGCCTTGCATGTTCCTACCTTAATCGCTCTATTTCCCTTTTCAAATCTCCTAAATCCAAACTGATCTTCCCAAAGGTTGGATTACAGCAGTTTTTCCATTTATCTGTAAATAATTCGTGTTAGTATTTTGCAATCATGACTTATTAATGTGATAATTCTGTAATTTTCACATTTGTCTGCGCTTGCTTTCTTAGGAATTGAGACATTACAATCAGTGATTAAATTGCATCCATTACCAAAATATAAAAGTATTTTAATGGCCTAAAATGTAAGTTGTTACTATTTAAATAATGATTTTATGAGAGGATAATATATAATTTTGCAAATATGTTCACTTATTTTCACTGCATCTACCCTATTTTAATCTATATGTATCAGTCTGACTTTCAGTCCACTTGATGGGTAGTAATGATATAAAGTTATTTTGCCTTTACATTCTGTAAGGATATTGTCACTTAAAAAATATTTTAATGAAACATTGAGCCTATGGGATTAGTACTAGATTACTAGAGTATTTATGTGTCTGTATCTTGAAGTTTCCTTTTTGAACATAGATTTCAAATTCCTAAATTTTTATGAGATTTTTGTATTTTGGAACTGTAAATGTTGCTGTACTATAATGTATTCTTACATTAGAGCTGAAGCTGATTTTGTATAGCTGAAACTATTAATCAAATAAAAACATTAAGAAATTAGAAGTAAAGTTGACGTAGAGGATTTTTAATCCTTAATATGAATATTATGACATATTGCTTGAGTAAAAGGATGCAGTTCCAACAAACATTATACCAAGCATTTAGTTTGTATATTGGGATTCTAACATTATATTTCAACTAATTCTTTACATTCTATTAGATTACGAAGTAATTAATACATTTACTGAAGTTCTTTCAGTTACATTGATGGTAATACAATAAGAATGAAGGTGAAAGTTGGAAGTATGGCTAAAATAATTCCAGTTAGATACTCAGGAAGTAAGGTAAAGCAGTCAACAATCCAAAGATTGGTTTGAACACCACTGTGCTTTACTAGGCATGGTGCTGTTTGGAGGTGGTATGCCGTTGCCTTCCTCCGACCTTTGAACTGACTTACCCAGCCAGTTATAGGGGGACCTACAGTTTAACGTGGGTTCCGAACCACGGTGCTACTCAGTACTTTTCTCATGAGCAATACTGCCAGAGGTGAAAGAAGTGGAAAGTGACAGATAAAAATCCTAGGACCTGGCGGGGATCGAACCCGCGACCTTTGGATTTGTAGTCTGGCACTCTACCACTGTGCAACCGAGACTCAGGAAGAAGAATTCTATTTATGTAAGCAATATGTAATATATAGCTAAGAGGGTGACTTACAATTGCTGTAATTAATAATAACACTATTATAATAATGTTGTGGAATAATAATACTTTCTCCATTAAAGGTGGAGCTCCATCTTGTTCTGATAAACGATAATGTGCCACAAATAGTTTCTAATAAAATATCTCACTTTTATTTGCGGCACTTAAATCTACTGCACTTAGCTGTCATAGTCTAGAAGATGCTGGTAATACTGAATAACTATTCTGAAAAGGAAATCTTTTGTATTCATTTGGCTTATCTATTTTATTATCTTGAAATATAACTGGTCGTTTTGTTATGATACTTTTCTTATAATTACAATAAATATAATATTTATGACAATTAAAATTATATATCCACATCTTGATAATACATTTCATGATGTATAATCGTCTGGTAATCAGAATATCATCATGGTATACCAGCTAATGCTAAAAATGTTTGTGGGAAAAGAGGTGTAGTCCAATAATTATTTTAAATTAAACACTTAATACTTTACTACTTAGAAATCACTAAAGACGGAATACTGATTTGTAGATAGGACTTAGTGAAAAAGGTCAACAACATAATAATTATAATGCAGAGAACTGTCAGTGGATTAATTTTGTAATACTGTTAATCCTCCTAATATAAACCTGAACTTTCAGAAAAGGCATTTTAATATATTGAACTAAACCTGCTTTTTTTATTGAAATGCTGAATAGTTTTGGGCTTTTCCCATTTTCTTAAGCCACATTCGATTATATTTGGAGACTGTACAGGTCAAGCTGCTTATTTCAAATTATTTAAGAGGTACAAACTGCGACACATTAAAAACTTCATTTCATCTAAGACTGATAATCAAGTAAATATCTTTATTCCCATGGTTCAGCAATAACTATTGTTGTTTATAGGTCATTTTCTTATATACAAACACCCTTTCCTAATGTACAGATGTGATATGCTCACACAATCCTATTGCTAAAAGAATAACATAGTTTACATTATACCTGATGTTCCAGACTATTTCTACATTCTTAACGTGAAAAATATGAAATATTAACAAATCCAAGTAAAATTTGAATAAAAGCTTTTGTGTGACCAAAGGATCACTGAGGTGGAGTGGCGGAGCATTAGTATGCACCTTCCTATGGACCACGCAGTTGCTCTCCATCAGAGTTACGAGTCCTCCCTGGGCCATGGGTGTGTGTCTTTTTCCTTAGATTAGTTTAACTTTAAGTATTTTGTAAGCCTAAGGACTGATAACCAGAGTAGTTAAGTCCCATAGATTTAGAAACTTATAACATCCAAAGAATCACAATAGGTGTTGATACAAAATGGGGTCACTTATTCCTGAAAAATAAAGGAATGAAGTATTTAAGTGTCACTCAGTTAACAATACAGTAACTGCAACTGCTAAAACTAGGCTGACAGGACAAAAAGGGTTGTAAAAGTAAGAGATCAAACAAATAATGGAGTTTGATCTAAAGTTCTGATTTTTGATACTATATTAATTGCTACAGTGAGAAAAATTACTACTTCTATAATATATGAAACACCTACTAAATTTTATTGGAAAATGACTAAATTTACTTAAGCTATTTAGTGAGCAATGGTTCCTGTTATTGGGGATTGATGTGTTTGTTCTGTACCAGCACCATTGTTTATTATATAAGATGTAACAAGGAGAGTCAGTGATAGAAGAAAAGTCGAAAATTTATTTGAGACAATGCTATATCTGGTGCTGCAATTATAGGTCAATTACAAAATCCACTAGTTATATTAATTCTGTAAAGAAAATTATAAGAACTGTGTGACTTGTGATAGAACCATTATAAATATAATAATCTCCAAATAGACGTCTCAGCAGTATTAATTCAGCATTATTTTGTGTTCTCATGGAAGCTACTACTATTCCAACTCAAGCTGTAAATGGAAAGTGTAAATAGTCAAGTTTCTTAAAGTTTGTTAAAAAGTGAATATTGTGATGACTAAATCTATTTAATTGGAATTTTTATCTCTGACATAAATTACTGTAGTCTTATATTATTAAATTCTGCAAAACAATACAGCTGTGGAAAGATCTAGCTTTTTAGGTTATTAGTTTGTTGAAGTCCTTAGTGTATTCAAATAAATGTTGATATGGAATTCAGTCCTGGTATTAAAATGATAATTAAAATATGTAAAATTTTTATTTTTGAGTATAACAAATTTTCTGTATAAGATAAAATGAAAACTCAGAATCTAAATTTTATATATTCATAATGGCAGAGTGGAATAGAAATAGTCACTAAAATTGTTAAGTTATTATCTATAAGTGATTGTATAAAAATCGTTTTGGTAAGATTCTGAGAAAAAGCTACAAAGTCTTTGACATTCCAATTTCGTCATATTTATGCAAATATTTTTATAGATTGATACATTCTATATAATACAATTCAACATACTTAATACTTATTATGGAATCTTAGACATGTTTCATCTATGTTTCCATAGTAATATCAATAACAGCGATTTAACATTCATATGCTGAGCATCAAACATCTCTTATAAGTTCTGAGATGTGTGATTAAATAGTCACAACATCATTTAAATGCCTTATGACTCACAGGAGGGTGTGGAACTTCCTCAGTGAGATACATGAGGGAAGTAAATGTTATTGTAGTTACAAATATCAAAAAATTTACACAATTTATTTATTTTCTTTCTTCAACTACTGAACACTCCACATTTTATGTTAATACTGTTACTGAAGTGGAAGCACATGGCAGTAATCATGGTATTGTGGTTAGTGTTGTTGATTCTGAAGCTTAGTAACTCTATTACAAACCCCAATGATCTGGTATTCTCTTCTTCTTATTGCATCTATATGTGGCCGTTGTTCTTATTATTATTGTATGATTAGTGAAGTGTTAGTCTCCAAAGAGGCATGAACTATGATATGCATTGAGAGGGAAAAAATGTCAAATGGTGTCTCCTGGTCAATGAAGTCATAAGCATTTCCTTTGATGTTAGAGAAATATGGGAGTGGAGATGCAGGTAACAGTCAACAAAACAATAAAACAGTAAAACTACTGTGAATGATATCAATCTGTTATACATATTTCAAAAATTACAAAACGATTTTTTTTATTTTGGTATATAGTTGTCTTGAGAGATGTTTGGGGCAATACACAGGCACTGTATCTTCACAATCAGATATAGAAAAAAGAAGATGTCATGATTAAAATTTTTATCTGTAACCAATTTATCCTCCTGTTTGAGCATGGTAATCTCTGACACTAATGGAGATTTTGTATGGCGTTTTCACTGATAGCGTGAGCATAGCTTGGGGTGAGATAAATCCTTTATTTCATCACAATTGTATCAAGAATAGATATTGCAAATTTTAGGAGTATATTCTCCTTAGTAGTATTTCATAGCACACCAAATTAACAATAAAAGATGCTATTAATTTCGTATTATATCAAACAGAAAATAGATGGCACTGTTAAATTTTTAACTTTAAGTTAGTGACAACAGTATTCTCTGAAAATGTCTTAGGGACAGACTGAAGCGCCACAATGTTATCCTAATGAATAAAATTAATATTGAATTTATTTGGCTACGCTGCAGAGATAACATTTTTTCATTGTATGTATTAAAATTTTTCAGAAATATCTTTGCCTCTTTCGGTAGTTTTTATTTATATACACTTCTTGGCTAGGAAAAATTAATCAGTCCTGTAAGGGTTCAGATTTTATGGATTGTGCTAGTCAACTATAAAAAGTAACAGTAAGCAAGGGCCCTACTTTAACAATTAACAAACATTGCAAAGCACAGGTCTATAATTAGTATGTCACAAGCTGTCCTCATTATATTCAGTTTGGACCTTCTAAGGCTCCAATAATAACTCTAAAATAGTAATAGTAAAAGTTTGTAGTTGAAGTAATATGATATAACTGATATTGCACAATTTTTTATATATTATCTTGAAAGATGTCACATATTTTTGTGACATTTTCATCTGTGTTAAGTCATTTATTTCATGCCAGATTAGGCTAAGAGAACGTTGTAGCTATAAATGGAGTTTATTTCCACCAGTAATAGTATTAGCAATTCCTAAGTGTGTATTCATTGTAATTTTTGTATTTTTATAGTACTAATCATTTAATTGTAATTAGTGGTTGCGTTTTTACTGTATTGGAAATTTTTATTATAGTGTGTAATTTATGCTTCAACATAATTTTCAGACATGAGTTAGTTTTGAGTAACTATAGAAGGCACTGGAAATCACTGCCCTGTGAGAATGTAGGATTTTATCAAAAATAGTGTCTGAAGGAGGCGAAATTCGTCCTTATTCCACTCTGGTAGATGGATGATACTGTTTATCACACCCTCTGTCTGCAAAGCCAATGGCTCTGCAGGGTAACATATATTTCAATGTCCTTAGGAGTTATTTCTGGTCTTGAATAATGAAAAGTTTAAAGTTATTATTTCTTTGCTATAGATGTATACCATTGTCCTTATTAATATAGATTACTTTCTCAGGGATTTTTAGATAACTTATTTCATAGTAGGTCAAATTTTGTCGTTATTTCCAGTGGCCACCAAACATGTATGGACACACACACACACACACACACACACACACACACACACACACAAACAAACACAAACACAGTTGCGATCCAGCACCTGAACGGAAATTACTCCACTTCAGGTACCACAGTCAATATGTAGCTCCCATGCACAGTTTAGAACTGTGCCATAGCTTTGAGAGTCAGGGAAGTTAACTGTTATTCTATTGCTCAACTCTGCCTAGGAGTAAATACATTTGTAAATTGTAAGCAGAACTTATGCTCATTTTTTCTTTATCTTTTTGTTAGAATGCACACTCATTGTCAAAAGGGAAACAAAATTCTTTAGTAACTGAACGATAGTCACTCATACTATCATCATTTTCCTTCCTTCTAATAAATTTTTTTTAACCAACTATCAAAACTTAATTTATTTTTAAATGAGTGAACTTAAAATAACGATGTGTTGTGGTATAAAATGTTGGATATTGTTCTTCAGGGAAATAAATCTGAAACATTTTATCTCTTTCCTTTTAATCTTCTACCATCATGAGAAACAGTTGTGATGTTTTTATGTCAGATGTCTTATGTGTCAGTGTGGATAAGAGCATATTAAATAGATTAATTGCTCTTTAATGCTCTTATCTCTCATCCCAGGTAAGATGTTACAGTGTTAAATGATTTACATGTTACTGATATTCCATTGCCATGATGTTTCATAGCCGCATCTATAAGTGTAACTGATGGTTTTCCAATATAAATAGGTCATTTAGATGCTAAACACAGGGATGGTCTTGTAATGTTGTTAGGGTACACCATTAATGCAGCTTGATGCTCTTATAACCTATTAGTTTGTGATATTACAAAATTTAATATTAAATTATATAATTGTAATGAAGGTAATCTTGTTTATTAAATTTAAACTATCAGTGTAGGCTTTTAACCAGACACCAAATTTGTGTTTATGTAATATTCTAATTTAAGATTTTAATTAAATTTGTTTTAAGTAGTTTTATTTTAGGCTGAAAATTTTTAAATAAAAAAGTAAACAGAATTTATTAATATAAAATTGAGATAATTAAATTAAAATTTAGTTTTAATAATAGTTATTATGTAAAAGTAACAAATATATGAATTTATATTATTTTACATTCCTGTAATATTAACAAAAAAGAAAGAATAAATAATTAAGAAAATTTCATAAATTTATTGGTATAGGGTTACCATATTTATCTTTATCTAAGATGGAAGGTGTGATCTTGAGGAGGCTGTATTCCATCTTTTTAATTTTAATTTTTTAGTTTTTGGGGTTTCCTTATTTATTCAGATTTCTTTACATTATAATCAAATTTTATTGCACAAATTTTTTTTTTTGCAGAAATGTGAATGAATCAATAAGTGACCTTGCAATTACTACCGATTTACTGCTGGTATAATATCTGCCATCATCTGCAGTTGTACAATTGATACAACAGAGTATTATGGGTTAAAGCAATTATTTATAATTTTGGAGATCAATTAAGAATTCACAAGGTACAATATTTTTTGTGAAGCTCTTAATTAACCTGATGAAAACTGAATAATAAATAATCATTAGATATCTGAAAATTTGTAGTGTTAATGACAGTTACAGTGTAATGTCGATTATGGTCTTTAAATGCAGAGAATGTTATTGTATCATATTCTCATCAGAGGAAGATATTCTGTGATTGGTAGTTTGTGAATGACTCTACTTAATTTGTTTGTCTGTATATATCGGTTAAGAGAAACGATTTTTAGATTTATAATTTTCTTGAATTTTAATTATAAAATATTTCAGGAGAATGTGGATGTTATGCATACAGTATTTTTTTGTTTATTATAATTTTGCTAGTTGAAAATTATTAATAAATGTGGATTTTATAGTAATTTAATGTATTAAACTTGAATGTTATTGACTGTGAGGTGCATGCATATTCCTTGTTCATCTCATTTATCATCATTCCACCAAAATGTTTTTATAAGGTAGGTTTGGAATAGATACATCATAAGTTGGTAGATGTATTGGAAAGTCTTTCTAGTAAGAAGTACAAGATATAGCTTATTAGTAAAGTATTTGAGTTATACTGAAAACAGTCATGTGCAAATTAGGACACTTTGATGAACTATTATGTAAGCATTTTATTTATTTTTAATTTAATAGAAACAATTTCATTGAATTTAGTTCTTAGTATATTTTGTAGAATTAATTTCATAATTTATGATAGTTTATTAGTAATATATGTGGATTACCTATCAGTTATTTAAATTTCTTAAATTAAATTTTATTTGTTGTACCTTTTATATCACAGTTTATAGCATTTTTTCTTGATTGATGATATTTTATAATTACCTTACTTTTAATATATTATAATAGTTTACTAAATTATTGAAACTGCATTTTCGCAAGATCCTATCGAAATGTTCCACTTTCCTTCTGGTGAAAGTTTTCTACTGCAGTTTACTCATGCCTCTGCAATTAGACAAAATTTAGTAATGATTTTTAGTTATGTAAACAACTAGTTGAAACATTATATGTATTTGAAAGTAGCATGAAATTGTGCAGTAAATGTTTGTCTCTAGCTATTGAATGATAGACTTTGCAAATAAATTATCACAGACTCATCTAGTGCATATTTTCCCATTCACATTTAACACCCACAATTACACTGGCAGCCACCTTATGGTATAAAACAAACCTGTTATTGGTAAAAAGTTATAAATGCTTTATGACAGCTCGCTCAAGTGACATACAAACTAGTCACTTTGAATGTTCATTTCTCAATTTGCAATCTGCACATTAGTAGTACTCAGTTTTTAGTATGCATTCTTCAACATTACACTGCCTTCAAAACGTAATATTCTGGCCAATTTACTACAACTGTTCAGATTTCGGAAAATCCTATCTGAAGGCTATGTTTGCTGAGGTCATAATCTACTGTAAACTAGGTAAAGCCTTCCTGTATCTGAAAAAAATTATACCTAATCAGTTCCCTATATTAGATTAGATTAATAATGGTTCTACAGATCATAAACATATGTTCTATGGATGTTTAAAACCTGTCTAAATTGACATTTCCAGAAGAAATAATTTAATAAAAAGTATTAGTAATAAAATAGTTAAATCTTTAAGTGACTGACTTATTTACATATGTGTCTTGTTTCTCCAGTACCATAAACTGGGGAAATATTTCTTACAAGTTTCCTTGATGTATATTACTCACTAAATCAGTGTCAGTACACTTTACAACACTAATATTTACTGTCTGAATAAATATAACACTTTTCATATGTTATTTTATGTGTCACTTAGACTATTAAAATGGCTAAATGAATGTGTTAAATCGTTAGCAAATAATAAAACACACAATATTCATATCAGATAACATTTCAGTCTCAAAATACATAATTTTGATTATGGTGACTTTTTACTCTCCATATGCTGTGGACATGACCTCTGCCAATTCTACTTTATGCGAAAATTTGCTCAAGCATATTGAAAACACCTGTCAGGTTAGGATTATTAATCATCTCTTCTCCAGATAGAGCATCACTACAATATCACTAAGAGTGCAATGTGAGAGAGTATACTAGGATTATTACTCATCTCTGCTCCAGAAGGAAAATCATGTAAGGAGTCAAGAATTGTGAACCTCCTTACATGGCATTTTTATGTGGAGAAGCACAACCAATTCGTTTTTCTGATAAATTTGATACCCCACACATGGTATTTGTGTTGGTAATTAGGAACAGTAATTACTTTACTAGCAAAAGTCATTGGATCTAAGAACTCTGCATTTATTACGAGAGTGCCGGCAGTCAGACATTTATTCAACATAGCGAGGTTCAGGAGCCGCCTCGCATTTGTTTTCAGGGAATAGAGCAGGTTACTAGAGGAAACATTCCATGGGACCCTCACAGTGGGGTGGCCCAGCCATAAGGCTTTCAAACTGTAACAAAAAAGACCGCATGAGTGGACACACTCCCGCTACCCACCTTTCCAAGTGATTAAACACAGCCAGGCGACAATGAGGCGCCAACATATTGCATCAGCTTTCAAAATGCACCTTCCTGGCTTGTATAATAAGCTCATATTGGAGGAGAACGTTGTGGAGGGGCCACCAGTGTTTGTTATGGCGTTTCTGATCGCTATCCAGAAAAGGTGAGAGAGCGCATAGACAGGGGAGGAAGGCCAAAACATTTCTAAGACAATGGATCTTCCCTTGCAGAGACTACCAGTGGTTGTACGCAATCACTTCTGAGAATATTTAACGATCCGCTGTGGTTTGCCTTGTGGGATAAACAGCAGTGCGTTGAATTTCAGGCTTCACACATAGGCCTAATTATGGCACTTTCACAGAGCAAGCAGTGGACATTTTACCATCCCTTTCAAAGATGCTCAGTTCACTATAGAAAGTATAAGTGCGTCTCCGTGGCGTGGTGCCTGTTTGCTTCAGGGGCTGATATCACACTAATCCTCACACCTGTAAACATTTCCTGTTAAAGGGTACCCACATATGCCATTCTGGCAGCTACATGTGGGCAGACGGCGTTCAAACTATTACTATATCTACAGCCTCCCAAGTGGCATCTGCTGTCACCGGATCAAAATCGAAGTTTGTTTCTCTAGATGTACTTTTTTTTCCTGTATTGTATTATAGAAATACCATGAGCGCTGAACCATTATGGAACATCATTTGTAGGTAAATTGGATGACTAGGCTCGACTTCTCGGTTGCAACTGGAGAAAAGCAATGAAAGGGATTTCTTGTACAGCATGTACACTGTTTACTCCAGAATACTACGTGATCCATGTGCGGAATAACAAGCAGAGAACGTCGAATGTATACAAAGATGGATAGCATGACGTAAGAGACTGTAAGAGAAATGCTTGAATATCTCAATCGGCAAGACAGTAGAAAATTATACCTATATTTGATGTAAATTCGCTTACAAGATTCTCGGAATAGATCTTCAGCGTGAAGCCTAAAAACACTTTACCGCCCCCCCCCCCCACACACACACACACCTCTACAACCCTACAACCCTCAAAAAGAGAAACATAGAATCCCACACAGTTCGTCACGACAAAATAATCCACACTCCGTCATGAATAGAACGATAAGAAATCTTTATGAACAGTAACGATGAAAAGTGCCTTCTGCCAATCAATTAATAATGATCTGTAGTACACATAAGAAAATAGAACTATTAACAGCATAGTGAATGCATCATCATACCAAAGATATACATAAAACCAACACTGAGCACAGTAGTACAAGTTTATAGGCCAACTAGCTTTGCCAATGATGAGGATATCGAAGATATATATAAGGAGATTAAAGAAATTGTTCAGACAATTAGGGGAGACAAAAATTTGATTCTGATGGGGGACTGGAACTAGGTAGTAGGAAAAGAAAGAGAAGGAAATGTAGTAGTTGAATATGGACTGAGAAAAGGAATGAAAGAGGCGATGGCTTGGCAGAATTCTGTGCAGAGCACAATTTAATGATCACCAACACTTGGTTTAATCATCATGAAAGAAGGCCGTATACGTGGAAGAGACCAGGAGACACTGGAAGATACCAGATTGACTTTATAATTTAGGAACCAGGTTTTCAACTGTAAGATATATCCAGGGGCAGATATAGACTCTGACCATAACGTAATGGTTATGAACTGCAGATTAAAACTTAAGAGACTGCAGAAAGGTAGAAAAGTTAGGAGATGGAACCTGGACAAATTGAAGAAAGCAGAGGTGGTTGAGAGTTTCAGAGGGAGCATTAGGCAAGGATTGGCTGAAAGGGGGAATGTAATACAGTAGAAGATTGGGTAGCTCTGAGAGACAGAGTAGTGAAAGCCGCAGAGGATCATATAGGAAGAAGGACAAGGCCTGATAGAAATCCCTGGGTAACACAGGATATATTGAAATTAATTGATGAGATGAGATGAGAAAATATAAAAATGCAGCAAGTGAAGTAGGCAAAAGGAAATACAGACGTCTGAAAAATGAGGTTAACAGGAAGTTTAATGAAAGTCCAGCTCCAGTTGCAATTATTTGTGCTTTATTTAAGCCCACACTACCGGTTTCGGCCTCTATGTTAGGCCGGTGGGCTTAAATAAAGCACAAATAATTGCAACTGGAGCTGGACTTTCATTAAATTTGAACCACAGTTGCAGCAACAGCAAGCATCCAGTGATGGAGAAACTAATAATTAACAGGAAGTGCAGACTGGCTAAGCAGGAGTGGCTAAAGGACAAATGCAGAACCATAGAAGAATGCATAACCAGGGGAAAGATAGATACCGCCTACAGGAAAATAAAAGTGATATTTGGAGACAAGAAAAGTAACTGTATGAATATCAAGAACTTAGACGGAAAACCAGTACTAAGCAAAGAGGGGTAAGCTGAAATGTGGAAGGAATATATAGATGGCCTATACAAAGGAAATAAACTTCAAGGCAGTATTCTACTAATGAAATATCAAGTGGAGGCCGACGAGATAAGAGATACGATACTGCGAGGCAATTTGATAGAGCGCCGAAAGATTTGAGTCGAAACAAGGCCTCTAGAGTAGATGATATTCCGTCTGAACTGCTGATATCGTTACGACAGTCAGTCATGAAGACATTGTTACCCCTGGTATGAAAGATGTATGTGACAAGGGGAAATACCTCTGACTTCAAGAAGAGTATAGTAATTCCAAAATTATTTACAGGCTAATGGAAAAAACTTGTGGAACCCGACCTTGTAGAAGATCAGTTTGGACTTAGGAGAAATGTAGGAACATGGGAGGCAATACACTACGACTTATCATAGAAGATAGGCTAAGGAAAGGCAATCCCACGTCTTTAGCATTTGTAGATTTGGAGAAAGCTTTTGACAGTGTCGACTGGAAATATAGATCTAAATTTAGTGAGAACTTCAATGCGAGATGCCTACAATACTTATCACAACGAAACTCTTTCTCGAAATTTGACTGAAACCCAAAGAGATTTTGGTCATATGTTAAATATACTAGGGGCAAAACACAAACAATACCCTCATTAAGTGATAGTAATGTCGATCCTGCCGATGATAGCGCTACTAAAGCAGAGTTACTAAACAGCTTTTAGAAACTCATTCACCAAAGAAGACGAAACCAATATTTCAGATTTCTAATTACAAACAGAGGTCAGAATGAGTAACGTAGAAGTAGATATCATCGGAGTAGTGCAACAACTACAATCACTTAACAAGAACAAGTCTTCTGTTCCGGACTGTATACTCGTTAGATTTCTATCTGATTATGCTGAAGCGATAGCTCCTTACTTAACAGCCATTTACAAACGCTCTCTCATAGACGGATCTGTACCAAAAGATTGGAAAGTTGCACAGGTTACACCTATATTCAAGAAATGCAGTAGGAGTAACCCACTATCTACAGGCCCATTTCATTGACGTCAATTTGCAGCAGGGTTTTGGAACATATCCTGTATTCAAATATTACGAATTATCTCGAACAGAACGATCTATTGACCCAAGGTCAAGACGGATTTAGAAAATATCGTTCATGCGAAACACAACTAGCCCTTTATTCACACGAAGTGATGGGTGCTATCAACAAGGGTTCGCAAAAAAATGTTTGTAAATCTATCGGACCAAACTGCGTGGTCCCTAGCTTACAAACTACTTAAACTAAGGTAAACTAACCTAAGGACAACACACAAACCCATGCCCTAGGGAGGACTCGAACCTCCGACGACGAGCAACCGCGCGCTCCGCAGCGAGGCGCCTTAGACCGCTCGGCTACTTCACCGCAGCAAGGGTTTGCAAATCGATTCCGTATTTCTTGATTTCCAGGAGGCTTTTGACACCGTACCTCACAAACGGCTTTTAATCAAATTACGTGGTTATGGTATATCGCCCCAAATTTGCGATTGGATAGGGAATTTCCTGTCAGAGAGGACACAGTTCGTAGTAATCGATGGTAAGGCATCGACTGAAACAGAGGTGATAGCGGGCGTTCCACAGGGTAGTGTTACTGGTCCTCTGCTGTTCCTTATTTACACAAACGATTTAGCTCTCATAGGTAGTTTGCAGATGACGCCGTCATTTACCGTCTAGTAAAATCATCTGAAGATCAAAACCAACAGCGGAACGATCTGAATAAGATATCAGTATGGTGTAAAAATTGGCAATTGACTCTAAATATTAAGTGTGAAGTCGTCCACATGGAAAGAAATCCGTTAAACTTTGTTTACAAGATAAATCAAAATTGAAGGCCGTAAACTCCACAAAAAACCTAGGAATTACTATTATTTCAGACTTAAATTGGAAAGAACACGTAGATAATGTCGTGGGAACGGCGAAACAGAGATTGCGTTTAGTGGCTGAACCCTTAAAAGATACAACAGAACTACAAAAGAAACTGCATACACTACGCTTGTCCGTCCATTTTTGGAGTATTCCTGCCCAGTGTGGGATCCTTATCAGATGGGTTTGACGGAGGACATCGAAAGAGTTCAAAGAAGAGCAGCTCGTTTCGAATTGTCACGATACAGTAGAGACAGCGTTACGGAAATGATACAGGATCTGGGATGGGAATCATTACAACAACGGCGCTTATCGCTGTGGCGTGGGCTACTTACGAAACTCCAATCGCCAACATTCTCCTCCGAATGCGAAAATATATTGTTGACTCCCACTTACATAGGTAGAAATGATAATCAGAATAAAATATTAGAAATGAGAGCTCGAACGGGGAGATTCAGGTGTTCTTTCTTCCCACGCGCTATTAGAGAAAGGAATGGGAGATAATTAGTATAATGGTTGTTCGATGAACCCTCTGCCAGGCACTTAATTGTGATTTGCAGAGTATCCCATGTAGATGATGTAGAATACACTCTTTCAAATTCTGAAGGTAGCAGTGGTAAAATATAGGGAGCAAAGAGTTATATTCAACTTATACAAGCCGGCCGCGGTGGCCGAGGGGACTGAGGCGCTCCAGTCACGGTCTGCACGGCCACTACGGTCGGGGGTTCGAATCCCCCCTCGGGCATGGACATTTGTGCCGTCCTTAGTCTTAGCTAGTTCGTAAGTAGTTTGTAAGCTTAGGGACTGATGAACCCGTAGTTAAGTCCCATAAGTTCTACAAACATTTGAACATCAACTTATACAAAAACTAGACAGCAGTTATTAGAGTCGAAGGACATGAAAGGGACGCAGAGGTTGGGAAGGGAGTAAGACAGGGTTATAGCCTTTCCCAAATGTTGTTCAATATGTACATTGAGCAAGCAGTGAAGGAATGCCAGGAGAAATTGGGAGAGGGAATTAAAGCTGAGGGAGAAGAAATAAATACTTTGCGGTTTGCTGATGACATAGTAATTCTGTCAGAGACCGGAAAGGATCTGGAAGAGCAATTGATGAGATTGGACAATGTCTTGAAAAGAGGGTATAAGATGAACTTCAACAAGAGTATAAAAAGGATAATTGAATGTAGTGCCAGAAAATCAGCCGATTTTTAAGGAATTAGATTAGGAAATCCTATACATATTCTAAATGCGAAAGCTGGTATGTTTGTTACCGCATCACGCTAAAACTACAGCACTGAATTAGATGAAATTTCATATAGAGATTTCTTATGTCTTGGATGAGTACATACGCTACTTTTCAAAATGTTTATTACAAGTTATTTATTTGAAATCTATCCATAGAAATATGTAACGGTTGTAAGAAGCTTGTAATACAACAGCAGAAGATCTTTGTAGCGTATGTGATGTTCAGCCGCGAGGGTAACGCGTCATGCAATAGGCATTCGTTATTTTGGGCACCGTTAGATGTCTTTTTTATCTCTTTACTTTTCTCCGTTAGTTTTGTTGTTTATTTCGTTACATTTCTCCGTGAGGTTTGCTGTTTAATTTTTTTCCTTTACTTGGCATTTGTTTTCGATTACTGTATTGTTGTTATTGTAGTTACTTACTGTCAGGGGTGCCATCCCACAAGTTGGAGCTGAAGGGGGGTGTGCCTGTTTTATTGATGCGTAACTTGGATGCACCACGATTATGCAATGGCACCAGGTTACGCATCACGGACCTGAGAAGGCATATCGTGCAGGCCACCATCATCACCGGTGGAGCCAAGGGAGAGACTGTATTAATACCACGAATTCCCATCATCTCAACAAACTTGCCAATCCAGTTTAAATGGTTACAGTTCCCATTGGAAGTGATCTTCTTGATTACTATAAACAAGAGTCAAGGACAAACATTAAAAGTGGCAGGTATTCATCTGACCACCCCATGTTTCTCGCACGGACAGCTCCACGTAGGCTACTCCCGTGTATCGAGAGCTAGAAATCTCTACGTATACTCGGAGAACAATAAGTCTCGAAACGTCGTTTACAGGGACGTATTGCAATAGATTTTTGGCTCTCCATCCGTTCCAAGACAATTATATATTCCTTGCTAACAATGTCGCAAACAGTCATGTAGTTATTTATGCCCTTTCTTGGCACTTTAATGTCTGACTATAGAACCGCGGGTAACACCGCGGGGAGCAGCTGGTGAGACAATAAAAGTAAAAGATGAGTTTTGTTGTTTGGGTACAAAATAACTTATGATGGCTGAAGTAAAGAAGATATAAAATGCAGAATGGCTATGGGAAGAAAAGCGTTTCTGAAGAAGCAAAAATTGTTAACATCCAATATTAATTTAAAGGTTAGGAAGTCCTTTCTGAAAGCATTTGTCTGGAATGTAGCATTGTATGGGAGTGGAACGTGAACTATAAGGAGGTCTGAAAAAAATTGATAGAAGCCTTTGAAATGTGGTGCTACAGACGAATGATGAAAATTAGATGGGTAGATCGCGTAACTAATAAGGAGGTGCTTAACAGAATTGGGGTTAAAAGGAGTTTCTGACATATTCTGACTAAGAGAAGGGATAGATTGGTGGCACACATTCTGTGACATCAAGGAATCGTCAACTTAGCATTAGAGTGAAGTCTGTGGGGTAAAAATCATAGAGGCAGACCTAAGAACGAATACAGTAATCAGATTCAAAAGGATATAGGTTGCACAGGACAGGGTAGCGTGGAGAGCTGCATTAAACCAGTATGCGTACTGAAGACCACAACAACAAACAACGGCACAAAATATAAATGTAGAGGTCAGCCAAGTATCTTGATGGTTGTGAATGTTCTGTCATATTTCCACTTCTTTGTGGGACTGACAGCGGTCGATTTCTCCTGGTTCAGGACTGCTGAAATATTTAGTATTATCGATTTCCTACAACCGTGCCAAGCGGTCTCTTTACGACTTTGCATGGTCTTGTGCTGCGTAAAAGTGTCCCAGGTGTGCTGTAAATATGATTTGTTTTGTCTGCGATGTAATTTGCCTATATATAAAGCGTAATATTTTCCACTAGCTCCTGCAGCTTGATATAATAAATATATTTCATTTTTTTACATGACACAATACAAGAATTTCGGTCTGTACCAGTTACATTTTACAATAATGTGCTCTGAACTGGAGTTTAGTAACTGACGTTTTCTGGTTATAGTGTATCGGTGCTTGATGGTAGCAGCAGTTCATTTAGTACATGGTTCTAATTGCTGTTGCAAATAAAGTGTTCATTTATTTATTTATTCTATGTCACTATTATCACCTTCCTAAGTTTTATTTCCTTTGTACTGATTCGAAACGTCCTAATAGTCGTCAATATTAACGGAAGCCATTTTTGTTGAAGTAACTGTTCTACATGTACATATACAGGGTGGAGCAAAAGTGTGTCACCGAATTTCAATCCTGAACAGGTGATGTTAGCAGGAACCGAATCTACTAATGTTGTATCGGTCGAAAACGCACCACTTTTAAACTACGGAAACTTATCGACACATGCTTCGAATGTCCGCGATCATGTGTTGGCCAGAGCATCCGGCAACATGGCAATCTCGCGCCCAATCTGAATGGGTGGCGCCAAGTTTCCTAGTTTAAAGGTGCGTTTTTGACCTGCACAACATTAGTAATTTTGGTTGGTACTGGCGTCAACTATCCACGGTTAAAATTTCGTGACCATTTTCCTCCACCCTGTATACTGCGGCAGCCCCCTCATTGCGTGAGGCGGAAAGTACTTGGTATGCATTTGTCACTCCATCCTTTTGTTGTACCAGTCGCGTATGGTTCGCACGAGGAACGACTACATGTAATCATTCGCGTGGGTTCTTATCTCCCTAATTTTAACCGCATAGTTCAAAATGTTCAAATGTTTGTAAACCAAACTGCTGTGGTCATCAATCCCTACACTTACAAACCTATTAAACCAACTCACACTAAGTACAACACAAGCCGGCCGCGGTGGCCGAGGGGACTGAGGCGCTCCAGTCACGAACTGCACGGCCACTACGGTCGGGGGTTCGAATCCCCCCTCGGGCATGGATATTTGTGCCGTCCTTAGTATTAGTTAGTTCATAAGTAGTTTGTAAGATTAGGGACTGATGACCCCGTAGTTAAGTCCCATAAGCTATACAAACATTTGAATTTGAACATACAACAAACGCCCAGTGCCGGATTAAGCCCTGTGTAGGCTTCTAGGCAATCCAAATCTTGGGGCCCCACTCCAAACTCATCCCTTAATAAGTTAATAATTGCCACCAAACAACAACAATATATTGGTAATAATAATAAAATAATAATAATTGAGGTTATCAATAATAACAATAATAAAAATTGCGGAATTCGTTTTAAGTAATTAACATGTTCAGCTACCGTGTAAGATAGTCGCTTATGAGCTACAATAAACTCAAATTTGAATATAAGAATAATAATAGCAAAGTGAATTGAGACGATACATTTTCTTGCAACATGTAAAGGTATTTATTCAACAAAACGAATAATTAACAATAGATCATTGATCATTGATTAATACAATAATATTCCAGAAATAATTAACAAAAATATAGAAATTATTAATAATTAAGAAACGCATTTAACGTTTACTTTCCTCAAATTTTTCCAGCAATATCTTTCAAAATATCGTTAAAGTCTATATCCTGCAAGATATCATATTCTTTGTTCATAATGGTGAGTTTAAACGTTCTTGGGACGTTCAAGATCTAAGACAATTTTTTATAAGTTTTAATTTTGAAAAGCTTCGCTCGCCCGTTACATTCGTAATCATGAGGTACCTGTAAACTTTTTATGCAACCGTAACATTTCGGAACGTTGATTGCACCATATTTTCAAAAATGAGTTTGTATGATCGCGATGCTGGAACTGCAATCTTCTAGTTGTGACGTGAAGAATTTAAAATGAATCATTTCGTCCACAAATTCCTCTTCGATGTTATCAGAATAAATGTCTTGAGAAGACGCTTGCCTTCATCAGTGTATTGTGCACAAATTTTCTCATCTGCCTTTTTCTCGTAGTCATCAAACATGTCCCTTTGTGATTATAGAAAACCGAATAGCTATTTTAAGAATTCCACAACCGTCTGAAGCTCTACTGTTTCTCTTTGAAGAGCCTTATTAACTGCATTTACTCGGTCTAGTATTGCAGTCTACCAGGATGACGGTTTTCTTGTTTGACAACGCATTTAGTAAACAGTTAGCTTCGTGAATTGTCTCATGCTTCTCATTCCTATCTTCTGCAATGTCTTGGAGAGACTTAGGGAAGCTGCTAAGTCTCGGGATAAGGCCTTCGTTGCATCAGCTCTTGCACACCACCTTTGGCTAGTCACTATTTTTAAAACTACTGCAGAATTTTGTTGACGTTCACTATTTATTCCTTTAAGATATCCAAGTAATTTTCCCCATCGATAGGACGCCGCAAAAAAGAAATTGTACATTGATTGTACTAGCCCGAAGAACTAGAGCCGCGCGGGAGTAACTGAGCGGTCTGGAGCGTCATGTTACGGATCGCGCGGCCTCCCGCGTCGGAGGTTCGATTCCTCCCACGGGCATGGATGTGTGTGTTGTCCTTAGGTTAGTTTAACTTAGTTTAAGTAGTTTGTAATTCTAGGGACTGGTGAGCAACGTAGTTTGGTCCCACAGAATTACGAACATTGATGAACTATTTTCAACTTTTCACGGCGTAATGTATAGTCCATTAGATTTCGGTAATGCAGCCGCGTAAAATTCACTTCTTCCGCTGATATTTTGGCCGCGTACCTTCCGGCCATCTTCAGAGTGAGTCGAAGTCTGTCGACGAGGTGCCGGGCGCGGCCTTATAAGGCTGATCGCGGTGGCAAGTTTTAAACAGTCTTCTGGAGATACGTGGATGACACGTTTATAGTATGGCCTCACGGGAAGGATGAGTTACATCGATTTCTTGACCATCTGAGCTCCATCCACGCTTATATCAAATTTACTATGGAAATGGAAAAAGATGGCTGCCTCCCTTTTTTGGATGTCGAAAAGCTGATGGTACATTAAGACATGCAGTATATCGGAAACCAACCCATGCGAATCTGTATTTACATGCCAGTAGCTGCCATCATCCCTCACAAACCGCAGGGGTCCTTAAGACATTGGTGCACACAGCACATTGTATATCAGACGATGACAACTTGCAAGAACTGCTCACACACCTGAAGAGCATTTTCAAAGCAAGTAGATATTCGCAGCAAGAGATTCGCAGAGCATTCGATATGAGTCCAAGAATGCAAGCATGAGACGTGGAAGAAGAAGACGAAAATAATAGTTACAGATCAAGAGTCTTCTTACCTTACGTGGGCGCTCTATCGTCAAAGATAAGCCGCATTCTCGACAAACATCGTGTTAAGGTTATCTTGCGGCCACCTGTGAATATTACAGCCTTACTCGGGTCAGTAAAGGATGATTTGTTGCTTCGCAAGTCAGGTGTGTACCAGATACCTTGCGGAAATTGTGATAATTCATATATAGGCCAGACAACACGCACTGTCCACTAGAGATGCGTAGAACACAGAAGATATACTCGCCTATTACAGCCAGACAAGTCAGCTGTGGCTGAGCATTGCATAGAAACTGGGCATTCCATGAATTATAGTGATGTGAAGATTTTGACACCCATATCTTCGTTTTGGGATGCTATATTTAAGGAAGCTGTTGAAATTAGACTGGCCAACAACTTATTAAACAGAGATAAAGGTTTTAATTTAGATAAAGCTTGGAACCCTGCACTTGGAGTACTGAAATCACAGAGAAGACGTGAAATTGTTGCCGCCGCCGAGCATATATCGATAAGTGAACACCGGAGCGCTTCCCCCACGGGGAGCGCACGCGTGTGAGTACTTCGATATGCAGTAAACCAGCATCTGTGACGTGCACGCGAATTGCCACCGCGATCAGGCTTATAAGGCCGCGCCCGGCACCTCGTCGACAGTCTTCGACTCACTCTGAAGATGACCGGAAGGTACGCGGCCGAAATATCAGCGGAAGAAGTGAATTTTACGCGGTTGCATTCCCGAAATCTAATGAACTATTGAACAACTAGATCGTACCAGGGCAGCTCTCACAGCACATGCTCCAACCAGGTTGAGTGAGTGTGCTCCACAAAGGATATAGTGTGCTAAAAAGATTTATCTTAGAAATATGCGCTTGGAGACCATTATAGCATCCTGAAATATTTGATACATTGAATATATAAATGCCACATTTACTCAAGAATTCAGGTGTTGGCATTGTTCCTCCCTGCAGACAGAAAACGGAAAGGTAACAAATTTTTATTTAAAAAGCAAAAGTTTTTCTAAAACAATACTCATTGTGCCCCTAGGCAGCTGCCTACTCTGCCTTATGTGTAATCCGGCACTACACACACCTATGACTGAGGGAGGGAAGGAAGGAAGGAAGCTTAGAGTTTAACGTCCCGTCGACAGCTTGGTCATTAGAGACGGAGCTAACGCTCAGAGTATTTGGGTATGGATGGGGAAGGAAATCAGCCGTGCCCTTTGAAAGGAACCATCCCGGCATTTGCCTGGAGTGATTTAGGGAAATCACGGAAAACCTAAATCTGGATGGCCGGGGGTGGATTTGAACCACCGCCCTCCCGAATACGAGTCCAGTGCGTTACCACTGCGCCACCTCGCTCGGTATGACCGAGGGAGGGCTGGAGGCCGCCAGTCCGTAGCATGACGCCTAAAGGGCCCTACACACGATACGATTTATTGGACCAATTCGTTGATCACCCGATGAATTGCGCAGTTTTAGGCGCTACCCGACCAACTTTCCTTGTCGGCCGGTTGGTCGTGCCTGACCACCCGATCTCCGAGTCCCCCAGCGCTTCATCCGACAAATTGTGCGTGTGTAGCGCTACCCGACCAACTTCCTGCCTGCGATCGTCTGCACAGTGAACACGCTAAAACAGAAACAGTTCGACAAACAGACACCAGAACAGGAAGGCACTGCGTGCAGTTGGTCAGAACGTGTATAGGCTGCTACCAATTGGTTGGTTCGTTGGACAGCTTGTTGGTTGGACGATAAATCGGAGCGTGTGTAGGGGGCCTGTACACTACGCGGCCATTCTGCGCGGCTTCCCCATGGTCCTATAATGCGGAACGCATCTATTGCAGTGTCTGCCACTGGAATTTCCCGATAATGTCCGTCACGATTTCGCGCTTGCTAAATGAATCTGTAACAAAGCGCTCTTCTTCCACCTAGGTTAGCGAATATCAGCTGCAGTTTAATTATCAGTCAACTGATTTTAAGATATTGCAGAATTTCTTGCAAACAGATCATACCGAGGTATCCTCCGACTATTTTAAGACGTGCCGTTTTTGTTTGCATTTGACGGCTTCCTTGTATCACATGGTATCTTTCTCCACAGCCATTGTGTAGCACTGTTTATTTCCAGCTGTAGAGACATTTATAACTTTGTAAATCGCAGATGCCATTGTTAGCAGTGTTTTGAGAGAGTTCATATCTTTCCACTGTCTGGCGTCTTGTGGTTTGTGACTCACTACATACATAAAAGTATATATTCTTGTTTTGTTTTTTCTTTATCCTTTAACAAAAAAATTTTACATGAAAATTTTTAATAGCTGTTTATAACACTCCATCCTTATCGCAAATCAGCGATGGAAAATTTAAATTATTATCCAGATTATACGCTATTGACGAATCTCGGAATATAATTACCGCCGCGGCAGATTGGCCGAGCGCACTGAGGAGCTATGCTCCGATGCGCGAGGCCGTTCCCCGTTGGGGGTTCGAATCCTCCCTCGGGCATGGATATTTGTGCTGTCTTCAGTATAAGTTAGTTTCTAAGTAGCTAAGTCCCATAAGCTTAACAAACGTTTGAACGTTTTTGATAATTACCTTACATACAAAGATACATTTCAACATTTCTATATTTACAGTTCGATGTTATAAATCTCATTTTACGCTCCCACATCAATGAGGCGTCATGTTAGGGATTGCGCGGCTGCCCCTGGCGGAGGTTCGAGTCCTCCCTTGGTCTTGGGTGCGTGTGTTTACCTAAGCATAACTTGGTTTACGTAGTTTGTAAGTATAGGGAACAATGGCCTAAGCACTTTGGTTCCTTATGCTTACAAATATTTGAACATTTCAAAAAGTAGCTACGAATCCACGTCAATAAAAGTGGCTTCATGTTCAGACTTCTTCCAAACACTCAATGAATAATGCAATTCACCTAGCACTTGAAGCGAGCATGAGTATCTCTTCACTTTTGCGAGAGGATCTGTAGAGTCTCTTTTCTCTGGTACAGGGCGATTAGGAATTACGTTACTGGGCCCACAATCTCAGCATTCTTTTTGGAGTTGTCGACCTTCTTCACTTACCGGGTCACCATTTTCGTTTCTGTTCCCTTACAGAAGAAATTTAAGGTGTCTAAAATTCATTATTACCCTTCTGGTTTTGAGGTGGCTTTTGTTTTCAGTTCGTCTTCACTAAAGTTTGTATATGTCCTCTCTAAACTATTTGTTTACTAGTTTTGCCTGTTATACGAGGCGCGTTCAGAAAGTAAGTTCCGTTTCAATTTATCTCCGCTGCAGCGCTGCGATTGCAGTTCCGCATACGCGCTGTAGACGACGAGTATCAAGGAGAAGAACATGCGCCATTTGGAGATCGCTGTCAGTTACGTACGCTTTGTTGTGCTTGTTTTAAATGTCGGCGTTGATTGAAAATCCCGCCCCTGTGAAATCAGGTCGGTGATTCGATTTCTGAATACGAGGAAAGTGAAGCCAAGTGAAATTTATCGGCAAATTTGCGATGTTTACGGACCAAATGCGATGAGTGATTCGATGGTGAGAAGATGGGTCCGACAGTTCAATGGCGGGCGTAGTGATGTGCACGATGAAGAACGAAATGGGCGTCCACCTTTGGTTACAGAAGAACTGGTTCACGCGATTGATGACAAGTGACTTTCATCTGTTCTTACATCTCAAGTCTTTCCTTGGCGGTCATCACTTCACAAATGACGACGAGCTGAAAGAAACTGTTTCCAACTGGTTCAAGACACAGGCGGCAGATTTCTATGAAGAAGGTATACAAAACCTGGTGCCACACTATGACTAATGCCTGCAAAATTTCGGCAGTTATGTGGAAAAGTAGTGTTGTAGAATTTTGTGCAATAAAAATTTCTTCTGTGTCTGTGTACAATTTCATTTTATTACCAAACGGAACTTACTTTCTGGACGCGCCTCGTATAAAAAGGTAAAATCTAGCCGGGTTATTCACCTGGCTGTAGGTAGCCTTTCTTCGGCTCGTTATTAACAGAGGCTGAGTGGTGTGTCCAGCGTTCCGGGCGCAGTTTACCCCATGGAAAGACTCAGGCTGGTCCACGAATCATTCAGAGTAACTCTGCGCAGTCAGTCGTGCGCCTAACTCTGTTGTAACGTCCTCTGCATCCGGGCAGCACATCAACATTTACATCTGTACCCTGCAAGTCACTGTACGGTATGAGGCGAAGGATGTGGGGTCGAATCTATCAGATTTTCTTTTTCTCGACATATTGGTAGGAGGAATGAACAAATTGATTGACTCATCTAGATACGAATGTTTTCTGAACTAGGACAGTCTCAATGCTGTGGAGCAGTACGCCTCTCTTGTAGCGGCTGCAACTGGAGTTCACCGACTATCTTCGTTGCACTTTCTGCTTAATAGGTGAACTGTAAAGCCCATGAATATGGGTGATAAACAGGTAAGTATCAGTATGTTTCTGTTTCGGACACTTTTAGTTGTCATAATGCTTTAGTCTCTAAACACTATCTGTAATTTTTGGAAATTGATAATCGTCATCATCATCATTGTTCAGTTCCATATTCCCAGGTACTGCTACCTGTTAATGAGCCACTTCCACTTCCTTCTGTACATGTATAACCTGTCACGGAGAACCTCATCCATTGTCCTTTAAAATGTTCATATGTCTGTAATTCTATGGCACCAAACTACTGTGGTCATTAGCCCATAGACTTACAAACTACTTAACCCTTTAATACATGACTTTTTATTTGAAGCTATAAAAACTACCACGATTAATATATAGTGAGTACATACTGAGAAAAATGTTTAAAAAAAATTTCCTTCAAATCATTATGCACTACGAACAACAAACCGCTCATAGCTGGTCAGCTATATAGTGCTTCCAGATGTACCCCATGCAGTGAATGTAACTATTGTGCCGTTGATCTTTTCATGAAGTAACTCTTAATGTAACGGTAGTGTGTGATTGAATACTTTTACACAGGAAAGGAGATATACCCAACTAAACAAACGCACATGTTACGAGTAACTCAATGCAGCTAACTGCTGAAGTGATTCAGTAGCACTCTGTGATTTATAATTTGTGGAATGTGCTTCTTGCATATGCAACAGTATGTATACAAGCAGCTACAAATGAATTTGTGGTAAAATGTTGATCAGTTTGAGAGATAATGAGAATAGTAGGTATGTAGCTGATCAGCTACACTATGCATTACAGGGTTAAACTAACTTACACTGAAGCCGTCGGCACACGGAGCGTGTATCTGAACGTGTGTCGCTAACGTGGCGAGTTTCTGACGTAATGAGCCAAGGCTTTCCCAACTTGTCGGACTGTATCAAGCATGCCAGATATTCTCAACGTGCGTCTGAACGACCACCAATAAGGTGGGAGAACGCTACCGACGTCACACCACGTGGCTATCCAGGGAAGGGGGCAGCTCTTTCCGGGAGAGAGATGAAGACGCCATATTGACCGTCGTATTTCATGGGGTTTATGTATGTAATTTAGGTCTTATGAATGTATGACATTTTGAAGAGTAAATTGAGAATATCTCGAAAACCGGTCATTAGAGGTACTATTTGTTGGAATAAATGACTGGAAACGTCTTATATGTGGTTAAAAAAAAAAAAAAAAAAAAAAAAAAAAAAACGTATTACTGTAATCTGCCGTTTCAAGGCAAGGTGGACTGAAGATCTATCAACGCAAATTGTTCTTTACATCATTTGTTGTAATTACATGTCATCAACCGACATATCTAACAAGAGTGTATACAACAGTTCTAATCCCTTCGTTGATGATACTGAACTACGTTCGAGGCCGTAGCGAAGTCGTGGCCTGTGGAATTGGGAGATGTCCCACGGTCCTAGTTCAAGGTACTTTGGAAACAAATATTTCGGGTTTTCTGATAGACTCAAAGACTTTCCTATGAATTTCATAGAAGTATACTGCATAATATTCGATGCTATGTAAACATCAGTGCTCATCCTCTGAGGAGTGAGTTTGTTGGATTCGTTTTATGAACAGGACAGTTTGCACCTTACTTAGAGTAAAATACTCACTTTATTGTTTCTCGTATTGCACTTTACGCGTTCTTAACATTCTTCTGCTGAATAGTAACATTGACTGTGGAAGAATGACCTTTACGTTTTACTAAAAAGTGAGACTGTCGTAATAATGTTTGCCTCATCTGAAGGCCTTTTCCAATTTTATAGCGCACAGTTTGTCATGAAACTTTTATAATTCGCTGCACTTATTGACATAACATGCAACTTTTATAAGAATCTTATGTTCATAGACATTTTGTTGTTACTTACGTACGCCTATATCACAGAACATAACGAACATATGCACAAGCGCGGAGATAAGCGATGTAATAGAGGTAAAACAGGAATTTCACTCTTCTGATTTCGTAAACAGTGTGATTCCAGAACCTGATGCCGCCGACAACTGTCACTGGAGCGCGCTGCTGTCGCGTGTAGATCCAAAGAGGCACACGCCTCGTATGCTCAAGTCGCGCCGTCTCCGAGCGTTCAGCCGCACGTTGGACTCGGCATGTTCACCACACACGTTCAGACACAAGCTCCGTGTGCCGACGGCTTAAGGACAACACACACACATGCGCTAGGTAGGTCTCGAACCTCCGACGCGAGAGGCCGTGCAAACTGTAACGTGGCGCTCCAGACCACACGGATATTCCCACTCGTCCATTGTCTTTCCTTTGGCTCCGAGGTATTTCTTGGTCTTTTCAAATCAATGGGTTCTGGATCTTCATACTTGATGTTTACCTTCCACCTCTCTTCCCTGATTTACTCGGCTTGTTTGTGCAGGCTCCAACCTCATTACATGCACATATGAGGCACATCCAGAAAATAAGTTTCCCTATTTTTTAGAAACAAAGACGTCATAGTTACATGAAAAACTTCATTGGCAACACATGTAACGATGTTTGAGTTATTTTTCGACAAAATAAATGAGACACGCAATATCGTCGGATGAACTTTTGTACTCATGTGTGGTACAAGTCTGTCGCCTGTGAATGGAACCAGCGTGTCACAGTTGTCTTCACCTCTTCGTCGTTATCAAACGCTGAACGCTGACTGTTAGTGTGAAACAATGCGGAAACTGCGACGTGCCATTCAGAACAAGAGGCGTGGAACGTTTACCACATGTGTTGGCTGCTACATGAAAATTCCATACGGCTCGGTGCACAGCAACTGTTTTGCAGAAGTTGGGCTGGGACTTGTTTGATCATCCAGCGTACAGTCCTGATCTTTCTCCCAGCTTTTTCCATCTTTCCTTGCACTTCGCAGTAGCCGAGCGGTCTAAAGCGTCTCGCTGCGGAGCGCGCGGTTGCCCGCCGTGGAGGTTCGAGTCCTCCCTGGGGCATGGGTGTGTGTGTTGTCCTTAGGTTAGTTTACCTAGGTTTAAGTAGTTTGTAAGCTACGGACAGATGACCACGCAGTTTTTTCCGATAGATTTACAAACATTTGAATATTTTGATTTTCTTGCACTTCAATAAATTCCTGACCTTTGGTCAGAGTGTTGATAACGACAAAAATCAGAAGACGACAGTCACACCAAAGACTAACATAGCAGTCGCGACACTCACTGGTGTAAAATCTGTTACCGTCTGACAGCTGGGCGACACTAGCGCTCCAAGCGGTGAGCAAGGGAGCCGCCTGTTAACTTCATAAAAAAACGTATGGATATAACTTTATTTTCGCACCCTTTTATACGTAATTCACGATATGATTGTTTTCTTGTAGACAAGAGGGCGTTAATCTAATATCAGACGAAAAGGATGATGCTAAAAATAAACAATAGTGGAACTAAAATAGATCAATTAAATGACGAAATCTGGTACCTAAAAACACAGGTATGCGTGCCGATCTGAATATTTTTGCAGCTTTCCCCATTGAAATCGAAATAATTTACATCAAGATACATAAACAGGTTTAAGCGCAATAAGCGTGGTTTTGTGTGTCATACTAGTTTACGTAATAAGGGTGGTCTTGTGTGTCATACCAGTTTACGTTGAAGCTACAATTTCCTTATCGTTTCGTTCTGTGTTTTAGATTTTAGGACACCTGTTAACAAAACTACGACTTTCGTCTTTATTATTGTCCTACGTCGGATCAGATGCTTCCAACTAACAATTGAAATACGTTGAAAAGTATACGCCTTGTTAGGTTAACGTACATTTTTTCCTAAAAAAGTACGAGAATGACCACTGAAGCCCAGATTTAAATTTGGTGTTAATATTTTATACACCTATCGAGTACATGCGTGTCTCGCCAGAAACTTTTCTTCTTATTTTACGAACTTTCAAGAGTCTTACAGTTTAGTATAGTACGCATTTTTCTATACCTTTTGAACATCCAAACTGCAGTATATAGTTCTCTATATACATGACCCATTTTTCTACTTATAAAAAGATCAAAAAACCGTTATCACACTTAATTGTATGCAGTTTAAGGTGAATCATAATAGAATCATTTTAGCAGTATGACTGTGTTACATCCCTCTCCGGGTCCTTACAAAATATGTAAAAAAAGGCAAATTACATAACTTTTTCTGGTTTTATTGCACTTCATTGCGCAACAAGCATGCCTCATTCCAAAAAGCATCACGAAAACGAGTATAGGATACGAGTAAGACGATTTACAATGTAGGGAACACCGCCACCTCACTAGTGTCCCCTGCTGGCCGCTTGGCGCGCTGCTATCGCGGATGTTTTTTTGATCTTGTTATGCGTGAAAATGAAAACTTCCTTCTTCCTCGATCTGTGCACCAGAAATTCTTTTGTTGGTATTTATATACAGTAACTTAAACATTCTTTTCTAGACGGAGAAAAACGGTAAAAGAAATTCACTATTTCTCAGTAATCCATAATGTAGTTTTCTTCATTAATTCATAGTGTAGGTTAGGAAAAAAAAATGTTCAAATGTTTGTAAAGCTTATGGGACTTAACTACGGGGTCATCAGTCCCTAAACTTACAAACTACTTATGAACTAGGACGGCACAAATATCCATGCCCGAGGGGGGATTCGAACCCCCGACCGTAGTGGCCGTGCTGACCGTGACTGGAGCGCCTTAGTCCCCTCGGCCACCGCGGCCGGCTAGGTTAGGAAAATAATGTCTTTCTTTAATAAGGTAAATTATTATGGCTTCGGGTAACAAAAATATGCTAGTGTCGTGACTGGTATGTTAGACTACGGTCACACGCTGATTCCATCCACAGGCAGAAGACTTCAACGACACAGGAACACAACAGTCAATCCCAAATTATGGCAAATGTCTCAGTTGTTTTGGAGACTATGTCGAAAAATGGCTCAAACATCGCTGTACCGGTGGCCAACAAAGTTTTCATGTAACTATGTTGTCCTTTTTTTTATTATTACTTGTTTTTAATGGGGAAACTTACTTTCTGGATGCGCCTCATGCCACCAAAGTCTGGATGTGTTCACAAGGTCTAAAAGCTATGTATTATTTCTAGCTTTCTGCCTCAGCTTCTCGTTGGTTAACTTATCCATCTTGGCCGCGCAGAATGGGTGCGCGGTCTAAGGCGTCTTGCTACGGACTGGGCGGCCGTTCCCGCCGGTGGTTCGAGTCCTCTCTCGGGCATGGGTATGAATGTTGTCCTTAGTGTAAGTTAGTTTATGTAATTTGTGTTGTATAGGGCCTGCAGCGTTAAAAAGATCAGCAAGTGACATATTATTATAATTAAACCAATCGCTGCTAATGAGTATTTTTTATTTTCAACACTACAGATCCGTTTCGGCTAATACTGCCATTATTAAGTGACGTATGTGTCTAGATGTTCAGACATACATAAGACATCTAAAGCGCATATATATATATATATATATGTTGTAGATGAGTTATGTATGTCTGAACATCTAGACACATACGTCACTTGACAATGGCAGTATTATCCGACACGGATCTGTAGTGTTGAAAATAAAAAAATACTCAATAGCAGCGATTGGATTAATTATAATAATTATTTTATGTAATTTGTGAGTCTAGGGACTGATGACCAAAGGCGTCTGGTCCAACAGGTTTACAAACATTTGAACTTATCGATCTTGGCCTTGGGATGATGGAGTGAAGGATTTTCATTTCTGATACAAGGAGTTTCGATGTCTCTTTCTTTATAATGGCATAATATTGGTATATGTATTGCTGACTGTGTATTTTCTAGGATCATATCATGCAGCCACGGATCTGTAGAAGGGGGAGTAGAGGGGGGGGGGAGGGTCGGAGCGCGCGGTTGCTCGCCGTGGAGGTTCGAGTCCTCCCTGGGGCATGTGTGTGTGTGTGTTGTCCTTAGGTTAGTTTACCTTAGTTTGTGTAGTTTGTAAGCTACGGAGTGATGACCACGCAGTTTGGTCCGATAGATTTACAGACATTTGAAAATTTGGGAGGGTCGGCAAGGCACACTGGGATATCCGCCACTGGCGGCATTCGCAGAGCGGTGCCTAATAGCCACAAAGCGACGTGTGCCGCGGTGGAGTAGCCGAGCGGTCTAAGGCGCCTCGCTGCGGAGCGCGCGGTTGCTCGCCATCGAAGGTTCGAGTCCTCTCTGTGGCATGGGTGTCTGTGTTGTCCTTAGGTTAGTTTACCTAGGTTTATGTACTTTGTAAGCTACGGAGTGATGATCACGCAGTTTTGTCCGATAGATTTACAAACATTTGAACATTGGAAAGTGACGTGCCCTAGGCGGAGTGGGAGCGAGAGGGATGCGCAACTATCAAGTTTCTGCACTGGTTCGGATACATCGTAGAGCCGTTGCTGATGTCGTCCCTTGAAAGGGTTCTGATTTGTTAATAATTGGTTGTGTCCTGTCTGACCAAACTACTCTTGCAGATTTTACTTTCCGGCTACGGTGATCCAGTTACACACTTGATGGGTGACCATCTCTGAAGACTGTCATCACAACTGTCTCGATCTCGCTGACGTGGATATAGTATTATTGGAAGTGGAAATTAATATGTAGTAATTTACCAAAATAGGTTGTGGAAATAAAATCCGCTACCAGTCACAATTTTTGGCGGTTTATTAGAACACTACCGGTTTCGGGCTTGTGCCCATCCTCAGGTGTTTACATTCAGACAAATATAAGTATCCAGTTGGTATTTGTACATTTCTCATGGATATTGGTTGAGAACATTGTAGTAACATGATGCTAATTTGCACTCCCATGCATCGCTTGGAGTGTCAGTGATAAAGTCTACTGTGGCGATGTTTGGAGTGAAAGTTGTGAAGTGTACTGTGCAAAACCTTAAACATGGGAGTGCAAATTAGCATAATGTTACTACAATGTTCTCAACCAATATCCATGAGAAATGTACAAATACCAACTGGATACTTATATTTGTCTGAATGTAAACACCTGAGGATGGGCACAAGCCCGAAACCGGTAGTGTTCTAATAAACCGCCAAAAATTGTGACTGGTAGCGGATTTTATTTCCACAACCTATTAGGAACAGTCACGGAGTTCAACATCCATAATGGATAAAATTCATTTACCAAAATAGTTCTCTGTGGGTGGGGGAGGGTGGGCGGGAGGAAGGGCGTGGGGGGAGGGGCACATAACTTATGCTCAGTAACTGCAATAGGCCTGTCTGGAACTTTGAGGTTTTCTAAGCTACAGTTGTGAAAATTCATCAGTCCTCCAGGACTACATGATCTATTGCCCCAGGGTCAACACGGATATAGAAAATATCGTTCATGCGAAACACAACTAGCTCTTTACTCACGCGAAGTGATGGGTGCTATCGACGAGAGTTCTCAAATTGATTCCGTATTTCTTGATTTCCAGAAGGCTTTTGACACCGTACCTCACAAACGGTTTTTAATCAAATTACGTAGTTATGGTATATCGCCCCAAATTTGCGACTGGATAGGGGATTTCCTGGCAGAGAGGACACAGCTCGTAGTAACCGATGGTAAGGCATCAACTAAAACAGAGGTGATATCCGGCGTTCCACGGGGTAGTGTTATTGGTCCTCTGCTGTTCCTTATTTACATAAACGATTTAGGGGAAAATCTAAGTAGCTCTCTTAGGTTGTTTGCAGATGACGCGGTCATTTACCGTCTATTAAAATCATCTGAAGATCAAAACCAACTGCAGAACGATCTGAATAAGATATCAGTGTAGTGTAAAAATTGGCAATTGAGTCTGTCCAAATGAGTACGAAAAGAAATCCGTTAAACTTTGTTTACAAGATAAAGTGAAGGCCGTAAACTCCACAAAATACCTAGGAATTACTATTATTTCAGACTTAAATTGGAAAGAACACGTAGATAATGTCGTGGGAAAGGCGAACCAGAGACTGCGTTTTATTGGCAGAATCCTTAAAAGATACAACAGAACTACAAAAGAAACTGCATACACTACGCTTGTCCGTCCATTTTTGGAGTATTGCTGCTCAGTGTGGGATCCTTATCAGATGGGTTTGACGGAGGACATCGAAAGGGCATTCCTGTCAAAAATGCTCTCTGTCTCGGACAGTATTATTGCTCAAGTACAAGAGAGAATACTGAAAAGAGGTCTTAATTCCAAAGAATCTTGTTTACTTAATTTGGTATAATTCTGATGAAAGTAGCAAGTAGCACAAGTTCTGTAGATGAATAACATTATTAAAAAAAATTGCCGTGTGAGGTTAGCCGTGCGTTCTAAGGCGCCATGTGACAGATCGTATGGTTGATTCTGACTGATGTTAAGAGTCCTCCCTAGTCCTGTGTGTGGTTGTACCTAGAATAAGTTAGTTTAAGTAATGTGTAAGACCAGGGACCGATGAGCACATCAGTTTGGTCCCATAGGACTTTACCCACTTATTTTATTTTATTTTATTTTATTAATTTATTATTACTATTATTATTTAGATAAAAGTGTCTTAGATTTTCATCAGCAAATCAACGGTAAATTTGAGAGTGTTTCCCATCTTTGCTTTCAACTTTTACCTAGTCTTTTCCAGGCCAGGATTGTATGACTGAAATTGATATATATTTTCCATTCTCCATCGTCAAAGCTCACACTGCGGTAGAACGAACTGTTTGTACAATATTTCTAAACTCACGAATTTTGTTAGCGCTTATGCAGAGAATGAATGAACAGAAAATCTGTTGCTTCGTCCGGATAACTATTCCTTATCTACTACTGCTACTCTCGCGTAAACAGAACAAAGCATACGCCAGTCTGAAGATGTTACACAATAGCATGCAAGTTGGAGAGAATTCCTAAGAAACGCTGCGTAGATAACTGGTTAAACCGGATATATCTAATGAGTCACATCACGTACACTGTTCTCGCTGCAGTTACAAAGAAAGATGTGGCACAACAAGCAGAAGTAGGCACGAGACTGTGTATGAAGAAAATAATATGAAGAATTAAAATCCACATTGTTCAGACAGAATAGATCAACTCAATTATAATGACTAAAGGAAACGAAAAAGCTCATTTGACTAATTCTATGTACATAAGGATACAAAATATGAACTGAAAAAGTTATTACTAATTTGAGGTAACGAGCGAGAATAAAATAATACACTAGTAGACCTCATCTCAAATTTTAGCTAATTAGTTACTTAGTTACGTGTGGTTCACAGGCGATATTCATGATAAACGTTCTGATGCAGAACGAGTCCACTGAACGAATTAAAAGAACATAACAAATATATTTACAAGGTGATAACACTTGTATACTACACACTTTGATGAAGAGAGACTTATGGATTATCATAAGTATTACAGTGAATAAAAATGACAACGTTACAATAAGCGTTACAATAAATGTTCAAACTGTAATCCACGCGCCTACAAGCATTTTTGAGCATGACGACGTGCATTGCAGGTGACATCTCTCAGAGTAGCTACAGGAATTGCGTGACTAGCCGTTTCTATTTCTTGGCGTAGTCCGTCTAACAAGAACGGTTTCTTGACTTAATCTAACAAGTAAAATTCAAATGGGATCGAAACAGATAAATGTGCTGGGTATTCAATCTGGCTTCTTCGTCCTATCAAATGACCCGGTGCAACATAAAAAAAATTAATAAATAAATAAATAAATAAATAAAAACACGAATGTACCATGAAATTAATGTATCAAGCATCTCCAAGTAACTACTTCCAGTACATTGAACCGTCGGGAAAAAAACCCCACAACAAACATGAAGTCCAGGAGCAGTGATCAATTGCTCAACATGAACATGCCAATTTAGTGGGGCCCAGTACACACAAAATGTCTGTTTACCGTACCACATAATTTAAACTCTATCTCATCAGAGCACGTTACAACGGAAACAAAATTTGTATAATTTTTAACCTACGCGAGGTACCATTCACAAAACTGAGATCTACTGTTGGGGTCGTCCTTGTTCAGTGTATGTAAAAGACTTTCCATTTGGCTCAGCGCAGAACACGACCGACGGTGCCTTACGCACGCCTGTTTCACGTACACATTGTGATGACCGTGTGCAAGAATTTGACACTGCAACTGAAGACGCTTAGTTTGGTGTACGTGTTCAAATGTTTGTAGAACTTACGGGACTTAACTACGGGGGTCATCAGTCCCTAAGCTTACAAACTACTTATGAACTAGCTAAGACTAAGGACGGCACAAATATTCATGCCAGAGGGGGGATTCGAACCCCCGACCGTAGTGGCCGTGCAGACCGTGACTGGAGCGCCTCAGTCCCCTCGGCCGGCTGGTGTACGTGGCCGGCCTGATAGTCCCTTATGCCGATCCATTATTGTCCATCAGTTTCAAACTTATCGCGAAGGCAAGCAATACAAACGTATTGGTGGTAACATTTCACATTGTTACCTCCAATGACGTTGCACATAACTACTATTATCCAACTTGCAACATCATTTTAAAATACTTTTTTGCAGCTCGAAAGTCAGACGCACTTGCACAATGGATTTAACTTCCCTTCCAAAGCACTAGTGCCATCTGTCGCAGAACACCTTGAAATGCTAATGCCAACTGTTAATACCAACTCTTACAATTTAAACCTGTAGCCAATGCGATGTCAAAGTTATGACATTAACACGGTACACAATTTTAAAGTGTCTATACATTTCTGATCACTTCTCTATATGACTACATGCTGGCCATTAGCAGTTTCTTCTCTGTAAATGACTACTTATTACTATTGAAGAATTCCTGTGTGATGTAGGAGAAATTTTTAAGTTGCAACGTATTTCATCTACATTTAAAAACAATTCTGCACTGCTCGATATTTCATTTCCGTGGTAGTAGTCAAAAGATGCATAATTCACTTCTTTTGAGCAGAAGCGAAATTCATTATAGAGCAATAAAATTATGCGTCTTCTAGTGTTGCACTAGTGAATATCTTTCTCTCAAACCCAAATGGATTATTGATAGCCGGCCGCGGTGGCCGAGGGGACTGAGGCGCTCCAGTCACGGTCTGTACGGCCACTACGGTCGGGGGTTCGAATCCCCCCTCGGGCATGGATATTTGTGCCGTCCTTAGTATAAGGTTGTAAATAATAAGTTTGTAAGTTTAGGAACTGGTGACCCTGTACTTAAGTCCCATAAGCTTAACAAACATTTGAACATTTTGATTACTGATAACAAATTTTATTTCGTTTGTATTTCCTTTAGAAGTAAGCAGGAGGATAATTTACCCGACTCCTTAAAGAGATAAATGCAAGTTACATGTGTGTAATTCACAGAGAACACTCTAATTTCAGAACGATATTTTCACTTTGCAGCGGACAGTGCGCTGATATGATCTTCAAGAGTTCAAATGTTTGTACAGCTTATGGGAATTAACTACGGGGTCATCAGTCCCTAAACTTACAAACCACTTATGAACTAGCTAATACTAAGGACGGCACAAATATCCATGCCCGAGGGGGGATTCGAACCCCCAACCGTAGTGGCCGTGCTGACCGTGACTGGAGCGCCTCAGTCCCCTCGGCCACCGCGGCCGGCGATATGATCTTCCCGACAGATTGAAACAGTGAGCTGGACCGGGATTCAAACTTGGGACCCTTGCCTTTGGAAGTAGAGGAGTCATAAGGGGTCGTTAGGTGTGCCAGGATAGCTCATTCGGCAGAGTACTTACCCGCGAAAGGCAAAGGTTCCACGTTCGAATCCCGGTCCACCTTCCAGAAAGTTTCACTCCGCTGCAGAGTGAAAATATCAGTCTGGAAACATGCCCTAGGCTGTTGCTAAGCCACGTCTCCGCCATATCCTTTCTTCCAGGAGTGCTAGTCTTGCAAGGTTCGCAAATAGAATTTCTGTGAAGTGAGGAATGCGAGAGGGCCGTGAAACCTGGCGGTAGTGTGTTTAAAAAATTCAAATGTTTGCAAATCTATCGGACCAAACTGCGTGGTCATCAGTTCGTAGCTTACAAACTACTTAAACCTAGGTAAACTAACCTATGGACAAACACACACACCCATGCCCCAGGGAGGACTCGAACCTCCACGGCGAGCAACCGCGCGAGTGTGTTTACATGTGAATGGCAAAGGTCCCAGATTTGAATCCCGGTACGGCACACAGTTATAATCGGCCAGGAGATAACATACTAATTAATTGATATATAGATGGTGTGAACGATACAATCGCTACGGCGGCTGAGTGTCCGAACGCATTGAGGCCCTATGCTCCGATGCGCGAGGCCGTTCATCGTCGGAGGTTGGAAACCTCCCTCGGGCATGGATGTTTGTGTTGGCTTTAGTATAAGTTAGCTCATAAGTAGTTTGTGAGTTTAGGGACTGATGACCCCGCAGTTAAGTCCCATAAGATTAACAAATATTTGAACATTTTTGATACGATCGTTAATTCCGTGGCGTGCAACTTGCAGGAATTTGGAGCGGAATAGAAACGTGTCCTGGTAAGACAATGTTTAGAACTTTAGCGTAGTGTGCTCGGTAGAGGCGCCGTATTTCGCCGCAGTTGGAGCGTGCCGGATAGGAGATGACCTGTTGTTGCTTTTGAAACAGACCCTGACCTGCGACACGAAACTATGAATAATGCGCAGAGAAGACGTGCCCGTCCACGAGACAGCCGAACTCATTTACACCTATTATTACACCGCGGTCGCCGATGTCGTTTTTGCTATTGCTTGAAGGACTCTTTCTTTTTTATATCCATTTTTCTTTTTTGTTTAAATACACATGATGTAGCATATAAAAAGAAGTGAACCTATTATCTATGTTTAATAATGATTTTGCAGCCAAGATGGCATTTTTCATTTATTATGTTACCGGTTTCGGCGTGCTCGACGCCGTCTTCAGACCACTTCGTATTTTACATAACTTCACAACATTTTTTACATACTAAAAGACTACATCCAGGTTGAGGCGTCAAGAAACATAAAATTTCTAGTCACAAATAAAATATATACATCCATCTTCCAATGGTTCTGAAGCGAGGTACTTCAAAGTTCAATATTAATTGAAGTACAGCCGCGGTGGAGTAGCCGAGCGGTCTAAAGCGTCTCGCTGTGGAGCGCGCGGTTGCTCGCCGTGGAGGTTCGAGTCCTCCCTGGGGCATTGGTGTGTGTGTTTGTCCTTAGGTTAGTTTAACTAGGTTTAAGTAGTTTGTCAGCTACAGACTGATGACCACGCAGTTTGGTCCGATAGATTTACAAACGATTGAACTACAGTATAACACTAACTGTTAGGCCTTACAGTTAGCGTTATACTGTACTTCAATTAATATTGAACTTAGACTTTGAAGTACCTCGCTTCAGAACCATTGGAAGATGGATGTATATATTTTATTTGTGACTAGAAATTTTATGTTTCGTGACGCCTCAACCTGGATGTACTCTTTTAGTATGTAAAAAATGTTGTGAAGTTATGTAAAATACGAAGTGGGCTGAAGATGGCGTTGAAATCGGTAACATAATAAATGAAAAATGCGATCTCGGCTGCAAAATCATTATTAAACAATTATAGATCGTCCCATTGAACAATGTGTTCCTTATATAACTATTATCTATGGTCTTAAATAAAAAATCCAAATAAATATATGTAGGCAGCTCAGTGACAGGGGAGGGAGGAGGCATCGCAATCAGGCCTCGGATTTCGCCACCTGCCCGCCTTGTCTGCACCTTTCATCTACATCTACTTAAATACTCTGCAAGTCACACTGAAGTGCATGGCAGAGGGTTCATCTAACCGCTTTAATGATGTTTCTCTACAGTTCCATTCTCTAATAGCTTGCGGGAGAAAGGAACACCCAAATCTTTCCGTTTTCGATCTGATTTCTCTTATTTTATTTCGATGATCATGTCTTCCTATGTAGGTGGGTGCTAACACGATATGTTCGCATTCGGAAGAGAAAGTTGGTGAAAGAAATTTCGCAAATAGATCTCTTCGCAACGAGTAACGCCTTTGTTTTAATGATTTCCACCCTAACTCGTGCATCATTCACGTGACACTCTCTCCCCTATATCGCGATAATACAAAACTAGCTGGGTGTGGCGGGAGACTTGCAGGGAAGAGTCCTCTGCAGTCAGGCTGGTCCCTGTGTCCTCGGTGGCGGAGTGGTCAACGCGTCTGCCTAGTAAGCAGGAAATCCCGGGTTCGAATGCCGGCTGGGCACAAATTTTCATTCGCCGCCCTTTGGTATTCCATCTAAATCTAGTGCAGTGATGCCATAAGTGATCGCAAATTGCGATTTATTTCATTTCTCTGAATCGTCTGTCAGTGCCACTTGGTTGGTGGTGATCCAACAAGGCGTAAAAATACTCCAAAATAGGACGCACAAGTGTGATGTAGGCAGTTTCTTTAGTCACCACTGAATTAGTTCAATGCCCTAGTGCAGCCAGAAACATTCCTTTCCTTCCACTCATTTAAATGCTCTTATTAACTAATTTTGTGCAATGAATACATTTTGCATGAATGAAGAGATATCTCAGAATATTGTCCTATAAGATTGCAGTGAATAAAAGTGTGCAATATATGTTCATTGAGTGACTGATGTATCCTCGAAGTTGGTAATTATTCTTAAGACGAAAGTAGCTGTACCCAAATATTTTAGTAGGTTTGCCAATAGTTTTTTGCGTTTGTTGCTTCTTGTTAATATTCTAGATAAATACGAAGTAAGACATTTTTTACTTGGACAAAAACCATGCCGCGGTGGAGTAGCCGAGCGGTCTAAAGCGTCTCGCTGCGGAGCGCGCGGTTGCTCGCCGTGGAGGTTCGAGTCCTCCGTGGGGCATGGGTGTGTGTGAGTTGTCCTTAGGCTAGTTTACCTAGGTTTAAGTAGTTTGTAAGCTACGGACTAATGACCACGCAGTTTGGTCCGATAGATTCACAGACAGACAAAAACCATACTGCAGTAATAAGAGTCGTAGAACTGAGAGAAACTGTGGTTGAGTAGTGAGAATAGTTTGTACCCTACCCCCCCCCCCCCCCATTGTTATTCAATCTTTATATTTTGTAAGCTGTGCAGAAAACCAAGAAGATTTTTGGAATGGAATTAAATTTCAGAGCTTAGAAACAAAAACTTTGAAATTTGACGATTACCGTAAATCTTAGCAAGCAGTTGTACCGAATGGATAGTGTCTTGTGTCTAGTTTATAAGAGGAGCATCAAATAAAAGGAAAACAAGGATAATGGAATATTGCTGAATTAACTCAAGTGATAGTGAGGGAACAGATTCGGAAAAAGGTCACCAAAAGTAGTACATGGGTTTTGTTATTTGGACAGCAAAACAAGTGACGAAAGCCGAAGAGGAGAGAATATAAAATGCAGACTGATAACAGCAACAAACGCATTTGCGCAAAGAAGAAATTTGATAACATCGAATATCAATTAGAATGTTAGGAAGTCTTTTTCGAAATTGTTTGGAGTTAGCCTTAATCATTCATACAAGAACAGACTAGTAGCTTTTTGAAATCTGATAGGGTGTGAGAATGCTGAAGAAAACGTGGATAGGTAGGATTAACTGATGAGGATTTACTCATCCGAACTGAGGAGAAAAATTTATTGTACAGCTTAACTAAAAAGAATGATCCGTTGGTAGGACATCATATGAGGCATCAAAGAGTCGTCAGTTCGATAATGGAAGAACGTATAGAACTAAAAATCATTGGTGGGGGGGGGGGGAGATTCGGGGCTGCCTACAGTAAATAGGTTCGAATGTATGTATATAGCTGTACAAACATAATACAACTTAAAGGGTACCACCTTCGAACTGAAGATCACAGCAATAAGAACAACAACAGGAACAGCAGCAACTACTATTATTACTGATGCTAATATTAATATTGCTACTGCTACTATAACTGAGAAATAATAATAATAGATACTGATTTGTAGTAGCAAGACAGTAACATTCGAGCCAAGTTTACCGCGTACCATAGTAGTGTAGAAGTTGAGACGGACAATTTGAAAAGGACACTTGAGGTCTATCAGGCCGGAAATTGGCCCACAAAAGTCAACTAAGTTACAGTACATGCACGCCGAGCGACGTTTCAGTGTCCTCTCTCTTTCCTACGCCACCGTCTTAGTCGGATAGTTCGTTAACATTGCTAATTTTATACTTTCTCGTGAAGATAATGACATTAAAAAAGATTTTTTCAATCGTTATGCAGAAACTAATTACGTTTACAATTCGATGTAAACGTTACAAGCACATTAATCTCGTAGTAACAAGTCCAGAAAAGCAAAATAATTTAATTCTTTTAATTTTTAAATTTGTGCTATTAAAATTTGCAGTATATTGAGGTAAAATTTACATAAACACCACATCCACATGGTATATCGCCCCAAATTTGCGACTGGATAGGGGATTTCCTGTCAGAGAGGACACAGTTTGTAGTAATCGATTGTAAAGCATCGACTAAAACAAAGGTGATATCAGGCGTTCCACAAGGTAGTGTTATTGGTCCTCTGCTGTTCCTTATTTACATAAACGATTTTAGAGAAAATCTACGTAGCTCTCTTAGGTTGTTTTCAGACGACGCCGTCATTTACCGTCTAGTAAAATCATCTGAAGATCAAAACCAACTGCAGAACGATCTGAATAAGACTATTGTGTAAAAATTGGCAATTGACTTTAAATAATGAGAAGTGTGAAGTCGTCCACATGAGTACGAAAAGAAATCGGTTAAACGTTGTTTACAAGATAAATCAATCAAAAATGAAAGCCGTAAACTCCACAAAATACCTAGGAATTACTATTACTTCAGACTTAAACTGGAAAGAATACGTAGATAATGTCGTGGGAAAGGCGAACCAGAGACGGCGTTTCATTGGTAGAACCGTTAAAAGATGCAACAGAACTACTAAAGAAACTGCATACACTACGCTTGTCCGTCCTTTTTTGGAGTATTGCTGCCCAGTGTGGAATCCTTATCAGGTGGGTTTGACGGAAGACATCGAAAGAGTCCACAGAAGGACAGATAGTTTTGTAATGTCACGATACTGGGAAGACAGCGTTACGGAAATGATACAGGATCTGGGATGGGAATCATTACAACAACGGCGCTTATCGCTACAGTGTAGGCTACTTACGAAACTCCAATCGCCAACTTTCTCCTCCGAATGTGAAAATATATTGTTGACTCCCACTTACATATGTAGAAATGATCATCAGAATAAAATACGAGAAATCAGATCTAAAACGGAGAGATTTAGGTGTTCTATCTTCCCACGCGCTATTCGAGAATGGAATGGAATATAAATAACAAAAAGGTGGTTGATGAACCCTCTGACAAGCATTTAAATGTGATTTGCAGAGTATCCCATGTAGATGTAGAAACTAACCTATGGACAAACACACACACCCATGCCCCAGGGAGGACTCGAACCTCCACGGCGAGCAACCGCGCGAGTGTGTTTACATGTGAATGGCAAAGGTCCCAGATTTGAATCCCGGTACGGCACACAGTTATAATCGGCCAGGAGATAACATACTAATTAATTGATATATAGATGGTGTGAACGATACAATCGCTACGGCGGCTGAGTGTCCGAACGCATTGAGGCGCTATGCTCCGATGCGCGAGGCCGTTCATCGTATCCCACGTACATGTAGATGGAAATGCCAGAGCAATGTGTGTTTTTTATGTTTTTAAATTCAAGGAATATTTTAGCCAAATTCTCGCCGGTAACATATGAACAGTACTAAAGCTGTATCGTGTTTCACCAAGTGGAGGTGTGGTTCAAATGTTTGTTAAGCTTAAGGGACTTAACTGCGAGGTTATCAGTCTTACACTTACAAACTAATTATGAACTACCTTATACTAAAGACGACACAAACATCCATGCCCGAGGGGGGAATCGAACCCTCGACGGGGAGCGGCCTCGCGCATCGCATCATAGCTCCTCAATGCGCTTGGCCACTCCACCGCAGCAAGTGTGGTTCATGTGCTCCCTAAAACCACCGCAGGATGTCATGGTACAATAACATTGATTCAACGCGGTAGCTGAAGACCTATAAATGTGAATGTTGTAAGTACCGTGGAAGATAATATGTATTTCTTCTTCGTCGTGGGGATCCAGAAAATACAATTATTGATATGGCGTCTGTTTTTTCATACATGCATGAAGGAATAGATACGATCGGTTGACAACAATAGCCGCCAATTTATGAATTAGAAATATTTCAACATCTCGGCTGTTTCAGGGCATTCAATTAAGTTCAATGGCAAAATGACAATTTTTGCCGGACTGGAATTCGAACCGGATTTTCCGATTTGTGTCAGCAGTCACCTTCACTTTTCTCTGTGGAGCTAAAGACTTACCCTACTCACAGAGGATTGAAACCGGCCAGCTTCAGTCTGGTGAAGACAAAGTAGGCAGCGATCGAATTCCGAAGCCTGCCCACTGTACCTCCTCCCTCCCGTCACTAAACTGCTCCCTCACATGGCTCAGGCCAACTTTTTATATTTTATGTTGAAATCTTAACACTTTGGGAAAACGTATTGCCCTCAAGAAATAAAGAAAACATGAATAGTGTGATTATAACTTACAATACAGAATACAATAGGTGACTCGTCAGTTTTTTGTCAAGTAAATCCACTTCCATCGACTCCTTTAACAAACACACAGTCTATTGTAACTGGTGTTCAGTATATTTGCAGAACTTCTCATGTCATGAGGGAAATGCGAGAACCATGTATTGCTGAAACGTCAAAAAAAAAAAAAAAAAAAAAAAAAAAAAAAAAAAAAAAAAAAAAACACATTATATCGTCCCACATCAGCAATAACGAAGTGCACAAAGTGAGGAATCGACAACATCACAGAATTAGTCTTCGACTATGTAAAGGAGGAGGAATCGTATCACAAGAGGATGTAATTGGTATAAGACGCAACTAAAGTTCTGGTAAGAAAAGCCAGTTGATTCCGCAGCCCAAGCCAGTTGGCCAGATGACCAGCGTAGGTAAATCACGCAGGGGCGTGTGAAGAAAATGACATCAACTACACTTAACCGTGTCACTAAGGAGAGTTCGACGGATAAGTTCATTAGTAGGTATGAAATGCTTCATAATTTTGTACCAACACGATGCCATTGCCTTGGGGTGTACAGGAGACTGATAATGCCCATACAACCTTCGATAGTGTTCAATGACAACGAATCGACGGGTTTGTGTGGACACACCCTGTCTCCGCGAGCAAGAAGAAAATGTGTGGTCACTCGTGACTGCTTGTCGCCTCAAAGTCGTCCCTCAAGATAGCTCACCGCAGTACAGGATTGTCGAATGTGGCGTAATTTAAAATGGATGCGACTTACGTTATCAGGCGAAAGTAGGTTCGTTGGTTGTACAAGGGTGAAGGGCTGTGATGTGATAGTAGTCATTTCACGGGTGACAGTCAATATCATACGTAAATATACAATGGCGACGCTTTGCGTGTGATACCTAAGAGAGATAGCAGCGGCGGAGTAGCCGAAGATCGCGATGTTGCTCGCCGTCGGAGGTTCGAGTCCTCCCTGCGTCATGCCTGTGTGTGTGTGTGTGTGTGTGTGTGTGTGTGTGTGTGTGTGTTGTCCTTATGTTAGTTTAACTTAGTTTAAGTAGTTTGTAAGTCTAAGTACAAATAACCAACTCAGTTAAGTCCCATAGATTTACAAACATTTGAACAGTGTTGAGAGAGGTAAACCTCCTTCCCTGCGCAGCTTCGTTAAAATCTCATAACGGAGATTGAATATGTGGCCTTTCCATATAAATCTGCTGGACAGTTCCTGCAATACCTTTTTACCTTCCTAGGGAGGCGAAAACTGTGCATGATATGATATGCCTTAAATAAAATATGTGTTGCCAATATCCGCACTTCCGGTAGACGGTAAGTGAGCGTCGTTCATGTTTCAGTATGACATCCTAAATATTTTCAGTAACAGATTTAGCAGGCAACGGTCAATAACAACCCACAAGGATGTGTGACGATCGACTATACGTGTCTAAAAAGGACCGCATCCTCGAAGCTTCGCAGGTTGAGTACGTTGTATTTTTTTCTCATTTAACTGACCACCTAAAATATGAAAATAACCTTGAATTATTTGTTTCAGCAATGGGATTTCTTCACGTCAACTGAGGAGGACCATCAGTTCATCGGCATATGCTCTAACTGTCAAAATCATTTCTGAAAGTGTTAGCCCAGAAAATCGGTCAGCATCTCGCTACAATAACGGTTCAAGAGAGACAAGTAACAGGGGCATAGGGAGGGAGCTGTCTTGTGGAACCCCCCAATGCGCACTAATAGAGGTGTCAAACGACCATTGACCATCACTGACACAGTAATGTCTCGGTACAAGTTACAAAGAACAGAACGCGCGGGAGCAGTGAATCCTACAATGTGCACAAGAACTGATCAAAAAACTCATTGCTGACATGGGAAAATACCTTGAAAAAATCCAAGAAGACCAAGGAACAGTGAATGTAACAGACGCTCCCGTGACGAAGTCAATATTATATCGCTGGGGTCAGCACTGTATGCCTAGGAAGGCAACATTGGTTTTTGCTAATGACACAGCAAAGCAAAGGGGACAATCTGGTGTTCACAGTTTTGTAGTCAAAACTGAGTAGTATGAGAGGGCGGAAATTTGACGTCATTAAACATCCACAGTGCTTAAGTATGAGAACAATTTTCCCCTCCTTGAAGTTCGGAGGCACAGCGTCTCTCCGGAAAATCTCATTCAAAATGGAAGTGAACGTAGAACCTAAGAGATCCCAAAAATGTAAATAACATTCCTGCGGAAGACCATCCGGACTGGGTGATTTGTGGGAGGAGAAACGGGCGAGAATATCAAACACTTCCGTCTTCCTCCTGAAAACTGAACTTGTGATTGCCTGTTTGAGGAGTACATTACAACTATGGATACGGTGTCTGTTGTTACGGACATGCCCGAGAATTTGGTAAGGACGAGAAGCGTGTGCATATAGCAGAGCTGGGTACCATTAATCAAAAAGTTAAGTTCGTTGCCGGCCGCGGTGGCCGAGGGGACTGCGGCGCGTCAGTCACAGTCTACACCGCCATTACGGTCGGGGGGTTCAAATCCCCCCTCGGGCATGGATATTTGTGCCGTCCTTAGTGTTAGGTAGTTCATAAGTAGTTTGTAAGTTTAGGTACTTATGACCCCGTAGTTAAGTCCCATAAGCTATACAAACATTTGAAACATTTTTTGTTAACTTCGTTAATCATTAATCCGTTACTGAAATAGTTAACTTCGATAAACTTAAAGCGTTACTCTGCGGCCAAATTAACGGAAGTTAACGTTAATCGTTAAGTCTTAACAGTATGGCGCAACTACGAAAAATCGCCTTCAGACTCCGAACTTATAATTATGTTGTTATATTATTGAAATAAGCAATTAAAAAACAAAACAAAAAAACGCATTACCCTACCTGATAAGAAAAATGATTTAGATACGCAAGTTTAAATAGGGCTTGGAGTATAAATAAAAATTTGTATTGCTCCGCCACTCTATCGTGGCACTCGGCCGTGAGCGTAAACAAATGACGTCTAATCCCATATATCACAATAGTGTAAAATAGCCTCTGCAAGAGTCATTTGCTTTGGGGGAAAAGTCTTTTGCTCTTTGAAATAATTTGTCTACTTGTATAAAAATAAGAACGTTTGTTTGCCATTTGTTTACGCTCGTGGCCGGCTGCCAAGATATAGTGTTCCACTAATATATAAGACTTAATTTCTAGTAATAATTATTTATCAGTAAAATTGGGATACACCGATGCAAGTTGCTGCAATGCCGAAAGACTCCCCAATGCTTATGTGTCTTTTTTATTTTTATTTTATTTATTTATTTTATTTTACTTTTTTATTTTTTGCTAGTGCTGATACTGGCGCCACTGTCGATATCGGAATGCAAAATAAAATATTAACATTCCTTTTGTTTCCAGGATGAATCTATCACTCTGCAGCGGAGTGTGCGCTGATGTGAAACTTCCTGGCAGATTAAAATTGTGTGCCGGAACCGGGATTCGAACCTGGGACCTTTGCCTTTCGCCGACAAGCGCACTACCGACTGTCGGAAGTAAAGTTGTGAGGCGGCATCGTGAGTCGTGTCGGGATAGCACAGTCGGTAGTGCGCTTGCCCGCGAAAGGCAAAGGTCCCAGGTTCGAGTCCCAGTTCCGGCACACAATTTTAATATGCCAGGAAGTTTCATATCAGCGCACACTCCGCTGCAGAGTGAAAGTGTCATTCTGGAAACATCCCTTAGGCTGTGGCCAAGCCATGTCTCCACCATACCTTTCTTCCAGGAGTGCTAGTCTTGCATGGTTCGCAGGAGAGCTTCTGTGAAGTTTGGAAACTAGGAGGCGAGGTACTGGCGGAAGTAAAGTTGTGAGGCGGCATCGTGAGTCGTGTCGGGATAGCACAGTCGGTAGTGCGCTTGCCCGCGAAAGGCAAAGGTCCCGGTTCCGGCACACATTTTTAAGTTTCATTCCTTTTGTATTTTTCTCGACGGCAACCTGCCTTGACTCTTTCTTCAGACTGTAGGGACTGCGATTCATGGCATCTCCTGATGTGCTGTTTAAGATTATTAAGGCTCGAGGCGTGAGCCTTAAATATTTTTTCGAAAAGCACAATGTACAGTTGGAAAGTATTAGTTCTCACGATCTAGATATAAAATCAACAAAATACCTTAGATGTGGCCACGGATTTTCATTAACTGTTGAGTCCATGATAACGTTTCCACACACAAATCTTACTCGACACTCTGACCACTTCCACTGACAAAAGGTGCACTTAACGCGAACTTAACAAGCAACAACCAACTGTCGGCGAGTACAGACCACTGACACAGGACGTAAAACTCTCAATCTTTCTTCCTTCCTAGACTCACCTAGCACAGGCATACGCAGAGTCGCGGTTTCCCCTCAGTTGGAGCAGGCTTACGCTAAGTTGTGGGTTTCCCCTGGGCCCCAATTCCGCTGTTCGTGTCTTGGCGGCACCATTCAGAAGATCCACCGCAACTCCCAGGGAGAAATTCAAGCCATGGCCTGGGCGTAGCAAATGTTCAAATGTTTGTATAGCTTATGGGACTTAACTACGGGGTCATCAGTCCCTAAACTTACAAACTACTTATGAACTAACTAATTCTAAGTACGGCACAAATATCCATGCCCGAGGGGGGATTCGAACCCCCGACCGTAGTGGCCGTGCAGACCGTGAATGGGGCGCCTCAGTCCCCTCGGCCACCGCGGTCGGCCCTGGGCGTAGGGAAGGGCACAGAGTAACATTGTCTGTGCCTAGGCTTGACCAGATTTCCAGAATCAAAATACGGGACACAGAAGTTGAAATGAAGCCACATTTTGTGAAACGTAAGGCAGAAACTGTATCAGTAAAATACGTGAATTCAAATATGATTCACACCAAAGCTACAGACGTCACCGTACGCTTTTGTTAAGAATAGCACTTAAAGTGTAAAAATACGTTCCTGATAGCGTAAATATTTTATTGTTGTCACATACAAACACAATATGTCAATTTTATACAACGATGTCTTTCATTAGGACTGACAGCTACTATTACGTAAATAAATTACTTATTTCCCACTCTCATAACAATATTCTTCAAAAGAATGCATGTCATTCAGGAGTATCATAATATGAAATACAGTTTTGTGAAAATTAACATATGAAGTATTCTGATCATCACTCATAATTATATCCTTAACTCTTTCAATACTAACCTCCTGTCTTCATCAGTCTATAAAGCAATGACGTCAGATGGACACTGTGCAAAGGAAGGAAGCTTAGGGTGTAACGTCCCGTCGACAGCTTGGTCATTAGAGACGGAGCTTACGCTCGGAGTTTTGGGGAGGAATGGGGAAGGAAACCGGCCGTGCCCTTTGAAAGGAACCATCCCGGCATTTTCCTGGAGTGATTTAGGGAAATCACGGAAAACCTAAATCTGGATGGCCGGAGGTGGACTTGAACCACCGTCCTCCCGAATGCGAGTCCAGTGCGTTACCACTGCGCCACCTCGCTCGGTCACACTGTGCAAAGGTAATTCAAATGTTTGTATATCTTATGGGACTTAACTGCGGGGTCATCAGTCCCTAAGCATACGAACTACTTATGAACTAGCTAAGATTAAGGACGGCACAAATATCCATGCCCGAGGGGGGATTCGAACCCCGGACCGTAGTGGCCGTGCAGACCGTGACTGGAGCGCCTCAGTCCCCTCGGCCACCGCGGCCGGCCAAAGGTAATTACGGGCTGCAAATTTTTCCTGTTGATATCACGACATACAATAACTTGAGATACTTTTCACCTAGACAGTAATTCTAAATTCGTGTTTTACTGCTTCACATGTATTTTTAAAATTGTTCACGTAGTGCACTCCGTTGACTTGGGTGAGCAGCCTGTTTCGTTGCATAGAAAGGACGGAGAAAGACACCATACTGTTCGGCGATGTTCTGCTTAAAGAGCTAGGCTGTGTGTGTGTTATGCACAACGTTAAACAGACATCCACTGTCGACGGAAAAAGTACTTCTATTCAAAGTTAAAATAAGGCGCGTTTAGCCGGCCGCGGTGGCCGAGGAGACTGAGGCGCTTCAGTCACGGTCTGCACGGCCACTACGGTCGGGGTTCGAATCCCCCCTCGGGGATGGATATCTGTGCCGTCTTTAGTATAAGGTAGTTCATAAGTACTTTTTAAGTTTAGGGACTGATGACCCCGTAGTTAAGTCCCATAAGCTTAACAAACATTTTTTTTTAAGGCGCGTTTACATTTTCGAAATTACAACAGCAAAGCGAGAAATTAATTCTGTCATCAAAAATACACATTCCTTTTGGTATTTATGTGAAAAAGTAACGGAAATGGTGATTCTTAATGGTTCAAAACGACAGACCTAAATTATATGTCCAGAAGCAATAACCAATGCAAACTGCTCGCTGTGTGGAAGTATTACATAGTACCAAAGAAGGAACTTTGTGTATCGTTCCTCGTACACTTTGCTTCATCCAAAAAGTGTACTTTTCTTTATATTTTGACAAAGATCACATATCAAGCTCTCCGATTGATTATGATACATGTTACTTAAAAACAAAGAATTTCAAAAATACGGGACGTGTGACGAAAAACGGGACACTATACGTCCCGCGTGTGTTTTGTCGGGACAACGGGACACTGAGGCTAAATAAGGGACGATCCAGTAGGAAACGGGACGTCTGGTCACTCTAGCGTAGCCGCATACAGAAGGGACCTTCGCTAAAATGAGCATAATTTACGCGGCAAGACTTTTGTCATAAGAAGTGAGTACAAAAGTAACGGATTAACGGATTTGCGGAAAATTAACGGAAGTTAAAGAGTCCGTTAAGGTTTTTTATAGTTCAGTTAAAAGTTATCAAAAAGCTAACTTCGTTAGTTGGTGATTACAGAATTAACGGACATGTGCCCAGCTGTGGCAGATAGCCTAATGGTCGGCGCGGTAGCTCAGCGCTGCCGGTCAGAGAGTTAGCTGTCCTCTGTAATAAGCAAACTCAGCCGATAACTCAATGATTATCTTTGAACAAATACGATCCTAGGTCCGCAGAGGACTGAACTACCCGGAGGAAAAATGGTTAAGGCGACCTCTGTCCCGCCGCGGTGGAGTAGATTCCTCTCAGAGTATGCTGATGCAATAGCTCCGTACTTAGCTATAATTTACAACCGATCACTCAGCGAAAGACCCGTACCCAAAGATTGGAAAGTTGCTCAAGTTACTCCAATATTCAAGAAAGGCAATAGGAGTGACCCCCAAAATTACAGGCCTATCTCATTGACGTCGATTTGCAGTAGGATTTTGGAACATATACTTTGTTCGAATATTATGTACTACCTCGAAGAGAACGACCTATTAACCAGTAGTCAACACGGATTCAGAAAGTATTACTCTTGTGAAACACAGCTAGCCCTTTACACACATGAAGTGTTAAGTACCATCGACAAGGGATCTCAAATCGATTCCATATTTCTGGATTTCAGGAAGGCTTTTGACACTGTACTCCACAAGCGGCGTCTTATGAAATTCCGTGCTTATGGAATATCTCCCCAATTGTGCGGTTGGATTCACGATTTCCTATAAGAAAAAACACAGTTCGTTGTAACTGACGGTAAGTCATCCAAGGGGAAGCGTCATAGGTCCCCCACTCTTTCTCGTGTTTATAAACGATTTAGGAGACAATCTGAATAGCTCCCTTAGACTGTTCGCGGATGATGCTGTCGTTTATCAGTTAGTGAAGTCAACAGAGGATCAAAAGCAACTGCAGAGCGATTTAGACAAAATTTCTGCATGGTGCGAAAATTGGCAATTGACACTAAATAAAGAAAAGTGTGAAGTAATACACATGACCACTAAAAGAAATCCACTGAACTTCAATTACGCGATAAATCAGTCGAACCTTAAGGTCGTAGATTCTACCAAAAACCTAGGAGGTACAATTACGAACAACTTTGACTGGAGAGAACACATAGAAAACATTGTGGGGAAGGCGAACCAAAGGTTACGTTTCATCAGAAGAACGCTTCGAAGATGCACCAGCTCCACCAAAGAGACTGGCTACATCACACTTGTGCGTCCTCTCTTGGAGTACTGTTGGCCCTTGTGGGACCCTCACCAGGGGGGACTGACGGAAGACATTGAGAAGGTTCAGAGAACGGCAGCTCGTTTTGTTCAAAAACGTTCAAACGTTTGTATAGCTTATGGGACTTAACTACGGGGTCATCAGTCCCTAAACTTACAAACTACTTATGAACTAGCTAACACTAAGGACGGCACAAATATCCACGGCCGAGGGGGGATTCGAACCCCCGACCGTAGTGGGCGTGCAGACCGTGACTGGAGCGCCTCAGTTCCCACGGCCACAGCGGCCGGCTCGTTTTGTTCTATCACGTGACCGGAGGGGGGGAGGGGCGAAGCGTCACGGAAATGTTGCACGAATTGGGATGGAAATCATTAAAAGAAATACGTTATTCATTGCGGCGTAATCTGTTTGCGAAGTTTCAATCACCGACTTTTAGTTCTGAATGTGAAAATATTTTGCTATCACCCACCTACTTAGGGTGACATGACAATGCCAATAAAATAAGAGAAATCAGATCGAAAACGGAACGATTTAGGTGTTCTTTCTTCCCGCGCGCTATTAGAGAATGGAACGGCAGAGAAAAGTTATGAAAGTGGTTAATGAACCCTCTGCCAGGCACTTGAATGTGATTTGCAGAGTATCTATGTAGATGTAGATGTAGATGTAGTAGCCGAGCGGTCTAAATCGTCTCGCTGCGGATCGCGCGCTTGCTCGCCGTGGAGGTTCGAGTCCTGCCTGGGGCATGGGTGTGTGTGTGTTGTCCTTAGGTTAGTTTAGCTTAGTTTAAGTAGTTTGTAAGCTACGAACTGATGACCACGCAGTTTGGTCCGATAGATTTACAAACATTTGAACATTTTTTGGACCTCTGGCCCAAAACGGGGAATCCAGATTCGACTTCCGGCCCGGCACAAATTTTCAACTTTGAGCTCACTGAGGCAAACAGACCAACAGTCAGTGGCGCCTCTTTGTGAGCTTTGGCATAAGCCATATGTTAAGCTCAAAGCGACTGGGGCCCTGAGGAGGGCAGCACGTTGAAAGTCGTGTCGGGTGGCAGGTGTACCGCTGCGCCGACGCCGGACAGAGGGGACGGAAGCCACACAAGCGAGCGTGCTGGGGCTCCCACACTGACGCCCACAACGCGGTCCTCAAAAATCACCCGACAGCTTCATCACAGAGGGGCCGATTCGATTCGTCGGTTTTTTACTGTTATTTATTTTACTGTAATTTAATCATACTATCATTGCCTGTAGTCGAAATTCGACCAATTGTGTTTTCAAGTTCTGAAGCAAGCAGGAGTAAAATATAGGGCGCGTAAGGTTATTTACAACTTGTACAAAAACTAGACAGCGGTTGTCAGAGTTGAAGGGTATGGAAGGGATGCAGTGGTTGGGAAGGGAGTAAGACAGGGTTGTAGCCTTTCTCCAATGTTATTCAATTTGTATATTGAGCAGGCTATAAAGGAAAGCAAGGAGAAATTTGGAGAAGGAATTAAAGTTCTGGGTGAAGAAATAAAAACACTGCATTTTGCCGACGACACAGTTATTCTGTCAGAGACAGTAAAGGATCTGGAAGAACAGTTGAACGAAATGGACAGTATGCTAAAAGATGCGTATAAGATGAACATTAACAAGAGCAAAACTAGGGTAATGGAGTGCAGTCCAAGAAAATCGGGTGATGCTGAAGGAATTAGATTAGGTAACGAAACAATAAAGGAGGTAGATTGAGTTTTGTTACTTGGGCAGTAAAATAACAAATGATGGTCGCAGTACAGAGGATATAAAATGCAGAATGGCAATGGGTAGAAAAGCGTTCTTTAAGAAGAGAAATTAGCTAACATCGAATATTAATTTAAGCATAAGGAAGTCCTTCCTGAAGGCATTTGTGTGGAGTTTTGCCTTATATGGGAGTGAAACATGGACGATAAACAGTGCGGACAGAAAGAGGATAGAGGCCTTTGAAATGTGGTGCTAGAGAAGAATGTTGAAGATTAGGTGGGTGGATCGCGTAACTAATCAGGAGGTACTGAACAGCATTGGGGAGAAAAGGAGCCGGCCGCGGTGGCCGAGGTGACTGAGGCGCTCCAGCCACGGTCAGCACGGCCACTACGGTCGGGGGTTCGAATCCCCCCTCGGGCATGGATATTTGTGCCGTCCTAGTTCGTAAGTAGTTCATAAGTAGTTTGTAAGTTTAGGGACTGATAGCCCCGTAGTTAAGTCCCATAGACTTTACAAACATTTGAACATTTTGAGAAAAGGAATTTCTGGTATACCTTGACTAAAAGAAGGGATCGACTGGTAGGACACATTCTTAGACATCAAGGAATTGTGAATTTAGCAATGGAGGGAAGTTTGTGGGGTAAATACCGCAGAGGAAGACCAAGAGATGGATACAGTAAGCAGATTCAGACAGATGTAGTTTGCCGTTCTCATGTGGAGTTGAATAGGCTTGCTCAGGATAGGGTATTGTGGAGAGCTGCATCAAACCAGTCTCCGGACTGAAGACCACAACAACAACAACAACAACAACAACAACGTGTTTACAAAGTAACGTGACTCAAACATTTTTAATGTAATTGGAATTTGTTGTTATTGTTAGTTCCTTATTAAATTAATGTTTGTTAAGCTTATGGGACTTAACTACGGGGTCATCAGTGCCTAAACTTACAAACTAGGACGGCACAAATATCCATGCCCGAGGGGGGATTCGAACCCCCGACCGTAGTGGCCGTGCTGACCGTGACTGGAGCGCTTCAGTCACCTCGGCCACCGCGGCCGGCGTTAGTTCCCTCTTGAACCTTGCATTTCCATATAATAAAGGAAGTAGGAAGTCGTAGCTAATCAAAATGAAGTAATTTAAAAATTAGAAACTTAGCCGAATCATCTGGTAGCAGCAGCAGGTGACCGCAAAGTTATTCTTTCAGGATAATACGAGTAATAGCGTTATTTCCAGATAAAGTTATTCCGTTACCGCGAAATTTTGATTTCCACTGCTGACAACAGGGTCAGCCTCACAGTTGCACCCATTCTACCGCTAGATGGCAGTCGTGCTAGGCCTGTACTACAAGGTCTATAGAAGACAGGTCTGGACACCAATGTTCCTTACGGAGCGGCCATTTTGGTTCTAGAGCGGACATACTACGCAGTATCGCTAGAAGAGAAAATAGTCGCTTTCGCAAATTAATATTATTATTCTGCAGCCAGTTTGCGTAACTTTTGAGTCAGAAATTATATTCTTACATTTAGTAGTAAAATACTGCTAATTCGAAAGGCCTATATTACTCACACTTACGAGAGGTCACAAGATGATTCTCACAGATTTGGCTCAAACTATGCGAGAAGAAACGGTTAGATGAACCATTTACATTCCTGAAATATCTGGCCTGAGTGGGCCATCGGAAAATAGAAAACTCTCATGAAAGATTTTAGATTACAGTATACGAGAATATTAAGCATGTTTGGATGACCAATGAGGTATGCTTTGCACTGAAGCACTTTTGCGGCAAAAATCTCTTGCCAAAAAATGCTTTCATAACATGTGAAAGGTGTAAATATTACGTTTATTAACGATGATTTTCAAAAATTTGTGTAATGGAAATTTCGCAGATAATAGCTTTTGTAAATTCTTTTGTTAGTGGACATTGCACGAAATAATGAAAATGGTTTAACTACATTAATTAACGTAATCAAGTAATTATAACTGAAACTAATACATTCATTTTACATAAATACATTTCAGTTTTGGATTTTTCTCACTTGGCGCAATGACTTTGTTGGACTTCTTCCGCCGGCCGCGGTGGCCGAGAGGACTAAGGCGCTCCATTCACGGTCTGCACGGCCACTACGGTCGGGGGTTCGAATGCCCCCTCGAGCATGGATTTTTGTGCCGTCCTAGTTCCTAAGTAGTTCATAAGTAGTTTGTAAGTTTAGGGACTGATGACCCCGTAGTTAAGTCCCATAGACTATACAAACAGTTGAACATTTTTTTTGGACCTCTTCCAATATCTGTTCTACGTTTTCCAACTTAATTTTAGTTAAAACGCTAGGATCTGACATAGATCCAGTATCTCGAAATTTCTTCGATTTACGTTATGTCGAATCACTGGAAACGAACACACCAGGAAAATTTCACATGAATATATGATATACGAGTGTGTTCTTGGATAGTTTAACACAAGAAACTTTCGTTGATCCTTCGCCTATACCATACCGAATGGAAACTTGAGAAGAAAAGAAAAGAAATGTATCAGAAGAAAACACGTACAGCCTTATGTTACACAGATACGATTCGGATAAAGCAAATTTTTGTTAATGAAAAGGCTGCTTTTTCCTCACATTTGTGCGTGTATCGTTAGTCACATCACATATACGTACATTGCAGTGAGAATGGATATAGCAACATTCTCTGTAATCTACATACTCCGACGCAATTTTACATTCACGGCTTTGTGCAACTAACATTTTCTAGTGACAAACATTATCCGAATACAGCCTGTTACAGCCGCGCGTTAGAACGAAAATGGCCGTCATGGCAAAGGATCACGGTAGCGTGTCCAGACCTCTCCTATATAGAGCTTGCTGTACCAGAGAGCGTACATAGGGAGAGTCTGGCCAACCGGGCAGAACGTCGGCGGGACTTTGGGTGGCCAGTAGTGGAGTACACTCTCAGCGAAGAAAAAGCCCAAGACAATACACAAAAATCTTTGGTTAAACGTCTTTCTTTAGTACGATAATGCACCCATGACACTACGTACATTACAGGAAAATTTGATACAGTGACGGTAAAAGTTATTCGATACTTTTATACATCTCTCTTAAAGTTCGTTTAGTATAAGGCGGCCAATCGTCCCGGATTCTGCGGAACAGTCTCGCATTTGGACTCGTTGTCCCGCATTGCGATTATTACTGAAAATGTCCCGCAAAATGGCAAAAGCGTCCCGCATTCCAGTAATTTTAAAATTGTTGGTCTAAGAGCAAAAGTCGAAACTATTTGTGTTCGGCACACTATGTCCTACCGCTTGCAAGTCAACTTCACAATGCATCATCTACGAATAAATGCCAGTCTTCTTACATTAAATACAAAAGAAAAAAAATACACATCGTCTGGCTATTTCAAAATGACAAATTCGCTAGCAGTGGAAGTTGTTTTTGTTTTAAGCTGGTACTGCATTTGGTGATAGGATGACTTATTAAAACATTCTGTTTCCTACATAGGCTCCCTAGCCTGTACTTTTCGCAGCGTATCGTTGTCTAATACCCTATTTAGATATAAAATCATCCACTTCCTTCAACCACACTCAACCCCACCGAACACATATTATTCTTTTTTTTTTTTTTTTTTTTTTTTTTTTGTCTGCATGGCAAAACCCCCCTCGAATTATGTAAGTTTCATTAACCTCTTTGTATAATTAATACTGAAAAATGGCACTTCAATTTTCGTGTTCGTGCATTTATAAAACGCCAAGAAATGAAGTTATTTCGATACGGATGTATTTTGGTTTCCACTGCTGACAATGTGGTCGACCTTGTAGTTCCACCGGTTCTTACGTTAGTGGTTCTCGCGCAAGACCAGTACCTCTGTCTGCGGATGGTCGACTACTATCCCATTAACATTTGAAAACTTTTACTTCTTTTAAGCACTCTAACTGCTGCATGGACACATGATTTTTGTTTTTTACACATCCGTAGCAAAGCCGCTTTCGAATTATACATGTTTCATTGCCTTCCTTGCATAATTAATATTAAAAATCGGTACCTCAATTTTCGTGTTTGGGTATTTATATGATGATTTATTAAGTTCCGCAGGACGAGGACGGGACTGGAACTCGGTAGTAGGAAAGGGAGGAAAAAATGTAGTAGGTGAATATGGACTGGGGAACAGGAATGAAAGAGAAGATCGCCTGGTAGAATTTTGTGCAGAGCACAATTAAATCATCAGAGGTAAAATATAGGCAGCGAAGACCTATATTCAACTTTCAAACAGCTATTAGTAGAGTCGAAGGGCATGAAAGGATCGCAGTGGTTGGGAAAGGAGTAAGACAGGATTGTAGCCTTTCCCAAATGATGTTCCATCTGTACATTGAGCAAACCGTGAAGATATGCAAGGAGAAATTTGCAGAGGGGATTAAAGTCCAGGGAGAGAGAATAGAAACCTTGCAGTTTGCTGACGACATAGTAATTTTGTCAGACACAGCAAGAGACCTGGAAGAGCAATTGAATGGGATAGACAGTGACTTGAAAAGAAGGTATAAGATGAACATTAACAAAAGTAAAACAAAGGTAATGGAATGTAGTGTCAGAAAATCAGGCGATGCTGAAGGAATTAGATTTGGTAATGAGACAATAAAAGTAATACATGAGTTTTGTTATTTGGGTAGCAAGATAACTTCTGGTGGCCAAAGTAAAGAAGATAAAAAATGCAGAATGGCTATGGGAAGAATAGCGTTTCTAAAGAAGCGAAATTTGTTGAGATCCAATATTAGTTTAAATGCTAGGAAGTCCTTTCCGAAAGCATTTGTCTGGAGTGTGGCATTGCATGGAAGTGAAAAGTGGACGATAAGGGTTCAGACAAAAAAGATGATAAAAGCTTTCGAAATGTGGTGCTATAGATGAATGATGAAGATTAGACGAGTAGATCAAGTAAGTAATGAGGAGGTGCTGAACAGTATTGTAGAGAAAAGAAGTTTCTGGCATATCTTGACTAAGAGAATGGTTATTGGTAGGACACCTTCTGAGACACCGAGGAATCGTCAACTTAGCATTAGAAGGAAGTGCGTGGGGTAAAAATCGTAGAGGGAGAGACAGACAGACGAATACAGTAAGCAGATTCAAAAGGATGTAGGTTGCCAAACGTATTCTCAGATGAAGAGGCTTGCAGGAAATGTGAAATGCACAGAAAACAGGAACAAAGAAGCCCTAAAAACAGTTTAAAAACAATAAAAACGTTTATAAGAAGAAAATTCAAATGCAAATTCTAAAAGTCGTAGCAATCTGATTCAAATGTCAACCCAAACTGAAATTAATAATTACCGATCTGTTGGTAGGGAAGAGACAGAAAATAAGGTAAACTAAATACGTCTTGGGAAGTGGATCCTCTTCCAAGATGTGATTCACTGAATTTGGATCCGCCTAACGACTTGACAGTAAATTATGTACACTCTGTTCCTACGAAACAATGGCTTTTACAGGAGGATGAAAACACAGATGTCGTATATTGTAAACCTTTGATAACTGGTTATATTTATGACTTACCCGTTACAATACTAGTTGATAGTTGTAGTGATATATCAATTATTTCACAAGATATGTTTCAAAAGCTATCAAGAAATCAAGTGTTACCTATGTTGCCAGTATCAGGTGTAAACATAATTGGCGTCACTGGAATTAAAAGTCAACCAATAAGGAGTGAAACTCGGTTACCTATCAAAGTATTTGAGGTACTGTTTATGATTCCTTTACTAATAGTGCCTAAGATTAATACTGATGTATTATTGGGTATTGATTGGTTGAACAACTATGAAGTAAGTATCAATTTCCAACTTCATAACATTACGGGAAATGCCAACGATAATAGTTTTTGTATACCTTTTGAAACAAAAGATAACAGCCTGCCAGTAGCAGAAACCGCATGAATAATATCTTCTGCGGAAACGGTGTTATTGTGCGATACTACTAACGACATTTCGAATGATGAAATTTGGAGCAAAGCTTATGAATCGGGATTATTAATGGAAGATCAGAAGGAGCAGTTGTTTAATATCTTAAATAAATATCGAAAAGTTTTTTTTTCTTCAGATAAACCGGGAACGTTAGGAGGGTATGTGTGTTCGTTCAAGATGAAAGATACGAAAACTATTTTCTGTAAACCGTATCCCCTTCCTTTGAGTTTACGGAAATTTATAAGCTGATTGATAGTGTGGTAATAGAAAGAAGTAATAGTGCGTTTAACAACCACTTGGCTGTTATTAGAAAATCCTGCGGTGGTGTACGAATAGTATTAGATGCACGTACACTAAATAAACATATAGAGACAGAAAGGGATAGACCAATAAGTAGAGACGATTTTTAACTAAATTTGAAGCTGCACGTTTTTCAGTTCTGTAGATTTAACAGCTGGTTATCATCAAGTAAGCGTGCATGATGATTCACTTAAATATAGAGCGTTCTTATTCGAAGGGAAAGCATATCATTAGAAAGTTTTACCTTTTGGGTTAAACATTTCGGTTTCAGTGTTTATAAAAGCTCTGGGCGCTGATTTAGGTAGAGACGTATTGACAAATTAATAATTTATGTGGATGATATCCTTCTAATATCAAAATCTTTAGAAATCATTGTACATTACTAGAAGAGCTTTGCCAAAATTCTGGGAAAAGGGTATTACAATTCAGTTAAGTAAATCGCATTTTGGAAGAGAAGAAGTTAAATTCTTGGGTCATTACGTGGTACAAATGGTATTAGACTCAACCTAGAAAGAATTGAGGCTATTAAAAATTGCATATAACCACGTACAATTAAGCAATTAAAAGGGTTTTTGGAATTAATCGGATATTATAGGCGATATGTAAAAGGTCAAGTGTTGAACAATCCATGTTTAATTAATCTTTTAAAAAAGAATACTATATGGAAATGGGACGAAGAGGCCGCAAATTCGTTCCAAGAAATAAAAGAAGCATTAGTAAATTCTTCTATTTTGCAACATTCTAAGATGGACTTACCCTTCAAACTATCTACAGGTGCCTCCAGTTATGGGATAGTGGCTGAACTGTTTCAATGATCGTGGGATCCAGAGGAGGGAGAGCACAGAACAATTTCATTTGCAAGTATGTGCCTTAATAATCATGAAAAAAATTATACAACTACAGAGAAGGAGTTGTTAGTAGTTGTATGAAGTATGGAAAAGTTTCAGAACTGAATATGAAATTCTAAAGTAATTATATATACTGATCACCAAGCCTTGTCTTTTCTTTTAGAGAGTAGATTACTATGCAGTAGATTAATGAGGTGGATGTTATTTTTACAAAAGTTCTACATAGACATAGAATACTTGAAAGGATCTAAGAATATTCTCCCAGATACCCTTAGTAGACTTCCATTAGGATTGGATAAAGTTCACATTCGTGAAAACAGGGGGATTCTGTTTGGTATAAATTTTATGAAACTTAGTTATGAAGATGATAAGTTAAGGAAACTAGCAAATAAAATTCGTTTAGAGGTAAAAACGACTCTTTCTTTAAGGAGAAATTTGTTGCTTCTGCTATAGGGAATGAAGAACATTTTAAGATTATTGATGGAGTATTGTTTTGGCGAAAAAATTCTGACAGTAGTCATTGGAAGTTATACATTCCTGAGAGTGTACAGAGAGAATTAATATGGTATATTCATGAAGGATATGGACACTTCGGAATACGTAAGTGCATAAAACACATGATGAAATTTTATTATTTCATAAATTCAAGTCGAAAAGTAATAAAAAAACTTAAGATCCTGTGTTTTGTGTCAAAAAGTAAAAGATAAAAATCAACATGCTCATCCTTTGTTATATCCTATCATACCTAAACATTTAAATGACATTACAGCCTTTGATTTATATGGTCCCTTACCTTCCGGAAGAGGTGGTGTAGATCATATTTTTGTACAATTGAACGTTGGTCTCACAGGATATTAACTGATAATGGCCCACAGTTTAGCAGCTCAGAGATTGAAGAATTTTTAGCTTGGAAAGGAATATGACATGTAGCCCTTTCTAAATATAATCCTCAATCAAATCCATCTGAAAGAATTATGAAAGAAATATCACGTTTATGTAGAACATATTGTTCACATAAACATACAACTTGGGCTACTTTAATATCTGAATTCCAAACGATACATAATGAATTGCCTCATTTATCAACTGGATTGACACCTTTAGAAATACTAAATAAGAAATTTATAGGTGGTTTTGTGTCCCAACTTCGTCGCCGCTTTTGTGTCCCAGCCTCGTCGTAGGTGTCGGTGGCCGAGTGGAATAAGACCGACACAGGAATAAAGACAGCACGCTGGTGCAGGTACGGAGGGGAGCAGTCAGAAACTATAAACACTAGAGTAAATTAGAAAGAGATATATATTGCACAGAATGTAACAATACTTAACTTTTACATAGTACTGCAGAATGTTGATACATAGTTGTTAGAGGCCTGCCTAGTGCCTGTACGATAGCAAAGTCTTCAATGGTGCCTATCTGATTACGAAGGTCCTAACTGGTTGCTATCTCCGTCCGAAGTGGACGATCCTTCAGTGGTGGCCACGAGCGGAGTTGTCGCAGAGGGCGCTCGTGGCTGTCGTCGTGAGAACGCCGCGCCGTGCGTGCATGGCGGCGCGCGGCGAAAGTAGGTGGCGCGCAATTTGTACTTGTGCGACACCACACCTCTCCCCCCCAAACCGCCGCGCCGTCGTGGCGTAGGGCTGAGGGCCACGGCGACGGCACTGGGAGGAGGGCCTGGGCGGAGGCGTTACTGGTGGGACGGGCGTCGTAGCTGAGGCTGGGATCGAGACGCCGTCCGCGCCCCGGCATCCGCCTTGCGATCCTCCAGGGAACCCACCGAAACCTGGGGAAGGGCGCAGCCCCCCGCCCAGAGGGAGCAGGTCATCTTCTTCTGAGGTGCGTGGCCCAGGCGGCGGCGGCACGCACGGTCCCGGAGTCCCTCTCGGTGACGCTGTCATCTGCGGCGGCGACAGCGGCGGCGTCGCGTCGATCTCCATCGGGACGATCTCGTAGTCCGGGGACGAACGATGTGGTTGTGCTCCCTGGCGGTGAAATGGGTCTGGAATCAAGAAACCGGAGACAGGATCGCGCGGCCTATGCAGACGCAATTGGTTTGCGTGGCGCCGCAGCTCCGACCCTGTGGAAGAACGTACAACATACATATTGCGACCGAGCACGCGCTGAATGGTGCCCGGTAACCATTTCTTCTTGTTGCCAGCAAACACCCTGTACAGCACCGGCGTAGAAACCTGAAAACGCGTAGCGCCATACGAACCGACTCGGTGCGTGGGAGGCTGCAGCAGGTGAAGGAGAGTGCGGTGACGGCGGCCGTGTAGCAGCTCGGCAGGAGAAAGGCCGTCACGTGGCATGCATCGATACGTAGACAGGAAAATTTGAAGAGCTTGCTGCCTGGAGTGCTGACCTTTCATCTTTTCCATGTGTGACTTGAATATTCGAACGAAACGTTCTGCTTCACCATTGGACTGAGGGTGAAAAGGTGCGGTGGTTATATGCTGAATGCCATTCACACGACAAAACTGTTGAAATTCCGCACTAACAAACTGTGGTCCATTGTCACTGACGATAGTTTCAGGCAAACCTTCGATGCAAAACACTGACGTTAAGGCACTGATTGTACTAGAAGCTGTCGTTGAGTTCATGGCAATCACAAAAGGTAACTTGCTGAAAGCGTCTACAACAATTAACCAGTGCGTATTCCAGAAAGGTCCGGCAAAGTCAATATGTAAACGTTGCCATGGTCCCTTGGGGCGTGGCCAGTCTGAGAAACGCTGTGGAGGAGCCGCCTGATGCTCCGCACAAACAGTACACTGTGATGTCATGCTCTCTATCTGAGCGTCCATACCAACCCAGGTACAATGACGTCTGGCCAGTTGCTTTGTCCTAACAATGCCCCAATGTCCTTGATGCAGGAGGCGTAACACTTCTCGTTGCAGGGAACGAGGAACAATCACTCTTGTTTGGTCGTTGTCCGTATGTAACAACAGTACACCCTGACTTAAAGATAATGCATGACGTTGTGCAAAATAACGTCGAACCAGAGGCCGATCAATGTCTTTGGCTCTGGCAGGCCAACCAAAGCGAACAAAACGTGCTACCACACTTAAGTCTGCATCCGCAGCTGTTTCCTGTGCAACCCGACGAGAGTTCAAAGGGAAATCTGCGACAGCGGTAGCATCTCTGGAGTCTATCTGACAACATGCCATTTGCGAAGAATCAAACGACACATCCTGGCCAACCGGAAGTCGGGAAAGTGTGTCCGCGTTAGCATGTTTAGTGGTAGGTCGGTACAAAATCTCATACTGATAATTAGACAATATCAAGGACCATCTCTGAAGCTTTTGTGCCGTACGGGGCGGAATCGGCTTTGTGGGTGAGAACAACGACGTGAGAGGCTTGTGGTCTGTCAACAAATAGAATTTTCTGCCATACAGATAATGATGAAACTTTGTGACGCTGTAAATGATTGCTAAGGCCTCCTTTTCTATCTGACTGTAATTCTGTTGCGTCGGCGTCAGTAGCTTGGATGCAAAGGCAATAGGACGATCATGACATCCAATACGATGTGACAGAACTGCACCCACACCGTACGACGAGGCGTCAACTGCTAACACTACAGGCTTCTGTGGGTCAAAGGGAATCAAACATGCATCACTGAGTAGTACAGACTTTAGTCTGTCAAAGGCAACCTGACAATCTTTAGACCATACAAAAGGAACATTCTTCCTACGTAAGTGATGCAGTGGAGCTGCAATCTGAGAGGCATTGGGAATAAATCTGAAATAATAGTTGAGCTTTCCCATCACTGCTTGCAATTCATGCACATTCTTAGGAGGAGGCAAGTCTTTGATTGCTCTAAGATGTGACTGTAAGGGATGAATTCCTTGGGCATTAATCACATGGCCTAGGTACTCTATTTCAGTTTGAAAAAAACGAACACTTTGCTTTATTACAACGTAGACCTGCTGCAGTCAACACTTTGAAAAGGCACTCCAGGTTTGATAAATGTTCTTCAACTGTACGTCCGGATACCACAATATCATCTAAATAGTTCGAACAACACGGTACAGAAACTGTCAGCTGTTCCAAAAAACGCTGAAAAATAGCGGGAGCGGAAGAACTGCCAAAGGGTAGGCGTTGAAATTGAAAAAGGCCCATGTGAGTATTAATGACGAAAAACTTTTTTGACTCGTCATCAAGTGGAATCTGTAAGTATGCCTCTGCTAAATCAATCTTAGAAAAGAAGCGAGACTGTCCTAATTTGTCCATCAGTTCCTCAGGTCTGGGCAGGGGATAAGTGTCTACAATTGTTTGACTGTTCACTGTTGATTTGAAGTCCGCACAGAGACGAAGTTTTCCTGACGGCTTGGGTATAATTACTATAGGCGAGGCCCACTGACTCGCAGAAACAGGAGAAATCACCCCACTATCTTGCCAACGTTTAAGTTCTTCGGCAACTGTATCACGCAAGGCGATAGGCGCTGGTCTAGCTTTACGAAATTTTGGAACTGCAGATTCTTTTAAAGTTACATGTGCCACGAAGTCTTTTGCACAACCTAGTTCCGGCGAAAACAAGTCACTATATTTGTCACGCAATGCATTGATTTTATCCTGAGGTACTATTGACGAAATTTGAAGCACATCTCTTTGAATTGATAAACCAAACAAGTCAAAAGCATCTAGTCCAAAAATGTTCTGTGTCGATTTGGCCTGAAGAACTACAAAAGCAACTGTTTTTGTAACACCTTGAAAAGAGGCAGGCAGGCTACACGTTCCTAGCACGGGAATATTTTGACCTGTATAAGCTGTTAACACTTGCTGTGACGGCGACAATTTTGGCGAACCCAGAAGTTCATAAGTATCTTTATTTATTAATGTAACAGCGGAACCAGTATCAAGCTGAAATTGCACAGTCTTATTTTCTATGGAGAGATTTACAAAAAGTTTGTGCATCTGGCGCACGACAGGTGCGCGAATGTGGGCAACGTCTGCTACGGTTTGTTTGCTGCGTATGCGCAGGCCGCGTAGTGAAGGAAGCGGCGCAGACTCGGCACATAGACTAATATCACTGTCACTAGATGTCACTACCGCCGGATCGGCGTCCGCGCAAGCATGCGAAGCTACTCCAGATTTACTAACTACTGCACTACACTTTTCAGTAGCTACACCAAGTCTACTGTTACTAGCTACACAGTACTGGGCACTATTACAAGGAGAAGTTGTAGAAGGCACTCGGTTCACTACAGGAATGCACTGTTCATAGTCATTTTGCTTGTCCCGAACCCTTTTCCGTTGCACTGTTTTACGCGCTCGTCGGCGCTTGCTACGTGGTGCACTATATAGTTTTCCCATAGGCGCAGAACTATTTTCATGCAATTGAGATCCAAGGAAAGCACTGTTCAATTCCACAGCCCGTATAACATTTACAGAATGAACTGTTCTCGCACTCTGCGAAGCACTGTTTCTAACGGTACCGTTCTTTGAGTTTTTAATTTGCATACACACAGACTGTACATGTCCTGATTTGCCACATTGATAACAGGTTGCGTTGCGACTAGGGCAATGAGCACGCTTGTGGCGAGACACACAATGGGGGCAAGACTTACGAACATTTTTCTGAAATGAGCGTTGGCGCCCGTTATGCAAATTACTGCGTCTAACACTACGGGGCAACCTTTGCGTCGCACTTTTACTCTGGCTACTGTTCACTGTCTGTTCAGCACGGCCGGTAGAAAAATAAGAATCACTAGTGCTATACTGAGAACTACGGCTAGGAAAGCGTCCGTTGTGGCGCACTGAATTTACACTGTGGCTTTCCATTTCTACATCTGCTAAGTCAAAAGTATCATGCGCTTCTATAAGCTGCAGTACACTGTCTAATGAGGGGTCAGACTGTTTCAGAATTGCTGCTCTAATTCTGGGGTCCTGAATATTCTGCGTAATCGCATCCCTCAACATCACGTCACTATACAAAAGTCCACAAGAGCAAGTAAATTTACATTGGCGGGTTAAGCCCTTCAATTCCGTAATCCACTCTTGGTGTGACTGCTGCGGTAATTTTTTAAGTCTGAAAAATCGGTATCGTGCAGCGGCTACAAGAACTTTTCTCTCATAATGAGCATTCAGTGCATCTACAATTTGTTCAAAGTCTACATCACGAGGAGATGCGAGAGGGAAAAGTTTTTGCAATAGTACGAAGGTCTGGGGGCCCACAATCGATAAGAAAAGGTTCTTCACTCTCTGACCTGTAATTTGATGAGCCGCGACGAGTTCTTGAAACTGTGCGAAATAGTCGCTCCATTCTTCCTCACGTTCGTTGTACTGGCGGAACGTCGGAAGCGGTGCGGCGGCAGGTGTGGGCTGCTGATGCGACGGCTGTTGTTGTTGGTGAGCAGCCTGTGCCGTCAACTGCGACACGGCCTGCAGTAGTTGAGTGATTTGCGCCGTCTGTAACTGAATAATTTCCATTAAGTTTGGGTTCAGGGTAGTGGCCATGCTGACCGATTAGGCGCCGCGCATACAAGTAAATTATAACAAAACACAAATGCAATACGAAAGAGGACGCTCTGCAACAAAAAAAGTCCACAAACACGTAACTGAAAATGTTCCCCCAAAAATCTTATAATAAGGGTGGGTGGGCGGGAGCAATTTCTGCGTGCTCCGACTGCTGCTGTCTGGCTGCTGCTAGCGTGCTGGTCCACGGTTCTATCACTCCTCGTCGCCACTTTTGTGTCCCAACTTCGTCGCCGCTTTTGTGTCCCAGCCTCGTCGTAGGTGTCGGTGGCCGAGTGGAATAAGACCGACACAGGAATAAAGACAGCACGCTGGTGCAGGTACGGAGGGGAGCAGTCAGAAACTATAGACACTAGAGTAAATTAGAAAGAGATATATATTGCACAGAATGTAACAATACTTAACTTTTACATAGTACTGCAGAATGTTGATACATAGTTGTTAGAGGCCTGCCTAGTGCCTGTACGATAGCAAAGTCTTCACTGGTGCCTATCTGATTACGAAGGTCCTAACTCGTTGCTATCTCCGTCCGAAGTGGACGATCCTTCAGTGGTGGCCACGAGCGGAGTTGTCGCAGAGGGCGCTCGTGGCTGTCGTCGTGAGAACGCCGCGCCGTGCGTGCATGGCTGCGCGCGGCGAAAGTAGGTGGCGCGCACTTTGTACTTGTGCGACACCACACCCCTCCCCCCCATGGAAAACCGCCGGATTATACTACCGACGGAAAATACTACACAAGTTAATACGCGTATTGGTGTGTTTCAAAGCCATCAATTTATGATGTGATATGATTACCATTAACTCGAAATGAGGTGGAAAGGGGAGAAGGAACTTTCTGCCGGATACGATGTTGCATGTTTATTTTGCTTAAGAGTTTAAAAAATATGTTTTGTACAGCGGTTTTCTTGTGTCTCGTTTCCGCCGGTTGTCCTGGGTGTCGGTGGCCGAGTAGAGAGAGACCGACACAGGGAAATAGGATGAACGCGTGTGCAGGTACGTGTAGTCTGAAGTGACCAGCCAGTGGGACAGCAGAAACTAGAAACACTAAGCTAGATTAGAACATGTTGTATATTTCTTAGAAATAATACATTACTTAACTTGGAGGGCAGCAGACTAGTGGAATGCTGGTACATAGTCGAACTAGATATAGGCCTACCCATTGATGAGTCCTACTCCCAAGTCTTAACTGGTGCCTATCTGATTCCCAAGTGAACGATGCAGTTCAGTGGTGGCCACGAGCGGGGTTGCAGCAGAGAGCGCTCGTGGCTGACGTAAGAACGCCGCGCCGTGCATGCATGGCGGCGCGCGGTGTAAGTACGTGGCGCGCACTTTAGACTTGTGCGACACCACAGGGTTGATAGGCTTTTGTTTTTCTTCTCAAGGAATATAAACCAAGGGCGGGTATATATTCATTAACATATGGGGAGGATCTTTAGTTTGTAGTAAGGATTGCTACATACACTTACGCATACACACAGTTACACATACACATTTACACACACGCACACTGCACAAATAAGCGTCTTGACCAATACATAGGTGGTGAGCCATCAGGTCTAGGACTGCACAGCCGCGTTTGCGTGTTTAAAATGCGCAGGTGTGCATGACACACGCGAATGCACATCCGCACGAAATGCCGCGAAACGGTTGCAGAATGTGGCGGTCCCCACACCGCTAACTTCCGTGGGTGCAGCGACATTGACCGCTGGCAATAGGAACGGAAGAAAGGACGCAGCGATAAGAATACCACGGGAGGGAAATCGACGCCGGCCTCAACTGCGACCGCCCTGCCCCCTCCCATACACGCAAAAAGTCGGCAGCGCCGAGATACGGCGCAAGTGGAGATGGAAAGGTTAGACGCACAAGGCTGTCTACGAGCTCCGGCGGATGAGGCCCTATGTGCGCTCCAATCAGCCATGGCGGTTGAGAGCACCACCACCTAGAGAGAAGGCCGCTTCGCTCTCGAGGCCCACGAGAGAGACAGGCCGCGGTGCGCACGTCATATCACGTGATCAAGTGAGGCCTGAGCCGGCGCGATCGCTGGTTGATTGGCCGGCCGCTGGGGCACAGCCCACTGCCTCATACTGGCTAGCCAATCCGCCAGCGATCGCGCCGGTCAGACCCCAGTTGGTCACGTGATATGAAATGCGCGCCGCGGCCTGTCTCTCTCGTTGGCCTCGGGCGCTCTTGTGTGACGTCAGGCAGAGTAGGTTGCGCGCGCATAGCTGACTAGGTAGCCGCTGGGGCGCGGCCCACTATGCAGAAGCAGCGAGCTAGTCAGCTATGCGCGCGCAACCTACTCTGCCTGACGTCACACGAGAGCGCTGCGGCCTTCGCTCTAGGTGGTGGTGTGGAGAGGGCGCAATATCGCGCCGAACTCGACGCGGCACGCCACCAGATTGAAGAATTGGTGAGCGAGCTGCGCAAGAGTTGATGGCAGCCCTCATTGACGCATCACGCGCCGGAAAGTCGGACCGGACAGACGCTGCCACTCAAACCACCGACAACGAGTCATCGACGGACGTTTCCCCGGCCCCTGTAGCGATACATGTGGTTGGAATGGCGCCTATGTAGGTGGGAGCATCTTTACCACGAGACACCACGTCTGCCGAACACGAAGGAGAGGTGGAGGCACACGCCGCGGCTGCCGACGACGAATACTTCACGGAAGAAGACGATTTCTTGCCCATGCCGGACAAGAATAACGTCCATCGGATCCTAAAGAAGGTCGCCTCCTCCATCGCGGATGGCACGTATCCACACCTCGGCAACCCCTTCCCCTTCCTCCCTCCTGCCGAGAAACAACCACTTCCCTATAACCCATACCACCTCTCAAAAGACAAGAAATTTCCCTTACCGCGAATCATTACTCATAAGGAATACCACACCCTCATTTCCCACCCCGTCTTCTCCCGGAGTCAGTGGGATGAACTTTCCAGTTTGGTCTACGATAGTATTCTTCAACACCTCTGTGATAGAGTCATGAATAGAGACGCCAAGAGTAGCGACTCGTCACGTGCTACGTTAGACGTATCACCCAAAGAAACACCGACCAAACGCCGCCGATCCAACAGAGTACAAGTGTACTCCTCCCACAAATCACCTAAACGGGACACCCCTGAAGGTCGTCCAAGGGCCCCTGAGGCTCACATAGCCTGTCCCTTCTACGCTAAAATTGTTGTTAAATATACAGTGCAGATAAAGATAAAACCCAAACCTTCCATCAAAGTAAGGAAAGTCGCATGAGCGATGGAACTGCTCCCACCAGGTATATTTTAAAAAATCAAATTAAAAAAATCGCGCTGACGTGTTTTACGGCCCCCTTTAGATTTGTAATTTTATAAGTTTTTGCAAACATTTTGGTCCAAAATAATACTCTAAATAATAAAAAATTAATTACTAAGAGTGTCTGAAACCCTTTTAGGAAAGAAAAAGTTAGGTAGTGGCGGGTTCCGAACCACCGACTTCTAGCGTCATAGTTCAACGCCTTGCCCACTACACTATTTTTTGTTTGTTTGTTCTATGTGTAGTTCTCTTCGCTGCAGACGCTGATCGGTTTTGTTCGTTCTTGTTCGGTGTGTTGTTGGCTCAGCTTTTTTATTCAAATGTTCAAATGTTTGTTAAGCTTAAGGGACTTAAGTACGGGGTCATCAGTCCCTAAACTTACAAACTACTTATGAACTATCTACAACTAAGGACGGCACAAATATCCATGCCCGAGGGGGGATTCGAACCCCCGACCGTAGTGGCCGTGCAGACAGTGACTGAAGCTTTTTTATTAGAGAGGGCGTTGAGCCTTCCGACCGGGCGCGCTGAGCCACGGCGCCCGGCACGCCAGGACTATCAGTCAAAAGTTCAGTCCTATAATCTCATACTATTCATAGCCGTTGTTAACTGATGCTAATACGGCATTTTTAGACACTAGATTATCATTTATCGTACGAAAGAGGATGTGTTTTTGTTAATTATTCAGTGCGCCATTGCTTTGATATGATACCTTGTAAGTTACAATAAGAAAATCATCAAATACGCAACGCAAGATGGCGTATACCAGAGAGAGTTCTGGGCGAGGAATGTCACGTGATATCTCCGAACGGCTGGTTTTCGTTAATTCAATGGAGGGTGTCAAATCTCCGTTATTTTTTCAAATTTGTCTCAAAACGATACGAGGTATGAAAAAAAACATAAGGGAGGTAAGTTGTAGATAATTTTCTCCTCTACCAATTAGGTTATTCAATTTTCGTGTCAGATGAACAGTTCGTTTGCAATTACAATTACATTACAAACGGCTTTATTTGGTATTACTACCGTATTTTTTGTCCGAAAAATTTGAAAAAGGGAGGTTCTGGTCTCTGGCGGCCTACAACCATGTCTGTAAACTTTGGTGCTGATCGGTAGAACGGCTCGTCTTAAAAACAGGGAACACTTTACGGACAGACAGACAGACATACATCCCAAAATAGCCGTTTTTTTTCATATATCTTTGAAACGTTACGAGATATGAAAAAAACATAACAGAGCAAACTTGTAGAGAATTGTCTCCTCTACAAATTCGGTTATTCAATTTTTGTGTCAGATGAATAGTTAAGTCGTTATTTTCATTTAAATTTCGAGATGTCAAAAGACGATCGCAAAGGCCCACTTTTAGTGCTACTACCATAACCCAAAGTGGGCCAAAAAAGGGCCTGATGAGCCCGCAGTTAAGTCCGATGAGATTAACAAACGTTCGAATATTTGGTATTTAGAGAACAATTTAACTGAGAAAAGTTATGAAACTGCTATGCCACAGTCTCACACACTGTTCGGTACAACTATGGAAAAACTAAGAATGGTAGAAAGACAAACTCTACACTCAAACTGAAAGGTTGGTTGTAGCTTGAATACTTCCACATAGGGAAGGGATAAATACATGTTGCCGGTCTAGGAGACAGCTGAATTACTACGTTTAGCTGCAACACATCTTCCGGAAGACGAAAACGGATTTCCGTAAACCGTTTTTCGCTGTCGTGTTTACATGGCATAGCCTGCATCGGATTTCCTAGCCCACTTAAAAAAATGTTCAAATGTTTGTTAAGCTTAAGGGACTTAACTACGGGGTCATCAGTCCCTAAACTTACAAACTACTTATGAACTACCTACAACTAAGGACGGCACAAATATCCATGCCCGAGGGGGGATTCGAACCCCCGACCGTAGTGGCCGTGCAGACAGTGACTGAAGCTTTTTTATTAGAGAGGGCGTTGAGCCTTCCGACCGGGCGCGCTGAGCCACGGCGCCCGGCACGCCAGGGCTATCAGTCAAAAGTTCAGTCCTATAATCTCATACTATTCATAGCCGTTGTTAACTGATGCTAATACGGCATTTTTAGACACTAGATTATCATTTATCGTACGAAAGAGGATGTGTTTTTGTTAATTATTCAGTGCGCCATTGCTTTGATATGATACCTTGTAAGTTACAATAAGAAAATCATCAAATACGCAACGCAAGATGGCGTATACCAGAGAGAGTTCTGGGCGAGGAATGTCACGTGATATCTCCGAACGGCTGGTTTTCGTTAATTCAATGGAGGGTGTCAAATCTCCGTTATTTTTTCAAATTTGTCTCAAAACGATACGAGGTATGAAAAAAAAAACATAAGGGAGGTAAGTTGTAGATAATTTTCTCCTCTACCAATTAGGTTATTCAATTTTCGTGTCAGATGAACGGTTCGTTTGCAATTACAATTACATTACAAACGGCTTTATTTGGTATTACTACCGTATTTTTTGTCCGAAAAATTTGAAAAAGGGAGGTTCTGGTCTCTGGCGGCCTACAACCATGTCTGTAAACTTTGGTGCTGATCGGTAGAACGGCTCGTCTTAAAAACAGGGAACACTTTACGGACAGACAGACAGACATACATCCCAAAATAGCCGTTTTTTTTCATATATCTTTGAAACGTTACGAGATATGAAAAAAACATAACAGAGCAAACTTGTAGAGAATTGTCTCCTCTACAAATTCGGTTATTCAATTTTTGTGTCAGATGAATAGTTAAGTCGTTATTTTCATTTAAATTTCGAGATGTCAAAAGACGATCGCAAAGGCCCACTTTTAGTGCTACTACCATAACCCAAAGTGGGCCAAAAAAGGGCCTGATGAGCCCGCAGTTAAGTCCGATGAGATTAACAAACGTTCGAATATTTGGTATTTAGAGAACAATTTAACTGAGAAAAGTTATGAAACTGCTATGCCACAGTCTCACACACTGTTCGGTACAACTATGGAAAAACTAAGAATGGTAGAAAGACAAACTCTACACTCAAACTGAAAGGTTGGTTGTAGCTTGAATACTTCCACATAGGGAAGGGATAAATACATGTTGCCGGTCTAGGAGACAGCTGAATTACTACGTTTAGCTGCAACACATCTTCCGGAAGACGAAAACGGATTTCCGTAAACCGTTTTTCGCTGTCGTGTTTACATGGCATAGCCTGCATCGGATTTCCTAGCCCACTTAAAAAAATGTTCAAATGTTTGTTAAGCTTAAGGGACTTAACTACGGGGTCATCAGTCCCTAAACTTACAAACTACTTATGAACTACCTACAACTAAGGACGGCACAAATATCCATGCCCGAGGGGGGATTCGAACCCCCGACCGTAGTGGCCGTGCAGACCGTGACTGAAGCGCCTCAGACTCCTCGGCCACCGCGGCCGGCTAGCCCACTTGATATGGCGGCTAAAAAACAGCTGATTAAGTTCCTGATTTAGTCCGCACAATCGCCATTTTTCTTTATTTAAATACACAGATTTATGTTCACTATAATATTCATACTTTTATTTCATATTAGGAAATATCACTCTTTGCATATGTACAGAAAATTCTTAACAAGAAAACTCAAACTGACAAGGCAAGAACGCTTCAAAAACGGTTGCGTTTACATGGGCACGAAAAAAAGAGTGTGGAACTGGAAAACCGCTTTAGAGAAGCGGATTTCCAGAATCTATTTTGGAGTGTTTACGTGACCAATCAAAACCGGAATTGGGAAATCGGTTTACGAAATCCGGTTTTGGGAGGCCATATAAACGGAGTGAATCCCTTCGCCTCGCCTACCGCATCCGCCTCCCTTGCCCCGCTTGGATACTTTACGACCTCATCCCATTCCCTCATCTGGTCCAATTCCTTCAAAACATCCGCAAAAAAAAAAAAAAAAAAAAAAAAAAAAAAAAAAAAAAAAATCAAATATTTGTTAAGCTTATGGGACTTAACTACATGGTCATCAGTCCCTAAACTTACAAACTACTTATCAACAACCTTATACTAAGGACGGCATAAATATCCATGCCCAAGGGGGGATTCGAACCCCCGACCGTAGTGGCGGTGCAGACCGTGACTGAAGCGCCTCAGTCCCCTCAGCCACCGCGGCCGGCCAACACATCCGCCTCAAGTACATTCACCGAAAGTTAGAGTCCCGTCACCCACTAGCATCTCCTCTCGTCCTGGATCCCGGGCCCCTGCCATGCCTTTACCACCACATCCCTCCCTCCCTTCCTCCCTCCTTTCACCTCCACACCCTCTACGTCCTCTCTGAGGGTGGCTTCCGCCACCTACCTCTCCCAGACGACATTCTCCACAACCCTTCCGACATCTATCCCTCCTTCCAACTCTGACCTCTCCCTGTAGATTATCGCCCCCTCCTCCCTCCCCCTCCCGTCCCCATCCCATCCTCCGCTTGGCTCATCCCCTCCTTCTCCGCCTCCCCAGGAGTCCTTCCGGTCCCCCCCCCCTTCTCCCCTCTCCTCACCCCCTTCCCCATTCCTCCGCGCTTTCTCCATCCTCCCCCCCCCCACCCCTACAGGGCCAGTACAGTGCTAGTGTTTTAACAGTGTCCGGTGCTTCGTGTGTATAGTGTTTCGTCGCCCAGTGTTTTTTAACGTTGCGAACGTGCCAGTGCGAAATCAGTGTTCAGTGTTTCTTACCTCAATGTCGCCGTCACGTTATGTCTAGTCGTCTGCAGTGAGTGTTTTTCTTAGCCACCGGTATCAATGTCTTGGTTTAACAACCATGTATGTCTATTCACTGTCATGTTCTTTTTACATTCTGCCAGTCTCTCTTCTTGTACTTGTAAAAACGCCGTTTTATCACCTTGTTAATTTTATATTCTAATAGCTTAAGCCCACGGCTCCGCTCGCGTGTTGGTTGATTACGATACATAATGAGCGAAACGTAAAATCGATTTTTTAAAAGAAATGTATTAAAAGAAATTTCTTTTTTACTGCTTTATTTATTTATCCTTATATTTTCTTATTCGTATGCTTATCCTTACAGAGAAAGAACTGAAGACATTGTAGAACGCATAGACCAAAGATATGGTCTGTGGCATTACGTTTCGCTGTGTGTAACCTCCTTGCTATAGAGTCGCAGACCTCATTGCTGGCCTTCAGACAGATTTTTTAAAATAATTTGACGATTTTCAACTACCATATCTTCCACCCTCTTACAGCTATCGGCATGGAACTGATATGGTGTACAACGGGAGACTTCGTACAACAATTACACACAGATAATTCTTTTGCGTTCTGTAGTTTTCGCTGCAGAGCGAAATATTACCCCCCCCCCCACACACACACACACACATACACACACACACACTCGCACGCGCGTTGAATTTTATATACACCAATAACTTTCCATCCCAATATACTCCACCCTTTTCTTATTATCGACCCTCAAGCAACAATGCAACTGATAAAATCATTTTCAAAGAGTAAATATAATTTTCAAAGAGTAATTATTGTTCCGCATTTCACGTTATATTCTTCAAATTACTAAATATCTATCAGATCGCTACAAAACCGTGCCTAAAACGTTCCTCAGGTATAACTTAGTAACTGTACAAATATTTAAGTCTCTACGTCTTGTCAAATCAAATGTTCAATGTTTGTTAAGCTTTGGGACTTAACTACGGGTTCATCAGTCCCTAAACTTACAAACTACTTACGATCTACCTTATACTAAGGACGGCACAAATATCCATGCCCAAGGGGGGATTCGAACCCCCGACCGTAGTGGCCGTGTAGACCGTGACTGGAGCGTCTCAGTCCCCGCGGCCACCGCGGCCGGCTGCGTCTTGTCGTTCGGACGTGATAAGCGAACACCGAACTGACATTCCCATTAATATAAATAGATAAATAGCTGTCTGATCGCCATAAAACCGTGCCTAAAGTCTTCCCCGGGTAGACATTAGCAACTGTACGAATTTTTAGGTCTTTATGTCTTGTGGTTCAGACCTGATATACGTACACCGAACAGACATTCACTTTTATAGATATAGATTGTCCATTGTTTTCATTCGTTCGGCTGTAGAGCAGCATCATAGGCTGCTGTCAGCCTGCCTGTAACAGGGCATCAAAACTCAATAAAGGAAAAAAAAGTGATGGTTCAAATATCCGTCGAAGAGCGCGAGTGGTTCAGCGGATCGCAAACAAACACGTTGTGCGAACCTCTGACGTTGCGCTGAATCCAGGCAACCCCGCGAGTTCCGAAATTGATTGCCGCATTGCATGTGGACAGCGGCTCCCCACTGAAAGCAGTATTTCCGTCCGTGGCGGTGAGTCACCCAGGCGCGGCACAAGTTCCTGTTTCCCATCGGCCAGCCACAGCTGACTCGCGCTGTAGTCGCGTCATGCCTGCCGCCAGGGAAACCGCTTACCTCCGCAAAAGTCGATGGAATCGCAAACTGTGTGTGGACTGCCAAAGGTATTCGCACACAAACCGGAGAGTTCCTGTATTTCTCCCGCGATAAAGTTTTGAACGTTGACTTAGACCGGTATTACACTATCAAATTTATTGGACTAACAAATTTCATCAGATACTGCTCAAATTTCTTTGAGAAAGACATCTAAGCTGTTACAAGCAAGCGGTATCACACTGTCATCAAATATTTCGTCAAAGTGCAGTCAGAATAGCGGAAATTGACTTTTAACGGCCGGCCGCGGTGGCCGAGGGGACTGAGGCGCTCCAGTCACGGCCTGCACAGCCATTACGGCTGTTCGAATCCCCCCTCGGGCATGGATGTTTGTGTTAGCTAGTTCATAAGTACTTTGTAAGTTTAGGGACCGATAACCCCGTAGTTAAGTCCCATAAGCTATACAAACATTTTTGACTTTTAACGTGTTCTGCAGATGCGTTGCTGCAACTGTATTGCCCTTACATTTGGAAGAAAATGGATGGATGGATCTAAGATGTGGGTGCAAGATACTTACAGGGGGTGGACAAAATATAATAAAATAGAAATAATATTTATTTATTGTTAAGGAGCTCACCACTGCCTTTGAGACCAGCTACAACTCTTCGAGGAACAGATTCGTAAAGTGTCTTTATAGTTTCCAACAGAATGTTATATATTCTTACACCAAAACATCCAGTAATTCAAATGTTTGTAAATCTATCGGACCAAACTGCGTGGTCATCAGTCCGTAGCTTACACACTATTTAAACCTAGGTAAACTAATTTAAGGACAACACACACACCCATGCCCCAGGGAGGACTCGAACCTCCACGGCGAGCAACCGCGCGCTCCGCAGCGAGACGATTTAGACCGCTCGGCTACTCCACCGCGGCATCCAGTTATTGCTTCGATAATGTTGGAGCTGTAAATCTGGCCCTCACTCTCTATCCTAAAGCTCCTCACTACGATCCAGTTATGTGGAAACATGGCGATTTTGCTGTCCAGGGGAAATGTTTGATAATTTTATCAGTTGTACAAATTCTAGGTATTATGTCCGCATGATACGCAAAACACAACTTTTTTAATGAACATACTACACCAGTCAAAACTACATTATTTAACCCTATAAATGGGCTGTACAGAAAGGAAGACATAGACAGTCAACACACACACACACACACACACACACACACATACACAGGCAAAGAGAGAAAATAAACAAAATTGTAATCCACCGCCATTCTATGGAGAACAATTGAAGGCCGACTAATAGGTACGCATCCTAACAAAGTGTAAACAGTAAAATTTCCTAAAGTGGGAAGTGATCGTGATAGAAAAAAAGTCTGCAAAATATGTATATTACATGTGTGTTGTCAACAAAAACGCGGAAGAGGAAGTGTACGCCAAAAGAAACGGTAAGTAATGGACAATAGGCTGCGTATCGAAATATTCCCACTTACCAAATTTGTGTTTTCACTCTAAAAGTAGTGCATTAAAATCCTAAGCCGCGGCGGAGCGGTCAAGCGCATTGAGGCGCTATGCTGCGATGCGCGAGGCCGTTCCCCGTCGGGGGTTCGAATCCCCCCTCGGGCATGGATGTTTGTGCTGCCTTTAGTATAAGGTAGTTCTTAAGTAGGTTGTAAGTTTAGGGACTGATGACCCCGCAGTTAAGACATCACTGCAGGGTACATAGGCCCGGTTGTTTGTAGGACACAATGTAAACGATGATTATCCTACAATCCCGCACACTTACAGTCATCGAGTTTTCAGGTTTTATGATTGTGGCACCGCTTCCTTCGCAGGTTTGCGTTGGCTTCCGTTATTAGCGGTGTAGCAACTGCAGCCCTATGTGAATGTGAAACTCCAGACGTACTGTTTTTGCGAAATAGTTTTGTTCCACAACATTGAAGTGAGTGTTAGGTTTTGCAGTCGCTTTTGCAGTGGTAGTTTTATCTTGTCTGGCCACAATCGCTCTTAACGCTGGTCAGTCGATGTGAGTTAACTTCGGGTTTTCTCCACTATACCTCTTCGCTAATGATGTTTTACCTTGTTTCCGCGGCGGAGCGATCAAGCGCATTGAAGCGCTTTGCTCCGATGCGCGAGGCCGTTCCCCGTCGGGGATTCGAATCCCCCCTCGGGCATGGATGTTTGTGTCGTCTTTAGTATGAGGTAGTTCATACGTAGTTTATAAGTTTAGGGACGGATGATCCCGCAGTCAAGTGCCTTACACAAACATTCATTCATTCCTTGTTTTGTGTGCGCTGTCATGATCGAGGATACTGTGGCTAGTGAAAGTTAAAGAGTGCAACTGTTTTCGCTACAGATGATCCCACTAACTGCGCACCATCAAGTTGGTCTGTTAGGAAGCCTGAGAGTTCACGCACTTCGTCTATCATTTGTGTTGACTGTCGCAGAACAAAACGTATAATACAGGGTGTTACAAAAGGTACGGTCGTACTTTCAGGAAACATTTCTCACACAAAAAGAAAGAAAATATGTTATGTGGACATGTGTCCATGTTAGAGCTCATTTTATTACTTCTCTTCAAATCACATTAATCATGGAATGGAAACACACAGCAACAGAACGTACCAGCGTGACTTCAAACACTTTGTTACAGGAAATGTTCAATATGTCCTCCGTTAGCGAGGATACATGCATCCACCCTCCATCGCATGGAATCCCTGATGCGCTGATGCAGCCCTGGAGAATGGCGTATTGTATCACCGCCATCCATAATACGAGCACGAAGAGTCTCTACATTTGGAACTGGGGTTGCGTAGACAAGAGCTTTCAAATGCCCCCATAAATGAAAGTCAAGAGGGTAAGGGTCAGGAGAGCGTGGAGGCCATGGAATTGTTCCGCCTCTACCAATCCATCGGTCACCGAATCTGTTGTTGAGCAGCGTACGAACACGTCGACTGAAATATGCAAGAGCTCCATCGTGCATGAACCACATGTTGTGTCGTACTTGTAAAGGCACATGTTCTAGTAGCACAGGTAGAGTATCCCGTATGAAATCATGATAACGTGCTCCAGTGATCGTAGGTGGAAGAACATGAGGCCCAATCAAGACATCACCAACAATTCCTGCCCAAACGTTCACAGAAAATCTGTGTTGATGACGTGATTGCACAATTGCGTGCGGATTCTCATCAGCCCACGCATGTTAATTGTGAAAATTTGACCACGTTGGAATGAAGCCTGTAGAGCAATGAGTTGCATGTCAACACAAGCATTGAAGTCAACATTACCTTCCTTCAATTGGGCCACCTGGCGGTGAATCGAGGAAGTACAGTACATACTAACGAAACAATTGGGTATTTTGTCAATTGTCTGCACGAATTATTTAAATTTACATTTAAAGAGAAATACTAAAATGAGCTCTAACACGGAAATTAAGCGTTTCCGGACACATGTCCACATAACATATTTTCTTTCTTTGTTTGTGAGGAATGTTTCCTGAAAGTTTGGCCGTACCTTTTTGTAACACCCTGTATATTGCAAGGTGACGTCCAAGACTTCGTCCGTCAGTTGTACACTGCGGTCGCTTCTCACTCCGTGTTAACGTGTACACAGTGGTGCTAACTTACAAGATGTAATATACTGCATGATGTTCACATTAGTTTGTACACCCCCTGTAGGTTTTTAGCGTCTAGACGAGAATAGTAAGAAACACGTGTCACTAAATTACTATAAAGAGAAGAAGAAACGAGCAACGAAAATGAGGCAAACCCTGTGTGAAATTACACTAAAGCACGAAAATGTTGTTTCTAATCAGGACTAAAAGCTTTTTCTAAAATGGAGAAAGGGTTAAAATGAGGTTAAAACAAAATAGCAGAAGGTCGTAGCTGCCTCACAGGAATAAAAAGGATGAACGAGCCTCTCTGCAACACACCAAAACCTCCAGTCTAAAAGATTAGCACAGAGTCCAGACACATCACAAAAACCTGAAATCTTTGATTGCACTCGTCTCTGCATCAGCTAAAACAGAGGCCAGATCTTCACGAAGATTCGCCTCTGCCCTCTCGACACGATATAAAATGCACCCAGTTAAAATTTGGCCTGAAGCTATTTGCACGCCAAAGGCATCACATAATAGAGGTCCTCTCTACGGAGTAAAAAAAAAAAAAAAAAAAAAAAAAAAAAAAAAACCTTGTGTAAGGGTACAGTGCCAGATTTGGAAGTGTGAAAAGATACCGTCACCCCACCAGAGAGGTCGACAGCGGCAGGAGGCTTGCCACGGTTGGGTAGTTGGGTTCACCAACCGCAGCTTATTGTTATTCACTGTATACCATTCCTCCTCCCACTACTTTATGGACCAGAGCCGCAGCACAGTAACAACATCCTGCAATGTAATAGCGCACTGTGTCACATCATATTCTCTGCCAGCCTTGGCAGCCCGATCAGCTTTCTCGTTTCCCCCAATCACCATCTTTTCTGGTTCACATCAGAATGACATCCGCTGCTCCCGCCGTTGTGGGAAGCACATTTAATGATGTATCTGCTACGCCAGTCTCTAAGCTGGATACAAGTTTGCAACGATTGAATTGAAGTAAGGGAGTAGGAACAGATGAGAAACCGTGTGCCGTGAAGATGCTGTATCCTCTGCAATACCTCCAGATTATCAGGAGCTCTACTCAAATAAGTGATGTATTCGTTGGGAAGTCGAATCTTTATGACACGGCGGGGAACATTACGGAAAAGCTGAGGGAGTCCCTCCGATTGGAACAATCGGTGTACGCTGCTGTTAAACCTTGGTGCCTGTCTGAAATACTAAAAAACACAGACTAAAATGTGTAATTTGATCAATCTTCAAATTCATCAAGGCTAAAATACAACTGGGCCTCTGGAAGGATCAAGGTGGAAGTCTGATCCAACATCGATGTAAAATATTAAAATCATTCACACCCAAATCTAAAAAGCATTCTTTTATGCGAATCCCATAAGGCCTTGCCGCTCTATTCCCATTACGAAAAAGCCGTTCCTTTGGAAGTTTGGAAGTTGGTATGGTCTGCATTGTGCATGGCATGGACAGTGTTTTACATACTTGGCGCGCCATAAGTAGTCTTCATTTTATGTAAAATGGCGGCTCAATAGCTTCAGCGGAGACACTGACTCTGAATGCCCCAGGAGTCAGACGAATCCCTTCGTAGTCCAACATCTTAAATATGGTCTTGCAAACTTGTATACCGCACACCCACTATCAAGCTGAAACCCCACGAAAGTTCTATAAAAACGCAGCAGGCAAGTCTTGTCCGTTCCTGATGGAATGTGTCGTTGTTGTGGTCTTCAGTCCGCTGACTGGTTTGCTGCAGCTCTCCACGCTACCCTGTACTGTGCAAGCCTCTTCGTCGGAGAATAAGAACGACAACCTACATCCTTTTGAATCTACCTACTGTATTCGTCCCTCGGTCTCCCTCTACGATTTTTATCCCCCATACTTCCTTATAATGTTAAGTTGACGATTCCTTGATGTCTCAGGATGTGTTCCACCAACCTATTCCTTCCCTTAGCCAGGATATCCCAGACACTCCTTTTATCCCCAATTCTGTTGAGTAGCTTCTCAGTAGTTATGTGATCTACCCATCTAATCTTCATCATTCGTCTGTAGCACCACATTTCAAAAGTTTCTATCATCATTTTGTCTGGACTCCTTATCGTCCACATTTCACTCCCATACAATGCTACACTCCAGACAAATGCTTTCAGAAAGGACTTCCTAACATTTAAATTAATATTGGATGTTAACAAGTTTCGCTTCTTTAGAAACGCTTTTCTTCCCAAAGCCATTCTGCATTTTATATCTTCTTTACTTCGCCCATCAGAAGTTATCTTCCTGCTCAAATAACAAAACTCATATACTATTTTTATTGTCTCATCACCTAATCTAATTCCTTCAGCATCGCCTGATTTTCTGACATTACATTCCATTACCCTCGTTTTACTCTTGTTAATGTTCATCTTATATCTTCCTTTCAAGACACTGTCCACTCCTTTCAATTGCTCTTCCAGAGCCTTTGCAGTCTCTGACAAAATTACTATGTCATCGGCAAACCGCAAAGTTTTTATTTCTTCTCCCTGAACTTTAATTCCCTCTCCAAATTTCTTCTTGAATTCCATCACAGCTAGCTCAACGTACAGATTGAACAATATCGGGGAAAGGCTAGAACCCTGTCTTACTCCCTTCCCAACCATTGCGTCCCTTTCATGCCCTTCGACTCCAATAATTGGCGTCTGCTTTTGTACAACCTGAAAATAACTCTTCGCTCTCTATATTTTACCCTGCTTCCTTCATAATTTGAAAGAGTGTATTCCAGTCAACGTTAACAAAAGCTTTTCAGGTATACAAATGCTAAAATCGTAGGTTTGCCGTTACTTAACCTATCTTCTAAGATAAGTTTTAATCTGAGTATTGCCTCCCGTTTCCTATATTTCTCCTAAATCTCTTCCGCAAGGTCGGATTCCTTCTGTTTTTCTATTCATTTGTAAATAATTTGTGTTAGTATTTTGCATTAATTACATATTAAACTGATAGTTTTTCAAATTTGTCTGCACTTGCTTCCTTCGGAATTGGAATTACTATATTCTTCTTAAAGTCGGAGGGAATTTTCTCTGTCTCATAAATCTTGCTTACCATGTGGAACAATTTCGTCATGATGTCTCTCCTACCGATATAAGCAGTTCAAACGAAATATCATCTACTCCAGGGGCGTTGTTTCTACCTAAATCTTTCAGTGCTATGTCAAATTCTTCTTGCAGTATCGTATCGCCTATCTCATCTTCCTCTACTTCCTCTTCCTTTTCTAGAATACTGCCTTCAAGTTCATTTCCTTTGTAAAGGTGCTCTATATATTCCTTCCACCTTTCATCTTTCTTCTTTGCTTAGTACTGGTTTCCCATCTGAGTTCTTAGTATTCACGTAGTTATTGTCTCCAGGTATCTCTTTTATTTTCCTGTAGGCGGTATCTATCTTTCCCCCAGTTACACAGTCTTCTACGGCCTTGCATTTATCCTCTAGCCACTCCTGCTTAGCCAGTCTGCAATTCCTGTCAACCTCATTTTTCAAATGTCTGTACTCCCTTTTGCCTGCTTCACTTGCTGCCGTTGTTTATTTTCTCCTTTCATCAATTTAGTTCAGTATCTCCTGTGTTATCCTGTGATTTGTGTTAGGCCCTCTGTGGCCTTCAGTACTCTATCTCTCAGAGCTACTCATTCTTCTTCCACTGTTTTAATATCCTCTGTTCCGGTCAGACCTTGTTTAAGGCTCCCTCTGAAACTCTCAACCACCTTTGGTTCCTTCAGTTTGTTGAGGTTCCATCTCCTTAATTTTCTACCTTTTTGCAGTCACTTAAGTTTTAATCTACAGTTCGTAATCAATAAGTTATTGTCAGAGTCTATTGTGGTGTAGACATTTTAAAATACTCTGTTGTTTGAGGCGCCGTCTTTTCAGGTCCTTAAGGTGAGGCAACAATATGAGTATCGAGTCAAATGTAAGGCCCAAAAACCTCACCATTTCCTTAGAGTTCAGAACAGTGTACTCCATTGTCAGTGCACTTATTTTATAACAGATTGGGAACGATTAAAAAGTAAACACAGTCTTTTTATTTGAAAACTTAAAATCAGTCTCTTCAGCCCAATCATGCACCCGTAGGAGATTAGTTGCAGCTGACGAGTTGTCGTTGCAGGCTTTGAAGGCCAAAATACAGATAACTCATAAACAGGCAAAAACAATAGACAGAACATTTAACTACTGGCGTAACACTGTTCATTGTTGTAGAATAGTCACACTTAAAACACTACCTTAAAAGACACCGTTCTCCAGCTCAAAATGATCAGAGAGGAATCACGACTCGAAAATAGTGCGGCGAGGGGGTACTGAATAAAAATGGGTAGACATCCACCAAAAACCCATTCGTGGAGCTTCCTGAGCATAAAATGCCTCCAAGTAGTATATAGGCCATCTCGATATCTAAAACGTATACCCAGCAAGTGATGCTGGTAAAGGAAAACCCCTCTTCCTCTCTTATAGCCGCCGCTAGGAAGGCCGTATTACCAAAGTGGACTGATGTATCCCGAATCCACACTTATAGTGAATAAGGAGCTGCCTGCACAAGGCGGAGGCTGGCCATCAACTCCAAAGTATTTCCCATGCAGCTAGTGAACAGAACACTACGATAAGTACTCGGGCGTGCATAGTCTTTCCCAGGTATTCAAAGATTAGTTAAAACTGCCTCTTGCCATTAGTCAGAAAAGTGACCTAACGCCCAGATGACATTAAAAAGAGTGAAGAGAATTAACGAATTACTGAAATAAATCAAATATAGAATTTGAACATTTATGCAGGACTGGGTTTCGAACCTGGATTCTCACTTTGGGGCAGCGGTTTGCCTTAACCCACTTTTTATTTTTATTTTTTCCTTGCGAATATGCAATCGTGTTGATCTAGTTAAATATTACAGTTCTTGTCCCAGTTTCTTTATTATTTATTTATCTTTTTGCTCAACTTGTCGCACTCTACGATTGTAGTGCCCCCTGCCCATTTCTTCCTCTTACTCGCAACTTTAATCGTATTCCTGCAAGAGGTTGGCCTTATTTATTCATCCACATAGAAATTCTCATTTGTCTTTTGGAGGTATACATAAGAGTATAAATGAGGGTGTTAGAAACCAAAGGGATATAATAGACATTTTATCGGAAAAATGAAATAGGTGGATCTAAAGTACGCTAAAGCATATAAAATTGTTCCGGCAAAGGGACAAATGGACTGCCACTCTATGTAGCTCCCTAGTAAATGAAAGGAAAAGTTGTTTAATGTCACAGAGCAGTTTGCGCCAGAGAGATACAAGTGCGCTTGTATCCTCCTGCCTCTAAGCCGATCGCCGCGGTGGAGTAGCCGAGCGGTCTAAAGCGTCTCGCTGCGGAGCGCGCGGTTGCTCGCCGTGGAGGTTCGAGTCCTCCCTGGGGCATGGGTGTGTGTGTTGTCCTTAGGTTAGTTTACCTAGGTTTAAGTGGTTTGTAAGCTACGGACTGATGACCACGCAGTTTGATCTGATAGATTAAAAAAAACTCTAAGCCGATCACGTTCCTATTTCCGTGTTTGGTGTAGAGTCATATTGTAATAATGTGTTGTAAAACTGTTGTGTACACAACATTTTCCATGTATCAAAGTAACTATTACCGGCTCCAGGAAGATTAAACTATCGGTATGAGCGACGAAAGTAAACAATTTTTATTGATAGAGCTGAAGCATTGAATTAAAATTTGTGGTGCGGCCGGGAATCGAACCCGGACCTCCATGCTTACTAGGCAGACGTCTTAACCGTTAGACTACCACACCAATAACGATTAAGGCGCCTCGGAATAGTCTATGTACGATTTCCCTCCACAACACAAACTTTAATTCAGCTTCTTTGTTCCAAAGATAATTGTCACTACTGCCAAGGCTCTCCATGCAGCGGAATAGCACCTCAGCAATGGACATGGTGGAACAATCCTGTTATGGTGATATAAATATCAATTAAATACAATGAAAGAATCCCTGAGACGGATTTTCGTCTCAAATATGTCAAAGACATTATTGATATTGGTTATTGGTGTGGTAGTCTAACGGTTAAGACGTCTGCCTAGTAAGCATGGAGGTCCGGGTTCGATTCCCGGCCGCACCACAAATTTTAATTCAATGCTTCAGCTCTATCAATAATGTCTTTGACATATTTGAGACGAAAATCCGTCTCAGGGATTCTTTCATTGTATTAAACAATTTTTGCTAGTATTTTTGTTTGATGAAAGAAATGTTCAAAAATATGCTATGGGACCTAACTGCAGTGGTCATCAGTCCCCTGACTTACAAACTACTTAAAATTAAGTTATGCTAAGGTCAAAACGCACACCCATGCCCGAGGGACGACTCTCGCACCTTCGCCGGGGAGCAGCGGTGCGCTCCGCAGCAAGGCGCCTTAGAGCGCACAGCCACTCCCGCGCGGCAAAGGAATGTTCTGCTCAGTGTTAAATGTTCAAATGTTTGTAGAGTCTATGGGACTTAACTACGGGGTCATCAGTCCCTAAACTTACAAACTACTTATGAACTACTTACAACTAAGGACGGCACAAATATCCATGCCCGAGGGAGGATTCGAACCCTCGACCGTAGTGGCCGTGTAGACCGTGACTGGAGCGCCTCAGTCTCCTCGGCCACCGCGGACGGCGCTCATTGTTAGTAAGGTAATATAAATAGTATTTTAACCTAATAATAGTAATGTGTTCTCTGCCAGAGTCTGTGTATTTCTGTAAGGATTTCTTTTATTTATGTTTGTATGTGCTTTCAGATGTGTCTGATGTTTCTGGGGAAGACAATGGTGAGGAATAAGTTGCACCGGAAACCTCCAACACTTCCACTTATGAAAGCTTTTTAGGCAAAAAAAAAAAAAAAAGAGCAGAATAATTCTCATTCGTCTTAGTTTACAGTATTTTGCATGCAAGGGGATACAAGTGCAGTCCGCGTTGGAGTGCCCGAGCGCTATAAAGTGCCTTGCTGCGGACCGCGCGGTTGCTCGCCGTCGGAGGTTCGAGTGCTCCCTGGTGTATGTGTGTGTGTGTGTGTGTGTGTGTGTGTATGTATGTGTGTGTGTGTGTATGTGCAGTCCTCAGTATAAATTAAAGTAGTTTGTAAGCCTAGGGACTGATACCGCAGCAGTTAAGTCCCTTAGATGGTTGGTTAGATTTTTAAAGGGACTAAACTACGAAGGTTATCAGTCCCAAGTCCCATAGATTTACAAACATTTGAACATTTGATACAAGTTATTAGATACTTTTATGAATTGCGATATAAAACTGATAATTTATATTAATCTGTTATTCTGAAAGGCAAACAGAAAATGCTACGAAGTATTTTAATGTCTAACATACATTTTAAAAAATTGAAATTCCATTTTGTAAACTCCACATAATTCTGAAACCGTGTTTACTTTAACTTCAGTTTTCTAAATGTTCAAATGTTTGTAGAGCTTATGGGACTTAACTACAGGGTCATCAGTCCCTAAACTTACAAACTACTTATGAACTAGCTTATACTAAACACGGCACAAACATCCATGCCCGAGGGGGGATTCGAATCCCCGACCGCAGCGGCCGTGCAGACCGTGACTGGCACGCCGCAGACCGCTCGGCCACCGCGGCCGGCTCAGTTTTCTAAAAACTACAAGAAGTGTACTCATACGCTTTTGCTTCTGACCCCCTCAAATGTGGCGTCTGTTCTTTCGGAACACCAGTCATTTTAAGCGACAGCTGCCACTGGTTGTAGACTTGGCATTTTCGTTCCCTCTGATTACGTCCATCAACAGGGTACATTATCTGAAAGTACTGGAATTCTTTACGTCATGACCGGGGTTCAGGTTAGTTTAAACGCTGCGCTAGGCTAAGGCAGACCTTCAGTTTTCGCTTATATCTTTTGACCCGTTCTTTTTCGAACTAGAATGTCTAACCTTGATTGATTTATCCTTCTCCATAATCCATGGAAGTCTGAACATCATCACGAAATCATCCTTTATATGCTGAACAATAACGTCGTCTTGACACTTCGTTTGAATACTTCTGAAACTGTCTTTACATTTGTCGACCTCGTGCCGTTAAGAGCAACGTGACCTGAAACCAGTAATAAATTTCATTAGAACTCGGTAATCTTGTATTTTGTTCACGAAACAACGGCGCGGAACTGTATCGAATGCCTTACGACAGTGAAGGGGAACGGCATCAAACGTAATAGCATTAATTTACAGCTCTGTCGACTTCATGGACGAATAGAGTGAAGTGTGAAACTTCTTGGCAGATGAAATGCAGAGTCTAACATAACAGTCGCGAAACTGCCAGTGATTATCTGCAACTTCGGAACTGCAGCACCGCCAAGCGGCTGTGTCGTAAAGACAGACCGCGAAACGATTGTGTACCGAAAGTGTATTTTGGAGTGCAGCAGCACATTCAAAACACATTCGTATTTACAACATTTGTGACGCTAAAAAAAGTAGCAGCTATAAAAAAAAAAAAAAAAAAAAAAAAAAAAAAAAAAAAAAAAAAAAAAAAAAAATTCCGGAAATCTCTCATTTGCTGGGAAGTAAGATGATAATGTTATGAACAGCAAGAGCTCATTTACGATAGTCAGTTACACTTTTAGGCATGGAAGATAACCTTTAGCAATTCACTCCCTTCGAAACTTCGGCTCTTTATGAGAATCGCAATTGCTTAACCACTACTTCATAATATTACTGCTGTACAAAAGTCTGAACGCTTCCGATAGCAGTTAATCAGTAAAGAAATCAGTTATTTCAGTAAAGCCTGCTTAGTTTCGTACTTCGATTTTACAAAAAATATAGGCCTGTATACCGACATATTTTGGCGGTTACCTACTAGTTTGAAAAAGTGAAAGCGTAGCTACAAATAAATAATATCTCCGCGTATTAACTGTTAATATTAGCACGTCACATTCTTGAAGATATTCAGTTTGATACCTGCCAAGTAGCTAAAAAAGTCGTGATAGGTACACGCAAGGCACAGAAGCAAGGACAAAGTGAAACGAGCCTTTATTAGGAGATGTTTTGAAAAATATTACAATGTCCGAAATCCGCTAGAACAAAACTAATGAACGTGGAAGTACTCATCGACCACGAGAATATAATCATAATCAGTTCCTTTTGTAGCTGAGCACATAAAGTTTCAATTCACTTTTGCTCTTAAAACGTTTTTGACTATACGATTATGACTCAGCTATTGTGCCCCGTATGAATTACACTACACTCACATTTTGTTGTTATAGGCTACCATTAACAGAAGCAGTGGTATGGAGCGCTACATCGCTTCAGCTACACTTTTTCCTCTAGAGAGTTTCACCACTGTCTGTGTTAGACTGTGTTAAAACTGTATACCAGACCGAGATTAGAAATCGGGACCTTTGTCCTTGGCGGAGAATTGCCTTACTGACTGAACTACCCGACCTCACAGTTTTACTTCCACGAGAACTTCGTGTCCTACCTTTCAAACTTCACAGGAGGTTTCCTGCAAAACTTGCAGGACTATCACTCCTTTAAGAAAATGTATTGCGGAGACATGTCTTAGACACAATCTGGGTAATGTGCCCAGCTCGCGTCTTGGCTCGGTACACGAATTTAATGTACCATACACAATTCATTTAATGAACGCACACTCCACTTCAGAGTGAAAATTTCACCCTGAGAGCAAGATGCGTTCACAAGATCTCTGCTCTTGGAATCCAAGATGATTTTTATAGAGAAGATTTTTATTCGACCAAAACTTCACAATGTATGAGTATAAAACGGTTCCATAATTCTGCTACGGATTGACATTGCCCTATAATTAAGCGCTACACCCCGATTTTTAAACAGGAATTGCGTACACTTTTATGCAATCGCTTTGTATCCTTCTTCGCTCCAGCGACCTACCATAAACTGCTGCTAGAACATGAACAATTTTTTTTTACTCATAGTTATCTGAATTGGTCCAGAAACATTTCCACTGTTGAGAGATTTTAATTGATTTTTTCCCGTTATCACTTATCTGTCATTTCGCCGTTCTAGAGGCTATAAAACAAGTAGAGTCTGTGTCTATTGTGCTACTTATGCAGATTCTACGTGCCTATTTCCCAACTTACGTGTCATATAAATTACCAACGATCACCCATTTCTTTGTATTTGTTGTAAAACAGTCTTTAAAGAGTACATAGTAACAGATCGAATGGCTGTCCCACACTGTTAATATCCTGTGGAGTCCTTTACAAACCTAGTCGCCAGCCTCATGGTGTTTGAAAGCAAGTGCTGAACACTAATTTTAATTACTCATTGGTAGAAATTGTTTGGAGACCAGACGTCAGGCTTCCAGCACTACTCCTATGCTTATACATGTAAGGAAACTATGATTATTTTTACATATCGTTATTGGCCATGAATATGATTCTTTCTATATCTCGCTAGTGACCATTAAAATGACACACAACAAACACCATTAGTCTAGTTGACTCCTTTATACGATGAATTTCACATACATGTTATTTTATCATGGCTCACTCAAAGATTTTATTGTAATGTAAATCGGTTAGTGATAGTCTCCTGCAAATTTTTTCTTCATTTTCCTTCTCCCTAATAGAGCAAGATGGCGCTAGGAGTAAGATATAGTTTCGTATTCGAGGAGAATCAAATGTTCAAATGTTTATAAGCCTATTGGACCAAACTGCTATGGACAATTCGAGAATAGAGTAGTACAGATCCCTGACGGATATCTCGATAAAGAGTTTGGCCCACTTTAGGTTACGGTAGTAACACTAAACGTGGGCCTTTGGGAACGTCTTTTGACAGCTCGAAATTTAAATGAAAATAACGGCTTAACTATTCATCTAACACGAAAATTGAATAATCGAATTTGTAGAGGAGAAAATTCTCTACAACTTTTCTCTCTTATTTCCATGGTTTACCTAACTAACTTGTATTAATTGTGGTAATCATAATTTAAACAAGACAATAGACGATTTTCTACGAATCCTTCCCAGTAACCGCTTGTGCTCCATCTCTAACGACATTGGCAAAACAAGTCGAAGTTTTCCTGACCTATAAGCGCGTCATAAGAATTATTTGTGATCTGAACTCGAGAACATTGGGGATACTAACTATTGCTTCCCAATATATTTATTCCTTAGTGAAATTCTGTCATTAAAATATATTTGTTTTTCAAGGCAACAGCTAAGTTCGTGGATTTAATACTAGAAATAAGAATAAGTTTCACAAAGATTTGAAGTGACTTACTTTGGTTCAAATAGGTGTCCACTTTTTAACAGTGCACATTTTCAATAATATGCTAGCAGCTAAATGTTCAAATTTCTATAATTCTCTGGGACCAAACTACGTTGGTCATCAGTCCCTAGTCTTACAAACTACTTAAACTAAGTTAGATTAACGTAAGGACAACACACACATCCATGCCTAAGGGAGGATTCGAACCTCCGACGGGGAAGACCGCGCGAATGCCAGCAGCCATAAAACGTTTAGCTCATAATAAAGTTCAGTTTGAGAAGAGTCTAAAGGCTTTATTGGTGGCCAGCTCCTTCTACTCCATTGATGAATTTTCTTAGCAGAACCTATTGATGCATGTATGTTATTATAATATGACGTAATGTGAATATTGTGTACCATCTTACTTCTGTACAAATCTTTTGCAATAAGGCGATATTGTAAATAAGTGTTGTAAAATGTCTTTTTATTTTTGTTTTATGTGATGATGCGTGGTTGCAATAGCCGAAGAATTTTTATATGCACCTAAGTATATTGCACATTTATTATCTGGTATCAAGTTTTTATGTCCTTTTAATTGCATATATGCTTAAGATTTTATTTTCATAACCGATTCCATATCCACAAGGGCAATTTGGCAAGTTTTTTTGTTTCCACAAGGGCAACTTCATTTCGGGTATGTGGAAGGTATACTAGCACATCTGTTCTTATTTTACAAGTATTTATAGCGTATTGTTGTACTTGAAATGTCCTAAATCCAAAAAGTTCTCCTCACCATTGCTCAATTGTAGCAAAATGTACATCTAATCACCTTGGCCTTCACGGGAAACTAACACTTTACTGTCATTCATTTCACCCATCGCTATTTCTGCATGAAAAATTCTTTATACGCAAAATGCAGTTCATACTTCTGAATGAAGACTGATCTACAGGTGCAGAATGATTTTAAAGTGTTCTCTAGCGAATGTTAATAGGGCATTTAATGACCATTTTATTTATCATGCTCTTAGCTTGAAATGCAAACATTTCTGACTATGCATCACTGTGACTGTTATTGATATCGAACTAAAGGACTAGTTTACGGTTACCCGGCACCGTTTATTTGTTTCCATTGCGCATTTAGACAATATAACCTCCATCACCAGGTAGATTTATATGTCAATAATTTCACAAAATTTTATTTCCACTTTTCAGCAATGTTCATTGGTTCCAGCTACCCACTCTTTATAGTTTGCTATGCGTAATATCAGAACAAAAGTAACCAACAATAATTAACATACTGAGTCCAGAGTGGGTATTCGATTCGAATTTCCATGTAAATGAAGCAAGTGAAACTACGAAAAATATTGCAAGACTTCTCACTGCCAATATAGCGACCGCGCGTTGACCATTCGTCGTCGTAGCCGATTCGCCTTCTTCTAAATACTTGTAAAGTCCTGACGCGTAACAGTTTTGTTATGCTCAGTAGATCACTCTAATTCTATACTTTGAAATTCTTGCCTTGTGGCAGTTGGAGAGCACAGAAAAGTTCGAATTTTCCTGATCCACAAGGTTTCAATATTATTCTTGTTATTCAAGTAAGAATAGTTTTATGTCTGTATGGTGGGTACTAAACAAGCATGAGAAGTTAACTTCCTGACAGAAACATTTAATGACATAAAACCACGACTGTGTACTTTCATGGCACTAGTAAAATTGCCGCGGTAATTTCCATTATATAAACTTGATACGTATATTTTTCGCCCACATTCTCGGCTTCTGATAATTAGCTTTCTCCAGCAGAATGTTAGCCTCTATGAATGCTCGAGATGTTGAAAAATGAATTACTCTTTATCGCTTTTAGCTCGTTCTGCCACTGCACTGACGACTGAGAGAGTAATTTGTGTTTTCACAACTGTCGTGATTAGCATTTTTATGTGATTCTTCTTCTTTATCATTATTATTATATGGTGTTTTCAAACACTTAAAAATCCTTTCGCTGAAACTTCTTTGTCTTGCTAAAAACCTGCCACTACCGTATTAATAAAATGCAAAACAAAAACAAAAGCAAAACATAAAGACCGGGAAACCAATAATTTCCAACACGCAATAGGCAACAAAACCAGATAAAAGAATGTGCCGAACGTTTTTGAATGTCTGCATATCAAATGAAGTTAGCAATACTAGACAAGATATGTTGTTGTTATGGTCTTCAGTCCGGAGACTGGTTTGATGCAGCTCTCCACCCTACTCTATCCTGAGCAAGCCTTTTCATCTCCTTATAAGAACGGCAACCCACATCCACTTGAATCTGCTTACTATACGCATCTCTTGGTCTCCCTCTGCGATTTTTACCCCACACACTTCCCTCCAATGCTAAATTTACGATTCCCCGATGTCTAAGAATGTGTCCTACCAAGCGATCCCTTCTTTTAGTCAGGGTATGCCAAAAATTCCTTTTCTCACCAATTCTGTTCAGTACCTCTTCATTAGTTATGCGATCTACCCACCTAATCTTCAGCATTCTTCTGTAGCACCACATTTCAAAAGCCTCTATTCTCTTCCTGTCCGCACTGCTTATCGTCCATGTTTCACTCCCGTACAAGGCAACACTCCACACAAATGCCTTCAGAAAAGACTTCCTTACCCTTAAATTAATATTCGATGTTAGCAAATTTCTCTTTTTCAAAAATGCCTTTCTTCCCTTTGCCATTCTGCATTTTATATCCTCTGTACTGCGACCATCGCATGTTATTTTACTACCTAAGTAACCAAACTCATCTACCACCTTCATTGTTTCGTTACCTAATCTAATTCCTTCAGCATCGCCTGATTTTCTAAGACCGCATTCCATTATTTTTGTTTTGCTCTTGTTAATGTTCATTTTATATGCACTCTTCAACACGCTGTCCATTCCATTCAACTGCTCTTCCAGGTCCTTTGCTGTCTCTGACAGAATTACAATGTCATCAGCAAAACGCAATGTTTTTATTTCTTCCCCCTGAACTTTAATCCCTATTCCAAATTTTTCCTTGCTTTCCTTCACCGCCTGCTCGATGTACAAATTGAATAACATCGGAGAAAGGCTACAACCCTGCCTTACTCCCTTTCCAACTGATGCTTCCCTTTCATGTCCTTCGAGTCTAATAACTGCGGTCTGGCTTTTGTACAAGTGGTAAATAACTCTCCTTTCCCTATATTTTACCCCTGCTGACTTCAGAATTTGAAAGAGTGTATTCCAGTCAACATTGTCAAACGCTTTCTCCAAATCTACAAAAGCTAAAAATGTAGGTTTGCCTTTCCTTAATCTATCTTCTAAGATAAGACGTAAAGTGAGTATTGCCTCCCGGGTTCCTACGTTCCTCCTGAATCCAAACTGATCTTCCCCGAGGTCAGCTTCTACCAGCTTTTCCATTCTCCTGTAGATAATTCGTGTTAAAATTTTGCAACCATGACTTATCAAACTGATGGTTCTGTAATTTTCACACCTATCTGCGCCTGATTTCTTTGGAATGGGGATTATTACATTTTTCTTAAAGTCTGAGGGCATGTCGCCTGTCTCATACATCATACACACCAGTTCAAATAATCTTGTCATGGCTGGCTCTCCCAGAGACTTTAGTAGCTCTGAGGGTATGTCATCTGTTCCTGGGGCCTTGTTCCTACCTAGGTCTTTCAAGGCTCTGACAAATTCGTCTCTCAGTATACTACCTCCTATTTCATCTTGATCTACTTCCTCTTCCCTTTCTACAACATCGTTTCTAAGTTCATTTCCTTTGTAGAGCTGCTCTATGTACTCTTTCCACCTTTCAGCTTTCCCTTCTTTGCTGAGAACTGGTTCCCCATCCGAGTTCTTGATATTCGTAGAGTTGCTTTTCTTGTCCCCAAATGTCTCTTTTATTTTCCTGTAGGCGGTATCTACTTTTCCCCTTGCTATACATTCTTCTACAGATTTGCATTTGGCTTCTAGCCACTCCTGCTTAGCTATTTTGCACCTCCTGTCAATCTCATTTTTTAGTCATCTGTACTCCATTTTGCCTGTTTCATTTACTGCATTTTTATATTTTCTCCTTTCATCAATTAACTGTAGTACTTCCTGTGATATCCATGGATTTTTTGTAGGTCTTGCCTTTCTACCTATTTTGTCCTCCGCTGCCTTCACTCTTTCATCTCTCAATGCTACCCATTCCTCTTCTACTGTTTTATTTCCCCCTGTTTCTGTTAATTGTTGCCTAAATATCCCTCTGAAATTCTCCAGAACTTCACTTTCCTTCAATTTATCTAAGTCCCATCTCCTTATTTTCCTACCTTTCTGCAGTTTTTTCAGCTTCAGCCTACAGTTCATGACTAACAAGTTATGGTCAGAGTCTATATCTGCCCCTGGGTATGTCCTGCAGTTTGTAACCTGGTTCCGGTACCTATGTCTTACCATTATGAAATCTATCTGATACCTTCCGGTGTCTCCTGGTCTCTTCCATGTATACAACCTTCTTTTGTGATTCTTAAACCACGTGTTTGTTACGATTAAATCATGTTCCGTGCAAAATTCTACCAGGCGACTTCCTCTTTCATTCCTCCTGCCCAGTCCATATTCACCTACTATTTTTCCTTCTCTTCCTTTTCCTACTACTGAATTCCAGTCTCCCATCACAATTAAGTTTTCCTCTCCCTTAACTGTCTGAATAATTTCATTTAGCTCCTCATATATTTCTTCGATTTCCTCATCATCGGCAGAGCTAGTTGGCATATAAACCTGTACTACTGTTGTCGGTGTTGGCTTCGTATCTGTCTTGACAATGATAATGCGATCACTGTGCTGCTCATAGTAGTTTACCCGCATTCCTATTTTCTTATTCATTATCAGTCCTACTCCTGTGATACCCCCAACTGATTTTGTATTTATAATCCTGTACTCACCTGACCAGAAATCCTGTTCATCCTGCCACCGAACTTCACTAATCCCCACTATATCTAACTTCAACCTATCCATTTCCCTTTTTAAATTTTCTAATTTTCCTACCCGATTAAGGGATCTAACATTCCACGCTCCGATCCGTAGAATGCCAGTATTGTCTTTCCTGATGACAACATCCTCCTGAGTAGTCTCCGCCCGGAGATCCGAATGGGGGACTATTTTACCTCCGGAATATTTTGCCCGAGAGGATGCAATCGTCATATTTCCATACAGTAGAGCTGCATGTCCTCGGGAAAAATTACGGCTGTAGTTTCCCCTTGCTTTCAGCCGTTCGCAGTAGCTGTGTGGCAATGCCACATTAGCTGATGTTACAAGGCCAGCTCAGTCAATCATCCAGACTGTTGCCCCTGTAACTACTGAAAAGGCTGCTGCCCCTCTTCAGGAACCACACGTTTGTCTGGCCTCTCCACAGATACCCCTCCGCTGTGGTTGCACCTACGGTACGGCTATCTGCATCGTTGAGGCACGCAAGCCACCCCACCTGGGCAATGTCTGTGGTTCATGGGGGTGGAGACAAGATATAAGACACCTATAAACATCGAAGTACTGAACAATCGATTGTAATCTATGTTCGGATTTATTTACCATAATGTTAATCGAAGTTCCACTTTTAAATTCAAATGAAGTGTTTCGACACAATGTCGTCTATTATTTCGCGATTTTGCATAAGAGTAAATAGTTTCACATTTTTAGAGAAATTTGTGAATTTCGTAAAAATTTCGCGACTTAACGCTTTGAGAAAAACAGATGGCTCTTCACATTACGTCTGTAGTATTGTGCAGTTCATTGCATTCTAAACCTTTTTTCCTAAAGCAACGACTTTTCATTGTTGAACAGTACTGTAAAAATTGCTGTTATGAATGTGTTGCAGATGCATTTCGTGGAAAATATGCAGATACCGCAGTGCCGAGAAATTCAACAGTAATAAAGGGATTAATTGCCCTTTCCGGTTATGCTGGTCAGTTGCAGATATAAAGAGCTCCAGGAGCTACCATTTTTACTGGAGCTTAATTGTCTGAGGTGATGAATGTGATAATGCGGCCGTCTTGAAAAAGTTTTAGATCTGTTCAATCTAAAATTTCGTATGATAATGCTCAGAAAGCGATACAGAAGTCGAAATATCGTGCAGATAATGTCGCAAATGGAGAGCTGAAAGACAGCAACAGTCTGGTGTAGTGGATAGTATTGGACGCTGAAGCAAAGGGTTCAGCGTCGAGACCTACACTGTCTTTACATTTAATACACTGTTCTAGTACCTTATAAATATACTGATAAATATTGTCCCAGAAGTTTCTGTTAGTGTACATATACTATCTAAACCTACATCTACATCTACATAGATACTCTGCAAATCACATTCGAGTGCCTGGCAGAGGGTTCATTAACCACTTTCATAACTTTTCTCTACCGTTCCATTCTCTAATAGCGCGCGCGAAGAAAGAGCACCTAAATCGTTCCGTTTTCGATCTGATTTCTCTTATTTTATTGGGATGGTCATGTCTCCCTAAGTAGGTGGGTTCTAGCAAAATATTTCCACATTCAGAACTAAAAGTCGGTGATTGAAACTTCGCAAACAGATCACGCCGCATTGAATAACGTCTTTCTTTTAATGATTTCCACCCCAATTCTTGCAACATTTCCGTGACGCTTTCCCCCCCGTAACGTGATAAAACAAAACGAGCTGCCCTCTTCTGAACCTTCTCAATGCCTTCCGTCAGTCTCACCTGGTGAGGGTCCCACACTGGGCAACAGTACTCCAGTAGAGGACGCACAAGTGTGATGTAGGCAGTCTCTTTGGTGGAGCTGGTGCATCTTTGAATCGTTCTGCCGATGAAACGTAACTTTTGGTTCGCCTTCCCCACAATATTTCCTATGTGTTCTCTCCAGTCAAAGTTGTTCGTAATTGTAACTCCTAGGTATTTGGTAGAATCTACGACCTTAAGGTTTGACTGATTTATCGCGTAATTAAAGTTCAGTGGATTTCTTTTAGTGGTCATGTGTATTACTTCACACTTTTCTTTATTTAGTGTCAATTGCCAATTTTCGCACCATGCAGAAATTTTGTCTAAATCGCTTTGCAGTTGCTTTTGATCCTCTGTTGACTTCACTAACCGATAAACGACAGCATCATCCGCGAACAGTCTAAGGGAGTCCGGTCGGAGTCAGTTCACTCTGTGCTTTTGTACGTGTGTGATAGATGCTGAGTAAATTATCGCTGACATGGCCCCAAAGATAAACTTTCAGTGGTGTGAGAGCAAGTAATCTGGATGGCCATTCTACAGAACCAAGTCGGCCAATACAGGAACCGGAAATTGACAATCTAACCACTGACGAACAACTGCTCCGTAGTGCGGTGGAGTCCCAGCCTGTTGAAACAAAGAGGAAAAGCTGCCATCTTCATTCAGAACTAAGGGAAACACCATTTCTAGGAGCATTTACAGGTAGCTTCGGACATTTCGGTTCTGTTCAATGAAAATGGGTCCAATTACAAGTGTATCCCATATTGAACACCTCACGATAACCTTTACGGCAACAAGTACCCTTGAAGGTTCTATCCAATGTGGATTCTGGTTACTGCGGTAGCAGTATTCCCAGGTAATTTTGAGCGTTTAGGTTCTGTTCAATGAAAATGCTTCCAATTACACGGATACCCCATATTCCACACCCCACGTTAACCTTTTCGTCAACAACTACCTTCGAAGGATCCATCCAATGTGGATTCTGGTTACTGTAGTATTTGTGGTTATTATGGTCGACTTCACCATGGATAAAAAATTTGCCTCATCAATGAAGAGGATACCTTGTAAATATTGAATTATAAGTGCTACGTCGAATCTGTTTACAGTAATGAACTTGTCAAATATGCTAATGATATTTGATATATCACACGACACCTTTTTCATTAAAAAAAATAAGGTTGGTAAATCTCAGGGTCCAAACTGCTAAGGTCATCGGCCGCTAAACTAACTAACTACTTAAAGTTACTTCAGCTAAGGACAACATACATACATGCCCAAGGGAGGACTCGAACCTCCGACGGGAGCGGTCGCGCTATCTCTGGAATGGCCCCTTTACCCACGTGGCATCCATTAAAAATAAGAACTGACTTTGATTGAAGATAGCCGATTTCAAAATGGCGCCCATGTTCGCATACATACCATAAAATATAGACTACCTCATATATACCTTATTGGAATATTCAACTTTCCAGAGTGCAGAGTTTTTGAAATAAAATGACGTACTGAGACTTTTGACTCCCCCTGTAGTTCTGCGATTCCATGGACGTCTACGAATGCCCGAAAACACGCACAGTACGCCAGACACTTTCCTTTATTCGATGCCTTCAATTCCTGCACTCTACAAATAATGTCACTTAGCGGGGTTGTAGGAAGTTGTTAGTTGGTTAAAGAACATTGGTCTGCTAGCATTTCTGCGGAAATCCTTATGCGAGTGTACAATGGTTGTATTCATCGACTTCAAATGTGCGTTGACCAAGATGGACTGAATGTTGAACACACTAAACGACTGTTATTTATAGAGCACACTCCAATATGTATTTACCTCCAAATAAAATGATTTGTAACTTTTTAATCATAACAGCTACGTAAATCTGTTTACAAGTATGAACTGATCAAAAAATGTTGATGTTATTTGATATATCACACGACCCCCTTTGCATTAAAAAAATTACTTAGATTCAAGATGTCCGATTTCTAGATGCCGCCTATGTTCGGCACATACCGTAAAAGATAGACCGCCTCACCCACCTAAATATTCAGCTTTCCCAAGTCTTGCAGAGTTTTTGAAATAAAATGGTGTACTGCGACTTTTAACTCAAGCTGTAGAACAAGTTGATGTGAAGAATGAGTTTGTTCAGTATAAATGATTTCACCTTTGTGGATAACTGAATTCTCAAAACACAAGGCTCTTCAACCGAAAATCCATATATCTTTCACTAAAACATTTGGAACTCTCAAAAATTTGGAGCGGGGTGTGCCACATCGCGTCTTTGAATATTCAAATTTTAACTTAAATGAAACTAATGTATATTTTAACGATTTTAAGCCAAGATTGCAAATATTTATTTATTGACAATTACCTGTTTCGACGATATAAAGCTTCATCTTTAGATTACTATTTTGCCTCACTTCACGAGTCATATTATAAAATGTATGCTGCAACGTCGTATACCATTTCGGATGAGGTATACAGTAAAGCATGTTTTGCCTCTATAAATATACGAGGCGTACTGAGAGCAGATATACATAAAGCAGTGTGTATTATGTGAACCGCCTCATACACGTATAGAGACAAATCATGTTTTATTTTATACCTGATCCGAAATGGTATACAACCTCGGAGCCGAAATTTTATGTACTGTGCTAGTGTGTAACATTGCAACAGTTGGCAGCACGATCGATTAAAACGCTCTAAGCCACGCCTCTGCATAGTTCTGTGCGCCATCGCATTGCCGCGTTTTATAAGGCAAATCAGTCTCATTTATATGTGCCAATAGTTGGAGACATTAGCTAAGACAAGCAGACTCCAATTGCTTAGATCCGATCAGTATAGCTTGGCTTCCAGTCATTATAGTCTGAGGTGTGGCAAATAGACATATATAGTCCTGCATTCAGTCTAGATAGTTCAACTATGAGTATTCTATTAATAAATTATTTATACTTTTGCTATCTAAGAAGTGTTGACTTGTTGCAGATTATTTGGCCACATCTGTCCTATTCCATTCTGATTCCGATTCCTGCAGCAGGCTACAAAAATCAATGCGGTGGCGCACAGAACTACAGAGAGTAGAATCGATTGTGTTGGCAACTGTTGCAATGTTACGCAGTAGCACATTACATATCAAAGGTAAAGCAGTCAACAAACCACAGTGCCTTACTAGGTGTTTGGAGGTGGTGTACCATTGCTTTCTTCGACCTTTGAACTGACTTACACAGCCAGTTATAGGGGACCTACAGTTTAACGTGGTTTCCAAACCACAGAACAAATTACAAAACAAAATTTTCAAAATCGAAAGCAGTGAAAAGTAACAGATAAAAATCGCAAGACTGACCGAGGGTAGAACCTGCGAACTTTTGGATTCACAATCTAGGATTCTACAACTCTACCACCAAGCAACACAACTTTATAATATGACTAGATATTCTTATAGATTTTTCATCATGACGAAAGATTGTTTGTTCTACAAGGTCTCGAAAATCCATACGTCAAGCAGGGCAATATGGCAATCTGTATGTGACGATTTACATCGACGAAACCGTCATTACTCAATAAATACAGATTCATGATCTGAGCTTAAGATGCTTAAAAATAAGGAATTTATATCATGAAGTGTAAGATCATTATCCATCAGGTGAAACATTCCAGGTAATTTTAATTGAATGAAAAGACATCATTACACAATCTATTTTCTTGGATATCTCTGCAGAACAACTCGAGTAACTCGCTACGAATAATTTGCTTTGCTTCTGTGCATGGCTCGATATAGCGTTACCTTGTTGAGTCCTATAATCTATCGCTTAAGAGATGAACTAAAAAAATGTTCTAATGTTTGTAGTGGCGGCCGCGGTGGCCGAGGAGACTGAGGCGCTTCAGTCACGGTCTGCACGGCCACTACGGTCGGGGGTTCGAATCCCCCCTCGGGCATGGATATTTTGCTCTGTCATGTTATTTCCATAACTCGCACCGTTTCAGAGATATTTGCAAAAATGACGTCGATTTGACACTGCCACCTGATTTTACATAAACCAATAGGACAAAGGATATAAACTTGAAAAAGAGAACAAATTACCACAGCAAGACAGGAGATAATATTTTAACGGAAAAAAGATAATGAAAATATGGAAGAGATATTAAAATATTAGTTTACAGAGATGAAAGTTCAAGAAAAAAGACTATGTTTCTCAAAGCTAAGCTGTAATATAAAATAATTTTGGCTGGCCGGCCGCGGTGGCCGAGGTGACTGAGGCGCTCCAGTCACGGTCAGCACGGCCACTACGGTCGGGGGTTCGAATCCCCCCTCGGGCATGGATATTTGTGCCGTCCTAGTTCATAAGTAGTTGATAAGTAGTTTGTAAGTTTAGGGACTGATGACCCCGTAGTCAAGTCCCATAAGCTTCACGAACATTTTGAATTTTGGCTGTTTGTTAAAACACGGTCAGAGAGAATATTACGTGTAGAGTGCAAAGATATTATCACAATAGTAGAGTCGTAATCGTAATGTCCATAATTTTTTATTATTCTTGTCCGAAATGTTTGCAATGAATCATAAAACTGCGGGAATCCCTAAAGCGGGCCGTAAAACACGCCAGTGCGATTTTTTTATTACATTCTGATTACGCTGGATTATCTACGAGGAGTTTTCGAAGGTTTGCACCTGTGTTCGGTGCTGATGGTCAGTGGCGTAACTATGGGGGGGGAGGGGGGGGATGAGGGGGATAGAACCCCCCACCCCCACCCCCAGAACCCGAAAAAAAAGGTATAACGGCAATCTGGTAAAGGTAAAGATTTGAAACTTGGGGTGTTTTACCATAAGCTTTCATTGGAAGGGAGTGAATTAGTTTCTTCAACGGGAGTGGTAGATGGTAATCTGTCTGGAAACTGATTAAAATTTTGCTCAGCAAGCAGATCTATCCCCCCCCCCCCAAAGCCAAGTCCTAGTTACGCCACTGCTGATGGTAAACTAATGAATCTTCCGGAGTGATTGGCTTATTAAATCGTTCGATCAGTGACGAGTCACACTGATGTACAATAACAGCACTGTCATCGCAGTAATGTCAGAAGGTCGCGCGATTCCATCGAGTATTTCCGCAAACTGGTGTCGCAAGCGGGTTCCTGTGCTGCAGCCCTTTCACAAGAGCGCCGCGCGACGTTGCAACGGGTTTTTCCGCCAGAGCGCGCTCGCTTTACGCTCTACTAAGCTGCACCTCAAACGAACGCTGCCAGAGCAGTTCCAACTCGCAGCGGCCCTGCTTAATATGACGTGAATCTTTTGCACTCGTTGCTGAGCGCAGTGGTGATGCAGAAGTTTCTCTCTCAATGTAAAGGAGCAGTGGAAAGTAATAAACCTTCCTTGTGCTCCCATTCGAAAAACTCCTGTAGACAAAGTTTGAATTAATCCAGTTGCACACGCACAATACAGAAGAAAAATAATTTTAAAAAAATCTGTGTGGCATTAGCTTTCTTAGCACTGTTTTTTTTTTTTTTTTTTTTTTTTTTTTTTTTTTTTTTTTTTTTTTTTTTTTTTTTTTTTTTTATGGTTGTTAAGCTTATGGGACTTAACTACAGGGTCATCAGTCCCTAAACTTACAAACTACTTATGAACTAACTAATACTAAGGACGGCACAAATATCCATGCCCGAGGGGGGATTCGAACCCCTGACCGTAGTGGCCGTGCAGTCCGTGACTGAAGCGCCTCAGTCCCCTCGGCCACCGCGGCCGGCCTTAGCACTTGTAATCGAGTTCCAGCAGTAAAGGTGCTTTACAATGGTGAAATAGTTAATGATCACATCTGGGCCAAGTACGATTTAGCAAATCCATTCTGACAGGGTACGTCCACTTTATGAATTATCATCTTGTGATGGTGCAGCTCCTGTGTCTTCCGTGCTTGCAGTATTAGATTTGTGGTTGATTCCGCCTTATGCAAGACACTTTTTTCGTCTTAATACCCAAACTAGTTTTGGCACTTATTGTGCCATCTACCGTGGGTTTCTGGTGTTTATTTTCAAAATGTTCAAATGTTTGTATAGCTTATGGGACTTAACGACGGGGTCATCAGTCCCTAAACTTACAAACTACTTATCAACTAGCGTCGGCCGAGGAGACTGAGGCGCTCCAGTCACGGTCTACACGGCGACTACGGTCGGGGGTTCGAATCCCCCCTCGGGCATGGATATTTGTGCCGTCCTTAGTATAAGGTAGTTGATAAGTAGTTTGTAAGTTTAGGGACTGATGACCCCGTAGTTGGGTCCCATAAGCTTAACAAACATTTGAACATTTTTTGAACTAGCGTATCCTAAGGACGGCACAAATATCCATGCCCGAGGGGGGATTCTAACCCCCGACCGTAGTGGCCGTGCAGACCGTGACTGGAGCGCCTCAGTCCCCTCGGCCACCGCGGCCGGCTGTTTATTTTCTATAATAACATGTTACATATTTTGGTTATACAATCGTTTGCACAAGTTGTTTGGTTTGACAATTTTGTTAGATGTTTTAGGCCTAGTTTATTCAAGGTACTTACACTGTGTCATTCGCAGGATTTGCATGTGCATTAATTGTGGAAGGACGAGTTTTAACAGCCTGCCATCTGAAAACAACAAGACATTTTTCTTTACGAAATCTGGCTGATCTATTGTAGGCCTACATTAGCCTGGAAATTATATTGAAATTATTTCTAATGTGGCTGTTTTGGCTCACTTACGTTTTAGCTGTGGTGTTGCTGCTTGTTTGTTTGTGGCGTGTTCTGATGTTTTATTATCTTCAATGCGATTTTTTCTGTGAAACAGCACTGTTTACTTCGCCATTTTTCTTGTTGTGGAGGCTGTATGGTGTTGCATTTGTTTGTGTGGCGTTTCTGTGATCTGGAGCGCGATGTTTGGATGGTTTTGATACTGACATTGTTTTGTAGGTGTATATTTGTGTATGTTTTTGTTGTGTATGTGTGTTAAACGGGGGGAGGGGGGAGAGAATACTTTATTAGTAGCAGCTATAGCAATGTTTGAGCTATTTTCCAACATAGTCACCAAAATAATCGAAATAATTGTCATGTCTTGGGAACAACTTTGGTATTCCTATGCAGTTGCGGTCTCCGCATGTGAATAGAACCAGCATGTAACAGTCGGCTTCTGCTGTTCGTCTTATCAAAACGTTGGTCGGAGGATAGGAATTTCTTGTGGTGCAAGAAAGATGGAAATCACTGGGAGCAAGATCAGCACTGTATACTGGATGAACAAACAGTTCCCAGAAGAACTTCTGGAAAGTCGAATAGTATGGGAACGAGCATGTCATGGAACAGCACATCATCCGCAGTAAGCATACCACACCTCTTGTTCGGAATGTCACGTCGCAGTGTCCGCGTTGTTTCACATTAAGAGCTGAAGACGAATGTCGCGCACTGGTTCCATTCGTAGGCGGCAGAGTTATACCGACACAGGAATACAAAATTTCATCCCATGATATGACAAGTCTCTCAATCCTTTTGGTGACTATGTCGAAAAAATGCTCAAACATCGATATACGTATCAATGAAACAACACAATTTTGTGTGTGTTCTACGAGCTGTGTCAAAGAGGTTACAATGTTTAGATACAGTATTGAAACAGACACAGCAGTAAATACTTGACGATGACCCCATAAGCCGAAAACCGGTTATGTAAACTAAAATAAACTTGTAGAACACACACAAAATTGTATTTTTCTTTCATTTATTCGATTATGTTCTACCAAGAAGCGACGGAAGAATCAGCCAAAAAATCTATGTACGTGTTGCTAAGAAAGTTTTTCATCCTGCTATGTAGCCATTGTTTTAAAAAATAGGGATACTTACTTTCTGGATGCGCCTCATATTTGGCAACAGCACGCCGATGATGTTGTTCTACTAGAATAGAGAGAGAGAGAGAGAGAGAGAGAGAGAGAGAGAGAGAGAGAGAGAGAGAGAGAGCAAGACCTGGCTCAGATGACAAGAGCATTAATAGAAGAGGCAATGTGAACAGACTTAAAGATAAGATCAGGTACCTCGTAGTTAGCAGAGAAAATAATCACAGACGCCGGCCACGGTGGCTGAGGGGACTGAGGCGCTCCAGTCACGGTGTGCACGGCCACTACGGTCGGGGGTTCGAATCCCCCCTCGGGAATGGATATTTGTGCCGTCCTTAGTGTTAGCTAGTTCGTAAGTAGTTTGTAAGTTTAGGGACTGATGACCCCGTAGTTAAGTCCCATAAGCTATACAAACTTTTGAAACATTTTGAGACAGACCTCTGAATGTGGATGACAAAGTCTTTGAAAGGATACGAGACTTAAATACCTTGAGGCAATACTCAGTGCAAGGAATGTGATAGACCGGGAAATTACCGCACGAATTCAAGTTGGAAACAGGTCAAGGATTTCTCTGGGAAAGCTACTAAATAAAGTCCTGGCTACTGTCGAGATCCTCAAACACTAAATCTAAAGACAATAATACAACCTGTAGCCTTATATGGAGCAGAGGCTGTGGTCTATTACCCAAAAGACGGGAAGAAAACTCCTGAACTTTGAGAAAGCCATCCTCAGACAGATTTTAGGGCCAGTGAAGGATGGAGATGAAAGGAGGAAAAGAAAGAACCGTGAATTGCAGGAGTTATTCAAGTCAGTGGACATCGCGGTAGTAATCAAAGAAATAAGACTGAAGTGGTATGGACACATGATGCATCGAGAAGACCAGATATCAGGCAGGTAGTTGAAGAGGACACCAGAGGCAAAATACCAAGGGGAAGACCACGACTGCAATGGATTGACCAGATCAAAGTGATTATGTGTACGCTGGGACTGTCTGAAGAAGATTATATAGACGCTGGAGGTGGCTGATTGGTGAGGCCAAAGACCGACTGCGGTTTGTGTGGTCAACGCAGTAAGTATGCTACACGATACAAACGTGTATATGTTCAGTCACTGAGCTCAAAAAATTGGATTTGGTAGCTCTTGGCAAAAGATTAACAGGATGAACATGGACATAGACTATAAAGTGTTAGAAACAGCACGATTGAACGTCAAACGTACGTTCGGGCATTGTCTGAAACCTTTCTGGTCTGGAGTCATCATATTCGGCTTCAGTCCAAGAGTACTGAACAGAGTCTGTGAAGACTGGAGATTAGAGCTGATTGTGTAGAACAGGTCAAGACATCACCAACGAAACTGAATCCCTTGCGAAGGGGAAGTGATATTCATTGGATACTGTGATCTTCAATCTGCGTCATCGGCATCATCTGTCGGAAGAATAGAACATCAATTGCCTGAACGCAAGGTGTACTCCTATGAGGGATTGCCAGTAGTTGGGTAACGCCGGTTCTTGATAAGGGTACCATATCGCTACCTGGGTACACCCCCACCTCCAGGCCCACGCACTTGGGCGATCTCCACCCCCAGGGACCCACAACCCCCACCCCTCCAACCCCGAGAGAAGCCCACTTGCCGGACCTCTGCCGCAGCCACCTCACTTGCCCGACCGCCGATGTATCGTTACTTTTCCCCACCATCGCCCCAAAAACTACTCACTTGTGTGGGTGCCGCCCCCAATTAGTTTAATTAAATTTGCATATCAATTTAATTGTAACAACCTATGTTTTTATCAGTAACAAAGGCAACTGCCTCCACAAGTAAGCACTTGCGGGAGCACAGCCCCCGACTCCGACCCCACTACCGGCCCCACCTCCATCCCACCGACAGCCCTAAAGAATGCCGCCCCCACATGACCTGGTCAGGGACTCCAACACGCCCCCGCCCAAATTTTTTTTTTATTTTTTTTTATTTTATTTTATTTTTTTTTTTTTTACGAAAGTTACCACAGACGTACACCAACATTGGAAAAAAGGAGATAATTATTGCGTTGCTAAATGTTTAAACAAAACATCACAAAGTTTTATATTTTAAGCATTCTCTCTCCAAGTTCTTCACATAAACTACATATACAACGGCCGATAGACATGTTTAAAAATAGCGCAGGTTAGATAATAAACGGGATGTAACAGTAACGAAAGCCACAAACTTACTTATCCATCTTAACAAATACTCGTTCAATATCTAGATAATTTAAAAACAATTCTAACCAGAGTCAAACATTTGGGACTACCCAAAAGAAAAGAAATGGTCTACTTCAGAACTCGACCGCCACCTCAGGCCTCGCCCATTTGTGGGTTACTTGATCTCCCACCTGGAAATACCACTCAAAAGTATCATTTGGGGGTCATCCCGGAGTCTTGCTGGCACAAGAAACGCTGGTTGTGGTGTGAATTTTGTGATCAGTGGCTTGATTTACCCTGAAACTCAGTAAAGTGATCAATGTATCTCTATACCACACGTCTAGAAGAATACACTTGGAATCAAAGGATGCGTTATACCTCTCACCAATATGTGGGTTATTTCCTTCGTCTAGAAATATCACTCAAAAGCATAATTTAGAGAACTAGTCAGAGTCATACTAAGACATGATCCATTGTTTGTGATGTGAATTTTTTTGCTCAGTAGCTTTATTTACCCTTAAACCGACATAGAGCTCGATCTGTTGCCTTTTAAGTTTTTTGTGCCTCTGCACAATTTATCATGTTATTGGCTGCGAATATAAACAATCTAGGAATATTCTTCTGTTGGCATACCCTTTAGCCTTCGGGGGGGGGGGGGGGGTGTAGTTGACTCTTTCGAGTTGTCTGCTGGTGTAGTAAGATACCTTACACTGCTTCTGCAGTGTTCTCGATGTGCACTGATGCGTCTGTAGTCGAAGTTATGATTACCTAAAATAATATGTTGTATGTATTCTACAAAGTTAAACTAAATTGGTCTGGATGTTTAGTACTGTAGACTGTTGTTACTATGGATATATTTTGTAATGTGGTTGGTGTACACGATATATGTAACAAGACTTGAGTAACGAAGCGAGTGTTCTGTCTCCCCATTGTGTGTTTTTATCAGGTTCTCAGAGTTACGCTGTGTGCTCGTTAACGTCTGCATCACCTTCTATCTGGAAAACACGGTCGATGATTGTTCGATTCTGCGGTTAGTATAGTCCTGACCCTAACTAGAGGCGTTTATATTCTATTTTATCAGCTCTGTTTCATCCTCTATACCCTGATCTAACATTCAAAGGATCGAGTGGTAAGATACATAAAATCTCTTGCATGTTATACTTATTTGCATGATGTCTAAATGTCTGATCTATCGACACAATTTCCTCTTGAACATATAGACATGGTTAGTTGTAGATACATACAATCTCGTGACGTATTTGGATTTAAATAGCTCTCCAGATACAATATTACGGGTCTATTTACCTTAAAAAGGAATAGAAGTGGGTCTGTTGTGTTTTTTTTTTTTTTTTTTTTTTTTTTTTTCGTAGCTCTGTGCAGTTTTCGCGATGCAGGATGTGACAAATTACCAGCTTAGATGGAGAGCTGATCTAAATTTTACCTTCCGTGCGTATAAATCATACATACAAATGTTACTTGTTGTTTGGAGGAGGATATAAGACAAATGGCGCTGGTTCTGTTGTGTAAGGAGACTGATGTAACATGCGGTTCTTCGCATAGAATGATCATGCAAAAAGCACATTTAGAGTAACATTTGTGTCTCTCACTAGGATTGCTTTACCCTAAAAAGGGTTAGACTTGGATCTAATGTGTTGTAAGCTGTTGTAGTGCAGTATCTTTTTCATGGTGTGGCGATCGATTTAGACATATGATATTCCCTCAGAGCTACTGAAGTCTCTGGGAGAACCAGCCATGACAAACCTGTTTCACCTGGTGTGTAAGATGTATGAGATATGCGAAGTACCCTCAGAGTTTAAGAAAAATGTTATAATCCCCATTCCAAAGAAAGCAGGTGCAGACAGGTGTGAAAACTACAGAACCATCAGTTTAATAAGTCATGGTTGCAAAATATTAACACGAATTATATACAGAAGGATGGAAAAACTGGTAGAAGCCGACCTCGGGGAAGATCAGTTTGGGTTCAGGAGAAATGTAGGAACTCGGGAGGCAATACTCACTTTACGGCTTATCCTAGAAGATAGATTAAGAAAAGGCAAACCCACATTTCTAGCTTTTGTTGATTTGGAGAAGGCTTTTGACAATGTTGATTGGAATAAACTCTTTCAAGTTCTGAAGCAAGCAGGAGTAAAATATAGGGAGCGTAAGGTTATTTACAACTTGTACAAAAACCAGACAGCGGTTGTCAGAGTTGAAGGGCATGAAAGGGATGCAGTGGTTGGAAAGGGGGTAAGACAGGGTTGTAGTCTTTCTCCAATGTTATTCAATTTTTACATTGAGCAAGCTATAAAGGAAAGCAAGGAGAAATTTGGAGAAGGAATTAAAGTTCAGGGTGAAGAATTAAAAACCTTGCGTTTTGCCGACGACATAGTAATTCTGTCAGAGACAGCAAAGGACCTGGAAGAGCAATTGAACGGAGTGGACAGTGTGTTGAAAGGTGCATATAAGATGAACATTAACAAGAGTAAAACTAGGGTAATGGAGTGCAGTGTAAGAAAATCAGGTGATGCTGAAGGAATTAGATTGGGAAACGAAGCAATAAAGGAGGTAGATGAGTTTTGTTACTTGGGCAGTAAAATAACAAATGACGGTCGCAGTACAGAGGATATAAAATACAGAATGGCAATGGGTAGAAAAGCGTTTTTGAAAAAGAGAAATTTGTTAACATCGAATATTGATTTAAGCCTAAGGAAGTCCTTTCTGAAGGCATTTGTGTGGAGTGTTGCCTTGTACGGGAGTGAAACATGGACGATAAACAGTGCGGACAGGAAGAGGATAGAGGCTTTTGAAATGTGGTGTTACAGAAGAATGCTGAAGATTAGGTGGGTGGATTGCGTAACTAATGAGGAGGTACTGAACAGAATTGGGGAGAAAAGAAATTTCTGGCATACCTTGACTAAAAGAAGGGATAGATTGGTGGGACACATTCTTAGACATCAAGGAATTGTGAATTTAGCATTAGAGGGAAGTGTGTGGGGTAAAAATCGCAGAGGAAGACCAAGAGATGGATACAGTAAGCAGATTCAGGCAGATGTAGGTTGCTGTTCTTATGTGGAGATGAAGAGGCTTGCTCAGGATAGGGTATTGTAGAGAGCTGCATCAAACCAGTCTCCGGACTGAAGACCACAACAACAAGGTTTCCTCCCTCTGTGGAAAGAGCCTTTACTCTTATGCGGTGTATATAAAGCACCCTTACGCGGCGTTTGCTGTAGGTCCTAAGATCTGTAGGGGGATCGTGTGTGATGAGGAGCACTCCACCATTGAAGGAGTCGTACAACCTCACTATGTGTTTGAATTTAAAAAGGTCTCCACTTATAATATTACAAGTCTGTTCACCTTAAGTGGGTGTGTTACGTTTCTTTTCCGTAGCCGTGTGCATTTTTTGCGATGCAGGCTATGACATATAAACAACCTAGATGGATCGCTGGTCTAAACTTTAACTTCCGTGTGTATAAATCACATATAAAAACGTTACTTGTTGAAACTTCCTGGCAGATTAAAACTGTGTGTCGGAACCGGGACTCGAACCTGGGACCTTTGCCTTTCGCGGGCAAGCGCACTACCGACTGTGCTATCCCGACACGACTTACGATGCCGCCTCACAACTTTACTTCCGCCAGTACCTCGCCTCCTACTTTCCAAACTTCACAGAAGCTCTCCTGCAAACACGCAAGACTAGCACTCCTGGAAGAAATGATATGGTGGAGACATGGCTTAGCCACAGCCTAAGGGATGTTTCCAGAATGAAACTTTCACTCTGCTGCGGAGTGTGCGCTGATATGAAACTTCCCGGCAGATTAAAATTGTGTGCCGGAACTTGTTGTTTGCTGTAGAATATAAGACGAATGGCACTGGGTCTGTTGTGTACGAAGATTGGTGGAATACGTGGTTCTTCATATAGAATGATCACACAAAAAACATATTTCGAGTGATATATCTGTATCTTACTATGTATGAATAGTTTTGTCCTAAAAAAGGGTTGGATGTGTTGTAATCCTGTTGTTTTGCTGTGTAAATCATCGATCTGTGGGTAGCTATGCCCTAAAAAGGGTTAGAATTGGATCTAATGTGTTGTAAGCTGTTGTCGCACAGTATTGTTTTCGCAATGCGAGTTAGACGCATTCTATGTTTCTTCCCTCTGTCGAAGGAGCCCTTTACTATTCCTTGGTGTCTATAGACCAACCTAAAGAGGTGTTTGTTGTAAATCATAAGATCTGTAGGGTGATTTAATGTGTTGAGGGTCCCTCCAACGTCGATGTAATTAACTAAAATATGTAGTATTTTGCATCTGCAACAGCTATTTGTTGTGAAGACTTATAGCATTTCGTGTCGAACGTTTCGGTTTTACAGGTCTGTGGATCTAGGAGAAAATAACGAAGACAGGTTACGTGTCAGAAGAGCAGTGCTTTGATTGATCGAATATCTGTTAGTTGATCAGTTATCGGAGATGTACGTCTTACTGTTCTAGTCTACAGCTAAGCAAGCGTTCGTTTACATCGATTTTGTGTTGGTGTATGGAATGGAGTTTGACTTTACATCGGAATTTAGCGCTCATCCAACTGTTTGTTTGTTTGTGTGTGTGTGTGTGTGTGTGTGTGTGTGTGTGTGTGTGTGTGTGTGTAAAATAGTTTATCGCTAACTTTATTTTCATCATGCAAGCTAAAACGGCTGTTGTAGTCAACTCCGACGATACATACCTCATTTGTGACAACTGCAAGGAAATGATCCATTCCAGTGTTGCAGTATTTGTCGGTAATACGATTGTGTGCGGATGTCTCTTTATGGCCTGTAGAGATGAGCTTTATTTTGTCGATGTTGCATTAATAGCGCTGGTATAGCTGTGACAAATTATTCGTTTTTTATTCTTACTGCTGTTGATAGAAGTAATGTAATATTCTTTCATCGTAAAATTATCTCTCATGTATTCATAATCTCGCATGTACGATGTATCCTGGCTTGTGTGAAATATCAATTTCGATCTGTTTAGTCGTACGGTTCGTTGCAACCTAGAGGTGCTCTACATTTGTGGACTGCATATTGATACTTAGTAGTGTTAGGGCTGTGGTGTTTAATAATGGATGCCTCTCGGTAACGTAGCGGAGATGCTTGTGGTTGTAAGTTATTGTTCTTCGGTCGAGAAGCATCGAATTCATTAAACCCTATGGTTAGGTGATTTAAAGCTGGGTAGTTACCTTCTTTGGAAAGTGTGTTTAATCGTTTGTTTAGTCTCTAAAGGACTGCTCTTGGCGTTCGATAAAATTTTCGGGTGTTGTATTAGTTCGAAATGGTCTAGACTATTTTTTTTTTTTGTTAGTTGTAAGGATTAGAAATATACATATAAGAAAAGATCTTGGTGTTGATCTGGATCATTCCTTGTTAGCTGTTCTATGTGTGACAGTCATTTTTTCGATGTAATTGGGTGTGTTACAGATGTGTAAGAAGGGTGATACGATGACTGTTTGTGCTCGAGTGATTGTTAAATGTACGAGGTATGTGGTCTAGTGACTGATAGAAGACGTTTCAGAAATACTGTCTGGACAGGTATGCAATGCAAAAAAGATGCATCATCAATCGATTAGATGTTCGAGAGGAATTCACCAACTACGCAAAGTTACCGAGATTGTCGCTGCTTGCTAGTTAGTTTAGAACATTAGTAGAAAAGAGCTAGGATGGTTAGATTCTTTTGCTGTAGTTCGGTCGTTGAGTTGGAGATGGTTATTGTTACATAAAGTGTCGTATGATAGTTGGGATAGAATTTAAGTAAAAAGTTATATATGCGATGCATTGTGTTTCTAGTTGTGGATGTTGTTTTGTTGCGATAGAGCTCTAAAGAAATCGATTTAGGATTATTGCTGATCTTTTAGCTTATACATGCGTAGTACATTCGGCAAGTTCGTCATTGCAAGCTATGGAGATAAGGTTAAGTTGCCATTTCCCCTACCTGGCAGCGGCGTTGTGAAAGCACTCGGAATACTGTAGAAACTCGGCAAGGAGACGCTGGAGAACATCTCTAGGAAATCATTTAGCTGTACCTTACAAAGTGGGGAAGGCCGATGTTAAGCTAGGAGCTCCCATCTCTATCTTCGTGTATGTGACTTTCATCACTTGGATTTGTGCATCCCACACGATCTCTCTCGGATTTTTTTAACAAACCGGGTATGTGCAAGTACTTAGGATCCACCGATGACTTTCGCTTGGAAGGAGGCTGTACGGGTCAGTTGGAATCGATTGACGTCGAATTGACGTCGAATTGCCGACGAATGAATTTATTTGTCGAATCACGAGTTCCGGTGTCAATAAAATTACCGGTAGTCATCTACTGTAAATCTGTGTTGCATTGGCAGGTTAAGTACTACCTCGGTTCCATGGTTTCTGTATTGTCGAATAAGGGTGTTGTTAGGTTAGTGCTTTCGAGAAAAAAAGTTTTAATGTAGACGGTCGGAAATCAACAAATTATTTCACGCATTTTTTTATTGTGACTCTCCGTTGTACAATAGGGTTTAAACGTCTTCTGGGCTGCTCGATTATCGGTATTGGACCTGTTGTAAGGAATCGTTCGCATTGTTTAATATTGTAACAGGGTATGATTGTTAAAGAGAGATTCCTTAGTTGAGTATACGCAGGAGGTAGACTTAAACTACCAGAATTCTCGGAATTGTCGGAAGGCGTAGAAAACCATGAAAATGGTGGATTACAGGAAGATCGAAAACTTATCTGTCGAAGTACTGGATGGGGGCAGCGATACATTGATCTAAGGAAACGTTTATAAAGACTTGGTACATTTCTACAAGAATTGTGTACATTGCAACAGGGCATGGTCGCTAAAGAGAGAGAGAGAGAGAGAGAGAGAGAGAGAGAGAGAGAGAGAGTGTGTGTGTGTGTGTGTGTGTGTGTGTGTGTGTGTATTACATTTCAGAACAATATGTCTTCTGCTGCTGCTGTTGTGCTACCGAAAGAGTGTTTGACATACAAGTTTGTGGTGATCGTTACTGGTTACTGTTACACTCTAACGCGCGCTCACAACTCGCAAGAAGTGGTCCTGCTATGGGGGGGGGGGGGGTAAGTATCATCACAAATATCAAGCAGGCTTCTTCTACAACCCCACTAGGAAACAATAATATATGTAAAGTTCCTGCAGTCAAGTACTTGGGAGAATGGATTTCAGCAAGTGAGAGCGAAACCTTGGCCGTAGACGCCAGGTGCACCAAATTAGAGAGAGCCTATCATTCATGTAAGAATATCTATACCTCAAAGTACCTATCCAAGAACTTAAAACTGAAGCACTACAAGTCAGTAGTAAGACCCTCTGCACTCTATGCATCCGAGTGCCTCTTGATGAATCGAAAGGGCCCACTCAGGAAACTAGAACTTAAAGAGAGTAAGATCCCGAGGAGAATATTAGGACCCATAAGAGAGGAAGACGGTACTTACAGAATAAGGCACAATAAAGAACTGTATGAACACCAGGAAGACATAGTCACATGTACGAGGAAAAGGCGACTGACCTTCTACGGGCACATGACTAGGCTGAATCACTCAAGACTAACCAAGAAGATCCTCACAGTGACAAGCAGGGGAAAGGCGTCCAAAGCTAAGTGGTTCACCTCTGTTAAATCAGACTTAGAGGAATTGCATATCCCATTACAGATAACCGAGAACCGAACTCAATACCGTCAGGCCATTCTACATGGAGTCTTCATTTATTTATTCTATTTATTGGTTTTTCTGTTCCATGGGACCCAATTGAGGAGTGAGACTCCATGGTCATGGAACAAGTCAATACATTAATTGTTACACAAGAATGGTAATAGAAAATTTTTAAGTAGTCCTTTGCACACAACAATCTTAAGACAAAGTGAAAAGAATCAATAAAGAAAAAAATGAATTAGCTTAATTGTTTAACTTTTCTAGGAGTTCCTCGACAGAATAAAAGGAGTGAGCCATGAGGTAACTCTTCAATTTAGATTTGAAAGCGTGTGGATTAGTGCTAAGATTCTTTAGTTCTTGTTGCAGCTTATTGAAAATGGATGCCGCAGAATATTGTACCCCATTCTGCACAAGTGTTAAGGTGGTGTGATGCAAATGCAGATTCGACTTCTGTCTAGTATTCACCGAGTGAAAGCCACTAACTCGTGGGAATAAGCTGATATTATTAACAACAAACGACATTAAAGAAAAAACGTATTGTGACGCCAGAGTCAAAATTCCCAGACTACTGAAAAGGGGTCGACATGACGTTCGCGAACTTACACCACATATTGCTCGAACCGCCCGTTTTTGAGCCAGATATATCCTTTTTGTATCAGGCGAGTTACCCCAAAAAACAATTCCGTACGTCATAAGTGAGTGAAAGTGAGCGTAATAGACTACTTTTCGTGTTGAAAAATCACTTATCTCAGATATTGTTCTAATGATAAATATAGCAGAATTTAGTTTTGGAACAAGATTCTGAACATGGGCTTTCCATGAGAGCTTACTGTCTATATGAACACCTAGAAATTTGAACTGTTCAGTCTCACTTATCACATGCCCATTATGTGTAATCATAATGTCAGCTTTCGTCTAATTATTTGTTAGAAATTGTAAAAACTGAGTTTTACTGTGATTTAACATCAACTTGTTGTCTACAAGCCATGAAATTATCTCTTGAACTGCATTATTTGTTATTGTGTCAATATTACGAGCAACATCCTTCACTACCAAGCTGGTATCATCAGCAAACAAAAATATTTTACAGTCACCTGTTATACTCGAAGGCATATCATTTATATAAATAAGAAACAGCAATGGTCCCAAAACAGACCCCTGGGGCACCCCATACTTAATTGTGCCCCATTGGGATTGCACGTCATAGCTATTTTCTACACTGCGGAGAATTACCTTCTGTTGTCTGTTATTAAAGTAAGAGGTGAACCAGTTGTGGGCTACTCCCCGTATTCCATAATGTTCCAACTTCTGCAACAATATTTTGTGATCAACACAATCAAACGCTTTTGTTAAATCAAAGAAGACGCCTAATGTCCGTAGCCTCTTATTTAACCCATCAAGTGCCTCACAGAGAAACGAAAATATAGCATTTTCAGTCGTTAAACCACTTCTAAAACCAAACTGCACGTTTGACAATAAATTATGTGAACTAAAATGATCAATTAATCTTGAAAATACAGCCTTTTCAATAACTTTAGAAAAAACCGATGGCATAGAAATAGGTCTATAGTTGTCTACATTATCCCTTTCTCCTTTTTTACAAAGTGGTTTCACTACTGAGTACTTTAATCTGTTAGGAAACTGACCATTCTGAAAGGAAAAATTACAAATATGGCTTAGTACTGGGCTAACATATGGGGAACAGTACTTTAGAATTCTGCTAGATACCCCATCATATCCACAAGAGTCCTTAGTCTTTAGTGATTTAATTATTGACTCAATCTCACCTATGGAAGTATCATGAAGGACCATTTCAGGTAACAGCCTCGGAAAGGCATTTTCTAAAAACGTTATATGATTACCTGTAGAAACTAGAGTTTTGTTTAGTTCCCCTACTATATTCAGAAAGTGATTATTGAATATTGCACATATATCTAACTTGTCAGTAACAGAAACATTCCTACTACGCACTGACGTTATATCTTCTACCTGCTGCTGCTGACCTGACACTTCCTTCACGATTGACCAGATAGTTTTCATTTTATCCCAAGAGTTTGCTATTCTTTTTGCATACCACATACTTTTTGCATTCTTAATGACATTTTTCAGAACCTTACAGTACTGTTTGTAATGAGCTACTGCATCTTCATTCTGACTGCTTCTAACATTTTGATACAACTCCCGCTTAGTTCTACATGATACTCTTATCCCTTTTGTCAGCCACCCTGGCTGTTTGTTATTGGAAGTACCCTGTTTTGATTGTTCCAGCGGAAAGCAACTTTCAAACAGCATAAGAAATGTGTTCAGAAAAGCATTATATTTATCATCTGCATTATCGGCACTATAAACATCCTGCCATTCTTGTTCCTTAATTAAGCTTAAAAAGGTCTCAACTGCAAGTGGATTAACTTTTCTGAGTAGTTGATATTTATGTTTAACATTTGTTTGAGAACAAATACTTTTTAGAATTAAAAGTTGGGCATCGTGGTCTGATAGGCCATTTACTATTCTGCTGAAATAGTGCCCCTCTAATAATGAAGAATGAACAAAAATATTGTCAATAGTAGAACTGCTATTTCCTTGCACTCTCGTTGGAAAAAATACTGTTTGCATCATGTTATAGGAATTAAATAGATCTAACAGCTGACTTTTCCTTGAGCTATCACCTACACAATTAATGTTGAAATCTCCACACACAATTAAATTTTTATACTTCCTATACAGTGAACCTAGAACCAATTCCAGCTTGGGCAGAAACATTTTAAAATCTGAGTCAGGGAATCTATAAATAACAACTATTACTAGCTTAGTTCCATTAACATTAACAACTCCTGCACAACATTCAAATATCTGTTCTGTGCAGTGTTTAGAAAAATCGATTGACTCCGATGAAAAATCGTTTTTTACATACATAGCCACTCCCCCACACTGCAAGGAACTCCTAGAGTAGAAGGCAGCTAACCTGTATCCTGGCAAAGGAAGTCTCTGAATTGTCACACCACTTAAAAAGTGCTCTGAAATACCAATAATGTCAGAATCAGTATCAATAAGCAGTTCATTAACTTTATCTCTGATACCCTGTATATTTTGATGAAAAACAGTAATTCCCTTATTAATTATATTCTTAGACTTTGTCAAAGGACAAAGAAGCAAGAAGTGTACAGGCACCACCAGACCTAAATGGACGGATGAGAGGAAGCAGTCTCACAGCCAGAAGATGAAGGCGTACTGGGCCAAGAAAAACCAGAAGACCCTGGCTGAGAGTTAAGACGAGCCTCGTGGTCCCTAGTAGGCTGAAACGATCTTAAAAAAAGAAAAAAAACTGGGGCGGGCGGACGGTTATGCGGTGATTCACGCGCTTTCTCCTCCTGTATGCAGGCATCTGAGAGAACGCAGTGTGTTTGTGATCGCACTGGAGATCGAACTACATTACTGTTAAGCGTTTTTAAAATGTCCGTGGTGTCTATAGAAATAAATTGTTAAGGTAGCTGTGTTACACGTCTAGACATCTAAAAAGTGTCAAGATGGACGCACTCAAGTTTGTGGCGTTCGTTACTGTTACATCCCGTTCATTATCTAACCTGCGCTATTATTAAACACGTCTGTCGGCTGTTGTGTATGTAGTCTATGCGAAGAGCTTGGAGAGAGAATGCTTAAAATATAAACCGTTATGATATTTTGTTTCAACATTTAGCATCGGAATAACCGTCTCCTTTTTTCCAATGTTGGTGTACGTCTATAAGTAATAACTTCCGTAAAAAAAAAAAAAAAATAAAAAAAAAATAAAAAAAAAAATAAATAAATAAATAAATTGTAGGGGCCCAGGTTCGAGTCCGGACCGGTTTGCGCGGGGGCGGTAGCGAGGAACGGTTAAGTTGTTCGAAATTAAATTGTTATGCAAATTTAATACGAAATGTTCTAACTGCTAATGCATAAATTAAATTGATATGCAACAAATAATAGGGAACGTGAACTAGAGGAAATCAGTTTACTATGACTAAAGGTCCTAATTTCAGGAGAACATGTTGCGTAAGTTCCACTGTAAGAGGCATATTACATCTTCGTGTGAAGTGTAATTGACGCTTTCGCTTAATTTATACGTTTACTGTGATCAGCATTTCAAACATATTCATACAAACCACGACTCAAATGCAATTTCGTGAACTCCCCCGTCAGTACTGAATGTTAGATAGCTAATGGTTAAGGGTTCGAGGAAGCTGCACCAGTCTTCTATTCACTCCCCATCCCTAGTCCCGCCTCCCAGGACGAAATCTACTTACTCTATTTTCGTTTAGAGTTATACTTAATCCTTCAGGTATGCAAACATATGTGTGATATTGAGTTCTGAATGTTTGCGTAACAGGTGTCTGCGGCGGTACTTGGATGCTAACTCGATATTTCCTAGTACGTGTTAGGAAACTGCTTAAAAGCCACATCCATAATGACCGACTCGTGACCCTTCGTCGGAAATCCGCGAGACGGTTTCGATTCGGGTCAGGGTTGGCTCCTATAGTAGGGTGGTAAGTTAAAAAATTTGAAGCGCGGAATGGGATTAGAGAAAATCGATGGCAGGATGAAGAGAAATATAAATACAAACTCAGTTGGGAATAATGCAAGAATAGGTCTAATAATAAATAAGACTGCTGATAAGCTGCCATGACAAACACATAGCCAGCATCCCCAGAAGTTTATATGGCAACTAGTTCTGCGATGCTGAAAAGACAGTTAAGGGAGAGGAAAACTTAATTGTGATTGGGGAGGAACTGAAATTCAGTCGTACGTAAAGAAAGAGGAGGAGAAGTAATAAGTGAATATGGACTGGGCAAAAGGAATAAAGAAGAAGTCACTTAGAAGAATTCTGCAAAGAGCTTAACTTAAACATCATTAACACCTGGCAAAAGAATCGTGAAAGAATCGTGGAAGAGACTAGGAGACACCGGAAGGTAGCTCATTGATTTTACAACCGTAAGACATAAATTGCGGAACCAGATTTTAAACTGTAAGACATATCCAGGGGCAGATGTAGATTATGACCATAATTTATTGGTTATGAACTGTAGATTAAAACCAAACAATCTAAAAAAAGGAACACGAATAAAGTGAAGGAACTAGAGGTTGTTGAGAATTTCCGAAGGGACATTAGGCAAACATTGATTGAATCTGGGGAAGGCAATACAATAGAAGAAGAATGAGCAGAAGAGAACCAAATAGGTAGAAGGACAAAGTCTATTAGAAATCCTTGGATATCACAGAAGATATCGAATTTAATTACTGAAAGGAGAAAATATAAAATTGTAGCAAATAAAGCAAGCAAATGGGAGTACAGGCGACTAAAAACTGAAGTTGACAGGAAATGCAAACTGGAAAAGCAGGAGAGGCCTGCTTCTGTATGTATATTATCATCTACAAGAAAATTAAATATACGTTTATAGGGAAAAAAAGCAGCAATATGAATATCAAGGGCTCAGATGGAAAACCAGTTCTACGCAGAGAAGAGAAAGGTGAAAGGTGGAAGGAATATACAAAGGAACTATATAATGGAAATGTACTTGAAGGTAGTATTCTAGAAAGGGAAGAAGAAGTAGATGAAGATGAGATAGCAAATATATTATGATACTGTGAGATGAATTTGACAGAGCACTGATGTATCTGCATCTACATAGATACTCTGCAAATCACATTCAAGTCCCTGGCAGAGGGTTCATTAACCACTTTCATAACTTTTCTCTACCGTTTCATTCTCTAATAGCGCGCGGGAAGAAAGAACACCTAAATCGTTCCGTTTTCGATCTGATTTCTCTTATTTTATTTTATTGGGATGGTCATGTCTCCCTAAGTAGGTGGGTGCTAGCAAAATATTTTCACATTCAGAACTAAAAGTCGGTGATTGAAACTTCGCAAACAGATCACGCCGCAATGAATAACGTCTTTCTTTTAATGTATAAGTTGGAACAAGGCCCCTGGGACTGTTGACATTCCCTCTGAACTGCTGCTCTCCTTAGGAGAGTCAGTCATGATTAAACTATTCCACTTGGAGTGAAATATGTATGAGACAGACGAAATAACCTCACTCTTAAAGGAGAATGCTATAAATCCAATTCGAAAGGAAGAATGTGGAGACAAGTGTCAATATTATAGAACTATCAGTTTAATAAGCCATGGATACAAAATGTTGTTGTTGTCGTCTTCAGTCCGCCGACTGGTTATGCAGCTCTCCACGCTACCCTGTTCTGTGCAAGTCCTTTCATCTGAGAATAAGTTCGGCAACATACATTCTTTTGAATCTGCTTACTGTATTCTTCCCTCGGTCTCCCTCTAAGGTTTTTACCCCACACACGTCTCTCTAATGCTAAGTTGAGGATTCCTTGATGTCTCAGAATGTGTCTCACAAATCTATCCCAATTCGGTTAAGCACCTCCTCATTAAAGATAAACGTCTTTAACATGTTCGAAATGAAAAACAGTCTCAGGGTTTATAAATTTCTACCTCCTCATTAGTTACGTAATCTACCCATCTAATTTTCATCATTCGTCCGTAGCACCACATTTCAAAAGCTTCTATCATATTTTTGTCTGAACTCCTTATCGTCCACGTTTCACTCCCATACAATGCTACACATCATACAAATGCTTTCAGAAAGGACTTCCTAACATTTAAATTAATATTGGATATCAACGAATTTCGCTTCTTCAGAAACGCTTTTCTTCCCATCGCCGTTTTGCATTTTATATCTTCTTTACTTCGGCTATCAGACGTTATCTTGCTACCCAAATAAGAAAACCCAAGTACTACTTTTATTGTCCCATTACTAATCTAATTCCTTCAGAATCGCCTGATTTTCTGACGCTACATTCCATTATCTTTGTTTTACTCTTGTTAATGTTCATTTTATACCCTCTTTTCAAGACACTGTCCATTCCGTTCAATTGCTCTTCCAGATACTTTGCGGTCTCTGACAGAATTACTATGTCATCGGCAAGCCGCAAAGTTTTTATTTCTTCTCCCTGAACTTTAATTCCCTCTCCAAATTTCTCCTTGCATTCCTTCACTGCTTGCTCAAGTTGAATATAGCATTTCGCTCCCTATATTTTACCCCTGTTACCTTCAGAATTTGAAAGAGTTTATTCCAGTCGACATTGTCAAAAGCTTTCTCCAAATCTACAAATGGCAAAAACGTAGGTTTCCCTTTCCTTTGCCTGTCTTCTAAGATAAGTAGTAATGTGAGTATTGCTTTCCGTGTTCCTACATTTCTCCTAAATCCAAACTGATCTTTCCCTGATTTGGATCCCACAAGTTTTTCCATTCGTCTGTAAATAATTCATGTTAGTATGTTGCATCTATGACTATGATAGTTCTGTAACTATGATAGTTCTGTAATTTTCACATTTTTCTGCACTTGCTTTCTTTCGAATTGGAATTACTATATTCTTCTTGAAGTCAGAGGGTATTACCCCTGTCTCATACATCTTGCATACAAGGTGGAACAATTTCTTCTGACTGGATCTCCTAACGATATCAGCTGTTCAGACGGAATATCATCTATTACAGGGGCCTTGTTTCGAATCAGATCTTTCAGCGCTCTGTAAAATTCTTCTCGCAGTATCGTTTCTCCTATCTCCTCTTCCTCCACTTCGTCTACAATTTCTTGAGTACTACCTTGAAGTTTATTTTCTTTGTACAGGATACAAAATATTAACACGCATGATTTAAAGAAGAACTGAAATTCTGGTAAAAACTAAGTTTATAACTTTTGCAGACTTGGCGAACGCTTTTGACAAAGTTGACTAGAATACACTCTTTGAAATTTTGATGTTAGAAGGGATAAAAACATGTGGGACGACATGTTTCATATAACTTGTAGCCGCGGTGGAGTAGCCGAGCGGTCTAAAGCGTCTCGCTGCGGAGCGCGCGGTTGCTCGCCGTGGAGGTTCGAGTCCTGCCTGGGGCATGGGTGTGTGTGTTGTCCTTAGGTTAGTTTACCTAAGTTTAAGTAGTTTGTAAGCTACGAGCTGATGACCACGCAGTTTGGTCCGATAGATTTACAAACATGTTTGAGGGATTGAGAAGTAGTGGCTCCGTAGCGAAAACCGACACAACGGCCAGGAATGCGGCACTTATCATTTTGTGTGAGTAAAGAGGTATATGTGTTTCACAGAACAATATTTTGTAAATTCCTGTTGACCATGGGTCAATAAATCGTCCTCTTCCAGACAATTCAATATTTTTGAACACAGTATGTGTTCCAAAACCCTGGATCAAATCGACGTCAATGATATTAGTCTGTAATTTCGTAGATTTTCCTTTTGCCCTTCTTGAATATTGGCGTGATCGGTGCAACATTCCAGTCAATGTGTACAGATCCTTCGTTGAGGGGGCAGATGTATATACAGGGTGAATCTAAATTCGCGCACTCGGGTTCGCAGCGCGCCTCCTCACCTGCCAACAATGAAAAATGACTCCCACAAAATTTCATCCTGCGCATATTTCCGCCAGTAAATGGACGTCAAACACTGAGATGGCTGTGTATTCCTTGTGTTTCATAATTACAAAAATGTTCAAATGTTTGTAGAGCTTATGGGACTTATCTACGGGGTCATCACTCCGTAAACTTACAAACTACTTATGAACTAGCTAATACTAAGGACGGCCAAATATCCATGCCCGACCGTAGTGGTCGTGCCGACCGTGACTGGCGCCGCAGTCCCCTAGGCCACCGCGGCCGGCTCATAATTACCACCAACAAACTTGTTAGGGTTGTATTAGGCGTCTTGAGGAACAAAATGAGCATGGAAACCCATGCCCGGAAACGCCATTCAACGACGCTACGGAGAGTCCAAGTTACAGGCACCAGCTCCTGCCGCTAGACGTCCCCTCCAGCAACTTCGACGCTCTGCAGCGTCATTGGATGACGTTTCCGGGCATGGGTTTCTATGCTCACTTTGTTCCTCAAGACACCTCCCACATCCCATAGAAGTTTGTTGGTGTAGTAGTGCAATTCAGAAAAACACTGATGTATGGGACACACACCCATTCAATTTTCGACGTCCATTTATTGCCGGAAATATGCGCAGGACGAAATTTTATGAGAGACTTTTTTTTTATTGCTAGCATGTGAGGAATCCCGAGTGGGCGAATTTAGATTCACCCTGTATATGTTAGGTATGGAACTATGATATCGGCGTACTCTGATAGGAACCTAGTCGGTGTTCACCCTGCACTGGAAGACTTATTTTTATTAAGCGATTTAAGTTGATTCACTGCCCCGAGGATATCTACTTCCATGTTAATCATCTTGACAGTTGTTCTTAATTCTAAATCTGAAATATGGACTTCGTCTTCTTTGGTTTTAGGGATTTCTGTAAGTTGTGTTTAGTAACTCTGTTTCAACAGCTCTGCCATCGATAGCATCACCATTATTATAGCGTAGTGAAGATACTGACTGTGTCTTACCTCGAGTATACCGTAGTTTAAATATGATCAGAATCTCTCTTGATTTTCTTCCAAATTTCGAGACAGAGTTTCATTGTGGAAACTATTAAGCATCCCGCATTGAAGTCCTCGCAAAATTTTGAGCTTCTGTATAAGACCGCAAATCTTGGGGATTTAGTATTCGTTTATATTTAGCATACTTGTTTAGTTGCTCTGCAACAGTGTTCTGACCTTTGTACCAAGGGTATCTGCTCCGTCTATTGTAATTTGTTTGTATATTTATATTCAAATGTTCAAATGTTTGTTAAGCTTATGGGACTTAACTACGGGGTCATCAGTCCCTAAACTTACAAACTACTTATGAACTACTTACGAACTAGGACGGCACAAATACCCATGCCCGATGGGGGATTCGAACCCCCGACCGCAGTGGCCGTGCTGACCGTGACTGGAGCGCCTCAGTCACCTCGCCCACCGCGGCCGGCTATATTTATATCATTTGCTCAAATGTTCAAATGTGTTGTAAATCTATGGGACTTAACTACTCGTGTCATCAGTCCCTAGGTTTACAAACTTCCTAAAGTAACTTATGCTAAGGACAACAAATACACCCATGTCCGTAGGAGGACTCGAACGTTCGACGGCGAGCGCCTTGGAACGCTCGGCAGCTACACCGCGACTATCATTTGCAGCCGATAATATTTTCTGAATTTAAGTCACATCTGGTGTACATTTACATTTCAAATTTGTAACGAGTGGAGACTGTCTCTCAGGAAGCCATTAAGCAAAACTTTCCAAAATGTTCAAATGTCTGTAGAGTCTATGGGACTTAACTACGGAGTCATCAGTCCATAAACTTACAAACTACTTATGAACTAGCTAATCCTAAGGACAGCACAAATATCCATGCCCGAGGGGGGATTCGAGCCCCCGACCGTAGTGGCCGTGCAGACCGTGACTGGAGCGCCGCAGTCCCCTCGGCCACCGCGGCCGGCGAGCAAAACTTTCTCTACTTTTCTGAATATGTATATTTTTAGTTTATTTTTGGTGAATTTGAGCTTTCGATATTCAGTCTCGCTAATACAACCCCGTGTCCACTCCCCCCTGTATCGGTTTTGACGCTCGTTCTGAACTCAGGATTATGTTGCTAACAGGTGAAGTTGGTTTGACAACCGTTTACTACTCGAATGGGCTCATCAACTAATTGATCGAAATAATTTTCAGAGAATGCGTTTAGCACAAGTTCGGGCGATGTTTTATGCCCACGTCCTTGCAGTTGTTCTTGACATAGAAATTTCGAAGTAAAGAGGGTCAGTATGCAAAATAGTCGCCACACAGTAGTTGGATAAATGTTAATTTTTGTTCCATTAGTCGCGGTGGAGTGACCGAGCGTCCTAAAGCACCTTGCTGCAGAGCGCTCCGCTGCTCGGCGTCGGAGGTTCGAGTCCTTCCTCGGGTGTATTTGTTGTTCTCAGCATAAGTTAGTTTCAGTAGTTTGTAAGCCTAGGGACTGTTGACCAGAGTATTGAAGTCCCATATATTTACAAATATTTGAACATTTTTTTGTTTATTTACAATTTACCAGAGTTTTGCTATGGGAATGCAAAGGAACACTTCAGGCTCTCGGCAGTCACCCCTGCAGATGTTCTGTCTGAGCCAAGCCGTCCGCGTCTCTTTGTGCCTGAAGAGTATAGCCGGAACCAAGGTTATTCTATGGCGGAACCGGTCAGCTCTCAGTGTCCATATGAAGGCTGGGAACCACTTAATTGGATTGCCCAAGGACTCTCGAAATAAACAAGGTGTGTCTGGGAAAGAGACTTCTACATCTACATCTACATACATACTCCGCAATTCACCGTAAGGTGCGTGGTGGAGGGTACACTGTACCACTACTAGGCATTTCCTTTCCTATTCCACTTCCAAATAGAATGAGTAGAAAAAGAATGCCTATATGCCTCCGTACGAGCCCTAATTTCTCTTATCTTGTCTTTGTGATCTTTACGCGAAATGTAAGTAGGCGACAGCAATATCGTACTACACTCAGCTTCAAATTCCGGCCCTCTAAATTTACTCAACAGAAATTCACGAAAAGTACGTCGTCTTTCCTCCAGCGATCTCCAATTGAGTTGCCGGAGCATTTCCGTGACACTCGCGGATTGGTCGAACCTACCAGTAACAAATCTAGCTGCTCGCCTCTGAACCGCCTCTATGTCTTACTTTAAACTGATCTGCTGCGGGTCCCAAACACTTGAGCAATACTCAAGACGTGGTCGTACAAGCGTTTTATACGCGGTCTTCTTTACAGGTGAAGTAAATCTTCCCAAAATTCTCCCAATAAACCGAAGTCGGCTGTCCGCCTTACTCACAACTGACCTTACATATTCGTTCCATTTCATATCGCTCTGCAATGTTACGCCTAGATATGTGAACGACGCGACAGCATCAAGAATCTCACTACTAATGCTGTATTCAAACAGTATAGGATTGTTTTTCCTACTCATGCGCATCACCTTACATTTTTCTACATTGAGGGCTAGATGCCATTATTCGCACCAACTAGAAATTTTGTCTAAGTCATCCTGTATGTAATTACAGTCAGTTAAAGACGACACCCTCCTATACACCACAGCATCATCATCAAACAGCCACAAATTACAAGTTACTCTGTCCATCAGATCATTTATATAGGTAGAAAATAATAACGGTCCTATCACACTCCCCTGGGGCACGCCTGACTTCACATGTAGCACCCATAATAGGAGTTTCAGGACAAGTGCCTAGCCTCGCATCAATAATATTGTTTCTCTCACTACGTGCGTGAGACAATGGCAACAGTACTTGCTCCATTATTTGACTGACGGTCTGTGACGTCAAACGGTTGCAGAACTGGAAATGTCGCCATGCAAGTTATTAAGAATTGGGGCTGGCGCTCCTTATGAGGCAAATAGGTGGGAGTTTTACCAAGCGGTGGACGCCCACGCTATTCGCTGAGGAAAATACAAATAATTAAACATCGTTTACACGATTGGTTCTCGTCTGCTTTTGGTGCGAGTCTGCCAAGCTGATTCAGTGGGAACGAAAAATCAGGACTTTTACGTTAGCTTCGGCAGAGAGAGGACCTGTCTCCTGAGGCGGGAGACCACAGGCTTGGTGCCACCAAACAACACCTCAGCGTACCCTACTTCAAAATATCGTGGGGGGACCAAGGTACCTTACCCCCCACTATTCGTCTCTGAACATAGCACAATTCGAACTTACACAAAACATATTCATACAAAGTATCCCATCCAAGTTACTTTCAAGAAGCATTAGTGCGGACTGGTTGAAGTGCACTTGTTATAGTGTAAGAAACGCAATCCCGTCAGATGGTGCTAATGCACATGTCTGTTTTAGATGCAAAGAATACACATTCTCGCGTGGTAAAAGGGACTCTAACGTTTTACTAATCCAAGCAGTCTAACGTATAACGTACAGCGCATTCAGTGTCTTTTTTTTTTTTTAAATACTTTTTGTGATCAAAGTACGAAGGATATAACAGAACGTTAACATTTGTTAGCCGACCGCGGTGGCCGAGGGGACTGAGGCGCTTCAGCCACGGTCTGCACGGCCACTACGGTCGGGGGTTCGAAGCCCCCCTCGGGCACGGATATTTGTACCGTCCTAGTTCGTAAGTAGTTCATAAGTAGTTTGTAAGTTTAGGGACTGTTGACCTGTAGTTAAGTCCCATAAGCTTTACAAACATTTGAACATTTGTTATACGACTTTTGGGTGAAATTTACATATTAGACCGAGCTGATAGACAAAGACGATTAGCCCTTGCAATGAATACCTAATATTTGCCCGCGAAAGGCAAAGGTCCTAGGTTCGAGTCCCGGTTGCTGCACACAATTTTAATCTGCCAGAAAGTTTCAGTTCCATAACTTATAACAGTGCGTTATTTAAGTGTAAAGATAAAACATTTTGAACCAAAATAATTTTTTGTGTTCGGTAGCATCATTATAAACACTATAACAAACGAATTGTGGACATTTGGACCGCTACGTAGAGGTCCTTTTCAGAGCAGTTAACTTCTGAATACTGCATTATGCCCCTATATACTATTTCGGTTATCCTTTTCTTACCGACTCCTCAGATGTCGGATGTTACTGGACAATTTAAGAGAGCTTGCTATGGAAGGGGATGGTTGTACGGTATGATGTTGCCTGTGCTACTTGGTTGATGGTTGCATAACAATTCTAGTAGATAACTGGTAGGCATTAGCTGACTACTGACTTTGCTACTCTCGTATATGATTTCTACATAACTCTCGTACTAACGTAAAGGTAACAGCAAATCACCATCCAGTAATTTTCGGGTGTGCAGCCGGATCCCATTGACATTCTGCAACGATATTTCGGCCCAGAGACGTCCGGCCATCTTCAGGTGAGTAGGCAACTACTGAAGAGCGCAGGTACGTTCGCGGTATTTATACCGAGTATTGCGCATGCGAGATACGCTGGAGTCTTACTGCGCATGTGTTAGATGGTGACATGCGCGGTACGGCCGAGCTGTGTGTGCTGCCCTCGGTGGTGAAAGTGAACACTCATCTAATCATCGAGAATCGAATGATTCCGTCGATTCCGCTGTGCCTCAATAGCTTTAAGAACAGGGTTCCAATTTTTATCCAGCTGAAAGCCGTTGTCACGATTTATTAAATTGTCAGCTAGGCGTATTTCAACCGCTTCTTTGAAGACTGAGTTCCAAAAGCCGGAAACTGGAGCTAAAATTGTGGTTTTGTTGTATTCCATGGAGTGTCCCATGGAAATGCAGTGCTCTGCTACAGCTGATTTCGACGGTTGCAGAAGACGGGTGTGTCTTTCGTGCTCCGTACAGCGCTCTTGAACTGTTCGAGTCGTCTGACCTATGTAAGCAGAACCACACTCGCAGGGAATTTTATAAACGCCCGCTTTTTTCAGTAGCAGGTCGTCTTTTACAGATCCGACTAGGGCTATATTCTTCGCTGGTAGACGGAAGATGACCTGGATTTTATGTTTCCTTAGCAATCTGCCTATTTTAGAGGACACATTGCCAGCATAAGGAAGGAATGCAACTGATTTGTAATCTTCTTCATTGTCCTCTGTGCGTTGCTTCTTGTTGTTATGATTACGTATGGCTACACTCCACGCCAAATAAGGAAGGCCATAAGGAATAATAAGGAAGACTCCAGCGTATCTCGCATGCGCAATACTCGGTATAAATACCGCGAACGTACCTGCGCTCTTCAGTAGTTGCCTACTCACCTGAAGATGGCCGGACGTCTCTGGGCCGAAATATCGTTGCAGAATGTCAATGGGATCCGGCTGCATACCCGAAAATTACTGGAAGAAGAAATACGCCGGGAAAATTTTAGAAGTCACAGCAAATCACCAGCTTGTACCCAGGGTTAGTGTTTTCCTGTTGCGAATAGAACAAGTTAGCTGTGGAAGACCACCACCAGGAATGTGACGATTCTGACAGTTTTCAAGTATCTCGCGTGCTTGCTCGGCAACTGTGGATGCATCAACGGAAAATACGAGGAGTAATGGAAATAATTTAACGCCTAACGGGGCTGCGTGGCTGCCAGCGATTCCAACACAGTTGACCGCATACGTGTGTCAGCCAGTAGCATGAACAACGGCCCAAGGGAAGTGCTGTGCGGCTCAACACGTCACAACACGCTGCTGATTTTCTGTTTCCTTCCTTCTTTTATCTGGAAGCTAGCTTCCTACCGTTTCCTGTAGTAGCAAAGACAATTGCCTGCCGATTCGCTACTGCCCATCAATAATCTAGTACTGAAGTTACCATCAGTGGCGGATTTTCGCATTTGCCTTAAGCAGGCTGTTCAAATTTTGCCGCCCCTACCGACCTCTACAATTCTATAACCTATTTCACAATTATACTAATTATAATTTTTTTCAATGAAATTGTACTTTTATGTTTCGTGCACTATCGTCCTAATCATACCACTTTTTTCCGTAATTACTACGACTGTGAACTAGGGGATCGAAGTGTCACTCCCTAAATTATTTTTACAACCCAACTAATTGGTCAAGGTAAAATTGCACAAGAAATGGTCTTTGTGTATATTTATGAGCTAATAAAAGCATAGCCACATACTACTCGCCATGTGAGAGGTAAGAAATAGCTTAATACTTCTTACACAATAATGTACACTCTTTGACAAAAAACCTGGCCGCCGGCCGGCCGCCGCTGAGCCTAAGTCCGAGCCGATCGCGACATGGGACAATAAAAGTGGCCGCGCTGATTCGCTCTAAGTCCGGCTATCTGCACAATCTGGCAACACTGCAGACTGCGGCAGTTCATACAGCAATTCTTGTGTCCAGTTAGAAGATAACTGCGTCAGATTCCTCCTTGGTCTTGCGGTAAACTGCGCGACTTTCATGTTCAGTATTAGCGATCGAAACCGACTGTTGACAAAAATTTTAAATTCACGTCACTCGTTCATGCTCATGCCCCATGTGTAAGGGAAGCATATGTGTAACGTATTTCATTTTGTGGTACACTGGTAATAACATTTCAGCCCAATAACATTGCCACCTCTGGCCGCAGCACTTGGCACAGCTCTCCGCGGCCCATAAACCTCGCCGGCAGCAGCGGTGGCGGCGCTACACAGCGCTGCCTCGCCCTCTGCCCACAGCGCCTGCCGCCGCTCATCGCCCTGGATACGTAAAATGCTGTAGTGTTGCTAAGTGGTGATCCACAAAAAAAGGTTGCGATTCGTATTTCACACAGGATATAACGAAGCAGACCACCTATTTTGAATGATGAGCATATACAATTAGAGAGGCAAAAAATTGTCATTGTCCAATCCAATGGCACTCTACGATGGTTAACACTTATTTGTGGTTTAAATCTAGATTCTTTTCCTTTCAGAAAAGCCTTTCATGTAATTTGTTATTCTCATCAGTTCATATGTTTTCATCAAGACACAATATGTAATTCACTAAAATGTTTTAATGTCGTTGTTTCACTCCGTACGGTAAATGTATGAGCTAAATTATGTGAATACGTTTCAGTGTACGTTCTAAAGCAATACAGGCACACTGCAAGGTTCGTGTCTTCATGCCTCATTTCTTCAGGAGATATTTCACATCAATGGAGGTGAATTCGAATTTCTTCGAAGGCGTTTGTATGGTGAAGCAAAGAAGACATCTAACACCATTTCCATAATTTGAAGTCGACCTTTCTGAAAGACTTATTGTATGAAGTTTTTCTTATGATTTCGTTAAAGATTTTCTTCTTGCTATCTGCAGCGTATAAAGTAAAATAAAATGAAATTAAATTCCATCCCCAAACGCACTTCCTCCAACCAGGATTAGAATTGCCGCCTCACACCAGGCTTGCATCACAAGACACAAGCAGAACCACACAGCCAACCACACACTGCCACAGATTGGCCTTATTCTCTCACATATTCAATGCTTAGCCTCTATCGCATCGCGAAAGAACCTGAAAGTCACCTACACAAATAACTACATTCCTTGAGTGCAAAAGTTAAATTTCTGTCTCTCATGTCACGTCGGCATTACAAATCATTAGTCATGAAAGTAGAAAAGGAATGTCAGGTGAACTTAGTGAGACAATTCAGTACCACTTGAGGAAGTAACTGCACTATCACAGTGTTGCCAAATATCAGTAACGATGTTGCCAGTTCTTAGATGTACTAGAAAGACCTGTGTAGCGATAAGCGACGCGAAATCGCGCTGGTCTCATGCGGGCTTCTAGAGAGGAGTCGCGCATTTCGGTTAATATGCGGCGCTATCTCCTGATAGATTCCGTCGTCACATTTACGATGCAGATATTAAATTCGTCCAATGAGGCCGAAACTTTTGTTTAAATTTTTTGTAGCTTTACTGCATTATGATATATTTTCAGCAAATGACTAGAGAAAAAAATACTGACATTGTGATTGCAACATACGGCAGGTCAAAGTCTGAGATATATAAACTTCCATCACGATTTCAGTTTCACCCCCCTCCCGAAAAAAGACTAAAACAATTACTTTGTTAAATATCTACAAAAGCAATTTTTTATGAGTTACTGGAAATGAACATTGCATCATCCGTCACTAAACAGTAAGGTATTAAACACTTCGCATCTTGAAAGCGACAGCCCACAATATTCTCAATTCTACTACCATCTGGCCTAAACTGGCTTTTAGCAATGCATTGAGAAGAAATGATGATGGATTGATAACTTACCCTCATTAACTTTCAGTGATAGCTTTTTGTAACAAGACGAAAAAGTAATACGAACCATCATTTTCTCCAATGATACTAGGCACTGTTGTTCGAAGATGGACTGTATCTACGTTGAGTCTTGTCAAACGCATCTCACATTCAAGGAATATTACCTAAATAAATTTAGTCCTCATGAAGCTGTAACAAAACAGAGAATCTGGGTGGTTGCGCATATTCGTAAGTTTTTTTTACCTTGCCGTAATACTGGATGCAAAGATGAACAAAATACAAATCCATCATCTATCGGTTTCTTTGATTCTTTGGACAGTTTTCTTTGGTTTGTACTCCTTCACTTCGTCGGCGAGCTACTGGTTTCATTGAAAATACAGTAATCAAAATTACGCGACTATTTGTCCCACATTTTAATGTCTTTGGTTTTTATTCTGAATGACAGTGATGATTTCTGTTGGACTGGTTCCATATATCTGAGCCTAATTAATGAAATATTATTCCCATGACAGATGAAAGCAATTAGAACCTTGTGTCCCTATAATGAATTTTCATATGAAAAAAATTAAGACCTGAAGATGGGTCTTTAAAAACGTGAAAACGGGTTTGACCTGTGAAGCAACATTCTTAAAAAAAAAAAACAGCTGACACAGCTTCAGAATTTATTATTTACTTTATAGGATGACTACATTTGAAGTGATTTCAAAATAAGTTGTTTTATCTATATTTAAAAATTTACCATCATTTTAGAATAATTGATAAATTCATTTAAGAAAATGTTCTTTCGCTTTGTTTCTGATGTCACTTGATATTCTTGAAGTAGGTGGCTACAGCATCTGCTATGAGGTTTCCAGGAGACAGTTGGCACAGATGATTTTGTTTGACAGTAAGCGGTTAAATTAAAGACGTAACGAGACGAAATGATGAGATCCAGCTTTTGCAATAAAACGGCCCCGATATCTAAATTGGCTATTTATTTACTCACAGCTGAGGAAGATTGCTCGCAACGTGAAAGAGAGTAGGAGTAATTAATGTATGAAACGACCTTCTTGAACACAAATTCAGTTAACTACTACAACGAGCATATTATGATGTTAATTTTTCAAAATATTTAATGTAGGTGACAAGAAAAAGTCAACTGACTGCAGAATTACATATCAGACTCACATCTACATGATGCCGAACTTGCGAGGCCCTACTACAACGTTGGAAAATCTTGATTACATTGGTGGCCTGATGAACGAGTTTTTGTAGCTGGCGTCCTACATGTTAGGATCCGAATCCGTAATTCCACTCAGGCTAGAGATACTGTGCTCTCCAAATTCCACACATGTCACGTGGCCATCTATAAAAAAATAAAAAAAATAAAAAAAATCAATCAATACCTCATTGGGCGTATTACCAGTTTTGTTTCTCGGTTTATGGTTGATTCATATGCAGGACTTATCGTTATGTTTACTGTACTCCATTAAATAACAATAAGACTCACAATTTGTCGCAGAAAAGTCTTCCTAAATACCCAAATTTGTCCAGTTTCCTTCGAGTTTGCTTTCTAATAAAATAAAATGTCCACAGGTCAATATGGAAATTACAAGCGACCTGTTATTGACAGAACGATAAATAGCGTTTTTTGAGCACGTTCCTTGATTAGGTGCTCAATGGATTCCGGACCTGTCTTTATTACCTGCCTTGTTGATTTCATAAAATGTTCTGTAGTCTCATGGCTGGATGCGATTTAAACATAGTTTTAATTGCAACGTGTTCATTACAGCGCGGTGATAGGTTTCAAAGTACAAAGTGCCAGATATCTCACGTCGATAGATTATCATTCGATCGGTGTCGTCGCAGATAGCGGGCGACATTAATTTACTATACATTGCAATGTTCAATGCAATTCGTGAATTTCATTTATTTCCTATGTTAAAGTCAAAATGCGTAAGTTCGGGGAGGTCTATAGAACATCTGTTGCACTCCGTTTGATTGCTTCCTCTATTCAGAACGACAAATATCCTTTCCCTCCAGCAGGCGCGCTCCGCCTTCTCCGTTTCCAGACACGCGCGCCTTCGCTCGCTCGTTGTGCCGCATTTACCAAAACGAGCGTGGCTGCCCCCACCGCCTCATACCTCTTATCGACTTCAGAACGTTAATGAAATAAATCACCCTTCACGTTAGTGGCCACTAAACGCTACTGTTAGCATTACTCATGACGCAAGAACACTTTATGTTACAGTGTTACTATGATGTCTGACATAGCTATTAAAAATTCGAAAATTTATTGGAACTATCCTTAACGCGGTAGCAATTATCGAGTGTAGAAAAGTTACTTCATACGTTTTAGTCTATTTCAAAACCACGTTTCTATGCATTTTCCATCTGAATGATTATTTTACACTTTTCAAATTTTGTATGTGTAAAATTTTTCATTCAGTTTCAACCCTTTTTATGAGAATACAACAGACATTCGATAAATTTGTTTTATTTCTATTTCACCTGACCCCTCTTATGTATTAGTCACGAAAAGATCGCGAAGGTAAAAGATAGGGCGATATGAACTCACACTAAGTCTTACCAGAAATAGTTTTAACGGCGAACCATTCACGACTGGAAGAGAAACAGGCGGAAACAGCAGTTGTATAAAAATTGCCCTCCACCACACACAAATTAAGAAAAGGCGTTAATGATGCAGTGTCATCCGGTTCTAAGTTGAAAGTTCAAGGTCTCTTGTTCAGAGGGAAGTTGGTTTGAAGTGAACTGCAAAATTTGTACCAACACACAGAAACATGAACAAAGTAAGCTCTATTGCACACGAGACACGAAAGAAAGAATGAAGGTTACAATTTAACGTCCCATCGACAAGGGGGTCATTAGAGCGAAGCAGAAGTTCGGATTGTTATGATAAGGATGTCGAAGGAAATCGGCCGAGCCCTGCCGCAGGGACCATTTCGGCATTTGCCTAGACTGATTTAGGAAAATCTTTAAAAACTCAAATCCAAATGGCCAGTTCGATGCGCCGTGCAGCCGAATATGAGTCCAGTGTGTTACCACTGCACCAACTCGCTCCGTAGCAAAAACGAATGCGAGTAAATATTGCATTATCACACGGTTCTGAGTTACGTTAATTAAGTTTCTCGCCTACCGTTAGTATAAAATCAATTGTAAAATTTGTAACGAAAACACAATAGACAATAAAGCAACATAATAATCACGTGTTACAACGATTAAAATTGATCGATGAATTGTGCCATGGTTTAGAACAATATCAGGGAAAGCAATTGCACTGTTGCTTGTTAAAAGATAGTAAATAAAAGTATTGACGTATCTCTTATTCATTGATTTGGAACAGATGCCCTAGGTCGCGCATTTCGGTTAATATGCGGCGCTATCTCCTGATAGATTCCGTCGTCACATTTACGATGCAGATATTAAATTCGTCCAATGAGGCCGAAACTTTTGTTTAAATTTTTTGTAGCTTTACTGCATTATGATATATTTTCAGCAAATGACTAGAGAAAAAAATACTGATATTGTGATTGCAACATACGGCAGATCAAAGACTGAGGTACGTAAACATGCCTCACGATTACAGTTTTATCCTCCCCCCCAAAAAAGACTAAAACAATTGCTTTGATACATTTCGACAAAAGCTAATTTTTTGATGTCAAGTTACTGGAAATCAATGATGCCCCATCCGTCTCGAAAAACTTCGCAACTTAAAAGCGACTGCGTTTCAAAATGCAGCCTTACGACTGTACAAGTAATATTTCATGTATTCTACGTGTTGGTTTGCTTGAAAGCCAGAAGAAACACAGTTAACTGATTATTTGTGCAACAGTAATTATTTCACTGAAGTATTTAGATGATTGGATATTTAAAATTACGGCCATGAACACAGAAACTAAACTGTATATGTGGGAAACGTGCAATTGTGATGTTTTTCCTCTGCAAACATATACACATAATCTATAGACTACTAAGCAGCTTATTGATTTCGTAGTGTTACAGCGTTGATGGGCCAACAAATGATGATGAGAATCCGAACCCATGTGTCTGATGGATTTTTCGAACGTTGCAACCTATGACTTGCATGTGTTGTTGCTTAGTATCTGTCGTCACGATGTTAAATCAACATAAATTGTTACAAACATTTTACCTACTTTCTCCTATTGTCCTATTTTACGTCAAACCACACATTCTTTCTGGTCTCTTGGCCACATGGGAAAGAAAGCTTTTGCAACAGGGCGCACGACACGGGAGGCGTGGGAGGGCCAAAGAATAGGATTTGGCGTTGCCAAATACAGCACAGAACACATGACAAATGTTAAAAAATACGCATCCCGGCCACTGCGACGTTACAGTGACACAGCCGCTCATCACAGGCTACAAGCTGAGATTGCAGAATAATCTTTCACAATCTGGTAATCTGGTAATTGTGAAAGATTATTCTGCAATCTCAGCTTGTAGCCTGTGATGAGCGGCTGTGTCACTGTAACGTCGCAGTGGCCGGGATGCGTATTTTTTAACATTTGTCATGTGTTCTGTGCTGTATTTGGCAACGCCAAATCCTATTCTTTGGCCCTCCCACGCCTCCCGTGTCGTGCGCCCTGTCCCGTTAATGGTTTTGAAGTGCTTGAGTTGGCGTTTTGTATAATTTTATATGACTTAAGCCATTTTGTAGAAATGTCTTTCACGGTTATATATATTTTTATATGACTTAACACATTTTCGTAGAAATGTCTTTCACATTTTTTATGACTGCTCACAGTATATTGTTTTATGTGTAGTTTTATGTGTAGTTTTTTTCACGCAACTTTCACAGTTTCTATGACTGCACACAGTATAGTATGCCCAAGATGTTTTATGTATAGCTTTATTCACGTAACTTCCAATGCCAACCCTGCGCCATCTGGTGGCGAATGGGGCCTAGGTTACCTGTTACGGTGTTTCCCCCCTCTCACCACAGTTGAGCATGTAAGTCTGGTTGAACACCTTCACCAGACATCCATGATGGTATTTTAAATTTGTATTCATGAATCTATACCAAGATGGTGTAATTCTCATCGTTTTTTTTTAAATCTTTTGTAAGTATACATGTATTAATATGGTATATACTCCTTATAGATATCATTATTACGTTCTATATACATCCAAAAATGAAATTTTCTTCTTTTGTACCACAGTCTGATGATGATGTCTCGAAACGCGTCATGAAATAAAGCTAACTGCGACCAAGACATTTCAACAATTTTTTCATACATGCCAACGTAAGGTCGCGTGTCCAACAAAAATGGATGGTTTTATGAACCAAGTGATAAGTATTTATTGCTGTCACAAACGGTTTATCTTGTAGCGTAATTGAAATAGATAGTCTCTGTGAGTTGCTATAACAGAATAACAACAAGAATAAATTAATAATTGGCTCTTTTTACCGAACCTCGATTCAGATGATTGCAGTAATGTTCAAAGAAAGCTTGGACCAAATTTCAAAAACGTTCCCCAAGCATACAATTTTAATTGGTGGCGATTTTAACTTACCCTCGATATGTTGGCAAAAATACATGTTTAAAACCGGAGGCAAGAATAAAACAACGTCCTAAATCGTACTGAACGCATTCTCCGAAAATTATTTCGAACAATTAGTTGATGAACCCACTAAAATAGTAAATGGTTGTGAAAATATACTTGACCTCTTAGCAACTAATAATCCCAAGCTAATAAAGAGCATCAAAACAGACACGGGGATTAGTTCAAATCATATGTTCAAATGACTGTAAATATATCGGACCAAACTGCGTGGTCATCAGTCCGTAGCTTACAAACGACTTAAACCTAGGTAAACTAACCTACGGACAAACACACACACCCATGCCCTAGGGAGCACTCGAACCTCCACAGCGAGCAACCGCGCTCTCCGCAGCGAGACGCTTTAGACCACTCGGCTACGCCACCGGGGGAGGGGAATTAGTGAACACAGAGTTGTTGCAGCGAAAATGAATATCGGATTTCCCAAATCTACCAAACACAAACGAAAAATATATCTATTGAAAAAAGGAGATAAAAATTCGATTAATGATTTCCTGAGTGAGAATCTCCAGTCTTTCGAAATAAACAATGTTAATGTTGATCAGATGTGGCTTACGTTCAAAGAAATAATATTGACAACCATTGAAAGATTTACACCAAACAAATTAACAAAAGAGGGGTCTGACCCGCCGTGGTACACAAAACAGGTTACATCACTCTTGCAAAAGCATAGAAAAAGGCATGCCAAACTTAAACAGACACAAAATCCTCAACACTATCAGTCTTTTACAGAAACTCGAATTTAACTTCCATGCGAGAAGCTTATAACAAATTCCACAACGAAAGCCTGACAGGTAATTTGGTAGAAAATGCTAAGAAATTCTGGTCTTATGTTAAGTATAAAAAAAATGTTCAAATGTTTGTAGAGCTTATGGGACTTAACTACGGGGTCATCAGTCCCTAAACTTACAAACTACTTACGAACTAGGTAATACTAACGACGGCACAAATATCCATGCCCGAGGGGGGATTCCAAACCCCGACCGTAGTGACCGTGCAGACCGTGACTGGGGCGCCGCAGACCGCTCGACCACCGCGGCCGGCAATGTTAAGTATACCAGCAGTAAAACACAATCCATACCTCCATTACGCGATAGTTACGCTGCTGCTACAGATGACAGTTCTGCTAAAGCAGAATTGCTTAACACAGCCTTCCGAAATTCCTTCACGAAAGAAAAGGAAGCAAATACTCCAGAATTCGTATCAAGAACAGCTGCCAGCATGCGTAATTTAGAAGTCGATACGCCTGGTGTATTAAAGCTACTTAAATCACTTAACAAAAGTAAGTTTGCCGGTCCTAATTGTATACCAATTAGTTTCCTTTCAGAATATGTTGATGCAATAGGCCAATGCCTAGTTATCATATACAAACGCTCGCTCGGCGAACGTTTCGAACCAAAGACCGGAAAGTTGCACAGGTTACGCCAATATTCAAAAAAGGCAATAGGAATGATCCACAAAATTACAGGTCTATATCATTGACATCGGTTTGCAGGAGGATTTTAGAACATATACTTACGTCAAATATTATGAACTACCTCGAAGAGAACAACCTATTGACCCATAGTCAACACGGATTCAGAAGGTGTCATTCGTGTGAAAAACAGCTAGCTCTTTACTTACATTATGTGATGAGTGCTATAGACAAGGGGTGTCAAATAGATTCCGTATTTCTAGTTTTCTAGAAGGCTTTAGACACTGCACCTCAAAAACGTTTTCTAATCAAACTGCGTTCTTATGAAATATCGTCACAACTGTGCGATTGGATTCGTGATTCCCTGTCAGACAGGGCACAGTACGTTGTAATTGACGGGAAGTCATCGAGTAGAACTGAAGTGACATCTGGCGTCCCCCAGGGAAGTGTTATAGGGCCCCTACTGTTCCTTATTTTTATAAACGTTTTAGGAAACAATCTTTGTAGCTCTCTTAGGTTGTTCGCGGATGATGCTATCACTTATCGGTTAGTTAAGTCACCAGAAGATCAAAAGCAACTAACATGATTTAGAAACTGCATGGTGCAAAAATGGCATTTGACCCTTAATAATGAGAAGTGTGAAGTCGTCCATATGGGGACTGATAACCGTCGCTGTTTAGTCCCTTCCAAAAACCAACAACAATCATCCATATGACCACTAAAAGAAGTCCGTTAAACTTATTCTACACGATAAATTAGTCAAAACTATAGGCCTTAAATTCAACTAAATACCTAGGAGTAACAATTACATAAAACTTAAATTGGAAAGAACACATAGAAAATATTGTAGGGAAAGCGAACCAAAGACTACGTTTCGTTGGCAGAACACTTAGATGCAACAGTTCTACTAAAGAAACTGTCTACACCACACTTCTGCGTCCTATTTTGGAGTATTGTTGCGCATTGTAGGATTCCCACCAAGTGGGATTGACAGGTGATATAGAGAAAGTACAGAGAAGGGCAAGTCGTTTTGTACTATCGCGATATAGGGGAGAGAGTGTCACGGAAATGATGGACGAGTTGGAGTGGAAATCATTAAAAGAAAGGCGTTATTTGTTGCAACGAGATTTACTTGGGAAATTTCTTTCACCAACTTTCTCTTCCGAATGCGAACATATTTTGTTAGCACCCTCCTACACAGGAAGACATGATCATCAAAATAAATTAAGATAGATCGAAAACGGAAAGATTTAGGTGCTCTTTTTTTCCAGTGAGCTATTAGAGAATAGAACCATAGAGAACCGACGGCCGCGGTGGCCGAGCGGTCTGCGGCGCGCCAGTCTGCACGGCCACTACGGTCGGGGGTTCGAATCCCCCCTCGGGCATGGATATTTGTGCCGTCCTTAGTATTAGCTAGTTCATAAGTAGTTTGTAAGTTTAGGGACTGATGACCACGTAGTTAAGTCCCATAAGCTCTACAAACATTTATACATAGAGAAACATCATAAAAGCGGTTCGATGATCCCTCTCTCATGCAGTTCAATGTGGCTTTCAGAGTATTTATGCATATGTAGATATCTTTAGAACTATGTGTCGTGGGTGGTTGTTATCCCTACAGCGATTATTGCCTGACGGTAAGGAATGTGGGTACCAAGTTTGGTTGAAATTAGTTCTTTAGTTTAGGAGGTGATGCGAAACATAGTCGCATGATATGTCAGTTTTCTACGAGTTTCATTGTTTAAGCCGTCATATGTCCTTAAATATATATCGTAGGAGTTTTTTGCCACAATACCGATTGTTGTCTGATAGTAAGGAATCTGTGTACCACGTCTGGTTGAAATGGGTCCAGCAGTTCAGGAATTGTATGTGTATTGGAGGGAGGAAGGAAGCTTAGGGTTTAACGTCCCGTCGACAGCTTGGTCATTAGAGACGGAGCTAACGCTCTGAGTTTTGGGAAAGGATGGGGAGGGAAATCGGCCGTGCCCTTTGAAAGGAACCATCCCGGTATTTGCCTGAAGTGATTTAGGAAAATCACGGAAAACCTAAATCTGGATGGCCGGAGGTGTATTCAAAATTTTTCAAATGTTTATTAAGCTTATGGGACTTAACTGCGGGGCCATCAGTCCCTAAACTTACAAAGTACTTATAAACTAGCTTATAATAAAGACAACCCAGACATCTATGCCCGAGGGAGGATTCGAACCCCTGGCGGGGAACGGTCTTGCGCATCGGTTTTGTGTGTGTGGGGGGGTCTGTTCTTTTGGATACGCGCCTAAGAAAGAGGAAATTCCAGCAGCAGAGAAGCGTTTTTTTTTTCTGGTTTTAATGCAAATTTCTATTAACAGATATACCAGGAAAATACACACGTAAATTTTTTTCCCAGATGCCGATAACTGCAAACGCTGCACAGCTTTAATGACACGAATAGAACATTGTCTGTCCCCGGTGCTGCAGAGCAACGCATGAGTGCCAACAGTCAAACAATGAAGTTTCTCGCTTTGGACTGTTGGATTAAAACCAAATTGCTCCACGCACACGTGTGTGATAGAATAATTAAAATATCTTTCGAAAACAAAAACATTGAAAAAGAAATCCAAACATAGAAACCTATAGCACACAGAAACGATTTTAACCCGATCATAGTCAATTAATCCACAAAAAATTCCAAGAAAATAAAACGAAAGATCCACTACAAAACATGTTTGTAAATCTGTCGCACTTAACCACTCTGGTCATCAGTCCCTAGGCTTACAAACTACTTACTCTAACTTATGCTAAGGACAACAAATACAGCTATGTTCGAGGGAGGACTCGAACTTCCGAAGGCGAGCAGCGGCGAGCTCGGCATCTAGGCGCCTTAGAACGCTCGGCCACTCCACCGCAGCTGTTCCACTGCACCCACACATAAAACCAGAAGAGAACCATCACAGCAACCGAAAATCAACTAAATTCCTCCAACCTACATCAGCAATATCTCAAACAAAATCAACGCAATTTTCAAAGACACGCCAATTAAACTCGCATTCCGAACGACAAACAACCTTAATAGAAAATTGCACGAAACCATGTCCAATACAGTAAAAATAAACAGCTCAGGAATTTATAAAATCACTTGCGACAACTATAATAAATTCTACGTCGGTCAATACGATTCAGAGAAAACACCAGAACATCTGAAAACAACCCCTCTACTTTCTCCCAACATCTCAGGAATGAAAAGTACTTCACCACTAATATTTACAACGCGCTACAAACATTACGCATTACCCCTAAATGTATAATAATGAATTTTGTGGAATATTTGGAAACATTTATCCATATAAACACGACCCCTGCCGATATTCGTAATGACCAAACAGAATTTAAGCACAAACTATATTTGGAAAATTTTATCGAAATATTATGATTACAAAACGGATAATTCAAAGATGCAATGCTTCAAATCCATAGGTAACAAAATTCAGAAAATATTCATACATAACATCTGAGTAACCGGAGACCACTATCGCATAACAAAAGATTATATTTAATTCCCAACATAACATCTATGTAAACAGATAGCATCAATATTGCATCTTGCTCACATACAAAAACAAAAACATCTGTTAATTAAATGTTTTCGTAACAAACGGATTCTATAAGAAACGTCTTTCTATATAATTTAAGTATTACTGTCTCAAAGAAAATCTTTTCACACTCATGAATCATAAAACGTGTGTACTAAATAACTAACATGGGTAATTTTCAGGCATCGCTTGACAGTGGCATAAACCGAAACGGCCGTTGTGAAATAACAAAACATTTGCAGCACATCCGACAACTCTAATTTATTACAACATAAAGTATGTTTTGCCAACCCGTTACTGCTGTTTGTTTAGGTAATTAAAGACCACAATTATTTCTGAGTAAAACACAAGTAAATGACTAATTCCATTGATTCGGTGGAATGATCGCCACTGATGCGACTGATTGTTAAACGTTGACTCTTCTGTTGTTCACAGACTTGGAAAAACTTCTTCTAATTTTCAGTTTTCTATACAGGTAGTTGCAGGGTCGTGGAAGAGATAACACTATCGACCCGTTTAGGCACTGTTATAATACTTATCAGTCTGTCAGTGTCCACAAAGTAAGCAGCTACTACCTTTTGATAAATCAATGAAAGTTCCGCTGTGCTGCGATCACCACTAATGCTACCAGAACTTCACACAACCTACAATGGATTGTAGCGATGAACACTTAAACAATACACGAACCCATTTTCAAGTGAAAATTGCTAACGAAACATCGACAGCTACAGACACCATGAACCAACAAAAATTAAAAGTAATGCGTCACGCAGAGAGAGAACGCCACGTTCAACGAGATAAGATAAAGCAAACGCTACGCATTGATGACATACAAGACTTTGCAAAATCTCAACAGCAGGCACGGCTCGGAATGCCAAGTTCTGCTGAGATAATGGGAACTTTTATTTTATTTTAGTTGTTGAAAACGAACAGGAAAGCGTTCATAGGCTACATTACATAAGGATGCGTATTAATTGGAAACGTGTCACTGACGTGAGAAACAGCAGTTAGGAACCGTGTCAACGTTAAGAAGGTATTTACTGTCCAGTGAATGTCTATTTCCAATTCTATAACTGTTTTCAGTTGGGACATGGCTGCAAACCGTGGGGAGATGTGTACACTGAAAAGGACCTTACAGGTCCGATGTATATGAATCAATCAATCATTTCTTCGATTACCACCATGACACAATACGAATGCATTCACAGTATCTCACGCACAGCGATATTAATAAACCTGTACCCAATTAAATAACATGGCTGCCCTCTTCGTCAGACCAATTTCAAATGTTCAAATGTTTGTAAATGTATGGGACTTAACTACTTAGGTTATCAGTACTAGGCTTACTAAGTACTTAAGTTAAACTAACCTAAGGACAACACACACACACACACACACACACACACACACACACACACACAAACACACACACACACCCATGCCCGAGAGAAGACTCGAACATCCGACGGGGAGCAGTTGCGCACTCCGCAGCAAGTCGCTTTAGAAGTTTAGAGCGTTAGGCCATTTCACCGCATCATAAACTAAAGACTATGCCTTGTCGATTTAGTCTCGTCCCTCTCTCCATTGTTATCCTCTTCAATTCTTCATTCGATTTTATCCCCATAACTTCTTTGATGTTATTAAAATACGTTGCTCTTGGCCTACCTCTTGGTTTTTTTCCCTAAAATTTTTCCTTCAAATACATTCTTTAGAACTGGTTGTACCTCATTATGTGCCCTATCATTTTTTTTTCTTCTTTCTATATAATTTAGCAGCGTTCTGATCTCATTCATTTCTCTTAAGACCTGTTCATTACTTTTCGTATCTACCCAACTTGTTTTCGTCATTCTTCTCCACATCCACATTTCCATTGCTTCCAGTCTCTTTTACTCTGCCTTTCCCAGAGTCCATGCTTCACATTCGTATGTGACACTCCAAACAAAAGTTCTGGCAAACTTTTTCCTACTTTCTAGGCTTATATGATTGTCTGTTAGTAAATTCCTCTTAATTTGGAAAGCTTGCTTTGCCAAGCTATTCTTCTCTTCATATAATGCTATATGGACGATGAAATCTAACGCATAATGTGCAGGAAAATTATTGGTGAGAAGCTATACTGAATTCGATTAGCTGATATCAGTATTAAAATACAGTTTCCCCAGCCAATCATTAATTGTATGTAAATACAAATAAAGTAAAACTAAGAAGATGGGAAAACTATATGATCATTAAAGAGCCACTGTCAGAACAGGTAACACACAACTAGAACAAGTGACGATATGCAGCTATTGAAGTAGTATAGTACCTGAGAAAAATAAGAGCCCGACGTACAGAAAGGTGACAAAAGCGAGTGCTTCCTCATAATATCGCGTCGGAATTTTCTGTTGGCCGGCGAAATGCATTAACGCCACATGCCTTGGACTCAACTAGTCGTTGTAAAAAGTCCCCTACAGGAATATTGAGTCATGCTGACTCTGCAGCCTTGTGTGACTCTGCAGCCTTGTGTGACTCTGCAGCCTTGTGTGACTCTGCAGCCTTGTGGAACTGTTGCCGGTGCAAGATTTTGTGCACAAAAAAAAAAAAAAAAAAAAAAAAAAAAAAAAAAAAAAAAAAAAAACGTTTGTAAGGATTATGGGACTTAACTGCGGGGTCAACAGTCCCTAAATTTACAAACTACTTATGAATTAGGTAATACTAAAGACAGCACAGACATCCTTGCCCGAGGGGGGATTCGAACCCCCGACGGAGAACGGCCTCGCGCATCGTAGCATAGCGCCTCAATGTGCTCGGCCGCTTCGCTGCGGCTTTTGTGCACAAACTGACCTCTCGATTAGGTCCCATAAATGTTCGATGGAACCTACATCGGCGCGAAATGTTCAAATGTTTGTGAAGCTTGTGGGACTTAACTACGGGGTTTTCAGTCCCTAAATTTACAAAGTACTTATGAACGAACTTATCCTAAAGACAGCACAAACATCCATGCCCGAGGGGGGATACGAACCCCCAACGGGGAACGGCCTCGCGCATCGGAGCATAGCGCCTCAATACGCTCAGCCGCTCCACCGCAGCCATGTTGCTGCGGCAGAATAGCCGTGCGCATTAAGACGCCTTGCTGCGGTGCGCGCGGCCGTTTGCCATCGGAGATTCGAGTCCTTCCTCGGGCATGAGTGTGTGTGTTGCTCTTAGGCTAAGTTAGTTAAAGTAGTTTGTAAGTTTATAGACCGATGACCACTGCAGTTAGGTACCATCACTTTACAAACATCTGAACACCGAACTCCCGCCGGGCGGTCTGAGTGGCCAAATCATCTCTAGCATTGTCCAGAATGTTCTTCAAACCAGTTGCGAATAATTGTGACCCGGTGAAGTGGCTCATTGTCATCCACAAATATTCCGTCGTTGTTTGAGAATATGAAGTCCGTGAATGAAATAGGCGAATATAACCAAATGCATTCAGTGATCGGTTCAGTTGGACCAGACTATCCACTCCATTTTAAGTAAAAACAGATGACACAATTATAGAGCCACTACCAGCTTGGACAGTACCTCGTTGACAACTCGGATTCATGGTTTCGCAGGGTTTTCGCCACACTCGAACCCTGCTTTTGCCTCTTGTCAACTGGAATATGTACTTATCTGCCCGAGCCACGGACTTCCAGCCGTTCATGGTCCAACCGATATGATCACAAGCACATAAGTGGCGCTGCAGAAGATGTCACCACGCGGGAATGGCCGTGCGCTCTAAGGTGCCTTGCTGTGGAGTGCGCGCTTCCTCCCCGTCGGAGGCTCGAGTCCTCCCTCGGGCATGGCTTAGTATAAGTTTGTTTAAGTAGTTTGTAAGTCTAGGGACTGATGACCACCGCCGGCCGCGGTGGCCGAGGAGACTGAGGCACTCCAGTCACGGTCTGAACGGTGTGAGATTACCGCCCAATAGGAATACTGGTAATTAATAGCATTTGATAATTAAACAGTATGAAGTTCACTGCAAATATTGACCATGCCAATGCACTAAATGTTACACAATTTTAATCTTATTAATTAAGGTAGCAATGTATGTACACAGTTGGGTGACAACATTTATAGTTAGGCCATAGGTAGAAATTCTCCACGTTGAGATTTGCTGTGTGCTTGTAGCTGACGGGAGGCCAGCGAGCAGGCCGATGTTGGTGGCTTGTTCCAACTTCGGATTTTACAGTTCGTTTCCGGTGAGGGGAGAGAGGGACAATGGCGAGTGCCAGGCACAGTGCAGTGCACAAATATTGTAATACTACTGGCATTTGAAGTAATACAATGCAGTTAGGAACCTTTAAGGCCCTCATTACAAAATAGCCTGTTGATAAATAAACAATACATTAGCTGATATAGTCACATCTAACGTAATATATTTAATTGACAATGAAAAGTAATAAATTACCAACGAAGACAAGACAGTTACACAACTAGCATGGCAATGTTTGTTTATAAAAATAATATATTAACAATTTCTCATTTTATTTTCAATTAATCTTTTGTATTTTATCTTGAAGTATTCAGTTAAATCACTTATCTGTGGTATAAGAAATTGCACAATTATGATAAACAGTACAAAGGATGTTTATATTAATATAAAAACGTAAGAAAATATTTGTTTAATGTGTAGTGTAATTATTTTGATTTTAAGTAAAGTTTTAGAAATGTATTGGCTGAGCGCTGTACGTTGGCAAATCGGTTACAACAGCTTACATGGGGAAGTTGATGACATAGGGGAAAAAACCCCGGCAGTTGAGTTTTGGCGCGCGCGCGCGCGCGCGCGCGCGAGGGCAGGAAGTGAGGACTCCAGAGAGCACGTGGTGTGGCTGGCCTGGTGGCGTCGCTCTCCTCAGTCGGCATGTGGATCTCGTGGTGGTGACTTGAGATTTGTGTGTGGCAATCGCCACGTGTGGGTGCTCGTCGTAGACTGCACCAAGTTAAATCGAGTGCTACTGTGTGTTTGTGAATATTTAGCTGGTGGAGCAAGGTGTGCATTGCATTGAATTAAAGTGACTGTGATTTGTTAATGTAACACGTGTCGTCACATAGGCATGAACATAAACGGCGTTTGAGACAGCCACATGGTGTGAAAACAATTCGCGACAAATATTCATTTTGTCTGGGGGCTCTAGAGCTATAACTTTATTTGATAAATGTGCCGACGTACAGACGTATCAGCCACAGGGTTCAAGTATTGTGAAATAAACAACATAAAGTGAACTTTCACGTGTTTTCTAAAATAGTAGTTAGTACACCCTTTTCTCTCATGAACTTGAACTTATTATGAATTTGTTTTGTTAATCATATGCAGGGAAGGAAAGCTGTGAACGTGTGATATCATCCCCTAGAAAACGAGTCAAACAGTCGCAATAACAGTTCCAGTGTTTTTGCATGTTTAGGAATTTGGTTCGCAGCTGGTGGTTGTGAGTTTCAAAAATTAATCTTTCCCTATTTTAAACTCTCACCCCGACCTTCACGCTCGCAACGGCCACTACGGTCGGGGGTTCGAATCCCCCCTCGGGCATGGATATTTGTGCCGTCCTTAGTCATAAGCAGTTTGTAAGCTTAGGGACTGATGACCCCGTAGTTAAGTCCCATACGTTCTACTAACATTTGATTTTAACACAAAACGTGCTGCCCTACTCTGTACTTTCTCTAAATCCTCCGCCAGTAATATTCGGTGGGATCCCACAATGCTCAGCAATACTCCAAAACAAAACGCATAAGTGTAGTGTAGGCAGTTTCTTTAGTAAAAATGTTGCAGCTTCTGAGTTTTCTGCCAATGACACGTAGCCTTTGGCTTGTCTTCCCTACAATATTTTATATGTGTTCTTTCCAGTTTAAGTTATTTGTAATTGTTACTCCTAGGTATTCAGTTGTATTTACGGCCTGTAGATTTGACTGATTTATCGTGGCCGAATTTCTTTTAATGCTCATATGGATGACCTCACACTTATCATTATTTAGGGTCAATTGTCAATTTCAAATTCAAATGTTCAAATGTTTGTTAAGCTTAAGGGACTTAACTACGGCGTCATCAGTCCCTAAACTTACAAACTACTTATGAACTACTTACAACTGAGGACGGCACAAATATCCATGTCCGAGGGGGGATTCGAACCCCCGACCGTAGTGGCCGTGCAGACCGTGACTGAAGCGCCTCAGTCTCCTCGGCCACCGCGGCCGGCATTTGGACATTTTAAGCAGGCGATGTCGGACTGTTAGCAAAGGCATTCAATTCGGTATCCTGCTGCCATAGCCTACTAACGCCAAACTGCGCAACACTGTGATAAGGAATATGTCCTTAGTACGTCCCACGTCGAGTTCCGTTGTTACCACAAACAGTTATGCTTGTCCGATACCACTGATAACTCTATGCAAATGGCGCTACTCTCTAAGACTTTTGGCCAGTGCATAGTCCGTGGTGAGAGGTAATGCCTGAAGTTTGGTGTTACTGGGACACTCTTGACACTGTGAATATCGTAATTTTGAAATCCCTAACAGTTTGCGAAATGGAATGTCCCATGTGACTTGCTCCAACTACCAAACCGCGTGAAAAGTGCGATAATTTCCGTCGTGAGGCCACAATACGTCGGAAACCTTTCCATGTGAATCACTGGAGTACAAGACACATCTCTGCCAAGGCATCGCCTTTTTATACCATGCGGTGTTCAAATATTCAAATGTTTGTTAAGCTTACGGGACTTAACTGCGGGGTCATCGGTCCCTAAACTTACAAACTACTTATGTACTAACTTCTACTAAAGACAACGCAAACATCCATGCCCGAGGGAGGATTCGAACCTCCGACGCGGGAGGCCGCGCGATCGGTAACGTGGCGCTCCAGACCGCTCGGCTACTCCCGCGTAGCGTAAGTGGTGTTACCGCCACCTGTGTCTGTTCATTTCGCTATTCCATGAGTTTGTTACCTCGGTGTATATCAAGAGAGGTATCTCAGGACCAACCAAGGAAAAAATTGTCAATCATTTAATTAGCGACTTTTAAGCTGTGCATCGAAATCATTGACTCTTGGGGAAAGGAAAGGTGTAAATTAAAGCCGTCTGCGGTGGCCGAATTGTATGCGGCGCGCCTGTCACGTTCAGCACGGCCACTACGGTCGGGGGTTCGAATCCCCCCCTCGGGCATGGATATTTGTGCCGTCCTTAGTATTAGCTAGTTCATAAGTAGTTTGTAAGTTTAGGGACTGATGACCCTGTAGTTAAGTCCCATAAGCTCTACAAACATTTGAACATTTTTTTTTTTTTTTTGTAAATTAAATCTTAGGGCAGCTTTTGTTAGAGGAAAATATCCACTCCTGAATGTCCGGTAAATCATTTCCAAATGCGAAAATTTTCCGTTGCCGGTCCAGGTTACATAAGAATAAATGACCTCTAATGTTACAATACAAGAAATCTGTAATGAGAGCATCCTACATGAGTTGTTTTCTCGGGTGATTTGGAGAATGAGCTGCGTACGTCGCACTTAAGATGTCTAACTTAATTTACTTTCGAAAATCATGACTTGGTGGCAATAAAAACAGCTGTTTTGTATTAAAGTTGCCTTACAGTCTCCATGTAATTAATAAACGACGCCGGCCGCGGTGGCCGAGGAGACTGAGGCGCTTCAGTCACGGTCTGCACGGCCACTACGGTCGGGGGTTCGAATCCTCTCTCGGGCATGGATATTTGTGCCGTCCTAGTTCGTAAGTACTTCATAAGTAGTTTGTAAGTTTAGGGACTGATGACACCGTAGTTAAGTCCCATAAGCTTTACAAACATTTGAACATTTTTTTTTAATAAACGACGTTATTACATTAATGTAAATAATGTCGTTTATAAAAAGGCAGCAGTCTGGGCATAGGAAAAATATAATTCGGGGAAGCATACATTCGTGCCTTCCACTCTAAAAGTTAGGCACGGGAAGGATATCTACTCTGGAATGTTTCCTATGGCGACTCCAAATGCGAGAATATCCCATTGCCAACCATTAATTACGTACAGAGTGATGAGCGGTAATAGGCAAAATCCGGAAAAGTGGTAACAACACAAGAATCGGTAATTGAAGTATCATGTAAGTGTTTTTCTCTGTGATCAGGAGGGGAAATGACTATCTGAACGTCACATTTAGGATGTCGAACCAAGATAACCCGTAATTTACCTTTTGAAAATCAGTACTAGTATGAGGAAATGTGAGGAGAGAAATAGATGGCCGCGCGGGAGTGGCCGTGCGCTCTAAGGCGCCTTGCTGCGGAGTGCGCGACAGCTCCCCGTCAGAAGTTCGAGTCCTCCCTCGGGCATGAGAGTGTGTGTGTGTGTGTGTTTTTTGTCCTTACCATAAGTTAGTTTAAGTAGTTTGTAAGTCCAAGGACTGATGACCACTGCAGTTTGGTCCCACAGCTTTACAAACATTTGAACATTGAGAAATGGAATTCATGTGGATACACAGATGCGTTTTTCATCCTAAAAGTTAACAAGAGGGAGTATTTCCACTCTGGAATATCAGGTAACTTGCCGCCAAAAACGAGAATATTCCTTTGTCGGTCTTGCTTACATTCGAAGAGACGAGTGATAATAGGGGGGGGGGGGGGGGGGGACACCGTAACAGTGGTTACAGTACACTAATTTGGCAATGGATGTATCATACATGTGCTTCTTGTCCATGATGTGTAGCGTAAGTATGTATCTGTTCGTCATTTTTAGAAATTTTAATCGACAGAATCCGCAGTTTACCTTTCGAGAGATAAAGACCTGCAAGAATATCAGGGTTTAACGTCCCGTTGTCAGCGTGGCCATTAGAGATGGAGCTCCCGCTCGGATTTTTTTTAGGCAATGATGGGGGATGAAATCGGCCATGCCCTTTAGAAGGAAACATCCTGGAATTCGTCTGGAGTGATTTAGTCAAATCACAGAAAACCCTAATATGTATGGCCGGAGGTGGATTTGAACTAACGTCCTCGCGATTGCGAATCCAGTGTGGCACCACTGCTCAACCTTACTTAGTTAAGGAGGTAATAGAAGCACTCAGGGTGGGATGACATACAGTATTTGGTTGCATACAAATGTGAGAAGTCAATGGCTTCTAGTTAACTTAGGACAAAGATCTCTTTGCAATACAGGAAGCGACATGGAGAGACACCTCGCAGGATCGGCGTGCAGACAAGCATACAACTGGCATATGGTAAGGATGATTGTTTTAGCCTAAGGAAACACAATTCATGTTTTTTTTTTTTTTTTTATTCACCCGAGTATGCTTCGGAGAAGTGTCTCCATCATCTGTGGCAGTTTTTAATGTTAAGACTCTTTATATGGCATTTAACAGATTCAATAATTAAAAAAAGCACACTGACGATGGAGAAACCTCTCCGAAACATGTTTGCGTGAATAAAAAACATAAATTGTGTTAGCTAAAGGCAGATTCAATCATCTTTACCATATATTAGGAAGTACATCCAAAAACAAGAGCTTGAACCACAAAATTATCATTGAAATGGGCGCGGTAATGACTGCGCGGTCTGAGGCGCTTGTTGGGGATTGCGAGGTAGTTCCCACCGGAGGTTCGAGTCCTCCCTCTGGCATGGATGTGTGTGTTGTCCGTAGCATAAATTAGTTTAAGTAGGTTGTAAGCCTACGGACCGATGACCTTTGCAGTCTGGTGTGTTCAGTTCACAAACTTTTGAACATTTTTTGTAATTAAATATACTAGGTATAGCGGAATAATGGCGCTCACAACGTGGGTGGGTTGGTGTAGCGTGTCGATGTGAAGTAAACGGTGATCTCCACAAATCACAACGTATATTTTCTAAAGTACAATGTTTCCTGTTTTGGGTGATGGATTTGGTGCAGAAGCTGAAATTCTAAAGTTAACCTCAGGACGATGACTCGTGCAGAAATCTTACAGCAAGCGAAGAAGGTTAAAAATACGAAATACAGAAGAACAATGGCAGAGAAAACGTTAGCGGCAATTACGACAGGTATGACAGGGAAAGTATAAATATTTCGGAAAATTTAGTCCATAGGGTTGGCCAAGTTTGGCGGTAGGCTTTGTTTTTTCAGCTCCTACCAATAAAGGAAGCATGCGTCTGAGAGTTTGATTGCTTTTGTGATGGATTGGTTACCTAATCAGTAGAACTAGACACAAACAATATTTGTCAATCTTTCTGGTAATTATCACGACAGGGAGTAAATAGACGGGAGATACTGGTAGCAATATTAAACAAAATGTTGAGTGTTATGCACATCCGGGTTTCTCTCCTCCTGCATACTGGAGGGCTGTAGTCAGCAGCAACTCACTAGCAGTCAGTATAGGGAGACGTTATGCGTTTACATTTAGTCGGTGCCTGATGTGATTACATGCATAGCTGTGTCTAAGGTAAAATACAAATTGAAAAGTATAAATAGTTATTTCGTGTAATTTGATTTTTCCTGTCGATGTGGTAGATTTTTCCTCGTATGGCTCATACAAGACTTAACACATACAAAGCTGCTGAAATTCTTCGCAAAACCATAGGATTTCCGAAATACACGCCAATAAAATCGAACAATTACCGACTTCTGCTTTACTTATGTTTCCTATCTAAAAGCCCAGTGCACACTTATCTAAACTTCTGTCGGATGATCTGCGTCGTTCTCGCACCATATTTCGAAGGCACTATCTTCTTCTGGTGATAACCGAGAATGCGTAGATTGATTCCAGTAGATACATACACTACTGGCCATTAAAATTGCTACACCGAGAATAAATGCAGATGATAAACGGGTATTCATAGGTCAAATATATTATACTAGAACTGATATCTGATTACAATTTCACGCAATTTGAGTGCATAGATCCTGAGAAATCAGTACCCAGAACAACCACCTCTGGCCGTAATAACGGCCTTGATATGCTTGGGCATTGGGTCAAACAGAGCTTGGATAGCGTGTACAGGTACAGATGCCCATGCAACTTCAACAAGAGTAGTGACTGGCGTATTGTCACGAGCCAGTTGTTCGACCACCATTGACAAGACGTTTTCAATTGGTGAGAGATCTGGAGAATGTGGTGACCAAGGCAGCAGTCGAACATTTTCCGTATCCAGAAAAGCCCGTGCATGACCTGCAACATACGGTCGTGCATTATCCTGCTGAAATGTAGGGTTTCGCAGGGATCGAATGAAGGGTAGAGCCACGGGTCGTAACACATCTGAAATGTAACGACAACTGTTCAAAGTGCGGTCGATGCGAACAAGAGGTGACCAAGACATGTAACCAATGGCACCCCATACCGTCATGCCGGGTGATACGCCAGTGTGGCGATGACGAATACACGCTTCCAATGTGCGTTCACCGTGATGTCGCCAAACACGGATGCGACCATCATGATGCTGTAAACAGAACCTGGATTCATCCGAAAAAATAACGTCTTGCCAATCGTGCAACCAGGTTCGTCATTGCGTACACCATCGCAGGCGCTCTTGTCTGTGATGGAGTGTCAAGGGTAACCGCAGCCATGGTCTCCGATCTGATAGTCCATGCTGCTGCAAACGTCGTCGAACTGTACGTGCAAACGTCCCCATCTGTCGTCTCAGGATCGAGATGTGGCTGCACGATCCGTTACAGCCATGCGGATAATATGCCTGTCATCTCGACTGCTAGTGATACGAGGCCGTTGGGATCCAGCACGGCGTTCCGTATTGCCCTCCTGAACCCACCGATTCCATATTCTGCTAACGGTCATTGGATCGCGACCAACGCGAGCAGCAATGTCCCGATACGATAAACCGCAATCGCGATAGGCTACAATCTGACCTTAAAGGCCGTATTACACGATACACGTGACGCGTACACCTATGCAGCAGCGCCACAAGTGTGATTATCTGGAACTACGTATTGCTTCACGTAAACCTATTACACGATGCACGGCGGATATTCCTTCGCGTGAATCCGCGCATGTGCAGTAGACAGCAATAACGCGCATGAAACGCGATGAAGACAGAGCTCATCTAATCGTTCATTCATACCACACAAGAACCGAGGGAAGCTGTGATTTCCTGGAACGTCACTCGTTTAAATTATTTCTGTGAGCTTACCGTTCCTATTTAATGTGAAGTTGTCATTTTTTATTAAGTATTTCTCTTCCTCTTATGTAGTTAGCACAGAACTGAGTCACTATTTCTTTGAATTACAGACTCAACACTTTCGTTTTATATTAAAGTTCAAAGTTTGTGTAGCTAAGGGCCAAATTACTTAGGTTATCGGTCCCTAGACTTACACACTACTTAAATTAACTTATGCCAATGACAACATGCACACAAATGGCGGAAGGAGGACTCTTAACTGCGGCGGGAGCGGCTGCACAATTCGTGACATGGAGCCTCAGACCACGGGACAGCTTTATATTACGACACTAGGTTGCAACTATATACGTCTGTCTAAATTCAGATGCAAGGCTAGTTTACACGACGACACTACGATTCATGAAACTGCGCTACTGGCCAATGCGCATGCGCGGCAGGCGATCGCGCAACTCGTTAACGAAACTAAATAGTTTCGGCACGTTCCAACTTTGGCGAAACTGATTGTGCGTGTTTTTAGGTTAGGTTATGACCAATACAGAACAAAATACAACATAAAGGGGGGAACGGGAGAAATAATTCAGTTTTTGAACATATATCCGTTGCGTAGGTGTTTGTGCGATTTTAACGCCGTGTTAGTCCTCTTCTGGCAATTATTTGTGAAATTAAATATTGATGGGTTGACGATTAGTGAATTGGAGACTAAAATACGTCCAATTCGAAATACCTATAGAACCGAAGTCTGGCAATTGTGTATTTCGGAACACGGTACAAGTGCTGCAGAGACGAATATCTACTGGACAAGAAACGTAATGCAATTTGTAATTTCAGTTCTGGTAACAGTGCTTCACGCATAACAGTATCTTGTTTCTTTATTGCGTTACTAACTCTATTTAAAAGGAACGTTAACTGCTCTGGTGACATTCTAAGTTGATTAAAATAACGTCTAGGGTCTTCAATCACAATTTCTTTCAGCAAGTTCGCTGAGAAACCGATCTGACGTCTTTTTTTAATCCAGTCACGAACCCAAACACGTTTCTTATTCTTTTTATGTTTAGTCTTATGCAGCGACTTCACACAGACAAGCAATAGATTCACCACGACTCGTACAGCTACCAAAACTTTCATTTTACGGCGACTACGGCACTCACAAAACAACGAAACTGAAGCATATGATATTGGCGCCATGTCTACAGGCATAAACGAAACTAGTTGCGCGCAATTCATTTCATGCAACGAGTTTAATCTAGTGTCGTCGAGTAGACTAGCCTGTATTCAGCATTTCAAACATAGGACACATTTCTTTGGACCTGTGGCAGTAAATCTTCAGATTACGCCACGACAACGACGAAAACCAGACTGTGGCCGGAAAGAAGAAAGGATGAGGAATATACTCACAGCTAATAAAAGAAGTAAGTTCCGGAAATCCGCAACAAATTTGGAACTTCGTGAGGAAGGACGTGACCTGTTTTGAAGAGCTGCTGTTTGTAAAGTTGTGCGCATATCATTGAGGAGTAAACGCTTGCTGACATAACTTATGATAAAGGGATCGTGTGGGTTATACAAACAGCTTTCCTCCCTGTACGCCTGAATAATGACTCAACGGCTCTCTGTTCCTTTCCATTTCTATAAGGATGAAGCAATCAATGTAAAAACGCCTTTTCATAAACACCTAGTAAAGGTCTGCTGAAAAACACATGTTTTTTGTTTAATTACAGCATTTATGAAAATCTAATAACTGAAAAAACGGGCAAAAACCGCAACACGGAAGTCTGAAACAAATCAGTCCTAACCGCGAATGTCATACACAAATAACAAGCAGAAAGCTTTCTGCAACATCCGCTTCTATGGATGCGCGCGTTAGCGCTGCCTAGTGCGCATGCGCGGATTCACGGGAGTTTAGAACTGATCTCTATTCCGGCGCGTGGATAAAGTGTCTGCTAATAATCACGGTTCCGCGGTAGTTCCACGTGTTTCGCCGCTAGATGGCTGTCTCGCTAGACCTATACGTTTCGCGGCGGATCGTCGTGTAATACCGCCGTTATCAAAGTCGGAAACGTGATGGTACGTATTTCTCCTCCTTACATGAGGTATCACAACAACGTTTCACCCGACAACGCCGGTCAACTGCTGTTTGTGTATGAGAAATCGATTGGAAACCAGTGGCGGCTCGTACAAAATTTGACCAGTGTGCTACAATATTACAAAAATAAACAGGAAACAAATTATACCAAAATAAAAAGTCAACCTTTGTATGATTGCTTTTAATTAAATATCAATTAATACTGTATTGACAGTAAGACCTTCAGGGGAATCTATAACAGCGCTGCCAACTGCATGTATTCACTGTAGGTAGTAATTATAACGTTTAAAAAATATTAATTTTATTTACAGAAATTAAAAATTTAGACTCAGAGGTATTTGAATACTAGCCTCACACAGGTAGATTTGAGAGACAACGCGCAAGACGCCTGAGCCAGCGCGCTATTTGTCTCTGTATGCCGCAATATTAGTCATATACTATTCTTCCGCAGCCGTTACACGCAGCGCGAAGAGAAATATTTATCTGGTGCTGCAGTCGGTCTCAGCACACACGAGTCGCCAGGCCTGACGTCACATCTGCGCATGCGCACTAGCGAACAGACGACTGCGCCGCCTCTCTGCGCACGTACCAGCGCGGCTGAATCCCACTTCAGCACACGGAGTGGTTTCCAGCTATCGCGGCGAGAGCGCTCCAAAATGCGTTTTCATCCTTATTACTAGCATTCTAATACGTACTGGAAGGGAATTGGCATAATTTTATTGTGATATCTGGCTCGTATTCCAAGAGAAAGGGTGTAATTTTACAGCGTTTTCTCGCTTGCATTCGAAGAGTAATGGCATAATTTTGGTAATATATTTACAGTGTGCTGCAGCACATTAGCACATTAGCACCAGCCGCCACTGTTGGAAACTTTCCTCGTGTCAGCACGTTGTAGGTGTCGCCACCGCCGCCAACCTTGTGTGAATGCTCTGGAAAGCTAATCATTTGCATATCACAGCATCTTCTTCCTGTCGGTTAAATTTCGTGTCTGCAGTACGTCATCTTCGTGGTTTAGCGATTTTAATGGCCAGGAGTGTAGTTCCAATGGCCACTTGAACTGCGCCTGGCGAATGAGGACCACGGACGCGGCGCGGACCAGTAACGGAGCTCCCTTTACCAGGGAGTCATCAGGCATAAATACTCCCTTTACCAGGGAGTCATCAGGCATAAATACTGGACTAGATCCCCCCAAGGACCATTCACGGGTAGCAATTAAAGACATTTAACTGGCAGTTGGAATTGAGTCAAAAGAAGGGTGATGATATGTATTGAGTTCTAAGGGGGGGGGAGGTGCTCCAAGTACTGGAAGCCAGGGGCGAACGCTCATGGACATCAGGGAACAAGGAGTAGTCTAATAGGGGATTGTCAGAGATGGAAAAGATGTCGGAGAGGTAGGAGGCGAAATGTACTGCCTTACTGGTGTAGTCGGGAAAAGGACGGTCTTCGTGGGAGAGCGGGTAGTGGGGTGTGGAGTGACTGCCTATAAGGCGGTGGAAGGCCTGTCAGTTGTTGAAGAAGTTGACGGGAAACATTGCATTAAGACACGGGCATGTCTGTTGTCAGTCCTAGGCGTTTTTTGGAGACAAGAGGTTTCTGATGTGTCGTTGGATTTGCCAGTGGCAGGTGAGTGTGAACTGATCACAGGTCTGCAGGAAGGAACGGTATAGTTGGCGGGATTCGCGGAGGAGGAGGACGGCCTATGGAGGAAGGGTGGAGCGATGGCGATGGATAGCTTTGGTGGGAACGTGGGCTTGTACCACTTCAGCAACGGTCTGTTTAAGGAAGGAGGAAGCGTGGTCCATATCGGCGGGAGTATGGAGGGGGAATCGGTGGCTAGCGACTAAGGTATCAGTGGATCACCAGAAGGTATCCCAGTTGGCACGGGAGTAATCGTGAACAATTTTGGGAGAAGAGGCAGGGCGAGGGTGGTGGTCTATGGTAAGTAAGACTGGGGCGTGATCACTGCCTATGAGGTCAAGGAATTCCGCCATTAGGCGCCCAAGGAGGTTGGAAGATGCTAGGATAGCGTCAGGGTGGCGCTACTTTCGGGGCGGATGGGGTGGGGGAGGGGAAGGATGTCAGTCTGGAGCGAGGTGGTGACATACCGACGCCATCGCCTGAGTTCAGCGGGAGGACGGGATGAAAGGTTAAAATCAGTGGCAACTACACGGGTCGTATGGGAGTGTTCGATGTGGAAAAGAAAGTCATAGGAGAGTGGGGCGGTACTACGGTCATAAATGGTGACTAAGGTGAAGGTGAGGGAAAGGAGGAAGAAGCTCAGGATGAGGTGTTCTGTGGGATCGTTTAGGAGAGGTTGTAGTCAGACGGGATGATGACGGAGGGGGCCAATCGCCACTCCGCCTTGGACGAGGGGTGCGGGATCATCACTACAGTGGAGGAAATAAGGAATAGTGCTAATGGAACGATGGGGTTGCAGGAAGGTCTCGTTGGAGAGGAAAGCATACACGTGGTGGGTTGGTGGGATAAGGTGTGAATAAATAGGCACTTGATTGCCAGGAGGGAACAGATTTTATGGTACAGGAGGGTATAGGAAGGGAGTGCCATGTGGATAGCTGTGGGGGAGAGGGAGGGGGCGAGAGGGGGTAGACGGAAAAACGGGTTAGGGTGTGTTTATACAAGGGTCACTTGCTGAGCGAATGTAAAATGGGAGTTCTTGTAGGAAAACGTTGCGTAGGTTTCAAGGTGGAAAACAGATCAGGCAGGTAGGGCAATCTGTTTCGGGGTGTTGGGGCAGTAGAACAAGTGTATGTTTTGAACTACAGTGGTAACAAACCGGATCACGTCCTCGATAGCAGGTGGGGGGGGGGGGGCACAATGAATTGTTAGGATGCATGAGTGGGTCAATATGGTGGATGGGAACAGTAAGTTCAGGGACGGCAGGAGTGGGGCGGGATGTATTTGTATTTATAGGAGTAGGTAGGGTGGGGGCCGCCACAGGTGGGTGAGGAGGTAAGTTTGGAACACTGTTTCAGGAAGTGGGCGGATTTGTAGTGAGGACAGGTAGGTGGATTTCTGCAGTTCTGTGAAAGGTGGTCGTTATATGTAAGACAATGGACACAGCGGTAGGATTGAGTTGGGAGAGAGGGAGGGGTCCATCTTGTAACGGCGATAATAGATTAACGTCCCCTCGAGGAGGAGGTGGTCGATGGATGATGTGGATTCTGTAAAAATCCGCATCAGGTAAGTAGGTCCGGCAGAGTTGTGGATCTGCTTGGCAGAGCAGATGCAAAGGTCTGGGTGGTATTTCAGTTGGCCCAAAACCTCCTCCTCCATGATCACCGGGCTCAACTTAGTGATCACAGCAGTGAGGGTGAGTAGGCGGCAGGGAGGTTTGAGAGAATGGGGTGTAGAGTCAGAGTAGTGTGGGGACCAAAGTGATGTGGCGGAGGTGCTGTAGAAGGTCGGTATGGAAGGTAGGACTCGGGGATTTCAAATGTCTGTAAATCTATCGGATCAAACTGCGTGGTCATCAGTCCATAGCTTACAAACTACTTAAACCTAGGTAAACTAACCTAAGGACAACACACACACCCATGCCCCAGGGAGGACTCGAACCTCCACGGCGAGCAACCGCGCGCTCCACAGCAAAGCGCTTTAGACCGCTCGGCTACTCCACCACGGCACTCGGGGATTTGATCAGGACGGTATTAACTGGGCGAGAGAAGCGACAGGGAAGTACTTACAGATTTCGATGGAGAGGTGACGATTGTCTAAAAATCGGGGATCAGGACGGGAAAGGAAGGAAGTGTGGAGGTCCAAGGCTGGGGGTGGGATGGGTGATGTGTTCATAAGGTCGGGGGGAGGAGCAGTGGATACAGAAGGGGGAGGGGGAGCTTTCTTGGAGGTGGAGGCGACGGGGTCCGCGCTGGTGCGTTTTGTAGATTTCTGGCATGGGTAGTAGGAAGTTGCAGGACAGGGTGGAGAGGAATGTGGCAGGGAGTGGGCCCTTGCTGTTGGAATGCTTGTGGCAGGGGCGACTGAGATGTGTCGGCCACTGTGGTGTGGCGAGAGGTGATGAGGGCAGGGGAGAGGGTAGCATACTCACGGGGGTCATTCAAAGAAAGAGGAACAGTGGATGGAGGAGGGAGGACTTGGGAAGCGGTGGTGGCAGAAAGGATTGCTGATAAATGGAGGAGGGTTGCTGATGGGACATGCAACACATTGTGGCGGTGGAGGATTCTGTGAGCGTAATGTATAGGATGGAGGTAGTGGTGGTGGGGACCTGATCCATGGCTTAAGTCGGTGAAAATGGGGTGAGCCAGAAAGAGGGAAAGAAACAGATAGCAGGAGAAAGAAAGCGATGCAGCAGCAGCCCAGACGGTCAACGGGCGACGAAAGCAGCGGCTGCGATGACGGCGACGGCGGAGTTTGGTGCCTGCGACGAAGGCTGCGGCAGGTGCTGGCGGCGAGTTCCGAACCGCGCGGGGCGGTTGTGGCTGCAGCTGCAGCCGCGACGACGAGAGCACCAATGAGCAGCGGCGTTCAATGTGAACGCCATGATGTCGTCTCACGCACAGCTGCGTCAATTAGAACATACAACTGCCTGCTTCTCTCCTGCGCCATGTAACATTTGTTTTGAATATACATGGGTATTTGGGGGGGGGGGGGGCGCATTGGTCACGATCGAGTGGTTGGGTTGTCGCCGTCCATGAAAGCGTGACTGGAAAAAGCCAAGTGGCCAGTGGTCATGGAGCGGCCGCGAGATGGTTTGCCATGGCAGTTAGCCTGTCGCCTATAACAAAAGTAATATTAGAAAGAAAATTAATTAGTCGTAAATAAAGCGAGATAGATCATGCTAGAGGGAATTTCAAGACGAACAACACGATGTGTTTTGGTGTTAGGTGTCTCCCATAATTGTTGAACTATTTACCGATAAACAATTTCAAATCGATCGAAAATTCAGAAATTTATAACTTATCAACAAGTGAACCAATTTATATGTATTAGGTGTCAATGGATAGATGCCGGAGAGCTTTATCAAACTATGATAGCAGAAGTTTTGTTAATATTACCGTTTGTGAATTATTTAATAACAAATGTTTTCTATAACAAACTTTTGATATTTCAGGCACAATACTTATGTAAAGGAACGGCAGTGCACTCATTAGGTTAATCAGTAGGAATACATGTACTGCAAATAAGTGAACTATTTATGTACATTTAAAAAAGTGCCAATGGCAGTTACAACACTGCAACTAAAACCGCTTGTAGTTTAAAAATTATTTGATGTAAACAAAAACAAATAGCACTGGAAAGGTGATGAATTTTACTAATAGACTAATATATTACTTGTATAAAACAAGTCCTATTTAAAGATTTAGCAAAATTTTCCAGTTTTTGGAGAAAGCTATAAACAATGGATCGCCATCTTTATTTCGGCAGTCTGCGACCAGGCTTCCTTGAGGCAGCATCTGCGCTCCTCGGCTCTGCGGTCTGCCGTGAGAAATCGTCTACGTTTTCGTGTTGGGAACTTATAAAAACTTCGTATCCTGAGTTCATTGGCTGGGAATTAGAATAATCCTGTGGTAGGAGTACGCAAGAAGGATTTTCAAGATTTCTCTGTGTCAGAGCGGACGTAAGCCGATACCTGAAGATTTTGGTATTTGGTGAACGAGAAAAGACACTTACAGATTTTCATGTGAGTTTGGAACCACACAGGACTTTGTATTTTCAGGAGCGAACTTTATTATTTATACCGTGAACTCATGAACTTTTGTGTGTTTAGCCAAGTGAACTTTAAGGGCACTTTATTTATTACTTCTACTGAACTGGACAATTAGATTTTTTTGCATATGTAATCATCTGATTTAATAAATGATTGTCTTTATGAACTTCAAACACCCATGAGACATTTCTGCCTATGAACGTTGTTTTACATTACCTTTTATGTGTGTTTCTGTTAAATTTTGGGCGTTGTAACGAGTGAACACTTGGCCCCTGGACATAAAACGTAGCGACACTGGCTTGAAAATTCGACTGTTTAATTTGCCCCTGTTGGTTTAGTGCTAACTGAACAGTATTGTTTAAACTGCACATCCAGTTTGCTGGGGGCTCGAGCTATGAATATTAAACTGACTTTCTTATGTATTTATTTGAAATTAGCAACAAATGAGTTATTCAGGTTGAGGCAAGTACGCCCAACGGACAAATACTTCGCGCATCGTATTCTCACAACTCTCAGCAGTTCTCGACCTGTTCTAGACAAGTTCGTGAGAGAGTGTGACGGAGAATTACAAGAGAAAAACATCGCAGGAATCTATCTAGGATAACGAAGAAGAAGATTCGAGGTGAAAAGTCTCGCTTTTGATGACGACATTACAATAATTTCTATAGACAAAACAGATGGCCGGCCGCGGTGGCCGAGGGCACTGAGGCGCTTCAGTCACGGTCTGCACGGCCACTACGGTCGGGGGTTCGACTCTCCCCTCTGGCATGGATATTTGTGCCGTCCTAGTCCGTAAGTAGTTCATAAGTAGTTTGTAAGTTCAGGGACTGATGACCCTGTAGTTAAGTCCGATAAGCTTTACAAACATTTGAACATTTTGAACAAAACAGATGCAAAAATAGTTATAGAAACACTTCACAGAACTGCAGCTGAAACTGGATTACAAATATACAAGAAAACTGAGTACATCAACATAAACGCAAAAATAAGCAAATTACATTAATTTTCTTGTTGAACTGTCACATATTTCAGACATTGTTCTGTGGAAAACAACGCAGAAAGCACTTTTTGAACAAGATTCTGAACATGAGCTTCTCACGACAGTTTACTATCTATCTATCTGAATGCGTAGAAATTTGAGCTGTTCAGTCTCACTTACCATATCCCCATTCTGTGTAATCAAAATGTCATTTTCTGTTGAATTGTGTGTTAGAAACTGAAAATTTTGAGCCTTACTGTGATTTAATATCAATTTATTTTCTGTAGCTTTTTAACTGCAATGTTTGGAACTGCATCAATTCAAATGTTCAAATGTTTGTAAATCTATCAGACCAAACTGTGTGGTCATCAGTCCGTAGCTTACAAACTACTTAAACCTAGGTATACTAACCTAAGGACAAACACACACACCCATGCCCCAGGGAGGTCTCGAACCTCTACGGCGGGCAACAGCGCGCTCCGCAGCGAGACGCTTTAGACCGCTCGGCTACTCCACCGCGGCGAACTGCGTCAATATTGCAAACAATATACCTCACTACAAGCTGATGTCATCAGCGGAGAGACATATCTTAGAATTAACTGTTGTACTAGAAGGCATATCGTTTATATAAATGAGAAACAGTGGTCCCAGAACAGAACCCTGGAGCACCACCCACCTAACTGTGCCCCATTGTGAGTGCATATCCTAGCCATTATCAATACTGCAGATAATTACCTTCATCTATATTTACATCTACATACGTACTCCACAATTCATCGAAAGGGTTCCATCGGAGGGTACTCAGTACTACTACTACTACTACTACTACTTACTTTGTTTTTCGTTTCCACTCTTGACGCGCGGGAGTAGCCGAGCTGTCTAGAGCTCCACATTGCGTATCGCGCGGCCTCACGCGTGACAGGTTCGAATCCTCCCTCGGGCATGGACGTCTGTGTTGTCTTTAGTATAAGTTAGTTCATAAGTAATTTGTAAATTTAGGGACTGATGATCCCGCAGTTAACTCCCATAAGCTTTACAAACATTTGAACATTTCTTTTACTCCCAAAGAAAAGGTCGGAGAGACAAATGATCTGTAGGTTGGCAGCAGTAGAATCGTTCTGCAGTCCGCTTCTATTTGTAGCCCTCTTAATTTCGTCAGCAGTGTTTCTCGAAAAGAATGTCGCCTTCCTTCCATCAACTCCCATTTGAGTTCCCCAAGCATTTCAGTAACACTCGCTCATGGATCTAACCTACCAGTAACAAACCTAGCATAGTTAAGTCCCATAAGCTGTACAAACATTTGAACAAACCTAGCCCCCCGCCCCCCACCTCTGAATTACTTCTATGTCTTCCTTTAAACAAATCTGGTGTGGATCCCAAACATATGGACAATACTCAAGACGGGTTTGTACAAGAATTGTGTATGTGGTCTCCTTTACAGACGAATCACACCTTCCCATCATTCTCCCAATAAACCGGTCAACCACCCGCCTGTCCTTATATGCTCGTTCCATTTCATAAATCTGTACAACGTCACACACAGATATTTGACACGTCTCTATCAAGCGGCAGACTACAAATGCTATATTCGAACGTTATTCGATTGTTCCTCCAATTTATCTGCATCACCTTATATTTTTCTACATTTAGAGCAAGTTGCCGTTCCTCACACCACCTAGAAATTTGGTTCGAATAATTCTGCATCCTACTAGTCATTCACCACAGCATCATCAGCGAACAGCTGCAGACTGCAACACACTTTGTCCGTCAGATCATCAAGATAGATAGAAAATAATAGCGTTCCTAGAATGAAACTTTCACTCTGCAGCGGAGTGTGCGCTGATATAAAACTTCCTAGCAGATTAAAATTGTGTGCCGGAACCGAGACTCGAACCCTACAACCTGGGACCTTTGCCTTTCACGGGCAAGCGCTCTACCGACTGAGCTATCCCGACATGACTCACGATGCCGCCTCACATCTTTACTTCCGCCAGTACCTCGCCTCCTACTTTCCAAACTTCACAGAAGCTCGATTATAGCGTTCCTATCACACTTCCGTGGGGCACTCCTGACAATACTCTAGTCTCCGATGAACACTTGCCATCGAAGACAACGTTCTGGGTTCTATTACGTAAGTAGTCTTCGATCCACTCACATATTGGGTACCTATTCCATATGCTTGTACCATTGTTAGCAGTCTTCAGTACGGTAACGTGTCAAGCGCCTTTTGAAAATCGATAAATATGCAGCCTGTCTATTGCCCTTCATCCATAGCTCGCAAGATGTGATGAGAGAAAAGGGAAAGCTGATTTTCACACGATCGATTACTCCTAAAGTCGTGCTGATGCTTGGACAGAAGCCTACAACTGAGAATACGTTCGACATACAACTGCCACGTCTGGTTGGGAGTCAACACCGTGAAACACTCCTCCTGCAAAACCTGAGGAATGGTCCTCATTAACCTTTACATTCCGTACATTGAGATGTTGCACAGTGAATTGTCAAAACTTTTTTCCAGACATCAGAATGAGTGTCGTAAGTTGCAACACCGTATCCCTAATTCATTAAAACGTGAACTTTTCAGATATAAAGTTCACTATTCGCACAGTAATGACCTCCCAAGTTGCTGGCGAAGGCGAAACGACACCAGTTGCGTGCAAACCGTTCGCACATGACATTGTATATCAGATGCGGATGCGAAGATTTTGTGGTCTTGTGAACATCCACATCCAAGAGGTGAGTTTTTCTTTGTTCATTGTTTGCTGATGGATGAACCAGTAACATTAAAACTTCCAGACGGTCATTCTAGAAGTTTTAATGTCTTGTTTTTTCTCGTTTTCATTACGGTAACTGATTATCCATCGTGGAAAGTCGTGTTAAGAGACAGAGGGCAAAAATGCGAAGGTGGAGCCGAAAAAAAACGTAAAAGGAAATTACGGGAATAATTTCAACAATCGCAAAACGGTGCCCTAGAAAAATTTTTATGCACCAGTTCATCACAGTCGTTTGGCCAAACATCGAAGACAGAGTCGATCAGCCCAACGAGAGGAGAAAGCAGAGAGAAAGAAGCTACAGAACGAGAAGTTTAGACTAAGGACGTCGATCAGTCTACTTGTTCTAATGATAAACCTGTGCCAGAGAAAATGTTTTCATCTTCTGAAACTGCAACACCAGATATGAAAAGAAATCACTAGCTCTCTTAGAGTGAAATCTATCCAAACCTTTGGGACTAGCAATTGATTTGAATCATCCCAGAAAATGGCCAGACATTATTAATGCTTCAGTGACGGAAATTCTGGTAAAAAAAGGTCTTGCAGAAATTTCTTCATCAATCACATTCCCAAGAAATGAAGATGGTTGGCGCTTTTCAAAAGATTATTGTCACTATAAATTATCAATCAGTGTAATTAATTCAAGAACTTGGCTCATTTACTCTAAATTTAAAGATGTCACATACTGCTTCTGTTGCCGAATCTTCTACTTTAAATACTACATACAAGTAAACTCTACAAATCTGAAGGATTTAACTCATGGCGTCACTGTAGTGATGCCCTTCGGAAACATGAACGCTCGGAGGATCACATTTCGTCCTTCACAAAATGGGTGGAATTGAAACAAAGGCTAACAAAGAATTGCACCATTGACGACATGAACGAAGCACGAATATGTCAAGAAAACAAACAATGGCGAGATGTTTGCAGCGCTTGAATTTTTAGCACGAACGAATTCAGTGTTTCGAGGTTTGTCATCAACAATTCACCAACTTGATAGTGGAAATTTCCTGAAGCTGCTAGGAATGATAGCATCTTTTGATGCACCAATAAAGGAACACTTACGCTGTATTCGTGACGAGGAGACTCATTATCACTACCTTGGACCTCAAATTCAAACTGAAGTAACTGAAATGTTAGTTAAGTCCGAACTATATTTTTTATTCATGGGTTCAATGATGAAATAACACATATGAAGTGTGGAGCAAAGGGGGTGGAGGGGGATGGGCTGAGTGGTGTAAAAAATTACGTGATTTTACGGCCCACTTTAGATTTGTAGTTTTATAAGTTTTTGCAAACATTTTTGACCAAAATAATAATTTAAATAATAAAAAATTAATTAATAAGAGTGTCTGAAACTCTTTTAGGAAAAAAAAAAAAAATGGTAAATGCGGGTTCGAAACCACCAACCTTTAGCGTCATAGTCCAACACCTTGCCCTCTACACTACAGATATCAATCAAAACAGAAGTCCTTTATTCTTATACAGTACTATTGATGGCCGTTGTTAACTGATGCTAATATGGCATTTGTAGACACTAGATTATCATTTATCGTACGAAGAACGATGTGTTTTTCTTAATTCTTCAGTGCGCCATTGCTTTGAAATGACAACATGTAAGTTACAATAAGAAAATCATCAAATACGCAACTCAAGATGGCGTATGCCAGAGAGAGTTCTGGGCGAGGAATGTCACGTGACATCTACGAACAACTGGTTTTCGTTAATTCATTGGAGAGTGTCAAATTTTCGTTATTTTTGCAAATATGTCTCAAACGATACGAGATATGAGAAAAACATAAGGGAGCTAAGTTGTAGAGAATTTTCTCCTCTACCAATCAGGTTATTCAATTTTCGTGTCAGATGAACGGTGCGTTTGCAATTACAATTATATTACAAACGGCTTTTTTTTGTATTACTACCGTATTTTTTGTCCGAAAAGTTTGAAAAAAGGAGGTTCTGGTCTCTGACGGCCTACAATCATGTCTGTAAAATTTAGTGATGATCGGTTGAACGGTTCGTCTTAAAAACAGGGATCACGTTACGGACAAACAGACAGATGGACAGAAAGACAGACATCCCAAAATCGCCGATATTTTTGCAAATATCTTTAAAACGCTACGTGATATGAAAAAAACGTAAGAGAGCAAAGTTGTAGAGAATTTACTCCTCTACAAATTCGGTTGTTCAATTTTCGTGTCAGATGAATAGTTAAGCCGTTATTTTCATTTAAATTTCGAGCTCTCAAAAGACGATTGCAAAGGCCCACTACTAACCTAAAGTGGGCCAAAATGGATAAAAACATTCTAAACGTGTTGTATAGTGTCAAACGTGTGGCTCCTGTAACATGATATACGAATCAATAATTACTCTGTAAAATACTATTTACTCTTTGAATTTTCTACTGTACCATATAGCTGAAAATGGTTTTATTGGTTCCTATGTTCTACAAAATATGATTCAACGCAATGAATATTAAAAAAAAATGTGCAAAAACGATGGTAACATTGAGTCAAAATTGCAACGCTATCTGTGAAGAATTGTCGGAGATTTCAGATTTAGAATAAACGATCATTTACATTTGTAAATATACATGTTACTAACCGCAAATCCCTGAAAATTATTGGCCGAATCCTTTGAAATTTTGAAACGACGTTCTACTGGAATAAGCACATGTTTTATACACCTAATCTCTCTATATATAAAAGGCAATATCCCGATTGACAGACTGACTGACTCATCATCGCCCAGTCCAAACCATGGATGATAGAAACTTGAAATTTGGAGAGAGTGTTGACATTACACTACAGATGTCATTTAAGAAGCGTTTTTTGGATATTCCGGCGCTAAGGGGTAATATAGGGGTTGAAAGGTCTTTTGAAAATTGGTGCTATTAATCTAAATTTGAAGCGTGAACTAAAAGAAATGTATTTGAATTCTTAATTAGAATTTTACGTGTTTTGGTATATTTATAAATTCGACCTTTAAGGGGTGCAATGGGGGTTCAAGTAGTATCAAAAGATTTCATTACGATAGCATTTAAGCTAAATCTATGAATGTGTATATTAATAAGAAGAAACAACCGGTGCAGACCGTCCAATCTAGTCTACGTGTGAGAATAAGCGGGCACTAATCTAGTTTTTTAATACAGGGCGATCAATTGTTAATTCAGGTACCTTCGCAGAGCGCGACTGCTCGGAGCGATTTGTAGTCCAAGCTATTTGCACCATACAGAACTTAAATGCTTAAAAGGAAAGTGAGGTGCTCACGTGTATTCAGCGAGGAAATGCTGGAACTGCCTTCCTTCATTGTTTAGACATTTCTGACATCTGCGCAATAAATATTTTATTACCCTCTGAAACGTTGAAATTGACCAGTCGATGAATCGAACTCCGATTATGAACCTGAAAATAGTGAAACTCTTCTTCAAATAGTCTCCTTACTGCTCGCTCAGATTCTGTACGCATGTATGAATCATAAATTAATACTATTTGGTGAACAGAATACTTGCATTTCACTTCCCTCCGCTTCCCTATCCCGACCACTTTGTCATGCGGTCTCACACTTGGAATCTTTCTTCCCAAACATTCGAACACTTCTTTCAATATTTGCTATTCTTCCTGTCTCAACATGCAGTTGTGAGCTAAGTTTTAGCTACCTGTGTCGTCTGAAAACTTACTAGCGCTCGACAGTGAAGGAAGAGAGGCTGAATGGACATATTGATCTGGATGGATATTGTCGCTCGATCCCTTCGACGAATTGACTTTTCTTTGTAACCTATTTAATGGAATTTAAAAAAAAAAGAATAACATGAGGGATCTCGAATTATTTCAGTCTACAGGTTTTATTCTATTCTATTATTTATAATTTTAAGTTTGTGATTCCACTGACGAGAGACTGCAATAGCCGGCCGCAGTGGCCGAGGGGACTGAGGCGCTTCAGCCATGGTCTGCACGGCTACTACGGTCGGGGGTTCGAATCCCCCCTCAAGCATGGCTATTTGTGCCGTCCTTAGTCTTATCTAGTTCATAAGTAGTTTGTAAGCTTAGGGACTGATGACCACGTAGTGAAGTCCCATAAGTTCTACAAACATTTGAACATTTTTAGACTGCAATATTAAAACTGCGGTTAATTTTACACTGACAGAAAATCACATAAAATGGGAAAATTTAAGTCTTATAAAGTTTTAGAGTGGTGGAAACTTGGGGCGGCTTTGTGTCTCATAAAATACTAGTTACATTTCTGGGATTAATTAAATATAGAAAATTCCTTACCGACCTATGTGAATAAGAGAAACTGTTTATTAAGCTCACAAGACATGTCGGAAAGAAATCAGCAGTAAGGCTTCAAAAATTAATCTGAAAGTAATAGTAATTACTGAGAGAGGTTATTGTAAGGACAGTTCATGATGAGATTACTACCTGAAATTAAGTTCACATCTGAACAAATAACACAGGATGATTTCAACTATCATGAAATGGAAACTAGCATAAACCTTTCAACATATATTCCGATGATAAATACTATCCAAGCAAACTATTGAGAAACAAAAAGAATAATTTTTGCCTAGTCATTAATGGTTCATCCAAATAATAGGAAAAGGAGAAAGTGCAGTAAATGCATAGAGCAGAATAGTCAGAACAATAATACGTATGTCTCAGCATACTTTTGTTACTTAATATCTCTGACCATTGGCTTTATAGTCCAAATCATTGAGGTCCAGACGATGAAATACTGTCATTTGCTGCATTACATTTTGTTGTCAAAAGTTCAGTTTCATTATATGTTATATTATGACAAAAGGAAGTATCAAATCTTCTGTTAGTTTTTTTTAATCTTTGCTGTGTTTGTTTTTCAACTGATATTCCAGTAACACTGAGTCTGTACAGTAAATAAATATTTAACTATTCATTTGATAGACATTTGAGATACTAAAACAAACAGCAAATCAGTCCTTGTCCACCTCTCTGACCTGTAATAAGTTTAAATCGAATATGTATTTATATTATAATGTAAGAACTCATAGAAGGTAAAATTAGCTTTCCGACTTGCCCCGCTCCCTTCTGAAAAAATAATCCTATTGGTTGCGACCGAATTTGTGTGGGCTTCATTGTGTTTCGTGTGTGTCTGTCAGAGCCTCAGCCATCCAAACGACTGATATAAATATAAGAAATATAATTTATAAATAATATATGTATGTAAATGATATAATTCATACAAATAATGTAATTAATACAAATGAAACTATTTGTATAAAGTCATACTAGGTAAAATTAGATTTACGATCCCCCCCACCGCCCCCCCCCCCTCAAATAAATCTTACGTGCGCCCCTGATCTTGTGTGATACTACACATACTTGTTGGATTTACATGTTTTCAATGTCAGCTACTCCCATAAGTTCGTCTTCGACTCTAAGTACGGTATATTTTTGCACCCAATTTAAATATATTTGCCTGGCTACATATTTCTCTCATCTCAATTTCGCATTCGTAACGTCATCTCTCTTTCCTAATTTATAATTTGTAACCGTCTAGGTCACTTTACCTTATGATTTCCTAGTCTCTTATACTGTTGTTTTCCACGAACCACTAGATAAAGTGCAGGATTGTGAATTGTGATTCGCTAAAATTGCAAGCCATGTGTTTAGAAAATTGAAGTTAAAAATAGTTGTGATATTACCACAGGCAACATGACGTAAGACAGCCAGTGACTTTTTACTTACAGTGCGGTATGACGTGCAAGATTAAAAGTGACGCTGCATGTTCTCTCATCTGTGGTGGGGTATAAGAGTGATTGCATCGCTGGTGAAAGGCAGTTTTACGTTATTGGCAGTGGTGCGAAGTGCGCGGGTTCGCGTTCGAAGTCATATACTTACGCGTTATGGAGTATGAAAATATTTAGATTGTTATTTAAGCGAATAACTACCGCCATGGAAAAATTATCAGGCGAAAGTTTAATAGAACATGTTATTAATAATAATAAAATAGCAATATTCAGTAAGACAACATGTCCTTACTGCAAGGAGGTGGGTTGTACAACTAATTAAACATTATTAATACACATAAATATGAATCTTTCTAAATTAGGTGCCATTTGGCCAAGTGGTTATAATAAAATTTTGCTTGCTTTGTGTGTTGCTTTCCACATAATAGTTGACAGTTTGTTACTAGTTCGATTACGTTAACAGTAAAAGAGTTTTCGGTAGGTACGATTTAGCGTGTTGTCCCTATACCGGAACACAAAGCATCTAGCTACATTAAATTCTGCATCTCATATTTGATGAAAAGAAAAATTTTGTCGTTGCTAAGGAATTTACTGTCAACATTGTTGCTATCACTGTCTTTGCACTTACAAATTTCTGTGGTATTCTTGGCCAGGGTTGAAAGCTAAATAGTAGTGATGGCAAGATTGCTGCCAATGTTTATTATATTTACGTAGACTAAGCCAATTGGTTTTTTTATCTATTATTATTTTTACGTTTAGTCTCAAATGAATAGTTGTTGATTTACAACAGGCGTCTAGGGCAATAGTAAAAATAATAATCATGAATTCTGCAGAAATTGAAATTTTCTTGTTTCTTGGTCAGTTTTCAGAATCATGCTTCTGGCTATGAAAATGACGAGGAAATTAAGATAAAGTTTTGAGCGAGCAAAGGGAAAAAATGTTTAATCTTCAAAATAGTTTAAATTTGCAGATACTGTGCTTTGTGTACAAACAGTGTAATGGAAGTTGTATTGCGGGGTGGTAAAGATCAGAAAATAAAACCATTTATTAAGAAAGGTTAAATGAAGTATCTGAGTGTATAAGGACAGTGCACAGAGCATGCAATCATTGCCATACCATGATATAATTCCACAACTTTTGAAGACCATCCAAAAGTTTTTTGTAATATGTGGTGGTGCTGTCACTGACAAAAATTTGTTTCCAAATGTTTGTAGCTGAAACGCGACTTTAGAAAGGCAACCTGGAGTTATACTTGGCAACCTGTATTTAGAGGATCCTTCACAAGCTAAGGGATGTTGGTATTATTCAGTAGCTGTCCCACTGCAAAGATGAATGATGCAGTCAATACTAACATGTGAAATTTAAAAAACTGTACCATACCACTCCCCCTTCCCACCAGGAAATTTTGACGGTTCTCTACTGAATTTGTAAGGGGGGTGGTGCACTAAATGTTTCTTTTCAACCAATAAGCTGAATCAGTGATAAACTGTCATACTTTTACACGTGTCGTCTTGAAAACTGTTTAACTTTATTCATTCGAGTAGTCTCACAATGACGTAGGAATCGTAAAGATAATAGTATCAGTAGCTCAAAATATCCAACACACATAAGGCGTAATATGCCCAATTAGGATATAACTAGCATTGCTTAAGGAACAATCCCAGCATTTGCTGACATGCTTTAGGAGAACCTAAATCATGATGGCTGGACAGAACCATTTCATCCTCCTGAATGCAAGATCACTGCCTCAGTTGATTGGCTCTGATTACACAGTTACGCAGAGTTATTTTCAAATAACTCGTACTATTAAAAATAGAATCATTTTTTATTGCTGCACACAATAAGGCCACAACTTTTTGTCCACACACATCCAGTCCACCTCTCCTCCAGAGGATGAAATTGCAATCATGCATTTTACATTTTTAAAATTATTTTGTGAATGCAGTAAAGTGTATTGAAGTGTGATTGGGTGTTGTATTATTCTCCTTAATTGACACCCGTTTCAGAGTTTTGTAAATAATGTTGCATTATTGACAAAGAATGTCCCCTTCAAAGTATTCAGGGGAAACAATCTAAATGAATTGATGTAGGTGATCTGAAATAATGTATACATAGTCTACACAGGCATAAAAGGTGTATCTTATATTACCACTGGGGTTCCGTGGCTAGTCTGGTGAATGTCCTCCTTTGCCGCCCCCCCCCCCCCCCCGACTAATTATGTCTGTGATAACAGTGTATCTGGAAAAGACTGGTGTAGGCCTAACACAAAATGTGATCATTTGACATGTTTCCATAAGGCCTCAGTCAAGAACTCTGCCGCGGTGGAGTAGCCGAGCGGTCTAAAGCGTCTCGCTGCGGAGTGCGCGGTTGCTCGCCGTGGAGGTTCGAGTCCTCCCTGGGGCATGGGTGTGTGTTGTCCTTAGGTTAGTTTACCTAGGTTTAAGTAGTTTGTAAGCTACGAGCTGATGACCACGCAGTTTGGTCCGATAGATTTACAAACATGTTTGAGGGATTGAGAAGTAGCGGCTCCGTAGCGAAAACCGACACAACGGCCACTCATTTAAATGCTCTTATTAACTAATTTTGTGCAATGAATACATTTTGCATGAATGAAGAGATATCTCAGAATATTGTCCTATAAGATTGCAGTGAATAAAAGTGTGCAATATATGTTCATTGAGTGACTGATGTATCCTCGAAGTTGGTAATTATTCTTAAGACGAAAGTAGCTGTACCCAAATATTTTAGTAGGTTTGCCAATAGTTTTTTGCGTTTGTTGCTTCTTGTTAATATTCTAGATAAATACGAAGTAAGACATTTTTTACTTGGACAAAAACCATGCCGCGGTGGAGTAGCCGAGCGGTCTAAAGCGTCTCGCTGCGGAGCGCGCGGTTGCTCGCCGTGGAGGTTCGAGTCCTCCCTGGGGCATGGGTGTGTGTGTTTGTCCTTAGGTTAGTTTACCTAGGTTTAAGTAGTTTGTAAGCTACGGACTGATGACCACGCAGTTTGGTCCGATAGATTTACAAACATTTTAACATTTTCAAGATTCTATGATCCCAACTACAGCTGACAATATTTTTACATAAAAAAAAAAGGGGGGGTAGTCCACTGTAGCACATCATGCATATTCACAGGCCATTTAAATATGCTGTTTGTCAAATTTACTAATATCAGCTGATATTTCCAGTTTTGGATCCTTTTTATTACTTGAATGATTCCCCCCACTCATCCCTATTCTGTTTAAATATTTTTCTTACTACATGATATACCTGCAGAGCCTTTTTATGCAATTGAAGCTTGTGGTGAGCGGTATTCATAGTATTTTGGCTCATTACTGTGTGCTAGCAGCAATTTGTAGACAGTGCTATTTATCTAGGGAGCATGTACAATTGCTGGTTTATTATGGAGGTAATTTGGAGGCTCACCTGTAGACTGGGATACCACTCGCCAGCTTTGACCTGTGACGTCATGGCAGTGCAGTAGTTTTTAGGTGCGTGCATGGGTGTAAAAGGCGTGAGTGATTATGTGGTGGTTGAGTTAAAGACAATAGTTTGTTTACAAACAAAATAGATTATTTTGTGTTTAAAAAGTGATCTGTAGCTTTTCTCTGTTGGTTAGGTTTAAGTTAATGGAGTTTTTTTTCTTTTATGTGAACGCCGAAGGTGCGATTTTTTGGGCTAAAGCTTTTGATCGATGGTATATTATGTTATCTATAAATAACTACAAATTATTTGTATGTACAATACAGAAATATTAAGATATCCCGTATACTGGTTTTCCGACATCTTGATACCGTGGGTCAAAGCAGACAGGTGGTATCCCAGTCTACAGTTATGCCATTTGGATGTCTGTCATAAATATTTTTGGGACTCCAACTACCCAACTAGTGTCTGTTGGACAGAGTTTGGGCTATATTTGTGCTTTTGGGAAGTATATTTAGTCCATAGGCAATTTTTAGACTAAGGGAGCTTTAGCGTTAGTAATAAATATTGTCATAATGGACTACTTCTGTTGCTGTTACTGGTGATAATGTGACTAAATATTATTTTATGAAGTGAAGATGTTATAGAGGTAATCAAAGTTCATGATTTACCATAATACAACTTATCTTTGATGCAGGTGAAATCGCTGTTGGAATCTTTAAGTGAACCATATTTCGCAGTTGAACTGGATAAACAGCAAGGTAAGTTCAAAGAATGTGGTAGTTTCTTTCATTGTTTTTGCTGTTAAAATTACTGGGGTGTATAGCTATCATCCTTGATTGTTCAGTGGGCAGTTGTTAACATTCAAAATTGTTTTCATTGTTTTGAAATTATCATGAAACTATTGCATGGTTTTTAAATATTCTTTTTATCTACTGCACATAAAGGTTTTTAAATTGGTAATAATTACTTTACACAAACCACTTTTAGTTTTTGTTGTTCTACATGAATCTCACTTGAATAGTATTACTCTTTTTAACATCAACATTGTTTCAAGAATCGAATTAGTTGATCATTGTAATATAGCCTATTGGGGTCATTCCATGTCAATCCAATGCAACTCTTAACCTGACCCTCTGATTTCTTTCAAATTTGGCACATTCGATGACCCAGATAAGAGATGGAAAAATACCAATTTGCAGGGCTGTATTACAACTGCGAAGAAAGTTAGATGTCTGGAAAGTTTAGAATTTGTACTAAATTTACATGTCTATCTCAACGTAAGACTGTAATTCTGGTTCTAGTTTAGTTACAGCAATGAAAATGGTACAATTGGAAAACTAATGAATAGATCTTTACATTGATATGCTGCACGGCAAGTTTTCTGGATATTTTTATTCTAAAGATTGACTTTTGACGTTGAATATCTCAAAACACCCCATCTTCAAAATTTCTGAAAAAATGTTATTACAAATATGGTAAATATCAAGATGGCACACCAAAGGTATCATTCACAAAAAATTATTTTGTCAACTTAAGTACACAATCAACATGCAGTAAGCAGCTATATGCCAAGATCCATTTTGCCCTAGAAAACCAGCCAATAGCAGTTACTTTTATTCTGATCAATTCTGTAATATTTCTAGTCATGAACAGCTAATCAGACACTTTTATTTCAACCAATCAACTTTAGCTTATTTTAGTGAACAGCCAATCCAAGAGACTTATTTAATCACAATTAGACTGTTTTATGACTGTTGGTTGTTTAATCAAAGTGCTGTGTACTTGTGTTGTAAGGAAACATTTAGTAATAGTTTGGAAAAAATGGATTTCAATTCAAAATTGTATTGTTGCAATCCATTTAGGGAAGTAAATCGTGCAAGAGTGCAGAAGAATTTAAGGTATGTTCAGGAGTGGATGATAAACAAATGTCATGTATTTTTAGGTGGAAAAATGTGCAGTAAATGTAGAAAGAAAATATCAGAAATCCTAACAAGCACTGCAGATATTGCTTAAGTTGAACCAGGTACTTCCAGAGAAGACTTAAGTGAAGATGAAGTAGCTTCCCCCCCCCCCCCCCCCCCCAGGGGGCCCACAGCTCTTTTGTGGGTACGTGTGTGGCGCGCACGGGGCCCCGAGCCGGAGCAGCCTTTCTTCTGCCCCAGGCTGCTTCACTTTCCCTCCCGGTTTATGCCTTCGCCCGGAGACGGGCATATTTCGTGAGATACGGTGGTTCTTGTTGTGGTTTTTCTTCCTTCGTTCCTTCCTTTCTTACCCTTCGTTTTCTGTCTTTCTCTCCTTGAACTCTCCTAGCCTTCTTCTCCTCATTAGTCTCCGCCTCGGCGTTTGAGACACTTCTTTTCTTTCCTTCTTTCTCTTCCTTTCCTATCCTCTTCTTCTTTCCTCCCTGTGCGTGTCTGAAGGCCGACCCACGCATTATCGTGCGTAGCAGGTGACGGGGTAACGCGTAATTCCCCGCCCCGGGTAGACAAGTAAGGCACGTACGTACCCCCTGGTAAAGGCCAGGCCCAGGGAGGGGTGATTACCCGAGCTGGTACCTTCCGAACGTGCCGATTGGTCCCTCCGTCAGTTCTCGGGAGGTATGACCTGAGGTGTGAACAATCACCTAAGGCGGGTAAGCCCTCGGAGAGGGCCCCCACTAGGAAGGAGCGCGCCATCGGAGACGCCGGTAATCACGGGGGACACTTCCGCGATGACTTCCTTATCTTCTTTCGTGACGTTGACCCACAAACGTAAGTTAGACTCGCCTCAGCCTAAAAAGACTCTGCCTAATGTACCTAAATTTCTGGTTGTCTCTCGCACCGACGGAAAGGATTTCAATTCTGTCAATCCTTTCGTTGTACAGAAAGGTGTAGATGCAATTGCTGGCCCTGTTAAAACCTGTTCACGTCAGCACAATGGCACATTGTTGCTGGAAGTGGAAAGTGCCTTCCAAGCCCAAAAACTGATACGTACTACGTTGTTGCACACTTTTCCAGTTAAGGTCGAAGCGCACCGCACACTCAACTCGTCACAGGGGGTAGTCTTCACGAGATCCCTTGACGGGTTCTCTGATGAAGATATCCAATCGTATATGTCCGATCAGGGTGTGACAGCCGTCCACAGGGTCATGAAAAAGGTCGATAACCATCTGACACCGACTCGTACTGTGTTTTTGACGTTTGACAAAGTTGACCTCCCGTCGAAGGTCAAAGCAGGGTATGAAGTCATCTCCGTCCGCCCTTATGTACCTAACCCAACGCGCTGTTTTCAGTGCCACAGGTACAACCATACCCGTGAACATTGCCCAAATGCAGCAAAGTGTGTGACTTGTGGTAGGGACGCCCATGAGGGGGATTGCCCACCTCCGTCCCCTCACTGCCTAAACTGCAACGGTGACCATGCGGCTTCCTCTCGCGACTGCCCTGTATACAAGGATGAGAAGGTAATCCAGCAAATTCGGGTTACGGAGAGGGTATCGACATCTGCCGCTCGTAAGTTGTTGGCGAGTCGAAAGCCCACTGTCCTCCCAGCGGGTACATACAGTAAGGTACTCACCTCACCTCGACCTACCAAGGATTCCAGTACCCAGACATGTGACTTCACTTTCGCTGACACAGTTGTGTGATCCGCCAGCCCGAAGATTGCCCGTTCCACGTCCCCGCTCCCTCTTGCTGCTTCTAGGGTACAGTCTTCGTCAAACTCTAGTAAACCGCGGGCACCTAAACAAGATGCCCGGACCTTGAAAAAAGAACCCGTCCGTGAGGATTTTCTGCGTTCTCAGGCTTCCCAACCGTCAACTGCCTCTTCCCGCCGTCACTCTTCCAGAAGAGCTGACAAGAAAAAGAGTTCCTCTCCTTCCCCGCCGAGGCGTGACCCATCTGTCACGCCGTCCAACAGTTGCCGGCCTCGGCCGTCTTCTGTTTCACCGGGACGCTCCGTTTGCCGGGCGCCCGGCCCTTTACCGGCGGTGGAAACTCCTGATCAACCCAGGGAGGTGGCAGGCGCGTCGGTAGAACCAATGGAACATGACCCTTTGCCCCTAGACAGCGATAGCAGTGCTCCCTCGAAATCCGGTCCTCAGCGGCCGTCGAGGTGACCCCGCTCGCTACTTGGTTTTTATCCTTATTTCTTCTCTCATTTTTATCATGGCGCTCCTTCAATGGAACATTCGTGGCATTCGTTCTAATCGGGAGGAGTTAAAACTACTCCTTCGATTGCACTGCCCGCTTCTAGTCTGCCTCCAGGAAACTAAGTTGCGTCCACGTGATCGTGCAGACTTTCCACACTACACCTCTGTGTGGTTCGACCTGCCACCCGTGGAAGGTGTCCCAGCCCATGGAGGGGTTCTGATGCTCCTTCGAGACGACGTCTATTTCCATCCCATTTCCTTGCACACTCACCTACAGGCAGTTGCCGTCCGCATCACTTTATCCACATTTACCTTCTCCCTCTGTAATATATATTCGCCGTCGTCATCTGCCATTACTAGGGCAGATGTGCTAAACCTTGTTGACCAGCTCCCTTCACCTTTCGTGTTGGTAGGCGACTTTAATGCCCACCACCCCCTATGGGGCTCTCCGGCACCTTGTCCGAGAGGCTCCCTTTTGGTGGACATTCTCCACCACCTCGATCTTGTCTGCCTCAACACCGGTGCACCGACCTTCCTTTCTGACGCAACACACACTTACTCCCACATAGACCTTGCGATATGCGCTCCTCAGCTTGCCGGTCGGTTTGAGTGGTATGCACTTTCTGACACGTACTCGAGTGACCATTTCCCTTGTCTCGTCCACTTCCTACATCATTCCCCATCTCCACGTCCCACCAGTTGGAACATTTCTAAAGCCAACTGGGGGCTTTATTCTTCCATGGCTGTTTTTTCACAATCAGAATTTTCCCAACTGTGACAGTCAGGTCGAATACCTCACAGAGGTTATTCTCACTGCTGCTGAACGTTCCATACCTCGTACATCCTCTTCTCCACGTCGTGTCCAGGTCCCTTGGTGGACTGCAGCCTGCCGCGACGCGCTTCGAGCCCGGCGCCGTGCTTTACGCACCTTCCGCCGCCACCCAACTTTGGAGAATTGCATCAATTACAAACGTATGAGAGCGCAGTGCCGTCGTATCATAAACGACAGCAAGAAAGCTTGCTGGACTGCTTTTACTAGTTCTTTTAACCGTTTTACTCCCTCCACGGTTGTCTGGGGTGGCCTACGCCGTTTGTCCGGCATCAAGGTCCACGCTCCGATTCCTGGCCTGACCGTGGAGAACGCAGTCCTCGTGGACCCAGCTGATGTTTCAAACGCATTGGGTCGTTTCTTTGCGGAGGTTTCGAGCTCTGCCCATTACCACCCTGCCTTTCTCCCTCGCAAACAGGTAGAGGAGGCACGGCCGCCTTCTTTCCGCTCTTTTAATCGTGAAAATTATAACGTCACCTTCACCATGCAGGAGCTAGATCGTGCTCTCGCCCTGTCCCGGTCTTCTGCTTCCGGGCCCGATTCCATTCATATTGAGATGCTGAAGAACCTCTCTCCTGTGGGCAAGTGCTTTCTTCTTAGTACCTACAACCGCATATGGACTGAAGGTCATGTTCCCACAAGTTGGCGTGAAGCCATTGTTGTCCCCATCCCCAAACCAGGGAAGGACAAACACCTTCCTTCCAGCTATTGCCCCATTTCTCTGACGAGCTGCGTCTGTAAGGTGATGGAACGCATGGTTAACGCTCGGTTGGTCTGGCTCCTCGAATCTCGCCACCTCCTGACTAATATCCAATGCGGTTTTCGTCGACACCGCTCTGCTGCTGACCACCTCGTTACGTTGTCGACCTTCATTATGAACAACTTTCTAAAGAAGCGTCAAACAGTAGCAGTGTTCTTCGACTTGGAGAAGGCATACGATACCTGTTGGAGAGCGGGCATTCTACGCACATTGCACACATGGGGCCTTCGGGGCCGCCTTCCTCTTTTCATTCAAGCGTTTTTGGCGGATCGCAAGTTCCGGGTACGGGTGGGCTCTGTTTTGTCAGATACCTTTTGCCAGGAGAATGGGGTACCACAGGGCTCCGTCTTGAGTGTGGCTCTCTTTGCCATTGCAATCAATCCGATCATAGATTGCCTTTCAGCCGATGTTTCCGGATCCCTTTTTGTAGACGATTTCACAATTTATTGCAGCGCCCGGCGGGCGTCTCTCTTGGAACGTTGTCTTCAATGCTGTCTTGACCGTCTATATTCCTGGAGCTTCGCAAAAGGATTCAGATTCTCCCCTGAGAAAACGGTGTGTATAAACTTTTGGAGATACAAGGAATTTCTTCCACCTTCTCTACGCCTCGGCCCTGTTGCTCTCCCTTTCGTGGAGACTACGAAACTCTTGGGACTCGTGTTGGATCGTAAACTTTGCTGGTCCACACACGTGTCCTACCTGGCTGCCCGTTGTGCCCGATCCCTTAACGTTCTTCGTGTCCTCAGTGGCACGTCATGGGGAGCGGATCGTTCCGTCCTGCTTCACCTTCACCAGGCCATTGTTCAGTCGAAGCTCGACTATGGAAGCCTTGTATACTCTTCAGCACGGCCGTCGATTCTCCGCCGTCTCAACTCTATCCACCATCGTGGATTACGTCTGGCGACCGGTGCATTTTATACCAGCCCTGTTGAAAGTCTGTATGCCAAGGCTGCTGTATTACCCTTGACCAATCGACGTGACATACTCTTGTGTCGGTACGCATGCCGCCTACGGTCGATGCCCAACCATCCATCTTACAGATTATTTTTTGACGACTCACTCGATCGCCAATATCAGTTATCTGCGATTGCCTTGCTTCCACCGGGAGTTCGGTTTCGCCGCCTGCTACAGCGGCTCGATTTTACCCTTCCTTCCACCCTTCGGTTGAGCGAAAGCCCATTGCCACCGTGGCATCAGGCCCAGGTTCACACACACACCTCGAACTTAGTTCGCTCCCCAAGGAGAGCACTCCGGATTTGGTATTCCGCTCGAGGCTTGTCGAACTCCGTTCGCGGTTCGATAATGCCGTATTTATTTACACTGATGGTTCCAAGAGCACTGCCGGTGTCGGATCTGCCTTCGTCGTCGAGGACAACCGTTTCCAATACAAGCTCCCTGACCGGTGCTCAAACTTCACGGCTGAGCTTTTCGCTCTCCACCAGGCCGTTTTGTATACCTGCCGCCACCGCCACCCTTTCTATGCCATATGTTCTGACTCCCTTAGTGCCCTGCAGAGTCTTAAGGACCCTTTCTCGAACCATCCTCTCGTGTATCGGATCCAACGCTCCCTCCAGTTGCTGGCGGATGACAGCTGTCACGTTTCTTTCCTGTGGGTCCCTGGCCATGTGGGTGTGCCCGGGAATGAGGCCGCCGACACAGCAGCCAAGGCCGCAGCTCTTTTGCCTCGCATGGCTACCTTTTGCGTCCCATCGGACGATGTTCAATGGGCTCTTCGCCGGAGTATCGTGTCGCAATGGCACAGTGTGTGGCTTTCACTGTACAACAATAAATTGCGAACTGTCAAACCGATCCCGACCGCTTGGAGGACATCCTCACGCCCCTCTCGGCGGGAGGAGGTCATCCTGGCTCGGTTGCGGATCGGTCATTGCCGTTTCAGCCACCGTCACTTGCTATCCGCCGAACCTGCACCGCTATGCTCCTGCGGTGAACTGCTGACAGTGCGACATGTTTTACTGACTTGTGTTAATTTTAATCATCTCCGTGTAGCCCTTCACTTTCCGTCTACTCTGGAGGAAATTTTAGCTGATGACACACGAGCAGCTGCTCGAGTTTTGCGTTTTATCAACTTGGCCAACTTATCCAAGGACATTTAACTCTTTTAATTGTCTTTTATCTTTCGTTTTTAGCCTCTTGTTGATTTTCTGACAGTCTACAATTTTTTAGATCATAGCGAATCTATGTTCTTGGCTGGGCCCTAATAACCATAGAAGTTGTGCGCCCTAAAACCACACACACACACACACACACACACACACACACACACACACACACACACACACACACAAAAAAAAAAAGTAGCTTCAGATCTGGCACTTGATTCATTAAATAGCAGCCTTCTCCTGTGAAGAGAGGCTTCAGGGTGAGAAAAAAGAAAGAATCTTCTGTGTTGGAGCATACTTATGTGGCACAGCTGGAAAAACAAAAGTGAAAATGGAGAAAGTGGAATCATCGCCCAGCTGAAAGAGAAGTTTCACAATTAATACCGTATGTGCGACAAAATACAAATTCTAACTGTACTTCCAAAGAGTTGGAGTATAAGGAAAACTACAAAATAATTTTCTGCTTCAGATTTCATGGTACGGAAAGTGAAACAGTTAGTAGCGGAGCATGGTATATTGGTGGTGCCAAATCCAAAGCCAGGCAAGACATTATGTGAGAAAACTGTTCAGCGTGAGCGTGATTTTTTACTGTGATCATGACGTGAGAGGTATGATGCTAGGAAGAAAAGACTTTGTGTCTGTGAAAGAAAAGGGAATTGCAGTACATAAGCAGAAGCAGCTAGTATTGCACAGAATTAAGAAACTGTATGCATATTTCAAAGATAAATACCCAGATAAAGCGCTAACAAAGTGTGACGCTAAAAAATTTAGTGAAGTTTAGAAGGAACTTACAGGGAATGCTATGCTTATGTAGTGTATGTGTAAAGTGTGTCCTCGTCTACAATGCAGTTTTTTTTCTTACCTGCAACACAAACAATTTAGAATCTTCCTTCCCACCATTGAGTTGTATGATGACACATTGGACCAGCATTTCCCTGTACTTTTCTTTCATAGCAGAAATTGGGCCTAAGTCCAGGGGTTGAACATGGTTCATGCAATTTCCAGTTCTGTGTTGCTGAAATGTAGTGCTGGAGAATGAATAATTATAATCCAGAAGCAAAAGTATTTTCCTCTTCTCACAATGCATGTGGGTGTTAAGCTTATTGAGGTAACTCTTGAAGAGGTTTGCAGTCATCAATGCCTTCTTATTTGAGTATTATATAGTGTGATATGACTTTACACCCTTGAACCATCAAGGCTTCACTGACTTCCCAATGACTAGTGGGTGTAGTTTATCAAAGCCATCTGTGTTTACAGTAAGGATAATGCTCTTTCCAATATTATATGGTGACATTATCAATGGTGCACTGTTAGCCTCCCCATCTTACTTTGAAGCGGTGTAAGCAACCAGAAAAAGAATTGAATTTTTCAGCATATAACTTTTTTCATAATTATAAGGTCTTTTCTGTCAGTATTCATCTGAAATAGGTACATTAGCTGCATGCTATTGCTAAAACGAAGTCCGTAGGCCCTTTTCAAAGTCTGCAAACATTCCACTCTTGGATATTTGTGCACGTTTCACAGCTTGGTCCAGCTTTCGAAGTACTAGATCTTACTTGCATTTCGTTGCCCAACAGAGGTTCCAAACATTATGATTTAATCGTAATTGTTACAAAAATTGTTTAAAATTAAGAGTTCAAGATTGTAGTGGTTGCAATTCTGATTTTCAGGTTTAAATAACAAATTGGTGTAATTTGTTTTCTGTTGGCAAAACTCGGTTCCTTTTGTGTTCATGTGATGTCATTGACAAAAATAAACTGGTTGTGAGCAACACCTCACAGCATGTTATTGTGGAAATCCCCAGTATTGGGAACTCTCAAACTGTGTAATACGGCATAGGGGATGAATTCGGAAAGGTGCGCCATTATGGAATCTAGTGAAATGTCTTAACGTGGACTGTTACTTAAGTTGTGATTTTCCATTGTGTTTGTGAGCAATTTTTAGTGAGTAGAAAATCAAAATGTATTATGTTCAGTTGTGAGGAAGAAAATTAGTTTTGCTCCCCACCCACACGCGCGCCTGTACGCACACACACATACTGTACACAAGAGGATGATGTGGTAATAAGCTGCCCCTATCTCATCTGCATCCTTACAAAACCTGTTTTCACAATTGTGATGAATTCTTGTTCACTTACTCTCCTTGGACCCCTTCCAACCCACTCCTTCCCACTCATACATATTAGGTCACATTACTATTGACAATATTCAAAAGTTGGAACCTCTGGACCAATATGGTAGCTAGGGTAGAATATGGGATTTTGAGGAAGTAGTAGTAGTAGTAGTTCACACCTTGCAAAAACTCCTAGTTTCACTCACTGTGGTCTTCCTGCTTACACTGCCGTGAAGCCCCTCTGTTACATACAGTACTGTGTGATTGTTGGACTGGGGGCTGCATCCCCCTGTCCTTAGGGCCCATTTCATGGCACTACTCTGCAGCACTCGTACATTTCCATGGCGTGGCAACTGATCGTGAGACCAGTTGCAGCTGTTACTGTAAGCAACTTTGCTACCGCAATGGCTGCTGTTTTTATTGACATTTCTTGCAGACTGTTCGTAAGTGGCTACCCACTGCTTGGCCAGTTAACAGCACCCCCGAATGGTGTCGTGTGAAGGCCACTATTGGGAGAGGTCTTCTTTTAATTTGTATTTGAAACGGACTGCCACAAAGTTTACTAGTGTCATCATGTGTACTGTATCTCAAGCCCGCAATAACAACTGTGACTTTGCATGCAGTCAGCAAACCAACAAACACTGGCCACACCACATACAAAACATTTAAAGACAATTTCTTGATCTTCATAATGTACAAGTGTGTCAAAAATGACTGTGGAGGAGATGATGATGATGATGATGATGATGATGATGATGATGATGATGATGATGATGTGAAAATGGGGTAACTCTGTGTGCAAAATCTTAAAGTTCAAAGTGTACCTTGCACAAGTGTGATAAACTTCGAGCTGAGAAATGTATAAATGTGGTTTCACTACTATATTTCACTATTAATTGCAGTGTCATACTGTAGCAATTATGACAGTGTAAATAGTATGTCTACAAATTCGCAGGTCAGCTGTTTGTCATGTATTATCAGCAGTCTTCGACACTTTTCGTGAGTAAGACATTATGAGCTTCACTCACAGCATGCCACACAGCATTAAAGGAGCCAGAGGGCACTCTCACAGACAGCTCACACGCCCATACCTGCTCTAGGCTGTGGCTAAGCTGTGTTTTCACAATACCCTTTCTTCCAGGAGAGCTAGTCCTGCAAGGTTCGCAGGGGAACAGATGTGTAGTTTGGAAGGAAGGAGATGAGGGGCAGAACTAAAGCTGTGAGGTGTGCACAGGTAGCTCAGTCGATAGAGAACTTGCTCCCAAAAAGCAAAGGTCCTGTGTTTGAATCCGCCAAAAGTGTCTGTCTAGTTCAGACTTTAATATCTTGATGAACCAAAGTAAATATTTACAGTAAAGCCTGCTGTGTAATATATATGTTTGTCTTTTGTGGGGGTGGCTTAACATTGTTGAATTACAAAGGGGGGGACACAAAAAGACATTGTTGTCTTTTGACAAGTATAACATTCAATAAAAGCCATATTATGGATATCACAACAAATAGGGCAACAATGCTTGCATCTTACAAAGGTATAGCCACTCTACTGTGTAATCATTTATTGAAGGACTTTGTTGGTATGCATTCTACAAACCAATAGATGGGACTAGCTGTTAGTTATGAACAATGTGGCAGACATTCATATTATACAGACTTCTTTAGGTTCCTCATAGTTTATGAAAACAGTCACAAAGAATGTTACTGGTTGTTTCCCAAGAATTATCCTCTCAGCTATTAAAAAGATAAATACAGGTTTTTACTCATATGTTGGGTTGTTTAATGCTATTGGAGCTCTTCCTGAAAGCCACAATTATCTTGCCCTTATTTTTGAAAGATTGAATGATGCTTCTCTATAAATTCTTGGTAGATGTAAATTTAAAGGGTTGCTAAGTCACAGGAAGTGGTTGCTTACAATGGAGATTGTTGTTCTTGACGAGGCCCTACAGATTCTGTACAAATATTATCATTCTTCATGCAAAACAGAAATTCTTCAAAGTAAATCGAGAAATTGATGTGACTATAAAAACTCTTGAAACACTGAAATCAAATGACTTGTTGTGAATTAGAATGATAGTACAAGAGTTGGATGGAAACTGAAAGTAGAAAATAAGAAGAGAACTTATGGATGCTCAAACTCAAAATTAGAAAATGACTAGTGGGAATGCTGAGGAAAAAAGAGATGCCAAGAACAATAATTGTGGAAAAAGAAGCAACTTGGCAGAACATTGGTGAAGGCAGAGAGAGGAATAGATGAGCAAATAAAGTCTGGAAGGTATTTAAAATCAATGAGGACAAAGAATAAAGACCAAACAGATATAAACATCACTAGCATGTAAGAATACGTAAAATATTACCAACTACTACTAACTGAAAATCTTCCTTCCTTCTTTACTTCCCAGACTGCATTTCCTTTCCCCCTCCCCTCCTTTCCTATCCTCACTCCTTCCCTCCCCACCGGGGAACTGAAAACCTCAGTAGTTTAGTCCTCCTATCCCAACCAAACAACCCAACCCTACTAACTGAAAATAGAGTAGTAGTCATTGAGAAGCCACTGGAAACTTAAGTTAATATAATGATCATATATCACCCCTAATACACAATTAATTCCATGATAAACAAAGCCAGCAGATCCAGGATTAATTTATATAGTACTGGTTAAAACAGCACTGTCAAAATTCTTTGATATATTCAAAGTGTTTTTTGACAAATGCCTTAGGAGATGTAACTCTTAAGGAGTGGAAATGGGGCACAGTTACATCAATATTTAAGAAGGGAAACACAAGAAATCATGCAAGCTATTGTGGCATTAGTGCAATTCCATGCATGGTGAGATTTTATGTTCATATTCAGAGAGGAAGGGGTAGAAGAAATAGCTGAATCTAGAGAACAAAATTGATTTAGATCTGGTCAGTATTGTACTGCAAGGGGCACTAACTCCACCTTGTCTTTGCAGACCCCTAAAAAAGACACAGTTCCACAAAGCAAGTGGTGGATAAGTTTGGTCAATAATGGTGTGTCACCAAGCTATATGAACCCCCCAGGGGGCCCACAGTTCTTTTGTGGGTACGTGTGTGGCGCGCACGGGGCCCTGAGCCGGAGCAGCCTTTCTTCTGCCCCAGGCTGCTTCACTTTCCCTCCCGGTTTATGCCTTCGCCAGGAGACGGGCGTCTTTCGCGAGTTCAGGTGGTTTCTTGTTGTCGTTTCTCTTATTCCTTGGTTCCTTCCTTTCCTACCCTTTGTTTCTGTCTTCCTCTCCTTGCTGTACTCTCCTAGCCTTCTTCTCCTCCTCATTAGTCTCCGCCTCAGCGTTTGAGACACTTCTTTCCTTCTTTCTCTTTTCTTCTTCTTCTTCTTCTTCTTCTTCTTCTTCTTCCCTCCCTGTGCGTGTCTGAAGGCCGACCCAAGCATTATCATGCGTAGCAGGTGACGGGGTAACGCGTAATTCCCCGCCCCGTAGACAAGTAGGGCCTCTGTTAAAGGCCGGGCCCAGGGAGGGGCGATTACCCGAGCTGGTACCTTCCGAACATGCCGATTGGTCCCTCCGTCAGCTCTCGGGAGGTGTGAACAATCACCTAAGGCGGGTAAGCCCTCAGAGAGGGCCCCCACTAGGAAGGAGCGCGCCATCGGAGACGCCGGTAATCACGGGGGACACTTCCGCAATGACTTCCTTCTCTTCTTCAGTGACATTGACCCAGAAACGAAAGCAAAAGAAGACTCTGCCTAATCTATCAAAATTTCTTGTTGTCTCTCACACTGATGGTAAAGATTTCAATTCTGTAAATCCTTTCGTCATTCAGAAAGATGTTGACGCAATTGCTGGCCCTGTTAAAACCTGTTCGCGTCAGCGCAATGGCACATTGTTGCTGGAAGTGGACAGTGCATTCCAAGCCCAAAAGCTAATCTGGACTACGCTGTTCACACGTTTCCAGTCAAGGTAGAAGTGCACCGCACACTCAACTCGTCAAGGGGGGTAGTTTTTACGAGATCCCTTGACGGGTTGTCTGATGAAGACATACAATCCTATATGTCCGATCAGGGTGTAACAGCCGTCCATAGGGTGATGAAAAAGGTAGATAACCAGCTGACACCGACTCGTACTGTGTTTTTGACATTCGACAGAGTTGAACTCCCGTCGAAGGTCAAAGCAGGGTATGAAGTCATCTCCGTTCGCCCTTATGTACCTAACCCAACACGCTGTTTTCAATGCCACCGATACAACCACACCTGTCAACTTGCCCTAACGCAGCAAAATGTGTCACTTGTGGTAGGGACGCCCATGAGGGGGATTGCCCACCTCCGTCCCCTCACTGCCTTAACTGTAATGGTGACCATGCAGCTTCCTCTCGAGACTGCCCAATATATAAGGATGAAAAAGTCATCCAGCAAATTCGGGTTACGTAGAAGGTGTCAACATCTGCCGCTCGAAAGTTGTTGGCGAGTCGAAAGCCCACTGTCCTCCCAGCGGGCACATACAATAAGGTCCTCACCTCCACTCGGCCTACTAAGGATTCCAGTACCCAGACCTGTGACTTCACTTTCGCTGACACAGTTGTGCGATCCGCCAGCCCAATGATTGCCCGTTCCACGTCCCCGCTTCCTCCTGCTGATTCTTGGTCGACCTCTAGTAAACCGCGGGCACCTAAACAAGATGCCCGGACTTCGAAAAAGGAACCTGTCCGTGAGGATTTTCTGCGTTCTCAGGCTTCCCAACCTTCAACTGCCTCTTCTCACCGTCACTCTTCCAGAAGAGCCAACAAGAAAAAGAGTTCCTCTCCTTCCCCGCCGAGGCGTGACCCATTCGTCACGCCGCCCAACAGTTGCCGGCGTTGGCTGTCTTCTGTTCTCCCTGATCAACTCAGGGAGGTGGCAGGCGTGTCGGTCGAACCTATGGACCATGACCCTTTGTCCCTAGACAGCGATAGCAGTGCTCCCTCGAAATCCGGTCCTCAGCGGCCGTCGAGGTGACCCCGCTTGCTTGTTGGTGTTTATCCTTATTTCTTATCTCATTTTTTATCATGGCGCTCCTTCAATGGAATATTCGCTGTATTCGTTCTAATCGGGAGGAGTTAAAACTACTCCTTCGATTACACTGCCCGCTTCTAGTCTGTCTCCAAGAAACTAAGTTGCGTCCAAGTGATCGTGCAGACTTTCCCCACTACAACTCTGTGCGTTTCGACCTGCCACCTGTGGAAGGTACCCCAGCCCATGGAGGGGTTCTGATGTTCATTCGAGACGTCTCTTACCATCCCATTACATTGCATACTCACCTACAGGCAGTTGCCGTTCGCATCACTCTATCCACATTTACCTTTTCCCTCTGTAATGACTATTCGCCATCGTCATCTGCCCTTACTAGGGCAGATGTGCTACACCTCGTTAACCAGCTCCCTTCACCCTTCGTGTTGGTAGGCGACTTCAATGCCCACCACCCCCTATGGGGCTCTCCGGCACCTTGTCCAAGAGGCTTCCTTTTGGTGGACCTCTCCAACACCTCAATCTTGTCTGCCTCAACACTGGTGCACCGACCTTCCTTTCTGACGCAACCCATACTTACTCCCACATAGACCTTGCGATATGCGCTCCTCAGCTTGCCAGTCGGTTTGAGTGGTATGCACTTTCTGACACGTACTCGAGTGACCATTTCCCTTGTGTCATCCACTTCCTGCATCATTCCCCATCTCCTGGTCCCACCAGTTGGAAAATTTCTAAAGCCGACTGGGGGCTTTATTCTTCCATGGCTGTTTTTTCACAATCAGAATTTTCCCAGCTGTGACAGTCAGGTCGACTACCTCACAGAGGTTATTCTCACCGCTGCCGAACATTCCATACCTCGTACCGCCACCTAACTTTGGAGAATTGCATAAATTATAAACAAATGAGAGCGCAATGTCGTCGTGTCATAAACGACAGCAAAAAAGCTTGCTGGACTGCTTTTACTAGTTCTTTTAACCGTTTTACTCCCTCCACGGTTGTTTGGGGTGGCCTACGCCGTTTATCCTGCATCAAGGTCCACTCCCCGATTCCTGGCCTGACCGTGGAGAACGCAGTCCTCGTGGACCCCGCTGATGTTTCCAACGCATTGGGGCGTTTCTTTGCGGAGGTTTCGAGCTCTGCCCATTACCAACCTGCCTTTCTCCCTCGCAAACAGGTAGAGGAGGCACGGCCGCCTTCTTTCCACTCTTTTAATCGTGAAAATTATAATGTCGCCTTCACCATGCAGGAGCTAGACCGTGCTCTCGCCCTGTCCTGGTCTTCTGCTCCCGGGCCCGATTCCATTCATATTGAGATGCTGAAGAACCTCTCTCCTGCGGGCAAGTGTTTTCTTCTTAGTACCTACAATCGCGTATGGACTGAAGGTCATGTTCCCACAAGTTGGCGTGAAGCCATTGTTGTCCCCATCCCCAAACCAGGGAAGGACAAACATCTTCCTTCCAGTTATTGCCCCATTTCTCTGACGAGCTGCGTCTGTAAGGTGATGGAACGCATGGTTAACGCTCGGTTGGTCTGGCTCCTCGAATCTCGCTGCCTCCTAACAAATGTCCAATGCGGTTTTCGTCGACACCGCTCTACTGCTGATCACCTCGTTACCTTGTCGACCTTCATTATGAATAACTTTCTAAAGAAGCGTCAAACAGTAGCAGTGTTCTTCGACTTGGAGAAGGCATACGATACCTGTTGGAGAGCGGGCATTCTCCGCACATTGCACACATGGGGCCTTTGGAGCCGCCTCCCTCTTTTCATTCAAGCGTTTTTGGTGGATCGCAAGTTCCGGGTACGGATGGGCTCTGTTTTGTCAGATACCTTTTGCCAGGAGAATGGGCTACCGCAGGGCTCCGTCTTGAGTGTGGCTCTCTTTGCCATTGCAATCAATCCGATCATAGATTGCCTTTCAGCCGATGTTTCCGGATCCCTTTTTGTAGACGATTTCACAATTTATTGCAGCGCCCAGCGGGCGTCTCTCTTGGAACGTTGTCTTCAATGCTGTCTTGACCGTCTATATTCCTGGAGCGTCGCAAACGGATTCAGATTCTCCCCTGAGAAAACGGTGTGTATAAACTTTTGGAGATACAAGGAATTTCTTCCACCTTCTCTACGCCTCGGCCCTGTTGCTCTCCCTTTCGTGGAGACTACGAAACTCTTGGGACTCGTGTTGGATCGTAAACTTTGCTGGTCCACACACGTGTCCTACCTGGCTGCCCGTTGTGCCCGATCCCTTAATGTTCTTCGTGTCATCAGTGGCACGTCGTGGGGAGCGGATCGTACTGTCCTGCTTCACCTTCACCAGGCCACTGTTCAGTCGAAGCTCGACTACGGAAGCCTTGTATACTCTTCTGCGCGGCCGTCGGGTCTCCGCCGTCTCAACTCTATTCACCATCGGGGATTACGTCTGGCGACCGGTGCATTTTATACCTGCCCTGTTGAAAGTCTGTATGCCGAGGCTGCTGTATTACCTTTGACCACTCAGCGTGACATACTCTTGTGTCGGTACGCATGCCGCCTGCGGTTGATGCCCAACCATCCATCTTACCGATTATTTTTTGATGACTCACTCAATCCCCAATATCAGTTGTCTGCGATTGCCTTGCTTCCACCTGGAGTTCGGTTTCGCCGTCTGCTACAGCGGCTCGATTTTTACCCTTCCTTCCACCTTTCGGTTGAGCGAAAGCCCATTGCCACCGTGGCATCATTCCCAGGTTCGAACTCGCCTTGAACTTAGTTCGCTCCCCAAGGTGAGCACTCCGGATTTGGTATACCGCTCGAGGCTTGTTGAACTCCGTTCGCGGTTCGATAATGCCATATTTATTTATACTGATGGTTCCAAGAGCACTGCCGGTGTCGGATCTGCCTTCGTCATCGGGGACAACCGTTTCCAATACAAGCTCCCTGACCGGTGCTCGAATTTCACGGCTGAGCTTTTTGCACTCCACCAGGCCGTCTTGTATACCTGCTGCCACCGCCGACCTTTCTATGACATATGTTCGGACTCCCTCAGTGCCCTGCAGAGTCTTAAAGACCCTTTCTCGAACCATCCTCTTGTGTATCGGATCCAATGCTCCCTCCAGTTGCTAGCAGATCACAGTTGTCACGTTTCTTTCCTGTGGGTCCCTGGCCACGTGGGTGTGCCCGGGAATGAGACTGCCGACATAGCAGCCAAGGCCGCAGCTCTTTTGCCTCGCATGGCTACCTTTTGCCTCCCATCGGACGATGTTCAACGGGCTCTTCGCCGGAGTATCGTGTTGTCATAGCACAGTGCGTGGTTTTCGCTGTACAACAATAAATTGCGAACTGTAAAACCGATCCCGACCGCTTGGAGGACCTCCTCACGCCCCTCTCGGCGAGAGGTGGTCATCCTGGCCCGGTTGCGGATCGGTCACTGCCATTTCAGCCACCGTCACTCGCTATCCGCCGACCCTGCACCGTTGTGCTCCTGCGGTGAACTGCTGACAGTGCGATATGTTTTACTGTCTTGTGTTAATTTTAATCATCTCCGTGTAGCCCTTCACTTTCCTTCTACTCTGGAGGAAATTTTAGCTGATGACACACGAGCAGCTGCTCGAGTTTTGCGTTTTATCAACTTGGCCAACTTATCGAAGGATATTTAACCCTTTTAATTGCCTTTTATCTTTTGTTTTTAGCCTCTTCTTGATGTCCTAACTGGCAGTTACCAATTTTTTTATTTTTTTATTTATTTTATTTAATTTTAATTTTTTTTTTTTTTTTTTTTTTTTTTTGAGATCTAGCAACTCTCTGTTCTTGTCTGGGCGCTAATGACCGTAGAAGTTGTGCGCCCTAAAACCACACAAAAAAGCTATATGAAAGCTGTCAGACTGTTCTACAAAGGCTGTAGAGCAGTGGTTAGGTGACAAAGGGGCTATGCCAATAATACACACTTTTTTTATGTTGATAAAGATTTACTTGTAGGAGGCATTGGAATCCTGCAAAAGGAAATGCAGAGGAATGGGTCTTCACAATCACTTTACTTTTTGCTGACAACCAAGTATTAGTAGCAAGGGGTGAGGGAGATGCTAATTATATGCCTATTGGAAGAATAATATGAAAAATGAGTTCTTGTCATAAACATATCTAAAACGGAATATCTGAAGGTGGGAGAAAATCCTGTTAATGACATAAAACTCGGTGCTGATACTGTTAAAGGGTGGCATAACCAGGGAGTGACTGTTGTCCAATGGAAGAAGTATGGATGATGCAATCAAATTGGCCACGCCAAATGAGCCATAAAATAACTAAATGGTATTCTCTGGAACAACTACATAATCCACAGAACAAAACATATTTATCATTAAATTATTCAAAATATGCGTGTGCAAACCTGTGGGAATTAACTTGGAGGAAGAAGGACCAACTGCTGGCTATTGAGATGGATTTCTGGAGACAGAGTTGTGGCTATTCCAAACTTGATCATGTTGGAAATGACAAGCTCTGAGAGGTCATTACAGAGGAAAGTTGTCTGTGTAGAAATGAAGCGCCTACTGAAGTATGGTCACTTACAAAGTATGCCAGACACAAGATGGCCAAAACTAATATGGTAGTGGATTCCACATCAAAGAAGAAGGCGTGGGGGACACTTTCACGAAAAGCCAATGTTGATATTGTATGACTTTTAAAACAGCATATACTGTATTACATTTATTATTTAGGCATCACACTGTTTTGTGACTGGTATCCTACATCTATTACCACAACTGTAGTAAAGATAAAATGTCCCAGCATACAGAAATATATTAGTTTATAGTGCCAATTTCAGCAGTGTGAAGCAATTAGAATCTGTTGGAAACACCAAATTTGCTGGTGATATAGTATTAGCCTTTGATGCTGTGGCCATCCCTAACATGACACTTCAGAATACTGTGGCAGTCATACACCAGGAGTAGTATTATTTCCATGGATGATTGATTCTTATGCACCTTGTTTCGTCAAGTTGAAGTTGGATGATGCCAGCACCCATACCCAAGTTTTGTTAGTCACGATTAATGCAATGGAGCATGTTATTCCCATCCCACATTGATTTTTCTGGTCTCGTATCACACCCACTTTTGCACCTCTATTAACTGAAGTGGTACCTATACAATATGGAATTCTGTTGCCGCATAGGGATGGCAGTTATCACTGGAACAGCTGGTTTTTCTTGTACCAGTTCTGTTCATCTCCATGTTAATCCGTTCATCACCCACTAGTATTCTCCCAGCCTTTCCAATTCACTCGGCATTCCTGTAATATAGTGAATGTATGAGTTAACGCCTTGGCTACTGTGGTGCTAGTAGCATGCCATAGACTTGCTGTTGCTGAACATTAGAATTAACAGTACACTCTGAGTAAAGTATGCTTTATTGTTGTTTGTCTAATAATATATTGAGGTGTGATAAAGGAATTGAGCTTATTTTGTAATATTGAGGAATGTAATCTTATAAATTTATTACTAAAACCATTACAGGGGTTGTATAAATCTGATTCATATTTCATAAGCGCTCTAATTTTCTATCCCATCAGCACATCTGTTCTTATTAGTTACTCTTTGAGCTTTCCATATGTTGCATTAACACAGTAATGTCTTATTACAGGTTTTAATTAGCCAACAGCAATGGGGTATTGCTGTGTACCTTTATGCACTAGTTAGTGGTAAAGCTAAAGGGGTTTCATTTCACAAATATCCCATCTGAAGTGATGTTGGAGAAAAGTAGATAAAAGCAATATTGAGATCAGGTTTAACACACAATTTAAACTCGAGACTGTATGTATTACTGACTGTATTCTTCATTTCCATGACCAGCTGTTGGCTTGGATTAAAAATGGAGGAATTGGAGGACACTGCTGTTTCCTCTGCTTTTCCTTTGTATCCAGCTTATGAAGTTGGACAGGTCAAGCAAGAACCTAGGTCTATTATAGAATGCACAGTTAATGCAGCATACAAAAAAAAAAATGAAAATATGAAAACATCGATGAAACCAATGATTAAATCATTACTTCTGATATTCCACTGCTTGAATATTGGGGCAATAACTATTTTTCTTCCACTCAGAGTTGTGTGTTCTTCCATTCAGATTGCATTACACTTAAGAAAAAAAGATTAAAATAGAGCAAAATAAATTGCATCACAAGTTGTGGAGATCTAGAGTTAAACCTTTACGCCTGGAAAAGAAACTTAATGAAACCACTCATGAGGTGCAGACTTATAACAATTATCGGAAAGCTTTGTCCTGAATAATTAAAACTGCTCAGCAAGATTTATCAAATGCGAAATCTTCATTTCTTCTTGCCCAACACGTACTTCTTCACACAACTAATCGCAGGAAAATGAACTACACAGTTTGACACTGTTAATAGAGAGATTGAGGTGTGTGGATTTTTTATAATACATCTGGTTTCCTATAATGTTAAGATTGAACTAAACAGGATGAGACTTCTTCCCAATTGTTGGCCTAAATTTTGAAAGCCACAGATTGTTCACCCAAATTACACCACTCTGACTGTTTCTTGTGTTTGATCAATTCCACATCTTCAAAATGATCAACACATTAACTGCCACAATGATGTCAGAGGCATGCCAGAGCCACCTGCTATGGCCGCCAGTGGCCACACGGCAGCCAACATGTTAAACATATTTTGGGAGAAGACTGTGTTCGATGGAAAACTTACGTTATGAAGTCTGATTTCATTTGAACTTGATATCATACCGAAAAACACAGAGAGGTCATACTTAAAACAGTTGTATCAGATGTCTTAAATACTGAAGAGGAAATGAACACATTTGAAAGGGTGTAATATTTAAATAACAAGGCAATAAACAGAAAATTAATTGGACCGCAACAGATGTTGCATGTGCATATAGTGCTGGTCGGTCAGTCTAATGTGTGCTTTTAGCACTCTGGTAGCGAATGTGAGTACTTTTTGTTTTTGCATGTTTTCTCAGATTGGGGAGGCTGGGAATATAGTAGCAGAATATGAAAAGTTTATTACTTTGTTGAAGCGTCACTTTTGGATCATATAATTCTTCACCCTGAAGAAGATGCTTCAGTTATACCCCAAGATTATAACCCATCAATTAGACAAAAAGATTATCAATAAAATTTGGGTAATATAAAATCCATATGATCTCGTTGCCACTGCCCTTTGTAACTAGATTTTGCGTCAATCTGTATTGTAGCCAATATCAGGAGAAAAAGTGACGCTCCTGTTTGGGTCAGATAGGAGCTAGTATTACAGACTGCACTTCCACTGATAAAAGGTTAATCATGGTCTCAGCAATCCTGTCCTGATAATTATATTTTTTGCTAGGTGGAACTGTTTGTAATTGTAAACTGAGCAAGGTGGTGCAGTGGACTTCCATTTGGGAGGATGGTGGTTCAAATCTACCTCTGGCCATCCACATTTAGGTTTTCTGTGGTGTCCCTAAATCACTCCAGGCAAACGCCAGTATGGTTCCTTTTAAAGGGCACAGCCTATTATTATTAATAATAGTAGTAGTAGTAGTAGTAGTAGTAGTAGTATTTAAAGTGGTTCTAAGTTCACTTATAAAAATAAAACTGCTATGTCCAATTGATAACCCGGTGTTCTTATCCAGTATTAATAAAAATGAAAGGGAAAAGCCCTGTACAATACAGACCAAACAAATACTTGAAAGTTAGTTATTCTGGTCAGGCAAAAGGTAGACTGCATATTTTGAAAGGCATTAGACTTGGTGCTGGACTGCAAACTGCTAATGAAGGTATAAGCATATGGAATAGGTACCCAAATATGTGAGTGGCTATTTAATAGAACCCAGTATGTTGTCCTAGATGGGGTGTGTGTGTGTGTGTGTGTGTGTGTGTGTGTGTGTGTCAGAGACTAGGGTATCAGGAGTTTGAGGGAAGTGTGACTGGACCATTATCATTTTCTATGGTATACAGGAAGCAGTCATTATTGAATGACTGTAGTAGGATGTAGGATGACTTGGATCAAATTTCTAAATGGTGTGAGTAGTTGCAACTAGCTCTAAATGTAGAAAAATGTAAGGTGCTGCAGATAAGTAGGAGAAACAATCCCATAATATTTGAATACAGCATTAGCAGAGTGCTGCTTGACAGTCGCATCAAGTAAATATCTAGGTGTAACACTTTAGTGATATGAAATGGAATGAGTATATAAGGATAGTTGTGGGAAGGTGGATGTTAGACTTCAGTTTGTTGGGAGAATTTTGAGAAGTGATTCTTCTGTAAAGGAGACCACATAAAAATGCTTGTGCGACTCAGTCTTGAGTATCAAGTGTTTGGACTCTTCACCGGTTTGGTTTAAACGAAGATACAGAGGCAATTCACAGGCAGGTGGCTAGTTTTGTTACTGGTAGGTTTGATTAATGGGCAAGTGTTACAGAGATGCTTGTGGAACTCGAACGGGAGATGCTGGAGTGAAGGCTACATTCATTCCAAGAAACTCCGTTGAAAGAATTTTAGAGGGCCAGAATTTGAAGTGGACTGCAGAAAGATTCTACTGCCGCCAACCTATATTTCACATAAAGATCACAAAGATAAGATCAGAGAGATTAGGACTCGGACACATGCAAACATTCATTTTTTCCTCATTCTGTATGGGAGCAAGTAACTATTAGTGGTACTGTTTCCCCTCTGTCCCACACCTTTGGGTTGATTGTGGAGTATTTATGTAGATGTAGAACTAAACTACTGGTATCAGTATCAACTGGGCAGTTTTTCCCATCACTACAAGGGAAAGTGTTGGATGCTCTTAGTCAGCAAGCCAGCAGTAATTCTTGTGGTGTCATTGGAATCTCCAAAGTTCCCCTGTGGTGGCCTTAACCATTGGGCAAGTGCTAGCCGGTGCATGTAGTGGCCCAGAGCAGTCGCTGAAGTGAACTGGTGAGATGTCAAGATGCACTGCCCTAATTAGTTGGTAAACAATGATATATTAGAGTATCTATTTCTGCATACATGACCTTGTGGTGTTAAGCAGTTCTCAGTGAGGATGACCTTAGTTGGCACTTGTAACACCCTCTGTTGACTCCGGTTTGGCTGCTGTTTACAGTTGTAGGGAGTGTCGCCTCATTGTTCTGCACTTGCACATGCCTCCATCCCATGGGTTGCCAGCTTGTTAGGCGTTTTCCTGGTATGCAACAATAAGACTGGATCAAGGAACATGACTGTTGTAGAGCAAACAAAAACATTGTCCAAAGGGTTTAAGCAATCAGTTCTACATATTTAAAAACTGGATATTTCTCAACAGCTAACCTCTTCCTGTTGCTAAATGATTGGTACTTCCTGTATAGCCAAAAGTTTTTCTAATCTGGTCCCCTCATACACATATATAGATAAGTTGCTTGGGAATTATTTGCCAAAATATAACTAATTCTGAATAGCAGCAAATTTCTTGGAAGTGTTTGTAAGCTACAAATTGTAAATTAATAAACATCTTTTTTCAATTTGGGTGAACTTATTTTCTACAGATGGACCAGCCATTCAGAATATTTTGGCTGATAAAACACAGCAGAGGACAGTTCCTAATGTGTTCATTAGAGGAATACATGTTGGAGGCTGCAGTGATGTAATGGCAGCACACAAAACTGGTGCTTTGAAGGAAATGCTTGACGGCACCTGGGAAAAGTGCGAGTATGACCTGGTGGTAATCGGAGGTGGATCAGGTGGTCTCGCAGCAGCCAAGGTTTGTCAAAATGTGTTTGTCTAAATGCATTCATTAATACAGTTACTTCAGTTACACAGTATTGGTTAGTATGCCTGTGGTCTACAATAATTTATGAATTACTATGTATACAGTGTTGTAATTGATGTACTAGTTTCTAATAATGGATACTGGAGCTACAAATAATGTATAATTTAAGAGGATTCATAAGGGTTCATTGGTAGCCAATGCTTCCAACTGTTGACACATTTTCTAGCAGAACCAGTTATTTGTATTGATAGTGTCACACATTTGCCAACTTTCATGGTTTATCCATAGAATTTATGAAAATTGCAGCATTTTACAGATTAACTGTGTCATTTTAGGACTTTGCGGTCAAAAATTAGAAATGTTAACATTAATCACCCCACTTTAGAACAGTCGATAATTTACATGGGTTGAAGTAAAGTCCATGATGGTTGATAACTCATTTTTCGATATGATTTGTATTTTTAACCGTGTGATGTTTGTCTCATCAGTGGAATTGAATTTAAAGCCAAAAAAACAGTTCTTCCACTAAATGGTGCCGAAAGGCTCTGCTCCACAAATTCTTTGCTACACTGTGTTCGCTTGTTGTGATTTAACCCATATATTTGACAACATGTATGGTGTTCTTTGTTGACGAAGTAAGCATTTCTAAATAAGTTTTATGGTATAAAGTATTTTCAACTATCTTTTATATGTAATATGACAAAATGCCAAGATCACTTAATTTGTAATGCAAGATGATGAATTTCGACAATGGTGTCATGTTCTGGTCTCTGCTACAATTGGCCTTTATCTCCTTAATAAAGTTTTCCACATATTAATAAGCAAATAAATACCAATTGTAGCAGAGACCAGAAGATTATACCCTTGTGTGTCGAAACAGTCACGTAGCATAAAAAATACAAAAAAATGAAAAAAATTGTGATCTTGGCATTTTGTCATTATATTACTATAATAAATGTTCGTAATTGTTAGGTTCAAATAGATGAAAAGGAAACTTTCCTGGTGGGATAAATATGTATAAAAAATAGGAATCGAATAACTTACCCAAAGCACAGGCTCGTAGATAGACACAAAAACACACACACACACGAATCTTGTGTTTATTTTGTGTTTTTTGTGTCTATCTGAGCCTGTGCTTTGGGTAAGTTATTAGATTTCTATTTTTTTTATACATATTACTATAATAAGATGTATTTCATTTATCAAGAAAGTCCTTTTATATGTGCTTCAAACCAATTTTTAATATTTTTGCCAAGGGAGGTGTGGTCATGCACAAAGTAATTTACAGCATTAACTGCCAGTGGACCATGAATTTAATCAGTTAGGAAAGTTGAAAATTTGTGCCTAGCCGGGATTTGGACCTGCAGTGTTTCACCGATTCCTTTAATAGTTTGGGCACGGTGTGCAATCGCACTTAAGAAGTATTACAAAGAAATAATCTGTTTGCTGAAAAGTAATGTCACTAGTAATTCTGATATGATCTCAATGTAATTACAGTACAGGTGAATATCCAGACCCTTCCAGAGGAAGGGATGTGCCAATAATACAATAAGTCAGTGGAACAATGAAAATGGGCAGCTCTTGACAACTACCTACCCTGTCCAGTGGTAGGATACTGTGGTTTCCTTAAATCTCTTGTTTACCGGCAGTCCATTTCAAAATGACATGACCAGTTTTCTTCACTATCCTTCTCCAAACTTTGCTAGTTTTCTGTTTCAAATGATTTCATGATAATTCAACCATCATCTCTCATCCTTCAGAGAAAACTGTGAAATGTGTATGGTGTAACTGTTTGTCATTTTAGTAGATTCATTCCGTCTTTCTTACTAATAAACTGGCTAATGCACTCTAATTTGGAGTAATTTCTTCTATAGAACTGTTTCTGCCACAAAATGTTTGCTGCTAGTCAGTGACTCCATGTTTTCAGCAGCAAAACAAAATGAGTTTTCTTCATACATATTGTCTATCCCACCTGTATCACCATAAACACTTGCATGCTTTTTATGATATATCTAGAGAGACGACAAATCTTGCATCTGTGTAGGTGCTGTGGTGAAGAAAGAAACAATGGCAACTTAAGTTGATGGAATATGATGTATAGAGAGAGGTGGATAAGAGAGTAACATAAAATAACAGTGGAAGCTGATGCTGTAAATGTGTATTTATAGTAGGTGCTCCTCGTCAGTTCCTCGTCAGGGGGTTCGAATCCCCCCTCGGGCATGGATGCTTGTGCTGTCTTTAGTATAAGTTAGTTCATAGGTAGTTTATGAGTTTAGAGACTTATGACCCCACAGTTAAGTCCCATAAGTTTTACAAACATTTGAACTTTTTTGGGGAAAGTGACTACCTTCCTCCATATTATGCAAAACACTTTTGGAATACTGTATGTTAACAGGAAGCTGCAGCATTTGGACGGAAAGTAGCAGTATGTGATTTTGTTAAGCCGTCACCCATAGGAACAACCTGGGGTCTTGGAGGAACATGTGTTAATGTGGGTTGTATCCCCAAAAAACTCATGCATAGAGCAGCCCTTCTTGGACATGACATCAGAGAAGGTCCAGCATATGGTTGGAAAGTATCCACAGACAGTAAGTTGATCATTTAATGACAGTTTATAGTTACATATTATATCAATTTTCATTTTAAACCCATATTCCATTGAAAATTCTGCAAGAGGCCTTTGTCTGTTGGTAGTGTGGTACCTTTTTATTTGTTTGTTTATTTTTACAGTAGCTTAATTAGTTATTTGAACTGCAGGTATCTATTAGTGACTTTTGCAACTAATCCTTTCACACTGTTGGGTTTCTTTTTAATAAAAGGATCGTAATGCTAATTGAAAACCCGGTCATAGGAATGTGTAGTGGATTTCGAAAGCCCATATTTTATTCCTAAAGCTCATACCATTTTTTTCTCAGTGTGTACCTTCACAGTGTGGCCATTCAATGGGGAAATTGGAAAATATCAGGGAATTTTAAAGTACTGGGAAAACTCCTGGAAAAATCGTGAATTTTTTTGCCGATTTCTGGAATTTGTCAATAACTTAATCATTGCAGCAGTTCAGATTGAAATATGCTGTTTATTTAATTTTATTATGATGACCTGTTTTGACCAATAAAGATCATCTGGTCATCATAAAATAAAATATCGTATTGTGATCTAGACTGCTGCAGTTATATTATTCAGAAATTTTTTGATCGCTATTTATGTTCAGTTTGTATCTTTAGAAACCATGTACATTTGTAATGCCATATAGATCTTACAGGAAATGTGCTAAAATGTTGAACCAGTGTCATGTATTATAAATTTGCTCAAAATGCATCATTCTACACGTGGTATGTTCACTTCGTCCACTTTGCATGTGTGGATCAAGGACAAAATAGAACTGCTATTTCTTCCCACCAGATAAACCATCTGCTGTGTTTACTTTAATCGAAGCCACACCCAAAAAATTACTCGAAATTCAAGAAAAAGAATAAGTAGCTGACTCTGAGTCCCACCTGTAAAGTGACTGGAAATTTGTGGGGAAAACAGTTGTAGGCCGCACATAAAAATGAAACAAAGTTAGTTCATTCTACATGAGATAAATTTGGAATGAATGAAAATACAGCTTCAGTAGTTGGTTTGGAGTTGTAAACTTGGTGGTTGAGCTTAAGCAAGATTATTTTGTTAAAAATGTACTTTAGTTGTCAGCTGTTAGATGTTTAATGTGTAAATGTTTGAAAGGCCACAGTGAAAGTAATTGGAAGCATAAATGCCCAATCATCAGCCAGTCATAGACAAGCTATGAAAATGTTGATATAATTACGTGGGCTTCCGTGCCCAGAGTCAGATGACATAAGTTTTCTGGGTGTTGTACCGCGTCATGATGTAAGGCTATTACTTAAATAACCATTTCGGCCAATGTTACAGTGGCCTTCATCTGGGTATACTGATGTGAGCTGGTTGTTGCTACACTTTATATTACTTTCATTTAGACATTACGTCATAATTTTAAAAATAAGCAATGTTATTGGTGAATTTTTGGCAGAAGAATGGAACTTTATTTTGATAGGATGCTGAGGTGGAGGGAGTGGGGGGGGGGGGGGTTAGCTGTTGCTTCTTGCCTAACGAGACTTGATTGGTGTTCATCGGCGAATGGGGTGAGGGCTTCCGTTTCTCCCCTGCTGGCTGTGGGCTGCGCAGCAGCAGTTGCTTACTAGTGACGCTCGCGTGTTGTGTTGTCAGTGCGGCCTATTTTGCTGTGACGGCTGGTAGCCAAGAGGGAGCAAGCCTGAGTCCATCTTCCCTATTCATGTTATTAGGGTGTTTTACAATTTCGATGGCTTCCCTTATCTTGCGTTTAATCATCCCTGGTTGCTTGGCGAGTATTCTGGCAGCGTTAAATTTTATCTTTTTGCTGCAATCTTGCTGGTGTTCGGCTACTGCAGATTTATTGTGTTGGCCTAATCGAATGTAGCGTTCATGTTCACGTATGCGTGTTGCCACTGCCCTCCCTGTCTCACCTATGTATACTTCCCCACACTCGCATTCCACCTTGTATGCTCCTGATGCGTATAGTTGTGACTACTATAGAAGAAAGGCCGGACTCCAACCCGGCGAAGATGTTTAGCAATCCGATCTGTGACGTTTTTTTACATACGGTAAGCGTGCTGTTGGCTGCTTTTTATTGACTTCCTGCCTACTGCTGTTTCTTTTGTGTCCATGGCGGTGTGAATCACTCTGACGTAATTGCTGACGTAATGTCTAAATGAAAGTAATGTAAAGTGTAGTAACAACCAGCTCACATCAGTATACCCAGATGAAAGCCACTGTAACATCGGTTATTTAAGTAATAGCCTATAAATAAAAGCAATTGACATAACTGAGTATCATTTACCTATGACCTGTTTTCAGTGCTTGCCAACTTAATGTATCAGTAGGGATTTGTTTAAACTTGAATGGCTCTATATTTTGCTTTTGTAAGTCTTCATTACTTCCACAAGTTATTTATATCATAGCTCCTGATAGACGAGTGCATCTGTTGTTTGCCAGTACAGACTGAGAAGTAAAAATTTCAACTTGTAGCCTACATGTTTAGAGGGATCACAACATTTTGTCTCCACTCCTCATATTTCTTTGACCAAAACACTCTTCTTTCCATGGAAGCATGAACACAAAAGATGTTTACAGTTGTATTGATTATTATACAAAAGCTTACTGAGATTTGTTAGTTAAGTAAATGAAACTATCAATATTATTTTGAGAGAAACAGGCAGCAGAAAGGAAGCTAGGAGGATTAAAAAATAAGTAAAAATATGGTGTTATATTGGAGAATATGGCAGTAGGGGAGGCATTTGATGCTTCTAATTAGCTTTAAACAACTGTTTTTGTACTTCAAAAAATGCTTCTAAAATATGTTCATGCATTCTTAAGAAACAAAAAAATAAGTATCTTTACAAATGGCATCTGAATTTTAGGACTTGAGCTGTGGTCTTTGTCATGAGTTTTTCTTAATGTACACTTGAGCAGTAAAGTTTGTGGCTCAGAGGTGCAGCTGAGTTTTCCTACTCTCCTCTTCTTTCCCTTCATTTCTATATGAAAATCGGAAGCCTTTGGTTTGTGACCTGAGTGCCAACTGTTACCACTGTCATTTGTGCCACAGATGTCATTCAGGAAGCATAATAGGAAGCAACAACTACCAAAGCACACACATCTAACAGTGTCAATGTGGTAACACTGTGCTTGATCTATGTTGTATTTGACTTGACAGGGACTGAAGTATAATGGAAGGAGTATGCAGAATAAGTGGGTAGGATGTCAAATGTACAGGGTGTCCAAAATTAATCTCCCACTTTACAAATGCTGTACAAAAAGAACCACAGGCCAATGTGACTGCAGATTGGAACTGAAAATACTTGACAAAGGAACAGTTGAATTGTTGTACTAAAACAAACACAAAATTCAGAGATTATATATATATATATATATATATATATATATATATATATATATATATATATATATAATCTTAAGTCACTTAGGATACAAATGTTATGTTCATTGTGTTCTGCTACGCCAGACAATCAATTATGTTATGTCACTTACAGTAAGAGTGTCTGTTTTTAAAATGCTGTGAGCTTAATTGTGTGTTGCTTTTACAGTAACCCACGACTGGGGAAAATTAGTCGAGGACGTCCAAAACTTCATAAAGTCCCTGAATTTTAACTATCGAAAAGAGTTAAGAACTAATAAAATCACATATCATAATGCATTTGCTGAATTTGAGACTCCTCACCGTGTCAAGGTAAAAACAACTTATATTCCCTTGCATTTTTTTCCTCTTGTGCCTTATGAATTTACCTTTGTATTGTTGTTGAACTTTGTATGAATGTGGAGCTGTGTAAAGAATTTTATAGAAAGTAACAGCTTTATAGCTTAATATCTAATGTACAAGGGTCACCTTAAAAAATTCGGAGACTATTATCTTAATTATTGTATTTCAGAACCTTGCATATTAAAACACTGGTGTTACACTATACATCTGCATCCATTAAAACTACTTGACCTTGGATTTGTAGTAGGTTGGCTGTTGCTTTTCAACACTCAACTAGAGGACCCGTGCAAATACTTTGTACTGTTAGTGGAATGACAAAAAAGTTGGGAAGAAATGGAAGTAAAGTTGAATGTTCACGCATAGCTTTCTTCAGAATCAATCAATGCAAGTCTTTAAAAGTGTAAATGAAAGAGCTTGATCCTCTGTTATGTCAAAAAGACCTGTGTACCTTAATTAGAACCAAAGATGTTGTAAAACAAACAGGTTATATTTGGTGCAAGGACAGAAGGATACCACATTCGGATAAAAATAAATGATGGAGAGACTCAAGTTAATTCTGATTCTTGATGCCAAAGCCACAAATGTATACCTTTCGTTGAAAACAAAAATGAAGGAAATCGGCCGGGTAGTTTGGTCTGGCTGACTGACTTTAGTTTTTGCAGATTCGGATGACAGCCACAGATGTTTTTTCACTTTGGGGTATGGGAGGAAATTACATGTGGCCTAATAATGGATTTAGTGTGGCAGCATTAATATCTTGACCTGAGATTCCTGAAACAGGAACTTGGTGCACACGGTTGTTGGGTACTGGTTTGCTATGATGATGCAGAAGTCCACTCTCATTAGTAATGTTCTTTTTTCTTGTTGAATTTGAATTGTCTAGACAGACCAACTTAAAAATAAAAACAGGAAGTTACTGTCTTCTTCTGTTTCTCCTTATTGGCAGGAATATACACATGTGGCACATGAAATTTGCGTATGATTAGTTCCCCCCCCCCCCCCCCCCCCCCCCCCCCACACACACACACACACACACACAATTCTCTTCTACTTTTGTTAGGAAGTCTCTTACCAGTAAAGTGTTCATTTGTCACTGATAACTTCCACTTGCACTCAGTCAACTAGCTCTGACAGCAAAACATTTCAGATCAAAGATGATTCCGATTGGTATCGGCAAGCAGTGATGAGAGGCAGTGGCAAAAGTGAAGCCCAGAGCTATGCAGTATGAATTGCTAGCTGTCAGATCCCTCTTAGATTGGGTGTGCAATCGCTAATGGGCTTATCTGCACACCACAGTGGGTGATCCTATCTTTAGCCCAGGCTAGATTGTCCAATCCGTAGCTCACGACTCTGGCAGGTTGACACCGCAATGCTCATCTGCAGCACTCAGCTCATCTACATCTTGAAGGCTTAGAAAGATTCATGTAATATACTGAATTGTGTAAGATAAACTAAAGCTCCAAAGGCTATTTATTACTATTTGTAAAGCACTCAAATTGCTGCATTTTTAAGGTACAACTTTAGCTATATAGTCCTAGAGTTTCTCAAATATGAAACCTCAAATATTGTTAATTTTTGCAAAAATGAAAATTTTAAGTTTTGCTCTTTCTTTGGGCTGAAAATAGCCAAAACCAAATGTAGTAAATCAAATCTCTCCCTGAATAACCCCCACAGTGCAGTAAAATAAAGAAATATAATGAGTAATTATGGAACTAGGCTAGTAGGGAAATTTGATTCATTCAAGGGATTTATTTGAGAACAGAACAGATGGCACAGAGAATTACCACATAAAATTTAGCCTTTATTTATAACAAGACTTAACAACATAATACGAGGCATGTTTTTTTAAGTAAGTACCGTTTTGGGGGGGGGGGGGGGGGGGGAGGAAAGTGCTAAGATATGTCAATTTTATTTTTACATGAAAGCCTTACCTTAATCTATGTTACTACATAATTTCTGTCAATATTGAGGCACTTATCATAATCTTGTACCAGTTTTTGAATACCCTCCTCATAGAAATCTGCCGCCCGACTTGTTAACCACTGCATCACAACTGTTTTGACTTCGTCATCGTCTTGCTCAGGCACAATGCCATACAAAACACCATGAGAAACATTAGGAAACTCATCCCACAAGGAGGAAATTGTAAAGTGTCTGTCTTCTCTCACCTTATTGTCCACTTCCTGCACCAAACTTCCATTAACGACCGAAAGACGCCCACTGCTACAGCTTCATCATGCACATTTGTGAGGCCATCTTTAAATACTCTCGCCCACTTTCTTACCATTCCTTCACACATAATGTTCTCTACATAAACTGCACAATTCTCACGATGAATATCGATCGCTTTTAGGCCTTTAGCACTAAGAAATCTTATAACAGCCCGTACTTCAGTCGGCGGGACTCAAGATTATCAGGGGCATCTTAAACATTCAGTAAACAATGAAGAATCAGACTGTAATGGCGTCAGTATGTAGACAACAGATGTAAGTACCCATTGCACATAAAATTATTGAGGTATCTTAGCACGTCTTATTATTATTTCAAAACGGTGCTTACTTAACACACCTCATTTCTCAGGGCCGATTTGACTGGGCGTGGACTAGTCAGATGTGAACAGGGAAGGGGAGGTAATTTCCTAAGTCACCATCATTGACTTAGCGTGGGTGTTGCGCAATGGATCGGCACTGTGTGTGTGTGTGTGTGTGTGTGTGTGTGTGTGTGTGTGTGTGTGTGTGTGTGTGTGTGTGTGCACTTCGGCAGTGGCGGTGGATGCAGCAGCATAGCATATGCCTGCTCTGTGCTCCCTGGCTCTACAGCTGTGTGCCGCAGCATGATCCCCAAGCGAAGGCCTCACAGTCGAAGTGCTGCATCTGCCTGTTGGGAGCTGCCTGCCTGTCTTCTTGTTTCCCCGGCAGCAGACCAAGTCCATTATTCGATGTTCTCTCACAAAGTACATTCCCTGTCCTGCTACAGCTTCTCCTTGAATTCTGCATCTCTTTGGCTCTGATTCGTGGGTTGGTTTGATAATGTCATCCAGTAGCGGATCACCATTTTCACGCCCACACCTGTCCCCAGTGGAAATTTTGAGACGAGACTTGCAAACTGCTATATTTCCCACATTTCCAGTGTGTTGTTTTTATTTTCTGCATTCCTTCTTGTCTTGAAAAAACTGTTCTTTGTGGCAACTGTTTCAGGCCTGTATAATAGTATGTGATTTATCAGGGTATTTTCCCTGGCCAGAAACATTGTTTTGGTGGAACCACTTTATCTATACTGCAAGCTAAGTGCTCTCCCACTCACATGTGTACTCCAGAGGTTGGTTGTCTTCTTCCCGTCTGCAGGGGTACACAGTTTATCTGCGATTCCATTGCTTTTTTGGAAACAGCTCCTCTGGTTTCTGCAGACTAGGGCTTTCTCTGCACACATGCTATTGTGTCCATTTCGTTTAAAGGGCCCCTGCGTCTGCTGTCGTCATTTATCTGCACACTACTGAAAGTCTGGCTGGTTTTGTCATGTACATTCTTAAGAGAAAGCTTCAGCAATTCACCAGGTTGCCTCCTGGAGTGGGGAATGCGGTTGTGGCGGCCTCAGTGGTGAAGTTGAAAGTTCGGAGGGGGGGGGCCTTCCTGCTGGCTTTCTCCCCCCCGCTCCCCCTCCCACAAGGCTGGCTAGACACTAGTTAGTGTCATACGTGAACACTTCCTTCGGCAAAGTCACTCGGCAAAATCATCCCCAGCCGAGATATTACCTCTTACCGTGATGGAATAGACATGAGAATTGAAGCTGTGGTAAATTTCATTGTTCCATTTAAATGTGAAATGAAGTCTCCAGACTCAGTATACTCTTCAAATTGTAGAACAAAATCAGAAAATAGAATTTTGAATAAATGGCCTAAATACTTCTAATAAACTGTGGGCATTCAACAAAAGGAAAATGAATATCATCATGTTGTTTCATTTGGTTGGCTTTTATGAGAGTCCTCACTTCCTTTTATGTCTAAAGCCAGCCTATTGAATTTCTGTTGTCCTTTCCATCCCCCAGTCAACCTTTCAATTAAACATGGTTCTTTGTCTGTGAGTTTCATAGCGACTTTTGTAAAATGTCGATTGTGGTAGACGTTTGTCGAAGAGCACATAAGGAGGAAGTTAAAGTAACAGGTGTACGTTTGGTGTACTTTCATTAATTTAACTGAGTGTGAAGCATGCCCATACGGAGACTAGACAGTTTTTAGAAGCATTAAATGAAGTTAAATGATGCCAATAAAAGTAAAGTTCCACTGAGTATCTGTCGTGGAGGCATTACCATTCTTAAATGATTGTCTATGATGGTATTGAGAGGCTCCATGAATCTCCAAATTGTGTGTTTCTTCTGTGGAGATATCATTGACAAATTTATAAAGCATTGAAACAAAATGCCTTAGTCACAGAGAATGTGATGTGCACATAGTGCAATCATAGAGTGCAAAGCAGCAATTCTTGTGAAAAGGGCCAATTGTCAATATGATGAATGAGAAGAGCCATTCTCTTTGTCACAAAAAAGTGCAACATGCTAACGCCTATGGCACTAAAGAGACAAAGTAGACAACAAATATTGTAAAATGCAGGGTATAAATTTATATGTAAATTGTTGAAAATGTTCAAATGTTTGTATAGTCTATGGGACTTGACTACGGGGTCATCAGTCCCTAAACTTACAAACTACTTATGAACTACTTACGAACTAGGACGGCACAAATAAATATCCATGCCCAAGGGGGGATTCGAACCCCCGACCGTAGTGCATTGTTGAAAACGGGGAAGAATGTCAATTTTCATTGAACTAGCAACTTGCCCCATCTTGTTTCTGTTGTAGTCCTATATTTGTTCTTGTTGGAGCAAGTTAAGAGTAATAGAGTACCAGATCCTCTTGCCCCTTCCATTGCAATTTATCTTCAAATCTGTATGGTTTTTATTTTTGTGCGTCTGTTGATTATCAGTATAGGGTGATTGAGGAAAATGGACTGAGTGTTGAAAATCTTAAGTATTTGATGTCAGTGTAACACATCATAATGTTATTCACATATTTAAGCTTACCACACTCGTGAACTACCATGCTCCTAAATGAATGTCACCTAAACCTTCATCATGAATCTAGCCTTCCATTAATGAAAATCTGTTCATTAGGTTTTGAGTTTATCGTGGACAGGCAGGTGCAGCAGGAAGATTTTGTTTTTTAATATGTATAGATCACCTCATAGATCAGATAAAAAGCAATTACGTGCATGATATTGCAGTTGTCTAAACTGACCTCGTGAAACAGTACAGTAATAGGTTATAAATGTAGAGATCAGCTGCAGCCCCAGTTATCACTTAACCCTAAATTTAACATATGCTAAACAAAGGATTCTTGAGGACAGTACATACAAGAAAGAGAAATCCTATAGAAGAAAGACTGGCGAAGTCTGCAGTAGAGATAGTATTAAAATTAAAAAACATCATAGAGTACAGAAAGACACCAAGGTTGATGAGAGAGTAAGTACCTTTGATATTTGTAACCACAAAATTGTGTAACAAAAGATCTGGCACCGCATATTACAAACAAGTATGAAGAAGTTGCAAAGGTAAAGTTGATAAGCAAACAGGCATTTGTTAAAAAGAACTCATTAGTCATAAAAGAAAATTTAAACACTGATACTAAGAAAGATATCACTCGGTGTAACATCATCATAGTTATTGAATTCAGAAGAGGAAATCACAAAAGCTAAACTGAAATCAGTTCAGCGTAACATGGTTGCCACTGCCATTGAAACATATTGTTAAAATTTTCATATTTGTTGATACCAAAGAAGACCTGAGTTTTGTTGTAGATTCTGCTAAAATACTTTGTCCATTTAGAAAATTGTTTGGCTCCATTTACTATTTACTGAACTTAGAAGTATTGAGTGAAGAAACCCAGTGAGTCTAAAGTCGGTGGATGTAGTGCAGGCGGAAAAAACCGCTAAAACCATGAAATCTGCGAGTTAAGTTGACATAAATTCTCCAGACATGAGGGGGGGGGGGGGGTGGAATTAATAGTGAGAGTGAGAGAGATTCATATTTTTGTGTGATTGTTGGCAATACTGAGCTAATTACTGGTCGTCGTCATCTCAGCCTTTTCCCCATTTCATGTGGGGTCAGTGTTATTTTGCTGTATCCTTCTGTTCCACAAATGTCTATCTGGTGTTTCTTCTCTGAACCAGCCTTTCTCCCATAGGTCCCCTGCTACCTTGTCTTTCCATCTCTTTTCCTTGATCCTTTGATTTCCAGACCTTCAACTCTTATCCCCATATAGTACTCCCCTCTTCTCTGCACATGTCCATACTATCTTAACCTACTTTCTTAGTTCTTCTTCCCTATGGGCCCCACTTTCACTGTTTCCCTGATGTCGTCATTCCTTAGTAAAGCCTTTCGTGCCACCTCACTCATCCACCTTAACATTCTCATTTCTGTCCCTTCCATCTTTTTATCTTGGGGTTTTGTAATTTGCCAAGTTTCTCCACTTTACAGCATCACAGGCATCACCACAGACTTGCAAAGCTTTCCTTTCATTCTACAGCTAACCTTCTTATCACACAGTACTCTGCTAAGTTTCCTCCAGTTCATCCATCCACTATTTATCCTGTGCTACATTTCGGCCACAAGTCCTCCATCACTTTTCATCTAAGAGCCCAGGTATTTAAATTTCTTGGCCAGCATAGTGTTGTTGTTCTTCTTGCAGCTTAATATATAGGTCTTTGGCATCCTTGTACACACACTGTTTTCACCCTGCTAATTTCATTCCCCTTTCCTCTAGAGCTTTTCTCCACAGTTCAAGCTTGTCTTGAAGTGCCTCCTGGGTGGGTTTACCGATTACATCATCATCATCATCATCAGCTAACATTATATTCCGAGGTGCTTCTTTCTTCACATCTTTGACTAGTAAATCCGTGACAAGGTCAGAGAGTATGGGCTGAGAGCAGATCCCTGATGTAGTCCTACTCTAAATGGAAATGTCTTTGTTGCACCTGCACTGCTCCTGACTTTCGTCATTGCATCTTCGTACATGTCTTGTATCGCCCTGATATATTTTTCTGGCACACATTTACTTCTCGGACATCTCCATATCTCTTGCCTCAGCACTCTATGCCTTCTCAGGATCGATAAAGGCCATATGCAGTTCTGCTTGTACTTCTCTCTGCCTCTCTATCAGTTGCCTAGTGCAAACATTGTCTCGGTTGTTCCTCTTCCCGGCATAAATCCAAACCGCTCTTCACATACTCCAGTTTCTAGCTGCAACCTCTTCCCAATTTTCCTTTCCCAGATCTTCACTGTGTGGGACATCAGTTTTATTTCTCTAAAATTGCCACAGATTTGGATATCCCCTTTCCCCTTATATACGGAAACCAGTTAAATCTCGGAGAATATCAGTTCCCTGTTCTGACTTTTCCATGCTTCTATTGGACTTTGGTCTTCCTCTAGGGCCTTCCCATTTTTCATTTTCTTCGTCGCATGTTTGACTTCTGCCCTACTTATACTTTGGGCCATTCCTTCATTTATATCTCCATCTTCATACTTCTCTCGTACATTTTCCTCATTCAAGAGTCTTTCAAAGTTCTCCCACCACCTGTTAAAGATTTTCTCAAGGTTGAGTAATACTACACTTTCGTCCTTTATCTGCCTTATTGGCCGCCTTATCTCTTCCTTTAGCAATCTGTAGGAGTTGCCTGCTGTCCTGTCTTCTTTCCAGCTCTTCATATGCCTCTTCCATTGCCTCAGCTTTTCCTTTTTTGACTGCTCTTTTTGCCAGCTTTTTTTCCCACTTTTGTAATTACATTGCTATTATAACTCCACCACTCCAGTACATCCTCTGGTAATTTCACTTTTCATAATACTGTTGCCTTGAATTTCTCGCAACACCTTTCAGTTTCCACCACTGTATCTTTGTTCTCCTCACTTGACACATTTACTTCTTTTCCCCACAACCATTTCATAATCAGCCACTACGAGTTTGTGTTGAACAGCCACACTTTCACTGTTTATAACCTTGGTATTCTTTATTTCCTTCATGTGTTTCCTTCTGTACAAGAAGTCTGACTTTTATGGTCTCGCACCAACATGTCCATTTAAATTCTCCCCCCCCCCCCCATTACAACCCTTTCATTGTCTGGTATTTCCATTGTTACTCCATCTAGGCTTTCCCAAAATTCGTCCTTCTCTTCCATAGAGCACCCTGTCTGGGTTGCATACACACTTAGTATCGAAGGAGCAGACATCATTGTTCTAAGTTTTATGCTCATGATTCTGTCCACTCAAGACTTCCTCTTTTAGATCTATATCCACACTAATCCCTACTCCATTTCTGGACTCTTTGTCTGCACTACTATAAAACAACTTGTACCCTTCTGCTGACCGTTTCACTTTGTCACCAGTACACCTGGTCTCTTGCAAACACAGGATATTCATCTTCCTTCTTTGTATCATGAGCTAAGTACTGGGTAAACCACTGTAAATCCTTAGTTAGAAAAACAGGTATTGTGTATGTCATTAGTTACAAAATCATTACTTGACATGGTTCAAAAACCATGTTACCATTTTGTAACATATTGATTCTGTCTGTGTTGTCAAGTATTAATGATTGTGCTGGATTGTCTAAAGTACTAACATTCACTGGTTTGAAAGATTTTGATTGGTAGATCAATGTTGTGTGTACTAAAGATAGAAATTTTTTGTAGCACAGAGCGAGGTGGCATAGAGGTAACACACTGGACTCGCATTCAGGAGTACAGTGGTTAAAATCCCCCCCTCTGGCCATCCAAATTTAGGTTTTCTGTGATTTCCTGAAGTCACTCCAGGCAAATGCTGGGATGGTTCCTTTGAAAGGGCGAGGCTAATTTTCTTCCACATCCTTAGCCACAAATCCGAGCTTGAGCCCCCATCTCTAATGACCACGCTGTTGACGAGATGTTAAACCTTAAGCTTCCTTCCTTTTTTGTAGCTGAACAATCAGTCAGAATTGATATTTTTGGAGGAATATTCAGAAATCTTTTTAGTAGAAAAGTCTAAAGTGTAATGTTATTTTTGTACACAATGTTTTTATTTCTTCATTCTGAACTTTAATTCCTTCTTCAAATTTCTCCTTGTGTTCATTTGTAGCTTGCTCACTGTACAAAATGAATAACATTGGAGAAAGGCTACAAGCCTGTCTTACTCCCTTCCCATCCAGTGCTTCCCTTTCATGCCCTTCAACTCTGATAACTGCTGTCGGGTTTTTGTACAAGTTGTAAATCACCTTCTGTTCACCGCAGCGGAGTGGCCAAGCACATTGAGGTGCTATGCACAAGGCCATTCCCCGTCGGAGGTTCGAATTCCCCCCCCCCCCCCCCCCCTCGGGCATGGATGTTTGTGCCATATTTAGTATAAGCTAGTTTGTAAGTTCAGGGACTGAACTTTTTTTTTTTTTTTTTTGAACCTTCTGTTTCCTATATTTTACCCCTGCTGCTTTCAGAATTTGAAAGAGTGTTTTCCAGACAACATAGTCAAGCTTTCTACAAATGGTGAAAATGTAGGTTTGCCTTTCCTTAACCTATATTCTCCGATAAGTTGTAAGGTGGGTATTGCCTCCTGTGTGCCTACATTTCTCCTCAATCCAAACTGATCTTTTCCAAAGTCAGCTTTTACCAGATGTTCCAGTCTTCTGTAAATAACTCTTAAATTTCCGCAACCATTACTTACTAGACTGATGGTTCTATAATTTTCACACCTGTGTGTGTCTACTTTCCTTCGAATGGGGATTATTATAATTTTTTTAATTAGGAGGGTATTTTGCATGTCTTATACATCTTGCTCACCAGCGAAAGAGTTTTGTCATGGCTAGCTCTGAGGGAATGTCGTCTACTCCAGGGGCCATGTTTTCAATTAGGTCTTTTAGTGCTCTGTCAAATTCATCTCCCAGTATAGAATCTCATTTTTCATCTTTGCCTACTTCCTCCTCTCTTCTAACAGTATTGTCTCAAAGTTCACTTCCTTTGTAGAGCCCCTCTCCACCTTTAAGCTTTCCCTTCTTTGCTTAGAACTGGTTTTCCAACTCAGTTATTGATATTCATATTCATACAGCTGTTTTTCTTGTCTCCAAATGTCTCTTATTTTCCTGTAGACGGTATCTATTTTTCCCCTAGGTATACATTCTTTTACAAACGTTAATTTGCCCTCTAGCCACTCCTGCTTAGCCATTTTGCACTTCCTGTCAATCTCATTTCTTATTCGTCTGTACTCTATTTTACCTGTTTCATTTACTGCATTTTTATCCCTCTCTAATAACCAAGCTGTCAATGGGACATAAAGGTTTAAGCTTTCTTCTTCCTTTGCATTTTTATAATCTTCTCCTTTAATAAATTAAATTCACTATTTCCTGTGATATCCAACGATTTTTAAGGTCTTGCCTTTCTACATATTTGGACCTTTGCTGCTTTCACGATTTCATATCCCTAAGCTATCCAGACACTATCTGCTGTGTTAATTCCCCTTGTTTCTGTAAATCGTTGCTTAAAGCTCCCTCTGAAAATATCAAGAACCTCAGGTTCCTCTAATTTACCCACATCCCATCTCTTGATTTTCCTACCTTTCTGCAGTTTCTTAAATTTCACTCTAGTTGATAGCCAATAAGATATGGCCAGAGTCTATAACTGCTCCTGGATATGTCTTACAGTTTAAAACCTGGTTCTGAAATCTGGCTTATCATTATAAAATCTATCCGGTACCTTCCGGTGTCTCCTGGTATCTTCCACATATACAACAAAGTGTTAGTTATGATTAAATCGTGTTCAGTGCAATATTATTACTCTTTAGTTTTCCCCAGTCTATATTCATGTACTTGTTTTCCGTTCCTTCCCTTCCTTTTACTACTATTGAATTCATCTCCCATCACAATAAAGTTTTCCTCTTCCTTAACTGTCTAAGTAATTTCCTTTACTTCCTCATCATTCTTAGATCTCATCATCATTGGCAGAACTAGTTGGTGTATAAACTTGTACTAGTGTGGTTGGTGTTAACTCTGTATCTATCTTGACTACAATAATGTGACCACTGTGCTGCTAAAAGTAGTTTACCCACATTCCTATTTTCTTAGTCATTACTAGACCTACTCCTTTACTGCCCCCCCCCCCCCCAACTGATTTTGTATTTATAACCCCTGCACTCACCTGACAAGAAAACCTGTTCATCTTTCCACCAAACTTTGCTAATCCCCATATATGTAATGTCAAGATATCCATTTTCCTTTCTAAATTTTCCAACTTCCCTCCCTGATTAAGACATTCCACGCTCCAAAATGCCTGTTTTGTTTTTCTTGACGACGACATCAGAGTAGTCCCCGCCTGGAGATCTGAATGAGGGACTATTTTACCCAAGAAAACGCCATCATATATTCGTACAGTAGAGGTTGTATGTCCTCGAGAAAAGCAACGGCTGTAATTTCCTCTTGCTCTTAGCTGTTCCCAGTAGCTGTATGGCAAAGTCCCGTTAGCTGATGTTAAAAGGCCAGCTCAGTCAATCATCCGAGCCAAAACATTACCATATATGGATATTGCACGGACACCAGTGATGTCACGGTTGGCAGAATAGCGTATATAAGGCCTCACCAGGAGCCACGAGGCAGTCATACCAATTGACAATAGCCAAGGAGTGCTTGGCCGAAAGTTCATGTGATTTTTAACCACTTGACACGGTTGCAAACCTGAGAACTTTTCATTCAGTCTTTCAGACTGTTTCCCTGCAGAAAAGAGATTGCCCTTCTTCAGGAATCACATGTTTATCTGGCCCCTCCACAGTTACCCCATTGCTGTGGTTGCATCTATGGTCCAGCTACCTGTATCATTGAGGCAAGCAAGTCACGACAATTTGGCAGTGTCTGTGGTTCATGGAGGTAGGAACCTGTTCCAGTACTTCTGAACTAATTTCTGCTGCGAAACTGAGCTTTTTCCTCTCCTCACTGAAGACTAGGTATCTAACTGTTCAGAAACCTCTTATTAACATATTGATGGTAGTTAATTTTCCTACAGTTATACTGAGGCAGTTGTTACGGGAGAAGAATTGTCATCAATTGAAAATGGTTTTCATAGAGTTCTGTCAGTGACAACACCAATGTGAATGTCAGCCTTATACTAATACCTTCCATGATATGGGTAGTATTATGACAATCACACCTTGGAGGTCAACTGCGCAAAATGTCTACATGCAGAAAAACAGCAGAGGTGAGGCAAGTGGCATTCAGTTCTCGATCACTTCTTTTTCATTCAAGGAGAAACAGAACTGATGCCCTCCCACAGATTTCAGCTCTTCCTCCAGGGATTTGGCAAATACAATACCACTTCCATCTTTCTAATCACTATTTATAGATGGGAAGCATGTATCGCTACCCTAGCGACTGTTCCACCTCAACGGCCATGCATCTCATGGTATTTTTTCCTCCCCCACAAGCCAGATGGTCAAGCCAAGATCCACGACTGCCCTGGTCCTGTGGTGCTTATTAAAGAATTGATTTTGGTTTTGAGTCCCAATTTGAACAAAGTAATGTCACCAATTAATTGATTGATCATACAATGCAAACTTTCACGGCCGGTGTCAACTTCATTTAAAACTTCCGGGCTGATAAGCCGTGGTCGATTTATAAAACTACCTCTGAAGATGTCTTCCGCAGCCGAAGATGAAACGTTAGGGGATAGTTTTATAAATCGACCACGGCTTATCAGCCCGGAAGTTTTAAATGAAATTGATTGATTGTTTGGTGATATCCTCCTTTGTAGAGGAATTACTAGAATATTATTTAATAATTTTGTTTGTTTTGTTCGATAAACGTCATTTATTTGTAAAGAAACTTGGAATTAATATTGTTGAGAGTAAGAAATCTCTCTCTCTCTCTCTCTCTCTCTCTCTCTCTCTCTCTCTCTCTCTCTCTCTCTGTGTCTGTCTGTCTGTGTGTGTGTGTGTGTGTGTAAAAAAAGGTTATAAACAAAAAATAAAACAATGCAATGAGTAAAGTTAGGTATGTAGTAACTCCATTTATAAGCTTCTGTTACTCCTTTCTATGTCTAATTCCAAATGGCATTGTTCAGTATTTCTGGCTTCTTTAAGCTTCTAAATGCTTAAATGATGCCATTTAGTATCACTTTACATAGTTTAGTGTTAAATCTACAGAACTGTGCAACATTCTTGGAAACATTCGGAAGCTCAAAGAAGCCATAAATACTTAATGATGCTATATGGAGTTGGGTACAGAAATGGATGAGCTTCAAAGCCCAGTTGTGAGCACTAGAATGACAACATAGGGTGTATGCATGCAGAGTATAAGAAGTAAGACTGAAGTGTTCTAAACTATGTTATTGTGTTCTAGTTACTGTATATTAACTATTCAACAACTATTAGTTACCTTGATTCATTCCATTGTTTTCTATTCCAGCCAGGCTTTCTCATTATCTTACTAACAAAGTTGTGATTTTTTTTTTAATTTCAGGTGCGAAATGCTAAAAATGAAGTGTCAACTATCACAGCTCAAAACTTCATAATAGCTGTTGGTGGTCGTCCAAATTATCCTAATATTCCCGGTGCAGTAGAGTATGCTATAACATCAGATGATATTTTCTCTTTGAAGTACAATCCTGGAAAGACAGTCGTAGTTGGTGCCTCGTACATTGCACTTGAGTGTGCTGGATTTTTAGCCGGATTTGGTTTGGATGTAACTGTTTTGGTGAGAATACATAACTTCTTTTCTAGAAGAAAGTCATTTAATATCAGTTGATTAACTGACTATATCAAATCTTTAAGTTTTGAATGTATACCTAGTTTCAAAATGCTTTAGAAAGACAATCACTGCTCAGGATGAAAGATCTGAACAGAATGTTATTGACATAAATGGAAATGTCATGTAGGAAAATAAATTTAATAAATAGAAGTCACTGTAAATGTTGAATATGGACACCATTAGCGACACAGTTCACAGCTGTTCCTCTGTTTGCATCTGATAAACCTAATAACTGTCTCCACAAAACTTGGGAAAGGGGGGTGGGTGTCTACAGTATTAGTTCTGGACACTCAGGGGTATGAGAATAGCCATTGGTCCAATGTATAATAAGGATCTGGAGAAAATATTTACAAAATTCAAAAAGATGTGACAAGAGTTGAAGCTGTGGGCACAGCATTGCAGGAGGGTGGATCAATGTTGTGTAAACATGCAGTAGGTGGGTTATTGCCTGAACTTTGGACATGCTGCCTGCAGCCATGACACATTAAATACTACAAACATCTTGTCTGGCTGTCCATACAAAAATTACTCATGATTAGGAGTTGCTTCCTACTGACTGACCTCACGCTGTTCATTCTGAAATTTCGTGCTCACGTGGAAGGGAACAATTACGAGCCATGTAACATTCTGTGTATAAATGTTGCCCATTTCTATCTCCAACGATATTTCATTGCGGAATACGAGCTATGAGAAATCTACATGCGCATCATCTGGCAACACTTCCTTCTGAAAAGGTAGCTGTGTGGTACGGATTGACGACATCATTTTTTTATTTTTTTTTATTTTAAGAGATCGGGCCTGCTGCGAGAATCTTTTGGGCATAAACATAAATCGAAACCTTCAACAGCATGGATGCGATAGCTTTTTCCCTTAATGTAAGATGGAGCTTCTCCACAAGTTACACAGCAAGTGAAGCAGCTGCTGCAGAGAAATTTCAGAACTACCATTATTATCAGCCATCAATTTTCTACAGCCTGGCACATGATCTTAACCTGTGTAACGTTTGGCTGTGGGGTTATCTGAATTATGTTAAGTGCTTAAATTACCAGCATAGCCAAACTGAAGGCACAGCTTGTGGCTGAAATTGGTAGACAGCATATTGACCATGTCTTATGTCATTCTTATAATGATTAGAAACCCCTGTTATTTTGCAATTTTGGCCCCAGGATAGTTATAAACCAATTTTTCCCATTGGATGTGGTACAATCTTGGCATGCTGGATGGGCTTACCTAAGTAACAGTACCATAATGGTTGAGTGCCCAGCATGTGCAGCCATGCACATCAAACAGTATGGATGGTGTATTGTTAAATTTGAACCGTAACTGTTCATTTACATTAAGATACTTACAGTGCCATGTAGTGGTAAAAATTTCTCAAATTTTGTCTCCTTGACATTTCCCCAATGTCAGCTACACTCTCTTAAAATTTGACATCATTTGAAGCAGCTGTCATTTCTTCAGCATTTTGAAACTGTATTTATGGATATACTGTGTGTGAAATCTAAGCCTCATTTATGTGCTGATATTTCTTCACAAGTTGTTTAGGATTGCTAAATTCCTCTATAAGGAAATGATGATATAGACTTAATTGAATTATATAAATTTGAACTGTTAACCATTGATATTAGTAATAAAAAGGTTTAGGATCCAATCTTCAGTCAGTCTTGTGTTTTATTTATCTATTTCTGGATCTTGATGTATCTTTCAGATATGCCAACTCAAAATCACTTAAGCATGTGAACAATTTTTTTAACAAAATAGGAATATTATTTTGTTTGTTCAGCAATGTTTCAGAAAAATCCTAACAAGTTCATCTGTTCACGCAGGTACGATCAATATTGCTGAGAGGTTTTGATCAACAGATGGCTGAATTGATTGGTAGCCACATGGAATCGCAAGGAGTAAAGTTCATCAGACAGTGTGTGCCTAGTCGCATTGAAAAGATTGAAGATGGTGCCCCACCCCGTTTAAAGGTACAACAGTGTTTCACTGTGTCTTTCACCATGCTGTGTAGTCCGGAAATATTTTATTGGTTTTGTGATGTTCAGTTAGTATGTGTAACAAAGCAACATGGAATTATCCTACTTCTTCTTGTACCACTCTTGACACGAATATCATTTTTTCCCCTCATTCTGATATCTTTGTATTAGTAGTTATGGTTACATTTAACAACTAATTTTGTATAACCTTCACAGTATGCTTTACCAGCTGCTGAAGAGGCCACCACATTTAGTTCACATAAAAACATTTTATTTAAATAAATATTTAAAATTCACAATACCTCATTAAAATTGTAATGTGCTACAAATGGCTGGTTTCAACATTGACATAGTTTATTCAAAAGCTCTCGTACGCTTCTTTGAGGCAAGTGTTTACTTTTGCTGGAAGCTAAATATTCTCAAAGTTGTTTGGAAATTTTAATACAATCTTGAAGTTTATTTCCAAAAATCGTGCACTAAATTTTTGTAGTCCCAGTTTTTGTTCCGAAAACATAGCCTTTTACTAAAATAACCTATTGGTTTATTATTTATATATGAAGGAAACCTTGTGTATTGAGACAAAAAATCGCACTGACGTGTTTTACGGCCCACTTTAGATGTGCTTGTAGTTTTATGATTTTTTTGCAAACACTTCATACAAAAATAATAAAAATGTAAATAATAAAAAAATGTGGGTGATGTGCATGACTCTACTATTGTGATATCTGTGCACCCAACATGAAATATTCTTTCTGACCGTATTTTAACAAACAGCCAAAAGTATTGGATATCTGACTTCAGCTTTGACAAACATACTCTTTTCTTAACATTTTTTCTATTTAAACTAATATTTTAATCTCTCTCTCTCCCATTTTATCTTTTTCCATTAAAATATTATCGCCTGTCTTGCCTTGGCATTTTTCTCAGTTTATTTTCTTTGCCTGTACTGGTTACAAATAAATATACTCTCAAATGTTCAAATGTTCGTAAATCTATTGGACCAAACTGCGTGGTCATCAGTCCATAGCTTACAAACTACTTAAACTAAGGTAAACTAACCTAAGGACAACACACACTCACCCATGCCCCAGGGGAACCTCCAATGGCGAGCAACTGCGCGGTCCACATCGAGGCACCTTAGACCGCTCAGCTACTCCATTGCGGCTGAATATACCCTGGAAGGAACGAAGTGTACATTTGCCATTAGGACGAATGACTATAGACTGGATGGAACACGGCATGCATTTGGCATTCGGCATTCGGAAATCAGTTGCGTGACATCCCTCGCCTGAAACTCTCCTTTGCATACATCATCTTGCTTTCTGTGTTTGATTTTCGTATTATAGCTCTAGCGTTGCCATTTAAAAGGAATGGGCACTGAAAATTATCAAATACACGTTGTTCTTAGGACAATGAATAATAATCTAAAGTAATGTCTAAAAATGCCATATTAACAGTGAACATGTGCCATCAATGATAGGAGAATTATGGGTTAGTCCCAGCTGTTCGCCGTAGCATAATGGGTGATGAATTTATGATGTACAAACATGTTAGGTGGTGGTTTGAAGCTTGCTAGGATGCGGGGGCTCAGTGCGCTCGGTTGGAGGGTTGCCAAAATGGTAGCTCAATGGCCTCTGTGTGTGAAAGAAAGGGAAAGGGGGGGGGGGGGGGAACTGAGCAAAATTCTCAGCAAACAACCCAGGGTGAAGATGAGCAAACGACCACAAAGCATAGATTTCCCAGAAGACAAAAAATCTATTTTTTCTTTTTAGTCACCACTGAAAATGTTTTCCCCCTCTTGCTTCGTAAAAGTTTTTCACATACTCTTGTTAACTAAACACTAATATATACTGCAAGATTCCAAGGTGTTTAAAGGTAACAGCACTTTCTCTGAAAAATGCATTTTTCTGTTTAGAGAACATGCCATGAAATAAATAACAGTGAATTGTAAACATAAACTAGGGAGCGAAAAAAAGGTAATTTGTTGCAATGTGTACTTCCACGTTTAGAATATTATCACATTATCCTCCCTGTTGTTGTTCAAATGCTTCAGAAGAGCACTGTTCAATTCATTGTTACGTATTTCACGGCACGTTCACAATATAGAACAACAGACATTTTAGAGGGAGCACGCTTTCATATGCACAATTCTAAACATTGCAGAACTTAGCTCTTTTTAATTAATAAGGGTGCCCAAAACCCCTTTAGGAGCAAAGGCAAAGAAAAAAGCATAGTAGTGACAGGTATCAAAGTACCAACCATGTGCATCACAACCTAACGCGCTGCGTACTACACTACGGCCGACAGTTACGAAATTATTTCTTAATTCTCATACTATTGCTGGCAGTTGTTAATTACTAATATGGTATTTTAGACACTAGGTTATAACTTATAGTACAAATAACGATGTGTTTTTGTTAATTCTTCAGTGCGCCATTGTTTGAAATGACACAGCGTAAGTTGTAAAACGAAAATTGTAAAATGTGGCAAGCAAGATGGTGTATGCCAGAAAGAGTTCTAGGCAAGGAATGTCACGTGACATATCCAAATGTCTGTCTGACTTAAAATCAAGTTACTGTGTCAAATCGCCATTATTTTTTATATATCTCTAACAGTGAGGGTTATAAACAAAATATGAGAGAGCAAAGTTGTAGAGAATATTCTTCTCTACAAATTTGATTATTCAATTATTGTCAGATGAAAGGTTTATTTGCAATTAAAATTACATTGCAAACGACTTGTTTAGTGTTAGTAACGTATTTGTTGTCCTAAATATTTGGAAAAGGGAGGTTCTGGTCACTGGCGGCCAACTATTGTCTGTAAAATTTGGTGCAGATCGGTTGAATGGTTAGACTTAAGAAGTGGGAACACATTAGACAGGCGGACATCGCAACATCGCTGTTATTTTTGAAAATATCTCTGAAATGATGAGAGATATGAAAAAAAAAGTAAGGGAGCAAAATTGTAGAGAATTTTCTCCTCCACAAATTCTCGGTTATTCAATTTTTGATTCAGGTGAATGGTTAAGCTGTTATTTTCTTTTAAATTTAGAGCTTCAAGGCGATTGCAAAGGCCCACTTTTAGAATTAATACCGTAACCTAAAGTGGCCAAAAGACAAAGGAGAGGACACTGAGACAGTACTGGCTGCCTGGTGTGCCACTTGTGTAATATACCAATTACAATGAAAAGTCTAGATTTGTGTCAATAATAGGTTGTAACTCACTGTAAAGACCATAACTGAACCACAGACACTGGCAGCAATTAAGTCACGGGGGCCGGAAGTGGCAGTCTGTGGGTGTATATATATGTGTGTGGGGAGGGGGGGGGGGCGGCATGCGCATGAAGTTATCAAGCTTTCCTGATACTGGTATGACTGAACGCATTCCATTAAACTTCCATTAAGTGATACCTTGACCGTGTCCCCCCTTTTTTTTTTAGAGTTTCATCGCTCTAGCGTCCATAGCAAATTCTATCGTGGCCTGAAGAATAAATGCATAAACCTTTAATCTAATGCTCGTCAGTAACACTGGCTCAAGTAATTCATGCAACTATATTGTAGTCGCCAAACCTGCAGTGTCTCGATTGAACCTGGCCTGTAACTGCTGGTGCAACTAGTAACATATAGATGTTGTCAGCACCTTGTTTATATCATCACTTTTACTGTACCTTACTTCAGACAGATGTGGACATGATAGGACCACTTTTATCTAAGGAGGGATTTAACAGTGCTTTGAGTAATGGCAAAGCAGCAGCTATAGATAACAGACCTGTATAAATATTAAGTAAGAGAATCAACAAGAGACCTTGTATAAACTTACCAAAGAGCAGAGCTGGGCACAGTTAATCAAAAATTTAGCTTCATTAATCGGTTACTAAAAAAGTTAACTATAACATTTAACAAAGCGTTACTTTATGGACATTTTAACAAAATTGAACGTTAATGGTTAATTGTTAACATGTAAAAGTACTGTGCATCTGTGAAAACTCGCCTTCAGCCTCCAAATTTGTATATTTTCGGTTGTTGTATTATTGAAGTGAGCAAGTAAATAAAACACATTACCCTATCTGATATTTAAAAAAAAGTTTTGGTTGGGTAATGTTAAGTAGGACTTTGAGGATAAATAAAAACTAGTGTTACTTGGACACTCTATCCTGGCACTCGGCTGCAAGCGTAAAAAAATTAGGACTAATCACATACCATATTGTAAAGTCGAAAAACCGCCTTGACTTTGGCGGAAAAGTGTTATGTTCCATGTCATTTGTTTATGCTCGTGCCCAGGACGTGATTTAATAATAAATAATAATAATAAACTTCACTGAATATCATTTGACATAATGTTTCTTAAAGGCAATATGTACCTTAACATATTAAAATTCTCATCTCACTGTTAGGCATTTTTGGGAGTGAAAATATCTTTTCCCCGTAGGAAAAAGACGTTCCACTGCAGCACTTGAAGGTGTAGCAGTAATGTTTTTATAAAATATATCTATTAAAATATTTTTCCCAAGAAATACCTGTCATTAAATGAATATTTTGGTTTAGTGTCCAGACACATTTTTAACATATTTGACCTGTGATCTCCTTAGATTGAATGACAAAATTTAAAAGTCTTGCGCAGAATGTACGTTAAAAATAAAAAATGAAACACATCTGGTGTAAAATACTTAATTGCAGTCGGCATATGACGGGCAAACTAAGATAATTATATGTTAGTTTCCTGATTAGGTGTCAGTCATATCTCAATTCTCGCAGTCTCCATTATCAATTGTTTAGTGGTATGCAATTTAAATTTGTTCCTGTCAGCTATAACAAAATCCATTGGAAAAAATTGTAATGGAAAATTAACTTTTCTTGCCTTCCTGTCCCCATTTACCACCAATACCTACGGCAAGCAGATAGTCCACAAGTTAGAACATTAAAAATATTTGTTTAGTACATCAGTGCTGAACATACTATTAATCAACAGGGACCTAAGACAAACACTTATTTTTGTTGAAACATTCTCGTTCGCCATTGTTATTGCTGATGGAAACAAGAAGTGGGTACAAAAATAACGGTTTAACGGACTTAAGTTAATGGAAGTTAGTGTCTGTTAATGTTTTTTAATTAACTTAAAAGTTAATCTGTTACTCAAAAAGTTAACTTCATTAATTAACAATTAACGGACTTGTGCCCAGCTCTGCCAAAGAGTACTATGAAATAGGAACAGAACACCTACATATGTACTAAATAGTAGAACAGTGATAATTAAAAGGAAATGTGCTAGAGTGTGGGAACTATAAAACTATGTCCTTAGTATCCCACACTTCTAAAATAATGTTAAGCATAATAAACATTGAATAAAAAAGAAAATTGAGAAAAACCTTTGGGAAGACCAATTTGGATTCAGATATTGAAAGGGAACTAGAGAAGCAATATTAGCTCGGAGAATGATATTAGAAATACAGTATATTGTTGACTCCCACTTAAATAGGTTGAAATAATCATCAGAATAAAATACAAGAAATCAGAGCTCGGACTGAGAGATTCAGGTGTTCTTTCTTCCTGCACACTATAGAAAATGGAATGGGAGTTAAGTAGTATAAAGGTGGTTCGACGAACTCTCTGCCAGGCACTTAAATGTGATTTGCAGAGTATAAAAGGAAAGCAAAAATGAGGGGTGTAAGAAAAGAATGCCCATTATCCCTATATTTATTTAACTTATTTATTGAAAAATCAGTTAGAAAATTGAAAATAATAACAAAAGGAATTAAAATTAATGGGAAATGCATACACTGCATGTGTTTTGCAGATGATATAGTAATATTTGCTGACTCAGTAAAAGAAATGGAGCTCATGATGCTAACATTTACCAGACTATTAAGAGAATTAAAACTATGGTAGTTGGGAAGACAAAAAATTATGGTAAAGTTGATAACAAATTAGATGTTCTAAGACTGGTTGGGAGCTTCTGTTATTTGGGGAGCGCAGTCACTGAATGTAATAAATGTATTACGGATACAAAGAGAAGAGTAGCCCTGACAAAGTGACCTTCCCAAAATAAAGGGAATTTACTTATAAGCCGGGAAATTAGGGAAAACATTGCAAAACTTTTGTTTGGAGTGTCTTAACATGTAGATGTGAAGCATGGACTCTGAGAAAGGCAAAGAGAGACTGGAGTCAATAGAAATGTGGATTTGGATAAGTTTGACAAAAACTGGGTGGATAGCAAAAATTCTGTTCAGATATTAACACAAGTGAATGAGAGCAGACTGCTGCTAAAGTATATAGGAAGAAGAAAAGCAAAAATGATAGGACATATAGAGACACACGACCATTTCTTAAAGAATATATTTGAAGGAAAAGTTTTAGAGAAAAAACAGGCAGGTCAAGATCAAGGTTTTTTTTACATTTACATCAAAGAAGACATAGGTCTAGAATCATATGAAGAACTGAAGAGGATGGCAAAGGGGAGAGGGTCATGGCTAAATTGACAAGGTGTAGCCTTTAGTTAATGATTACTTCAGATTGTTATGACCAGTTTAGGTCGCTGTTTCTTTGCTGAAAAGTGCATACTACACTAACTAGATCATAGAATATGCCATACTGTTCTAATGTAGTAATAGTGACCTCCAAGTAGTATAAGACTTTTATATGTAGGGGAGGGAAATTGGACATGAAAACCTTATTGCAGCCCAAAATTGTTCTGAAAACATAGACAAGAAGATAAGAGGCAAAATATGTAACTAGAATCGATCCAAAGTTACCGTATTGGCAGATCTTACTGAAAGATCACACAAATGTACAGGATTTATCTCTGTAGAAAGTAGATATCAGTACTATGTGCTAGCATTTGGATTAAATGTAAGTGACAAAGTTCTATCACAGCTTTGGACACTGAACTGGGCCCAGACTTAGATGATAGTTTTATACGTTCATGGTTTATTACTTACTTATAGTGCTACCTATTCCATAGTTACATAAAAGAATTGATTTTGTATTTCCACTTCACCATACTAAACTATACTATTTGTGGTGTGGTTTTGATGAGAACAGTATCAGATGGTGATTCCTCTTGATAACCTGGGATTCTCAGGAAATATTATTTTATCTGGGGAGGGGAGGGGGGTAGAAGTCTTGGAACTTTTAAAATATTTCAGTGAATTCTGTTTTCTTTGTGCTGTTGATGCAGTGTGTGTAATGTTGACTTGCACTGCCATATTGTTTGAAGTGTACAAAGTGTAGTGTTAAATAAATGTTTCTAGAAGCTACACTTGTCCATGAGAAATTTACAAATTGGGCCGTTGCTATTGGAAATGGCCTTGACTACACATAACTGTTCCAAGGGTGAGAAGTGGTGAAGAGAAGGTAGTGTTGGCTGTTTCCATTGTTTGCACAATTATCCTTAACAATGTGTACAGTTTACACATCAGTTATAAGGGCAACTTTGCATTTCCTGCACTCATAGACCAATGAAGATTTTAATCATTGGCTAGTTGACCTGCTGGTGACAGCACCAGTAAAAATCTTAAAGCTACCAAGGACTTTAGCTCCTGTGATTAAATTTAAATTTTGCATTTGCATTTTTATAAGAATGTTAACCACATTGTGAACTTTAAATACCATATCATCTTAACAACTTTTGCAAATGTTTTCTAACATCAAATGTGAAGTCAACATGAAAATGCATTGCATATTTAGTTTAAAACAAAATGTTCAGTGTACTGTATATAAACAAGAAACCATCCAAATCCGTGTTCACTTGATACCACAACACACATTTGGAATTTTTTGGTGCCGTCCTGCAATGTCATCCCCTAGTGTTTTGTCTGCTTACAATTATTTTAAATAATTGCTATTAAAATATAATAATTGTTCTGCAATAATAGGATAGGTATAAAGTACACGAGTAGAGCACAGAAAAACCTGGAATTCTCGGGGAAATCTTTTGTGAACTTTTAGTAGCCAGTATGTTTAGTTCATATGAAAACTTTTGTTTGTAGAAATATTCTCAATTTATGATGTACATGTCAGAATTCTACCCCCTAAAAACAGTTTTAACATTAGCATAGTTTATTAAATATTCTCTTCTTTCTGGAAGATTTGCGGGATCCTAATAAAAGTTGTTTGTATTGAAGAAGAGGCACTGAATTAAAATTTGTGCTGCAGCTGGGATTCAAAACAGAGATCTACTTCTAAGGTAAGCACTAAAATTGCTAAGCCACTACAACTTAATGGATACAGCAATTGCATGGGCTGTTTTAATACAAGTCTCCTTCCCTAACATGGATTTCAATTCTGCCTCATGTTCCCCTATAATAATACATATCAATGTTGCTGAGAATTGAGTCAGAATTGAAGATTGTGTGGTAGAAGGAACTGCTTTGACAGTCTGAGCAATCTCCATATCCATTAGATTGCAGTGGCTTAGTGGTTACAGCACTTGCCTAGTAAGCAGAAGGTCCCAGGATTGAATCCTAACTGCAGCACAAATTTTAATTCAATGCCTCTCCTTCAATTTAATATTTTTGTTAGATATTGAGACAAAATTTGTCTCTGGGCAATGATTTATTGTTAAAGTTGTTTGAAAATGGTAGACGAGGAAAATTTTAAATACAATCTTATAGAGGTAATTCTTTCAAAAATCCAATTCTAAAAATTTTTAGTGCAAATTTTGTTTCCAAAAAAGTATCTTTTTACTAAAATAATATTAGTGTATTAATTATGCCAATTAAAAAAATTGCACCTCTTAAGGAACTTTGGGTGAGGAACTTTGGGTGACAACCCCAGTGCTCAAAACTTGTAAAGCTTCCTTTTTGGAGACACGCAGCACTCAGTAGCAGCATCTCAAACAAACATGGCCTGTAATTTTAGGTGCAACTATTCAAACATTGATGTTGTCAGCACCTTGTTTATATCATCACTTTCATGGCACCATATTTCAGATTGTGTAATGGCCAGTTTAAGTCCCACAATTATTTTGCAGACAGGTACAGAAGAGTACATAATACACGAACAAGGGAATGGTCAGACTTGTCATGTCGATACCTGTGTTGCTATTTTTACCACTGTGAGTTAACTTTGAAGGAAGTCTGTATGCAGACTGTTAGCTGCTGACATGACCTGGAAGTCTGTAAAAACTTTTATGAAGTATGACATTCTTGTCGCACGGTTTCCGCACTTAAAACTGCCTGTTGTACAACCCAGACCTCTCTCGCTATGTTTTACCAACGCCATCTAGGGACAAGGTGGCGTTAGCTACTCACCGCTCTCCTGCCACAGCAGTGGGAGAGCTGATTTGGCCAGTGAAAGCGATCGTACGATAATTAATGAATATGATAATAATCAATTTGTTGACAAATGTAGCTGATATGTTATCCACAACATTCTTTCCAAATTGCTAGGAAATAGACACAAATACATATACAGTTTATAACATGACAAACTTTTATTTCTTGTAATTGCCGCAAAAATGTGAAATACTGATACAATGTTAAAAACATAGGGTTTTTTTGCACCAAGAACATACAGCAAAGATGACGTATGACAGCCCTGCGAATCACAGACATTGTTAGACGTCCGTAGACCAAACTCGGCCGGTGTTAGGAAGGAATCGGGCCTAATATCAGTAGGTTTCGAGGCCTGCCACACACATTTAATCACATTTTGAAACCGTGGGGAGGAAAACTGATAATGTATGACAGATTGCAACTTGAGAATATTGTCACGGTGATAAGAAACTGTAGTGATTTGCACACAATAATTTTCTCTATTAGTTTTCTGTAAAATGCCTTCCACTGGCAGAAAGATTCTCTGTCTAATGGTTCATCGTGCTGGGTGGAATCTGAATCTCTACCTTTTTGTCAGAGTGAGCTTGAAATAAAACTTTTAATGAATCAGAACTTTTATGACCTGACCACGAATCTAGAAGAAGAGATTTGTTCCCGCAGGATGGAAGAAAATCATGACGCACCAAAAGTGTAACATTATCATATCCCATTTTTCCCAACTTTGATGAGTCTACCATAAGGTTGTCTGCGTAGAACATTGTTTGACACGTGGTCCAAAACATCCAGTTGGTTCTTGAAGACACACACATAGTTTTGGCAGCAATGAACCACCCAGACTAATTATGGGCATTATAGTGTATGAATGGGTGAGCGCAGTTGTGGACTGCGCAATTGCCTCAATATGGTTTTCCCCTTTGAATGACAGTGTTCTTTTCACATGCATTTCTTTTTGAAAACCTGAATGATCTGCATTGTAAATGCCAGATTCACTAAAACTGGCAATCTTATTTTTTGCAGTCATAAGAAAAGCTTCTATCATTTCCATTTCAGTCACTTCATTTTGTTTCTCGATAAAAATTTTGTTATTTTTCATGCCACAACTTTTTATGATATTTTGAAGTGACTAATCCAAATTCGAGAAGCTGTAAATTATTTAGCGCCTATTGCATTCGCAATCCCTATTACCCAAAACCACAGTAATGATGAATTAACCCTGAACTTCAGTCTGAATGCAAGTAATGAGACTAAAATATATTCCCTATGTTGAGAAGCTTAGTTGGTTGTAATGTAACCAACCACTGATTACAGAATTTTGGATTGGTGTCGGCTATTTAAAGACTAGGGCGAGAACATTTTGTGATCTTGGAAACAGAATGATAGTTTATAAATTGGCTAAGTTAAATTTTGTATGAACTAAAAGTTGCTGTTTGGAAATGTTACAGATTGGAAATGAATAAAGTATCTGAGCCTTATTGCTTATTCTGTGGGGTTTTCCTATTGTGTGTTAGTTGTATTGACTAGAATAGTGAATGTCACAAAATAATAATTCTTAATTAGTGAGTTAATGTTGGCTGTCAAAAGAAACAGAAATTCAGAGTCTAGATTTGACAGTAATTTTATGCAATTGACTATGAAATTTTTCAGTAGTATGAAACTTCAATTTCAATTATTAATAAGATAATGAGTTTCAGATAATTCCAGATACTTTACTGCAAAATGGAAATGCTTAGCTTTCTCAGGAGAGAGAGAGAGAGAGTGGCTGGCCAGTACTTAATACAGTTTACTACCACCAATAGTGGCACAAAACAAAGATGAAAATATCCATAGAATCACATTTTTGAAAGTAATTTCCCTTCGTTGGACAGGATAGAGGGGGAAGTAGAAAAGGGGATAGTAGGAAAGTGGATTTGGGCTACTCACAACCTAAGCAATGAGGTAAAGGTGGAGTGAAAGATCTTTGACAGCTTTCAGTCAGTTAATACTAATCAAAAATCAGATGTGCATTTGGATCACACCTGCTTGATTCCACTTCATTGCAACACACAAACCCCACACCTAAAGGGACAATTTTTTGTTAAAGTGGTGTCTTCAGTACACTAAGGTAAATTGGTAATGTAAATTGCTGAAATTTATTTCACTATGTCCCCTTTGTAATACCGCCATGAAATTATCATCAAATAATGTGGTAATAACACACGTTTTCTCAAGACAGATGAAAAATCTGAATCTGAATTTGAAAATTTTTGGAAAAATTCAACATTATAATGGTTTTAGTCAAGTAGCATATTTTAAAGCCTTCAATTAACCAAATAAAATGCTACAAATTTCGAGTTTGTGCATTAAACGAAAACAAAATATCCCCAAATTCTTGAATTTGGTATTTTAATAGGGCTAATAAAAAATTCTAAATCATCACAGTTCAGATTATATATATAGAAGATCTTTTGGGCCAAGAATATCATCATCATTCATCTCTAAAAGCTTTGTTAATTAACACTGGACACATGTTCATTGAGTAGGTACATAGCAACTGTCTGACGTGTTGGGGGTGTGTGTGTGTGTGTGTGTGTGTGTGTGTGTGTGTGTGTGTGTGTGTGTGGGGGGGGGGGGGGGGGGTCAGTAGTTGAAAGCATGGCACCTTAATTACAATACTTTCGATGTGTGCTTATTTGTTATGAGTAGAAATTTTTATGGCTGGTTGGAAGGCAAGACTTGTACAGTTCAAGATTCATTTTATAAATGAAGCATGGCACTAATGCACACATCTTATACTGCTAAAAATTTTGACATTTACAATAGTCAATTTATTAATGGAATGCCTCAAGTTTAACATATTGTTCAGAATATTTTCATGATCTTTGATTTGTTCACAACTTATTCAGTAATAAGCTTTTATGTTCACCAATGGCTGGCTTAAAAAAATATAGTTCAGGTGAACCATTGTCTTCCCCCCCCCCCTTTTCCGTTATCAACTCCACCCCTCCATTCCTCTTTTTTCCTTCCCTCTCCTCCTTTCCACTTAAGTTTCTCTCTATATTAGTGTTTTGTGATTCTACTTAGAAACATTTGAGCTGAATTGGTTCTCTTGACTGAAACTCTTCAAAGAAACTGTTGGTTTTTACTTGATGTCATTACAGAACAAATACTTCTTACAAGAAACTTTTCTCTCCAATAACTACATGCTGTTGAATATATTCATCTTGGATGTGAAAGATGCTATTTATTTCACCAGGCATTTCATTGTACACATCTGTTCTTCACAGGTTCATGCAGTAATAGGTGATAAAGCAGAACAAATTGAGATTGAGTGTAATACTGTTCTATTTGCCACTGGACGGAACGCATGTACCGGCAGTATGGGTTTAGAAAATATTGGAATAACACTGAACAAGTCGTGAGTATTTACAATAACTTCCACTACATATAAAAATAAACTTACTTTTCAAAGAAAGAAAGAAAAAGAGGGGGGGGGGGGCATAAATTAGAAATGCTTATTTTTTAAACTAAGTGTTATTTTGATGAGAGATGTGAAGTAAAAGCACTGCTTGTAGAACCATTTAGATGTTCTTGTGTAACTTTGTCTACATCTGTTGCAGGAATGGAAAAATAATAGTTGATGAGTATGAACGCACATCAGTCCACAATATATTTGCAATTGGTGATGTAATTGATGGAAAACCAGAGTTAACACCAGTAGCCATTCAAGCTGGGAGGTTATTGAGTCAGGTAGGTTTGTTACTTGTTACAGCTCAAGAGTTTCTTTGCCTGTCATTATGGTGCAAGTACACATACCTGCCTTATTGTTATAATCACCATACTCTGCATTGACAGTTGTTGATGCATGATAAGAAAATGTATTTTGTGTGATGAAGCTGCTATGTTAAAATTGCATTTGTCAGTTCGCTAGAACCAAACCTATTTCGCTCAAGTGGCTGGGCATATACATTCAAGATTTATCAAAAGTACTATTGCTGACCACCACACACATTGCCGAGATGGGATGGCTTGCGTGCCTCAGTGATACAGATACCCCTCCGTTGTGGTTGTATGTTTGGTATGGCCATCTGTGGAGAGACCAGTTGAACGTGTGGTTCCTGAAGAGGGTCAGCAGCCTTTCAGTGGTTGGAGGGGCAATAGTCTGATGATTGACTGAGATGGCCTTGAAACATCAGCTAATGTGGCTTTGCCATATAGTCACTGCAAACAGCTGGAAGCAAGGGGAAATTACAGTTCTTAATTTTCCCAAGGACTTGCAACACAACTGTGTGAATATATGATGGCGGCTTCTTTGGTAAAATATTCCGGAGGTAAAACAGTTCGCCATGAGGATCTCCCTAGGGGGACTAATCAGGAAGATGTCGTCGTCGAGAAAAACAAAAAAACCATTCTAAGGATCGGAATGTAGAATAGTCTATCCCTTAATCGGGTAGATGTTAGAAAATTTGAAAAGAGAAATGGATAGGTTAAAGTTTGTTTGGGTGGGGATTAGTGAAGTTCAGCGGCAGGATGAATTGGATTTTTGGTCAGGTGAGTACAAGGTTATAAATACAAAATCGGTTGGGTGTATTACAGGAGTAGGTATGATAATGAATAAGAAAATAGGAATGCAGGTAAGTTACTATGAACAGCATAGTGAACACATTATCGTGGCAAAGATAGACATAAAGTCAACTGCAACCACAGTAGTAAAAGTTTATATGCCAACTAGCTCTGCCAATGATGAGGATATCGAAGAAATGTATGAGGAGTTAAAAGAAATTAGACAGTTAAAGGAGAGGAAAACTTGTTTTTGATGGACTGGAACTCGGTAGTAGGAAAGGGAAGAGAAGGAAATGTAGTAGGTGAATATGGATTGGGGGAAAAAGAATAAGAGAGAGCCCAGTAGAATTTAGTGCAGAGTAAAACTTAATCGTCATGAACACTTAGTTTAATCATCATGAAAGAAGGTTATATATGTGGAGAACAGGAGAGACTGGGAGGTACCAGATTGACTTTATATTGGTAAGTCAAAGGTTTAGAAACCAGGTTTTAAACTGTAAGACAACTAGGGGCCGATATAGACTCTGACCAAATTTATTGTTAATGAATTGTAGATTGAAACATAAGAGACCACAAACAGGTAGAAAATGGAGACGGAATCTGGAAAAATTGAAGGAACCAAAGGTGCTTTAGAGTTTGAGAGGGAGCATTAGCCAAAGATTGTCGGATGCGGTGCAAAGTAATACAGTAGAAGAGGAATCGGGGGGGGGGGGGGGGGAGTAGTGAGTAGTGAAGGCCACAGAGGATCATATAGGCAGAAGGAAAAGGCCTAATAGAAATTCTTGGCTATTACAGGAGACACTGATCTTAATTGATGAAATGAGAAAATATAAAAATGCAACAAATGATGCTGGCAAAAGGGAGTACTGATGGCTAAAAATGAACTTTGACAGGAAGTGTAGACTGGTTAAGCAGGCGTGGCCAGAAGAGAAATGAAAGACCGTAAAAGAATGTATAACAAGGGGAGAGATAGATACTGCCTACAAGGAAATAAGACACACAGTTGGAGACAAGAAAAGCAGTGGTATGAATATCAAGAACTCAGATGGGAAACCATTACTAAGCAAAGAAGAAAAGCTGAAAGGTGGAAGGAATATATAGAGAGCCTGAACAAAGGAAGTAAACTTGAAGGCAGTGCTCTAGAAATGGAAGACAGAGTAGAGGAAGATGATATGAGAGGTACAATACTACGGGAAGAATTTAACACAGCACTAAAAAATTTGAGTAGAAACAAGGCCTCTGGCGTAGATGATATTCTGTATGAACTGCTGACATCGTCAAGAGAGCTAGTCATGAAGACACTGTTCCACCTGGTATGAAAGATATATTAGTCAGGGTAAATACCCTGTGACTTCGAAAAGAATATAGTAATTCCAGTTCCTAAGATAGCAAGTACAGAGAAATGTGATAATTACAAAACTATCAGTTGAATAAGTAAAGGTTGCAAAATACTAACACGAATTATTTACAGACAAATAGAAAAACGGGTACAATAGTTCATATCTTTAAACTACAGGCAGTCTGTTGATACAAACAAGCAACAGTGTTCACCTAAAAAATCTGGGTTGTTTCTCGAAAACTAATTTACCATAAATGCATCAACTTTCAGAAGGTTTTCACTATCAGACATCACAACATTGTTTTTTATTCTTACATGAAAGTTGTAAACATGTTTTCCATTTTTAAAAACTATACAAAGTAAAAGGAAGAAAAACCTAGTAACACTCTCTTAACGCTGCTGTTGCGCACTCAGAGACATGGCTTTGTCTTCTGTGTGTTATGTAACATCACCACATCTTAAGCCAGTTACAGAGCGTTTTTGATCGTGTGACCTAATCTTGAAATTTAATGATTTTTAAGTATTAATTTCATGACCAAAAATGTTAATTGAATATTATTATTCAGAAAAGCAATAATTCAAACCATATTTTTAATATAGGAAAGTATACTATATCTAAATTCACCTAATATTTTTCTAATTGTACATTCTGTAACTAATATATTCAACTAGTGTGATCCCAGCATTTCCTAGGTGTTTCTTCCTTATGTTTGCCCATCACGTTCTACCCTAATCTCTATCCCTTTCAGTACAATCCCTATGACTCACGTCCCCTGAACAATGTTCTCTACAATAAATGCAGCTTTCCAGGTTTGTAGAAAGTAATATAAGGAAACCGTCTGAGAAATGTCTTGTGGATGTAGTTGGTAGTAAAGACATAATAAATTACAACCTTGTGCATGAGGGGGTGGATTTTCATGAACCAAACTCTTTATTACTTCATATCTTACAAACTGTGTCCTAATGCTGTATAATTTCTGAGGGACTTTCAGTGGTATGTGTGTATACTGTCTTTAAAATTTATTATGAATACAATGAGTGTAGAAGTAATAAGTTGTAATGACAAATTACCCTCTGCCATGCACTTCATTGCGATTTGCAGAGTATTTATGTAGATGTAGATCCGAAATGCTGCAGTTTTACTGTGTGAACAGAGGAAAACTAATAAATGATAAACTTCTTTCCATTTCATTTTGCTACAGTTGTCAGAAAATTAAAGAAAAAGCTTTGTAAATATTTGAAATTGTGTTTAATGTTACTTGAAAGTCCCTAAGTGCTGCCATTCTGAAATAGTGGATGAATAAAATATTGTTATTCGCACATCTCATGATGGGGGTAGTTTTAATGGTTTGAGATTGTATCTTATTTACTGTATGCCATAAATTGTTTTTACCTTTGCAGTGATTGTTTCCTGATGTTGAAGAATATTTGTACAAAGTTTCATTCAGATCAGTTCATTAGCTTAGGAGGATATGGGGAAAGCATCTTCTATCCCCCCCCCCCCCCCCCCCCCCCACACACACACACATACATTTTTATAACCTGTATAAATTAAGGGATCTAATTTATCAATGTTTTTATCTGTAGAAATGCAGGTTAGTTTTCTTTAATGTCATGAACTTTATCTATAATTCCCCCTTTCTTTATTTTACATCTGGAATGTTTTAAGCTGATTTCATCATCATTAAGCTGGACAATAGAGATAGATGCCATCAGGGTAAATAACAGTTCAAAATACATAGTAAGGTCACACTGCTTTACATTAAAAGTCAACAAGGCTGTAGCTGCTATAACTAGTAGAAAGTCATTAAGTAGTAGTAGTAGTAATAAATGCACTTAATAGCTGTGAATTATATTACTATGTTTAAAAGTTTCTTCCAGCTCCTGTTCTTCTTCTTCTTCTTCTTCTCTCTCTCTCTCTCTCTCTCTCTCTCTCTCTCTCTCTCGTTTTACATATTTGATTTATGGAAAGGTCCTGTTGCTGGTTGAACAAAGATTGATTCCCCCCTTCCTTTTCTTATGATCCACAATTATCTTGACTTTTTGGACTAGTGTTACTTGTTGCAATGAAAGCAATAGATCCCTTTTAATTGCCATGCTTATATATGTTGTTTATCATTTCTTCTGAAAGTTTTGAATGTACTAAACAAAAATTATTTTCTTTGTTTCAGAGATTGTATGGTCTTGAAATGACAAAGATGGACTATACATTTGTCCCAACAACAGTATTTACTCCTCTAGAATATGGTTGTGTTGGATATTCCGAAGAACGTGCTTGTCTCGAATTTGGCAAAGATAACATTGAAGTATATCACACTCACTTCAATGCAGTAGATAATGCCCTTTCAAACAGAGATGAAGGCAGACCATACATTAAAATAATATGCATGAAACCTGATCAGGTAATTTTGCTGTTGTGTTGTTTTTTAATTCAAAGGTTTTAGTAGTTTTTAGCTGCAAGTAAAGGAAAATTCATCTGAGAAACGTCGACAGACAGAATGGCTAGGCTGTACTAAATTTTAGTATTGCTGTCAACATTTTAAAAGAGAAGCACTGTTCCTATCATTTGGAACAATTGGTTCCATCCTCTGTGAGGAATGGAGGGGAAGATGAGAAAGGAGAGATGGCTCAACTACATAGTAAGAGGGAGAATTATGACATGTCTGTACTTCCTAATCTTACCCAATAAATTCCTCTCTTCCTCCTTGCAAAACATATGTAACACTGCCAATCATTCTAAACCCTGTGTAAGCATATTGCACAATAAAATTGGGTTGAAAGTGAATTTAAGGTCACCACCCATGGTAGGATTTTTTATTTTTATTTAACCGTGCGTGTACGTAAAGACAAGACACATCCCACAGGCATTTAACTTCGAACAAATGAGTTAATAAAAGGAATGGAAAGTACAATGTATAAGAATGTGTCAGTTTATTGAGTGATAGTTATGTGGTCACCAGCCCAATTAGGCATTGAAATGTTCAAACTACAGTGGAACTTAGATTTTGTGATCCTATATTTTACATTTTTCGCGATTTTATGCCATAAATTCATAGTCTATGTGAAAAACCATAAGATCAGTGTTAAAAATTTCCAGATTTTATGTTTCTTCCTAGTAAGGTTAGCCTTATTCTACGTTCTTATTTGACGTCTCACATTACTTTGTCTTTTTCTTCCAACTGACATTTGATGTGACTGAACATGTTAAAAGTGACACAAGAGGCAGACAATTTGCATCGCCTTTTGTGACCGAGTTTAGGTTACATGAAAATCCACGATGAATGGTATCCATGAATGCCCTCTATACAGGATTTTAGTATTCCTATAGTGTGATTGCCATCTAGCGGTATAACAGAAAGTTAGTGTATGCTTTTCTTAACTCATGTTTGAGCTCATGTGCACTACCCACGGATAACTCGTGCATGCCCATGGAGATACAACAGTAAACTTCCTAAATGTCACATTTGATTTATTTGCATCAATTACTTTTTTCAGTAGGCCAGCAAGGAGGAACTGGCAGTAATTTGTTACTGAGAAAGTCGTATCACAAAATGAGAAAATTGAGTTCTACCTGTAATATTGGCTAAGCAATAAACCTTAAAACTATCATCAGAAATGTAAAGCCATCACTCTATCTAAACCAGATTTCATTTTACTAGTCCAGTATATAATCCAGTAGACATAAATAGGGATGGGCTGAACCCCAACTTTACAAAATCGAATTGGAATACTGAATCTTAAATAAGATGTGCAGAGTTCCGAACCCGAATAGAATCTTCTGAATCTCAAACCCAAATAATCTGTAAACTCGTATACATGTATTTAAAACCTTCTGGGGTGGCTCCCAAATGACAATATTACAATAAAACTCAAGAAATTAAAATTTCATTTAAATTTTTATTTTAAATCTTAAGATTATTTAATATCCTCCCTCCCCTTAAAAAAAATTTGTATGTAGGGATAAAATCTGAAAAAATTTTGAAACATTAGAAGGTCATTGAAATAAATAATGAAGTGTTTTCCATAGTATTAAGGTACCTAAGCAGATCAATTTACATGTAGTTTTATATTTATTACATTTATTGATACTTAATGTACCTAAAATATAATTCAGTCTTGTTATATCTGCTAATAAGACATTATTTTGGTACTAGTTCTTAGTATTGAACATCCTCAAGGTATCCTACTGTCCTTGTAATAACTGTGATGTCATGGTTTTAAGTGATGACTCCTGCAAGACATTGTTTTATTATTGCACTGTGCAAGTGATGATTAAGGTAATAGATTGCCAATATGCTGACTTACTACACTGCTGAATCACCATTGCTTAACATCACGTAATCACATGTTACCCAAGATGTGCAATAAGCATGATGTTTACTTCAGTTATCTGCATGTTCCAGGTTGCTTTGCAAGCAATAGACATCCATTTTTACTTCTTGTGTTTCTGTTACATGACAGTCTATCCATTTTTAACAAACAGCCTACATATTTTTTTTACATTTCTATTGTCAGTTTAATGTTGGTAAATAATAATAATAATAATAATAATAATAATAATAGCCACCACATGGGGTTCTTAGTATACACATAAGGAGCCTGCCCGGCTGGCAGATAGGGGAAATCCTCCTAGATACTGTACTGGGGCTTTAAATAACCAGGGCTGACATCATAAACCCACTGGCATCTGTTTGGGATCAGATGGCCATTGGTCAGTGTGTGTTCCTCTAGTTGAGGTGGCTACACTAAAGTCTTTTCAAACTAAATATCGAGTTGTAGACATGTGATCTCAGTAGATATCACCACAAAAATTGAAATAAACTTGATCACATAATGGAAAATACAATCATTGAATCACTATTCCAGGCACCAGTTGATAGACTGGACTCACCTGATCACTGGATTCTGGGGGATCAGGGACACGATGCAGGAAAGAATAGGAGCTCCTCGAAGACTTTTTGGGGACTGATGATCTAGCAGTCTAGCCCCCTTTAAATAACAACAACAACAACGACAAAAAAGAACTCTTAACTTTCTCAATACTAGACATATTAATTTTATTGTCACAATTAATGTGGCTTATCAAAACAGGTAAATTACAAGATCTCATCAACACCCTGGAAAAATTTGACATAAGTCACCACACTTCAAGAGATCAGATTTACTTACACACTTCAGCACAAAAAATTCACCATCTATAAGGGCAAACCTGTCATAAAAGTTAGAGCCAAACTACCACTCCTGGGAACTGGATTTGCAGTGCCCAACTCAGTGAGACTTCACCTCTACCAATAAGAGTTTCATTACTGTCAGTAAAATCGGCTAATAAAGATTACACACTAATCGATGTACATACACTTAAAAAATCAACATAACAAAACCAATCCTGAAGTCATAAATAATTTCTGGGGTGACTGGAAGAAGAAACCAACAAAATACCAAGGCACCATTGAAAATTCTAATAGACAATTTTAATGCACAGCTAGGAAAAGAGAAAATTCAGATATATATCAGGCCCTTATACGAAACACAAATATACCAATAAAATGGTGAGAAACTAATTAACTTCTGCAGGAACTTTGGGCTTGGTTATGAACACCCAATTTCAAAAACCTACACACAAGAAAACCACATGGAGATTGCCCAATCTGAGGCAGGGTGAATACCAAATTGATCATATCCTAATTTCCAAGGAAAAAGGAAAGAAATTCTAAACATCTGACCTCACAAAAGGTGCTTTTCGATTGGACCATAAAAAAATTCAAACCAATAAAAGGAAAAAAGAGACACAAATGTATGAAGCCAAATCCGGAATACCTGAAACTTAACAAAGTACATATCATCAAACAATTTAATGAGGAAAAATAGACAGACTGGACGAAACTAACAAGGAAAACTCGAAGCCATGAAACTAGGACAACCACCTCGCAGTAGAAAACACCGCTGGTGGAACATAGTCTGTGGTTAGGCAATAGACAGCTGAATAACAGCCTCGAAAAAATTCAACACACACACAATTGAGGAAAACTGGGAGAACTTACTTAGAACTCTAACACAGACTGCAAAGGTGATTTGAAAAGAAAAATGAGGATATGACAATAAACTCCACAAAATTCAACAGGATTTCAACAAAAAATAATAAAAGAAATTTCTACAAGATGTTTATAGAAAACCTACAGAAATACCAAGCACCCAGTCTGCTTAAAGACCCGGTGGCTTTTTAGAAACTAACTCAAAAATATTAGCCCTGTATTTCTACTCCCTTCGTAACTGTGAACTATTACAGAAAAAACTTGATTTCACACCCATGGTATTCATACAACAAGACTCAAAAGCCTCAGATCGCGCAGAAATTACAGCGATAATAAGGCAGCTCAAGAACCACACAGCATCAGGAGAAGATAGGATTATTGCAGAAGTCTGGAAACTGAACAATCCTGCACTAACACAGAAACTTCATTACCTAATCTGACAGAGGAAATACAAGAAGACTGGAAATGAGCTCTCGTCACCCTTTTTACGTAAGGGGTGGACAAGACTGACATTTGCAACTCCCTGCTCCCAGAGCCATATGAAATCCTTTCCAAAGCACTTCTAAACAGAATCGAACCCCAAACAAATCCACTGCTTGGGGAATACCAAGCCAGATTCAGAAAAGGGTGATTGTCTTTAGGTTGCAGATCTGCTCCACATACAAATACTAAAAGTGAGAAATGGCAAAACTACAGTAATTACAGAAAGTAGTGACTCAGTAGACCATGAAACCCTCTTTTAAAACCAATATATGGAAAGACAGCTAATAATGAAACATAATAAAATCACACAAATCAACCACTTCAAATATCTTGCCAAAACTATACAGTCTTCAAGACTAAACAGAATTACAAATGAACAAAGGAACACCAAGCTGCAAAAGGCATATAAATTAACATGGGCCTACTAAATAAGAAACACATCTCAGTACACACAAAATTAAGACATTACAAAACAGTGATTCTTCTGGGAGCAACATTTGCAGCTGAAACAATGGTAATTTGTGCTCACTCCAAAATTAGGGAAATAGAAAAACAAGAACAAAAATTGCTTAGGAATATTTATGGAGCAAGCAACAAAAATGGCATTTGGATGAAGAGACTTCAGAACAAACTCAAAAAGACAAACACAATAACTGGAGAAATTGGGAAACTCTGAGCAAAGCTGTACACTCAAATCTACAGGACTGAGAATACCAGAACAGCCAAGTAACTGCTAGACATCACAGCAAAGAGTAAACACAGGACGGAGTTGCTAAAGCAGGTCCAGAGGGACGTGCAACAGATCAACATAGAAAATATCGAAGACCGCAATGAGTGCCGGAGTAAAATCATAAATGTGAATTTTGAGTGTAGAACAACACAACAACCTGATAAAAAATGGACAGGCGAATGAAAGAGAGAACATTCTGAGAGGATGAAGAGTTCTTGGAAGAGGAAGAGGGAAAACATCCAAAAATAAAATGATGATGAATTAAAGTTCAGTCACTCTCCTAAAGGGGAATAATAGATTAAAATAATAATAACATACCTGGCAACTCTCCTTATTTAGGCAGGAGTCTCCTGATTTTTCACTTTTTCTCCTGCATCCTGATTTTGCCATTATTTCTCCAGATTTTTAGTTTTATTCTGAAACTCAGGATTCGTTTTTTGGCTGATGGTCAAGTCCTTTCCTCCTTTATCAGTCTAAATACATATCAGAATTCATAGAAATTTGGAGTTGCGCATGACTTAGATTTACCTGCTTTCCCGCGTATTTGTAAATATGTGTGTAATGTTTCGGTATTGGGCTCTTTTTGAATGTGATGTTTTGTCATTCACATAAGTGAATTTGCCTCAGTGGAAGAGTGGATAGTTAAGAGTTTTATACGCGAATTGCTGGAAAGCTACTTTCATGTAAACAACTATTTTACATGATTATGGGATTTTGATTCGCTGATGTGTGTTCTGGTAAGGCAAAGGAAAGTAATAGTTTCTTAAGCAGTTATTTGTATTTTGTACTCTTTGTCGATGTGATATTTCCACATTACATGGTGGAAAAAGCGAAGTACCGGAATACGTCCAGACAAGGAAACAGAGAGAATGAAAAGTTTCTGACTAACAATAAAAAAAACTGAAATTGCTGGTGAAAGTGAAAGTGATGATTGTGTGATAAAATGCAGAGTGGTTATTTGCATTGTTTATTTTAGAGCATGATTTACCAATTAAATCCCATGGCAATGTTGGTCATTTGTTCTGTAAAATGTTCCTAGGTAGCAGTATATCACAAAAATTTAGCTGTGAATGTTTTTGTTTATATATAGAAGGAAACTTTCCTGGTGGGATAAATTTATATAAAAAATAGAAATCAAGTAACTTACCCAAAGCACAGGCTAGTCGACAGATACAAATAAAATCAATCACTTTACCTGGACTGGCTGCAAATAAGGATGTAATCGACATTTGAATTAATGGACATGTTTTTTAGGGCCATGATAGGAAAAGGCTAAAATCAGGTATCTCAAGGTTTATATTAAATTGCATCAGTTTTTCATAGAACATATCTGCTGAGTTTTTGAAGAATCTTCAAATTTTTTATCCTGGATCTCCTTATTTTTAGGTTTTGAAGGTTGGCAGGTATGTATTAACAACAACATTGTTGCCACTGTCAATAGATCACCTGTGTACACTAAAGCTCCTTCAATTAACCTCCATTCAGTAATCCCAGGAGAGGCATGCTAGCCATGTGCAAAAAGTGTAACCTACAGAATGGTCCCTGTGTGCATTGATTTTTATTATTCTTATATACTGTAAAATATGTTGTTTATACACTGCCTTGACAGAAAATGATGAACCAGCCAGAACACATAGTTAGGTGTCAGTGTAACTTTATACACAAAAGCAGTAAATGATTAAAGCTACAGGTCTCTCTGACAGGTTGAACAACCCCGAAGTGTGTTAGTGAGTTAGTGTAATTGGTGGTTAGTGTTGTTACCAGAAATGCTAGGGTATAGAAGCATGTGAGTAACATCACTATGAAGGACACTAATAGTGTGTAGTGTCATCACTGCATGGGAATACCCCTCCATATATGCAAATCCATTCAATAACAGGTAATGGGCTCCCTTCAACATTTTGTCAGCCTGCCCCATCAGTTGGAGAATAGCAGTAGCCAGAGTAGGTAATTAAAGTCTCTTGCGTATATTTCCATACCTGACAAGTTTTTCGGGTGGTTTTTTTTTTTTTTTTTTTTTTTTTTATCTTCCCCAGACTTTAAATTCCCAGGCTTGTTCCTGCCCTCTTCATCAGAATCACTTTCCAGTTTTTACGACCCTCATAGTAGTCTCCTGCTACTGTCACCACAAGCTGCAAATGATGTGGGAGGTGCTGAATATCATCTGCCTCAGTATTTGCTGCATCATTCCTGAATTGGGTCATCTGTTCACGCACAGCATTAGCAATGTCCTCTCACCTTCCACGTCATTGGCAGTGTGTGGTGACAGTACCAGGGGACTACTCTGAGGGTGTCAAGGCCCATGTTTGTCATGTCATCTGTATGTGTACTGTTGTCATTCTTTAGCACCGTGAAGGTCATATTGCTGTGTATACTATCATAATAAATTAGTGTGTATGTGTTACTATATTTCAGTGTTATTCACACATGTAGTTTATACCTTGATGACGATGAGGATGATCATAGGGAACCAATGGACAGTGTCAAAAGTGTCATTGACATGGCATTCAACACTGATATTATGGAATGTGCAAAATATGCCATACGATCTACCTGCATTTCTTGACTATGTGTTTTGCATTTATATTGCTTAGAGCTTTTCATTGACATTCCCCTTTTATATTTATAGTTAAGATTTCTGCAATGGTACCTAGAGCATGATTGAAGACTTTTGCAAAAAAAAAACAACACTCACCAACACGTTGTGGGGTACATTATGGTCCTGTAACCAAAAGTTCATACAGATATGTTTGTTCAAGATCAAGTACTTTTCTTGTAAAATTTGTGTGAAGGATACATCAGTCCAAAAATCAATGGTGTGTCAGACACCGTGTAAAGGTAATAATGAGCTGTAAGTTTCTACAGCATATATCACGACATTTCACCAAGGTAGTATTTCTAAATTCGTGCTTTACTACTTCACATACATTTTTAACATTGTTCATTTAGTGCACCCTTTTGACTTCAGGGAACAATGTTTCGTTTCATGGAAAGCAAGGAATCCTTCCTCAGCAGCAAGACTCTTTTCTCACATTTTGCATCATACTTTATGACAAAGTTTTGTTCTTAAAAGGCTAGACCATGTGTACTGCACAATGTCAAACTGTTGACTGGAAAAGTACTTCTATTCAGTGTGAAAATTTCTCACTTTGCTGTTGTAATTGCAAGTAAATGAAAACTTGTGTTAATTTTTCAAGTAAATGCCAAAATAAATTACAGCAACTTGTGACTCTTAATGGTTTAAAATGACATAGCAAACATGCCAAAATTACGATTTTTCCTTAGTTATCATGATTTCTAGGCCAAAATTACGATCTTACGGAAGCCCCGTGTGGCTCAATAGCACAGTGGTAGAGTGCCAGACTACAAATCCAAAGGTCGCAGGTTCGATCCCTATCAGGTCCTGAAATTGTCTGTCACTTTCCACTTCTTTTACCTCTGGCAGTGTTGCTAATGTGAAAATATATTGAGTAGCACCACGGTTCAGAATCCACGTTGAAGTGTAGGTGCCCCTATAACCGGCCTATAAGGCAACGGCACATCACCTCCATACAGGATCGTGCCTAGTAAAACTCTGTGATGTTCAAACCAATCTTCAGATTGTTGACTGCTTTACCTTTTTTACAGAAGCCCCAGCTGAAATGATGGATTCCGCTATTTAATTTATTTATTAGTAGTTTGGCCGCATACTATTTTTCATGGTAATATTTTCTGCACCAGTTTTATTCTAGAAATATTTAAATACATTGTCATCTGCCTAGCACAGACTATATTATACACTTATGTTGTCTACTATGGTGGCGCTTTGCTAACTTCAGCGCTGTGGGTACGTACGTAGTTACACTTAAATTTGACGTACTGATGCTCATGTTGTTAAATTACTGCCAAATGTAAATGGAATTATTGAGCACTATTAGATTAATTATCATACTTGTTTTTACTTTCTGGTGAAGGCAAAAGGAATTTATAGTACAATAGTACAGTCTAATCATTTCATTTGTCACGAATACTCTACCAGTGGTCCCCCCCCCCCCCCCCAAGAGTTACAGCTATGCCTCAAATGGACATTTTATTGTCAATAAAAGTAAACAAATAAAAATCCAATATTTTCCTGGTACCTCTCCACATCGACTACTACTCAAATTATCTTATCCTAATTACAATTAGATTCTTTCCAAACTTGGTGTCTCTGTATCTAAATGATATGTCCTTAAGCAATAACCAATGCACAGCTGCTCGCTGTGTGAAAGCATTACTGATTAACAAACAAATAACTTCATAAATCATTCCTCATGCACTTTAATCAAAAAGTATATTTTTCATTATCCTTTTTGCTAATATCACATATTGAATTCTGTTTTTTTGTGGTACATGTTACTTAAAATCACAGTTTCAAAAACACAGGATGGTTAAGGGAAAAACGTACATATAGGACATGTTTTGTATTTTGTCAAGATAACAGGACACTTAAGCTAAATAAGGGATGATCGTGTAAAATACAGGACGTCTGGTGAATCTAACATACCATAAATACAAAAGTATTACAAAAATCTCACTGCTGCATGATCCCTTTTCAGCCATTTGGTTACATTTAGTATTATTATTATTATTAAAAAGGATGATGTAAGCATACTGTTTTTTCCCCCCAAGGTGTTGAGTGTGCAGTAACCAGAAATGGAAACAATAACCTCACTGATAATTTTGCTCTGTGTGGTTTTTTTTCCCCAGCAGCTTCTAAATCCCTGTATTGAATCAATATATTTTTAACATACTGTGAGACGTGGCTAATTCATCACTCCCTATAGAATGTGGACTTGGGGTGGGGTGGGGGGGTGAGTGGGAAGGAGGCATTACTCAAGACCCATAACATATCTTTGAACATGAAAGTTGTCAAGTGTGCATTGCAACTCAAAGGTTTTATTACCCACTCTGTCAAAGTATGAAGTTGTCTGAAACATGCTATTGCTAGCTATTGATAGAAAGTGCCCTATTCGCATATAGTAGCCCTATTCTAACACTTTCCTCAGTTTCCTGACATCGACAAATGACCTTCATTTGATTGGTACAATGAAGGCTGTGTTGGATGGGAAATAATTGAAGATCAGTTGCCCACATCACTAAACAATTTCTAACTTATTGTTAGAGGTGCCTATCTGTATTACATTTGAGAAAACTATCATAAAATTCACATGATATCTTCAGTCAAGAATACACCAGAATTTTTTTTTCTTTGTGTTTAATGACAGTTAATTATTAAGTACATCTTTGTAATTGAGTGTTTTTAATGCAATTTTTCGTTTATTTTCAGAATCGAATTATTGGCTTCCATATCTTGGGTCCAAATGCTGGTGAAATTACTCAAGGCTTTGGCCTTGGTTTGAAACTACGTGCAACACTCAAAGATTTACATAATCTTGTGGGAATCCATCCAACCTGTGCTGAAGTAATTTTTTTTATTATTATTTTCTTTAACTTTGAAATTCGTATAGAGTAGTCTAGTATTAGATAGTATTGTTTCCTTGATGCCCGAAGAAGTATCATGGCTTCGAAGTAGTATGCCATAGTTTACACTGATGTTGTAAGCAGCATTACTTTATATTGTGATTCAAGGTATATAAAAAGAAAGCCAAGGTACACAATGAATCCTAAAGTGAAACAGCAGAATGAGAGAGAATCTGAAGAGGTGACAGAATGTGACCTGTAGAATGATACTAATGAAGGCACATCAGGTGATTAGGGTTTTACAATTGAAAGTAAATAATGAATTTGCTCTGTCAAATTGGTGGCAGGGATACTGAAGAGGAAAGAAAGAAGACGTATTTACTAAGCAATACGAAATGTGACACACATTACTAATAAAGGAACATCTGAAATTACAAATTTTCAGGCCCTTTTGCTTCCTATTCTCTCTTATTGAAAACATACAGGGTAATCATCAGGCAAAAAACATTATTTTCAGGCTTTACTGCTTTTCTTCATAGTAGATACAAAATTATATGTACATCATTACACTACTATCACAGTTCCCTTATATGTTTATATTTCTACATGAAATTGCTCTGATCTTAATGCTATAAACAAAGTGAAGCTAGCTCAGATGTGGTCAGTTCATGAATGAAACTTTCACTCTGCAGCGGAGTGTGCGCTGATATGAAACTTCCTGGCAGATTAAAATTGTGTGCCAGAACCGTGACTCGAACCTGGGACCTTTGCCTTTCGCGGGCAAGCACTCTACCAACTGCGCTATCCCAACACGACTCGCAATGCCGCCTCACAACTTCACTTCCGCCAGTACCTCGCCTCCTACTTTGCAAACCTCACAGAAGCTCTCCTGTGAAACTTGCAATACTAGCACTCCTGGAAGAAAGGATATGGTGGAGACATGGCTAAGCCACAGTCTAAGTTTCATTCTGGAAACATCCCTTAGGCTGTGGCTAAGCCATGTCTCTACCATATCCTTTCTTCCAGGAGTGCTAGTATTGCAAGTTTTGCAGGAGAGCTTCTGTGAGGTTTGCAAAGTAGGAGGCGAGGTACTGGCGGAAGTGAAGTTGTGAGGTGGCATTCGGTAGTGTCGGGATAGCCCAGTTGGTAGAGCGCTTGTCCGCGAAAGGCAAAGGTCCCAGGTTTTTGAGTCCTGGTTCTGGCACACAATTTTAGTCTGCCAGGAAGTTTCATGGTCAATTCATATTTCTTTATTCAGTGATTTCAAAACCACTTCCAAGGCTACAGAACATAATCTTCAGTATGATGGAGTGAACGTTTCTATGCTCTTGATGTAAGCAATGTATGAATGTTAAGTATAATCAAAACACAGAAAATATTTAGAAATAGTGTAACAATTTATATTTGCATTGTCTATTCTTTTGGACCTGCACGTCTGTATACAGGCAGCACACGCAGAGTGCAGATGCTCTTAAGTGTCTGAACCCTTTGCAGGAATCTAGAAGAAATGTGGTGAGCAAAGAGGACATGGACACTAGAAAGTGACATAGGGGATCTAGGACACACAGGAAGTGTCAGGTTGGCCAAATTGGCAAGGCACTGCTTGCATAAAGCAAGAGTTGAGGTTTAAGTCCCAATCTGACACAAATTGACATGTCACTGCTGCGTTCTCACGACGGCTACATTACACAAAGAGTAGAAAACACCAGTGTTTTGCCCATGGAAATAAACTATGTTGGCCGTATAAGAAAGAAGTACTCCTTTAAGTCCATAAGTCAAAGCTAATGAAAAGTCTGTCATGTTTGCACTTTTGTTATACTTTTTTGTATTGTAATGCCACCGATGGCATTTGTATCCTGTTTCACAGTTCTCAATCCGCTAATAAATTAAGCACATTCTCAGCCATGTTGCATGTGTCATCAGAATTTCATGACTTGTAAAACTAGGGCTGTGCAAGTCATTACTGAAATAAAATTTGCTTCCATGAACATGTCGCCATGCATTCTGAAGCCTACCATCATCAGCCACTAAAAATTTAATCCAGAAGGACTACTTCAGAGTTGAATAAATATTAGAAATCTTCACGACTTATGTTGGTATATGAGAAACTTAATTTACTGAGTTTACAGATACATTTATAGCTGCATTATCCAGGTAAACTGTGTATCAAAAACTCAGTGCTGGGGATGTGCTTGCCAAACTTTCAGTAGTGTACACCTGTCAAAGGAAGTGCAAAGTTACAGTTATTATGGAATCATTAACTTCGATTTGACTATGAATTGAGTACTGTGCTCATAAATGAATAATTTTTTCAGTTTGTGGAATGATAGTTTTTCATGTGAAAGGATGTGGCTTTTATTAAAATGTGAAAATTGTGGAAAAGGGCCACTCCTGATAGTGGTCTTGATTTGGGTTATCATTGTTTTGTGGGCATATGAAACATAAAATTTTCGATGTTGGTTGTAAGCGTTTTCTAACACCCACAGGTACAGGAGTGAGGTACTGCAACCACATTAGACTTTCTAGAAATCCTGTTAGTCCACATTTAACTCTTCATGTCCACCGAGTAGGCAATTTGTAGTCAGTCAGGTGGCAGCACAAAAAACTTCCAGAACCTTCAGATAATTGCCGTGGGTGAAGCTGTCTATAAATAGTTCATCAACTACATTAATGAGAATATGGAACATTATTACCTAGGATGTTTGACAGCCAGGAGTTGTTATAGTCAACATAATGAATTGTTGTTGAAAGACAATTTCCAAATTATAGTAAATGTTTAAAATTACAGAGCTTTAGTTATCAAACTATCCAGATTACCTTTTTTGATATCAGTACACATTAATTCCCAGTGTCTTATAACTACATATAATCATAAAGAAATATGTCCTCATTCTTAACTATGCTTAACACTCGTATGAAACTGTATTTAAAACTGTAACTTTACTGTAGATGTTTACTTAATGTTAGATAAATGCAGTTAGATTTCATCATTTTTACAGTGCACTTGGTGAAAATTTAAATTGTGTTGGTAAATGCCGTGGATTCCAAAAATCTGTCTGGTAAATTGTACTTACTTCATCCAACCATATCTCATTCTTCAACTTTTCATGTTGTCCTCCTTGTTGTAGCTAATTTTAAATCCAACAGATTCCATAGTTAGTTTATTCTGTAAATAATAGTGGAAGCTACACAGTGAGCACCTCCCTTTCTTTTTTGTGTCCTGTTATTTTCATTGTTTTTGCAAATGTTGGATGCTTCGCCTACAACTTCTGGCAGTATTTAAGGAATCTACTTATTCTTGGAGCATAGTAAATATCCTCTATATTTTGTCATACAAAACTATGCTAAGGCCGGTATTACACTATCAAATTATTTGTCAAAGAATTGGACAAAGAAAAATTGGACGTAGTGTAATGCGAACATCGTCCAATATTTCATCCAATCTCAGCGTAGATTTGATCAAAGAAATTGCTCGTCTTCTGTTTCCTGCAGTGAGAAATGTGACCGCTTGGAGCGCTAGTAGTATACAGCTTCCTTACCACTACAGCTGTTTTATTTGGAGGTTAAATATCTGACATTACTTGGACATAACGTTCGTATTCGTAAACATGGCTAGTAGTGGAATGTTTATGTAGTGTTTTCTAGCAACAAAAAAATTTTAAAAATCAGATGGGGCGTTGTATAACAGGTGACAAGGCCAATTCACACTGTCCATCACGTCAATTCGCGTAGCCCAATACTCTGCGGCATAATTGAGGTTGAGTTACAATCCGTGATGTAAAAAAGTCATTATATACTATCGGAATTTAAGTAATACCCCTAAATCTTAATACAGCCAAAGCAGATTTTAGAATGTATGATTTTGGTAATGTGGTGTGCTAAGTTCTGGGAAATGAAACAACTTTCATAACATCGACATCTGTTTGCAAGCAAATCTATGAACATATAAATACGTCAGCCAATTTTTGTAAGGAAATAAATAGAGCCTATTTACTTTATCAGCATATGTTTCCCCCCTTACATTGTTAATAACGTCATAAACAATTTAGATTATCCTCTTTGTCAGTGCTCACATTTTCCATTTAAAACTTTATTTAATGAAACTTGCTTTATCAACTTAACAATCTTATTCATATACACTGTTTGAGTCAGCCTTTTTGTTACTCTATTGCAAACTGTGAAGGATGAAGAGTGACAAAATAATTAGCAGTGAACGGCCTGGTTGTTCTGCTGACGGAATAAAAAAGAAAAATCCTCCCGGTCCCGTAATAAATTTTATTTATCTCGCTCTGACACCCACGGTTTTATCCAAGTGTGTTTCCTTTTCTTTTTTCCCCTCCTTCTCTTCTAAATGCACACAGAACGCAACTGTAGTATAAACAAGAGCTGAGCATTACACCGCCATTTTGAAGCAAATTTGGCAAAATATTGGATTATAGTGTAATACCCCCCTTTTGCGTTTCATCCAAGTTTTTCGTCGAATTCTTTGTCCAATAATTTGATAGAGTAATACCGGTCTAAGGCCACAAATGTGATTTTCCTTCATTCATAGTTGACATATTGTGCTTCCTGTGTAGTATAAATGGTTTCTGTGTATAAAATTGGAAAATTATTTTGAGAAAATTGTTAAAATGACAGATGTGGAAAGGCTGGCTGCACAAAGCACATTGAGTGACCTCAATTCATTTAACCTTCCCCAACCTACATCCCACACCTCCCCTCAAGGAAACAACTGTTACTATTTTCAAAAACTAGTATAGTGTCTCACAATTTTTACCTGCATTTTGTAGTACCAATATTTCTCCTTTTGAAGGTAAGTCCTGGCAAGCAACTGACTCATAATTTTGCACATTTCATAATACTGCATATAAAAACACTTAACATTGAAAATAATAGGAATAGCTTTCAGAAATTAATGTTCATTTCATAAAGAAATTGGAGGGAAGGTTGAATCATGATGCCGCTTATGAGCTGCAAGATGTACTACTCTTCCCTCACTCAACCACCCACTCTCTTATGTCATACTTACATTATTTTCAGGTTCTTCCTCGTCCAAACTCTGGTCTTTGTTTAGCTGTTTCATCTGAACTTTTGCTTCATTTTACCCCCTTGAGACATCTAATTTCTGTAGCAGTTTTCATTGCTCATATAAATTTTTTTTTTATTTATTCTCCAAAACTTTATGCACTTCTTTGCATTATTTGCTTCTATGTCAATTTTACAGGTCATTTAATTTGAATTTGTGCTCTAGATTTGCTCGTTCTGTTTTAATTCCATCTCTTGCTATGCAGTTTTGACTAAATATTTTCAACTGATTGGAAACCAAGTTATGCAGTATATCATCTTGATTGGTACTTATAATCTTCATTTCTGTTCAGCATAATGGAAATAGTCTCTCAATAGCATAAGCATCAACGTGAAATCCACAACACTAAGAAAATATGAGGTGGCACAATCTTACTAACAATATGTTATGATCATAGAATTAAGGGGAGATAAGTGCACTGATAGGAGAGACTGAGTAGATGCCATATATTTTCCAGGCAGTCAGCATTGACTAGAAGTATATGTTACCTCCTGTAGTAAATGGTAGATTTGAAAATAATTGCTTAAAGAACTCTGTGCAAACAGTAAATGGAAAAAATTGGAGAAAAAATCAAAGTTCAGGAAAAATAAATGAAAACTTGAAGATTTGTCATGGCCGACATTCCCCCCCCCCCCCCCTCTAATTCTGTCCTTATTATCGAACCGTATTATGATATTTCTCTGCCGTCCCATTCGATAATAGTGCACAGAAAAAAGTAACACTTGAATCTTTCCATTTTTGATCTGATTTTTCTTATTTTATTGTGATCATGTCTTCCTATGTAGATAGGTGCTAACAAAATATTTTGCATTCAGAGGAATAAGTTGGTGAGAGAAAGTTTGCAAATAAATCTCACCACAATGAATAATGCATTTCCTTTGTGTGAGGAAAGTTTGTTCTAGAATCCTGCTGCAGACAGACATCAATGATATAGGCCTGTAAATTTGCAGGTCACTCCTATTGCTTTTATTGATTATTACAGTGATCTGTGCAACTTTCCAGTCTTTGAGTACAAAACTTTCACTGAGTGAACGGTTGTATGGAGCTATTGCATTAGCATGCTCTGAAATGAACCTAATTGGTATACAGTCTGGAGTTGAAGAGTTTCTTTTGTTACTTGATAACAAGCTTGTATAGGGTAGACTAGTGTGCAGAGCTGCATCAAGTCATTCTTAAAGCTGTAAACAAGAATCATTGTGATCGCTTTTATAAGTAAATTATTTTGTTTATGCCAACTTTAATTGGAATATGTACAATTTTTCTCATGTTTAAAAATTGTCTATTTTTTCCAGGTTGCTACGTCTCTTACCATCACCAAATCATCTGGGAAGAGTGTTGAAAAGACATCATGCTGAAGTTAAAGATGCTGCCACATAGTAATGTGACTGTTTTAGACAGTCACTTTACCTTGTGGCAGCATTCTCTCTGGAGAATCTCCTAAGGGGCTGAAATGATGAGAATGATGGCATTGTCATAAACCTCAATGGTGGACTTTGCTTGATGATATCATTAAGCTAACCCATAGGATGTTCTTCTAGAAGACAATATTACATAGTATTACATATGATTCAGTCGTCCTAATGAAAGCCTACCCAATTTGTTGAAATTACTTATAAAACAATATTTTTACTAAATTTTGCCTTGGAATTTTTTAACTTACTGCAGTGATGATAAAAATTTATAAGTATTAAATCTGATGATATAATGGCTGTGAAACCAATGAAATTAATCCAAACTGATACAAAAATTACTTCAATGTTCATTTAAATATTAGACATGCAGTGTGATGGGTATTTAATAGCTTGTTACCTATAGTTTTTCATCTGTGTTTTGTATAATGTGTTAGAGTAATTTGTTTTAAAATTGTTGGAAATTCTTATGTTTTGATGGAATAAAAAGTTAGTTAATGACACCATCATTTTTATACACAGGGTGACTTTCCATTGCATATGGAAATTGTTCCTGTAGAAAGAAGAGGTAAACTGTTGACAAAAATTCCTCAGCCTTTTCCCCCTGTAGTATAGTCATTAGTTAACATCAGTTTTAATTCATTTATAGGAACAACTCGCAGAATCCTGTGATCAGAACAGGAAACATTTTTTCATGTAGAGAATGTGTGTCAGATACATACAATAAAAAGTGTGCTGCATTTACATGGATAACTATTGAAACTTTTCTAGCATTTTGTGTGTGGGGTATCAGCCTTCAATTTGATGAAGTATCTTGATTAAATATTTATTACATGATCATGCAATTGACTCGGTAACAGTACAAAGCTTATTGTGTTGGGTATCAAAGAGGTTTGTGACTGGGTTTAGGACAAATTGGTAAGGAGGATGAAGAATGTAATTTTGCATTTAGTTTACAACTGTTGTAGTAGTAACTTCAAAAACATAAATAATACAATGAGCACAGTTTGCAACTTACTGTAAAAATCGTGGAGCCACAGACAAGCACATAGACACACTTGCACTACTGAACGTTCAGCCAGTCTTCGTCAGAAAAAGAGCACACACATGAATATACAATCACTTGTGTTCACACGATTGCCATCTTCAAATGTTACATCCAGATTTGAGACTCAGCAGCTGAAGACAGTCAAGAGTGCTTCTGTGATTGTATGTATATGTTTGTGCTGTTCATCTGATACTGACAAAGGCTCAGCGACCATCTTTACTGCGAGCTGCAACCTACCCTCACAATATTATCGATAATACCCCAACCTACACTTTCCATTATTTATAGCGGTGTACAGCACTTAATCAATTTCCCCATTAATGATACTAAAATTGTACAACCCATCCCGCTGCTGTACAAATAAGATGATTTGTCAGTGTTGTCAGGATGGAAGGCGAAGTGGTGAAGGCTTGCGGGCACCCTAGAAAAAGGGTGGCTGATTGGCAAATAAAATATAAGATTCAGGTTAATATTGGCTGTATTCTGAAGTACGGGTTCCATATCTGGACTCGCCCTGGGGTCAAATGCAATGAATGAGTGTCAGTCTGTTGCGAATTAGAAAATGGAAAAGGTAATGGTTACAGTTAACATTGTTGGTGGCTGATACCACACATCCACAAGGCGGGAGCAGACAGCATACGACCGTTCACCCCGCACAGAGGCTGGGCCTCTGGAGTGCGTCTTTTCTGTACGAGAACTAAAACTGAAGAAAGGCAAGGAACTGATTCTCACACCTCAGAGTCCTCCAGCACTAGCACACGTGATCAAACATGCGTGTCTGCTATTGACTCCACGGTAGCATGGAAACGTCAGTAGTTTCAGCATGGATGCCAGAAGGGTGGCGTGATTTTAGAATCTGCATTCAATACTGGTTCTAGCCGGGTCTGTCCTGTAAGGTGGACAGCCTTGGTCACGTTGTCAAGGCTTATGTTGCAGTGGAAGAACACTTGTCAAACATAAGTGCAGTTTTGAAATAATTTTTTTTTTAAATTATTTCCCTAAACTATTTTAGACTGGCTGCTCATCCTGTACATTCCCTCCCCCTTCCCTAGAAGTGGTTACTCCCAAAGTTCACATGGGCGCCAGACATTCCTGGGAAGAACGGGTTACCCGAAAGGAGACCTAGTAACTAAGGGAGGAATGTGTTACAATCCCAACTCATTTAGTATGAATGTGAGGGGAGTTACATTTAGTCACATTTGGCTTTCAGGTAAACAACAAAATTAGGAACTTTGTAAACACTGCATTCAATAAGGAGAAAATTCAAACCAATTAAGCTTGAGGTGCACTTGTTACACGTCATTACTAAATTCTGTGAAATCAAAGTGTAGACGCTGGCCGAACTTAATCATCACGGGTCTTTCAGTGGCTACAGATGCTCCTAGAAATGTGTAGATGTTTGTGTTGGACAAATATTGATCTTATTCTTACAGAGTGGAACAAATGTAAAAAATCACATAAGGAATTATATAAGAGGATTAATGCATCTGGGTAACTTTCCCTTCACTAAATCAGTGTAAAACATAGTAAAGTAAGAGTGTCAATGAAATCAATCCAATGAAAAACTCGCACATGCTTATAATCAGAGGTGATACGTTCCATAAATTAGCACACCTACTACTTAAGTACAAATATAAAATGGATTATTAATTGTAGTTGTAGAATAGAACTAAAATCCATTGTAAAACCATAAAGAGTGTCAACATTGTTACTTAAATGTGTTGATCAGTTAAGTATAGTAAATCATTTTTAAACCAGTAACATCACTCATTACATAAGATATTATGGAAGTGTCAAAATACACTAATGCAACTGACCATCAAATGTGTGTGATATTTAAAGTTATTTCAACATAGGGATAGTATTCGTATCAAGTAAGGAAGTGAAATATGGAAATACAACAGAGGTTTTATCTACCTTAGTGCTCAGAATAATACACAGTCTAAAAATAGAAATTGGGTACATAATACCAAATTATTCACTTGGATATATTGCAAATTACTTTAAGAGGCAACATTCCTTCCAGACATGTCATATAGGAACACTACACATTAATATTACTACTATATCAGCCGTATTGTGGTTTCACTATAGCCTCATCGAGAGTGATTAGTGCACAATCAACCTCAAATGATGCTAACGCCGAACTAAATATTGGTGTCTTAACGATATATAAAACACAGCAAGAACTAAATTACTGTACTTGATACTCTGACAAGTACAGGAAAAAGGGTACTCTTAAAAGTGGCCAGGATACTGTCTTGGGTAAAAATTAATCTCCCCCCCCCCCCCCCACAACATAACTGCTTTTAGTAAATATCTACAATCATTAGGCAGAGGAAAAGTTAAGTGTTCATCACAAAATTAACGAATTCTTACAGAACCTTTGTAAGGCATATCACTCGTGAGCCTCCATTGGTATTACTCCATGAATCACCAGTGTTGAAATACTTGGCAGCTTATGTGGCACGGGAACTGTTTGTAAACAAACACAGACAGACTCGCACATGGTGCGTAGTGCGGTAGGAGAGGTGATAATCAGAAAAGTATAATGGCTGTCTTTGGGCAGTGATGGGGGAGAGGGGAGGCAAGTCTCCACTAGAAGCACCGTGGGAGGGGGGAGAGGAGAAGCACACGAGATGGACGTGTGGTGGGAGGAAGAGGGGAATGGGAGGGGCGGCAGCTGATCACAACAGCCTTGAAGAAGACAGGTGGTCTAACATAAGGTGACGGTGTATTAGCATGCTCCTTACAAGTGCAAGGAACTAGAATTCTGGCACCAATTCGCACAGTTGCATTTAAAATAAGAACAAGGTAGCACAATAACATCAGCTGCAATTAGTGGATAAAATAAATAAGTATCAGAGATTTGGAAATGAATTTCATCCAGATGAATGGAAAGAAGGTTAACAGCACTTTGGCACGTAATGGACAAAGATCAGGCAATTAACAATACACATTTTAAAATTTCAATGACGTCTCTGGGCTTCCATGTGTTGAATTTTAGCAGGCACAAGGTTCCAAAACATTGGCCATTTATTGTGAGAATCTGTCATCTGCATAAATATCGTAACATAGTAGCTCTAGGATGACGAAATTGTTGATCCAGTCACTAAATTTAGGTTGAATTGACACTCATTAAAACCAGAAAAACAGGATGTGGGTTAAAATTTTATGAAGAAAGATTTGAAGGAACAAGACGGGTCGGTGGATTTTAAGAATTAAAAAGCGCGGAATTACTTATTTAAATCCTTATAGTCACTAACTTCAAACTTTAATTGCAGTAGAATGTCGATTATCCAAAGTAATTTGGGGTGGGGGAGAGACACGGGTGTTCGGAAAACTGGTTTGTTCGGATAATCGAACTGTACATGTTTATTTGCCAAAAGGAAGTACTGTACAGTAAATTTATTCATAAAAACAGGCATCTCTTTTAGTATTACAAAGGCAACTTCAGTAGGAATATATAGTATGTGGTACAGTTTATTAAACAAAAATATATTCAAATTACATACGCATTTTGCGTGAACAATACACACAGTATACAAAATTAACATTTAAAAAAAGTCCTTTATTTTGGTCTGTCTAAGCTAGCCTACACACTTAAGAGCAGCTAAGTCACGTACGTTTTTATTACAGATATCTGAAACTGGTCACTTTCATATTGGGCTTCAAACTATTGCAAGGCAGTATATATACAAGTGAACGCCTCAGAAGCTGTTAGTATACTTTCATCTTCACTTTCTGGAGCACTGATTGATAAGATGCTGGCAGTGTCATCTTTATCAGTGACAACGTTTATAATCTTGCTGTCCTGCGTAATTTAGTGTTCTGGATCTGCATCATCGATATTCATCCATTCATGAACGTCTTGATCATCACATTTGTGGCAATCTATTTCATTTAGCATACCGAGAATTTCGGATGTATCATTCTGTTCTTCATTTTCAATCATATCTTGTGAATTTTCTTCTGTGTCCAAAATTTTATTCCAGGCTTTTTTCAAATTCTCATCCTTTACACTATTCTATGCTGCACTGATCATGTAGGACGTGTCTTTCAAGTCAATATTCTTATGATTTCTTAAGAGACTTTCTTCTCCATCCTCTTCTTTTTCTAACAATAACTTATGCAATAATTCTTTCCTGTAATATCATTTGAAAGTCTCAAGAACGCCTTGATCCGTGGGCTGTAATAAGGAGGTTACGTTAGGTGGAAGAAATATTACCTTTATTAACTCATCTTTTTCATTTAAAATATCACATGACAGATGAGTTGGTGCATTGTCAAGGAGAAGTAGTGTTTTCTCCCTCTTCCCATTCTTTAGCTGATGAGCTTTTACAGAGGCTACGAAAACATCCTGAAACCACTTCATAAAAATCGTACTATCCGTTCAGGTGCTCTTTTGCGAGGTGTACGCAGCAGGCAAGCCTGACATATTAACATGCTTGAAACAACGCGGTTTTATACTTTTACCAATGACGAACATAGGCAGTAGGTGACTTCCAGTAGCATTAGCACAAGCCAAAGCTGTAATACGGTCCTTGCTTGTTTTTGGACCAGGTGCTGCTAATTCATGATGTGAAACAAGAGTTGTTCTCGGTAAAGCTTTCCAGTTAAGTCCAGTTTCGTCAGCATTGTAAACGTTTTCGAGAGCATAATCTTCTTCCCTTAATACATCCCATAGTTTGACTTTGAAAGAATTGGCCGACTGTTTTTCTCCCTGTATTGTAAACACACTAATGCCGTGTCTTGACTTGAAGTGTTTTAACCAGCCCGTGCTCCCTTTAAAGTTTGAAGGATCTCAAAGTTTTTCGTTGAACTGCATTGCCTTCTCACACAGAATGGGACCTGAGATAGGTTCTCCTTGTGATCTCTTTTTGTGTAAACCACTTATAAACAGCATAATCTAGATCTGTGTTAGTGGCGAGCTTCATAGTTTTACGGCTTGTTGATCCATCAGTAGAATCAAGCATAGCTACAAAATTTGCTATGATCGTCTTTTGTTTTTTATATCTGTAATTGTTGACTTCCCCACCTTGTGCTCATTGGATTAAGTGGTTGCAGATTCACCTTCTTCTAACCTTCAATAATATTGTACTTGACCCTCATAGAAAGGACAACACATTTACGTTTAAGCATTTTGTATCATCAGTTTACTTCCTCACCTAGCATCACAGAAGTGGTCCTAACAGGAAACAGGTGACTGTTTTCACCATGAGAAGCTCTTCTTGGGGGCGCGCAATCCTTCAAACTGCCTGGGGCGGCACGCCTCGACTCTAAGCTGGCGCAGCTGTTGCTGTGAACAGCTTTGATACTGCCACTACTTCTACGGCCAGTGCTGAGCTGACAGAGGTCTGCTGATTGTTGAAACACAGCGACTGGCAGCTTGACCAGTCAGCAGCGCCTTGTGAAGGCCCAATTAAAAGCAAGGTTCCACCAGCGGTGGCCCAGTGCGGCGACTACTGTGGGGAAACTTGGTTTGGGAGTTAGGAGGATGATGGACGGTAGGGTGGGAGAGTAACAGGTGAGAGCGAGTACACAGTTCAAGGTTAAGCAGTTGTTCGCTTGACCAACGTTCGGATAATCGACACACTACTGTAATATGCACTGAAAGGTCTCAAAGAAATAAAACAAAGCTATGAAGGTAGCACAGGAAAGGCAGACCACAAATGAATCGCTCTGACAATGGAAGCAAAAAGCATAAAATCCATATAGAAGGCTGCACATTATGGATTTGCTAACAAAACATGGTACTTCACAATGGCAAATAGGAAAGGATAAATTGTAAACAATAGAAAAATGTACGTAACAAGGCTAACTCTTCCTCACTTAATGATAGCATATGCAACATTCTCAAGGATATTTAACATGCTCTCAAAATATAAGTGTGAACTAGACAGACATACGTCTGATAAACCTTACACACGAATAAATCTTAGGAAAATCTGCATTATGAGTGACTGGAGCACATTTTAATTGATACTTCATGCTTAATCATGTGGTACTTTAAAAAAGAACAGTATTTACTATCGTCTGGGTTACTCATCATTGCAAAATAGCACTGGATCTTGCTACATGGCATAAGAACAACATATTGTTACTGTTCACACATCGTAGCACATTATAAGTAGTCCAAAATGTTCAAATGTTTGTAAATCTATTGGACCAAACTGCGTGGTCATCAGTCCGTATCTTACAAACTACTTAAACCTAGGTAAACTAACCTACGGACAAACACACACACCCATGCCCCAGGGAGGACTCGAACCTCCACGGCGAGCAACCGCACGCTCCGCAGGGAGATGCTTTACACCGCTCGGCTACTCCACCATGGCACATTATAAGTACCTCTCTTGGAGTACCGGAATAAAGCATCACTTCACTTTCATAGTTACCTCCCAGGGGGCCCCACAGCTCTTTTGTGAGTATGTGTGTGGCGCGCACGGTTCCTCGAGCCATTGCAGCCTTTCTTCTTACTTTCCTGGGCTGCATTACCTCCCCCAGTTCCTCTCTTCCTCCCTATCCTAATTCCAGCCCCATCCCTCTCATCCCCCCCCCCCTCTCGGTGGTTGCCTTTAAAATGGCATGGCTATTCCTATGGTTCCGATGATGGTTGTAGCAATTTTGATACTTGTCGTTTTCCTCTGTTTTCAGCATAGTTCGACCCCGCACGAGGTTTGACCTCCACAAAAATTAAAAGTTACTAGTGTGAGCCATTCGGGGAAGCACTCCCGACCTAGCCCCTATGGTGTGGATCCCAATCCTTTCCTTTCCCATTTCCTTCCTTGCCATAGCCCCCTCCCCAGCTAGGTCCCCAGCACGTGTAGCCAGTCCGTGTGGGGGGGGGGGCCTGTTATGTATTGTTATGGCTGAGCCCCCTGACAACACAGGGATCACACTGCTGGTACAAGAGCTGCAACCTCCCAATGCAGGTCAAGGAATCGATACCCGTCCTCGTGAGGTATCAGGACTACCGGAAATGGCCATTATGCCAGGTGGCCTTTGCTGTGGCTGGGTGGCGCCCATGGGGAGAGCCCTGGATCTAAAAGGGTGATACCAGAGCGCAGACGTATCGCACGATGAAACGTGTGAAATTATATAATGGCCGTGATACAGCCGTATCAGAAGGCAGGAAGAAGTATAATGCTACTAGCTATGATGCCCTCTCTTTCTACCCCCTGGAAGGAGAGCCAGGCACATCGGCTTGGGGTGAAACCCTTTCCACATTACCTGGTCTGCACCAGTACAGATGGAGGGACGTTCACCGCCACCAAACCATTGTTCTTCGTTGAACATATTGTGCCTGCGACCATCTTGGCGATGTTCCAGTGTAGATAACTCCTCATCAGTTACTGAACATGGTTCAGGGAGTAATTTTCCACTGCAAACTCCTCCTCCAAAGTGATGAACTCCGTGCCAACCTCGAACAATGAGGAGTTCATTTTGTTTGCCATGTGCAGGCCCCAAGGATCATCGCGTGGATACCGTCGCATTTATCTTGGCCTTCGAGGGGGATACTCTACCAGAGAAGGTCAAGGTAATTATCTAGCGTTGTGACATGAAGCCGTATGTTCCACCTCCCATATGCAATGTATGCAGTTCGGGCATATGTCTTCTCGTTGCACAGCAGCCCCTGTATGTGGACGTCCACTCCATGAGGGGAACCCATGTGTTCTACCTTCTGTATGCATTAATTGTCACGAGCACCACTGTTCTCGCTCTCCAGATTGCCCGGTATATAAAAAGGAGAAGAAGATTCAATAGTACAAGCCCTTGACTGCGTTACATACCAGGAGGCCCGCCAAAAATATGAGCGTCTACACCCTGTGCAATTATCTACTGGTTATGCCTTGGTTACAGCCTTTACACCTCCCCCTTCCTCATCCCATTCCCACCCTATTCTTCCCCCTCCCCCTCCTGCACCTCTCTTGCCCCCCTCACAGCATCCCCCTTCCTCCTCCCAGCTCGAGAAGTGTTCCCCTTCTCTGGCACTTGCCCCTCAGGGGCTCAGCATTAATTTGCTGAGTACAGGGTTGGCGAACCCATGATCCTGAGCCGTGGTCTGTATCATGCCAACAGTCCGCTACAGTGTAAGCTCTGTGCGTGCTTCAGTGACCATCGTTCGGCGCGACGGTGGAACGTCAGAGCCCAGGGATCTTGGCTTAATCGCTCGGGTTGTGACGATGGCACAAACCTCTATAAAAGAAAAACTTCAATCTCAAGGTGTGCTACGTGCTGAGGAAATATATGGCTGTTGAGGTTGAACAGTCACTAGCGAGCAACCTCTAAGGAACCTGCCGCACCTCAGTTGTATAAGGCTTACCGAGACAAACGGGGCTCTGCCTGGGTGGACCTTTATATCCCTAGCCGCTCGTGGGAACACCATAAAAAGACCTAGAAACGTTGGCGGACATACAACCGTCGTCTCTAAGAGTGGTCGAGGCGAATACAATGCCGCAGAATACGATCCCCAGACATTCCTTTCCCTGGCCACACCATGGGAGGAACGTCGGGCCCGACATCAGGGTGAGGCTTATGCCCCTATATATCCAGTATATATCCGCACAGATGGGTATTCTTTTAAGTCAACGAAGCCGTTATTTATTGTAGAAAACTTGGAGGACAAATTTGGAGAGGTGGAAGGGATGCAGTCTGGGTCTCTGTTAATAACGACGTTATCCCCAGCCCAGTCACGGGCATTACTTGCCTGTGACGAGCTGGGTGATGTTTCCGTTACCATCATGCCGCACAAGACCTTAATTATGGTACAGGGTATAATCATTCATAAAGACCTGTTGCTGCAATCAGATGACGAATTACGTGCCAACCTAGAACAGTGGGGAGTACATTTCAATTGGAGAGTCCATAGGCGTCCGAGCCGGCCGCGGTGGCCGAGGGGACAGAGGTGCTCCAGTCACAGTCTTCACGGCCACTGCGGTCGGGGGTTCAAATCCCCCCTCGGGCATGGCTATTTGTGCCGTCCTTAGTGTTAGCTACTTCGTAAGTAGTTTGTAAGTTTAGGTACTGATGACCCCATATTTAAGTCCCATAAGCTATACAAACATTTGAAACATAGGTGTCCGGAGGACAACAGGGTCGCCACCGGTGCCCTCATCTTGGCTTTCGATTCATTGCCTGAGAAAGTCAAGGTGATGATCTACCGGTGCGACGTAAAGCCCTACGTTCCTCCTCCTATGCGCTGTTTTAACTGCTGGAGGTTTGGGCATATGATCTCCCAATGTGATGCCAACCCTACATGTCAGGAGTGCGGACGTGCAGTTCATCCGAATGTCCCTTGCACACCCCCTCCAGTGTGTGTTAACTGCGGCAAAATCACCCCTTGCTCACCTACGTACACTGTTCTGCAGAAAGAAAGAAAAATCATGGAGTACAAGACCAGAGATCGACTGACCTACTCCAAGGCTAAGAGAAAATATCAGAAGCTCCACCCTGTGCAGCCGGTTAACACCTAACACCTTCGTAGGGTGCCTCCGAGGATCCTGGCCGAAGGCCCAAGGATCCCAAACCTGCTGGTCGAAGGGCTTCTCGCTCTTCTTCCACACCTGACGCCACTTCCAGCCCCTCAAACCGTAGGGGCAGCGAGAGGGAATAGTAAAAACGGCGAAGAAAAGTGGCTCAAAAGCCACAGCTATCCGCATCTTCTACTCACCTGAGGACCTCGCCATCACCCAGAATCGATGATTTTGTATTCGGTAGGTTCAAAATCGGCGGCAACAAGTGAACCTATGGAGTAATATTTTTCTTTCATTGTTCCAATCATGGCCTTTAAAGCCAATAATACCATCCTCCAGTTGAATTGCGGTGGTTTTTTCCCCTGCTTAGCTGAGCTACGCCAACTCCTCAGCACTTCACCTGCCTTTTGCATTGCCCTGCAAGAAACTTGGTTTCCCGTGATGCGCACCCCTGCCTTACCCTATAGGAACCGCGCAGACTGTGATAGGGCGTCAGGTGGAGTAGGCACTTACGTCCTTACCTCTCTCTACAGCACAGCTGTTCCACTACAAATGCCTTTGGAAGCTGTGCTGTCAGGCTAAGGGCTGCAGTGGACATTACCATCTGCATTGTCTACCTCCCTCCTGATGGTGAAGTCCCACAACATGTCCTGGCTGCACTGATGGCACAACTTCCCCCACCTTACCTGTTATTGGATGATTTCAATGCCCATAACCCATTGTGGGGTGGTACCGCGATTACTGGCCATGGTAGAGATGTCGAGTCATTGATATCTCAACTCGACCTCTGCTTTTTAAACAATGATGCCCCCACGAATTTTAGTGTGTAGCCCTAGCCCCTTCCCCTTTATCCACTGGAGTGTACACGATGATTTGTGTGGTAGTGACCACTTCCCGATCTTCCTGTCATTACCCCCGCGTCAGGCCACAGAATGCCCGCCCCAGTTGGCGCTGAATAAGGCTGATTGCGTCGTTTTTACTTCTGCTGCCACGGTTGGTTCTCTTACGCACTCCAACATGGATGTGGTAATCGACAGCGTTACCTCAGCAATTATTTCTGTGGCTGATCGTGCAATCCCTCGCTCTTCGGGATCCACCCGGCGGCGGACAGTGCCCTGGTGGTTGCGACAGATTGCTGAGGCGATTAGAGAGCGCAGGCGAGCTGTGCAGCGCCACAAGCGGCACCCATCTATGAAGAACCTTGTCACTTTTAAACGGTTTCGTGTACAAGCCCGACAGTTGATTAGACGAGGCAAACAGGAGTATTGTGAAAGGTAAGTATCTACCATTGGATCACGTACCTCTCCATCCCAGTTGTGGGTGAAGATCAGATGTGTGTATGGCTACCAGTGCCCTCTTAGTGTGCCCGGGATTTCTATGAATGGAGCAGTTTGCACAGATCCAGATGCAGTTGCTGAACTGTTTGCTGAGCACTACGCTCAGAGTTCTGCATCTGCGGCCTACCCAAGGGCCTTTCGAGTCCTGAAAGAGTGGGAGGAAAGACAGTGCTTATCCTTCTCAACTTGACACTCAGAACTGTACAATGCTCCATTCAGCAAGTGGGAATTTCTCAGTGCCCTGGCACACTGCCCTGACACAGCCTTGGGCCAGATCGTGTCCGTAATCAGATGCTGGAACACCTGTCACCCGAGTCTCAGTGTAACGTTCTGGCTGTCTTCAATCACATCTGGAGTTCTGGTACGTTCCCGTCACAGTGGCGAGAGAGTCTTATTGTCCTGGTGATCAAACCTGGTAAACACCTGCATGAGTTGAACAGCTACCGACCAATCAGCCTCACCAATGTTCTTTACAAATTGTTGGGGCGTATGGTGAGTCGACGATTGTGCTGGTTTCTTGAGTCCAGGAGTCTTCTAACTCCATGCCAGGGTGGTTTCCGCAAAGGGCGCTCAGCTGTGGATAACCTGGTCCACCTTGAGTCCGCCATATGGACAGCCTTCTCTCGCCGCCAACACCTGGTGGCAGTTTTCTTTGACTTACCTAAGGCTTATGACAAGACCTGGAGACATCCTTACTACATTACATGGGTGGGGTCTCCGGGGCTCGCTTCCCATTTTTATCCGAAATTTTTTATCTTTGCTTACGTTTCATGTACAAGTCGGTGCCTCTTGTAGCTCTTTGCATGTACAGGAGAATGGGGTACTCCAGGGCTCTGTCCTGAGTGTTCCTCTGTTTGTAACGGCGATCAATGGTCTAGCTGCAGCGGTAGGTTCCTCAGTCTCCACCTCGTAGTATGAAGATGACTTCTACTTATATTTTAGCTCTTGCAGTATACGTGTCACTGAACGACAGCTGCAGGGAGCCATTTGCAACGCGCAGACATGGGCCCTCGCTCATGGGTTTCAGTTCTCTGCTGTCAAGACCTGCGTTATGCACTTATCTCGGCGTCGGACAGCCCATCCACATCCTGAGCTTTACATAGATGGCCACTTGCTCAATGTGGTGGATACACATCGTTTGACGACTGGCAAATGTGGCTCTCTCATATTCGTCAGCTTAAACAGAAGTGCTGGCAGCACCTGAATCCTCTCTGCTGCCTTAGCCATACTACTTAGGGAGTAGACCTTCGTACTCTGCTAAATTGTTACAAGGCTCTAGTTTTGTCACGATTGGACTATGGGAGCATTGCATATGGTTCAGCATCACCTTCAGCCCTGCAGATGCTGAACCCAGTCCACCATTTTGGGGTTCAGCTGGGAACAGGAGCTTTCCGAACTAGCCCTATTAGTCTCCTTTCGGAAGCTGGAATTCCACCACTACAAACCAGACGCCAGCAGCTGCTGTGCAACTATATCGCTCATGTTCGTGGCTTGCCTCATCACCCCAACCATTGTCTCCTTTTTCGAATCAGGACACTACCTATCCCACAATGTCGACCGAGGTCGGGTAACACAATTGCTGTTCGTGCCCAAGTACTCCTCCATGAACTGGAATCTTTTCCACTCCCTCCCCTCTTCCAGTTCCAATCGTGTACTCCACCTTGGTGTGTATGCCATACGCACCTTCGCCTCGAACTGTCACAGTTCCCCGAATTCTCAGTTCACCCAGAGATTATTTGTCGCCAATTCCTGCCCCTCCTTGACATGACACGGGGCTCAGAAGTGATTTACACTGATGGCTCGATGGTGGGTGGTCGTGTTGGCTACGCTTACACGCATGCAGGGCATAACGAATTGCGCTCCCGGACGGCTGCAGTGTCTTCACTGCGGAGTTAGTAGCCATCTTCCGTGCACTTGACCACATCCGTCAAACCCGCACCGCTTGGGAGTCCTACATCATCTGTAGCATCTCCCTCAGCGGACTTAGAGCTCTTGATCAATGCTTTCCCCGCCATCCCTTGGTTATAGCCATCCAAGAGTCCCTCCATGCCGTCAAAAAACGCGAGTGGTCAGTAGTATTTATCTGGACTCCAGGGCACATCGGAATTGCGGGAAATGAATTGGCAGACAGGTTAGCCAAAGAGGCCACCCACTAAACCTCTTCTGGCGGTCGGTATACCCTCTCCCAACCTACGTTCAATGCTACGAAGTCGATCCTGCGATTTGTGGGATACAGAATGGCGTACCCTCCAGATCCCCAACAAGTTACGGGTTATAAAGGAGACAACAAACGTCTGGAGGTCCTCTCTGCAGTCCCCTCGCAGGGACGCTGTCGTCCTCTGTCGGCTCCGCATTGGACATACTTCGCTGACACATGGTCACCATCTCCATCGCGAGGACCCACCTCAGTGCCGCTGTGGCGCCGATTTATCAGTTGCCCACATTTTATGGGAATGCACTCACCTCACCACCCGGAGGCAGGGTTTTAACCTCCCTGACGCCCTGAGCTCGGTTTTAGCAGACAATACCTCTACGGTTGATAGAGTTTTAAATTTTATCCATGCGAGTGGATTATACAATTCCATCTGCGTTTTATTGAGTTTTCAGTATCTATCTATCCTCCGCTTACCTAGCACTTTTAGGTAGGTGGTTTTACTGTGTCACAGAGTGGCCAGACATTCTACTTCTATTACTGTGATCACCCGGCCAAGATCCTCAGGTATCGTTTTTAATTCTTTCTCTGCTTTCTTGGTGTTCTTTCCTTGCTGCTTTTATTCCTTGACGTGTCAATGTCTTTGCTTGGTGCATTTTGTCACATAGTTTTATACACCTTTTTAGTGACCATTCCTGTACTCTTTACACTTGGAACAAGGGACTGATAACATTTGTCGTTTAGTCCCTTTCAAAATCAAACCATCCATCCATCTCTGGCACTTGCCGGTGAAGGTGCCCCCTCCCAGGGTTCTTCTTCCTCGCGTCCACCAGATAGGAGGTCCTCTGCCTCAAGCCGGCAGCCAGACATCCAGTCTGATAATACCAAGCTCGCCTGGTCTTCATCGGTGCCGGACCTCAGTGACTCCAGTTGTCTCTCTGGAACCTGTTCTTCCCGTCCTGCAAGAGAGAAAGAGAAGGAGAAGAGGAAAAAGAAGCAAAAGTCACAGGACAAGGCCCCTCCGGTAGTCCTGCAGGCACCACCTTTGTCCTCACAGCCAAATAACCCCACTGAACTTGTGTCTGATCTGCTATTTATGGATGTCGTTCCTCCTTCGTTGGTGATGGACGTTGACCCAGCTTTGTGACATGCATCCTTCCATATGGATCCTCGATCTGTTTTCATCCAATGTAACTGTAACGGCTACTGCCGTCGCCTCCTGGAGTTGAAAAAACTTTTGCCTCTTACTCAGCAGCTTGTGTTGTTTTGCAGGAATTTCATTTCACTAATGGCCATTCACCTACACTCCGTGGGTTCCGTGCTTTCTGTCGAAACCGTGTTCGCCCCATACAAGCATATGGTGGAGTCTGCACCCTAGTTCATATGGACTTTGTTAGTTCATGGATCCCTCTCCGTACCACACTGGAAGTGGTTGCTGTTGCCCATTGACAATTTGTAATCTGTATCTTCTCCTGACAGGCCACCTACGTCTGCTGCCCTCACAGCACTCCTTCAGCAGCTCCCTCCTCCCGTCCTCGTTCTTGGGGACTTCAATGCCCATCATCTTTCATGGGGCAGTGCTTATACAACCAGTAGTGGCCACCTAGACGACCAATTCATTGCCGATCACGACCTGTGCACATTCTGTCTGTGTATATATAGCAGAGCGCTCTGCCCGAGAGACAGTCAGTGTTGCGTGTACGTTTCAGTTCACAATAAACCTGCTTTCAGTATAAGTGCTGTGTTCAGTCTACAACCCTGCCTTCGAAGTGAAGCCTGCTTCCATTTCAACGTGACATTGTTTGGTGGAGGAGCCGGGTATCCTGTGCAACAGCTGCATCATCGTACCTCCGATTAGGCAATGTAAAAGCCGTCGCTTACATGGACTAGAACCGGAATACAAGGGATATACCGAGTACGTCCTTCCAAAAGTCCGTATCATCAGAAAAACTATGGTCACGAAACTAGCGGTAAGCCAGCTGCACATCAGACACCCGTCGGTTTTCTCTGGAGACGCTGGACAGGACCCCAACAAATGGCTAGAGGATTCGACTGAGTCGCCAAGTATAACAGATAGGATCATACAATGTGCTTGGCCAACGTTTACTTCTACCTGGACGGAACAGCCCAGCAATGGTTTGAAAACAACGAATACAAGCTGAATGACTGGGAAATGCTCCAGATGAACTGAGGAAAACATTTGGAGAGCGCCAGCGACAAATCCGCTCGGGGGAAGAACAACTTAAGAATTGGGCCCAAGGGCATGGTGAGCTGACAGAGTCATACATACAGAATGTTTTGGCCCTATGTAACATAGTTAACCTGGATATAACAGGCCGACAAAAGCACGCACCTGATGAAGGGTATTGCAGAAGACGTGTCCCAAGCTCTTCTGATAAAAGACGTTGCTACGATAGGAGAGTTCATCAAATGGTGCTAGCAGTTTGAAGAGATGCAACAAAGGAGGGTTGGACGAAAGAAGTGTGACAGACTCCCCAATGTAGTCCTTATGGCCATTGTGGAGGACCAGCATGACTTTGCTTCTCTCATATGACAAATTGTGAGAGAAGAATTACAACAGTTTAAGGCAGCTGGGACTATTAGACCGAGCAAGCATCAGATTATGGCCATGGGTGTACGTCATGAGGGAGCCGACGCCACTGAGGAAGAAGTATTTCCGACATTAGCTCCTGTCTGCCCCGCCAATGGCACCCGACGTGAATAATGGCGTCGCCCTGCTATGACTTATGCTGCAGCCACAAAACCGCAGCCTATGAACCGGCCGACACGGCCACAACCAACTCCCCCGGCAACAATGACGCCCCGCAGAACAACAGACGTCTGGAGGAGAGAAGACAACACACCACTTTGTTTCCACTGTGGGCGCTGTACTGTCCACTGTACATGTCATATGCTACTGCAGAGAGAGAAGGCGAATGTTCGACGATTATTTTGCCGCAAGACGTCAGCCATCAGAGCAGTTCTATCCCAGGCAATCACCTGCTGATGAGTTCAGTAGACCTATGGGAAGAAGCCCATCGCCGTATCCTGGACGAGGTCGCTCCCCGACCTGCCGCTGCCATTCACCGTCGCCGTACAGAGGTACCAGCCGATCTCCTAGCCGCCGCGCCCAGGAAAACTAAGTGAGGCGACCATCTACAGGGGTGAGGCCGCCACAGACGAAAATCCTCCACAGACGATAGCCACTAAGATGTCGGGAAATCTCATCCACGTCATAATCAACGGCCAACCTGTCCGGACACTTGTTGATTCAGGAGCTTCTTTCTCTGTATTGTCGGATAATTACCACCGCACACTAAAGAAGACAATGTTCTGTGATACGGGGGCAACTGTGCTGAAGGTCGCAAATGGAAAGTACGTCAAGCCAGAATGAATTGTGTCGCAAGAATAACCATCAACAACAGGACCCACCCGTTTGAATGTGTTGTTTTAACAGAATGTAGTCATAATGTCATCCTCAGATGGCACTTACTTCAGACATCCCAAGCTATCATTAACTGTGGAAGATCTGAGCGGCAAAATGAGGAAGTCATTCCGGTGGGTACATGTAATACAGAATTTTCTGGGAAGTTATTTGCCGTTGACAATGTGACAATCCCGCCGTTGACAATCAGAAGAGTTGCAGTCACAAACACAGATGACAGGGTAAACTGTGAAGTGCTTGCTGATAGTAAAAAGTTTATCAGGCTCACCAAAGAAATTTACTGACTAGCGGCTATCATAAGCATTGCCGGTGGTCGAGGAGAGATTTGGATCACAAATTGTCACGAGCAGTCACAACTTATCCCAAGGGGAATGTGTATTGGGACAGCTGAACCAGTCTATGACGGTGATCCGAACGTCATCAATGAAGACCCATGCTCTACTGTTAGTACAGACAACGCACTGGAGGAAACAATCATTGAATTGCCAACAGGGCCTGGACTGACCAAGGAAAAACGCCAGTGGGTGTTAGCTATACTACGTCAATTTTCGGGTGCATTCACACTTCAGCAGGGGAAAAGTCAGACGAAATGGCCCACGATAAAGCACCGTAGCCATACTGGGGATCATCCACCAATTAGCCACCATTCGTATAGGGTGTCGGAAGCTGAAAGACGAATAATTTGGGAGGAAGTAGAGAAGATTTCGCAAGATGACATTATTCAACCTTCGGAGAGTCGTTGGTCGTTTTCGGTGGTCCTCGTAAAGAAGAAGGATGGCACGTGGCAATTCTGTGTCGGCTGTCGGTGGCTGAACAGTATCACAAAGAAAGATGTCTACCCATTGCCGTGCATTGACGACACTTTAGACCTCTTGAAAGGAGCTTCATACTTCTCAACTATGGACATGCAGACCGGTTACTGGCAAATCGAGGTTGACAAAGCTGACAGGGAGAAGCCGGCTTTTATTACACCTGACGGCCTCTATGAATTCAAAGTAATGCCATTTGGATTATGTAATGTTCCAGCCACATTCGAACGCATGATGGACAACTTGCTTCCACACCTCAAGTGCACGACGTGTCTTTGCTGTTTAGATGACATTTTCGTTTTCTCTAAAACATTTGAAGAACACCTGAGTCGCCTGTCAACTTTGTTGAAGTGTGTTCAGACTGCCGGACTCTGCCTCAATCCAAAGAAGTGCCTCTTCGTCGCCAAAGAGATAAAACCGTGGGGCACCTACTCAACGGAGATGGTGTCCGTCCTGATCCAGATAAAGTAAGGTCAGTCACAGAATTTCCAACTCCTCAGCACATTCATGATGTGAGACGTTTTCTCGGGCTGTGCTCATATTAACTACGTTTCATAAAAGGGTTCTGTAACAATGCATCTCCATTGCAAGAACTTCTGCAGGGAGACTCCAAGTTTTACTGGGATGAGACAAAAGAAAGAGCTTTCCGGGCACTTAAGGGGGCTCTAACGTCCACAGCAGTTCTACCATAGTACGACGAGAATGCGGAAGCTGAACTTCACACAGACGCCAGTGGTTATTGGATTGGTGCAGTGCTTGTAAAAGTTCTGGAAGGTGCTGAAAAGGTGATGGCCTATGCATCAAGAGTACTCTCTAAGTCCGAGATAAACTACTTTACAACTGAGGACGAATGTCTCACAGTTTTCTGGGCTATCAACAAGTTCCAGCCATATTTATTGAGCAAACCATTCACCGTCATGACAGACCACCATTCTTTGTGTTGGCTGACTAGCTTGAAGGATCCATCACGTTGACTAGCAAGATGGGCACTAAGACTCCAAGAGTAAGACGTCACAGTGGTATTCAAGAACTGGTGCAAACACAAGGATGCCGACTGCCTTTCAATGAATCCATTAGTGGAACACAACAGCACTTATGAAATTTCAGCCCTCACTGAATTAGGTGACGTTATAGCTGAACAGAGGGAAGATCCAGCACTACTAAAAACCATAGAGGTCTTGGAGAAAGGAGAACCTACCAATGGAGAGTTCTAACTTATAAACAGGATATTTTATAAGAGAAACTACGATCCACTGGACCCCAAATGGCTACTGGTCGTTCCAGCTCATCTCCAGCCAGCTATTCTCAAATATTTCCACGATGCTCCAATATCCGGTCATCTGGGATTCGTGAAGACCCAGGACAGAATCAGACGCAGGTATTAATGGAAGGGTTTCTACTGATCTGTGAAGCACTATGTGAGTCAGTGTAAATAGTGCCAGCACCGGTCGCAGTGGCCGAGGGGACTGAGACGCTCCAGTCACGGTCTGCACGGCCACTACAGTTGGGGGTTCGAATCCCCCCTCAGGCGGATTGGCAGCAATAGAAATAAGGACAAAGTGGTTTTTCTTGGTCTTCTCGCTATGTGCAACTGTTTTCTTCTTTATATTCTTCTTAAGGATTTTACTTTCCTGTTGCTGCTGCAGTCCCTGCGGTTGTGGGAGGAAGACTGACTCTTAGTGACTCACAATAAGCTGCGTTACCTGAAGCCCAGTGTCCATCCGTGGTGTTCCTCCTGCTGACTTCTTAGGCGCGATGAAGTCGCCATTATACACCTCCGCATTGGGCACTGCCCACTGACGCATGGTTTCCTACTTCGACGTGAGGAGCCCCCACTGTGTGATGCTTGTAGCGTACAGCCTACTGTTCGTCACATTTTAATTGAATGTGATTTACATCGTACACAGAGGGTTGCGGCGAATCTTCGTGCAGATTTGCCCTCTATTTTAGGTAATGACGAAGCGTGTATGCACAAAGTTTTAATATTTTGTGATTTTTCCTAACTCTGGCCTAAACTTTTAGGCTGGAGGTTTTAATATGTTGCAGCGTGGCTGGCTCACCCTTTTATATCGCTGTGGTCAGCCGGCCGTGGTTCTCAGCTTAGTAATTTTAACTGTTTCTCCAGCTTTGGCATTGGGGTACTTTTCCCCAGCTTCAAGTCTAATGTTCACCTATGTATTTCACTTCAGCTGCACGTGTTACTTGCTGGATCGCTGTCCTTTAATTTGTCTCCTTACTGTTCACATTTGTTGGTCCTTATATTCTTTAACTTGATAGGGCGCTGAAGACCTTGATGTCGAGCGCCCAAAACAACCTCCATCATCATCATCTTAAGGATTTTAAGCTCACAGGCGGTACTCTTGACTCACCATGTGGCAACTTCATGTAAGCTCCATTACATCGGCTAAAACATTACGCGACTTTAGCCACTTTCTGGAGGGTAACAGCTTAAAACGGTGTTGCTTGCACGTCACTTAAGGTGCAGTGGGGATTGGGGTATCTGTCAAAGGCTATCTTATCACATTTCAACCACGCATCTCTCCGGTAAAACATTTTCGAATCAACTAGATTCACATTTGGTGAAGCAGACTGTCCTCACATGCTTTGGTAACCAACTTACAAAAACTACCACTTTTAAGAAAGGAAAAGCTCGTGCAGAAAGAAATACACAGGAGGAAAAAAAAAGAAACATATAAAGAGTAGATGAGGGAGGGGTTTACAGTGTAGTGGTTCAACACAGCATTCTAACGGTTCTTACGGTTGCAGACGCTAGTCATGTGTACGACTGTTTGTGCGGCCGCGGACTTCAAACCGTCTAAACTCGTCAGCAAATCTGGTAGACTCAACCAAGATTGAAACATTTTGTTTGTGGTTTTTCTTTTAAGACCTCAACGCTGGTATTGCGGCGGGGTTTGATCTTAAAACAAAAGCACACTTCCTTCAAGATTGAGAATTTCACACTTCTCCCTAGTACCGACGATTTTTCAATTTCTGCCAGACGCAGCATGGAGGGGAGTAATGCCTTGCTTTAGCCCCTCACGTCTGTGGAGAACAAGGAAACTATTGACAGGAAAGAGAGATCCTGACACAAAGTGAAATGGAAGAAATACCACAAACATCTCCGACACTGTGGATGCCGGGCCACATCTTACCAGGTTTAGTGAAAACCTTGGTAATAATCATAAAACTGTGAGATTACACATGCTACAGATTAATTAAAATTAAACTTCCATACTTCTGGCAATGCTCAAACTTAGATAATATAAGGAAAAGAGTATTCTCTAATATAACTGCAAAATGAGTAGTAAGAAACCAACATTAGCTAAACCAGTCACTCAGGCAAAGAAACAGCATTATGGCTTCCTTAGTCTGAGGAAAGTTAATAGCTTAATTATTCTATTAGTCTGAGACACCTAGGAACAAAAGGCAATAGCAAACGATACAGTATCAGTCTGTACTTATCCGTCGGGTCGTGGTGTGGCATGTTGGTGCTGCGGTGCACAGCAGGCGGGGGCAGCAGGAGATGTGCGATTGTGCGGTTGCACGCACGTGGGCGGCGTGGCAGCAAGTGGAGCTCACTGCTACGGGTTGCAGTGTTTCGGCACCAGTAAAGAGCCATCTTCGTCTGCTTGGTAGGAACGACAGGAGACATGGGACGGCGCCTCATCCGCATAGCACTCACCGATAGCCGACATTTGTGGGCAGCGGCAGCAGCAGATGGGCCGTGCCAACTGGAACACAACTTACATGCCTTCGGTGGGCCGAAACAGTAGCACGAACGCGGCGCATAATTTTTCACGCCTTGTGCGTGCAGGTGAGCTATGCAAGTGGAGTAGCCCACAGCGGAGTCGACAGTCAACTGTGGCAGGTGGCGCGTCACTTATTTTTTACAAGGTCTTTGTGTGTCACGTACAAAGCGCACACTTGCGCTGGGGATAGGCAGTGGACTTGGTACACCTGGCAAGGAATGTGCAGATGCAGCGACTCCTAGGATGTCACGTCAGCGGCGCCATGGCTCGACGGAGTAGCGGCTGTCGACCAGCCATACAACAAAGGTGAACCAAAATTTTGCAGCCACCCTAAGGGCCGAAAAGTGCATCATCTATCGCAATTCTGACGCCAAATTGTACAACACTTGATCTTTATCCCATGGACAATAGAAAAATTACACAACCCACCCCACTACTGTACAAATAAGATGGGTTGGAGGCATTGTCAGGATGGAAGGCAAAGAGGTAAAGGCTTGTGGGCACACTAGGGAAGGGTGGCTGATTGGCAAATCAAATATAAGATTCAGGTTAATATTGGCTGCATTCTGAAGTACGGATTACATATCGAGACTCGCCCTGGGATCGGATGCAAAGTGCCAGTCTAAGTTGCGGATTAGAAAATGGAAAAGGTAACGGTTACAGTTCACATTGTTGGTGGCTGATACGAACAGCCAGGCGGGAGCGGACTGCATACGACGGTTCGCTGGGCCTCTGGAGTGCGTCTGTTCTGTATGAGAACTAAAACTGAATAGAGACAACGAACTGACTCTCTCACCTCTGAGTCCTCCACCAGTAGCACACGTGATCAAACGTGGGTGTCTGCTATTGGCTCCACGGTAGCATGGAAACGTTAGTAATTTCAGCACGGACGCCAGAAGGGTGGTGTGATTTTAGAATCAGCATTCAATACTGGTTCTGGCCGGCTCTGTTCTGCAAGGTGGACAGCCTTGGTCACGTTGTCAAGGCGTATTTTGCAGTGGAAGAACACTTGTAAAACTTAGGCAAAGGTTTGAAATAGATTTTTAGTTATTCCCCTGTACTATTTTAGACTGGCTGGTCATCCTGTACAGCAGTATTTAGTCAAAGGGTATATAAAAATTAGTATATTAATGACCTGCAGGCAGCATTAAATATAACCTCGGGCTCTCTGCAGCTTACACTTTTATCTATATTGTAAATGTATATAATTGATGTATAGCATATTTGCTGAAAAGCTACCAAATATATAGTCAGATATTTATAAGTTTTCAAAAGGATGTAAGGATTTGTAGCTTGTTTCAAATGTTCAGAAAGGTAAAATTGCATGATTCACAAAATAAATAAATAAATAAAATCATAATATTAGCGAGTCACAATTGGAATTAGTCAGCTGGATATAACAATATCTGATAACATGAAATGATTGCACAGGCTCATTCATAGGAAAAAGATGTAATAGACCTCAGTTTATAGGTAGGACGTTGGAAAATTGCAATTGGTTGAGAGAGAGAGAGCAAGATTGCTCACAAAACACATAATGTGGCCTATTTTACGAGGGTTCTGCCAAAAGTAAGATCCCCGTCGGCTACAGCCTGGAGGGAAGGTGATAGGCTAAATCTGACAACAGTGACATGCACGGTGGCTCCCCCAATCTCGAGCCCAAACGTCCACGATTCACTAATTCATTCAGCGTTGGCTTGGCAGCTGTCAGGAATGGAAGTGTTGATCGTTGCTCCCGCCAAGTGTGAGGTTTGAGCAGTAAACTGATTTCTCCATGCAAGGAAGTTACTGCCCATGGAGATTCATTGGCAACTGACTGAGGTTTATGGAGAAGAGTGTATGTCCATTCAGCACATCTGCAAATGGTGCAGGGCTTACACTGAGGATCGCATGGAAGTTCACGATGAAGAACAGAGTGGAAGATTGACCAGCTTCGGATGTGATTGTCCAGAAGACCAACAGTGAGCTGCTCAAAGATCAGAGGGTTACTGTCTGTGAACTTGTTGAATCCATTCCTGAAGCTTCCCACGGCCCAACTGAATGAACTTTAACAGAAATTTTGGGTTATCACAAGGTTTGTGTTCGCTCTGTCCCCCAGATGCTGACTGACAGACACAAGGAGCAACACCTTGACTGTGCACGCAAGTTTCTTCAACAATGTCAGGGGGAGCAACAAGGAGAAGTTGTTGGACTCTATCATCATGGGACTTGAAATGTGGGCGTTTCATTGCACTCTCAAAACAAAACAACAATCTCGTCAGTAGCGTCACTCCAGTTCACTGCCTCCGAAGAAATTAACACACACTCAGCAGGAAAGGTTATGGCAACTGTGCTTTGGGATCGTAAGGGAATACTCCTGATAGATTTCAAGCAACCTGGGATGACAATAAACTCAAACAGATATTGTGAAACATTGGCCAAACTCTGGCAAGCAAATCAAAATTGTCAAAGAGGATGACTGATAGAGGGTGTAGTGCTTCTTCACGACAACGTTCAACCCCATGTTGCTCATCAAACACAGGAGCTTTTGAAGAAATTTGGGTGGACTGTTTTGCCCCAACCCCCGTACAGCTCAGACGTAACCCCTAGTGAATATCACCTCTTCCTCAAGCTAAAGGACACTTAGATGCCAGATACTTGAAGAGCAACAATGACGTCCTCACAGTGGTCGCACGCTTCCTCGACGGGTTGGTGGGAGACTTCTTAGACTTAGGAATACAAAAGCTGGAGCACCATTTTAAAAAGATAGTGAAAAAAATGTAAGCTTTTCAATTATGTATAAATTAATAACAATAACAATGTTTTCTATTTGTAAAAAAACATGGGAACCTTACTTTTGGCACAACCTTCATAGAATAGTACTATAGTTTGTGGAATTCACAGCAGTTAGTCCTGACTTGAAGGTAGGCTCCAACTACTCCATAAAATTCTGCTTACATTGTTTCAAGGGCTAGTGAAGAATCAAGGAAAATTATTCCATTGATTTGCAAACCTGTCTGTAGGACAGGAACTTCCATGGGTGTGGAGAGTCTGTCTTCAACTGGTCGTTGTTGACACACATGGTGACAGAGTGGAGCATTTCCTGGCTTGAGGTGGCAGCCATTCTTGTCTGCAGAGTTTTTGCTGCTTCCAGGAGAAGAATCTGAGTAAAGTGATGACTTTTGGTGTTGTTCTGTGCCCATGACCAATTACACCCCTTTGGTGGTTTGGAGTGTATCTAATCCCACCTCACTATCAAGTGCTTGTGTCACTCTTTTAGGGAACTGGAACTTCAATGTGGCTGCTGCAAGCTTTGGTTGTGATTTAATAGTTAACCTTGCCAGAGACTTGGCCACAAAACAAAAATTAAGTCCACCTTAGCTGTAGAATTGGGTGAGATAGTGGAACAGTATCTGTAAAATAAATAAATAAAAATAAACCTCAGTCTCAAGGTGTGCTATGTGCTGAGGAGATGCATGGCTGTTGAGGTTGAACAGTTGCTAGCGAGCAACCTTTGGGGAACTTGCTGCACCTCAGTTGTATTAGGCTTACCCAGGTAAGCGGGGCTCTTCTTGGGCGGACGTATATTTCCCTACCTGCTCGTGGTACCACCATGAAAAGATCTTGGTGGACGTATAACCGCGTCTCTAAGAGAGGGAGAGGAGACTTTAATGCTGCTGAATATACCCCCAATCATTCCTGTCACTGGCCACGCCATGGGAAGAATGTAGTCTGAGAGAAAAGGATGAGACATATTCATCGAAATATCTCTTGTGTACTTGCACTGATACGGAATCGTTAACAACAAGTAAGCCACTATTCTTTGCAGAGAATGTTGAGTACAAGTATGGTGAAGTCGCTAGTATGTTCAAGATGAGGAGTGGTTCAATCCTAATAGAAACAGTATCCCCTGCCCAGTCGAAAGCACTACTCACTTGCAACAAGCTGGGAGATGTTCCTGTGTCCATCACTCCACATAAGAGCCTAAACATGACCCAGGGGATTATCTTCCATCGCGATCTTCTCCTGCAGTCAGATGATGAGCGGCGGGTGGTCCAATTCATCAGACGCATCTACAGGGGGCCTAAGGACAAAACAGTAGTCACTGGTGCTTTCATCCTGACCTTTGAGGGCGATTCTTTGCCCGAAAAGTCACGATTATGATATACTGGTGTGAAGTAAAACCTTACATCCCTCTTCTTCGATACTTTAAATGTTGGAAATTTGGACATATGTCTTCACGTTCGCTGTGGTGGAGTAGCCGAGCGGTCTAAAGCGTCTCGCTGTGGAGCATGGGTGTGTGTGTTTGTCCTTAGGTTAGTTTACCTAGGTTTAAGTAGTTTGTAAGCTACGGCCTGATGACCACGCAGTTTGGTCTGATAGATTTACAAACATTTTATTTTCTTCACGTTCCACCTTCAGCCCCACATGCAGGGATTGCAGACGTCCATCACATCCAGACGCTCCATGTACACCTCCACCCATCTGTGGGTAACTCAATCCACCCTGTTCTCTGGACTGCATGATACTCCACAAAGTAAGAAAGATAATGGAGAACAAGACGATGGATAAACTTTCATATACAGAGGCCAAAAAGAAGTATGAGCGAGTTCACCCGGTTGTACTTAAATCATCCTTTGCTGCAGTCACATCATCAACACTCTCTTCAGGGGCAAAACCATCACCAACAACTACGAGCCCTTAGGGTCATCAGACTTTATCTACCCCCATAAAGATTGGGGGTTGTTCATCAACTTCTGCTCCCCTACCATCTACTGTGGGGACACCCTCCCCCCCCCCCACCCAACCATCAGGGACATTTGTCCCCACACCCCAATTGGTGAGGTGAGAGCTTCCTCCAACTCCTCTCGCCAGGAAGGGGTCCCTTGGGACACTCCCTTCTGTGGCACCAGTTCGTACATCCCAACGGTGGCTGAAGGATCCACAACTAGCTGGTCAGAGGCCTGTGAGATCTTCCTCGGCTTCTGCAGGCCCTTCAGAGAAGCCCTCCCAGCCCATGACACCAAAAAGTCCGCGAGAGAAAAGAAAAAAGAAGAAACAGAAGAAAAAGAATCTTTGGTGGCTCCAGAGTCACTACCACCTACTTATGCTTCTGAAGATGAGGTGGAGATCCTTGCCTCCCCCAAGGATCTCGCCCTCACTGGATCACTGGAACCAATGGTCCTTGATTCTGTAGGCTCTCAGGTGAACCTAGGGAATGACCCACTTTCTTTGTCCCATTATGGCATTTCATACGCCAGTGGAATTGAAGTGGATTTTCCCCCCGATTAGCTGAGCTACAACTCATCAGCACTTCACCTCTATTTTGCATCGCCCTCCAGGAAACCTGGTTTCCCAGGTCGCACACCCCAGCCTTGTGTGACTATCAGGGTCATTATTGGAACCGCGTAGACTATGATGCGGTATCAGGCAGCATATGTATTTACATCTTTACCTCTGTCTACAGCGAACCTGTTCCTTCCAGACACTTTTGGAAGCTGCGGCAGTCAAGGTAATGGCTGCAATGGACATTACCATCTGCATTGTCTATCTCCCTCCTGATGGTGCAATATGCCAAAACGTCCTGGCTGCATTGATTGCTCAGCTACCCCCACCCCCCAACTTTTCCTGGTGCTGGGTGATTTCAACGCCCATAACCCATTTTGGGGTGGTACTGTGATTACTGGTCATGGTAGGGGTGTCTAGGCATTACTGTCTCAACTCAACCTACGCCTTTTAAATAATTGCACCCCCACATATTTCAGTATGGCACACGACGCCTACTCGGCAATCGATCTACCAGTCTGTGGCCCTGCCCTTTCACCATCCTTCCACTGGAGAGTGCACGACGACTTGTGTGGTAATGACCACTTTTTTATCTTTCTGTCACTGCCACAACATAAAGCCCCTGGTTGTTTGCCCCGATGGTCTCTTAATAAGGCAAACTGGGACTCCTTCACTTCCACCACAACAATTGGTTCCCCAATACACAAGAACATTAATGAGGTAATCGACAGCGTTACCTCGGGCATTATTTCTGAGGCCAAGTGTGCCATTTCTCTTTATTCTGGGTCGCAACAGAACAGGACAGTGCCCTGGTGGTCACTGGAGATTGCTCAAGCTATTAGAGACCGTAGGCCGGCTCTGCAGCATCACAAGCGGCATCCATCTGTGGAGAACGTTATAGTTTTAAGAGGCTCCTTGCCTAAACCTGATTCTTAGTCCTAAGAAGCATGTAGGAGTGCTGGGAGAGGTATGTGTGCACCTCCCCATCCCAGGTGTGGTCAATGATAAGATGTGTCTATGGCTACCAGAGTCCTCTGTGTGCCTGAGATTTCCGTGACTCGAGTAGTTTGCTCAGATCCACATGCAACTGTCGAACACTTTGCTGAGCACTATGCTCAGAGTTCAGCATCTGTGTATTATCCCCCAGCCTTTCGCTCCCTGAAAGAGTGGGAGGAATGAAAGAGAGTTTGCTTCTTCGCTCACCGTGTGGAACTGTGCAATGCTCCATTTAGTGAATGGGAACTCCTCAGTGCCCCCTGGGCCAGACCATATCCACAACCAGATGGTAAAACGCTCCTCAGAGGAGTCAAAACAACACCTTCTAGTCGTGTTTAATCGCATTTGGAGCAATGGTGTCTCCCCTTCTCAGTGGAGAGAGAATATCATCGTTCCAGTGCTCAAACCTGGCAAAAACCTCCACGAATTGGACATCAACTGACCCATCAGACTCACCAACGTTCTTTGCAAATTGCTAGAACATATGGAGAGTTGGCGGTTATGCTGGCTCCTTCAGTCTACTATCTCCATGCCAGGTTTTCGCAAAGGCTGCTCAACTTTGGACAACCTGTTCCACCTTGAGTCTGCCATCCGGACAGCCTTTTCAAGATGCCAACATTTGATAGCCATCTTTTTTTATTTATCCAAGGCTTATGATACTACCTGGCTATACCACATCCTTACTACTTTACATGGATGGGGTCTCCAGGGCTCACTCCCCATTTTTATTAAAAACTTTTTAGAGCTGTGTACCTTCCATTTACAAATTGGCACCTCTCGTAGTTCTCTGCACATCCAGGAGAACGGAGTTCCCCAGGGTTCTGTGTTGAGTGTTCCCCTGTTTGTAATGGCTAATTAATGGCCTGGCAGCAGCAGCAGCATTAGGGCGACGACTTCTGCATATATTTTAGTTTTTCGAGTATACGCGTTGCTGAATGCCATCTACAGGGAGCCATATGCAAGGCGCAGAAGTGGGCTCTTTCCTATGGCTTTCAATTCTCTGCCACCAAGACGTACGTTACGCACTTCTGTCGGCGTCAGACAGTCCATCCACATCCAGAGCTTTATCTTGAAAGCCAACTACTACATGTAGTGGAAACACATCGTTTTTTTAGGACTCGTATTTCATGACCAGCTAACATGGCTACCACATATTTGCCAGCTTAAGCAGAAGTGCTGGCAGCACCTCAATGCCCTTCGCTGCCTTAGCAGTATCACTTGAGGTACGTTGCTACAAAGCCCTTGTGTTGTCACGGCTCTATTATGGGAGTGTAGCATATGGTTCTGCATTGCCCTCAGCACTGCAAATGCTGAATCCCATACACCACTGTGGAGTTAGGCTCCCAACAGGGGCATTCCGAACGAGTCCTGTGGATAGTCTCCTTGTGGAAGCTGGGGTGCCTCCTCTGCAAATAAGGCAGAAACAACAAATGGCAAGTTACGCTGTTACTGTTCGTGGTTTGCCTAATCGTCCAAACCACCTTCTCCTTTTTTCCAATACAGTACTCCATATTCCGCAACGGCCGCCGAGATCAGGTGTGGCACCTGGTGTCCATTTTAGATCACTTCTAAGTGAATTGAAGTCTTTTCCCCTACCAGCTCTCTTTCAATTCCAGTTGTGTTCACCACCATGGCGTATATGTCGGTTTCACCTTCACTTGGAATTGTCACAGTCCTCCAAAAAATCAGTTCACCCTGACCCTTCACTGCCAATTTCTATCCATTATTGTTGGTTCCCACAGCTCTTTAGTAATTTACACTGATTGCTCAATGGTAGATGGTCGTGTTGGCTTTGCCTATACACTTGCAGGACATAATGAGTTGCACTCCCTGCCGGATGGCTGCAGTGTATTCACTGCAGAGCTTATAGTCTGTCGCGCACTCAGAAATATCCGTTACTGCCCCAGGGAGTCCTTCCTCATCTGTAGTGACTCTCTAAGCGGTCTACAAGCCATCAACTAGTGTTTCCCATGCTATCCTTTGTTAATCACCATACACACGTCCATATACGCCATCGAACAACATGGTTGGTCAGTGGAATTTCTTTAGACTCCAGGGCACGTCGGAATAGAAGGCAACAAGCTGGCTGACAGGTTGGCAAAGGAGGCTATCCATAAACCTATCCTCAATATAGGTACCCCATCTGCTGATATCCGTTCACAGCTATGCTGTAGAGTTCTCCGTTCGTGGAGTACTGAATGGTGCACCCTACAAGTGCCCAACAAATTGAGGTTTATAAAGGAGACAACAAATGTGTGGAGGTCCTCTATGCGGATCCCTCGCAGGGACTCTGTTCTTCCCCCCTGGCTCCGTATCAGCCATACTTGGCTTACTCACAGTTACCTTCTCTGTCACGAGGATCCCCCTCAGTGTCGATGTGGTGTGCGTTTGACAGTCATCCACATCTTGCAGGAATGTCCCAATTTAGCCGCTCAGAGGTGGAATTTTAATATCCCCGACGTTTTACCTCTTGTTTTAGCTGACACTGCCTCTATGGCTGATGCTGTTTCAAATGTGTCTAAGTGTGAGCCATTTGGGGAAGAACTTCCAATCTAGCCCCTACGGCGTGGATTCCTACCTTTCTCTTCCTAACTCCTTCCTCGCCGTAGTCTCCTCACCCGCTAGGTCACCAGCATGTGTAGCCAGTCCGTGTGGTGGGGCTGTTATGTACCCTCATGGTTGAGCTCCCTGAGTTGCACAGGGATCACACTGCTGATGCCTGAGCTGTAACCTCCTCATGAATGCCAAGGAGTCGATACTTGTCTCTGTGGGGCATCAGGACTCCCAGCTACGGTCATCTTGCTAGATGACGTTGCTGTGGCTGCGTGGCACCCATGAGGAGAGCCCCTGTTTTGGAGTGGGTGGCATCGGGCAGACATTTCGCAATGAAGAGGAAAAAAACCTCTGAACATCCTGGCTCTAAGTCAGGTGTCTCTCAGTGTGGCAGATTTAACTTTAATGCTGAAAGATATGACCCCAAATCGTTCTCTTCCCTAATTCCATCGTGGGGGGAACGTGGGGCCACAAAGCAGGCTGAGCGTTACTCGCCACGATATCTAGTTTGTACCAGATGGGAAGGGGAATCTTTCCAGACAACTAAGCGTTCCTCCTTCGTCAAACACCTCGAGGGAAGGTTTGGAGAAGTTGCCGGAATGTCCAAAATGCGTGATGGTTCAGTCTTTCTACAGGCGGAAACACCTGCTCAGTCGCGTAAATTCTTAGCATGCCACCACATAGGCGACATTCCTGTCTCGATAACGCCCCAAAAATCCTTGAATAAGGTGCAGGGGGTTATTTACCACAGAAACCTTTTGCTGCAGACTAATGAGGAGCTCACGAAAACCTACAACGACGTGGAGTCCATTTTGCCCTAAGTGTTTTTCAGGAACCAAAAGATAATAGGGTGGCCACCGTCGCATTCGTCTTGGCCTTTGAGGGTGACACTCTGTCCGAAAAAGTCAAGGTGATGATGTATTGCTGCGACGTCCGACCATACATACCACCTCCAATGAGATGCTTTAAATGTTGGCGTTTTGGGCATACGTCCTCCCGCTGCAATGCAGATGCAACCTGTCGGGACTGTGGCCGTCCTTTACATCCAGACGCTGCCTGTCCCCTCCCCCTTACTGCGTCAACTGTCAAGGTCACCACTCTCCGTGATCCTAGGAATGTCCCATCCTACAGAAAGAATGCAAGATAATCGAATACAAGACTCTGGACCGCCTGGCGTATACTGAGGCTCAAAGAAAATATGAGAAGCTGCATCCAGTCTCTCTTCTCAAATCTTATGCTGCAGCTACAACGATGACACCACCACTGGTAGCCAGTCCACGACCCACTCTACCACCCTCTGTGGACTCTCTGGGCCGTCAGTCTACCTCTGTCTCCCAGACATCTGGGGGCATCCCATCCTCCGCAAGCTAATACTGCCCCCCCCCCATGTTGGAGTCGGTTACCCCCACTCCCCAGCCAGAAAGGGTTCCCTTCTCTAGCTCCTTCCTTTGGGAAGGGGTCCTGTGCCCCCCCCCCCCCTTCCACCGGTTTCACCAAAGAAATCGGACACAAGCCAGCGGCTGAAGGACCATCGGTCAGAAAGCCGTTTGGCTCCTCAATCTTCCCATGCTCCTCAAGCCCCTCCAGAGAATAAGGTCATCGTTCTCATCACACCAGAAGACTTCGCCATCGCCGATCTCAGCGACGCCATGGATACAGAGGATCAGACCTCACAGCAACAGACAAATGCTAATGCCATCCCCCTTCCACCTTCCTCCTCTCCATGCACCCTCAATCAGGAGACAGCCTGATCTTCTAGTGGAATTGTGAAGGATTTTTCCGCCATTTGGCTGAATTGCGACAGCTGTTGAGCTTCTTTCCAGCTCTTTGTGTTGCTCTCCAGGAAACCTGGTTTCCTGGTCATCAAACCCCCACCCTTCGGGGCTACCGTGGGTACTACCATAACTGCACTGTTTACAACAGGGTGTCAGGTGGGGTATGTCTCTACAAACAAGCCTCTGTCTATAGCTCACCAGTGCCACTTCAAACTGCCCTGGAGGCTGTCGCTGTCAGGGTCCAGACACAACGGGGCATTACCATCTGTTCCCTTTATCTCCCCCCTGATGCAGATGTGGCACCTGCCAACCTAGCAGCCCTGATCGCTCAACTCCCTTCACCCTTTATTATTTTGGGAGATTTTAACGCTTAACACCCCCTGGGGGGGGGGGGCAGGCAACGTGACTACAGGACGTGGTCGAGACATCGAGTTACTTTTTACCCAGCTCGACCTTTGCATTTTAAATACTGGGCCCCCCCCACCCATTTTAGAGTGGGCCATGCCACCTTTTCAGCCATAGACCTCTCTGTGTGCAGTCCAGGCTTACGCCCGCTCCTTAACTGGTGGGTACATGACGACCTTTGTGGAAGCGACCACTTTACCATCCTCCTTTCGCTTCCCCACTGCCAACCGCATGCACACCTACCCCACTGGTCCTTCCACAAGGCCGACTGCGCATCGTACACTTCATCTGCAATGCTGGAAACCCCTCTCCCTGCTGACGCAACAATGGCTGCTCACCATATTGTTTCTGTGGTCATCTCTGCCGTTGTGTCCACTATACCACCCCCTTCTGGCTTTCCCTGGCGAAGGCCAGTGCCCTGGTGATCATCGAAGATAGCTGCAGCCATTTGTAATTACCGCAGAGCTCTGCAGTAGTACCGGCGCCACCCCACGGTAACAACCTGGTTGCCTTTAAACGTCTTTGACATGGTAGCGCAAGCAGGCATGCTGGGAAGAATATGTTTCCACCATTGGACCCCATGTCTCTTCTTCTCAGATATGGACGAAGATTCCCCTCCACCACCTACCGACCAGATTTTTGTACCCTGAAAGAACGGGCTGAGCGAAAGTTGTTGGGGTTTCCCCACAAACCGCTGGGAGCCATAATGCTGCAAGACACCACGTAAACCGACTGCTGGCATTGCGCAGGGAATAGCGTCACCGACTGCAGTGCTGAAGGTCGCCGGTTCAATCCCATCCACCGGCAAAAATTTATTTCTTTGTAATTAACAATTCCAGAATGTTTTACATCTTTCTTATATTGATTATAAATTCTACTTGTTTCTTATGTTAACTGTTCTTCTACTTTCTGGTACATTCTGTCTATGTATAAATAGCAGAGCACTCTGCCCGAGAGGCAGTCAGTGCTGCATGTATGTTCACTTCATAATAAACCTGCTTCCAGTACAAGTGCTGTGTTCAGTTGCCTTCAAAGTCAAGCCTGCTTCATTGTCATGAGCAGTCAACTTATCCCCAAAGGATTGTGTATCAGGACAGCTGAATCAATCCAGGATGGTGAGCTCAAAGTCATCAACGAAGACCCATGTTCTGTTGTTAGTACAGAAAACACGCTGGAGGAAACAAACGTGGAACTGCCACTAGGGCCCAGACTGACCAAGGAACAACGCCAGCGGGTGTTAGCTATACTACGTCAATTTTTGGGTGCATTCACACCTCAGCAGGGGAAAAGTCAGACGAAACGGCCCACGATAAGGCATCGTATCAATACTGGGGATCATGCACCAATTAGCCATTGTTCGTATAGAGTGTCGCCAGCTGAAAGACGGATAATTCGGGAGGAAGTGGAGAAGATGTTGCACAATGACATTATTCAACCTTCGGAGAGTCCTTGGTCATCTCTGGTGGGCCTTGTAAAGAAGGCAGATGGCACATGGCGATTCTGTGTCGACTATCGGTGGCTGACCTCTCCGGGGGACACCACCCTACTGCCAGAAAGGCCTCAGCTGATGGATCTGACTAAGAGTGTCCCACAATGTCCCGTCTTCATTATCCTCTCCCAGTCCTTTCCCAACCCAAGGTGTGATGCGATTCGTGCCGAGGGGTGCATGGCACATGGGTAGATGTGTCTCGAATGGAGCCTCAGGGATACCGGGCGACCTCCCTGAGTAAGTAGTCTTGCACCACGCGGGGTTATCGTGGTGTGGACCATATAAATCCCCAAATCTCGTGGGACTAAGATGAACACAGAGAAAGATAGTATTTTAAAAGAATCTGAGGGGCAATCTGAGACCTCAGATACTCAGACATCGGGATCAGGACCGATGGAGTGCACTCCTACTTCTGAATCAGGGTCTAGACCTGAGCAAGAAGAGGAAACTTTAACAGAGAAGTTGGACCAGATTAGGATTAAGGCCTTGTCTGGGGCTCAGAGGAGGAAACTTCTCAAGGAACAGAAGCAAAAGGAAGGAAAAGAATGGCTTCCTAAGCATAAGTGGAGGGAACCAAAAGGGCTTGAGCCCAAGACCCCAAAAAAGAAACTGCCTCAGGTCAAAGGGGATACACAGACCCCCTCGACGTCAAAGACAGGTGGCAAGAGGGTTAGGGAGGAATCTAAGACTCCCTCCTCTCTGGACAAGCGTGATCCTAAAAGGCTGAGGCAGGAAATAGGAAAACAGACCTATAGTACTACAGTATCGGTCTTTAGAATGGTGGTTGTCCAAGAAGGGTACCCACTGGTGAAAATCACCTCGCAGCAGGAGGAGCTCGTGCAGATGGCCCTCTTTGAAGAGATTGGGGGAGGGGGATACTGGTCCACGACCCAAATTCAGGAGGGTCCATCTAGATCGTGGTGCCCTCAGTTTTGTCTGCGAGGGGAAGTACTCAGTAGTATGGCTTAAGGACAAGGTGCCCATGATATCCCCGTGGGAGGATGTGAAGCTGCTGGTCAAGAAAGCAACCGAACTCCTGGAGACCACAAAGGTATCAATATGGGTACCAAAGATCCTTAAGGATGTCCCTCCAAAGACTCTGTTCGAGAAAATAAGGGTCCAGAACCCAAAAGTCTCGACAGAGGATTGGAGGGTAATTAACCAAAAGGTCGTTCTGGATGGACAAACCCTGGTGGTGGAGGTCAGAGAGAAGTCCCTGAAGGCAATGCGAGAGCAAGGCCTGAAACTGTTTTTAGGATTCTCTCAGGTCTGCATCAGGGTAATCAAAGACCTTAAAGGCAATAATGGCAGCAAGATGGGGACTGGAAGTGTAAAAGGGCCTCTGCTGCCCTGAGCCATCGCCTGGGGAGACAGGAGGTGGATGTGGCCCTGATACAATAACCCTATTTATATAAAGGGGGTGTTTCGGGCCTCGGTGGTACTGGAGGTAAACTGATTTATGCTAGAAATCTAAAAAACTCCAGAACATGCATGTTAGAAATGGAATACCTTTCGTACCAATGATGGATTTTTGTTCCAGGGACCTGGTGACCATCAGGATGCAGCAACGCGAGGAAGGTATCACGGGGGAAATTGTTTTGGCCTCAGCATACCTTCTTTACGAAGACAGCTCTCCTCCTTCTTTGGAAGTGAGGAGACTGACGGAAGCCTGCCATCGGCAAGGTGACGAACTGTTGGTGGGATGTGATGCCAATGGCCACAATCTATCGTGGGGCAGCAAGGACACCAACAGTAGAGGTGAGCACCTTCTTGAATTTCTCCTATCTAACAACTTGGAGATCCTGAATAGGGGTGATGAACCTACATTCAGGAATAGTAGAAGGGAAGAAGTAATTGACATAACTTTTGGTTCCATGATGATGGAAGTTACGTCAAACAGTGGCATGTGGTCCTGGAGCCATCCTCATCAGATCACATGTATATTAAATTCAAGGTTGAAATGGGAACCAGACAGACCATGGCCTATAGGAATCCCAGGAAAACGGACTGGGAGACATATAGGAGAGACCTGGACTTCAGCCTATCGGAAATTAAAACTTCAATAAGGAACCCAGCAGAGTTTGAGGAAGTAGCAGAGGCCGTAACCTCTGCTATAGTGACCTCATACCAGGACAACTGCTCAATCACCAAGAAGTGCACAAATAGGAGTGTGCCTCGGTGGAATTATAACCTGGAAACGCAAAGGAAACAGGTACGAAGACTGTTTAACCTTGCGAGGCGCAAAGGACAATGGGCAAAGTATCGTGAGGCCCTTGTCAATTACAACGTTGCCATCAGACGGGCAAAGAAGGCATACTGGAAGGTATTCTGTGAGGAAGTGGAGGGCACGGCTGCTCATGCGAGACTTCATAAAATACTCACTAGGGTACCAAGTAATCCAGGAGGAACATTGAGGAAGGAGGATGGGGAGTATACAAAGACAGCACATGAAACGCTGGAACTACGCCTCAAGACTCACTTTCCTCAATATACTCTGGGGGATAACTCAGACCAGAATGCGATTCCTGAGAGACAACGGTTCTCAGGTATTCACAAAGAGGACTGGGATCTGGCCAAGGAGTGTGTCAATTTCAGTAAGGTCCGATGGGCGGTGGGAACATTTCAACTGTTCAAATCACCTGGCCGCGATGGAATCTTTCCAGCTCTCCTGCAACAAGCGGGAGAAAATCTTATTAGATTCCTAAGCAGGTTATTCAGGGTTAGCCTACCAGCAGGAATCGTTCCCAATGCCTGGAGGGCAGTAAAGGTTGTCTTCATTCCAAAGCCAGGGAGAATTGATCATACCAAGGCCAAGGATATGAGACCAATCAGCCTGTCCTCCTTCATTCTTACGACATTGGAAAAGCAGGTTAATGTGCATGTTGGAGAAAGGAGGTTAAGTAGGGCTCCTCTACATTCAAACCAACATGCATATCAACCAGGTAAATTATGTGAGACAGCTCTCCACCAACTTGTTGGGAAGGTGGAGAAAGAACTACACTATCAGGAAATAGCCCTCTGTATCTTCCTGGACATCAAGGGGGCTTTTAGCAATACGACCTTCGATTCCATGGTTAGGGCAGCAGAGGGGAATGACCTAGGGACCACTATATGTAGGTGGACTAGGGCCATGCTCAGTGGAAGAAAGGTAGAGGCTACCATGATGAATGAAAAAACGGTAATCAACACCACTAGGGGTTGCCCGCAAGGAGGAGTTCTTTCCCCTTTATTGTGGAATCTAGTGGTGAATGATTTCATTGGAGAATTAAACTCTAGGCAGTACTTTTGCCAAGGATACACAGATGATCTTGTCATAGTAATACTTGGCAAATTTGCTGACACAGTGAAGAATATGGCACAAGGTGCATTGGACATAGTGCAAGACTGGTGCAGAAAACAGGATCTGGGGGTTAGTCCTAAGAAGACTGTTGTTGTACCATTCACAAAGAAGCATATACAACATTCAAGTTGGAATCTAAAGCTTTTCAATGCAGCACTACCTGTGAAGGGGACAATGAAATATCTAGGGGTTACCCTAGATGAGAAACTGACATGGACCCCTCACATTAGGAATATTTGCTCCAAGGCAAAAGGTACTCTAGTAAGTACCAGGAGGGCTTGTGGCAAAAATTGGGGCCTGAGCCCCAAGGGTATGCACTGGATATACACCACGGTGATTAGACCCAGGATCACCTATGGGGCGGTCGTGAGGTGGAAGAAGGTAGAACAGCAGGTTGCTGCTAAGGAGCTTGGTAAGGTGCAGAGATTAGCCTGCTTAGCCATAACAGGCGGAATTAGCAGCACACCAACTGCTGGGATGGAAACCATGCTGGATATGACCCCATTACACCTTTGGGTCAAGATGGAGGCAGCGGGTGGTGCATACAGACTCAAATCTGGCAACAACTGGCACTCTTCAGGATATCCAGAATCACACACTAAAATAGTGAGTGAGGTAAATATAGGAAAGGTTGGGGAAATGACAGCCAACTATATTATAACACCATAGTGCTTCAACAAGCCTTTCAATATAACAACTGGAAGTAGGGAGCAGTGGGAGAAAATAGTTCGACACTGTATTGGGGCTATTGTCTGGTTCACTGACGGGTCAAAATCAGACCAAGGTGTTGGGGCCGGGGTGCAGCCAAGACTGGAGGGCGTCATCTCTCTAGGGAAACTGGCCTCAGTATTCCAGGCGGAAATCACTGCCATCAGAGCGTGTGTGGAGGAGAATTTGCGTAGGTGCTACAAAGATTGTAGCATCTATATCTATTCAGACAGCCAGGCAGCCCTGAGATCAGTGGCAGCTCCTGCAACAAAATTTAAAATTGTTGCAGAATGTCACAGGGTTCTGGTGGAGCTAGGGGAAAGCAATAGAGTAAACCTATTGTGGGTCCCTGGCCACTCGGGGATCAGTGGCAATGAACATGCCGACAGATTAGCTAGGATGGGGGCAGAGACTCCATTTATTGGACCGGAACCTGTCCTGACAATCAGCAAGGCAATGATCAAATTGGAGCTACGTAACTGGCTCAGAAGACAGCATGTAGAATATTGGACCAAAGTCCATCAATAAAAACATGGCAAGGTAATGATGCCAAAGCCATGTTTTAAAAGAATCTCTGCAATCCTGGGTCTGAACAGGAGAGAGATTAGACTCATGGTTGGGTTGCTGACAGGCCATGGGAATTTCAAAAAACACCTACATACAATGGGAATAACAGAAGAGGACCCTAAATGTAGGATCTGAGATAACGGTGATGAAACTGCATCACATCTGATCTTCGAATGCATTGCATTGGAGAGTAAAAGGCACAGAACATTTGGGACAACCAGACCCGAAGAAATTGTGTCTAATAAAGAACTGGTAAAGTGACTCCTTGCACTGTTCAAGGGCATTGGTTGGCTTTACTAGACATACAGGGAGCGATACCGCACAATAAACTCAGTTTCGGTGCGGGCAGTGGCGGGTTGGACCAACACTGTTTTGGCTTCCCTGAAAAAATCAAATCAAATCAAATCAATCCCAGCCAGTGGATAAAGGATCCTCTACCTTTTGGTTAGAGAGCTGCCAGATCTCCATTGGCCTCTGAAGCTACTTCAGAGAAGCCCTCCCAGCCCATGACACAGCAGAGTCCACGAAAGGTCAGACAGGTGAAAAAGAAACAGAAGAAAAAAAGTCTTTGGTGGCTCCATTGCCACCTCCTCCTACTTCTGCTTCTGAAGATGAGGTGGAGGTCCTCACCTCTGCCGAGAATTTTGCCCTCACTGGATCCATAGCACCAATGGACTTAGATACTGTTGATTCCAACAACTTGGCAGCATATGATCCAGTACCATAGTACATTCGTTGATTACTCCAATCATGGCCTTTCAGTATGACAGAGGTATCATTCTCCATTGGAATTGTTGTGGTTTTTTCCACCTTCGTGCAGAGCTGCAACAATTATTGTGCCACTACCGTGCACTTTGTTTAGCCCTGCAGAAAACCTGGTTTCCTGTCCAGCAAACCCTGCTCTTCATGGCTATCGAGGCTATTTTAAGAACCTTGCTCACAATGATAGGGTCTCTGGAGGTGTGTGTATCTATGTCCTCACCACTGTCCCCAGTGCCCCTGTGCCTCTCCCTACAGCCCTCAAGGCAGTGGCTGTGAGGATCAGGGCATTGCAAGACATCACTGTATGCTCACTTTACCTCCCTCCAGATGACGTTGTCTCTTGCACTGACTTCACGGACTTGATTGCACAACTTCCCCCTCCATTCCTCCTTTTGGGGGATTTCAATGCTCACCACCCTTTGTGGGGTGACACTCACCCTGGGACTGTGGTAGAGATGTTGAAGCTTTGTTGGCCATCTGGGACAACACCATCGAGGACATAATTTGTCATCTACAGCAACTCCCTGAGTGGCCTACAAGCCCTTGACCAGTGTTTCCTTGGCCACCCTGTGGTGCAATTGATCCAAAGCTCTGTCTTCCCACTCACTACTTCTGGCAGTTCAGTAGCGTCTGTTTAGACCCCGAGCCATGTTGGCATCCCGGGTAATGAGCAGATCAATCAACTGGCCAGGCAGACTACCACCTCCGAACCCTGGATACCGGTATATCAGAGAGGGATATCCAATTGGGGTTATGCCACAAGGTCTTTGCTGCTTGGGATTCAGAATGGTCTACTTTGAGCATGCCCAACAAGCTCTGTGAGATAAAGTCCTCTATGGCAGCATGGAAGTCCTCCCTGCAGGCCTCTCGCAGGGAGTCCTTATGACAGTGGTCCCCGTTTTGTTGGATTGTCCACTTTTAACCACCCTGCAGTAGTCTTTTATGTGCCTGCTGCACTATCTTTACTTCCTTAAGATGATGCCTCTATGTCTGATGGTGTTTTAGATTTTATTTGTGTAGCTGGCTTTTATCATTGTATTTAGTGGTGGGTATCCTCACCTGATGCCACAGGTCCCCACCCTCCACTACTTTTAAGTCGTTTTCAGACTTTTGTGTAGATTGTCTAGTGATTGTAGTGTGTGCAGGATGGCTGGATCATTCTTTATTGTCTCTGTGATCAGCTAGCCATGGTAGCCTGTTTTCAAGTTTTAGTTCATTTTATGACTCAGTTTCTTCCTTCTGTGTGTCCTTCCTTTGTGAGTTAGAAACATGTTCAATGCAGCTCTGTACACTTTGTGGCTTTTCCCTCTACATGTTCTTTTTTGTTTTGTAGCCTTTGACAGTGTGCTATATCTTCCATTTCCAAGAAAACATCATCCACCCATGCTCTATAATGCTGAGATAATCATCCATCAATACAATGTCTGGGCTCACAGCACATATATCAGACTCACTGTGAAAAGAACATTGGCCCACTGTTTGACTGTCCAAGTGGCATGTTTACAAATCCACTTCCAACTTTCGCTTCTGTTAAAATGTGTCAGCAGTATGCATACTGAATGTCTCCAACAATAAAGGCCACTCTGTCAAAGCCACCTGTACACTATTTTCCTCAATACTGCTCTTCTGGTGGATGCCGCAAGGTCAGATGCTAGTTGCCATGGAGTACAACGGCAGTACTGACATGCACTTACAGCCTGGCCTGATCTTCAGGGTACAGTTTTGGTCTTACAGACTGTCGCCATATCCAAAAAAAAAAAAAAAAATAAAAAAAAAAAAAAAATAAATAAATAAAATAAAATAAAATAATGATTCACATTATGCTATCATATCACATCAGTTGAAGACAGTCCTGCTTCCATTCTCCCTATGGCCCTCCACTGCAGTCAGTTTGGTAGCCATCTTCCTTGTGTTATTTTGCATAATCAGTGAATGTGTAAACAGTGATTATGGATGTGGGACAACCCAAAAAATACATTTGATAGGTGCTCTGACATCATTGAAGGCATAGTTCTAAACTGACCAAAATGCTATCTTCCATGTCAAACACGATTGTACAGACATCTGTTGATAGTTGGAATAATTATATCATGAATTCAATACAGAATTAGGAAGCAGTGGTTTGTTGCTTCAGATTTGGAAACTAGTGTAATTATGAAATAGTTAGGATAAAATTTTACCTACCATGCTGACAGCCTCGTGTGATTATGTTGGCAACATCAGAAATATGGTAGAAAATCTTTAACAAGATGTTAATGTTACAAATCTGAGCCACATAGAATGACTTGATTAGTATTTTGTACAGCCATGAAGTAAATAATTAATGCTTTTCCTGCTCTATGATTGACAGGTTGTTGTATGTACCCTTGTGCACTCAGTAAAAGTAATTGCCCTCATAAAACGAAGATTTCAGGACCCAACATTTGCGTTGCCATGTGACTGACTAATGCCTCCGTCACATGAGTGGCACTATTATCATGCAAGGCAACCAGGACAGTAAGTAAAATGTAACCCAAATTTTTGATATGGTGTCTGTTCTTTCCAACATGTCCGATAGAACAGTCACCATTGGTTGACATTAATGGCTGTAATTTTACAAATTCGAAATGTTGTAACATCTCGACCATTTCAGCACATTGAAATAAATTCGACAGTGAAGTTGAAAATTTGTGTTGGACCAGGATTCAAACCTGGATTTCCCATTTCTGGTCAGTGGTTGCATCAACCAATTGAGCTATCCAAACATACTTCCCGTTCTGCCCAGATTCTCAACTTATAGCACACTATGATGGTAGTACCCCCTGCCCGTTACTTTCTCTTACTCACAGTCTATACTGGATTCCCATAAGGGATCGAGCATATTGATGTGTCAGCATTGAAACTGTCAATTGCCTGTTTGGGGCATATAAGCAGTTATTTATATGGTGTATATTCTTTTGGACATGTACAATTGTAATTAAAGAAAAATAATCACATGTATATATCTGTAAAACTATTGCCCATCAGACCATCAAAATTACACCAAACAATATAAATCAATAATTGTTTCATTTTTTGTGTTAGATGAACCAAAAGAAAGATGCTATAGACGTTCATCTTAGACAAAATTTGCCTAACATGACTAAACATATTCTACATTGTATCAAGGTTTAGTGACTCCTTGACTCTATGCACTACTGCAAAAATCCTACCTCCTGAGTGCAGAAAATGCTGTGCTCTGATTGGTTGTTGTTCTGAACAAACAAGCGAAAGTGCTCTTGCCTTAGGACATTCGATATCATCTGTAGTTCTGCCACTCAAATCATAGAATAGAATTTGCTTAATAAAATTTGAATTTACAATATATAATTTAAAAAATAAAGATAACAAAGTCTTAAATATCCCTAAAACCAATTTCTAATTTATCTTGCCCCTCACTCAAACTGTCTCACTATTTTCAACATACATCAAAAAACATAATTAAATCAGAAAATATTAAATATTCTGTAAGCTGTTTCAGTACTACTGTAACACACATGCACATCTGGGATGCAAACTTTGGCCTCATCATCTGACTGGTGGCATCTGGCATCAGCAATGCCTAGTAGATTACCAGTGGTGAGGGCATCAAGTTGACCTTTAGCCCATTGGTCCTGTGACTTTTCCCCCAAGTAAAAGTGGTCCTATAGAACGGTGAACAGAATTAATACTGCAGCAGATGTCACAAGCGCCACTTGCTGCAGATCCCCTGAATTGTCATGGGATGGGTTTCATTACTACCGCTGATCATTGACTGAGTGTTTGTGTCAATGTAGAGGGATAGACATCACACTGAATTGCTGCAGTGACTGGTTAAGACAAGCAGTGTGGTTACAGTAATGGGCATTTGTCCAGAGCTGTGCACTACACTACCCTGTGTTGCATAAGCCTACTGTATGTTTTCAGATGCAAAAGTATAGCCGGCCGCGGTGGCCGAGGGGACTGAGGCGCTCCTGTCACAGTCTGCATGGCCACTATGGTCGGGGGTTCGAATCCCCCCTCGGGCATGGATATTTGTGCCATCCTTAGTATTAGCTAGTTCATAAGTAGTTTGTAAGTTTAGGGACTGATGACCCCGTAGTTAAGTTCCATAAACTATACAAACATTTGAACAAACAACAAAAGTATAGCCTTTGCTGTGACATATATGTGTGGGAATCCTATTTTCAATGAAAACATAACTGATACATGTCAGATTTATTATTGTGCTTGTAACAATCACATGGAAGCAATCAAAGGGAGAAAACAAATAACTGTAGAACAAAAGATATCATACACTATTTTTGTCTCACAGTTTTCTTCAGTTATGAATTAATATCATCACTAAATTGTCTCCCCGCCATCCACCATCTTACAAGCCCACCCCCAGGAGAGATGGTAAAGGGGTATTTGCATTGAATCATTCTGCTGGTGCTGGTATGTACTGGAGACTGTACTGACAACCAGAGGTGCCCCTCTCCCCTGGGGCAACAACTAACCCCCCCCCCTCCATTTTGCCATTTAATATTGAAATTAAATATCTTTTATTTCATATTCTGTAAATTGTTTTATAAAGCCTCCTCCCCACCCCCAGGCTGGCCACTATCTCACCCCCCCCTCCCGTCCCTCCAGAAATTCCAATGATGCAGTTTGCGTCATGATACCCCCCCCCCCCCCCCCCCCGGTGGGCACCTCTGCTGGCAACACAGTTGAAACATCTGACTGTAGTGAGAGCTCTTAAGGTGATTATGGAACTGTGTTTTGCCTGCGTCATCCATTGTAGATGCTACATGTAGATTGGATAGGTGGTCCATTGTGGTGTCTCCTGCTACATAATGGAAGAGGTTAGCCTGTTACAAAGCCACAGTACATGATTTACCTTTCAGCTTGTGTGTTTGTGTTTTAGCAATACTTCCAAAGAGTGTTTCGCACATGCCAAGAGCGGATAAGGGCCAGTAGAATGTGATTGTAATAGTGTGTGACTGTAACAGAAGCAATGTAATTCCTCAAAAATCAGCAGAAAAGTATATAAACAGAAAGTGTTTTCTTACTTCAAGTTGTATTTACAGTATAAACATATTGGATAAGAGAAAATCAAACTGTTAAATGAAGATAATTACTGTGAGAAAGAATTAAAGGAATCCTTTTAAGTAAAAAAAAAAAAAAAATTAATAATATTAAATAAATAAATGAAAAATAAAAAAAAAAATGTTGGTGTTCTATCAATTCTGTCATGGGAAACATACCCGCAGTAGAGGATCAAAAAGCAAATGAAAGGGCAATGGGAAATCTACTTACAACTGTAGACAATACCGTAATTCACTTGATGATATTGTTGTGTTGAAATGGAAACAGGCTTGACTTCGAAGGCAACTAAACACGGCACTTATACTGAAAGCACATTTATTACAAACTCAACATACACGCAGCACTGACTGCCTCTCAGGCAGAGTGCTCTGCTATTTATACACAGACAGAAATTAGAAGAACAGTTAACATAAGTGACAAGTAGAATTTACAAGTGAACTTAAGAAAGATGTAGAACCTTCTGGTATTGTTAATTACAAAGAAATAAATTTTTGCCGGTGGGCAGGATTGAACCGGCGACCTTCTGCACCATAGTACGTGACGCTACCCCCTGCGCCATGCCGGCAGTCAGTGTTTGTGGTCTCTTGTGGCATTGCTCCCTCTCCTGGAGGAACAGCGACCCACTGTTATGATCCCTCTGGAGCCAGCTGCAATGTCCTGGATCTTGACCATGTCTGTATGACAGTTCAAGAGAATCCATCCCTTCTCCGCGATTATCGATGACCGATGTTCCTGTCGTGGCTTCATCAGGAACATTACCGTCCTTAAAGAAGCCATTGTCATCTACCTGCTCTTTAGGATCGTAGTAAGGCTTTATGCGCAGGACATGAACAATTTCTTATTGTTTTTGATGTTTTGACAACGGCTCATAATCCTCAACTTCGTATGTGACGTCTGACAGGCGGGGTATGACACGATACGGACCAAAGTATTGCTTCAATAACTTTTCTGACAGTCCAACCTTTCGTACAGGGGTAAAAATCCATACCAGATCTCCTGGGCTGTACACAACAGGTCAGTGCTTGTCGTTATACCACTGATGGACCTACTCCTGGGCGTCCAGTGTCCATATGCGAGCCAGCTGTCTTGCTTCTTTGAACCTGGTGATGAGCTGTTTAACATAGTAATCCTGAGTGTCGTCCAGTTGGAATGGGAACAGCGTATCCTTTGTCGTCTCAGCTTCACGGCCTTGGAGCAGGAAAAACGGAGTGAATCCTGTGGTGTCCTGTGTTGCAGTATTGTAAGCAAATGTCACGACTGGCAGAATTGTATCCCAATCCTTCTGCTCAACATCGACGTACATTGACAGCATGTCGGCTAACGTCTTGTTAAAATGTTCCGTAAGACCATTTGTCTGAGGATGGTATGCAGTTGTCATTCTGTGGACAATGTTGCAAAGTGACATTACCTCTGATACTAGTTTTGACTGGAATAATTTTCCACGATCAGATATCATGACATGTGGTGCTCCATGCTTCAAAATAATGTCTTCTACAAGGAATTTTGTGATCTCTGGAGCTTCTGGAGTCAGCACAGGTTTGGTGACAGCGTAGCGTGTGAGGTAGTCAGTGCAGACTATTATCCAACGGTTACCGGTTGTCGACTTCGGGAACCCCCCTAAAAGATCAATCCCAACTGGGTGGAATGGAGCTGCTGCCGGTGGAATCGGTACAAGATATCCTGGAGGTAATTGCGGCACATGCTTCCGTCACTGACACTCTTTACAGTGACTCACATAGTGCTTGACAGATCGGTAGAAACCTATCCAGTAATACCTGCGTCTGATTCTGTCTAGGGTCTTCATGAATCCCAGATGACCGGATATTGGAGCATTGTGGAAATATTTGGGAATAGCTGGCTGGAGATGAACTGGAACAACCAGTAGCCATTTGGGGCCCAGTGGATCATAGTTCCTCTTATACAATGTTCCGTTTATAAGTTGGTACTCTCCATTGGTCGGTTCTCCTTTCTCCAAGGCCTCTATCGTTTTTAATAGTGCTGGATCTTCCCTCTGTTCAGCTGTAATGTCATCTAATTCAGTGAGAGCTGAAATTTCATTAATGCTGTTGTGTTTCACTAATGGATTCCTCGAAAGGCAGTCGGCATCCTTGTGTTTGCGCCCGTTCTTGAATACCACTGTGACATCGTACTCTTGGAGTCTTAGTGCCCATCTTGCTAGTCGACCTGATGGATACTTCAAGCTAGTTAGCCAACACAAAGAATGGTGGTCTGTCATGACAGTGAATGGTTTGGTGAATAAATACAGCCGGATAGCCCAGATAACCGCGAGACATTCTTTTTCAGTTGTAGAGTAGTTTATCTCAGACTTTGAGCATACTACTGACACATAGGCTATCACTTTTTCAGCACTTTCCTGAACTTGTACAAGCAGTGCACCAATACCATAACCACTGGCATCTGTGTGAAGTTCCGTTTCTGCATTCTCGTCGTACAAGGCTAGCACTGGTGCAGAAGTTAGAGCCTCCTTAAGTGCCCGGAAAGCTCTTTCTTTTGTCTCATCCCAGTACAATTTGGCGTCTCCCTGCAGAAGTTCTTGTAATGGACGTGCCTTGTTACAAAATCCTTTTATGAAACGCCGGTAGTATGATCACAGCCCAAAAAAACTTCTCACATCACGAATGTGCTGAGGAGTTGGAAATTCTGTGACTGCCCTTACTTTATCTGGATCAGGATGGACACCATCTCCATTGACTAGGTGCCCCAGGATTTTTATCTCTTTGGCAATGAAGAGGCACTTCTTTGGATTGAGGTCGAGACCTGCAGCCTGAACACACTTCAACACAGTTGACAGGCGACTCAGATGTTCTTCAAATGTTTTTGAGAAAACGACAATGTCATATAAATAGCAGAGACACGTCGTCCACTTAAGGTGTCAAAGCAAGTTGTCCATCATGCGTTCAAATGTGGCAGGAGCATTACATAATCCAAATGGCATTACTTTAAATTCATAGAGGCCGTCAGGTGTAATAAAAGCCGTCTTCTCCCTGTCAGCTTCGTCTACCTCAATTTGCCAGTAGCCTGTCTGCATGTCCATAGTTGAGAAGAATGTAGCTCCTTTCAAGCAGTCTAAGGTGTCGTCAATACGCGGCAATGGGTAGACATATTTCTTTGTGATTCTGTTCAGCTGCCGATAGTCGACACAGAATCACCACGTGCCATCCTTCTTCTTTACGAGGACCACCGGAGACGACCAAGGACTCTCCAAAGGTTGAATAATGTCATCTCGCAACATCTTCTCTACTTCCTCGCGAATTACCTGTCTTTCAGCTGGCGACACTCTATACGAACGCTGGCTAATTGGTGGATGATCCCCAGTATTGATACGGTGCTTTATCGTGGGCCGTTTCGTCTGACTTTTCTCCTGCTGAGGTGTGAATGCACCCGAAAATGGCGTAGTATACCTAACACCCGCTGGCATTGTTCCTTGGTCAGTCCAGGCCCTATTGGCAGTTCCACGTTTGTTTCCTCCAGTGTGTTGTCTGTACTAACAGCAGGGCATGGGTCTTCATTGATGACATTGAGCGCACAGTCCTGTATTGGTTCAGCTGTCCCTATACACATTCCCTTAGGGATAAGTTGTGACTGCTCGTGACAATTTGTGATCCAAATCTCTCCTTGACCACCGGTAATGCTTATGATAGCCGCTGGTATGTAAATTTCTTTTGTGAGCCTGATAAACTTTTTACTATCAACTAGAACTTCACAGTTTAACCAGTCATCTGTGTTTGTGACTGCAACTCTTCTCATTGTCAACGGCGGTATCGTCACATTGTCAACGACAAATATCTTTCCAGAAAATTCTGTATTACGTGTATCCGGCAGAACAACTTCTTCAATTTGCAGCTCAGATCTTCCACAGTCAATGATAGCTTGGGATGCCGGAAGGAAGTCCCATCCGAGGATGACATTGTGACTACATTCTGTTAACACGACAAATTCAAACGGCTGCGTCCTGTTGTTGATGGTTATCCTTGCGACACAAGTTCCTGCTGGATGGACATACTTTCCATTCGCAACCTACAGCACAGTTGCCCCCGTATCACAGAACATTGTCTTCTTTAGAGTGCGGCAGTAATTATCCGATAATACAGAAAAAGAGGCTCCTGAATCAACAAGTGCCCGGACAGGTTGGCCGTCGATTATGACATCGATGAGATTTCCTGACATCTTAGCGACTGTTGTCCATGGAGGATTTTCATCTGCGGCAGCCTCACCTCCGTAGATGGTCGCCTCGCTTAGTTTTCCTGGCCGCGGCAGCTAGGGGAGTGGCTGCTACCTCTGTACAGTGACGGTGAATGGCTGGTCGTGTCAGGGAGTGACTTTGTCTAGGGTATGGCAATGGGCTTCTTCCCATAGGTCTACTGAACTCATCAGAAGGTGACTGCCTGGGATAGAACTGCTCTGATGGCTGATGTCTTGCAGCAAAATAATCATCGAATACTCGCCTTCTCTGTCTGCAGTAGCATACAACATGTTCAGGGTGTCCACAGTGGAAACACAGCGGTGTGTTGTCTTCTGTCCTCCAGACATCTGTTCTTCTGCAGGGCATCAAAGTTACTGGGGGAGTTGGCTGCCAGTTCATGGGCTGCCGTTTGGCGGCTGCAGCGTAAGTCATAGCAGGGCGACGCCATTCTTCACGTCGGGTGAGATTGACGGGGCAGACAGGAGCTAATGTTTGAAATACCTTGTCCTCAGTGGCGTCGGCTCCCTTGTGACTTACAGGGCTCACATCCATGGCCATAATCTGATGCTCGTTCGGTCTAATAATCCCGACTGCCATGCACTGTTGTAATTCTTCTCTCACGATTTGTCGTATGAGAGAAGCGAAGTCATGCTGGTCTTCCACAACGGCCATAGGGACTACATTTGGGAGTCTGTCATACTTCTTGCATCCAACCCTCCTTTGTTTCATCTCTTCAATACGCTGGCACCACTTGATGAACTCTTCTGTTGTAGCGACATCTTTTATCAGGAAAGCTTGGTACATATCTTCTGCAATTCCCTTCATCAGGTGTGTGATTTTGTCCGCCTCAGTCATGTTCGGATTGACTATGTTACACAGGGCCAAAACATTCTGTATGTACGATTGTGTCGTCTCACCATGTCGTTGGGCCCGGTTCTTCAGTTGTTTGACGCTGGCGGACTCCAAACGTCTTCTTAAGTTCCTCCTGTAACGTCTCCCAGTATTCAACTTGTCTTCGTTGTTTTCGAACCATTGCTGGGCTGTTCCGTCCAGGTAGAAATAAACGTTGGCCAAGCACATCATATGATCCCACCTGTTGTACTTGGCAACTCAGTCGAACCCTTTTAGCCATTTGTTGGGGTCCTGTCCAGCATCTCCAGAAAACACTGACGGGTGCCTGGCTTAATGCTGGTTTCGTCTCCATCGTTCTTCTGATAATACGGACTTTTGGAAGGATGTACTCGGTGTATCCCTTGTATTCCGGTTCCAGTCCGTGTAAGCGACGGCTTTTACATTGCTTAATTGGAGCCAAGGTGATGCAGCTGTTGCACAGTGTACCCGGCGCCTCCACCAAACAATGTCGCATTGAAATGGAAACAGGCTTGGCTTCGAAGGCAACTAAACACAGCACTTATACTGAAAGCACGTTTATTACGAACGCAACATACACGCAGCACTGACTGCCTCTCAGGCAGAGTGCTCTGCTATTTATACACAGACAGAATTTACCAGAAATTAGAAGAACAGTTAATGTAAGAAACAAGTAGAATTTACAAGTGAACATAAGAAAGATGTAGAACCTTCTGGAATTGTTAATTACAAAGAAATAAATTTTTGCCGGTGTGCGGGATTGAACCGGCGACCTTCTGCACCACAGTCCGTGACGCTATCCCCTGTGCCACGCCGGCAGTCAGTGTTCGTGGTCTCTCGCGGCAATATTCAAGACTGCAAAACAGCAAAAGAGAGATGGGACATGCTGAAAGATTCCCATACACATTTTTATTTGTGGGGTGGAATGCTTGCACTAAGGAAATACACAAACTTTAAAAAGAAAGCAGACAAATCAATATTAGATTACCTTGCAAGACACAATGCATTGCTGTTCAAAGTTCATGTTTCTCGTTTTGAAGTATCAGAGAAACAAATAGCTGTACATACAAGAGATGGTTCTTCCTATGGCACCATGGAGCAATGAACCCCCATAGAAATATTCACCTCTGAGAGAACTTTACAGTGTATAACAATGATAAACTTTAAATAACCTACCTCCTGCCTTCTTGGCAGATAATTATTTAGTAACATACATGAATCCCCTTACCAAAGTCTGCAGTCAAGTTTGAAACTGGTGGTCAGCTCTTCCAGGTCTGCCTCAACCTTGGTGCAAAATCCAGTTCTGACCCCCAGAAACCACTTTCCAGCCACTGAGCTCTGTGGTGAGGGGCAGAGAATGGAGAATTGGAGCAACACTCTGTTGTGTATCCACGAAAGCCTCCACCCCCCCCCCCCCCCCTGCTGCTGTCACACCTCACCAACATGCATTCCTCTTCCTCCTGTTCTTCACAGTCAACATGACACACAAATGGCAGAATCTGAAACTAATTCATATCTACAATCTTCAGCAGCATTATAATATCTCTTGTCATTGATCCTTGCTGGCAGTTAAGTTTCTTAAACTCCAATAATAAGTAGAATCTTGGTAGAAACAACAGACAAGAGTGTTCTGTTATTTGTTGTAGTGAATTTAGCAACATTCTGGCCAGCTTTTACGACAGTGGGAAGATTCAATATGCAGTTGTGAGTTTGAAGGTGTGTATTGTCAGCTTTGTGTCCTAATGGTGAAGTTAATATGGGTGATAATACAGGGCTAAGCTAAGGGAGATTAATTTGATTTCCCTTTCACTTGAAGAGAAGTTTTGCATTAAGGACTCAGAGAAATTGACACCAGATCTCAAGTTAATAAAGGAAAAAAGGACAATAGAAAAACATTGTAAGAACTTTCAAAGTAGACATTTATGGGAAAGTAGATTGGATGGTTGTGAAATTACAGACAAGTTGTACTGTTTTCCATGTCTGTTGTTCTCCACAGAAAATTCTGGGTATGAAACAGCTTGGACACTAAAAGGCATTAACAATCTCAGATATTTAACAAAGAAGATAAGAAACATGAGCTTTCTGCATCACATATGACTGTGAAGTTAGAGCAAAACCTCTTAGGGAAACATGACATTACACAACAACTGGACAGTGCTTACAGGCAGTCAGTTGAAAGGCACAATGATCAGATTCGCAATTGGGAGGATGGTGGTTCAAATCCACCTCCAGCCACCCAGATTTAGGTTTTCCATGATTTCCCTAAATCACTTTAGGCAAATGCCGGGATACTTCTTTCAAAGGACACAGCTGATTTCCTCCCACATCCTTTCCCAAAAATCCAAGGTCTCTAATGACCACACTGTTTACGAGACGTTAAACCCTAAGCTCCCTTCCTCCTTCAGATTTGCAAAAATTGTTATGTGCTCTCTAAAATTATGTATTGCATTAAATTTTGTGGTGCTTTTGAGCTTGCACTTCATGGACATGAATGCAGTGATTCATTAAATCCAAGAATTTTGCTGTGTAAAAATTTATGTTGGCTCAGGAGGATGTAAAAGAAGAAGAATATTATTGAATAAGTCCTGAGATTCCATTAAACCAGTAAAGTAGATCATGGAGTAGGCCTACCGAGGAAACCATGCTAAAAAAAAACCACACCAAGAACACTACCTCATAAGTGGCATGTAAATGTTCAAATGTTTGTAAATCTATCGGACCAAACTGCGTGGTCATCAGTCCGTAGCTTACAAACTACTTAAACTAAGGTAAACTAACCTAAGGACAACACACACACACACACACACACACACACACACACACACACCTATGCCCCAGGGAGGACTAGAACCTCCGACGGTGAGCAACTGTGCACTCCACAGTGAGGCGCGTTAGACTGCTTGGCTACTCCACCACGGTGGCATGTAAATATGTGGATATAATTGAGAGTACAACTTTCAAATGGTTTTTCTCAAAAAACAGTAAATATTAGGGATGAAAGTATTAGAACAGATTTTGTAGAGAGCTCAGACAAAATTGTAGATTGTGCAACTATTTTCATCATAAAACTAACCATTTCACCAAAAAATGAAACTTTTTGGCAACCTTGACCTTGTGTAAAATTTTTTGCACATACGGGATTGATGGAGACTTCTCACACTTTCATTATAGTAGTATCTGTGGTGTCGCACAAGTACAAAGTGCGCGCCACCTACTTTCGCCGCGTGCCGCCATGCATGCACGGCGCGGCGTTCTTCCGACGACAGCCACGAGCGCCCTCTGGTACAACGCCGCTCATGGCCACCACTGAAGGACATCGGACTTGGCACTTGGCACTTCGGACTGAGATAGCAACGAGTTAGGACCTTCGTAATCAGATAGGCACGAGTGAGGACTTTGCTATTGTACAGGCACTAGGCAGGCCTCTAACAACTATGTATCAACATTCTGCAGTACTATGTAAAAGTTAAGTATTGTTACATTCTGTGCAATATATCTCTTTCTAATTTACTCGAGTGTTTATAGTTTCTGGCTGCTCCCCTCCGTACCTGCACCAGCGTGTCGGTCTCATTCCACTCGGCCACCGACACCTACGACGAGGCTGGGACACAAAAGCGGCGACGAAGTTGGGACACAAAAGTGGCGACGAGGAGTGATAGAACCTTGGACCAGCCCACTTGCAGCAGCCAGACAGCAGCAGTCGGAGCACGCAAAAATTGCTCCCGCCCACCCACCCTTATTATAAGATTTTTGGGGGAACATATTCTGTTACGTATTTTGTGGACTTTTTTGTTGCAGAGCGTCCTCTTTCATATTGCATTTGTGTTTTGTTATAATTTTCTTGTATGCGCGGCGCGTAATCGGTCAGCATGGCCACTACCCCGAACCCAAACTTAATGGAAATTATTCAGTTACAGACGGCGCAAATCTCACAACTTCTCAACGCAGTGGCGCAGTTGACGGCAACTCAACAACAGCCGTCGCATCAGCAGCCCACACCTGCCGCTGTACCACTCCCTACGTTCCGCCAGTACAACAAACGTGAGGAAGAATGGAGTGATTATCTGGCACAGTTTCAAGAACTCGTCGCGGCTCATCAACTTACAGGTCAGACTGTTAAGCATCTTTTATTGTCTGTGGTGGGCCCCAAAACTTTCGTGTTGCTGCAAAAACTATTCCCGCACGCATCTCCTCGTGATGTAGACTTTGAACAAATTGTAGATGCGCTGAATGCTCATTATGAGAGAAAAGTTCTCGTAGCCGCTGCACGGTACCGATTTTTTAGACTTAAAAAATTACCGCAGCAGTCACACCAAGAGTGGATTACGGAATTGAAGGGCTTAACCCGCCAATGTAAATTTACTTGCTCTTGTGGACTTTCGTATAGTGACGTGATGTTGAGGGATGCGATTACGCAGAATATTCAGGACCCCAGAATTAGAGCAGCAATTCTGAAACAGTCTGACCCCTCATTAGACAGTGTACTGCAGCTTATAGAAGCGCATGATACTTTTGACTTAGCAGATGTAGAAATGCAAAGCCACAGTGTTAATTCAGTGCGCCGCAACGGACGCTTTCCTAGCCGTAGTTCTCAGTATAGCAATAGTGATTCCTATTTTTCTACCGGCCGTGCTGAACAGACAGTGAACAGTAGCCAGTGTAAAAGTGCGACGCAAAGGTCGCCCCGTCGTGTTAGAAACAGTAATTTGAATAACGGGCGCCAACGCTCATTTCAGAAAAATGTACGTAAATCTTGCCCCCAGTGTGTGTCTCGCCACAAGCGTGCTCATTGCCCTAGTCGCAACGCAACCTGTTATCAATGTGGCAAATTGGGACATGTGCAGTCTGTGTGTATGCAAAACAAAACTTCTAAGAACGGTGCCGTTAAGTACAGTGCTTCGCAAAATGCAAAAACAGTTCATACTGTAAATGTTATACGGGCTGTGGAATTGAACAGTGCTTTCCTTGGATCTCAATTGCAAGAAAGTAGTTCTGCGCCTATGGCAAAACTTTATAGTGCACCACGTAGCAAGCGCCAACGAGCGCATAAAACAGTGCAACGGAAACGGGTTCGGGACAAGCAAAATGACTATGAACAGTGCATTCCTGTAGTGAAAATAGTGCCTTCTGCAACTACTAACTGTAATAGTGCCCAGTACTGTGTAGCTAGTGACAGTAGAATTGGTGTAGCTACTCAAAGTAATTTTAGTGCAGTAGCCTCGCATTGCGCGGACGCCGATCCGGCGGTAGTGTCATCTAGTGACAGTGTGGTTACTCCCCTGTGTGCCGAGTATGCGCCGCTTCCTACCGCACGCAACCCGCGCAAGCGCAGAAAACAATATGTATTAGACGTTGCCCACATTCGCGCACCGGTCGTGCGCCAGAAGCACAAGCTGTTTGTTACTCTCTCTATAGAAAATAAGACTGTGCAATTTCAGCTTGATACTGGTTCCGCTGTTACATTAATTAATAAAGATACTTATGAACTTCTGGGTTCGCCAAAATTGTCGCCGTCACAGCAAGTGTTAACAGCTTATACAGGTGAAAATATTCCCGTGCTAGGAACGTGTAGCATGCCTGCCTCTTTTCAAGGTGTTACAAAGACGGTTGCTTTTGTTGTTCTTCAGGCCAAATCGACGCAGAACATTTTTGGACTAGATGCATTTGATTTGTTTGGTTTATCAATTCAAAGAGATGTGCTTCAGATTTCGTCAGTAGTGCCTCAGGACAAAATCAATGCTTTGTGTGACAAATATAGTGACTTGTTTTCGCCGGAACTAGGTTGTGCAAAAGACTTCGTGGCACATGTAACTTTAAAAGAATCTGCAGTTCCAAAATTTCGTAAAGCTAGACCAGTGCCTATCGCCTTGCGTGATACAGTTGCCGAGGAACTTAAATGTTGGCAAGATAGTGGGGTGATTTCTCCTGTTTCTGCGAGTCAGTGGGCCTCGCCTATAGTAATTATACCCAAGCCGTCAGGAAAACTTCGTCTCTGTGCGGACTTCAAATCAACAGTGAACAGTCAAACAATTGTAGACACTTATCCCCTGCCCAGACCTGAGGAACTGATGGACAAATTAGGACAGTCTCGCTTCTTTTCTAAGATTGATTTAGCAGAGGCATACTTACAGATTCCACTTGATGACGAGTCAAAAAAGTTTTTCGTCATTAATACTCACATGGGCCTTTTTCAATTTCAACGCCTACCCTTTGGCAGTTCTTCCGCTCCCGCTATTTTTCAGCGTTTTTTGGAACAGCTGACAGTTTCTGTACCGTGTTGTTCGAACTATTTAGATGACATTGTGGTATCCGGACGTACAGTTGAAGAACATTTAGCAAACCTGGAGTGCCTTTTCAAAGTTTTGACTGCAGCAGGTCTACGTTGCAATAAAGCAAAGTGTTCGTTTTTTCAAACTGAAATAGAGTACCTAGGCCATGTGATTAATGCCCAAGGAATTCATCCCTTACAGTCACATCTTCGAGCAATCAAAGACTTGCCTCCTCCTAAGAATGTGCATGAATTGCAAGCAGTAATGGGAAAGCTTAACTATTATTTCAGGTTTATTCCCAATGCCTCTCAGATTGCAGCTCCACTGCATCACTTACGTAGGAAGAATGTTCCTTTTGTATGGTCCAAAGATTGTCAGGTTGCCTTTGACAAACTAAAGTCTGCACTACTCAGTGATGCATGTTTGATTCCCTTTGACCCACAGAAGCCTGTAGTGTTAGCAGTTGACGCCTCGTCGTACGGTCTGGGCGCGGTAATCTCACATCGCATTGGATCTCACGATCGTCCTATTGCCTTTGCATCCAAGCTACTGACGCCAACGCAACAGAATTACAGTCAGATAGAAAAGGAGGCCTTAGCAATCATTTACGGCGTCGCAAAGTTTCATCATTATCTCTATGGCAGAAAATTCTATTTGTTGACAGACCACAAGCCTCTCACGTCGTTGTTCTCACCCACAAAGCCAATTCCGCCACGTACGGCACAAAAGCTTCAGAGATGGTCCTTGATATTGTCAAATTATCAGTATGAGATTTTGTACCGACCTACCACTAAACATGCCAACGCGGACACACTTTCCCGACTGCCGGTTGGCCAGGATGTATCATTTGATTCTTCAGAAATGGCATGTTGTCAGATAGACTCCAGAGATGCTTCCGCTGTCGCAGACTTTCCTTTGAACTCTCGTCGGGTTGCACAGGAAACAGCTGCGGATGCAGACCTAAGTGTGGTAGCACGTTTTGTTCGCTTTGGTTGGCCTGCCAGAGCCAAAGACATTGATCGGCCTCTGGTTCGACGTTATTTTGCACAACGTCATGCATTATCTTTAAGTCAGGGTGTACTGTTGTTGCATACCGACAACGACCAAGCAAGAGTGATTGTTCCTCGTTCCCTGCAACGAGAAGTGTTACGCCTCCTGCATCAAGGACATTGGGGTATTGTTAGGACAAAGCAACTGGCCAGATGTCATTGTACCTGGGTTGGTATGGACGCTCAGATAGAGAACATGACGTCACAGTGTACTGTTTGTGCGGAGCATCAGGCGGCTCCTCCGCAACGTTTCTGACTGGCCACGCCCCAAGGGACCATGGCAACGTTTACATATTGACTTTGCCGGACCTTTCTGGAATACGCGCTGGTTAATCGTTGTAGACGCTTTCAGCACGTTTCCTTTAGTGATTGCCATGAACTCAACGACGGCGTCTAGTACAATCAGTGCCTTAACATCAGTGTTTTGCATCGAAGGTTTGCCTGAAACTATCGTCAGTGACAATGGACCTCAGTTTGTTAGTGCGGAATTTCAACAGTTTTGTCGTGTGAATGGCATTCAGCATATTACCACTGCACCTTTTCACCCTCAGTCCAATGGTGAAGCAGAACGTTTCGTTCGAACATTCAAGTCTCACATGGAGAAGATGAAAGGTCAGCACTCCAGGCAACAAGCTCTTCAAATTTTCCTGTCTACATATCGGTGCATGCCACGTGACGGCCCGTCTCCTGCCGAGCTGCTACACGGCCGCCGTCACCGCACTCTCCTTCACCTGCTGCAGCCTCCCACGCACTGAGTCGGTTCGTATGGCGCTACGCGTTTTCAGGTTTCCACGCCGGTGCTGTACAGGGTGTTTGCTGGAAACCAGAAGACATGGTTGCCGGGCACCATTCAGCGCGTGCTTGGGCGCAATATGTTTATTGTACGTTCTTCCACAGGGTCGGAGCTGCGGCGCCACGCAAACCAATTGCGCCTGCACAGACCGCGCGATCCTGTCTCCGGTTTCTTGATTCCAGACCCAGTTCTGCGCCAGGGAGCACAACCACATCGTTCGTCCCCGGACTACGAGATCCCTATGGACGTCGACGTACATCCGACGCAGTCGTCGCCGCCGCTGTCACCGCCGCAGATGACAGCGTCACCGAGAGGGACTCCGGGACCGTGCGGGCCCCCCCAGCTTGGGCCACGCACCTCAGAAGAAGATGACCTGCTCCCTCTGGGCGGGGGCGGGCGCCCTTCCCCAGGTTTCGGCGGGTTCCCTGGAGGATCGCAAGGCGGATGCCGGGGCGCGGACGGTGTCTCGATCCCGGCCTCAGCTACGACGCCCGTCCCACCAGTAACGCCCCCGCTCAGGCCCTCCTCCCAGTGCCGTCGCCGTGGCCCTCAGCCCTACGCCACGACGGCGCGGCGGTTTGGGGGGGAGGGGTGTGGTGTCGCACAAGTACAAAGTGCGCGCCACCTACTTTCGCCGCGCGCCGCCATGCATGCACGGCGCGGCGTTCTTCCGACGACAGCCACGAGCGCCCTCTGGTACAACGCCGCTCGTGGCCACCACTGAAGGACATCGGACTTGGCACTTGGCACTTCGGACTGAGATAGCAACGAGTTAGGACCTTCGTAATCAGATAGGCACGAGTGAGGACTTTGCTATTGTACAGGCACTAGGCAGGCCTCTAACAACTATGTATCAACATTCTGCAGTACTATGTAAAAGTTAAGTATTGTTACATTCTGTGCAATATATCTCTTTCTAATTTACTCGAGTGTTTATAGTTTCTGGTTGCTCCCCTCCGTACCTGCACCAGCGTGTCGGTCTCATTCCACTCGGCCACCGACACCTACGACGAGGCTGGGACACAAAAGCGGCGACGAAGTTGGGACACAAAAGTATCCTAAATATTTATGCAAATTTTCAGCTTTCTGGGAATTAATGCTAGGTTGAATGTCTACTTTGACTGGGATATGATTTCTGTGTGGCAATTATTCTGCTGCCCCCTTTTTTCTGTCCCACTAGAAAAACCTACACGAACTGCCTCTGCTGCATTCCTTGATGGGTCTACCTTCAGAATATGAGACTTTCGTGAGAAATATGTTGTATGATGAAGTGGATTTCTCACTTAAGAAATACACAAAGCCATATTTTAGAAGAAGAAACACAAATTATGAACATGAAATGTGAAACTGAAGCAAGAGCATTGAAAGAGTTTATGTTCAGAAGAGGCCAACAACAAACTATGCATGGTGAAAGGAGACATGGCCATGGAAAAAAGCTGTGGCAACACACATGGAAAAACGATATTATCAACCTGCATGAAGTATATTTATAGCTGTATGACTCTGTTCCTTAGAGGCACACAATATGTTTGATTGCTGCCACCATTTTTTCCTCAGAATTTGTATGAACTTTGTACTAGCTAGTTGAATAAAGTGAAGACTGATATATGGTGTTGATTATTGGGTATTCCTACCTTGTCCTCACTCCATAGTGGTGACCTCAGTGTTTAGTACATAGTTTTCATATGCTGACAGTGTTTTTGTGGCTACTGTGCCAGTTTCCCAGCCTCAAATATGACAATTAACAGTCTGCTGGAAACAATGGCTTTACCAGTTCTACCACCACCAGGATTCCACTTCATGCCTCAACTTGAGCTACATGTGCCTAACCAATAAGGATCTTCTAGTGCATCAAACAGTCCTTCACTGTTTCCAGCCCTACAGCAATTGCAGAACTTATTCTCTATGCCACAGAGTGCGAACAAGGTTAGGTACTGTTATAGTGACTCTGGTTCTGAACAGAGTTTTCAGACAACCTAACTTTCTTATGAGAGTTTCACAGCCACCTGTTCCCTCTTTTGAGCAGCCAAACTATCAAATTTTGAATGACACACCTCTAACTGCCCCGCAGGCATGTGTCAATATCACTCCTTGAGCCTCTTGGCTGGCCTACAATCTGTTAATTCACCTCAACCACAGAACTCTATTCTTCATTTGTCAAGTTTAAACAGTGTTTCTAATGTCAATGTGACTCCACATCCTGATATACTTTGTAGTTCTGAACAGTTTTATCTTGCCTCAGAAGCACCTATTTTTGCACATACTATCAACGTCCTTGGTAATGCCAGTGCAACACAGTTTAGACTTCCATTCACCCTGAGTGTTCAGTGTGTGAACTTTGTAGCCTCAGGCTACTGCCCCAGTGATTTTGTGCATAGTGATAGTGTTTCAAGTGTCATGTCTGCCTCACTGTATGTTCCTCAACCATTAACATTCACAAACATGACCGACCCACACACTCGTGTCCAACCACCAGTTTTTACGGCACATTCTGGTGCGCTTGCCACACCGGACTTCTGTGCCGCAACTGCTGATTGCACTGCCATTCATCAGTGCTACCGAGCACATCTACTGTGCTGTGCAAATATCACACAATATCACAAAAAGTGTCACACGATGCTGCCTACACTCTGATGCAGGCCCAGCCACCCATGCATATTCACAGTCCACCCACCTCACTGTCATTTTTGCCACCTGATCAACTCCTGAAGCACCCTGCCTTCTCATTTGATGCACCTCCTATGTGGTTTGTGTTGGTCGAACAGATTTTTTACCACTACTCACTAGATGATGTTACAAGATAACCCATGTACATGAGCACATTGAGTTGATTTCTGACTTGGTCAGCTCACCATCAGTCTCCAACTGCTACACCATGGCCGAACACACTATCCTTGAACGTATTTGCCATACAACCGACTAGAAAATCAGGTACATTCTGCATTAGAGGGCAAGAAGCTGTCCTAGCTGTGGTGCTGTTTGAGACTACTAGTGAATGAGCATGACATGCCTGACTCTATGCTGATGACAGTTTGGTCCAGGAAACTACCACGTGCCACCCAGACTGCACTGATGTACAACGTTCTGGAGTTGTCCAGTGAGTGCATCAGAATTGCAGATCAGGTCTATGATGCCCGCCTATGGGATGTCTGCTCCAGACAACAATATCATCTTCAAAACACATCCTACAGGGTGTCCAGAAAAGGGCTCCCTGATTTCAAAATTAAATATCTCTAAAACAAAGATCGATAGAGGAATGCAGTAAATGGTATGTTTATTGTGAAAGCTGTAATACGTTTATACAGCAGTTTGAAATAATAGTTACAAAAGCTGCTAACAGATGGCGCAGTACACTGTACAGCTCATATCAGCATACATAAGTGAAATAATCGTATGAAAACACTCTTTGAAAACAATCACATCACAATGTTTACAAAATGTTCAGCATTGGCACTACAGAGGTGGCACAAATGAAGAATGAAATTCGCCATCACATTTCGTAGTGTCTCAACCAAAATGGATTACATGCCACAGAGATCACCGATTCAAGCTCGTCCAGCATGGCGGGATGCTTCGGGTAGACCATGTCTTTCACTGTGCCCCACAAAAAAAGTCACAGGGAGTCAAATCCGGTGAATATGAAGGCTAATCCATGCCTGCACCAGTAAATTTGGGATATCCAAAGCAATGACTCGATTCCTGAAGTATTCCTCAAGAAAGCAAAACACTTGTTCAGTCCGATGTGGTCGGGCTCCATCTTGCATAAACCATTCAGTACCTGGTCGATCCTCTAACGCTTGCTGTGTGTCGAGAAATTTTTCCAAAATTGCAATGTAACGTGCACCAGTGACTGTTTCTTGAATTAAAAAAGGGCCAATAATGCCTCTGCTGCATACTACAGCCAACACAGTAACTTTAGGAGAATATAGGGGTTTTGCTTCACATATGGCTTTTTGGAACCCCAAAATCGCAAGTTCTGCTTATTCACGTATCCATTCAGGTGGAAGTGTGCTTCATCTGTAAACCAGATGCTGCCAACATCAAATCCTTCACTATCAATCATTGTGAGCATCTGATTAACAAAGGCAATCCTTTGTTGCACAGCTTGTACAGGTATGGACTGGTGTGTTTGAATTTTGAATGGAAACATGTGTAGGCTCTTTCTCAGTATTTTCTGCGTGCTGGAACGCTTCAAACCAGTCTCAGATGCAATTCTATGGATGGATGACATTGGATTTCTCGGAATAATTCCAGAAACTGTGGCGATATTTTCAGGCGTAACTGCGGTTTGCTTACAGCCAACATGCCCCACTAGATCATCAGTTACACTGCCTGTTCGTTGAAATTTTGCGAAGAGTGTATGAATGGTTTTCACATCGGGTCCTTTTGGAACATTAAATCGTGCTTGAAAACTTTGCCTTGTTGCCGTAAACTCTCTCCTAACCTGTGGTATTCTAGCACCAGAAAAACACATTGTTCAATGGAGTACATGGTTTTAATCTCTTCCTTCGGAACGCTAACCTCCTTTCACGTTTCAATAGTGGAACTGATCGCTCTGGGCTTCGGATCACTATTTATACTAGGCATTATGTATGGCGATTATAGCGCCATCTGTTAACAGCTTTGGTAACTATTATTTCAAACTGCTGTATAAACTTCTTACAGGTTTCACAATAAACATACCGTTTACTGAATTCCTCTATTGATCGTTGTTTTCGAGATATTTAATTTTGAAATCAGGGAGTCCTTTTCTGGACACACTGTATCTCGATGCCCCTCCACAGGTTGAGGATGTCCTCACAGTTCCAACATTACACAAAATGTTCCTGACTCTACACATCATCCTCATGCTGTCTGAGCTGCTACTTCATCGCTTCCTCCATTGCCAACATCAGCCCAAACATTTGAGGACAAGAGTGATTTGGACGAAGGTCCCCATCAACTAATATGTTTCCCACAGGGATAGGCACACCACTTCCCTTTCTGTTACTTCCACAGTCATTTTGGAGACACCAGAAAATGTGCCGCCCCTGCATCTTCACCCAAAAACTGACCTCAGGTAGTTTTAGGCACCACCTCCTGTGACAACACTTCACTCAGCATGTGACTCTGCACCTGAGTGTGGCCGCCTCAACATTCAGGATTCTGCATCAAGTGCATGATTACTAGTAGATACAGGTGCAAAAGTGTCACTCCTGCCTTTGTCAATGACAACAAACGCGATCTGATTAGAACTTACAACCTTAAATTTGAAATTAATGGTCCCACCACATGCCAAGGTAAATCCAAGACACAATTAGACCATGTTATTTCAAATGTACAGCAAGATAGGCTCAGGGTGCAGATCATAAATACAGCCAGATGTGATCACTCTGGACAAGTAGTAGATATATTAGGACATGGGGCAAGAGAAGAAAGTTTATATGTAGAACTTAGACAAAATAAATATTCAAATCTAAATAGACTAAATGAGCAACTGAAAAAAGGAGACTGGGAGTGTGTATATAGAGCTAAGAATACAGATGAGAAATGGGACTCATTCTGTTCAGTATTGAATAATTATGTAGAAACATAATGCCCAAAGAAGTTTAAAAATGTAACACAGAGAAATAAAAAGACATGGACCACAAAGGAAATTATGAAGATCAGGGAAGAACTTAAATCTTTGTATGACCAGTACAAGACTGATAAAACGGAACAGAGCCATGAGATCTACAAAAGTTTAAAAAAAGAATACAGGAAAGAAATATGTGCTGCAAAAAAACAATTTATACAGAGTGATACAGAAAGATAAAAAAACATGGCTAAAACAGTCTGGTCACACATAAACATAGAAATAAAAGGTACAACCAGCTCAGTAACAGAAAACATAGTAATTGAAAAGGATGGCAAAACATATGACGACCCACAGGACACTAGCAATATATTTAATCAGCATTATAGTACAGTAGTGGATAAGCTATTAAAGCAAAATACCTTAGAAGATAAGACCAAAAGTAAAATTTTAGATGTAAAAATAGTATATTCATGAAGCCAACAAGTGAAACAGAAGTTGGCAATGTAATACAAAATCTGAAAACCAAAAACTCAGAACTACTGGATGGCCTATCTACCAGGATACTTAAACATTGTGCAATATATGTGATAAGACCACTCTCCATATTAATAAACATGTTGATGGAGGAAGGAATATTCCCAGCATGTTTGAAAAAGAGCAAGGTGGTTCCAATATACAAGGGTGGTAATAGAAGAGAACCAGTAAATTACAGGCCAGTCACTGTTACATCGGTTTTGTCTAAAGTTATGGAGACAATAATAAAGGACAGAATAATTAATTTCATTGCCAAAAACAATATATTAAGCAATGATCAACATGGTTTTAGGAGGGGCAGATCTACTATGACAGCAATCAATGAGTTTGTAACAAATGTAATTACAGCACTGGATAAGAAAGATAAAGTCTGTGGACTCTTCCTGGATCTCTCCAAGGCTTTTGACTGTGTGTCACACAAGCTGCTGTTAGAAAAACTTGAAAGTTATGGGATAAGGGGAAAAGCATCAAATATCATAAGACCTTTCCTTCAAAATAGAATACAATGTGTAACAGTAAAACATAAAAACCAAAACAAAGTTTTTACAGTTTCCTCGGGCTTTCAAGAAGTTAAATATGGTGTGACACAGGGGACAGTACTGGGCCCAATACTGTTCATATTATATACAAACGATATGACACTGTCAGTCGAAGATAGGGTAATTATGTATGCGGATGATACATCCATCATATCAAGCAGTAGTACAACAGATGAAATGTGTGCACAAATGACACAGAGCTTGGAAAATGCAGATAAATATTTCAGAAGAAACAACCTGTTTATAAATGACAATAAAACTAAGTACATGCAGGTCCAGGCTATAAAAACATCTACAACTCAAAACTTAAGTCTCAAGTTGGGTGACTCACTGCTGGATGAGGTTGCTAGTTACAAATTTTTAGGTGTGCAGATAGATAAATATATGACTTGGGAACATCAAATACAGAAAATATGCTTAAAAATAAGTTCAAATGTATTTTTAATGAGAAAAATGTCCACCAGAGTGAACAAAGATACGTTGCTGAAAATGTACAACGGGTTGATCTTCCCATATATATTATACTGCATTGTGATATGGGGAGGTGCTGAAGATGTGCATATCAGAAGACTTTTGATACTGCAAAAGAAGGCCATTAGATGTATCACTGGAATCCCGTCAGGGCAATTCTGCAGAAACAAATTTACGGAACTGAATATAATGACAGTGCCATCATTATACATTTATGAAACCATAATGTTTGTAAAGTTAAACTGCAGTGCAACATTAAATAAGAACATCCATGAATATAATACAAGGAAAAGAGATGATTACCACACAGAAAGTAAACGGTTACAATTAAGTGACAAAGATCCAATAAACGCTGGTAAAATTCTATACAACAAGTTGCCACAGCGCATCAAAAATATCAACAAAATACAGGACTTTAGAAAAAAATTAAAGTCATATCTAATTCTGGCCAGTCCATATAGTGTTAAGGAATACATAGAAAATTGTCAGGTAGACTACCAGATGGTAGGACAGTGAAATTAAATAGCGTGTGGAACTGTCATGTAATCAATCGTTAATTATAGGATGTACTTTCTTAACAGTAAATTATAAAATATATATTATTAAACTAAACAATATATATATATATATATATATATATATATATATATATATATATATATATAAGAATATGGTGCAATAAGGATGACTTGTGAACTTAAGAAATACTATGTAAGTTTAATTGTACTGGAGAGCCCTATGTATTGTATTGAATGAGTATAACACATTGTAACCTCTGTACATACACAAACTTTATGTTTCAGTAATGTGTAACTATGCAAGTAGGCCTACTGAGTATGCTCTGTGTTAGTATGAAAAGATTGGAGCCTGATTTTTACAATGATGCAATGTAATGAATATAAAAAATATGTAATGTGGTGGATGCCTTATGCAGCTAGTAAGCTGTCCAAGGGCTAATAAATAAATAAACATTGCACTCTACTTGATGCTGTCTATGCTACCAAACTTACGTGTGCTGGTTCAAAGGCCTTCACAGTTCATCTGTCACCTAACTGCAAGCTAAAGTGGGACTTTCTTGTGGCAGATATTCCTGAACCAATAGTGGGTATTGATTTTTTTAACTCATCATAAACGTAAACCTGGTGTTGACAGGCCACCAATGCCAACCAACACCCTCCTGGCCACCTCTTGCATTATTAGCAGTAAAAATCCACCCACACACCCACCAGTGCCAATTTCCAACCCTGTGGCAGGAACTTTAATTTCCCCAATGCGAGTGCTGCCACAGCAATGTGTTACAGTTGCAAACTATGCAGACAAGATTCTTGTGGCCTCTGGTCAACAGCCTCATGTATGCATGACTGCCATGCACTCTGCCATGCTGACACACTGTCAGAAACCTTCGGCTGCCCCAAACTCGGTTGTGTGATTTCACTTCACCTTGTCCGCCATCTTCCACATGTGAGGCTGTTGCACTTTCACTCACATTGATGCCCCCACGCCACATTAAACATCTGCCTTGGAAATCTTCACCCACCCTGAACTCGGTCATGTCACATGACCATGCCTCACACTGGCAGCCATCTTCTGAAGACACGACTGTGTTCACGTGAGCCAGTGGCCTCTTTAGCTACTAAGCAACTGCTGAACTCTGGCAAGCCTCACAGCCACACCTACAAGCAGTGACCAGCCTCACCAGAAGCTTCCACTGACAGGCTACTGCTTCAGGCAATTTTGGGTGTCATGTGCCACTCTAAACTTCATACCTCCACCTCACCCCATGCGACTTCAACACTGCATCAAGGCATCTATAAACAACAAATCCATACACAATGACAAATATTGCTGTCATTACTAATGGCATGGTACACAATCTATATGCCACAGACAGCCCACCAATACCTGGTAAACCTAGAACACTTTGACCAGAGAAGCTAGCTGAGGTTAAAGAACAGATCGCTGAACTGTTACAAGCTGGTGTGTTAGAACCTTCTTACAATAACTAGTCTTCACACATTCATTTAGTTGATAAAGAGGACAGTAATTGGTGTAAGTATGGTGATCACAGAAAGCTTAATGCCACGACTATAATGGACACTTATCCTCTACCTAACACTGCTGACTTCACACACTCTTTCAGGCACCGAAGTTTTTCTGTAATAGTGTGTAAACGTGCCTATCACCATATTCCGATGGGCCCTGAAGACATCGAGAAAACTGCCATCACAACCCCAAATGGATTATTTCAGTACCACTTTATGCCATTTGGACTTAAGAATGCAGCTCAGACTTGGAAAATTTTATCATTGAGGTTTTATTTCACTTAAAGTTATGTTTTGCTTACCTGGATGACACACTTGTGTTTAGAAAATTGGTTGCGGAAAACAAGGAAGATAGTGTTGCAAACCATCCCTGAGCAGTCATAGAGACGAACTCTAAAAAACTTCAATTACTCCAATCTACTGTGAGCTTCCTCAGGTTCATTGTCTCTGCGGCTGATATTTCACCACTATATAATTTCCAAGTTACCTCACCTTGAGACCTTCAAGAAACTTAGATGCTTTCTAGGCACCATAAATTACTACTGTTGTCACTTATCTGGTGCAGCCAATATACAGGCTCCCTTGACAGACGCACTCGTGGGGAAGAACACTTCCAGTACACACACCATTCAGTGGACTCCCAAGATGACAAACACTTTTACAGCACTTAAAAGAAGTTTTGACTAAGGCAGCTACCATCACCCATTCTCACCTGAATGCGAAACTTCTTATAACTGCGGACGCAATTGACACGGCTATCGGTGCCATCCTTAGCCAAACTGTTGACGGTAACTCTGCACTGGTACATTCTTCTCTAAAAAACTGAACAAAACCACAGAGAAAGTACTCAGCCTTTGATCACAAATTACTCGCTGCATATGAGGCTATCAAACATTTCTGCTCCGCAGTTGAGGGACATCCCTTCAACCTGCTTAACAAACCTCTTGCTTCTGATATCCAGAACCCACTTGGTGGGCCCACCACCTAGTAGGTTCCAGCACTTTGATTTCATTGCACAATTCACTACAGATGTGCTATACACTAAAGGAGCAGACAATGTTGTGGGTGATTTCTCCTCAAGAGTAAAGCCAAGCTTGGGCACAAGCTTGCATCCCATGCCAGGAGAGCAAAAAAATCAGACACACTACACACCCACTTGGCAGTTTTTCCATTCCAGCCTCAGACACTTCCAACCTGTACATATAGATTTGGTGGGATCCCTCCCCCCAGCCGATGGCTACCAGTACATCCTCTCTGCTGCAGACCAGACGACTTGGTGGGTGTAGGTCACCCTGTTACTGAACATCAGAGCCAAAACGGTGACACATATATTTATTTACTCTTGTATTGCTCATTTTGATTGCCTTGTTGTCATCATGATGGATCAGCATTGATAATTTCAGTTGGCTCTGTTCAATGGCATCTGTGCACTTTGTGGCATCAGGCAAATTCATGCCACCACAACCACCCTCAAAGTAATGGCCTGGTGGAGCTGTGGCATAGGACACTTAAAGTAGCCCTCCACTGCCACAATACCCTTTGAACTGAAGCTTTACCTTTCGTGCTCCTTGGACTCTGCACTGCTTACAGAGAGGACCTTCAAGGCACAGTTGCAGAATTCGTTTATGGACACTCTTTGGTCCTGCCAGGTGAGCTTCAAGACAATATGGCCTGGCCACTACTACAGCCACTATACTCTGGCCCCCATCATGTCCCCCAATGAACACAGAATACTATGGTTAGTCTCTTTAAAAGTTTCCCAAATACAGTGTCAACCAACTGGGTGAAGCCAGCCCATATCAAGCAATCTATTGGCTTCCATCTCATCAAGGATTTGCAAACAACAGTTGTTGCACACGACTCACAGGCATATAGCTCCCCATCAGGTACATGGACTACCCCCATTTAGAACTCCCTTTGTTACAAAACTCAGTGCCAAGAGACTCCTGCTCACTAAACAAGCCGCACATGCTTACGTTCGAGCGCTCCTGGTACACCAAATGCCCTGACCTGTGCTCTGACGAGTTTAAGCCCCCCAACCTCCACCTACCCTTTCTGAGGTTTCAGCCACTCTGCAAGCCCTAGCTTTAGAATACACCATACCTGTTCCCCGGCCCTTTTAACAGATTTATTGGTCATCCTGCAATAGAACTTCCTTCTTATTCTATGCATGACTCCAAACTTGTCTCCCTCCACCACATTGGTTGAGTGTCAACTATTAAAATGCATTGAGCTACCCAGGAAGGTTGATATCACGAGTGTACATGTGTTTGTCTTGTGATCAGGTGAAGTGCTGGTGTACACCCCCCTATACATTAATCAGTCCAGCTGCCCTCACGCTGTCTGATTAGTGCAATGCCCACACCACCTGCGATAATGGGGGGGGGGGGGGGGGGCAGTGTGGTGACACAGATAGGTAAACAATACTATTAACCAGTACAAAGTGTATTTATATGTGTAAGACTCATGTTTGTTGGTGGCACACAACATGTTTGAGTGTTGCCGCCATTTGTTCCTCAGTCTTGGTATGAACTTTGTACTAGCTAGTTGAATAAAGTGAAGACTGATATATGGTATTGATTATTGGGGATTACAACCCAGTCCTTGCTTTATACAGTCATTGTAATAACAAACGTTGAAATTATGAGAAGACATATGAAAACGGTTCATGATGTTTTCATTGTCAGGAGTATGGATATATTGGAAAATATTTCCACAATTTGATGATAACATTTCAAAAAAATGAGCAACAGAGCCACAGAAAGAAAGCAAATAAAACACCCTCAAATGCTGCGACATTAACTGCCAGCAAAAGCGTGTTACTGACAGCAAAACACAGTATCACAAAATGTCATTCTACAAATGAATTTATTGTGAACATTTTGGACACTGCTATGTATACACATGTGATACACACCATTTCCTGCAAAAACAAAAGAAACAATGTGTGGATTCTGGACACTGGAGCAACAGATCACTTGACTTACCATCAAGATAAATTTGTAACAGTCACTGCCCATTAAGAGTCAGTGAAGATAGTTAGTGGTGGATATTTGTTGAGATCTGGTTTTGATGTTCTGTGCATTTATTTGTCAGAAGAATGTGGAGGACAAACTGTCAATGTGCATAACACTTTGTACATCCATTCACTACTAATCTTAAGAGTGGCAGCATGGCCATGTTCATCCATTGAAGCACTGGTGTATAACACTTATACATTCCAGACATTATGTGTAATTTGATATCAGTTGCCTGAGGAACTGATATCAAACTACACATAATGTCTGGAATGTATAAAGTGTTATACTCCAGTACTTCAATGAATGAACATGGCCATGCTGCCAATCAGTAGGGAACAGTGCCAAAACCTAAGCCACACTCATGTAGGCAAAAAACAAGCCAAATGTAGTGGAATAACACAAGAAGTGCCTGATGACAAGAAAAATCAAATGTGCAGTGTGTGCACTGAAGGCAAGATGAAAGCTAATCGTTTCCCCAAAATGACAGAAAGCAGTACAAATGAATTAGGCAGTTCGTTCAAAGAGCTGCAGGGCTGCAGCTTCCTGCAGCAGCAAAGCAGGCACTACCACGCATGTGCGGTACCGATGACGTCAGTCAGGCTGCAGGAGGAAATTTTCCCTGCAGCTCATGCAGCCAGGAAGCTGCAGAACACTGCAGCCGGGAGCCTCCTTGAACAGCTGGTAGGCTGCAGCATGCTGCAGGATTGCTCTTTGAACACGAATTTCCATACTGCGCATGCGCGGTAGCAGCTCTTTGAACAAACCCACTGTGTTAGAGCGTGTGATGTAAAGTGCATCTCTGGCTCACAGTCACTTGATAGAGCAAAATATGTAGTCACATTCTTTGACAATCACTTGAGGTATACAGTGACATATTTGCTAAAAGCCAAAAGTGAAGTATTTCAGTCATTTAAAGAATATGAAGTGAATGCAGAAACTTGTCAACAGAAAAGAGTAGGGACATTAAGGGCAGATAATGGAGGTTAATATGTGAGTACAGGATTCAAAACATATCTACTAAAAGATGAGGTTAGGAGGCAGCTGATTGTCCCTGGCACACCCCATGTGATGTATGCTGCTATAGAGTGGATTGAAACAAAATTTCTAGGGTGAAGCGAAATACAGGGAGATGTCCGACAACAGCAAATGATGGAGAGAGTCCTTACAAACAGTGTCACATGTTAGAACCAAAAATTGATCATCTGCATTTATTTGGATGCCATGTATGGGCAAAAGTGAGAAACCAAAAAGGTAAATTTGAACCTAAAGGACAACCTTGTGTAATGGTTGGATATTCAGACACTATTAAAGCCTGCAGACTGTGGAATCCAGCAACAGAAAATACAACTATTGTCAGAGATGTAATATTTGATGAAAGTAGCTTTCCTGAAAAGTTGAGCAAATGCGTTGCAAAAGTAGCTGATTGGAAGACAACAACCATCACAGAAGACAAATAAGTTTTAGAGAATGTAGATACTGAGGAAACATGTATGCCTTCCAAAACACTGACACAGAAAAGGAGACTGAAAGGGAGGAAGAGAGTGCTAGCAAAGGTTACTTCATAACAGAGGATAATGACCCTCAAATACTAGAACCTGGAATAACTGAAAACTACAGAGCACATTCTGGGTGACAAGTCAGTCCACAGAAAAGACTGATGGACTACAAGAGAACTAAGGGGCCATCCATAAATTACATTATACGTAGAATTAAGTACTGAAATGTTCCATTGACTCTACAAAATGATTGTGGAAATTCAGACAGATAAATTATTTTGCAAACAAAATCCATAAAGCTGTTTAACAAGTAATGAAACAGTAAACAGCAGGAACCTCTATGGTTGCTCCAGTCAGTGGCGGATTTACCAGTAGGCTGAGTAGGTTGGAGTCTATGGTGGCAAATTTGGGGCCAAAATTTTAAAACTGCAAGTAAGTGTAATAAAATAAATTTAATTACATTTATGAATGTACATTATTGTGTAAGAAGTATTAAGGTATACCTTACCCCCACATTATTAGTAGTATATGACTGTCCTTTTAATACAAAAAACGATTTCTTGTGCAAACTTATACAAAACAGTTGGGTTGCAAAAATAATCTAGAAAGTGACACTTCGATCCCCTAGTTCTCAGTCATACTATTTATGGGAAAAAGTGGCATAATTAGGATGATAGTACACAAAATATAAAGCTACCATTTCATTGACAAAAGACTAGAATTAGTATGATTGTGACGTAGGGTATCAAATTGTAGAGGTAAGTAGGAGCAGCAAAATATGAATAGCCTGCTGGTGCCAAATGTGGTAACCTGCCACCAGTCCCTATAATATGAATAAATGCCGCTGGAAATTTCACAGCATTTGGGTCACTGTCCATGGAATGAGTAGTGACCTAAACACATTTTTGTAGCCTCAGAGTGGAGCATGGTTCGAGTATCGTGTGGGTTTGAAATATTCCTTAATTTGTAAGAGTTAATTGCAATTCTGAAGGGACTTCTATGAATATATGTGGGTATATTTCGATGTATCTGTAGTAATTTCATTGCTCTGTCACACACATACTGTGATGACATAATTGTTGAATTAGGGAAGTGAGTGTTACTGTCTTGCCACATTTGTAGATGGGGGTAGTTGCAGGATAAAAGTAACCTTGAAACTGATTGCAAGTCCACTCCCCATTGGAAGTTCGATTCCTTCCTCTCACATAGGAGTTGTGTTGGCTTACCAGGCGTCCTTGTTTTGTTGGGACAGTTCCAGTTTTCACATAAACGTCCTGGTGGCCCAGGAAAATCATTCAGGACATGTTATTGTCCCTTTTTTCTCCCACTATTTGATGAGTATGAACATGTTAAGGGCATAACGGAACGGTTTATGAAATATTGGGTCACAAAGAAAGTGCCTATAGATGACAGATGAACTGCAATATTTGCAACATTTCATTGGAAAATGTAAAGAAAATTTAACATTATGTCTGCCAGGTACAAATGGTGCAGTAGGAAGAATTATCAGTTTCATCACAGTAATGTGTACTGGAATGATGAAAACAGGTCATGATAGTTTTTATGCAATGAAAGCTATTATTATTTATTTTTCATAAAATTTATGAATATCTTCTTTCTCACAAGAAACTGATAGAGTCAATTCAGACTAGATTAGATTAATACTTTTTCCATAGATCAAAAATACGACATTTCTCAATGATGTTGTGGGATTAAGTGGGGTTGTGGCTCCATTAAAACACAAGCATATCTACACAATCCTTTATTACAACAAAGACCTTCATCTGTGCAGAAGATTCATTGTGTTACATGTTAGAGTCAATTATGGCTGTCACTGCCACATAGCCCCCTCCTCCCTCCTGCAGTACAGGGTACTCATGTTGAGCATGGTGGAGGGGAGCGGGGCAGCCACAGCTGGCAATGCAGTTAATGTTGGCGTATATGTGACAGTCAATTCAGTGGCGTCATCAGGCATGGTCGGAGGCAGATGCGGGCATTAAGCCACCGGGCCTGACAGTATGAAGTTCTGCAGCTGGGGTGGGAGCTGCACCCTCCTGTCGAGCAATCTGTCAGGAGGACGTCTGTCGGAGGCGATGGGGACAATGAGTAGCACTTCACTGGAGGGTAGTAGGAAAGCACACAGGCCAGTAGTTGATGCACTGGGGGGGGGGGTAGGTCTATGCATTTGATAAGTTCACACTTAGCCCGAGTCAGGGTCATACACATGATGAAAACCGATCTGTCTCATGCAAGAGTCGAAAGCTTGGTGGTGAGGGGAGGGAGACCAGTTATCATAAACTGAAACACTGGAGAGGAGTGGAGTAGGGGTCGAGCAAAACCCCAAAAAGGCATGGCTGGAGAGACCGTGGGGGATGGGGGGCAGTGAAGTGGAGATGTGTGGGGGAGATCCCAGGTATGAGCTTGAGCGGGGAGAGGGTAAGGGAGAAAATTCATAGGAGGAGAAGGAGCGCGGGTCCTCCTAAACAGAAGGGTAGGGAGGATGGCTTGACATGAGCCGGCTTGAGGCAGTTGACAGACATGGTCACCAGTTTCCCATTGACTAGGATGGCGAATGTGTTGTCAGTTTGAAGGACCACCTCCTGAGGGCCCAAATAGGGGGTTGGAGAGTGGGTCATACTGTGTTGTCCCATAAGAAAATAAACTTGCAGGACGAAAGCTCATGCGGGAGCTGAACAGCGGGGGAGAGGGGTGAGGTGCCTGGCAGGAGGAGGGGGGTTGATGTATGAGCAGATGATATGGATACGCTCAACCAAGGTTGGTAATTCAGAGGCTGGGGGCAGGAGGCTGGGGGAGACTAACTCGCCAAGTAGTGTGAGTTTCTGTCCATAGACAAACTCAGCAACAGTGCCGCAAAGATCCTCCTTGAATGTGGCTCAAAGGCCAAGCAGGACGAGCAAGGAAGATTCAAGCCAGAGCGTGTTGTGACACCATAGTCCCGTCTTGAGGTTTCGATGCCACCGCTCTACCAACCCATTGCTCTGGGGATGGTAGGCAGTGGTAGGAGTCTGTTTGATACCACAAAGGTGGCAGAGGTCATTAAAGAGGGCACTCTCAAATTGATGGCCTTGGTTGGTGATGATGACCAGTGAGTGACTAACCCAATGGTGAGGTTGGGGGGGGGGGGAGTGGCTTCTACCCACCAGGTGGTGCAGTTGATGACTGAAAGGATGTATTTGTAGCCCTTGACAGGACAGAGGGGCCTGGCGAGGTCTATGTGTACATGTTGATTTCTGCCAGAAGGGACAGGGAAGGAGCCAGGGGGGGGGGGGAGGTGTGAGTGGAAATCTTGTTACATTGGCAGGCAAGACAGATGGGAGCCCAGGCTTGGCAGTCAAGTTTCATGTCCCTCCAGACAAATTGCTCTATGACAAGTCTGGTTGAGGCACAAACGCCAGGGTGTGGTAGTTCACGAAGTTTTTGAAAGATGAAAGTAACGGAAAGGTCGCGGAATGAGGGGCCGAAATTTGCAATTGCAGTCATCACACCAGATTTCTCCTGTGACTCCAGGCAAGGTGGAGCAGATGGGATGGAGGGAGGAGCTATGATCGGAGATGAGTGTTGAAAGGTCCTCATCATCTGACTGTGGGGTAGCAGGGTTTGACAAGTCAATGAGAATGGAAACAACGTCAATGTGAGAGAGGAAATCCGCCACAACATTGTCCGCATCCTCGATGTATCTGACATTGGTTGAGAATTGGGCAGTGTAATCTAAATACCGGAATTGGTGGGGGAGTGGGTAGGGCAGTGAGTTTTGGATGGCTGAAGCCAAAGGTTTGTGGTCCGTGAGTAGAGTCCATGCAGGATACAATGGACAATGCTCAGAGATGAATTGAGGCACTCAGAAGCAAAGGGGTGTAAGTGCCAAAATTGAAAATATGCAGTTAGAGCATGAAAATGGAAGAAGAGATCCCATTTTATTTAGTGGCAAAGGAATATAAGTAGATTTATTGACAGGTGCTGCTATCTGACGAGTTTTGTAAAACCTTAATCACTCCAGTCATCTGTTTGGAGGAAAACGGATATAAGTCACTTACACCGCTGTGCCTCCAAGTTGTTTGGCGTCATTCACAAGTCAGTTATATTGCAGCAGTTTGTAGGGGCTGTTTATCAGTGATTTTGGTGTGGTTACTGGAGTAGAGTTCTGAGGAACAATTTTATACAATGAATCAACAAGAGATCAGTGACTGTTTACTCGACGAAGAGGCAGTTAATTATTTACTGCATTAAAAAGAAAACTTCTTTGTATACAGCATAGACATAACCTACACTCTTTCAGTAACTTTGTGTGTTCTTTGTTTATATTTGTGATAACAATAATTGGGGTTTCTAGGCAAGATTTCCTGATAGATTGATAAAACAGTTTAATTCATAATTTTTATTTCAGACCATGTTGATGATACGGAAAAGGACCAAAATTATGTTCCACAAGACACTGACAACGGCAGCTCTGAATACGAGATTCAAGGAAGCCATGAAAGTACAAAGACAAGATGACATTTAAGGCGTGAGAACACTTGGAAGAGGAAGAAAGCAAAACTAATGTGTGATTCTGGTAAAGTGTATTCTACTGCTAAGGGGAAGCTAAACCTGAAAAATCAGTGCAGTCCTACAATCATGAGTGCTGATATCAGTGCTCTGAGATTTCAGAAAGTGAGAGAAAGAAAGTGTTTGAGGCGTTCTGGGGCCTAGAATTGTGGGAGTTGCAAACTGCATTGATAAATGGATGTGTGGAATTACATGCACCAAAACTTGCCATAAAGAACAAGCAAACGAGTGTGAGTGTTATGCTAGCAGGAAAAAGGGTATGCAAGTTATTCTTTTTAAAAACAGTTGACATATCTCAGAAGAGGTACGACAATGTCATGAAGTGGAAGCAGCAAACAGGAATGAGTGTTTCCCCTCGTGACAAAAGAGGCAAGCACAGTCCAAAAAATAAAATGGCTGATGAAGTAGTACAACATGTGAAGAAGCACATAGAATCATTCGCCAAGGCTATGAGCCACTATTCCAGGGCAAAAATTCCACAGATGAAGTACCTGGAAAGCACTTAAATATAGGGAAAATGTACAAATTATACATTGACTTTTGTAAGAATGACGGGATAAATCCAGTGAAAGAGTCACTTTACAGGTATGTCTTTGTTACCCATTACAATCTAAGCTTCAAAGCACAACGAACAGATACATGCCATGAATGTGATAGTTTAGAGATGAAAATTAACTTTGGAGGGAATGAAGACAATACTGAAAGGAGCAAGGCTGAAAAGGAGCATCACTTGATTGCAGCTGAAAATGCAAGATAAGCTAAGAGCTTAGCTCAGAAAAAGGCAAAGGAAAATCCTGACGTTGTTGCTATATGTTTTGATCTTCAGAAAACCCTGCCTTCTCCAATTTTAACCTGTAACAAAATTTAGTACTCAAGACAGCTATGGACATACTACTTGGCAATACATGACCTTGCAAAAAACAATGTCACTATGATGATGTGGAATGAAACGGACATAGGAAGGGGATCGCAAGAAGTTGAATCCTGTTTACTTAAGTACATTTTACAGCTACCTCAAACAGTTAAGCACATCATCGCCGTTAGTGACAACTGTGGAGGACAAACTAAAAATCAGTTTATTGCCAGATTTTTTATGTACATTGTAAGTAACACATACTGAGACTGTAGACGATAAGTATTTAGTTGCAGGTGAGTCCTTTATGGAATGCGATGAAGACTTTGGAATAATTGAGAAATATAAGAGAACAGTCCAATACGTGTTTGTGCCTGATGATTGGCTAAAAGCTGTAACATCTGCTCACCGTAAATTCTGGGTTATACAAATGAACAAAGAAGATTTTTATCTGTGGAAGGAATGAATGACACTCAAGACTCTGTAGCAGGGATCAGGAAATTTCAGTGGCTCAGGTTTCAGAAGAGCAATCCACATTCTGGGCTGTACATGTATTCTGTAGATGACAATGAAGAATTCAAATCCTATGACATGAGAAAGCCCAAGATTGGACGTCCATCCAACTTATTTACCTTAAAGACTCTGTACAACTCACCAGTAAAAATCGATACAAAGAAATACAAAGATCTTCAGTCACTTCTAGAATTTGTGCCACCGATTCATCACAGTTTCTATAAGAACCTTGAACATGGGAGAAAAGATAAGATGAAGAAGAAGCCATCCAAACTGCTAACCTCTGCTACAGCAGAGGATGAAGACAGTGTCTAAATGTCAGACTTAGAAGAACATGACTTTGTATGGGATTCTGAATAAAAAGAGTTGGCACTTAATGGCTCTATTTTCATTATGTGATTAAAACCTGTTAGTTGCACCATTTCCTTTAAATATAACTTGTTTAATATCTAGTATTCTCCTGGAAATTACCAAAAATATTGAATAAATCATCGGACGCAAAAGGGGTGTCAGTACACGCACGGTCTAACAAAGACAATTGGTGTGGCTTAACAACTTGTTATTACTCCATGATATTTGTTCTAGAAGTACAGAAGTACATGTAGAATGTGCCATTATTGATCAAATAAAAATAACATTTAACTGGAATTTACAAATGTAGCTTAACTTTGGAGCTCAATGACTCAAAACCGGTGTTTAGGCACCTAAACCCCTTTGCTCCTGGGCACCTCAATTTTCGTCTGAAGTGCAGACCAAGTTCATTTCTTCAGTTGGAAGGAGAGGCTGCATCAGTCCACTTCCGCCTGCCAACTAGTGCACATTGAGTGAGTACACTGCTATAAATGGCGTGGCATCACAGTCTCCAAGCGCTATAGATGCAGGAAGAGTTATGCATAGCCAGGCATGAGAGATTGTTTTTAGTGTAATTAAATTTATGTCAGAAGAGGCAAAAGAGGGGATAAAAATCTCATTAAAAGTGTCCTTGAAAGAGTGCAGGCTGCTACTGGTGTTTCAATTTGGACAATAAAAAATAAAGAGAGAGAGAGAGAGAGAGAGAGAGAGAGAGAGAGAGAGAGAGAGAGAGAGAGAGAGACAAACATAAAAATTAGTTGCCAGTAGTTCTGAAGGTTTCTCTACTCCATGAGAAAGCGGAATGAAGAGAGAAAGGTTTAGATTTAGATGATTTTCAAGAACAAGTTGTGCAGAGATTGATAAACAAACAGTGCCCCACAATAAAGTAACCTTTTCCTGTAATAAGGAAAAATATGTCTTTCAAGGAAGAATTTCTTCATTGTGGTACCTACTTCAAACACTAGGCTTCAGGTACATTATTTTTTTAAATTTCAACATAATACTTACATGCTTTATTTTTCATGCAATTAACATATTTAATACTTACCAGGTGGTGCAAAAATAGGTTACAGGAAGGTGCTTTGGAATGTTTAGAAATACGTAGTAAATGTGTTGATTATTTAAATAAAATAAAATAGAACTGTGAAGAGGGTTGACCTCTCATATATGTCAATGAAACATACATTTGCAGTTCCCATACTATGCCCAATGAGTGGACAGATGGATCAAGCAATGGAGTATAGGCACTTTCAAAAGGACAAAATATGTTTATAGTACATACAGATAACTAATAAGGACAAGTAGTTCTGCAGACTAATGTGTCTAAAAGCTAAAGGAAACATTTAATTTGTCTGGTCTAGAGTACTGTAGAACAGGTGAAAGTGAGAATTCCTTTTAAATTTAAACACATTCAATAATGCAGCGACAGAAATACCATCATTTTTATTAATGTGTTTTGTATTGTAGGTGTTTGATTTAGTATTGTTTCTGACTGATTGTTTCAAATGTTCAAATGTTGGTAAAGTTATGGGACCTAACTTCAGTGGTCATTGGTCCCTAAACTTACAAACTACTTAAATTAACTTATCCTAAAAACAACACACACACACACACAAGCCCGAGGGAGGACTCGAACCTCAGACAGCGAATGGCTTCGCACACCACAGCAAGGCGCCTTAGTACGCACCGATACTCCAGCGCGGTGAGTGGTTGTTTAAGCTCTGTCCAGATGACTGCATTACATTGAAGGCTAATGAAAATTTTTTCTATTTGCAAGTTAAACAGAAACACCATACTTCCTGCATGCACACCAGTAATACTAACAAATCAGTCCATATCCTGTATCAAAAATGTTACATAACTAATGCTTTAAGTAACATGCATTTTGAAGTAAGTTGGCAATGTAAATAAAATGATGATAATAATGAAATATTAATAACATTGAGTTAAGTATTTAGAAAAAAGGTATTTTTGATGGTATGGTTAGGTACAGAAGAGAGAATTTATAAAACTCTGGCAGGTAGTGAAGCATAGGCTTCAGTTTAGAGTGGCACTTCCCCTCCAGCACTGGTCACTTCCCCTCACTGCTCTGACCCTATCCCCACCATTACCGCTCTCCCCATGTTTGCCCAGCCATCAGCGCATCTACTGGCCAATTTATCTCGCCTGCACTCTACATGGAACGGACGGTCCTCAATATTAGAGCAGAAGTGTTTGATGCCTTCGTAAGTTGTAAGGAGCTCACAGTTGAAGGCCAAGTACTTCCACTGCTCGTTATTTAGCTTCTTGGAAAAAAAATTGTAATTGGGAAACAGTGCTGTCCAGAGACTGACTAAGAAGAGCACCAATTGCATTGTCGCTCGCATCAGTTAATAAGAAAATATCTGCACTGGGATGCGGGTGAGCGATGGTAACAGCCTGCGAAAGAAGGTCTTTAAGGCCGCGAAAGCGTTTGACATTTCAGCAGTCCAGGGGACAGGTCATTCACCAAAGTTTTGTTTGCCAGCATGCATGTCAGTGAGCAGGGCCGAATCTCAGTTGCATTGAGTAGGTGTCGACAATAGTACTGTAATTTATCATGCCCAGGAAACGTCTCAGTTCTTTGTAAGTTGTGGGCTGCAATAGATTTTGGAATTGACCTTTTCAGATGGAGGTGAAACACCATCTGCGGAAACAGTATAGCCGAGGAACTGTACCGAGGATTGGTGTAACTGGCATTTGTCATTGTTTAGCTCAATGCCTGCCATCATGAGAGTGTTTAACAGAATTTGAATATGTTGTTTGTTTTCATCAACAAAAGCACTGAACACGAGGATTTCGTCCAAGTAGGTGAAACAAAATTTTAAGTCCTGCAAAATGTCATTGCCACATTTGAGTGGTGTTTTTTAGGCCAAAGGGCATGAAATGGTAGTGAAAGAAGCTAATCAGGGTCGTAATAGCAGACTTTTCAATGTCCTCTGGAGCCATCAGAATCTGATGATACACTCATTATGCAGTCTACCACCAAGAAAACCTTGACACTCGCAAGCACATTCAAAAAATCTGTGACATTCAGAATAGGATAGCGGCTGACATTGGTTTTGGCATTGAGTTTACAGCAGTTGAATTGGAGACCTGCAATGTGGCTGAGGGAGCCACCGGCGCCTGCATGAAAGAGAGTAATGTTGAGGTTGATGTGGCAATCGCTGGCACAGGCAGCAGTGCCACGGTTGCAGGGAGGCCAGGTGGCTGCGGGAGGTGGCCGAGCTTCAACAGGAGCTGCGCGCACAGCACTGGCGGATGAGCAGTGGGCATGATGCTGGACGCGGTCGTTGGCGATGCCGTGTGTCTAGGTTGGCAATATGGCGGCCGAGCTGTTTTGTTGGGAGGCCACATATACTATTGAGGGTGCCAGAACAGTGGAGCAAGCAGGTGTGCCAACTTTGGCGCGTATGACCTTGGAGCACTGAGCAAAAATTTTGCACTGAACAAAACTTGCGCTAGAAAATGAGGCGGAGCATTTGATTGTAGTGGGATAAGATTTGAAGGGAACAATGACTGACAGAAACGCGACGTGGCATTGAAGAGATAGCTGGGGAAGTGAATGGACTGGTCTTAGAATGAATAGCAACCAAAACACGTGACGAATGTGGTGAGTGCTGTGAGGTTGGCTGTGCGATCTCGGGGTGAAGGTATCGTACAACAGTTTTGACAGCACACACTTTTAAGACTGTTGACACTGTTTGATTTGCAATGTCCACAAAGGAGTGGCATGGAACGGAGTCACTTGAAACACAATTAAGTTCATGCCAAGGTACAATGTCACTGGCTACAAGTTTGGAATTTACAATTTGACCAACCTGTTGTGTCGTGGTGGATAAGTAGTGCTGCAAAGTGAGGACTTGTTGTGCAGATGTGAGAGTAGTCTTGGTGGCTGCCAGGCATGGCATGGAGGAATGGAGTCACTTCAAACACAATTAAGTTTGTGCTGAGGTGCAATGTCACTGACAACACACTTGGAATTTGCAATTTGACTAACCTTTTGTGTCATGGTGGACGAGTTGTGCCACAAAGTGAGGACTTGTCATGCAGATGCGAGAGTAGTCTCAGTGGCTGCCAGGAAATGCAACAGGTCGACTTGTTCATTTGGTAGGTGCTGCACTTCGTCATGTTCACACTGCCACTGGTGTAATGACCATTCGAGTTTGTCCACAGTACATAGACACTCATGGATAACATTGATATTTTCAAAGTCAACAAAGTTTGTCAGAGTACACATGGAGCAAGTTTTTGACAAGTGGTGAAACACAGCTCGTCGAACCACGTCTGGTGAAAGTTTATGATGCGTGAGGAAGTCTCAGTTTGTTATTCGATTCCTTTTGGTTCTTGATTCTGCCACATTCTCTTCATTAAGTGTATACCAGTGTGACGAGATTACTCTTATGTGACGTCATCATTTTGAGGGTCTTCTGTAGCCCAATATCACCATTTCATGGAATTCTCTAACATGATCACCTTCTGTTATTACTGAGCACCATATTATTATATGTACCTAAAAACCTACAATTAGACATCTAACAATACAAGATCAAGATTAGAATGTCAAGAACAAATTGTCATATAACTTGTATTTGTTCTCTTGCTAAATTTATTAATGGTACCAGTACATAACAACATAATGCAAATCAACCTAACAAACTAAAATTGATAAGAAAGCGCAATATTGTGTTATATCGGCTATAGCGTCCAGCATTCAAGGAGCGGTCCAAGAAGTGGGGATATTGGGGCTGTAGAAAAGATTAATAGTGACAAATCTCCTATGTTAAAATAAACCTTTATTTTTAGCTCAACAGTTACCATACCAAAAATTGCTTTTGGCAACACTAGACTTTACCAGTTTGTCAGGAGAGGAGTCGAGCTCCCCTTTTGTTAGGGTACTGTAAATAACTATGCCCTCCCCCACCCAATTTGCTCCCCACCTTGAATGACTTCTGCAACGTTAATTTTTGTTGTTATGTAATTGAGGACTTACTGAGTATAATTTAATGCATATTCCTATACGGTACTCTTGATTTCTGCCTATTGTTAGAAAGCTGTCTTTCTATGTGAGTGAGAGCTATAGTTATTGCATTTAGTTTCTAAATTTTATGTCTTGTTACGAGTCTGCAGATATCAATATTCAGTAGTTTTGAACACTACTGCAAACACAGTGGCTACAGGTGCGTATCGGTCACACAGCTGCAATCTCGAGGTTGGCCGTATGTGAGTGGCGGTCTAGGGGCGGGGGGAGGCGGGGCTGGCGGACCGCTCCGGGACTCTCTTCTTGTGGGGCCTCCAAATATCTAGAAAGCACCTTTATTTATTGGGCGCCCTTGGACTCCTGTTCTGGCCTCCAAATCTGGACAGGTATCCTTCTTTCCCGTGCCTCTCGTCCTGTGGGGCCTCCAAATCTCAAAAGTTACCTTTTTTATATATATAGTAATACATATATTTCCAGGTGGACGGGGCCCTCATTTTGTTTTTGTGCTGCCCCTGACAGTCTTAGTCCGCCACCGTGAAGGTGACGCATGTATGGTGCCGTAGCAAGGCGTGAGAAACAGCTTTGCTGTGTGGCGAGTGATGCGCAAGTTACCGCGTTACGGCGCGAATTATTAAATGACAGAACACGCTTTTTAATACACAACATCCATATGATAGTTGAAGCCGGGTGAAGCGTACTAGTCATAAACACTTTGAGGACGCTATACAGTTTAACAAACGAGAATACTTTTACACAAGTAATGCTTGTGATGACTTGAACGGGCAACTTTATGTATGTTAAATTTAATGTCATTACATGCAAAGCACAGAAACATAATATAATAAGTTGCCGAAAAGGCTCGGATTTTCAAGTGAAATATTGGCCAAATGGCGATAGTCGCATTATTTTCTTAAAATGTCACAAAAATTCTAACATAAGTATCCCAAAAGGCTATATGTCGCCCAATGAGATCATCCTGGTGTATACATACATATTTCATTATTCTGATATCGACCTGACCGTGGCCTTCTATATATTTGTAGGCGATGAATCGATCTGAATCGAGATTCGTCGATTTCTAACAATGTGATTAGCTCGTAGCCTGTTGTGTCGATAATCCCATAAGTTCTTTGTTTAGAATTAATCACCCGCGTCTCTGTGAGTCCGGAAAAGAAATAATGGGTTGGCTAGTGGTGGGATAGAGAAGGGGGTGAGGGCAGTTCAATCGTTCAATACATTCGTGTAATTTTGCAAGTCTATAGTGTGTGGCTTTTGAAGGGAAAAATTATGTGTGAATAATGATGATAGGAATTAAATCACGTACTATAGGACCGAGAAGGTTACATTGTTGCGGGTTTTGAGGATAATGGATAAAGCTAGCAAAGCGTTGCGAAGGTACTTCCTGCTTTAAAATACCACTTGTCTGAAACACACAATAGCAAATGATTGTAGTTGTATTTCAATAAGTGTATGCAAAATATCAGCCTTAGTGCTTAAACAACCCTAACTAAATAAAATAAATGGAAAAAAAAAAAGCAGAAATTTCTGTGTATCACGCTAATAGCATCCTTAATAATTAATTGGAATTTTCAATTTTTGATCAGTGTTCTAATGACTTTTTTAATTCATTAGAGAGTTCATAATTCTGCAACATAGAAATTAGATGAAGATATACTATGTTATAGGAGCAGTGTTTGCATAAAATCAATGGGAATGGGCCATCGTGATCTGAATATGGTAATCTCAGAGCTTAAAGCCGTGCGATCTACAGCAAAAGCCTTTATTGTGGCACAGAATACTGCTGTCATGGAACTGATGAAATGGGCAACTGGTGATGAGAATGAAGCAATTAAAAATACGTTCATATACCTAGCAGAACTCAATTCTTTGTGGACTGAAGTACAGAAGGAATTTACAGGTAAATCTTTTACTGCCCAAATTTGCACATAAGAAACTATTACTGTTATAAGTTTATGTCGTATTTGTTTTTCCTTTAACCTGCATTTCTCGTTTCATATATCTTATTTGAAGTGTTGCTTTGGTTTGTTGGATAATTGTTTTATGGTAACATCTTGTAATTTTTTTCATTAGATCTATATAACTTATTTCTTGTAGTTGAATATTTCATGATTATCCTTTATACACTTTTATCTTAAAATGAATCTTCATCTCTCATTATTTGTTTATTGGTCCACTGAATCATTCTTGTACAAGTCATACCTATCTATGCTGATGTACAGTAAATGGTTTATATCTGACAATTCATGATTACTTTATGAGAAGAGATGATTAAAATGTATGCAATTTTATATAAGTACATGCAGTAATAAAACATTATAAAAATTCTTCTAAATTTGAAATAGAAGGATTGCCTATACATCAGAAGTATTACCGGTAATGTTTTCATTAATGATTATATTGGAAATTATGCACTGATGTAGGGGGAGAGTGGGGCACATTGAACCACAAAAATTATTTCTCTGTGTTACTCATCCAATAATATTATTACAGAGTAGTGATTTTCAGTTTTTACAGTTTAACCATTGAAGTATCAAATGGCATTATATGATTGCTCTTTGAGTAATTTGTTTCAAGCTACATGTCTTTGAAGAAAAATTGGTAAATGGTTAATAGTGCCCCATTTTTTAAGAACATGTTTAGCATACAAAATAAATTATAAATGTGTTTTTAAATTAATGTTTACATATATTTCACTTGTACATCATTAAACCTTAGGCACAGAGTGTGTCTTCTTTTGAAATTACAGAATGTCAGTGGGCTGGCAGCTAATTACAAATTTGAAATTTGGGTTGGAAGCACATAAAGTATGTCGCTAGTTGGAACAAATGCTTCACCCGTTACCTTTCCTCAAAAATGAAACCTGATAGTCTACAGTCATCTACATTCATACTCCACAAGCCACCCGATGGTGTGTGGTGGAGGGTACCCTGAGTACCACTATCAGTTCTCCCTCCTATTCCAGTCACATATTGTTCGCGGAAAGAAAGATTGTCGGTGTGAGCTCTAGACTCTCTGATTTTATCTTCATTATCTCTTCGCGAGATATACGTAGGAGGGAGCAATATACTGCTAAACTCCTTGGTAAATATATGTTCTCGAAACTTCAATAAAAACCCGTATCGAGCGACAGAGCGTCTCTCCTGCAGAGTCTTCCACTGGAGTTTATAGATCATCTCCGTAACGCTTTCATGATTACCAAATGATACTGTAACGAAGCGTCCTGCTCTCTGTTGGATCTTTCCTACTTTCTCTATCAACCCCAACTGGTACGCGGATCCCACACCGGTGAGTAGTATTCTAGCTGTTTACTGACTATTGATTTTACATGGTCGTTCCATTTTAAATCACTCCTACTGCCTACTCTCAGATAATTTATGGAATTAACTGAGCACTTCCAGTTGCTGTCGAATCCTTTGGTTTCAAAATTTTTACCATAGTAAACTGGCATTTTGTATTTAGTTCAAATTTGGTTAAAAAAAAAGTCTGTTTCTGATAATTTATCAAATAGTTCAAAGCTGTATACAGATTCACCGACTCATCCAGGTTGTCATTGCTCCCCTGATAATGAACCTCACTATTTTCTTCATCAGGTTCCTGGTCATGGAGATTCCAATTTGCTGTTTTATTAGGATTTTTTGTTGCATGTAACTAATTTTTCTCTGGTGTATCAGTTGGGACAGAATGAACCATGGCTCATTGTGCCTTGGGATAACTTGGTTCAATGTGCCCCAACAGTTCATATTTCAAACAAAGCTCAACTGAAGTTATATATGAACATTGATAATATTTGAAGATATGCATGATTAAACACAACATTCATATTGTTATAATGACACAGTTTCTGTGAACTTCATGGAATCCTTCATCACTAAATTTTAATCTAGTATCTAATTCTCTGAAAATTACTTCATTATAGCAAAAATAACATAACATCAGCAGGCCGGCCGCGGTGGCCGAGGGGACTGAGGCGAGTCAGTCACGGTCAGCACTGCCACTACGGTCGGGGGTTCGAATCCCCCCTCGGGCATGAATATTTGTGCTGTCCTTAGTATAGGGTAGTTGATAAGTAGTTTGTAAGTTTAGGGATTGATGACCCCGTAGTTAAGTCCCTTAAGCTATACAAACATTTGAACATAACACTAGCAGAAAACGAACGGTAGGAGCTAGATCTTGCAGAAAACAAATGGAAGTTGGTAGAGCAGTACTGCTAACATATGCACAGAGAAAAAAATAATTTGCCTCCTGATACATTGTGCCCTGTGGTCAAATGTGCCCAATTTCCCCTAAGTGCCAATTTTGATTTTGTTATTAACTGAGACTATGGAACTTTTTAATATTAATTTTGCTTTGTGCGGATAATTTTTTTCTGATTTTCCCCATGACTTGATAAGATAGATTATTTTTTTTTTCCTTAGAACATCTGAAGGAATTTAGTCATCAGTTTGAAATGATTCTGGAGGGTGAACAACACATGGATCAAGTTAGAAATCGGTTGACTGTGTGTGAGAATAAGGAGCAAAAAATCAGAAAAGAATTACAGAAATCAGCAAGAAAGTGCACAGCAGAAGAACTACAACAGCTGGAAGCGAAGTTAGTGCAGGCTGAGCAGTCAAAAGAACTTGCACAATTTGAAGGTAATTTTGATTCTACTTTTTACTTGCTGTCTACTAGTTTATTGTGCTATCCTTTCATGAAATTATTATATTTTAATAATTTTTGTATGCTTCTAACTTTGTAAAATGCACTGAAATGATGACATTGTGGCTGTGTGTGTATCATCGTCTATTCCCTAAGAATTTAGAGCGACATTATTTATTTGAGTATTATGTTTCCTGTTGTTGTTGTTGTAGTCTTCAGAATGGTTTGATGTAGCTCTCCACACTACCCTATCCTCTGTAAGCCTCTTCACCTCTGAATAAGAATTGCAACCTACTTCCTTTTTAACGTGCTTACCGTATTCATCTCTTACTCTTCTTCTGTGATTTTTAAGTCACACACTTTCCTTCGGTGCACAATTGATGATTCCTTGATACCTCATTAGTTATGCAACCTTCTCATATAATCTTCAGCATTCTCCTGTTGCACCAAATTCCACAAGCTTCTGTTATCTTTCTGTCTGAACCTCTTATTGTCTATGTTTCACTCCCATACAATGATACACTCCAGACAAAAGCTTTTAGAAAGGACTTCCTAACATTAAAATGAATATTGGATGTCTACAAATTTCTCTTTTCCAGAAATGCTTTTCTTCCCACAGCCATTCTTATTTTATATCTTCTTTAGCTTGGACATCAGAAGCTATTTTGCTACCTAAATAACAAAACTCGTCTGCTACTTTTACCATCTTGTTACCTAATCTAATTCCTTGACAGTTGCCTGATTTTCTTACTATATTCCATTGCACTTGTTTTACTCTTGTTAGTATTCATCTTATATCCTCCTTTCAAGATAACGGTATTGTCCATTACATTCAATTGCTCGTATATGATTCTCAATTTTCCTGCAATTCCTCCTCTCTCTCTGTGTTGGTCCTATATTGTGTTCAATTTGATGTATTTTATATGTAGCTACATTAAAATAATTAATAATTTTGTTTGGCTCATTTTCCTGGTGCAAGTCTTTCAATTGGACACCGCTTCGGCGGCTTGCATGTCCCTAGCCTACGCCAGTTATGCAACTGGGGAAAGGGGACCTACAGCATAATGTGGAATCCAAACCATATATCATTTCTGGTGACTCCTCACATTGTTGAGAGGTGAAGGATGGGTTAAAACACAGACAGGGGGAAAAAAAAAAAGGTCTGACCGGGTATTGAACCCGCGACCCTTCGGTTTCCAGTCAAGCACTTTACCCCAAGTCTACATTATTCTGCACTTTTGTTACAAAATTCTTATTAGAGCACTTAAAAATTTGGGTCAGTTATGAAACACTTGATTTATTATCATAGCTAGAAGTAGAGGTCAAATCCTTTTTGATTTAGATTTATGAATTTTGTGGTTTTATGTTAGACTATTTGCAAATGACAAGGGCGCTCCTGCTATGTTGTAGCTGATTTCTCCATGAATATACATGTTATAGTGGAGCAAATTTTTCATTCCCATTTCTTTCATTGTTAATATAGTGTTACACCATGAAAGGGTAACACCAGGAAAGTTCTGTAACATTTTTATCAAACTTTCCAAGTTTATACTGCAATGAATCACTAGTTTTTTTCTACTGAGCCATACATGTGCAGTTTTCATTTAGGCAGTAGACTACTTACATGAATTGATAGCATCACATTTGTTTGAGTGATTAGTGCTTGTTCCACAGATAATGTGTACGACATTTAATAATGTTGTGGAATGTGTTAGTTTAATAAAAGGTATCTTTACATGATCTTTGAAGATATTCATTTTTATTAATTTTATTTTACTATTATTTATTAATTTATTGTAAAATTACTAATTTATATATAAAATTTCATCTACGGCATAGGAGTAGCTGCCATTCAAAAAGGCTTTTAATTTCTTTTTAAATGGTACAATAGTTGGCTATCTGCCAGACATTTGATGCTATTTTGCAAGTGACCAAAGACTTTTATGGCAGCATAATTCACTCTTTTCAGATCCAATGTTAGTTTTAACCTTTAAATAATGAAGATCTTAACTTTCTCCTACTATTGTAGTTATGCACACTGCTATTACTTTTGAATTGGTTTGAGTAATTAATAACAAATTTCATTAGTGAATGTTGTTGTTGTGGTCTTCAGTCAGGAGACTGGTTTGATGCAGCTCTCCACAATACCCTATCCTGAGCAAGCCTCTTCAACTCCATATAAGAATGGCAACATACATCTGTCTGAAACTGCTTACTGTATCCATCTCATGGTCTTCCTCTGCGGTTTTTACCCCAAATACTTCCCTCCAACACTAAATTCACAATTCTTTGATGTCTAAGAATGTGTCGTACCAATCGATCCCTTCTTTTAGTCAAGGTATGCCAGAAATTCCTTTTCTCCCCAATTCTGTTCAGCACCCCTCATTATTTACGCGACCTACTCACCTAATTTTCAGCATTCTTCTGTAGTACCACATTTCAAAAGCCTCTATCCTCTTCCTGTCTGCACTGTTTATCGTCCATGTTTCACTCCCATACAAGGCAACACTCCACACGAATGCCTTCAGAAAAGACTTCCTTAAGATTAAATAAATGTTTGATGTTAACAAATTTCTCTTTTTCAAGAATGCTTTTCTACCCATTGCCATTCTGCATTTTATATCGTCTGTACTGCAACCATCATCATTTGTTATTTTACTGCCCAAGTAACAAAACTCATCTACCTCCTTTATTGTTTCGTTATCTAATCTAATTCCTTCAGCATCACCTGATTTTCTTAGACTGCACTCCATTACCCTAGTTTTGCTCTTGTTAATCTTCATCTTATATGCACCTTTCAGCACACTGTCCATTCAGTTCAACTGCTCTTCCAGGTCCTTTGCTGTCTCTGATAGAATTACTATGTCGTTGGCAAAACACAATGTTTTTAATTCTTCACCCTGAACTTTAATTCCTTCTCCAAATTTCTCCTTGCTTTCCTTTATAGCTTGCTCATTGTACAAATTGAATAATATTGGAGAAATGCTACAATCCTGTCTTACTCCCTTCCCAACCACTTCATCGCTTTCATGCCCTTCAACTCTTGACAACTGCTGTCTGGTTTTTGTACAAGTTGTAAATAACCTTACGCTCCCTATATTTTACTCCTGCTTACTTCAGAAATTGAAAGAGTGTATTCCAATCAACATTGTCAAAAGCCTTCTCCATATCTACAAAAGCTGGATATGTAGGTTTGCCTTTTCTTAATCTATCTTCCAGGATAAGCTGTAAAGTGAGTGTTCCTACACTTCTCCTGAACCCAAACTGATCTTCCCCGAGGTCGGCTTCTACCAGCTTTTTCATCCTTCTGTAAATAATTCGTGTTAATATTTTGCAACCATGACTTACTAAACTGATGGTTCTGTAGTTTTCACACCTGTCTGGACCTGCTTTCTTTGGAATGGGGATTATTATAACATTGTTCTTAAAGTCTGAGGGTACTTCGCCTGTCTCATACATCTTATACACCAGGTGAAACAGTTTTGTCATGGCTGGTTCTCCCAGAGACTTCAGTAGCTCTGAGGGAATGTCATCTACTCCAGGGGCCTTGTTTCAACTTAGGTTTTTCAGTACTCTGTCATATATTGTGAGGCTAGTCCCTAGATCTTTAAACAACTGTCTGCAGGATGATCTTGGCTGACCTTCAGCAATTATTCTGTTTACATGCCTTTGTGTGATACATACAATTTTCCTCAGTGTTGGATTATTCCAAAATATGGTGCTTTACATCTTTGTGAATATAGTACGGCCGCAGTGGAGTAGCCAAGCGGTCTAAAGCGTCTCGCTGCGGAGGGCACGGTTGCTCACCGTGGAGGTTCGAGTCCTCCCTGGGGCATGGGTGTGTGTGTGTTGTCCTTAGGTCAGTTTACCTAGGTTTAAGTAGTTTGTAAGTTACGGACTGATGACCACGCAGTTTGGTCCGATAGATTTACAAACATTTAAACATTTTTGAATATAGTACAGAAAGTCATTAATATATATTAAGAATGGCAAAGGACCCAAGACCAAGCCCTGAGGGACCCCACTCTTGATAGCTCCCCAGTTTGAGGGATAATCTAGACATAGATGTGCTGTTTCCATAGTCAAGGGCTTGCTTTAATCAAAATTTACATCTGGAAAGGGAAGAAGGACATAACAACCTTTAGATGTTGATGTCATCTCGTCACAAACAATGAAGCTTTGTAGAAGTTTTTGTGATAATTTGTGTGAAGTAAAATTTGCAAACCAGTGAATGCATTATCATTATTGGGTGTAGAAATTTTATTTCACAACATTCAAATTTGTCAATTCCATCCATATTTCTCAGTGTGTTACAATGGTCCTTTCTGTCACAAAGTTATTTATTCGTAAGTTCTTTAATTTGGTAAACTGATTGCTCAGTTTATTTCACAAGTAGTAATTTAGATAAACTCATTGAATATTTGTAATTGGCATTCCTAAAATACACAGGAGAAAATTTCACTCAGTGGAACACACTTGAGAACAAGCAAATAATTTGGCGTTATGCCAAGATGGTCTATGCAGTTATATTATAAGACTAGCCATGTAGATTTAGTTTTCAACATGAGAGAAAATTATTTTACTATTTCTGGAGACAGGTATGCCATGGGTATGAATTCCTATTTTAAGGCTTCACAGCCTACACTGTCTGTGATAAATCAGTCTGCTTAATTGAATTTCTCATTTGTAAGGTTGATTATAACTATTTATTAAGGCAGATTTAAATCCTCCAAGTACTCAGTATATATCGCACAGTGCGTGTCTTTTTTGTAACATTATGACAAATTGATGTCGACTAAATAGGCACTACCTAAAGTATTATTAATCCAGCAGGTTCACATTCAAGCAAAATTGTGAAAAATGTGATGGTGTAGCTTACGTCAGGCATTAGCATATATGTACAATGCTGATCGATTAAAAAATAAATAAAAATTATTTCTTGAAAATGACTCATAAAATAGCAGAAGTGTTGATTCATCAATAGGCATATGGACAGGACTGAGAAAATAATATACAGTATATTTTCGCAAATAAGATGATGTACATATTTTCATAAAAATTTTATAGTTTAAGCAGATATCTGGCCTATACAATGACCCCCAAGTTACCGTATTTACCCGAATGCAAGCTGCACTTTTTTCCCTGTTTTTGGGGTCTAAAAATATGCCTGCGCCTTAAATTCAGAGGCAGATCTTTAGGAAGTTCTGGAAAATGTTGCTAGAAGCCACCATAAGTAGTCGGTTTTGTGTGGATTTCACTCTGTGTTGCAGTGTTTGCAGTTTACTTTTGTACTTGTGTGTGTGTAATGCTACATTGTTTCTGATTGTGAAAAAGCATGTGTGTGTTGTGTGGTTTTTTACACCGCGAAGTTTAAGTAAAGAGTAATTTCTTTTGCTGAGACGACATTTAATCATGCCGATGCACATATTATGTGGGTGAAAACTCACAAAATTGCTCAGGAACAGAAGATAAAGGATTTCAAAGGAAACAGCAGTTGTTGCGTGTAGCTCCGAAACACTTTATCCCTTTCATTGCTCCGTATGTAAATATAAGCTGATGGTTTCAGTGTGACTCTGGATATACTGAGAAATTATTTTTGACAAGCGACATTGTAAAATCAAGCAGTGTTGTAAATAATTAATTATATTCCTGCTTTATGATGTATAGGTTATTGTATATACCCTTGTACACACAGTAAATTAATAAAGCGAAAATATTTTTTTTTAAATTACACAAATTATTGTTTTCATAAATCTTTCCTTCACTATGTAAATGTCAATCTCCTTTTTTTTTTTTTTTTTTTTTTTTTTTTTTTGTCTTCATATAAGAAGACAACCTCAGATTTTCGGGCTCATTTTAATGATTCAGCTATTGTCTTATACATACCTTCCAACTCTCCCGATTTAAGCGAGAGTCTCCTGCTTTTTCGCTTTTTCTCCCGCCTCCTGATTTTGCTATTATTTCTCCCGATTTTTAGCTTTCGCCCTGAAACCAAAGATTCAATTTTCCGCCAATGGTCAAAAGTCCTTTGTTCATTTTCAGTTAGAAATAAATACATATCGAAATTCATAGAAATTAGGAGTTGCACTTATATAATGATTGTTTCTGCTCTTTGCACGTATTTGCAAATACACAGGTAGTGTTTCTATGTTGTGCTGTTTTTGAATGTGATGTTTCGTCAGTGTACGTAAGTGAAATCACTTCAGTGGTTTTTTAATCGCTGGTAACCTTTTGGTTGGATAGTTAGGGGCATCAGTTTCATACGCGAATTGTAGAAAACAGGCGACTTTCGTGTAAACAGATATTTTACGTGATTATGGGATTTCAATTTGGTGGTAGGTGTTCCAGTATGGCAAGAAACATAATAAATTTTTTAGCAGTTTTCGGAACATTTTTCTAAAAGCAATGTACCGAAATAGTGCAGAGCAACAATAAAAGACTAAAATTGTTGAAAAAAGTGATAGTGATCCTGCGATACAAGCTGAGAGCTTATTTACATTGTTTATTATAGAGTACGGCTTACCAATTAAATACGACTGTGGGTCATTTGTTCCATAACATGTTCCCAGGTAGCAGTATAGCACAAATATACAGCTGTGAACTTTTTTGTTTTCATCTAAAAAATCAATCACTTTACCTTGACTGTCTACAAAATATAAGGATGTAATCAACAATTGGGTTAACGCAAGGGTTTTTTTTTGTAGCCATTATGTAGCGTTATGAGATCATAGGATAAGACTAAAATCAGTTATCTTAAGGCTTATAGTAAAGTGCACCGCAGTTTTTGATAGAACGTATCTCCTGATTTTTTTAGGAATCTCCCGATTTTCTAAACTGGATCTCCTGATTTTTACATTTTGAAGGTTGGCAGGTATGCTTATATGCGGAAATACTCAATAGTCCAATGATATTTTTGTTTTGCAGCTTTACCTGGACTGCCATTCTTTTCTTAATAAATCATTGCGTGTGTTTAAAACATGTTGTATCAGTGTATGTGCAACACAGTTTGTTTAATACAAGGCGAAATTCACATGAATCACTTTAAAAAGTATAAGAACACTGACAATTGTACAATAGCCAAGTCATCCAGAAAATATGTTAACCAGTCCAGTAAGAATAATTGCCCAATTCATAAACAGTTTGATTGGAATTCAAATGTTTGTGTAGATTATGGGACTTAACTACGGGGTCATCAGCCGTTAAACTTACAAACTACTTATGAACAAGCTAACACTAAGGGCAGCACAAATATCCATGCCCGAGGGGGGATTCGAACCCCCAACCTTAGTGGCCGTGCAGGCCGTGACTGGCGCACCACAGTCCCCTCGGCCACCGCGGCCGGTGTTTGATTGGAATCGTGATAGTGATAGTAAAAATGACTTTAAGGTGGTAGCCAAATAGTAGCATCTGACTGGATCTAAAATGTGGCACGGAGTGGTTGTCTTTGTTGGGCACTCACATCTGCTCCAAACAGAAGTGCATAAGAAGCACAGCAGCATAGCCAATAGAAAATTAGGGCTTAATGTTCCATCAACATTGATGACATAAAGAAATCTGTGTTGTTGGTTTTATTGACTGTTTTGAAGTGATCACTATACCAAAATAATAGTGACTATTGAAGCAAGAGAAAAATTGTTGAAAGAATTAATTTGTAACTGGGTAGTTTTGAATGAGCTCAGCATCTTATAACAGATTATTAATGATCAATTACCACTGGAGTGGCCAGACATGGTGGTTGTGTGTGTATAGTTGTCTGAGTGATTGTGTGAATGTATGTGTTTCTTTTTCTGACGAAGGCCTTGGCCGGAAATTTAAGTTGTGTGAATGTGATTAATTGATTATCTATTTTCATGTCTCAGCAGTTCTGTGAGCCTCTTTATTGTGAGTTGTTATTTATCTTCCATTATTGACGCCGGCTGCAGTGGCACTACGGTCGGGGGTTCGAATCCCCCCTTGGGCATGGATATTTGTGCCGTCCTTAGTCTAGTTAGTTCATAAGTAGTTTGTAAGTTTAGGAACTGATAACCTCATAGTTAAGTCCCATAATTTATACAAACATTTGAACATTTTTCCATTATTGACAATTATAAAGTTGATACTTCTGGTGACAGCTCATTTGAGTATGTTACTTTAATTTTATTGGTGTATATAGCAAACATAAAGCAAAGAAATGGAATACTTTTTCCTCTGTTGGTAGATTTCACAGACTACATATGACATTTGTCTAAATGAAAGCAATTTTCCATACTTAATATTAGAAATACTGCAGTGGGGTAATTCAACAAGTTAACTGTTTCAAATTTAAGAGGAAAGCAATGTCCCAGAGGATGCTTCATTAACTATACTGAAGAACTACACTTTCATAATACTACAAACAGTTACTATGCAAAATTAAATTTAAGACTACTCTCAGTAGTACGCAAAATGGGTAACAAGTAGTGAAGTAAACATTATTTGATGTTTGCTTAAGATATGTAGTTACTAATGAGAATTATCAAAAGATTTTGTATATACACTACCAGTCAAAGCTTTTCGATCATGTATGCACAAAACTAGATACTTTATTTCAATGTTCAAACACGTCGTAAAAACTAAATAGACCAACAAAAAATTCATTTTCTCTCTCTGTCATTAAGTATAATACAGTATAGTTTATATTTTAGCCTCCTGAAAGTATCCACCCTTTGCCCTCTGAACAGCTGCACAAACTCTTGGCATTCTGGAAATGAGATTTTGTAATGTTTGTGCAGATATTGCAGTCCAACAGTTCTTTAAATTATTCCATAGTTCTTCAGCATTCGTCAACCTCAGTTTTCGGACCTCCCTGTCAAGTTCATCTCATAACAGTTCAATGGTATTAAATTCTGGTGACTGACTTGGCCAAATCATATTTTTAAGTACCCACATTTCTCTTTTCTATTGACATACCCCTACATAATTTAGAAGAATGTTTGGGGTCATTGTCCTGCTGAAGAACAAACCCATGACCAAGCCTCTTGCCAGATGGAACTGTATTGTTTATCGGTATCCTGTGGTATCCTTCCTTCTTTAATGTTCCATTAATTTGCATCACCCGCAAAACCTCCCCACACCATAACCAACCCTCCACCGTGTTTCGTGATATGTGTCACACACTGACTCTTCATATGTTCTCCACAAAGTCAACGAACAAACATTTGACAATAGCTCCCAAATATTTCAAACTTTGATTCATTCGTGAATAACACCTTGGACCATTGCTGCATGCACCAGTTTTTATGTTGCTGTGCCCATTGCATCCTTTTCGCCTTATTTTGTGCCCATAATAAAGGTTTTTGTCTGCTATGCACCCCTTTAAACCTTGTTCACAGTTGAGACAGATTGGAACAGCTCACATATTATTGACTTCCTTGGGGATTTCAGGTGCTGTACGAGTCCACTGACTACTCTGTACACTTATGAACGGATCTTCCCTCTATGATGTTACATCATGTGGTCTTCCAGGTTGTGAAACGCTTGCATTGGCACTGGTTTGCTTGAACCGTGCAATGTATACACCACTGTAGATTGGGCTACACCAACTTTTCTTGCTGTTGTCCGACTAGACTAGCCTTTGTGATGCAGAGCTACAATTACATCATGTTTTTCAGTTCCAATCTCCTGTTGCCATCCTGTTTGGAAGTAATATGATATGCACCTGATCAGACACACAAACACACTACTAGCTGCACACAGTGTACTGAAAACTAATGTGAACTTCTTGCTACACAGACAGCTGAAGGAATGAGGCCTATTTGAGTTGACACATCTTGGGTAAAGACATGTCAGTGTTGTGGTTATTCATCAGTGCCACACCATATGGAGAACTGGTCAAATACACAACAGAGTCATTTCATCTTTACATGTTTCTGCTTGTTTTAGTATCAGAACAGGAGTATGATAAATTATTTAAAACCACCTCTCTGTTTTAACCACAAATCCATAGTTGTGATAAGTGATCGAAAACTTTTGACCCGTAGTGTATATCAGGGCATTTTCTTTCTGTGACAGTTCTGCAACTGCAGACCCGCAACTGTAAGTTTTCTTGATAGGCAAATGAATGCCTTGGGTTTTTCTTCTTGGAGTGAATATAACTATTATTTTACATTTAAAGACTGTATAGGGAGAATGACTTTTTCTATGACTTATTTACTTGACACAATCTTAACTACTTCTAAATAGATCAATTGGTTTTGGTTGTCACAGAGTTGCAGTTAGTGTAGACATTGTGGATGTGAGTATTCAGTAAAATTGTAATATCACAAATTGTATGAAAGTGAATAAACCATATACATGTTTTTCTCAACAATTTAAGACAAGTTGTTATTTACCAAATCTGCAGAACAAAGCATTTTGATTTAGTCTGATACGCAGGTTGTTGTCAATTTTTTGTAAATTATGGTACTTTATCCATTCTGGCATGATTATAATTATGAACATATGCCATGGCAGATTCCTGGTTTTACATTTAGAAGGAAGGAAGGACAGAATATTTAGATTTAACTTTTCGTCAGCAGCATGGTCAGTAGCGATAGAACACAAGCTTCGATTGTTGTTGTTAAAGGTTGGGAAGGAAATAGGCCACGCCGTTTCCAAGGATCTATCTTGAAATTCACATGGAATGATTTAGAGAAATTACAGGAAACGTAAATCTGGATGGCTTGAGGCAGATTTTGAACATTACATTTGTAAAATATGAATATAGTTGGCATCATGTAGGAAGGCTACATTTATAAAATATGACAATAGTTGGCATCATGTAGGAAGGCACTTACTTGCATAGAGGCGGAGCAATAGGGGAAGAGTGGAGGGAAGGAGCTATGGCCCAGCACCAACAATGGAGCCTGGGGTAAAAACATTGTGTAATCCACAGCCAGCCACTCACCTAGATAATGAATATTATTGGCTGCCATTGCGGTAATGCAGGGGGATGTGCAGAACGGCTGAAAACTGGGCCGCCTTCCTGTGTGACATGGACTGTTTCATTTTGATCCAATTCAAATTAATGGGCTGTTACTGCCTACCCAAATTATTATTATACTGTGTTAACTTTTTAGTGAGCCCATTCCTTGAGTTGCAAAGCACTATGGAGGAACAAGTTTCTGACATCTTGTGCAATACTATGCACTGCATTTGCTGTAGTAGAAGAGTAACATGAAAGTAACAATGTTTTATTATGGCACATTGTAATTTGTTAATGTGCAAGTTTGGTAATAATTTATCATTACCAGTGGCATAACTAATAGATTAATTGTGGGCAGATTTACTGAGATCCATGTGTTGATTCTTCTTAGTAGCGAAGTTATCAATAATGTTATCTCTAAATTTCTGGTCATTTGTAAGTTGTTGAACCAAGATTTTGCTCTTTTAAGGGTGCTCACACTTCCTTTATAAGAAGACTAGCTTAAACCTGCGGCTCCGCTCACGTGTTGGTTGATTATCTATATATCAGGAGCGTAAGTAGTGTAGATCCAATCATAGGTAAAGATGCACTCGTTTCGAAGAATCCGAAATTCACGAAATTCAACAATAATGATTGTAATAATATCACAGATCGATCACTTGATTTAATGCATGAAACTTTAAATCCATTTTTTTTAAAGAGGCATATTAAAAGAAATTTCTTTTTTACTGCTTTATTTATTTAATCTTATATTTCCTTATTCGTATGCTTATCCTTACAGTGAAAGAGCTGAAGACATTGTAGCACACATAGACCACATATATGGTCTGTGGCATCACGTTTCGCTGTATGTAACCTTCTTGCTGTAGAGTCGCAAACGTCATCGCTGGCATTCAGTCCGATTTTTTTAATAATTTGACGACTTTCAATTACACACAGACCATTCGTTTGCGTTGTGTAGTTTTCGCTGCAGAGCGAAATATTAACACACACACACACACACACACACACACACACACACACACATAGAATTTTATATACACTGATAACTTTCCATCCCAATATACTCCACCCTTTTATCATTATCAACCCTCAAGCAACAATGCAACCAATAAAACCATTTTCAAAGAGTAAATATAATTTTCGAAGAGTAATTATTGTTCCGCATTTCAAGTTATATTCTTCAAATTGCTAAATATCTATCAGATGGCTATGAAACCGTGCCTAAAACCTTCATCAGGTATAAATTAGTAATGGTACAAATATTTAAGTCTCTGCGTCTTGTCGTTCGGACGTGATAAGCGTGCACCGAACAGACATTCACATTAATATATATCATTGCAGTTGGCTGGAACCAGAACACACAACGTTTCATATGTTAACTGCAGCGTACCGCCTGCCATCTGTTGAGTGCATTTGCTACTACTTTCGTTGCAGTTTACGTACGCTATTTATACGTGTCAGTTCTCACTTTGTACACAAAATAGGGCTTGGTATCTAGATCCCATTCTACACAAAAGTCAATGTTTTTTCTTGCCATGGTACTTAGAGCACATATTTTTCAATTTATATACATACTTCTTTCATTTGTTACAACAAATGAAAATGAATGCGGCATAAACGCCAACATTCAGATTTCTTGTGTATGTAATTATATATCAGTTAAGCCGTTTTGGCAATATCCCAGAATCTTTTTGTATATTCGAAAGTAAAAAAGATAAAAATAACAAAGAAAAAATTTCACTATAGCAGGACACGAACCATTGCCCAATATACGGATGTTTATAACATGACGCGTTAACCCTCGCGGCTAAACGAGACATACCCTACAGAGCACTTCTGCTGTTGTATTAAAAGCTTCTTACAACCGTTACGTATTTCTATGGATATATTTCAAATAAATTACTTGTAATAAACCTTTTGAAAAGTAGCCTATGTCCTAATCCAAGACATAAGAAATCTCTATATGAAATTTCATCTAAATCAGTGCTGTAGTTTTAGCGTGATGCGGTAACAAAAAAAAAAAAAAAAAAAAAAAAAAAAAAAAAAAAAAAAACTTTCGCATTTATAATATGTATAGGATTTAGTGACAGGAAATGTAAGAATCAGTTTTATAAGCTTTGTTACTTCATTTTAAATATTATGAGGATTGTTGTATATGAAGTGCATGAATTGAAATGTTCCGCTGCGCCCTTTGGTGCTGTGGTACAAGTGTAAAAGTTCGCGAGCCCCACCTGGCCAGCTGGTGGCACAAGGACTGAAAGGAGTATGGGGACGGGCAGTTCACATTCAGACTTGTAAGTGTAATGGACTATTCTTATCTTAATAGTGTCATGAGTGTTTACTATTGGGTGTTCATGTTGTTACAACATTTGGCGACTACAACAGCTCCTTACGGCAACACTCAATCATCGCCCATTGACACTGTCCATACCCACTTTTCCGCCATTCGAGGAGACCGCAGAAGATTAGACGGACTATGAGAAGTGGTTTTTGACAACACTTCATAGTTTTCAGCATTGTTGACACTGATCTCTGTAAGTCACTGTCTCTTTCATGGATTTCTCCAAAGTTCTACAAATACATGTCATTGCATCACGTGTAGCATTTTATCAGTGTAAAAAACAGCCCCATCAATCATACCGAGCATGGGCTACAGAACTGCTAGGCATTAGTAGATAGTGCAAATTCATTACTACTGTTCATAAACAATCTTACACTGGTTCAATGGTCAGGGATGCAATTTTGAGGTCCTCTCCCAATAAGGAAGTTCGTCAGACTGCTCTTCAATTAAATGACTCGTCCTTATTTGAAGTATTGGCCATAGCAGAATCTTTTGAAATTACTCGTGCTGCAGGTGCGCAATTGGATGCTTGAGGTGACGTAGGGGAAGTCACGACAAATAGGGCATTTGTTGACACGCCAGGCAGTGTCTAGAACAAGGAAGTAGCGGTGGTGTACTCTCGCACGCAATCCAACCAAAGCAAGCAGCACACTAGTTCTAATCAGAAGAAATCTCTTGCTGCCTTACCTTCTTTTCCCAACTGTTTTTCCCAGAATTCACGAGACGATTGTCCCCAACTTTGGGCTACATGTCACAAATGTAAGAAAAAGGGTCTCATCTCTTCTGTTTGCCGATTTAACCAAGTGTAGCCTATACACAATATTGACTTAGATACAGGCTCCATATTATATGTCAACTCCACAAACTCTTCTGGAAACAAACCTCACAGTACAAATGTTTGGAAAAGACGTACAGATGAAAATAGATACTGGTTCGGCAGCCACAATAATTACGTCACAAACTTATGTTTGCCTGGGTTCACCGCCACTTTCACCCCTCTTGCACCGTTTATCCACATACAATCAGCAATGACTCTCCCTTTCGGGACAAATTGATGTGCAAATCACATATAGGTCTGTTGTACAAATGGTCACTGTGTATGTCGTTGACCACATGGAGACAGCTGACTTGTTCGGCTATGATGCCTTCTGTATATTTGGATTCTCTGTTGACAATACTGTCAAATTGTATCAGACAACAGTCCTTACACTCAGTTAGGTACCTTGTCTACAGACTTTTCTGCTCTTTTTATGCCCAGCCTTGGGTGTGCCACAGCTTTTGAAGCTCATGTCATTCTCAAATCAGAAGCCAGGCCACGGTTTTTTCGAGTCTGCCCCATTCCTGTAGCATTGTGCGACACTGTAAAATGGGAGTTAGTTCAGCTTACAACCTCAGGAGTTTTGCTTCTTGTTCCTTCCAGCGAATGGGCCTCTCCTATTGTTGTTGTAAGCAAACCTAATGGCAGTCTCAGACTTGGCAGCGACTTTAAGACTGTTGTCAATGCTCAATGTCATATTGGTACGTATCCTGTGCCTCGACTGGAAGAATTCTTTTCCAAACTTGCTGGAGGCAAATACTTTTTGAAAATCGACCTCTGAGGCTTATCATCAGTTTCCACTTGACAAGTCATCGCGTCAATTTCTTGTTCTTAATACGCCTTTTGGCCTTTATCGTTACCAACGGTTGCCGTTTGGCGTGGCCAGTGCGCCAGCCATATTTCAAAGATTTCTTGAACAACTTCTTATATCTGTTCCCAGATGCATTAACTGTCAGGGCGACACTGTCATTACCGGGGCTACCACATGTGAACATCTCAAAAATCTACATACTTTTTTCTCCGTCCTACAACAGGCAGGTCTTAAGTGCAATTTTCAGAAATCTCAATTCTTTCAGCCCTTTATAGTGTAGCTGGGTTTTCGCCTTTCAAAAGATGGCATATGTCCCCTTCGTGACAACATTGCCACGATTGACGCCCTTCCACACCCTTCGTTGGTCAAAGAACTGCAAGCTTTTCTCGGGAACATGGCACACTATCACAAGTTTATTCCCTCCGTAGCGGAGATCTTTTACCCGCTTGCTCAAGAAAAATGTTCCTTTTACGTGGTCTGATGAATGCGATGCTGCTTTTCACTGTCTTAAAGCTCATCTCCAACAATCACTTTGTTTGGCCACTTATGCCCTGGGCAACAATTTGTTTTAGGTACTGATACATCACGACATGGTATTGGTGCTGTTTTATCTCACAAATTTCCTGATGGTTCAGAATGTCCTATTGCTTATGCCTCCAAAACGTTAAATGACTTGCAGTTGCGGTATTCACAAATTGAATAAGAGGCTCTTGCCATTGTTCATGCTATCAAGAAGTTTGGTGTCTTTCTCTATGGTAATAAGTTCCATCTTATTACAGACCACAAACCATTGGTCTCTTTATTTCATCCGTCTGCTTCCATTCCTGACAGGGCAGAACACAGGCTCCAAAGGTGTGCACTTTTTCACCCTCGTTTTGAATATGACATTCATTTTCGTCCAACAGCTCAGCATGCAAATGCTGATGCCTTATCCAGACTTCCTATGGGCCCTGACTCCCTCATCAACAAAGATGAGCTTCTTTCTTTCCATTTGGATGAGGCTGTGCAGACTGTCGTTGAGGGTTTCCCCATCACGTGATAACGCTTGATAGCAGCCACTGCTGAGGATCCTGTTCTACACCGGGTTCTACATCACATAGAAAACGGCTAGCCAGACCTGGAAAAGCGTTGGATCCCCTCAGGTACTACTTCCATCTGCGGCTGCGCCTCTCCTCCCACAGTGGAGTTATCCTGTTGGCTACCGACAGCGTCTATTCCCGAGTTGTCGTTTTGCAAACATTGCGGCAGGGACACTGGGGCGTCTCTAGGATGAAGAATGTCACTAGATGGCACTCATGTGGAAATTGCACACATGGTGCACTTGTCAAACATGTGTGGCACAAGCACCTACACCTAAGTCCTTGCTTTCTCCATGGCCCACACCTGAAAAACCATGGGACTGCATTCATATAGATTGTGCTGGACCCTTCCTCAACACTGATTGATTCTTAGTCATCAACGCCTATTCCAATTTTCCTTTTGTGCTTCGCTGTGCTTCATCAACCACAGCTGCTGTCACCATGGCTTTGGCCAAAATCTTTGCCCTGGAAGGCTTACCCACTACCATTGTTTCTGATAATGGGCCTCAATTTCTCTCCTCCGAATTTTCTGACTTTTGTGCCCAGAGGGGCATATCTCATATCACCGCACCACCATTCCATCCCCAGTCCAACGGGGAAGTGGAACGTTTGGAGCCTACCTTTAAATCCCAAATGAAGAAGCATCTCAAATCCTCTTCCACTGATGACACACTCCTGCAATTCCTAGTCTTCTAAAGGCACTATCAGCACTCAAGGAAGAATTGTGAAGGGCGCTCCTGTGTGGGTGCAAGGCTACGGAGAGCAACCAAAATGGTCACAAGGCACAAGGCCATGTTTTCACATGGAAGGGCCGGTGGTTGTACACCGTCAGCACTCCTGTGGGGGAGGTGTCTCGCCATGTCGACCAACTTCGCCCATCACGGAGAACTTGAAGAAGGATGTGGACACGGACCCTCCTACAACGAGAAATCAAACTGACACTCCAGACATCTTAGTGGATTGGACACCACCCCAACAGATGGAACAAGACCACCATGAAGCCACCGATACGCAGATGTCTCCAGTCTTACCTACGTCTTTCACATATGCACCAACACGCATATCACCACCCATGTCACCTATCATCTCATCAGGACGTTATCGGCCATATGGGGAGGTGCCTACTAGATCATTCGCAAACAGTGATGAAGAAAAGATGGACATAGGCTTACTACAACAATTGAGGGAAAAACAAAAACGGGGGACAAATGTTGTATATCAAGTGCGTGAATTCAAATGTTCCGCCGCACCTGTTGATGCTGCAGTACAAGTGTGAGAAAGTTCGCGAGCGCCACCTGGCCAGCTGGTGGCGGAAGGACTGAAAGGAGTATGGGGATGGGCAATTCATATTCAGATTTATAAGTGTAATGAACTATTCTTATCTTAATAGTGTCATGAGTGTTAACTGTTGAGTGTTCATGTTGTTATAACAAGGATCATTGTCCATCATGAATGTAAGGTCGGTAGATCTGTAAATATTAATGTTTGTCAATGTAAATGTTTCCTAACCCTTTTTCCAGTCATTGAAGAATCATTAAATTGTGAAATGTCATTAATTTCATTGTTGCAAAATTTGATTTGTAATTTTCAAACTGATTCTTATCAACTCAATAAACTTAATATTCTGAACAACTCCAAACCTCATTTCCATTTACACTATCATGTTCTCTAAGTACTCATAAAGTATCTTCAGGGACTGAAAGTTATGCTCACTTACTCTATTCATGGTGAAATTCCTTGTTACTATTTTCAATACATGAGGTCACAGCTTTTTCTGATCTTACATCTGACAATCATCTTGATTTCAAAATAGCACATACTAATATCACTTGCAATTTTATGTTGAAGAACATTAGATTAGAAGTACTTTTCACTCTGATTGGTCTATAATGAGGAGTCTTCTTGGATGTAGAACATGTCAGAAAACAAGAATACACAATAAATACTTACAAGATAGGAACAGTTATGCTAATATACCTGTCTAGATCCCAAGTAAAATTGCCCTTGTGGATGTGGAATCAGTCAAAAACGCAATGTCTGATGCATATTTACATATAAAAGGCCATATAACTTGTTATTAGGTATTAAATGTTTGATATATTTAGATACATATAATTCTTAAGATATTGTAGTCATACATCATCACATAAAAAGAAAATAAAAAGACATTTCACAACACTTATTTACAGTGATTGCGTTACTGCACAAGATTTATACAGAAGTCAGATTGTATGCAATATTCACATTATGCGACGCTATTAATAACATACATGCATCAATTAGTTCTGCTAAGAAATTCATCAGTGAAGTAGTAGGAGTTGGCCACCAATAAATCCTTTACACTCTTCTGAAATTGAACTGTATATGAGTAAAATTTTTGTGGCTGCGGGCATGTTATGAAAATGTTTACCGCTCAATAGTGGACTCCTTTCTGGACCAAAGTAAGTGAATTTAAATCTTTGTGAAAGTTATTTATAGTATTGAGTCCATGAACTGAGCTGATGGTTTGAATGAAAAGTTAGATTATTAATGAAAACATAGATCAAGTATGAAAACAGAAAGGTGTACAGAATGAAAATAGAAGCAGCGACTGGTCCAAGCTCAAGATCTAAATGTCAAGTGACTTTAGAGTGCCACAGTGTAACGGTTCTGTAGTAATGTGCCTGTTCTCTTTCTGTAGTATTGGCAACTGTCACACTAAACATACTATACATTGGGTATAGATTTGAGCTATGTGGTGAGACTATAGTTACTGTCATAAGTAAATGTGCTGAATAGTTAGATGCTGCAGCGCTCTCCCACATCTCGTGTGTAGCTGTTAGAAGTGTTTGGCTTTAGAGAAGTAAAATACTTTAGGTAAAAGCTTTTCAATTTTGCAAAGCTGTACAACAGTCAGAAGAGTATTATTCACATGCCTATGGTTCTGTTTATCAGAGTCCAAGCTTTCAAACATAATCAACTTAACTCTTTAAAATTCCAGGATATGTTTATATTTGCTTGGACATATTGCAGGATTTGATCAGGTACATCTGAAAAACCTCAAAAATGTTGTAAACAATATTTTGATAGAGCACAGGGAAACTGTGTGATTGTGAAAGTGTTGTGTTCATTTGTTGCAGCTTATGGGACAAACTATTGTCTTCATAATTTCTTTGTGAGTGATCACAAACATATTAAGACCTAAATCAGAAAAGGATGCATAGCTCACTCATACAGCAAGTGTGCAAGTTAGGTTTATTGATAAGAGATTCCTATTACACAGAAGAGCCAAACAAACTGGTACACCTGCCTAATGTTGTGTAGGGCCCACGCAAGCATGCAGAAGTGCTGCAACGTGGTATGGCGTGGACTCGGCCAATGTCTGAAGTAGTACTGGAGCAAATTGACACCTTGCATTCTTCAGGGCTGTCCATAAATCCGTAAGAGTATGAGGTGGTGGAGATCTCTTCTGAACAGCACTTTGCAAGGCATCCCAGATATGATGAATAATGTTCATGTCTGGAGAGTTTGGTGGTCAGCACAGGTTGTTTAAACTCAGAAGATTGTTCCTAGAGCTACTGGGTAGAAATTATGGGCATGTGGAGTGTCACACTGTCCTGCTGGAATTTCCCAAGTCCATTAGAATGCACAGTGGTCATGAATCGATGCAGGTGATCAGCCAGGATGTGTCACCTGTCAGAGTTGTATCTAGATGTATCAGAGGGTCCCACATCATTCCAACTACAGATGCCCCACACTGTTACAGAGCTTCTACCAGCTTGAACAGTGCTCTGCTGACATGCAGGATCCACGAGTTCATGTCATTGTCTCTATACCTGTACACACCAATCTGCTCAATACAATTGGAAACGAGACTTGTCAAACGAGTCAACATATTTTCCGTCAACAACAGGCCAATTTTGCTGTTGACAGGCCCAGGCGAGGTGTAAAGCTTTGTGTTGTGCTGTCAGTAATGGTACATGAGTATGTCTTCAGTTCCGAAACCCCATATTGATGAAGTTTCATTGAATAGTTTGCACTCTGACATTTGTTAATCACTCAGCATTAAAATCCTTAGCAATTTGCAGAAGGGTTGCATTTCTGTCACATTGGACAGTTCTCTTTAGACGTTATTGGTCCCATTCTTGTAGGATCTTTACCAGCTGCAGCAAGATCGGAGATTTGATGTTTTACTGGATTCCTGATATTCATGGTGCACTTGTGAAATGGTGGTGCAGGAAAATCCCTACCTCATAGATGTGTCCCATCCCTCAAACACCCACCATTTTCAAACTCAATTAAATTGTGATAACCTGCTGTTGTAGCAGCAGTAACTGATCAGATTTGGGTTGCATCATGGTTACAAATTTTAATTAAATTTGGTTCATTTAATGCCTGCACTAAAGTAAGTTCATATCTCAGGTATTGAAATGTGTAACCTGCAGGGGGCTGAGTTAGGTCTCACCAAAGTTACAAGTTTGGCCATATTTTTTCGAAAAAACATGCTACCATGCATGACCTCCTAGTTCCTGCACAATTCATCACATTTTTGCAAGTTTGCAATATATTTATGTCATTTATGAATGACAATACTAAAATGAAATTTGGTGTATATAGAAATGTGATTAGGCTGAATTCACTAACAATTTTGGTTGTGTTACTTGCATGTGGACATTGCCTTTTCAGATTTTGAATATTCCAAATTGCCAAAAATCTTATTTTGGGCCCACAAAAATGCAATGTTTACATGGTCACAACCTGCAGAAAAATTAACTTACTGTGTAGCATAAAACTAAGTCTAATTACCCTCAGAAATATCTTTGAGTTATTCCAATGCATAACTTTTTGACTGTTCTTTGACAAGAACAGTATTTCAAGTGCCACAGAATTTTACCAAAGATACATGTTATTATGCCACATATTCAAAGTAAATTTGCAGACACAAAATGTTGCACACTGTCAACATATAATAGAAGAATATGCCTTAGTTTCCTCACTTTAAGTGCTGAAAATTGTTTAACAACTGGAGAACTTCAATTTCAGTTGCCCTGTCCAGTGTGTACTGTCTGCCAGTTATTGGGCCGTATGAATAAAACGGAGTATCTACTTTATACTCTGAATTCCAGAGAACATACTCAGGTTTGCATAAATAAAGGGAGTCAGTTAATATACTTCAGCCGAGTATGTTCTCGGCGTGAGTAACGGGGTGGGAGAAGTTGCTCACAGCAGAGAACATTCTCCAGTTTCATATGAATAAAGCTACAGAAGTTTCTCACGCTGGGTGAACATTCTCAGATTTCTGAAGTGAGCTCTTTGGCATACTCCGTGCTGAGTAACTTCTATTAAGGTTACGTTTTACTGAGGTTTTTAAGAAAAGTGACAACTATTTTGTTACTTAGAAGGCAAAAACAAGTTCCTTTATATGTAGTCTTAAAGAAATACGAGGGGATCTATAGAGTTAATACAAATAAAAACATTTTGTTGACGAGTATCTTCCTTTGGAAAAATCGTGTGACACTTCCAGCATTTTATACAGTGAGGAGAGTGATGTAAGAGGTATGTTTTCATTACCGACATAAAAATGAAACACAAATGGATTCAGCTGCGTGTTTTACCCATTTGTTTGGTGTGTATATTTACAGTTGGAAACAGCCACATAGCAAAATAGTATTGTTTTTCAATAGGGTCTATTAGTAAGACCTTATGCTGTTAGTTCCAAATAAAGTGTATCCCAGGACTTCACAGTTTCTATCACAAAATAAATATTGCTGCAATACCAGGTAGGCCTACTGAAGTACTGTTTCTATCCAAACCGGTTGGCCTATTTATGATGCGTTTTCTGACTTTGTAATCGTAACTTCTGCATGTTAGAAGTAAGTAAACACAACAGGAAAATTAATAACTGATTAATTACATACCTAGTAGCCTGTTTCTTGTTCAAAATCGCATGGCCTAACGCTTATGAGCAAACCATTGGGTGTAATATTTAACAACAAGGCCTATCTCATGTTAGAACACTCTGGCAGCATTCCACGTTATAACAGATGAATATGTGATGCATTCTTAAAATGCTAACCCTACTTCATTAACAAACGAGTTTCTTGTGTGACGAATTTTGTATCGTCAGGAGAATACATTTTCGTAAAAAGTGCATATTTAGTCTTAATAATATGCTCTTTGACAACAAACTAATATCTAAACATAGTACAGTTCTTTCTGAACACGTAGATGCCTACTCCATATTTGTACACTTAATAATTTGCCTGATTGGTCTAGTTTAAAGAAATACACGATTGGACAGCTGATCTGTGGCAGACATGACACGCGGAGAACTTACTCAAGAAGGAGGGGAGGTAGTGATAATGAATTACCTGCTCAGAGCATAAGCTTTGAAGTTTTTATTCATACAAAATTGAGAACTTACTCAAAGAACATTCTTTTGCTCTGAGAATCTTCTGTGGAGCATGTGCTCTTTTTTATTCATAAGACCCATTATGTTTGACACATTTGGTCTGAGTTTCATCCAACTGACTTAATTGGTGGATGAAGGTATTTTACCAAAACATCTTTGTTCTCATCAGAACAGTCCATAACAAAGGCAAGGTACACTTGGAGTCATAGACATAAATAATGTAAGAAGACAGCCTGGGGTAGTCCTAATGGAATAACAGGAAGTCAAGTCTTTAAAACACATACATACATCTTAATAAAATTTTTGTGGGGTTGATTGTTTTAGGCAGTGTCAGAAGTTGGAGGATAAATGTGTGGAAGAGCAAAGTATCATATTAAAATTAGTTTTTAAGTCCCCATTTGTGTAAGACAAAGGTGATTCATTTGATGTATCAATGTAATTTTATTTCAGCAATGGAATGCATGAAAGAGAAAGAAGCAGTCAAGCTTATTAGAATAAAAGAAGGCATGCTGAAGCTGTCAGAATCATATTTAGAATTGGCTCATAAATGTCATGTAATATTCGAAGCCCAGCGTGATGTTGCATCAGAAATTCCAGATGTACAGGACCAAAATATTCATGAACTCAGATATACTGGTAAGTTAACATGTGTTTTATGCCGAGGAACAAACTAAATTTTGGTTTACAGCTTTTACTTTTAAGTGACAAAACTGTATGAAATATGCATCGTGTTTAAAGCTTGTGTAACCTGGCAACTACTGAATGACAAATGTGAAAGGTTACTCGAAAGTGCAAAGAATTTGATAGTATTTAAGTAGGATTCTAGTCCTCATATTTCTATCACTTTGTATGTTTTCCATGGCTCCTTTGAATCCATTAAGGGGTAAACTAAAATAGCTCCTATTAAGTATTCACTATTTCCCCCTCAGTATTTGTGTTTCTCAACTCGTGGTCCATAAGAATAAATAACCCTGCTGGCTTACTTACTTTGCTGTCTGCTTCCCATAGCTCTTGATTTTCCACATCCACATCCGCACTGAAGCACAACAATTACAACAGAGTAATGGAAAGGTTTATCATAAATTATTTCATAACTTTTTAACATAAGCTGTAAATTAGAAAACCAAAGAAATCTTTAGCTCTGTTCAGAGCAGCTATTTATCTCTCGAAACTTCCTGCCCATTGTGTGTAATACTCTACCATTCCAGTTGCTTTGTACTATGCAGTGTCAGGTAGCGAGGTAGAGAACTCTTCATTTGCTCCCTGGAAAAGTAAATGATGTGCAGATATTTTGATTGCAGAGGAATGCCTTAGTTGTAGAAACTAGAGGAAAAATACATGTGTTTTAAATGTTTCATTTAATTTTTATATAATTGTTGTATAATGTTATAGATTTTTTCAGTGCAGTACTGAAACCTGTAGCAGAATATTCAGAAAAATACTTCCAAATCATACTTTGACAAGTTGATTGTTTGGCAAGGTTTTGCTTGTGAAGTGGATATTGGTGTAAAGGGTTACAAAGGTTGACATTTTCTGTAAAAAATGTACTGCTGGTAAAGCTGGTTCATCATAATGCCAGCAATAGCAGCACTGCATTGCAGGAATATCACCCACAGAAACAGCTTTGAAGAGGTCCCATATCAATAAATGGGCTAAAGGATATGCTCAAGAAATTTGAAGAAACAGGGGGGGGGGGGGGGGGGGGGAGAGGCATTCCATGCCCATGCCAGTTGTTGAAGTTGCTGTAGCTGTAGCGAAACATGCTGCAAATGCTTCAGATTCTGCAGCCAGTGCTAGAGCTGTGGCACGGGAATTCTCTCTCGCCTGGTCAACAGTGCAGAAGATTTAGTGGTGCATTTTACACAGGTTCCTCTACAAGATTAAATAATGTGCACCAAATGCAGTCCCAGGATAGGCTACAACACCATGACTATGCCCTTCAGTTTTTGGCACCCATGGAAATGGATGAAATGTTGCCAAGGATTATTCTTTAGGTGTATGATAGACATTTTACTCTACACGGTGCTGTGAATGCACAGAACTGTTGCATATGGGGCTCTACTCCCCATACATTGTGCAGGACATCCACTACACTCAACTTATGTGATTGTGTGGTGCGGTTTCACAAGCTCCTTCACTCTCACTCCATTTTTCTTCGAGGAGTTGACACCTTGTGGTGCTGTTAGGTGTATGGTACCAACTGCAATTTATAAAGACCTCCACATAAAACACATGATTCCACCTTTGCAAGAATGGAACTGTGTTCACACCACTATTTCATGCAAGATGCGCCATCACATGTTGCTCGTCAGATGAAAGATGTGCTTTGAGAAACCTTCAATGAAGATGGCATCATTCAAAAACAGTTTGAAGATGTATGGCCTTGCAGATACCCTGACCTAAATCCATGTGACTTCTGGTTGTGGGGATATTTGAAGGAGCGTGTCTATCAGGGATATATCAAAACTCTTCCTTTTCTGAAGGATAGCATATGACGACATATCACCCACATTACACCAGATATGCTGTGGGCAACTGTGGACTGTGCCCTGTTAAGGATGCAGTATGTTGCTGAATCAGGAGTCCATATTTAACACTTATTGTAACTTGTGACCATACCCTAATAAATGTTATAGAACTACCATTATCATGTGTTTGATCATTCCTTTCGCATTCCTGCCACCAATACCACATTATGGCTGCTTACAGCACCATATTTTTCTCTGGTGGCAGAAAGTAGAATTATATATATGGCTATGGTGCAGGAAAAAAATATATATTTCATGCACCATAAGCTTACCGATTACTGAAGATAACTATGAAGTTTCCCTGTGACACCACTGCAATACTTGTGATACAGTCAGTTTAATTAAAACCACCCTCTGTGTGTGTGGTGTGAAGTTTCCTCAAAGAATTGTATCACATGTGTTTGTAATTACAGGTTGAATGTTGGGTGCTTGAAGTGAACACATGAATACAAATGATCAGACATTAGGTTCATGTATCATTCTACAATAAGAGACAAAGTAGGTATTCCATGGCATCCAGTTCATCCCATGTATACATCTCCCACAAGAGAATATATCCACCAGCTGTTACAATAGTGATTTGCTGCACTGTGGCTATCTATTTGCAGTTACAGTTAGTGACTGTCATCAGCAAGCTGTCATCGACACACTGTTTATGGCAGGTGACTCAAACTGAGATACTTGTGACACAATTGAAACATTGGTACATTAATATCTTACAGCCTGAAAAAATTGGAGTGAAAGTGTCCAATGGGTTGCACATCCACAACATGGCCACTTCCTAATGCACTTATATTGGGTGTCTTGACCATACTGTAATTGTCATACCAGTACCAATCATGAAATTTGAAAACATACCACTCAGGGACACATTGATCTATTCATATGAAATGGCAACAGCATCACTTCACAGTCAACACTGCATACATCTGTAATTTGTCTTATGATGAGTTTGTTTGACAATCTTGCTTTGGATTTTCTCTGTTTTACTTCAGTCGAAGAATTTCTTTCAAAACTGCCATTGTCTAAAATATACAGAAATTGATACACAGACACCATTTATAGATAGGATGGTGAACTACATGCCTATGGTGCTAGCACTGGAAAAATAAATAAGCCCATATTATGAAATACAGGTGTTCAAATAATTCCATATTCTACAAAAAAAAAAAAAAAAAAAAAAAAAAAAAAAAAAAAAAAAAAAAAAGTGGGGGGCATTTTCCATTCAATTTCTACATGGATATTCCTTGTCTGGGAGTGTTTTTGTTGGAAATGTCTCTGTTTTGATAAACAAGAAGACCATGTCTGTATTGAGAAGAGTGGTCAGATAAGGTAACATCAATAGGGATAAGGAAAACGAGAGATGATATGACTTTGATGTCCAGTGAGTATCATGTACAGAATAAGAACTACATCATGGTCAAGTTCCTGTATCACTTGATGCACTGTATGAAAATGTTCAGCATAATCAGTGACATGTTTCCAGTTTGCTGCCATTCACACCTTCCAAAGACCTGGACTTTTACACTCATTTCCAGACGAAAAATCATGGAGACTGTAGAACCTCCAGAGTAGTGAAATGACATAATGGCATTAAATTTGGTGAAAAAATTGTAAAAGTTGTCAAAGAAAAGATTTATAACATAATGAAACTTTCTTTCTGAAAAATCCAAAGCCACCAGTTCAGTTGAAGAAGCTTAGAATGGACAGGTAACATCCATTTGTGGATGTTTGAGTATTTATAGCAGACAACAGAGGACATACATCATACAAAATAAGGAAATGGTGCCTTCAGAACTTCATTTTCCTGACTGTATACAGGACCAGATCATATCAATGATGAAAAAACTAATGATTTGCAAATCTGTATCCCTTATTGATAGGGACAAAATTTTCTTATCCATTTTAGCCAAATTAATGTTGAAAATGCTTGTACTGATAAGTCAAATTATAGCAGTGAAAGTCTTGAACAAAAAAATTGAAAAAAGTCTAGAAAGCAAATTTCCTTGTTTAAGCATTGCTTCTACATGTTGCAACATTACAAAATAACAAAACTCCTAGCAGATTAAAATTGTGTACCAGACTGAGATTCAAACCCAGGTCCTTTGCCTTCCGCAGGCAAGCGCTCTACAAACTGAGCTAACTTTGCATGCCTCATGCCCCTCTCTGCTATGTCTAACCCCTGTCTCTACATATTTACAATATCCTTTCTCCAGGAGTTCTAGTCCTGCAAGGTTTGCAGGTGAACGTTTGTGAAGTTTGGAAAGTAGGAGACAAGGTACTGGCTGAACTAAAGTTGTGAGGATGGGCCATAATGTGTCCACAGGTAGCTCAGTTGCTAGAGCACTTGCCTGCAAAAGGCAAAGGTTCTGGGTTCAAATTCTGATCTGGTACACAGTTTTAATCTGCCAAGAAGTTTCAGATTAGTGCACACTCCATTGCGGAGTGAAAATTTCATTCTGGAAACATCCCCTGGCTGTGGGTAAGCCATGTCTCCACAATATCCTTTTCTTGCTTTAGTGCTAGTCCTGCAAGGTTCAATGGAGAATTTCTATGAAGTTTGGAAGTTAGGAGATGCGTACTGGCAGAGATAAAGTGGTGAGGACAGGTCATGAATCGGTAGAGCACTTGCGCTCGAAACGCAAAGGTCCTTGGTTCCTGTCCCAGTCTGACACACATGCATTTCATTCTGGAGTCTTCAACCATCATTAAAAAAATCTTTTTTCCAAGGTTTTTTTACAAAACCAGCCCATGCCCTTCCACAGGTGCCTTCCACAAGTGTCTTTATCACAGTATATATTGGTCATAATCAATTAGGAAAAAAATTAATCATAGGCTTAAACATAGCTTTGATTGAACAGTTAGAATAATTTATGATATGAAACTTCCTGGCAGATTAAAATTGCGTGCCGGAACCGGGGCTCGAACCTGGGACCTTTGCCTTTTGTGGGCAAGCGCTTGCCCGCGAAAGGCAAAGGTCCCAGGTTCGAGTCCCGGTTCCGGCACGCAATTTTAATCTGCCAGGAAGTTTCATATCAGTGCACACTCCGCTGCAGAGTGAAAGTTTCATTCTGGTTAATTTATGATAGTTTAACTGTCTGAAAACTCTTGAGTTGGTAGGACGTTTTCCCGGTCTCCTGAAAAATTGCTGAGTTGTGATATTACAGATACAAGGAAAAGCTGATTGTTTCCTTGTGAAAGACGGGTTTTGCCAGGCTGTTGTTTTCCCCAGCCGGCCAGGTAACAGTTAGGACGTAGTGAATGGGATACAGGTAATCAGGGTTTTCCTAATGTGTTCGGAAACCGGAAATGCTTTTGGCTGAGCTAGGGCGGCTATTTCAGATTGCAACTGAAATACAATATAGCCACACACATTATTCTAAAAATCCATATAAAATCCGGAAATGATCGTAGGGCAAATATAATAATATGAATGGATTCAGGAGACTTGGGAGAATCAAACACCATAATTACAATTTAAACATCTCTTACCAATAAAAAGCCGATAGATCTCAGTACTATAATAATAATATTATAAGACTTATATTTACAATTATTGATACATAGTGTTTATCAGTGACAGATTAAGAAGCAAATGGGCAGCATTGCACCATGCTACCTATTTTAAAAGACGTACCATGTTATTTCCATATTCTTTCAATAAACTTTGTTTTACTATCTTGTTCTGCTTTTCTTTGAGGTAATAATATTCTTGTGTCAGAACATAGATTCCACCACAAAAACACAAAACATGAACACAGCAAAACGCATTACATTTATACATGTAGTTTATTATATTTAATATTATTCTTAGTAATGTTCATTTTATGTTGTAGACTGCCACTTAAATATTCCATGGCCAACTAAAAATAGTAGATATGCAGCAGATAATTTATATATAAACAATTATAAGTATTTGTGGACAAGAACTGAATATATTTGTATAAAAAGCCATGCTAAATTAAATATTAATTGTGTAACTATATTTCGATGGCAGCAGTATATTTGAACAGTGAGACTCCACACTTAATGGCTGTCTGAGCAAAGAGCTTCAGTCTCAACTGTTTTTTAGTATTTTAAATATATTTTTTTTGTTAAATGTAAACAACTTTTTTAGGGATGTGGTCAGAGCATGTAATTCTGTGATATTCAAATGTATAATATTTTGGAAGGGAAATTGTATTTTAAAGATGAGGTGTTAGGATGTGTGGATGAATGCAATTTGGGAACAGGCAGAGCACGCTTTTGAATGCTTGGGAAGGGACTCGTAACTTGGTCGTGGTGGTGAAAGGTTGTGACGCTGGGCGGTCTGAAGCTGCGTTACGAACTTGTGATTTGGAGAGATATGCATGTGTGAACTTTGCAAATTTACAGGACTGTGATTGCAGAACATAGTCTCTGCTTGAAAATTGATAAACTATGCATGTAAGTACGGTTGTGGAACTGTAATAATTCAGCAATCATGTACTCGTGTGATTACAAACTGTGTTTTATAACAACTAATTAATTGCGGATTAATTTGGAACATTTACTCTCGACCGCATGTGATACTTATTGTGCCTCTCATGAAGAATAGTTGGGGAAAATGTTCAGTTGTTTACCGATATATAATGTAGGACCACCTCAGCATTTTCATGTCAAAAAGGAGTAACAAACTTAATTTATAAAGAATTACTTCATGAGTGAATCACTTCTTCATCTTTTGTTGGTTATTCAGATGTTTAATTTATGTTTGTTAAAATATATTATCACATCATCATATGCATATTGATAGACTGGCTAAACTACAGATTAATTATTGATCTTGTTTAAACATTGGGTTGCTGTTTAGGGCATAGAAGCTGACACACATAACTCACCCCTATGAACAGAGACAATGAGCCATAAACGTTTACTACCCAGAGTTATGTATTGCCCAATTCTTATTGGTGTGTACCGATAGGAAGGTCACACAGTAAACAAGTCCTCTTATGTGATCACTCTAGATCAGAAATTGACCCCTCTGTTGCATAGTTTATTATCTCAAAGACATGGTTCTAACACTGATGTGATTTACGTACAAGAGTTATGTAGCAACTTGCCAGTGACTTTTAAATTACAGACCAGTGTAGTGATTAGAAACATTGAACATTCTATTAGTTTTAATACTGACTACAGTCTGAATATGATTACATCACGAGTGATCTGTATCACAAGGATGGAGATGTGGGAGTGAAGGCGGCAATCGCCACATTAAAATTTTTGTAATGTTTATTGAATTGATATCCACTTGGGACTTGAAATTAATTTCTTTGTCCTTGATTCAATGTATGAGGTGCCTTTACTGTGGATTATTAACATGTTGACTTGCTTGGCTGCCAGTGAGCACATTGCAGCCATATGCCTAATTCCATGAGCCTGGCCAGGCAGTGAATCATTCATCAATAAGTGTGAGGCAGTCAACAAGTTTGTTATAAACTGTCATTGAGAACATAAGTTGTAGCTGTTTGATTCTTTTTCCTTGAATGTTTTATTATTTTGTGTATTCAGTTCCATTTTATTTATTTATTTATTTATTTTTACGTTTAATGATTTTTATTGCCTCAGTTTGTTACAGTTTTGCATTTCATTTTTAATCAATTGTGAGCATCTGCACACATTACATGCGGAGCTCGTAATACATTGGTAGAGGTAAATGTGTAAAAATAACCATAGTTAAAGTGCATAACTTTTCTAATAGGTAGTGAAACAGCAAGGCAATCTGTGACAAGAGCAAAGGAACAAGTGCAAAGATACCAAAGACGTTCCTACCATTTGCTGCCTCGTGCTCCGCCATTGATGGATGATTGTGGTCCACCTCCTCCATATTCTCCAATTCTTACTCAGGAAGTACACAGGCATTCAGATGGCTCAGGCTATAGATCTCCTCCTGATGGTTATCCGGACAGAAGACTAGCCAATCAGCGGTGAGGTATTTTAAGCTTACCTTCGTTGATTTTTTTCACAGTGACTGTGTTATAAGAGATGAATTTCGAAGTGCAGTTTTTGGGGTAATATTGAAGAGTAAGAAGGCTGTGTTAACAAGCCCCAAATTATCTTTAACTCCACAAAAAACGTAGCAACAAGATGATGTTCTGTTCATGAGATTAATAGCTTTCACTTCTGCAAAATGCTTATTATTTCAGCAGGTTTTCCATCACAACATAAATCTGTGCAGTTCAGTAATTATTTAACTTCCTCCACATGACACAAATTTTAATGTCTTTGAATCACATAAATCTGACTTCCCAGCTCTTTTTATATCCAGACCATTTGACTTCGCTACAGGAGTAATATAGTTATTCAATGAATTGAAAATTTTGAGCTTTGAGAAAGTCTAACCATTTATGCTGAATATTATGAACATAAACAGTGGCCATAGTGGAGGTATTTAGCTGTGAATAGGCATATCAACCAGAACTAGAATGTGATATTTAGCTTACACACACACACACACACACACACACAAACACACACTTTTTGTATTGGAGCTACCATGATCCAGTTCTTGTTTGTATGTATGCCTATCGAACACAACTCTCTGCTATATCCCTTTCCAGCCAAATGTACATGATCGTGCAACTTCAGATTTGCTTTCTGTCAGGACTACAGTTTTCTAATATGCTTCTGACCTACATGCAATGATCGTGCAGATGAAGAGCAGAGCCTGCACAATCATTGCATGTCAGTTGGCAGTATATCAGAAGACTCAGCTCATGGCAAAAAAATAAAATGTGAACACACACAATCATGTAGGTTCAGGTGGGAAGGGTTATAGTGATAGGCTATATTTACTCAGTCCAATGGTTGTTTTCCACATCTTTGAGAATCATATTAAAGGAATTTTCCTGTTTGTAAAATTTTCACTTCTTGGATCATGAAACTTTAGATAACCACACATAATAGAAGGCTTGTTAGAAAACCTTTCTAACCATATTGTGATAAATCTACAGTGCAATTGCATTGCTAAGTTACTAGTGAAAACATGTATGCCTTTTGTAATTGTCAGATTGAAGCATAATAGAATTATATGAAATTTACCAGTAATGATTCAAGTGTCATAAAATCTATAGAACAGGCCTGCTTTGAAGCTGACAAAAACAATTGTCAATTTGCACTCAACATCACTTCAACTGTAATAAATGTGAAAGTCATGCGAGTTTTGTTTGTTGAAATTGTGATATTACTGCCAAGCTTCAAAGTTAGAGTTTTGAAAGTGATAGTTACATGGATTTTTGTTGCTCTGCTTGAAAATTAATATTTTGAACTTACTGGTAGTAATCCTGATCACCAATAATTTTGTTATCACTGGGGTATGGAACATGATATGTTGATTCCATGTTGGTATTATGTACAGGGGGCAAACAAAATAATATGAACACCTAACATATACATAGTACTATTTATTTATTAGTAAGGAGTTGGTCCACCATTGACTTTGCAAACAGCTGCAACTATTTGAACATATTCATAAAGTGTCTTTGTAGATTCCATTTTGTCCTCATTCTGCTCTAAAACTCCCCATAATGAATCTATTATGTTGACACTTTGCAATTTTGCTAACTAGGTGAGATGCCTGATAATTTTCTGATTCTGTACAAAGAATACCTGAATCATTTTGGCTGTATGTATGGGTTCATTATCCTTTTGGAATATGACAGTGATTGTTTGCCATATGCTAATCATTGTAAGTAGTTTGTTGTCAAGGATGGTAAGCTATTCATTTACAGTTATCCAAAGAGTGAGGATAATGATAGAAACAATGATACAGATGCCCATATCATGATGGAACCTCCCCCATGTTTGACTGTAGGCAGCAGGCATGCCATATTGTAATTTTCTTTTGGGGTTTTCAATACATAAACCAGGTTATTTATAGGAATCAGTGTAAATGATTCATCAGACGATACCATATACATCCAGTCATAAAGAGTCCAGGTTTTTATGATTGTAATACCACTTCCTTTGCTGCTTTGTGTTGGCTTCTGTTAAGGGTTCAGTAACTGCAGCCCTTCCATGAATGTTTTTATCGAAACAGTATTACTCAAGTGAGTGTTGAGTTTTGCAACCACTTTCACTGTGGTAGTTTTATGTTATCTGGCCACAATCTTTCTTAATGTTCATCAGTCATTATCGGCTTAACTTTTTGTGTTGATCCACTATTTGTCTTCACCGATATTTCACCTTGTTTTGTGTATGCTGTCATTACCGAGGATACTGTGGGTAGTGATATGTTAAAATAGTGCAGTCATTTTTGTTACACGTGCACCCACTAACTGCACTCCACTGAGTTGGCCTCTTTGGAAGTCAGGGATAACGCATTTCACTGATCATTTGTGTTGATCGTCAGAGAACAAAATATATAATATACTGCTAGGTTATGTCCCAGACTTTGTACATCAGTTGTGCTCTGTGATCACATCTCAGTGTTAACCTGTACACAGTGGTGTCAACTTGCAACAAGATGAAGTATACTCCATGATGTTCATATTATTTTGTCCACCCCCTTGTACATGGCTTCTGTACTAAGCTCACTGTAACAGAATCTAATAAAAACCTATGCTAATACGATTTGAATTAAACTGTTGCCAATTTTATTATTAAACTATTCGATCGCTATTTGCCATAGTGTTTACCATTTGTACCTATAGTCGGCGTTACCTACGAAGGCGTCCCAGTTTTCAGTCGTTTTGTGCATCTCCCTACATTACCGCAATGAAAACCAATAATGTTCATTCTCAAGGCTGCGGCGCGAGTTACGTACTGTTTCTGCCACAGGCGCAAATGTTGGCGCTCGGCCGTAGCTACTCCCCTCCATGCTATTCCTATCGCTCCGCCTCCATGCGCAGAAGAGCCTTCTTATCTGACACCAGCTATAATTGTTAAATGAGTTTTTCTTCCAAATTTTGTTTCCTCCATCTTTTATGGGACGTTGACAGGAAAGTAAAACCTAATCATCTGTCAATTTGTAATCCGAAAAATATGTCAGTGTTTATAGTCATTGTTGCTTGTTATACATTTAGTTGCATTTTACTTTATTGTTGATTTAACATTGAAATTCTGTGAATATAAAGTTATTAAGTGGAACCACAATGTTATATTTTCTGTAACAGGTTCTCTGTCAGTTCATTGAGAGGTACAGATGTGCGATGGAACCAGAACTATGAAGAGGACTTGGCCGGTGCTGTCAGCAGATTCAGAACTGGAGAATGATCTGTTAAAAAGATTTTTCATGTATTGTCTTGTAAATGGCTTGTATTTTAAAAGCCTTCATTAAATGTCAGAAGAAGAGAATTTTCCACTGATTGTGGAAGACATACTGGTGACTGAAAACACTATTTCAGAAGAAGAGTGGCTTTTGTGATTATAGCTCAGTATACTGCTATACTAAATGTTGTTTGCACAAATTGTCCACTATGTGTATTTCTGAGCACAGGGAGGATCAGGCCATTGTGTACCTTATAGTTGGCAATATATATGATGTGGTTGGATGGTTTGCTTATTCCCTGGAAGCTTTGCTACCTTTGCATTAAATTGTCAACATATTTAATTCTGCAGTGCAGATTGATGATTGACAGCAATGTGTAAATGTAATGTGACACTGCTTTTTTGCACCATGAAAATGGTTAGTGCTAATCTCAGTGATTACTCTTAAAAAAATTTGGAAAGCTTACGAGGAAATTACTTAGGCTTGAACAAACAGAAATACACCAAAATCGTATGATAGATAATGTAAAGGTCCTTTATTGCACTAGTGATACTCCCGCATCTGCAAAACTCTGCAGTTGCCCATTAGAGGCCTCTGCGTGTGCCATGCCGCATTGCAATTTGACCTGCCGGTATGCCAGTAGTGACGGTGCAGTGTGCCTCTGAAGTTGCGCTTTGTGACGTTATTTGTGTAGTGAAGCGTCAGATGGGTTGGCAATTGGTAATCAATCCTGCTAATGTATTGAAATTGGCTGAGATGAAATTCTGAAGAGCCCTTCTTCGTGAATACGGTCTTGGTGTAGAAGAAGAATCATTCATATGTTTTCTGGTATCTATTATAGTGCAGAAATGTGAGAATAGATTAGAAACACTATAATAGATAATAGGTAACATGCGAATGATTCATCTTTTACACCAATACCATCTACACGAAGAAGGTTTCTTCGTAACTTCACCTCAACCAATCACACTATATTAGCAGGATTGAGCACCAATTGCCGACCCATTCGACATTTCACCACACAAATAACGTCACAAAACGCAACTTCAGAGGCACACTGCACCGTCACTACTGGCGTGCCGGCAGGTCAAAGTGCGATGTGGCATGGCACACGCGGAGGCCTCTAATGGGCGGCTGCAGAGTTTTGCAGATGCGGGAGTATCACTAGTGCAATTTGTTTGTTCGAACCTAAGTACTTTCCTTGTTAGATTCCTACGGGAGGCAGAATAATGCAATGACGTATTTTTTTTTATCAAGAAATCTTTGTGTGTTTTACCCAGAAGGTAAAGTCCCTCTTAAGATTATAATGGAACATAAATAACTTTTAATCTGGTTTTTGACATTGCATAAAAACCAGTCCATGTGGCATTATAGTAATATTGGTTGTATTCCTATATTGTGCTAATCTCAGTGATTACTCTTTTTAAAAAAAGATATTGGAAAGCTTAGATTCTTACGGGAGGCAGAATAATGCAATGACATATTTTTTTGTCAAGAAATCTATGTGTGTTTTGCCCAGTAGGTAAAGTCCCTCTTGTAAGATTATAATGGAATATAAATAATTTTTAATCTGGTTTTTGACAGTGGATAAAAACCAGTCCATGTGGCATTATAGTAATATTCGTTGTATTCCTATATTGTGCTAATCTCAGTGATTACTCTTTTTAAAAAAAGATATTGGAAAGCTTAGATTCTTACGGGAGGCAGAATAATGCAATGACATATTCTTTTTGTCAAGAAATCTATGTGTGTTTTGCCCAGTAGGTAAAGTCCCTCTTGTAAGATTATAATGGAACATAAATAACTTTTAATCTGGTTTTTGACATTGGATAAAAACCAGTCCATGTGGCATTATAGTAATATTGGTTGTATTCCTATATTGTGCTAATCTCAGTGATTACTCTTTTTAAAAAAAGATATTGGAAAGCTTAGATTCTAACGGGAGGCAGAATAATGCAATGACGTATTTTTTTTGTCAAGAAATCTATGTGTGTTTTGCCCAGTAGGTAAAGTCCCTCTTGTAAGATTATAATGGAACATAAATAACTTTTAATCTGGTTTTTGACATTGGATAAAAACCAGTCCATGTGGAATTATAGTAATATTGGTTGTATTCCTATATTGTGCTAATCTCAGTGATTACTCTTTAAAAAAAAAAAAAAAGATATTGGAAAGCTTAGATTCTTACGGGAGGCAGAATAATGCAATGACGTATTTTTTTTTTTTTTTGTCAAGAAATCTATGTGTGTTTTGCCCAGTAGGTAAAGTCCCTCTTGTAAGATTATAATGGAATATAAATAATTTTTAATCTGGTTTTTGACAGTGGATAAAAACCAGTCCATGTGGCATTATAGTAATATTGGTTGTATTCCTATATTGTTTCATCAATGGATTTAACATACCACAATTGTAATTAAATACTCTGAGAAAAATAATCTTTGTCATCATTTAATTTTCCATATGTAAAATAATATTATACTACTGTATCTGAAAGTACAAGGTGCATTCAAGTTATAACAATTCCATTTTTTTCTCAAGATTGGCTACTGATTGAAATACATGGTTTCTTTTAAAATACAAGCACACTTGTTGTGAATTTGTGGTAGTGATGGTAGCACTGTACAGCACATAGAACTCTAGCAGTAGTGAAAAGGAAGATGACTGTTATCAATACTTAAAATTGTGATGTTCTCAGTACAAGTACAGCATGTAATCATTTATTTTTTTCCATTTGCCTGGTGTGTCACCAAATGAAATTCATTGCCAGTTCAGTGATATATGTGGTGACGGTGTAGTAGATGTGTCCAGTCTATATTTCCGGTTGTGACATCATTGAATGAGTGGAGATTTTGCTAGCACCCACCTACTTAGGGAGACATGACCATCCCAATAAAATAAGAGAAATCAGATCGAAAACGGAACGATTTAGGTGTTCTTTCTTCCCGCGCGCTATTAGAGAATGGAACGGTAGAGAAAAGTTATGAAGGTGGTTAATGAACCCTCTGCCAGGCACTTAAATGTGATTTGCAGAGTATCGATGTAGATGTAGATGTAGAGAAGATTGATAGGAGGATCGCCAAAGGCCTATGGAATACATCGCTTTCAAGATTGGAATTTCCATGGGTTCTGTACACACAGTTGTGCATGACAACCTGAAAATGAGAAAATCGTCATCCAAGTGGGTGCTGCTAATGCTGATGGATGACCATAAGACTGTGTGTATGGCACATTGTAAGGCAATGTTGATGTGTGATGCCAGCATGAAAGGGACTTGCTTTTCATTGATTGTGACAATCTTTTCAATCTTGAAAAGAAGTGCCAGTCAGCTCAATGCACTAGAGATTTTATAGTGGTCAAAGCAGACTCCTAAAGAAGCATTCGCAGTGGCCATGGAATCATGGTGTTGTCATCATGAAAAATGTTTATAGCTTGGGGGGAGGGGGAGTTATGTCTAGAAGTGACAGAAATTTCACAGTTTGCATGTGATTAGTTTGTGAGAAAAAAAATGGGCATGTTATAACTTGACTGTGCCTCGTATAATCAAATTCTGTGAAAATATAAGTAATTTTAATCAGAATTTAATGATGAAGTTAACAATGCAGCAATGAAAGTTTGTACTGTATTAAGTTGATAGAAGTGTTAGTAAATGAGGAATTCTCCATTGCTATCCTAGGCAAGATGGTGGTAGTGGTTTGCTAGTGCCTACTGTTGTGACAGTGCGTTATAAATTCAATCTACCGCTGTGTGTAATGTGCACAAAGTAATATAGGGGTGCTACGGCAATTAGACAGCGCCGCCTAAGTGAACCAGGGCTCACCTGAACTCAGCAAGGTGTGGCAGTCTGCAGTGAAGCATGATTAAATACACTAGCTGTAAAGAGTTTGTTTTCTTGTGTTAATAAAGTTACAACACATTAAGTGGCGACATGTTGTGACATACTCCACACGTTGTGATCGGGAGTGTTTTGCTAAATATGGAGACCTTAGACCAGCTATTGCACATGCTCATCGAGCAACAGACTGCCCTCGTAGCATCATTACATGATTTACCACAGACACAACAGTTGTGTCAATGTCGTTGTTTAGTCAGGTTGTGCCGTGTTCTCTCAACACCACCTAGAAGACAAGGTCTCACAACTGGCCGTGCTACGTCATACTGACCAGGCCGCGGCCGCCAGCAGAATGGCTGTCCGCTGGGGCACGCCCACTGCCTTGTAGCGAGCAGCCAGTAAGCTGGCGGCCGCGGCCTGGTCAGTATGACGTAGCACGGCCAGTTGTGAGGCCTTGTCTTCTAGGTGGTGTTGGTTCTCTGCCTCCATTCCCTCCATACGAGGAAGCTGCGGAAGAATGGGAGGACTATGAAACGTGACTGCGGCAACATTTTGTGGCATTTGGCGTTGGCGATGATCAGCTGTGCAAATTTCTGTTTCTTTTGTGGATTTCTCCAAATATGTATCAACTATTGTCTCAGCTAGCCCCTCTACAGGATCCGGCATTGTTATCTTCTACTGAAATGTGTGACAAATATTATCACAAAAACACCCATGTTGTTGCTTCCCAGCTGGCTTTTTACAAATGCCACAAGCAGCCGCATCAATCATACTGTGCATGGGCCGCGGAATTACAGGGCCTTAGTAGAAAATGTCAATTCGTTACAGACATGCACATGAGTTATACGCCGATTCCATGCTTAGAGATGCTATTCTTAGGTTGGCTCCGGATAAGGAAGTCAGACAACAGGCCCTCCAGCTCTCGAACCCCTATTTATCTGAAGTATTTTGTATTGCCCAGTCGTATGAAATTTCTCGTGCCGCCAGCACCCAAATTGACGAATCCATGGATGTCAGTGTTGTGCAGTCTGATGCCGCGGTACACGACGCGTCAGTTTTGTATGCTGATGGGGAAGTTACTGCTGTACATGCATGTCAACGTCGAGCGGAGCAACTGCGCATTAAAAAGAAGCAACAGCAGCAGATGCAGCAGCTGTGGTGGTAAAATCAGGTATGTAGGGCGCTTCCATTCTGTCCATGTTGCATTATCAAACATGAGAGGGTAGACTGTTCTCAATGCTTGGCTATGTTACAGCTCTGTCATAAGAAAGGTGACATTGCCTCAGTCTGCCAGTCTAACAGGACTCCTGCTGTTGTTGAAGATGATGTCTCTGTTATGACTGTCAGTTGTGTACTTTCAAATAATAGTAAGTTATATATAGATGTTCAGGTCCTTCACAAAAATATTTGCATGCAGGTAGACACAGGTTCTGCCATTACTCTCATAAATTCCCACAGGTATTTGGAATTGGGTTCTCCATCGTTGTCTCCTGTCGCGCAATTTGCGGACATACAACAAACAGAAAATTCCGATTTTCGACCAGTTTGAGGCGTCCACTTGTTACAAGTTGGTTGTTCGTTCTCTCTCCTTTTATGTTGTTGATCATGCAGGAATGGAAAACTTGTTTGGATATGATGCTTTCCAACTTTTTGGATTCTTCATTACAGACAATGTCCATCTGGTATCTGATGATATTCCTTACACTCGGTTAGACACATTGTGTACAGAATTTTCCTCAATTTTCTCTCCAGGTCTGGGTCGCACTGTTGATTTTGAGGCACATATCTCGCTCAAACCGGTGGCCCGCCCGAAATTTTTCCACGCCCACCCCCTTCCAATGGCCTTACGTGACCCAGTCAAGGCTGAATTAGATAGGTTGGCGTCCTTGGGGGCTCTCCTACCAGTTACTTCTAGTGAATGAGCATCCCTCTCATTGTGATTTGCAAACCCAATGGCAAATTGCAGTTGTTTGGCGATTTCAAAAAGACCGTCAACGCCCAATATCTTATTGATACTTACCTGCTTCCTCATCCTGACGAGTTGTTTGCCAAACATGATTGTACTACTGCCTGATTACATTTTTTTGTAAGAACTACAAAGATAGAGAGGTTACAGCTTGCTTGAAGGTATATAGACTAAAGATTTTCCCTCGCTCTGGTTGGGAGTGAAACAGGGAAATAAATGTGTGCTAGTGGTATGAGGTACCCTCCACCAAGTGCCATATGGTGGCTTTCAGAGTCTGTATGTAGATGTAGGTGAACTTAATGTTACCCTCCAACACATAAATCACCATTTTGACAAACTGCAGAAAGGTTTGAAATTTAATGTCTGACGAATGTGTTCGGTCTTAGACTCAGATCTACATACAGCCCTAATTTGGTCAACTTTATAGCTAAACTGTGTAATGAAAAAATTTCCCTGCTTAATAGTTTCTGAATGCAATGAATCTGTCAGACACTGACATTCACCATCATATTTGTCATGTGCATGGTGAACAAATCTTAAGTGTGCCACTAGTTTAGGGAGGCATGTGACAGTTTAACATAAAACAGAGCAGTGTACATGATAGTGAACCCAAACGCAGTGGGCAGCTGTTTCTAGTCACTGACAAATTGATCCATAATGTGGAAGACGAGATGTAAGAAAAGCAATTATTTACTACAGCAACTCTTATTTATGCATTTTTCACAAATCATGTTAGAGTCAGAGTAAATTAATAGAACTACTAATGGGCTGTGGATCACTGTTTAACAGAGTGCTCTGAGGTACAAATGGCATTGTGACCAGGACATGGCATGGAGCATTGATGCTGTACGATATATCAGAAACAAGTCAACAGAAGAGAAAATGAAACTGGGAAAGATTGCAATTCCAAATTTCACATTTGTCAGGAAAATCAAAAATCACTCGCATAAAAAAAGAAGTTGTCCTGATTTCACGAACTGTGCTTCCTACCTACTCACTGAAGAGAAGAAGAAGAAAGAACGAGAGAGAGAATGGAGAAAATAAACAATTTATTAAGAACATTCTGTCATATCAGAAAACTAACTGGTTCTAATGTCTTGTAAAAAGTTTTTATTTCAGGTGGTACTAATACATAATATCAAAAAATGATTAAGCCTATCTTCCCCACATATTCTTGAAAAGCTTATTTATGTTACATTGTATGATAATGCGTAAATCACAGCATTATACATTTAGAAGTATAGGCACAGGCAGATACAGTGTAATGGCAGACCTAGATGCATCCCCGATGCACATCTTGGCCCAGGGAGAGCATACTGTTGTGGCATTAGATGCTGCAGCATCCCACTAATTCCGTTTCTGAGCGGCAGGGTGAGTCACTTGCATCTGAGGTGGCGACCTTGGCAGATTATTGAAATGCTTCTTATTTCTCTCTCTCTCTCTCTCTCTCTCTCTCTCTCATACAAACACACACTTTTTTTGTTTCTCTTGGGCCTGCAGCACAATAAATGTCATTTAAAGGCATTATGAAATAAATCCTAAATGCTGCTTTATATAATTGTTTTTATTACACTATAGGCCTACTTCGGATTTTAGCGCCATCGTCAGGTGATGTCTGTTGGTCCTGACATCCATATACATCGATGGTTTTATTGCTGTCAGTCATTTATTTATTGCTTTGTATTTCAATTATTGCAATATTTCTGATAACTATCATATACGTTGTTTTGAATTTTAATTATTGCAATATTGCTGATGACTTATCATTTACTTAGTGATGTGACAGGTTTTTGCTAACTAAGTAAATGATAAGTCATCAGCAATATTGCAATAATTAAAATTCAAAACAACGTAAATAATAAGTCATCAGAAATATTGCAATAATTAAAATACAAAGTAATAATAAATGACTGACAGCAATAAAACCATCGATGTATATGGATGTCAGGACCAACAGACATCACCTGACGATGGCGCTAAAAGCCGAAATAGGCCTATAGTGTAATAAAAATAATTATTTAAAGCAGCATTTATGATTTATTTCATGTGTTGTTGTTGTTGTTGTTGTTGTTGTTGTCTTCAGTCCGGAGACTGGTTTGATGCAGCTCTCCACAATACCCTATCCTGAGCAAGCCTCTTCATCTCCACATAAGAACGGCAACCTACATCTGTCTGAATCTGCTTACTGTATCCATCTCTTGGTCTTCCTCTGCGATTTTTACCCCACACACTTCCCTCCAACGCTAAATTCACAATTCCTTGATGTCTAAGAATGTGTCCTACCAATCTGTCCCTTCTTTTAGTCAAGGTATGCCAGAAATTTCTTTTCTCCCCAATTCTGTTCAGTACCTCCTCATTAGTTACGCGATCCACCCACCTAATCTTCAGCATTCTTCTGTAGCACCATATTTCAAAAGCCACAATCCTCTTTCTGTCCGCACTGTTTATCGTCCATGTCTCATTCCCATACAAGGCAACACTCCATACAAATGCCTTCAGAAAGGACTTCCTTAGGTTTAAATCAATATTTGATGTTAACAAATTTCTCTTTTTCAAGAACGCTTTTCTACCCATTGCCATTCTGCATTTTATATCCTCTGTACTGCGACCATCATTTGTTATTTTACTGCCCAAGTAACAAAACTCGTCTACCTCTTTTATTGCTTCGTTTCCCAAACTAATTCCTTGAGCATCACCTGATTTTCTTAGACTGCACTCCATTACCCTAGTTTTGCTCTTGTTAATGTTCATCTTATATGCACCTCTCAGCACACTGCCCATTCCGTTCAATTGCTCTTCCAGGTCCTTTGCTGTATCTGACAGAATTACTATGTCGTCAGCAAAACGCAATGTTTTTAACTCTTCCCCCTGAACTTTTATTCCTTCACCAAATTTCTCCTTGCTTTCCTTTATAGCTTGCTGAATGTACAAATTGAACAACAATGGAGAAAGACTACAACCCTGTCTTACTCCCTTTCCAATCACTGCATCCCTTTCATGCCCTTCAACTCTGACAACCGCTGTCTGGTTTTTGTACAACTTGTAAATAACCTTATGTTCCCAATATTTTACTCCTGCTTGCTTCAGAACTTTAAAGAGTTTATACCAATCAACATTGTCAAAAGCCTTCTCCAAATCTACAAAAAGCTAGAAATGTAGGTTTGCCTTTTCTTAATCTATCTTCTAGGATAAGCTGTAAAGTGAGTATTGCCTCCCGTGTTCCTACATTTCTCCTGAACCCAAACTGATCTTCCCCGAGGTCGGCTTCTACCAGCTTTTCTATCCTTCTGTATATAATTCGCGTTAATATTTTGCAGCCATGACTTATTAAACTGATGGTTCTGTAGTTTTCACACCTGTCTGCACCTGCTTTCTTAGGAATGAGGATTATTACATTTTTCTTAAAGTCTGAGGGTACTTCACCTGTCTCATACATCTTACACACTAGGTGAAACAATTTTGTCATGGCTGGTTCTCCCAGAGACTTCAGTAGCTCTGAGGGCATATCATCTACTCCAGGGGCCTTGTTTTGACTTAGGTCTTTCAGGGCTCTGTCAAATTCTTCTCTCAGTACAGTATCTCCTATTTCATCTTCATCTACACCCTCTTCCCTTCCTACAATATTGTCTCGAAGTGCATTTCCTTTGTAGAGCCCCTCTATATACTCTTTCCACCTTTCAGCTTTCCCTTCCTTGCTGAGAACAGTTTTTCCATCAGTGTCATTAATATTCATAGAGCTGTTTTTCTTATCTCCAAATGTTTCTTTTATTTTCCTGTAGGCTGTATCTATTTTTCCCCTATTTATACATTCTTCTACATCCTTGCATTTGCCTTCTAGCCACTCCTGCTTAGCCATTTTGCATTTTCTGTCAATCTCATTTCTTAGTCGTCTGTACTCCATTTTGCCTGTTTCATTTACTGCATTTTTATATTTTCTCCTTTCATCGATTAAATTTAGTATTTCCTGTGATATCCAAGGGTTTTTTGTAGGTCTTTCCTTCCTACCTATTTTGTCCTCTGCTACCTTCACTATTTCATCTCTCAATTTTATCCATTCCTCCTCTACTGTTTTATTTTCCCCTGTTTCTGTCAATTGTTGCCTAAAGCTCCCTCTGAAATTCTTAAGAACCTCAGGTTCCTTCAATTTATCCAGGTCCCATCTCCTTATTTTCCTACCTTGCTGTAGTTTCTTTAGTTTCAGCCTACAGTTCATAACCAACAAGTTATGGTCAGAGTCTATATCTGCCCCTGGGTATGTCTTACACTGTAGAACCTGGTTCCGAAATCTATGTCTTACCATTATAAAATCTATCTGGTATCTCCCGGTGTCTCCTGGTCTCTTCCACGTATACAACCTTCTTTTGTGATTCTTGAACCAGGTGTTTGTTATAACTAAATTATGTTCTGTGCAAAATTCTACCAGGCGGCTTCCTCTTTCATTCCTTTTGCCCAGACCATATTCACCTACTATCTTCCCTTCGCTTCCTTGTCCTACTACCGAATTACAGTCTCCCATAACAATTAAGTTTTCCTCTCCCTTAATTGTCTGAATAATTTCCTTTAGCTCCTCATATATTTCTTCGATCTCCTCATCATCGGCAGAGCTAGTTGGCATATAAACCTGTACTACTGTTGTCGGTATTGGCTTCGTATCTATCTTGACAATGATAATGCGATCACTGTGCTGCTCATAGTAGTTTACCCGCATTCCTATTTTCTTATTCATTATCAGTCCTACTCCTGTGATACCCCCAATTGATTTTGTATTTATAATCCTGTACTCACCTGACCAGAAATCCTGATCATCCTGCCACCGAACTTCACTAATTCCCACTATATCTAACTTCAACCTATCCATTTCCCTTTTTAAATTTTCTAATTTTCCTACCCAATTAAGGGATCTAACATTCCACGCTCCGATCCGTAGAATGCCAGTATTGTCTTTCCTGATGATAACATCCTCCTGAGTAGTCCCCGCCCGGAGATCCGAATGGGGGACTATTTTACCTCCGGAATATTTTACCCGAGAGGATGCCATCATCATATGTTCATATAGTAGAGCTGCATGTCCTCGGGAAAGGTAACGGCTGTAGTTTCCCCTTGCTTTCAGCCGTTTGCAGTACCTGTGTGGCAAAGCCACATTAGCTGATGTTACAAGGCCAGCTCAGTCAATCATCCAGACTGTTGCCCCTGTAACTGCTGAAAAGGCTGCTGCCCCTCTTCAGGAACCACACGTTTGTCTGGCCTCTCCACAGATACCCCTCCGCTGTGGTTGCACCTACGGTACGGCTATCTGTATCGTTGAGGCACACAAGCCACCCCACCTCGGCAATGTCTGTGGTTCATGGGAGTGGGATTTATTTCATAATGTCTTTAATACACATTTTTATTTATTTACTTATTACATCTTGGTGTGTTGTGTTACTGTCAGTGTGTGTCAGTGTAGATTAGTGTCCACTATCATTCATTCATTCTTGGGCATGCAACATCTGGTTATTTATTATACTCACTACTGAAAATACTATACTACTTGAGAATCTATGGTTAGTTTACTACCATACCTACATTATTAGTTTTATTTAACCCACTCTCTAAGTTGGCGGTTAGTTACAAGGCACCTTGTTCTCCACCCTGCAGTGGAAATTCTTCTAGATTCAAGAAACAATCATTAATTTTTTCCCTCTTTCTTCGTGAAACATTCCCAGCAGCATTAGTGTGAATAAAAATAAATAAATAAAATGATATCATTTAGTTTCTGTTACATTGCAAAGAAAACATTTAATACAGTGTTCATAAATCTCCAGTCAACAGACATCTCTGTCTAATTTTCTTCCACAACCATTAATTGATACAGTGTCCTTTTGTTATTGCAAGCTTACACATGGATAATTTTACATTAGGTGATGGTATGAGAAAATGTCAATGGTTTGTATAAACGTTTATAACTACACAGCTCAAGCCCCCATGTGCTAATGCAGTACACAAGCAATTTTAATCGCCCACACAAAACGATATATATTCCCTGCAGGGCTTCGTGAGATATGGTTGCTCTTATAATGAATTGGCTACGTTACAATCTGAGGGGGCGGCAACCACATCTGCTGCAATGTTCCCAAACTATGTAACAAAATATTAATACTAGCAGGCAGGAATGTTCACTGAAAGTATGTTAAAGTTTGACTTTTTACTCATCCTTTATTGTCTTTTATTCAAGCAACTTTTCATAAACATGTATGTTTAAGTCCTTCACTCGACTCCAGAATATGGCCAAGTTATCTAAAGGCACCAACTCACGAAAACCAAAATCAAAGTTTGTTACCAGAAATGTTTCTAAATCCAGCTTTGCAACTCAGCTGAAAATCACAAGTCCCACAAACAAAATATTTCAAAGTTCCACACTGGGTGTAGAAAGTTTAAGTTCCACAAACACAACTCCGAAAATTATCTAAGTTCACTAACTTCAGTGAAAAATCCAAGTATCCAGCGATAGTCTAGTCACTCGACTTATACACTCGTCGCACTCTGAATGACGCGCACACACTGTTTCTCAACATAAAAGGCTGCCACCTTAAATACCCTTGTAGCGATACTCTGAAGTCAAATCATGGTCTATTCAATAAAATATTTCAATTTCCCTGGGTTTACAAAAAAAAGGTATATACAGCACTTTACATTACTGACTGAGGGCTTTCATTTGAGCCCTTGTTTGAGCAATTTGCTCAAAGCATTTCCAAAATACACATTTTACAAATTATTATTTAATGACAGTATTCAATTTACTATATCTCAAAAACTATTAATGTGACTGGAGGTGTGTTTATATGAGTGCAACCAGCTATTCTTTTACTTCAAAATGAGCCTACAAGCTCCTTCGTTTCATATCAGAGTCAGCTGTTATTAATTTTTAAATAGTATGTAAGATATTGTTTCACCCGAAAACAGGTTCTCTCCAGCGGCCGCCATTTACGCAGTTCTAACCGCCGGTATTTCCAGTCATGTGATTGTTACGCTTAAGCGATACTCATCAGAGGTGCTGCCATCTGTCTGCCAGCTCCTGAACTTGGTCAACTCACCTGTCAGATTGACACATGACTACCTTGTTTTTGCAAACTGTCGTAACACAGGCCGACTGCGTGCACACGAGATGCGGAACCCCATTGGCAACAGCTTCACAAGGCTTGTCACCTTACACTATACATCCACATTAAGTTCCCCTCTTACTGCATATTCCATACCACTCAATCATGGCATTCTGAACATCTCACGACACGTGCCTCAAGCATTTTTTATTTATTTATTTTGTTTTTGGGCAGAACATAAAAATACCAAGAAGCCAACCCGTGTGCCTTCTCTAACACACCAAAAAGATTGTCAACATGCTCTTACATCTGGACAGTAATCCCAAATTGGCTAACACGCACCTCCATGCCTAAGAATCAATGCATCTCCTTGATGCAAAGGAGTTCATCAGCCAGATATAGCTCTGGGTCCAGATGAGTTACCCAGTGGTGACGTGCTTAACTGGTTTTAAAGGCTGATAATTGGAAACCATGGGCAAAGGCCAAGAACTTTACATTTTGGATGGCTCCCTGCAGCTGCTGTTGAGGGACACCAAAACTAGAAGAACTGAAATATATCCAAAGGTTATCAGCAAACAAGGAAAAGAAAACCAATGACCCCATTGGCACAGCAAGATCATTAATTGTGACTAGTAAGAGGGGAACAGTAAGAAGAGAGCCTTGTGGGATACTGTTCTCCCAAACATGGTGTGAGCTGAGAGAGGTACCAACCCTAACCCCCGAAAGGAGCGATGCGAGAGGAATTTCTGAGGAAAGATCAGAAGTGGGCCCTTCAGGCCATATTTGTACAGTACAGCAAGAATATGATGGTGCCAGGTAGTATCATACACCTTGCAGAGATCGAAAAATTTTGAAATGCTCATGCTGAGCGAAATCAGTACAGATAGCCGACTCCAGTTATACAAGACTGTTAGTAGTAGAACAGCCCTAACAGAAGCCCCCCTGTTGTGGGGCCAGTAGACTCCAAGCTTGGGAGTATCCACATGCAGTGCCGACTCACCACACAATCAAAGAGCTTACACAAAATGTTGGTGAGGCGTATAGGACAGTAACTACAACTGCCAGGGGATCTGCACTGTGTTTCATCACTGGAATGATAATGCTGTCTTAACATTGGAATGGTGAAACACCCTTTGCCCATAGACAATTGAACAGAGTGAGTAGTTTACAATGAAAGTCTGATAAGAGGTGATAGAGAGGTATTGGAGTATGCAGCAAGGGTACTTTGGAACTCCCGCTCACTAAATGGGTTGTTATACATTTCCCAGCGACATGTGACTATGCTCGATCTGCTCTTGAAGGGTGTGGAAATCAGGGCTGTAGGCAACAGTCACAGAACTATGATTGTAATGCTCTGCCATATGCTTGGCAATAACAGTTGAGTTGGTACAGAGGCAGTGGACGGAAACCAAAAAGGTGCCGAACATGGGACCATACCCGAGAAGGTGAGGTGCAAGAACTGTTGGTGGTAACATACTTCTCCCAACAACCCTGCTTACTCTGCTGGCTGAGTCGCCAAACTCATGCCCAGAGCCCTTTGAACATAAGTAGGTGCTCTGTGGAAGGGTGACACTGAAGCACTTGCCGATGTTCCCAGATGGTCTCAGCAAACTCTGGTGTCCACCAAGACACTGACTTATGCTGGAGGGACCCAGGGGAACATGGAACTGTTGCCTCAATGGCATAAACAGTGATGGTAGTGTCTTACTGAACTACCATATCATTGTTAGTGCAAAGTGGAGCAACAAACCTAGCAGCCAAGGTGTAAGCTGGCTAATTAGCCCTGTGGAGAGACCTTCAAGGTGTGCGGTCTGTAGGATGAAACTGAAGGAGACAGAGGAGGATAGGAAAGTGGTCACTACTACAAAAGTCATTGTGGACCCTCCAGTTGAGACTCTCAACATCCCTACTGAGGTCTGGGTTCCATTACACAAAGTGTGGTGGGCAATGAAGTCCCCCAAAAGGAGGAACAGTGGGTGAAATTGGATGACCAAGGCAGTGAGAGGCAGAATAGATGGTGATATCCTGCACTGCCCAGATTCTAACAGCCTGCCTCAAGAGCCGTGCAGAGAGGCACAGGGGCACTGGGGACAATGGCAAGGACATAGAAACAGACCCACCAGGTACCCTTTCATAGTTTGACCAGTTTCTATAATAGCCACAAAGGATAGGGTTCCACTGAACAGGAAACCAAGTTTTCTGTGGGGCTACAAAGATATTAGGGAAGCATTACAATATTTTTTGTATAAAGGAAATGAATTTCCTGTAAGAGTCCGTGATCTTCATTTTCTACAATACGAATAAAAACCGTCTAGATCACTAAAATTATATTTATTTATTGCAACGTTTTGGCATCTGCCGTCATCTGTTGTAGCTCAGTCAGGTGGTGGAAAAACTGCTACAGTTCTACTGAAGAATGATGCTATGGGACCCCATTCTCTTGGATATATATGGGGAGGGGGGACAATAGGAAGCACCAAATTGGACTCTAAAAGAACAGGGCAATAGAAATTTCTGTAGGAAGATTAAGAGCAGACCCCAGATACCCCACTGTAGTGTAATGTGGATGTGATGCCCACATGTTGTGTCATAAACTGTCCATGGGTAAAAAGATGGCAATGAGGTGCTGACATCGGGCAATGACAGTACAGATAGAAGACTACAGGTATACTGATTATCAGTGGTGGAGCTACCTTGATGGAAACCTCCCAGGAACGGAGCCATACGGCCCTGAGACTCAAGGAGCCAACACAACCACCAACTCACCATGCTGTGGATCAACTTGGTGGGCTAATGGGGTAGTAGTGGATTCTTACCAAGTTTTGGCACTGGGACAATGACACTTTCCCTCCACTGTGACGGAAACTTGCCATAACTCCAGATGTGATTGAAGATGCCAAGTATGTGATGTTGGGAATCCACTGAAAAGTTGTTTAAAGCAGTTGGTAGTGTATTCAGTCTGGCCCTGGAGCTGTATTGGGACACTGGACATGGTCACTGAGGAATTACCAGTCAGTGAGTGGAGCATTGTACAATTCCAGGTGCCATGTAGAATGTGATAAGTGCTTTCATTCTGCCTGCTCTCTTAGGTGTGAAGGTTGGTAGATAATTTAGCAGACATAACCAGCAAAGTGCTTGGCAACTACATTTGGTCTATACAGGCTGCTCCATTCTTGTAAATACCAGGCATATCAATAGAGGTCTAGCATCTGTGAAGATGTGTGATATTGGTAGAAATGTATCTTTCCCAACAATCATGTTTGCATCTTCTGATTAGTTGGCGATCTCAGGAATGGAGCCAGTTAAAGGCAATGAGGTGCTCCATAGATGGGTGCCGCTTATGATGCCGGAGAGCCCACCTGCAACCTCTTAATTGCTTCAGCAATATCTGTTGACCACCAGGGTACTGCCCTCTGCTGGGGGACTGTTGAAAAGTAAGGGATTGCAGACTCAGCTGCAGAAACAGTGGTCATGATTGAACTTTGGACCACAACATCAATGTTATCATATGGTGGAGATCGAACAGTGGCAGCAAACATGGAAACATCACAGTCAGCCTTGTTAAGAACCGATAAGGGCAAGTGTCTAGAGGAGTGATGCTGGGATAGTGACAAGGAGATGGGGAAGTGGTAGCTACCACACAATTCAGCAAGCACCCACCTGTGAATAGGCGATGGAAGGCCAGGGCTGCAGACTGAAAGATCAGTGGCTGAGTAGGTACAATGTATGATACTGAAATGTGTGGGAACACCAGCATTTAAAAGGTAAAGGTCGAGCTGCACCAATAAGTTCTTCACGATTTTACATCAGCCAGTGGTTAGAAATTGACCCCACAAAGAGTTATTGGTGTTGAAGTCACCCAAGAGTAGGAAAGGTGGGGGGGGGGGGGAGCTGGGGGGGGGGGGGGGCACTTCACCATCTGGAGGAAGATAAACACTGCAGATGGTAATGTCCTGCATTGTCCTTATCCTGATAGTTGTGGCCTCTAGATGTGTTTGAAGAGGCACAAGTTTACTGTACATAGAATCAAGGGCATACCCACTGACTCCACTTGACCCCGTCATAGTCAGTACCATTTCTGTAATATACCCGATAGCCCAGAAGGGCTGGGGTCTGCATTGCTGGAAACCTGTTTCCTGGATAGTAACAGAAATCAGGTTAAGTGCCTAAAAGTTAACACAACTCAGCCAGGTGGTGGAAAAAACCATTGCAATTCCACTGCAGAATGAGACTGTCAGTGTACTGAAGCCATTTATGCTTCAGAGTCATCTGTTGTCACCAGATGAGTATTAGTGGTATCCATTTCATCGCTTCTGAGGCTTTGGTGAGTTATAGTTTCTCAAATGATGCTAGGATCTCAAACTCAGCCTCAGAATCACAAGCAGTGGTGAGGAGGCCACAATAATCCCTCATTTCTTCCTCTTCTTCTCTCCTCCTCCTCCTCCTCCTCTTCTCACTTTTCCTTCAGTGTTATTGGCTGGGAGGGCTTTCTGTAATGACTTCAGAGAGTGATGAAAATTGGGAAGAAGAGTCCCCAAACATCAAGGGGGCAATTTAGTCTGGCTGCCCTGAGGGCTCACAGAAGACAGTGCAATTTTTGTTAGTGCCATCCCCCAAAAAGGGCAGTGATAACATGGCCGCAGGAAAGGATGTTACCATGTGCACAGGGTTAAGCTGCTCATATTTTTTTATCACAGCTTGTCACAGGAAACAGTATGACTGGGTAGGGTACGCTGACTTATCAAAATTGACTTGTTTCAGATTGGAACCTTATTGTCACTTTCTCACAAAAAAATGAGGATGGACAAGTGTAGTGTATGCAGTCTCTTTAGTAGTTCTGTTGCATCTTTTAAGTGTTCTGCCAATAAAACACAGTCTCTGGTTCACCTTTCCTACAGCATTGTCTATGTGTTCTTTCCAGTTTAAGTCTGATGTAATAGTAATTCCTAGGTATTTAGTGGAGTTTACAGCCTTCACAGTCAATTGATTTATCTTGTAAACAAAGTTTAACGGATTTATTTTTGTACTCATGTGGACGACTTCACACTTCTCATTGTTTAGAGTCAATTACCAATTTTTACACCATACTGATATCTTATTTATATCGTTCTGCAGTTGGTTTTGATCTTCACATGACTTTACTAGACAATAAATGATGGCGTCATCTGCAAACAACCTAAGAGAGCTGCTTAGATTTTCTCCCAATTCTTTTATGTAGATAAGGAACAGCAGAGGACCAATAACACTACCCTGTGGAACACCGGACATCACCTCTGTTTTAGTCGATGCCTTACCATCAATTACTACAAACTGTGTCCTCTCTGACAGGAAATCTCCTATCCAGTCACAAATCTATGGTGATATTCCATAACCACACAATTTGATTAAAAGCCGTTTCTGAGGTTCGGGTTCAAAAGCCTTCTGGAAATCTAGAAATACAGAAACAATTTGAGAACCGTTGTCGATAGCACTCATTACTTCGTGTGAGTAAAGAGCTAGTTGTGTTTCACATGAACAATATTTTCTAAATCCATGTTGACCTTGTGTCAATAGATCATTCTGTTCGAGATAATTCATAATATTTGAATACAGGATATGTTCCAAAACCCTGCTTCAAATTTACGTTGATGAAATAGATCTGTAGTTTAGTGGGTTACACCTACTGCCTTTCTTGAATATTGGTGTGACCTATGTAACATGTATCAAGCTTTTCTGTTAAAAGACATTTCAATGACACAAGAGTTTATCCAAGGTTGTCAGAAAATTGAAGAGATGCAACAGAGGAGGGTTGGACGCAAGAAGTATTACAGATTTCCTGATGTAGTCCCTATGGCCTTTGTGGAAGATGAGTATGATTTTGCTTTCTCATACGACAAATTGTGAGAGAAGAATTACAACAGTTTATGGCAGCCGGGACTGTTGGACCAAGTAAGCACCAGATTATGGCCATGGATATCAATCCTGTATGTCATGAAGGAGCTGACACTGCTGAGGAAGAGGTATTTCAAACGTTAGTGCATGTCAGTCCCACCAGTCGCACCCGACGTGAAGTATGGCCTCGCCCTACTATGACTTACAACGCTGCTGCCAAACGGCAGTCTAGAAACCGACCAACACAGCAACAACCAATTCCTCTGGCAACTATGATGCCTCACAGAAGAACAGATATCTGGAGGACAGAAGACAAAATGCAATTGTGTTTTCACTGTGGCCTTCCCAGACCTGTCGTATGATACTAGTATTGAGCAATCATTATGCTGCAAGGCGCCAACCATCGGAGCAGTCCTTTCAATGGCTGTCAACTGCAGACGATTTCTGTTGATCAATGGGGCGAAGCCCGTCGCCCTGTCCTGGACGTGGTCGCTCTCCAACTGTATACTGTCACCTTATAGAGATACCAGCCACTTGCCTGGCTGCCATGTTGAGGAAAACTATGTAAGGTGACCATCTATTGAGGTGAGGCCACTACAGATGAAAATCCTCCATGGACGACAGTTGCTAAGATGTTGGGAAATCTCATTGATGGCCAACCTGTCCAGGCACTAGTCAATTCAGGAGCTTCCTTCTCTGTATTGTAAATGACTACTGCCATGAAATAAAGAAGATAATGTTCTGTGATACAAGGGCAACTCTGCTGATGGTTGGAAATGGCTGGCAGGAACATGTGTCACAAGAATAACTATCAACAACAGGACATAGTCATTTGAATTTGTCGTTTTTAACAGAATGTAGCCATAACGCCATCCTCGGATGGGATTTCCTTCAGACAACCCAGGCTCTCATTGACTGTGGAAGATCTGAGCTACAAATTGAGGAAGCCGTTCCGTTGAGTACAGGTAACATGAATTCCGCTGAAAGGTTGTATGCTGTAACCAATGTCGAGATCCCATTGTTAACAAGTCTGCAGCCGAGATGACCAGCTGAATTATGAAGAGCTTGTCAATCGCAAAAAGCTAATCAGTATAACAAAGGAAATTTACACACCAGCAGCAATCATAAGCATTACAGGTGGTCGAGGAGTACCTTGGATCACTAATTTTCATGAGCAATCCCAACTCATTCTTAAAGGAATGTGTATTGGAACAGCTTAACCAGTCCAGGATGGTGAGTTCAATGTCATTGACGAAGTCTCGTGCTCTTCTGTTACTGCTGACTATGTACTAGAGAAAACTACTATGGAATTGCATATAGGGCCCGGTCGACCCAGGAACAACGTCAGCAGGTGTTAACCATACTACACATGTATTTTCACTTCTATTGTGGGCTAGGCTGGAGAAGAGCCAGATGAAACAGCCCATGATAAAACAGTGTATCAATACTGAGGATCATCCACCAATTAGCCAGCGTTCGTACATAGTGTCGCTAGGTGAAACACAGATAATTTCGGAGGAAGTGGATAAGATGTTGCACAATGGAATTATTCAACCTTTGGAGAGTCCTTGGTCGTCTCCAGTGGTCCTCATGAAGAAGAAGTATGGCATATGGTGTTTCTGTGTCAACTATCAGCGGCTGAACAAAATCAGAAAGAAAGATGTCTACCCATTTCCACACATTGACGACACGTTAGACTGAAAGGAGCTACATACTTCTCAACCATGACATGAAGACAGGTTACCTGCAGATTGAGGTTGAACAAGAGAAGACTGCTTTTATTGCACTTGATGGAATCTATGAATTCAAAGACATGCCATGTGGACTATGTAATGCACCATCCACATTCGAACATATCATGGACAACTTGCTGCGACACTTTTGTTATCTAGATGACATTGTTGTTTTCTCAAGGACATTTGTGGAACATCTAAGCTGCCTGTCAACTGTGCTGAAGTGTGTTCAGACACAGGACTAGAAGTGCCTCTTCGTCACCAAAGAGATAAAAATCCTGGGGCACCAGTGAAAGGAGATGGTGTCCATTCTGATCCAGATAATGTAAGGGCAGTCATAGAATTTTACCCTCCTCAGCACCTCTGTGATGTGAGACATTTTCTCAGGCTGTGCTCATATTACTGTTGTTTCTTAGAAAGTTTTTGTAACAAGGCACGTCCATTGCAAGAACTTCTGCAGGGAGACTCCAAGCTTTACTGGGATGAGACAAAAGAAAGAATTTTCCAGGAATTTAAGGGTGCTATAACTTCTGCACCAGTTCTAGCCTTATACAACTAGAATGTGGAAACCAAACTTCACACAGACGCTAGTTGTTATGGGATTGGTACACTGCTTGTACAAATTCAGGAAGGTGCTGAAAGGGTGATAGCCTATGCATCAAGAGTTCTCTCAAAGTCCAGGATACACTACTCTACAACTGAGGAGTGCCTCACTGTTATCTGGGCTGTCAACAAGTTCTGGTCGTATTTATTTGGTAAACCATTCAAAATGTTCAAATGTTTGTATAGTCTATGGGACTTAACTACAGGGTCATCAGTCCCTAAACTTACAAACTACTTATGAACTACTTACGAACTAGGACGGCACAAATATCCATGCCCGAGGGGGGATTCGAACCCCCGACCGTAGTGGCCGTACAGACCGTGACTGGAGCGCCTTAGTCCCCTCGGCCACTGCGGCCGGCGGTAAACCATTCATCATTGTGACATACCACCATTCTTTATGTCGGGTGACCAATTTGAAGGATCCATAAGGTTGACTAGCAAGATGGGCAATAAGACTCCAAGAGTTTGATGTCACAGTGGTATTCAAACACAAGAATACCGACTGCCTTTCGAGGAATCCATAGCAGAACACAAGAGCTTGGATGAAATTTCAGCCCTTGCTGTGTTAGCTTAACAGAGTGAAGATCCAGCATTATTACAAACCATAGAGTCCTTGGAGAAAGGAGAAACGATGAAAGGAGAGTTGCAACGTATAAACGGGACATTGTATAAGAGCAACTACCATCCACAGGGCCCCAAATGGCTATGATGGCTATGGTTGTTCTAGCTCACCTCCAGCCAGTTATTTTCAAGTATTTCAATGATTCTCCAATATCTGGTCAACTGGGATTTGTGAAGACCCTAGACAGAATCAGACACAGGTATTACTGGCAAGGTCTCTACCAATCTGTCAAGCACTACATTAGACACTAAGGAGTGCCAGAGATGGAAGCATGTGCCACAATTACCTCCAGGGCATTTCGTATGAATTCCACCTGCAGCAGCTCCATTCCACTGAGTTGGAATTGACCTTTTAAGGTAGGTTCCCGAAGTCGACAACTGGTAACCAATGCATAATAGTCTGCATTGCCTACCTTGCCCACTACACTGTCACCAAACCTGAACCTGTGCCAACCGCAGAAGCTCCAGACATCTAAAAATTCCTAGTAGAAGACATTATTTTGAAGCATGGTGCACCACATGCGATGATATCTGATCGAGGAAAAGTATTCATGTCAAAACTAGTATCAGAGTTAATGTCATGATGCGACATTGTTCAAAGAATAACAACTGCCTACCATCCTCAGACAAATGGTCTTAGAGAACATTTTAACAAGATGTTAGCAGATATGCTGTCGGTGCTGAGCAGAAGGATTAGGATACAATACTGCGAGTCGTGACATTTGCTTATAATGCAGCAAGGCAAGACACCACAGGCTTCACGCACTACACTTTTGAGTAGCTACTTGATGTCTACTGTCACTAGCTACACAGTACTGGGCACTATTACAAGGAGCAGTTGCAGAAGGCACTATTTTCACTACAGGAATGCACTGTTCATAGTCATTTTGCTTGTCCCGAACCCTTTTCCGTTGCACTGTTTTACGCGCTCATCGGCGCTTGCTACGTGGTGCACTATATAGTTTTGCCATAGGCGCAGAACTACTTCCTTGCAATTGAGATCCAAGGAAAGCACTGTTCAATTCCACAGTGTCTATAACATTTACTGCATGAACTGTTCTTGCCCGTGGCAAAGCACTGTTTCTAACTGTACCGTTCTTTGAGTTTTTAATTTGCATACACACAGACTGTACATGTCCTGATTTGCCACATTGATAACAGGTTGCATTGCGACTAGGGCAATGAGCACGCTTGTGGCGAGACACACACTGGGGGCAAGATTTACGTACATTTTTCTGAAATGAGCGTTGGCGCCCGTTATTCAAATCACTGTTTCTAACACGACCTTTGTGTCACACTTTTACACTGGCTACTGCTCACTGTCTGTTCAGCACGGCCTGTACTATTGTAAGAACCACTAGTGCTACACTGAGAACTACGGCTAGGAAAACGTCCGTTGCGGTGCACTGAATTTACACTGTGGCTTTGCATTTCTACCTCTGCTAAGTCAAAAGTATCATGCGCTTCTATAAGCTGCAGTACACTGTCTAATGAGGGGTCAGACTGTTTCACAATTGCTGCTCTAATTCTGGGGTCCTGAATGTTCTGCGTAATCGCATCTCCTAACATAACGTCACTATAAGAAAGTTCACAAGAGCAAGTAAATTTACATTTCCGTAATCCACTCTTGGTGTGACTGCTGCGGTAATTTTTTAAGTCTGAAAAATCGGTATCGTGCAGCGGCTACAAGAACTTTTCTCTCATAATGAGCATTCAGTGCATCTACAATTTGTTCAAAGTCTACATCACGAGGAGATGCGAGAGGGAAAAGTTTTTGCAATAGTACGAAGGTCTGGGGGTCCACAATCGATAAGAAAAGGTTCTTCACTCTCTGACCTGTAATTTGATGGGCCTCGACGAGTTCTTGAAACTGTGCGAAGTAGTCGCTCCATTCTTCCTCACGTTCGTTGTACTGGTGGAACGTAGGGAGAGGTACAGCGGCCGGTATGGGCTGCTGATGTGACGGCTGTTGTTGTTGGTGAGCAGCCTGTGCCGTCAACTGTGACACGGCCTGCAGTAGTTGAGTGATTTGCGCCGTCTGTAACTGAATAATTTCCATTAAGTTTGGGTTCGGGGTAGTGGCCATGCTGACCGATTAGGCGCCGCGCATACAAGTAAATTATAACAAAACACAAATGCAAGATAAATGAGGACGCTCGATCTGCAACAAAAATGTCCACAAACACGTAACAAAATATCTTTCCCCAAAATTGTTATAATAAGGGTGGGTGGGCGGGAGCAATTTTTGCGTGCTCCGTCTGCTGCTGTCTGGCTGCTGTAAGCGGGCTGGTCCAAGGTTCTATCCCATCCTCGTCGCCACTTTTGTATCCCATCCTCGTCGCCACTTTTGTGTCCCAACTTCGTCGCCGCTTTTGTGTCCCAGCCTCGTCGTAGGTGTCGGTGGCCGAGTGGAATGAGACCGACACGCTGGTGCAGGTACGGAGGGGATCAGCCAGAACTATAAACACTCGAGTAAATTAGAAAGAGATATATATTGCACAGAATGTAACAATACTTAACTTTTACATAATACTGCAGAATGTTGATACATAGTTGTTAGAGGCCTGCCTAGTGCCTGTACGATAGCAAAGTCTTCAATCGTGCCTATCTGATTACGAAGGTCCTAACTGGTTGCTATCTCAGTCCGAAGTGCTATGTCTTTCCGTGGTGGCCACGAGCGGGGTTCCAGCAGAGGGCGCTCGTGGCTGTCATCGGAAGAACGCCGCGCCGTGCATGCATGGCGGCGCGCGGCGAAAGTAGGTGGCGCGCACTTTGTAATTGTGCGACATCACAATGTTCAGAAAAGGTATATGGTATGTTCCAAAATTGCTGCAAACTTATGAAAATGATATGGGCCTGTAATTTTGGGGATCACTCATATTGCCTTTCTTGAATATTGGAGTGACCTGTGCAACTTTCCAGTCTTTGGGTATGGATCTTTCGCTGAGCGAGTGATTGCAATTGATAGATAGGTACGGAGCTATTCCATCAGCATACTCTGAAAGGGACCTAATTGGTATATAATCAGGACCGGAAGATTTGCTTATGTTAAGTGATTTAAGTGGCTTTACTACTCCTAGTGTATCAACTACTAAATATGCATGTTGGCAGCATAATGCTTGATGCAAATTCTGTAGCATCAGCCCCACTTTTCGTAATTTGTTTGGTATTAATCTTTCAATTACTGTTGATATTATTTCTTTGAATGTAAGCCACATCTGATCTACGCTTACATCGTTGGTGGAGATTGTCACTCAGGAAAGAGTTAACCAAACTTCTTTTTTTAAAAAAGCCACTTTTCGTTTAAATTTGGTGGATTTGTAATTTTTGATGTTCCGAGTCTCGCTACGACAACTCTGTGTTCACTAATCTCTATGTCTGTTTTGATACTCTTTATTAGCTCCAGATTATTTGTTGCTAGAAGGTCAAGTATGGTATTTTTTACAACCATTTACTATTCTAGTAGGTTCATAATTAATTGCTCAAGATAGTTTTTGGAAAATGCATTTGGTACAATTTCGGACGATGTTTTATGCTTGCCTGTGGTTTTTAACATGTATTTTTGCCAACTTATCAAGGGTAAGTTAAAGTCACCTCCAATTACAACTGTAAGCTTCAGGTAAATGTTTTTAATTTGATTCAAGCTTCCTTAGAACGTTTCTGCAATTGAATAGTCTGAATCAGCAGGTCAGTAAAAAGAGCCAATTACTAATTTATTTGAGTTGTCATTTATAACGTCTGCCCATACCAACTCAAATTAAATACAGGATAAACCACCTGAAACAGGAATAAACATGCCACCAATTATTTGATTCATTCTATCCTTTCTAAACACCATTTGTTTTGTAAATACTTTGATTGAAGTTGTCTCCAGCTTTAGCCAACATTTGCTATCTATAGTGATTTGCCTTCAGTAGTTTCTATTAGTGCTTGGACAATTTAAACAGTTAAGACAGTTTACAGCTCTTTGATGAATGGTTCTTAGATCTCCTTACATCCTATGTGTGATCTGCACTCTTGGAGACTAAAACCCTTTATTTGTGTTCCCAAGGACCCTAACCTAAAAAGCTGACCAGTCCTCACCACACTGTCCCCACTATGCATTTAGGTGCTTCATACCGTGTAGTGGACACCTGACCTATTCAGCGGAACCCAGAATCCCATTACCTAGTAGTGCAAGTAGAAGAATATGTGGTATCAAAGGACCACAGTCGGTGGTATCAAATATGCTGCAGATGGTGAGCTCTGCCTTCATCTTGCAAGCAAGACTGGCAGCTTTATCACTCCAGATAGCCACCCAAAACTGGAGAGAATCTCTTCTGATTCAAAGTGACACACATCATCGGTACTGACAAGAGCCACTGGCTAAAGTTGGGCATTCAGTCGGAGCAAGTGTTTACACACTTCATAGGTTGGCTTATGCACGGCATTTTGAGAAGCCAATAGTGTAGCACTGTGGAGTAACCAATGAGAGGGGAGGAATGATGGATTCCATAAATACTGGCATATTTGAAGCCAATGTATGGTTCGTTTTGTTTGCATGTATATGTTAAAATTTCACATCAGTATGGCAGGCAATTCTATTACATGATTGGACCTGAGTGAGGTTTGACTACTCGACAACATGTTACTGTTTTTATGAGTCAATATGGCAAATTTACGACATTATAAAAAAAAAAAATGATACATTTCACTTTTGTTGCAGAAGGAATCGCTGGAGAAGAAATTAGAAACAGTGGCCAGCCACAAGTATGGTATAAAAATGTTTATTTTTGTTTTTAACCACAACTGGTAGGATATGAAATTCAGAGGAGAAACCAAAATTTTATTTAAAACAGGTCAAAACAATATCTCTTTACATTCTTGAGATACTGGTTTGATTTCTGGTGGAAAAACCTCCACAGTGTTCCCACTTCTTTTCAAACAGACTTAGCAGCCTTCAGAAAATACTTATCATGCCATTACTTTACTGGTGCTAGAATGGCAAAATAAGGGGGTCTTACAGCATTCTGCACATATTGAACACTGGTCAGCATTCCCTCCACAAACACCAAAGATGAATGGCATTTTTAGCTTATTCCACCCCAGAACATAAGTTGTGGGATTGAGACCAGTGTGTCTTGGATGAATGCACTTTATAAGACAGTGCTTACCAGGTCCATGTTGTACATGCGAACCACTATCATTTGAATGCCATTCTATCTTTTCTAAGTGTTACTATGATGGCACCAGCTGAACCATGCACGTCAGTGTTGTGGCATAGGTGGAAGACAGGCTAGAGGTGTGCAAGTAACTGCTTGGCAACAGTTAATGTTGACACTTCTAGGTTCACAAACCCTCTTATCTTTGCTGTGGTAGCTGTAGATCTGTCACTGATTCCCTTACAAAACAACGATCTTGGCAAATGTCCGTGCTGCGTGAACATCCAGAACCTCCTCTCAGGATGTGAGAATGTTCATGTGACCATTGCAACCAGCATCATTGTGCAATTGATGCAGCACATCTAACTTGTGTGGTAATTCTCTGAAAGGACCACTTGTAAGGCAGGATTTAACCCTTTTCAAACTTGCTCCCTCGGCTGTAGGAAGCACGAGTACATTTCCGTGGCACGGCGCCTGTTTGCTTCGCACATTGATATTACACTGAGTATTATGGCTGTAAACATTCACTATTAAAGGGTATACACAGATGGCATTCTGGCAGCTGTCATTGCACAATCTGCTGGCAGACAACATTGAAAACATTATCAGTATATCTACTATCCCCTAGATGGCATCCATCTGATCACTAGCTTAAAATCAATGTCAACTTTCCAGGTGCACTACTTTTCTTTTTGGCAGTATATAAAAAAAGGTGGGGTTTCTCTCCATTGCTGTTGAGTATGAAATACAAAACAGACATCTTTTGTAGATCACCAGTCAACAACATTGATGCATTTTACACTATCCAGAGTGGTAGCAGTAGCAGTCACTTTTGGCAAAGGGTAAGGTAGTGCAGTGCCACCACGGCTGAAGCTGCTGGCAGACAGCAAATGGGCCACAGAGAGCTCTGGTACATGCAGTGTTTAGAAGCAGGTGGTCTGCTACGAAATCTGTCACAGATATCTCTTTTTGGACCAAAGTGTCATCATGGGTGTACATGTGCTTCCATATCACTCATGGCTGCAGCTTTCAGTGGAAAGGTTGAAAAAAAGTGTGCCAACAAGTGGGTTTGATCACTAGCCCTCACATTTGTAAGTTGTATGCTTTACTGCTACACCATGGTTGATGTCAGTCTGAACCAACTCTGAGGCTTTCTCTAGGAACCGCCACAGTTTACAATGTTGCCATATGGTGTAAACAGGCAGGTTTAGAGGATATCAGCGTGACCAATTAACTGTCTCATGTTAAGGTCGGTGTAGACTTATGCTCTGTGGGGGCCAGCTGACCAACTTCCATTTCTTTCCTTTTCTTTTTGTCAAAGAGTGTACATGTCTCCCTTTTGACAGCAGAAAGAAGAGGTAGAGGACTAGGAGCAACACTTCACTAATTGAGAGTCTTGCTGCATTGCACATTATGTCAGAGCTATCAAAAGACGTGCACTTTTCCTTTATATGGCAGGAGTTTATATTTACCTCCCAACATGAAAGTATTAGCTTAAATACTTAATTCAGGCTTTGGATAGGTATCTTGAACAGACTACTGAAACAAGCAGCTCAAACACACTGACAGTGGGTTCTGAATTTCAAGGCCTAACTAAACACTGTAAATTTAAGTGTGATTGTGGTAAAATTGATTGTGATGCAATGATAACAGAAGTCATCAGTCATAATATTACTGGCTCTACAATTATAGAATAGAGTTTGGGAGACTCTTATCCCTCATTAGCTCTGGTGCTTCAGAACATTGACTGTAAGAATTAATATGAAAGCACAGCCGACTACATTACCCAGGTACCGATTTTCAGCATAGACAAACAGTATAAGTTTGCTGATGTGCAGGACAGCACGTGACATAAGCCTTAGTGGACTGTTTGCAGCTTGAGCTTTCTCCTTAACATGTTATGAACTTCTGATCTCCTAAACATGTTCTGAACTTATGAGTATACAGCCTTGCAGTGTTAAATCCTGTCTATGCAGTCATACAGTCAGAAACACCTAGTGTGCCCATAACGGATTGCAAAATATTACGCATCCAGAAAGCATGGCCATATTCAGTCTGTTTGTTTGCAGAGCCACAAGTCACTGAATGCCTACTGTCTCATGCAAACCAAGTGTACATAAACATTTTGTAAGTGTAACCGACTTCTGACTAGAAGCGATGATGCAGTATTTTGATTTTTCTGTGCATTTTTCTCTTTCAGTTTATAAATTTATGTGTACTCGTTTGTATATAAGACTCAGATTGATGTTTAAATAATAGTATATTTTTCCTCTGCATGAATCACAATGGTCATTTTACTTTCTTTTGAACGTGGTTGCAGTTGGTAGAGGTTAGTAGGCCCACACTCACATTTTTGAAAATCATGTAGTTTGATAACTGTGTATTTGTGCTGCCTGTACCGTCACATCAATTTAGTTATTATCAGTTGCTTAATTTCATAATCCAATTTTTTACATCTGTGTGCTGGGACAAAGCAGTGTGAGTCTATTGTTTGTTTATTTGTGGCAAGTCAGACAGCCATGTTCCGATGAAAAATATGATGAAATATATTTTAATTTTTATCAGGAAGCAGTTTCCAATGCAAATTACCAATGTTTCAAGTGATTAGTGTTGGTTTCTTCTTTTAAAAAAGAATCACAAGGGATGCAAACAGATCTATATTTTATTGCAATCACAGAGATGCCAAGATAAATGGGTTGTTTAAATAGGAAAAATAAAAATTCAAAGGATGCAAACAGATCTATGTTTTACTATGCTCACAGAGTCACTCAGATTGGTGTGTGTTGTTAAAAATTGTCACGGGTATGGACAGGTCTATGTTTATCAGGCTTGATTCCATGTTGGAATTGGTGCTCCACAACTGTATTTGATTTGTGGCAATTCTTTCAGCAATCAGTCATAAAAAATATATATTTATTTGTTTGCAAATCTAGACTTTGACCACTGTGTGGTCATTATCAATGCTTAAAACCAATTAAAATATTTAAAACATCTCGACCTCCATGTTGGAGGTCGAGATGTTTTAATTATTTTAATTGGTTTTAAGCATTGATAACGACCACACAGTGGCCAAAATATAGATTTGCAAACAAATAAATATATCTTTTTTATGACTGATTGCTGAAAGAATTAACACAAAGATCTATGTTTTATTATGATCATACAGGTGTCCACATCAATAGTTATTAGTATCAGTAATGAGACATTGTAGTTATGATTTGCTGACTAATATGCTTTAATTACACACCTTTGACTGAAAAGTCTTTTAATTTACAATGCTGAATAAATGCTACTTAACTTAAACAAACTGTTACAACCACATAGCATTATAATAGCATAGCCATGGTTTCACCATTTCAATTTTGAACAAAATAGTGTTCATACGCTACTATGTATGAGCTAAAATTAACCATATGCAAAAACTACATAGTGTGTTTTTATCTCTGGAAACTCTTTAAAATATGTTGCAATACTTTACTTAATATGATGCTAAACAGTATCTGTGAGATGTGCAAAATTCAAATTCCTTTCCCCTCGCTCCAAGTACTTTTCTCAAAATTGGATGATTAGTTTCATAATGAAACCCTAACATGGTTGTCTTTTGGACGATAATGGATAAAGATTTTCTATAATGGAAGATTGGAGTTTTTCCCATTTCAGTCATTTGCTATGGTTACTTATTTAGACATTTATAGAACATTGTGAAAAAATACCTAAAAACCAATTTTTGTCATTTTGTACATAAATATGAACTTCTGGAACTCATTAAATGATAAAATACCAAAAAAAAAAAAAAAATAAAAACATAGTTTGAGAATATCACCTTAAGAACATATGGTACAAATTTTGATGATTTGCATGAATCAAAGTGTAGAAGTGATTATCCCTTAGTTTGTAGTTATGGTAGACAAAAATTGTTTTTCAGGGCTTTCTCAAGGATCATCCAAGAACAAATGGTGATTTTATAGGCAATATATAGCCCACCCTAGTAGATATGTAATTTACAAAAAAACCTGATTTTCTCAATTTGATTGGTCTGCAGGAAATGTGTGATGTTTAAATTTTGACTGTGTTCTGTAGGATAACTGCAGTATGCCCATTCATGTGATAGGTATACAAATGGTCACTAGACCAAGGGCTATTTAAAACACTTTACCCCTTATCTCTGTGATCAGTAGAGCCTGTGATATGGGCCACTGAAGAATCACATTTATGTACATGGCGATTTCGAATATATTAATACTGTGCACGGCTTGGCATGATAAAGCTTCAGTATTTGCTCTTGATTATTGAAGGAGCAGAGTTCGAAGCTGCTTGTATCCTTATTTTTTATTGTCTGTACTAAGTTTCTAGACATAAAAAGATCACATATTTTTGGACTTTTTGTGCTCAAATTCTGAAATAAGTGACCAAAAATAATGAAATATCTGGCATTGCTGCATATTAGTTTCATTGTAATTCATAGTTTTTTCTTCAAATAGCTATAGTTACAGTAGGTATGATATCTTATTCCAGAGAAAATATGCAACCACAAAACAAATTTGTGACCCAATTAAAATACTCACTACATTGTTTAGTTGTATTATTAAAGCATCAGATATGGTTTCTCTTAGATGCAATTTTTCCTGAAATTGTTTTATTCAGGAATTCTTACATTTCCGTCAAACCACAATGCGTAAAAGTGGTGTAATGTGTTTTACTGTTTCATGTCTTGCAGTAAATTTATGGGATAAGCTGGCTGAATACCTAGTAGCACATGCTCTAAGCAACACAAACATATGGATTGTTTCAATGTCAATTCGGTTCTTTATAATAGACCCAATAATTATATAAAACATGTGACTAAGTTTTAAGGAACTGGGTTTCCTGGAGAGCTGTGGGAAACGTGGACTTTATTGAGTACAATTGTTTAAGTTTAACAATTCTATTCGTTTAAATTTGCACATGTGCACTGTGACTTTGTGAAAAGAAAACTACTAATATTCATCATTTGGAACCAAATTTTGCAATTTTTTTTTGGGCACAGAAATTTTGTTTTTTGATAAGTTTGTCACACTGCTTGCCTTCTACATGCTCTTTGCTTTTACATAAAACTACTAGTTGCACTGAGATCATCTGCAGAAAAACATTGTAGGTGCTTCGGTAATCACCATTCATGGAAAAATGACTTCAAGGAAAGGGTAATTTAGTTTTACCACATTTGATGGGAGATAATAGTAATATACTTTCTAAATATGATGTATCAGTACAGGACTAATAGTGTGTATGTGTTAATTGTCCATGTCAGTTCTCAGCAATGGGTTATAATGGAATACAGCCAAGTGTTCCATTTTTGGAACAATGGGATTGAATGGGCTTATTGAAAGATCTGTAAAGCCCTTGGATTTTACGTTGACTGCTAATGAAATTATAGCTTTACTATTAGAGGGTACTAATTCTTCTGAGGCTGATTTATACATATATCTCCCTGAAGACCCATGGCAGTCAGATCAAGACTCAGGTAACAGTGACATAAATCATTTAAGTGGCATCTATTTAAGATCTGTTGCAGAAACAAAAGTTACAAAATATTTTGATGGAGAAATTGTTATGTAAGAGGTGAAAATTATACTATAGTAAACTATCATTAGCACTGCTTCAAACAGAAGCAGAATCAGCAAACTGGGCAATCCAAACAAAACAGTAGGAATGAGGGAATATATGTCCTTCCGCTCCCGGGATTGGAATGACTCGTCATCCACTCCCTTAAAACTCGGATCCTCTCTGTCCTTCCTCTTTTCCTGTAGAAGCGGACAATGGTTGTGAAACCTTGAATCTTTGTGTATGTGTATGTGTGTGTGTTTATTTGTGTTTTTGTGTTTGTGAACGAGCCTGCACTTCGGGTAAGTTAAACAATCTCTATTTTTCATATATACAGGGTGTTTCACTAAGTGTGTTTGCCCCTGTAACTTATAAAATAATAGGTGATGGGAACACAAGAAATGTTACACTTTCTGTGGAGCTATGAACATAGTTTATTGTATCATTTTCCAAAGAGTTACACCACAAAGATATAATTTTTTAAATGGAACAATAGTTTTTTCTATCATGTATTGGATTCATTTAAACCAGCTGTGTCCAAATCAATTTAAACTACATTCCTATCACTGTTAGTTTGGGAGCTACAACCCATCAAAGTTCCGGGGGCGGAGGCTGCGATAGCATAGCTGACTGGCCGAGTGGCTATCCCCTGGGGCACGGCCCACTGTCTCATGACCACCAACCAGTCAGCTACGCTGTCATAGCCTCCGCCCCCTAAGCTTTGAAGGGTTGTTACAGAGGCAAACACACTTAGTGAAACACCCCATACGAATATTATAGAGGAAAAATTCCTAACAGGAAAAATATACGTAAAAAATAAATGAAGTCCACTTACCAGGCGAAGGAGCACAGGCAGTGATAGCAACAAATACAAATAAACACACACACACACACACACACACACACACACACACACACAAACGCAAGCTTTCGCAGCCTAGCTGCTTCGTCAGGCAGAATGGAAGGAGAGGGAAAAGGAAATGATGAGGGTTTTAAGGGAGTGGTAAGGAGTCATTCCAATCCCGGGACAGGAAAGACTTACCTTGGGGGGAAAAAAAGAGGGTAAACAAATACACACACACCCACAGCCAGTTTCTAAAGTTCTACAGTATGTCTGCCTAAGTGTACTTGCGTCTGTGTGGGTGGGTGTGTATTTGTTTACCCTCTTCCCCCCTCCCCCTCCCAAGGTAAGTCTTTCCTGTCCCGGGATTGGAATGACTCCTTACCCACTCCCTTAAAACCCTCATCATTTCCTTTCCCCTCTCCTTCCCTTCTGCCTGACGAAGCAGCTAGGCTGCGAAAGCTTGCGTTTGTGTGTGTGTGTGTGTGTTTATTTGTATTTGTTGCTATCACTGCCTGTGCTCCTTCGCCTGGTAAGTGGACTTCATCATATATATATATATATACTGCAATTGTTAGTTACCACACTCACATAAAAGGAGTGGACAGATGTGTTGAAAATATAGGATTTTCAGAACAAAAAAATGGCACCCCAACTTACACAGTGTGAAATCCGAAAGCATCACACAAAAGGGTGCTCAGGGATGTACACTATGATGGGCAAGATTGCCTTATTTTACCATTAGGCAAACAAACTAAGATGTGGCCAGTGCAAAAGAATACAACAAAAAGTCAAACTTGTAACATTCCATTCCATGCAAATAGTTTTGCTCAGTTTCATACAAACTGAAGTTGAGTCTCCACTCTCTAACAGAGTGTTTATTCCTTATCCGGTTATATATTTACCTATTGTGAAAATTAGGAGTTTAAGAATGTAGTAAGAAAATGAATGTAAACATAAAAAATTTACATTAGTTTCTCACAGTATTACGTGTGTGGCGTCGATCCCGTGATCAATAGCCGCATTGTTATCTTTGATGGATGTTCTTTGGTTCTGACTGGGACTTCTGGCAGTCGGTCTCTTATATCTGAAATGTTAAAATCATCTGTACCGATATAGAGTAATAAATGTATTAAAGAGTGGATACCACCTTCATAACTGAACTGCACCTTACCCCCTCATTGGTGAACCCGATTTCATTTCAAAAGTTTAGTGCCTTCCGCGTCGTTATTTCGAGATTCGTACACACCGCAAGGCCGGCTACACTGCAACCATGATCCACGCTATCAGCTGCCATCGGCTGTTTCATCACTCCAACCTCCGCCCGAAGTCCCTGCATTGGACCAATACAACTTTACCTCGACTGAGAATCGTCAGATGTACTCAATTCAGCCTCAATTCGAATCTGCATCAGCCCTACTGCCACAGCACGGCCTGCACACTGATTGTGGATTCGCGAGCCCTGACTTGTCCAAATCATCAAATTCGGTGCCCGCCAGCCATGCATTCCGTTAATTGGAAACATGTGAACATTAACCTTCATAATCAGTTTTCACGTGCCCCAGTCGGTGGTTTAATTTCAAATACACTGCGGATGTATTCCTCTGCGCCCATTGATGGCTATGCGCATGGCTTATACTTTTCGTCGAGTACTCCTTCGCATAATGCCTTCAATAATTCCACAAACTATGCTCACCACCAATATTCAGCACATCAGGACAGTGTTGTTTAGTACATTTCCTACGGCTAACCTCGGCTTGTTGCCGATACACCGGGTGTTCAACATGTGCTCCCGCCGCAACAACAGGTCCCACGCTCCACGATGCCATGCAGTTCACATACTCTCGCTACGCCACAGCCTGTTGCTCCGTCGGCATACTCCTCTCTTCCTGCTTGCTGGATTTGCAGCTGCATCCACAAGATATAAACCCGGTCGATGCAGCAAGTAATTTACGCACGCTTGCCCACCTGCCCAAGCTGCCACCATTCAAACCCCAATGAGTTGTTATGTGGTTTAAAGCGGCTGAAGACATTTTTGAGCATTGTGGGTTCGATGATGCGACCAAGTTCCTATGTGTTATGTCACATCTGTTCGAATCCGATGATTTGATCTGCGACCTTGTCGGCCAGCCTTCTCGCCCACACTGGTATGACCCCGCTAGGGTACTTTTCTTCACCGCTTGGGTCGCACAAACACCGACGCTGTCAGGAAGATCCTACATGGAGAATTGATGGGGAAGAAGATGCCTTCGTAGCTGTGGAGACATTTACGATCAATTGCTCCTCCATCCTTGTTCCCTGATGATGCAATGCTGAACATCTGCATGAACAAATTACCGAGCCAAGTCAGTTTGACCTTGTTGCAGGCCCCTTCTGCATTGCTCAACCAAACTCTGGGATCTGTAGACAAAGTTTATGTAGCTTACCAGTCGTATGGTGGCATCAGAGCTCTCCTAAAAAGAGGTCTTCCTTCAAGAAGGGAACACCTGCTGGGCGTGGCTGCGGCCATGGCCATAAGCAAGATACTACCACATCTGCTCCAGGTAAGAAGAATAATGTCAGCTTTGCTGCCTTGCCTGCTCCTCGCCCACCACCGTTGCCAATGGGCTCCTTCGCTAGTCCGTCGAGCAGCGATCCAACACCTCTCTCCGAGGAAACTACTACTGGTTTACCCTTGCGTCATCGGAGGTGCTACTTTCACTATCGGTTTGGGGCTGAAGCATGACGCTGTAGATCTCCTTGCCAGCACCCAAACGCATCTCGCAGGTAGGCTCCAGCACCGCCCCCTGCGATAAAAATAGGCGCCAGGACATTGTGACTTTACATTCTGTGTCAATGGGCAGTGAACATTCACGTCTTATTTACCTACAGGAAATTGCTTCGCGCACTCATTTTGTAGTTTACACTGGTGCCGACATATTTTTATTGCCGCCTTCACTTTTCTTTGGGAAGATTCATCAACATGAAACAATTGTGCAAGCCGTTAATTCAACGGACCTGAAGCGTTCGGGCTATTATAAACATACCTTGCAGTTATCCTCTGACTGTGCCTTAAAATGGACATTTCTTGTTGCACCAGTCAACAAACCTATACTTGGCATCGACTTCATCAGGCATTTTCAATTATCTATTGACATTGTGCGCAACGCCATGTACTACCCTAAGAAACAATTGTACATTTCGTGTGTTACGGCCGGTGTTGCTCAGGATACTACTTACACTCGTTTAGTGACCAAACAATCGGAGCTTTCTGCTGAGTGTGACAAGTGGAAAAGTGCTCTACTCACCCAGCGCCCTGAGCTCTCGTTTCAACGTATTGAACGTTTGGAGAATCTGCTCAACATAAAGAATGTATATGCAGAGTTTGCTGAAGCTCATCAAAGCCTTCCTGCTGTTCGAGATGGCCTCCCCACCCACACTCACAAGGTTAGTAAGTGTGTTTCCAGTGAACCGGCCCTGGCGCCAGACTTTACTCATGTTTTGAACTGTGCTTCTTGCTCTCACATGCCTCTGAACAGTGACTGTAAACATTCGAGTGCTCATATTTTGTGTTCGCTTTCAGAACTTTTGCCTAAACCTGTTGCTGTTCTTAACATTTCCATATCAGCTGTTATTTCTCGCCAGCCATTGCCTTCAGCGGCACCTGTGGTTATGCCTAGTACTAAATGCAAGCGTACCAACCTGACTCTGCCCCACTTGTTGACACTTTGGCGGCCAGCAGTCGGCACGCCTGTACCCGCGTGACCGAAGTGCCTATTTTTGCTCAGCGGCCACCACCTGCGACACGTCACAGACATTAGACTGCTGTACTCTGTGTCGCATTGCCATAGTTACAGACGGAACATAACACAAACTCCACTTAACGGATGGCCATCCAATTTTGTTCCGCCCTCGTAGGTTGAAACCAGAGTTTATGCAGATTGCAAAAGAACAATTAGCCGATCTCCAAAATAAGGAAATTATTGAGCCTTCTTCCAGCTGTTGGGCGAGCCCTATTCATTTTGTTCTTAAGAAAGATGGTACTTACCGTACAGTTGGAAACCATACGGAACTTAATGCTCGTACTATCATTGACAAATACCCTGTACCGCACATTGCTGATTTCAATCACGTGTTAGCAGGTGCAAAATATTTTTCGGTGTTAGACTGCAAACAGTCATTTCACCAGATCCTGATGGCCCCTGAAGACATAGAGAAAACCGCCATCACTACGCCTTCCAGGCTCTTTCATTATAAGTTTATGCCTTTCGGGTTGAAAAATGCACCCCATACATGGCAAAGATGGATAAATAAGACTCTGTCGAAGTTTGATTTTTGCTTCGTCTACATGGATGACATCCTTGTGTTTGCTCCCACTAGAGAATCGAGTGTAGAGCGTGTTAGATTGGTGACTGACACCTTACAGTCTGCCGGCATCGAACTTAATAACAAGAAGACTCAACTTCATCAGCCGTCAGTTGTGTTCCTCAGTTATGTGGTGTCAGCCGATGGCCTCACTCTACCTACAGACAAAATTAAGCCTTGATATGCCTAGGCCTCAGACATTTAAAGAGTTACGTCGCTTTTTGGGGACCATTAATTATTACCGCAAGCATCTGCGTCCTGCTTTAGATGTTCAGGCCCTGCTCAGTGATGCTCTTGCCGGCCCTAATACATCAGGTAATGATACTTATTCCTTGGACGCCTATTATGGAGAAGGCCTTCAACAAGTTGAAACATCTACTCGCCTTGGCTGTTACCATTGCTCACTCGCATTCTGATGCCACACTGTTTATTATGACCGATGCAAGTGACAATGCTGTCGGTGGCGTGCTCAGTCAGACCTATAATGACGTCACCACTCCGCTTCAGTTCTTTTCTAAGAAACTTAACTCGGCCCAGAAAAAATACTCGGCCATCAAGCATTTCAGAACTGATTTGGAGGGTAGGGACTTCTACGCTCCGATGGACCATAAACCCTTGGTGTCAGCTAAAATCCCTCCGTCTGAACTGCCGCCTCGTCGTTTTTGTCACATTGATTACATATACTGCAGTTTACGAATGACATTCGATACATAAAAGGGGCAGATAATGTTGTGGCCGATTTCCTATCCTGCATCGGCGCAGTATCTAGCCTGATAGACTTGTCGGACTTAGCCAGGGTACAATCAGCCGACCCAGACACTTTACAGCTGTTATCGGACCAATCTTCTTCTCTTCGACCTGTGAAGACAACCTTTCTGGGAGTTTCTGGTGAAGTCTGGTGTGACAGTTCCACAGGCACACTTCACCCCTTCATCCCTAAAGGGTTACAACGTCTTGTGTTTGAGAAACTTCATGGTTTGGCTCACCCGGGTGTTAAGGCATCGACACGCCTTGTGTCTGAACGTTTTGTGTGGAAAGACATGCGCCGTGATTGCCAGTCATAGGTCTGCGCATGTGTTCCTTGCCAGCAAAACAAAGTCTCTCGCCATACTTCCCCACCGCTGGGTAAATTTTCGCAACCGTCGGGCCGATTCCAACATATCCATGTAGATTTGGTTGGTCCCCTCCCACAGTCTGAAGGGTTCTGGTATTGGCTCACAGCTATCAACAGGACTACTCACTGGGCAGAAGCTTTCCCCATACTGAGTATTACTTCAGACACTGTTTCACATGCCTTTATGGACACTTGGGTCTCCTGCTTTGGCTCCCCTGTGTTCTCCACAACCGACCAGGGTCGGCAATTTGAATCGGCCACGTTTTATGAATTATGCAACCTTTGTGGTATCACAAAAATACACACTACTGCTTATCACCTCCAAAGTCAAGCGCTGGCATCACACCGTAAAACCTGCTCTTTGATGTCATGGCCCCTTGTGGACCGAGGCATTAATTTGGGTGCTTCTCGGCCTACGTTCAGCTTATAAAGAAGATCTTAAGGGCTCGGTGGCAGAGTTTGTTTATGGACAACGTCTTGTGCTCCCTGGCAAGCTAGTTTCTCCCTCCCCACCGACCACACCCTCTGAGCTTCCTTCACTGGTAGATCGGATCGCACACATTGCAAAAACATTCGGCCACCCCCTCTGGCAGCGCACACTCATCCACGTGTGTACGTGCCCTGTGAGCGAGACAAATGTGAGCATGTTTTTCTCTGCGACACCACCATTAAGGCCCCTCTCATGCCTCCTTATACCGACCCTTACGTCATCGTCAGCTGCTCTGAAAACACCATGGACATTTGGGTGAATGACTCTGTCATTACTATTTCTCTCAATCGTGTCAAGTCAGCCTTCAGCGAGCCTTCAGAGACTTCCTCTGACAGGGTTTCCTCTCATGCCTCTCCTCCGTCAAGCGGCCAGTCCCCTTATCGTGGCACACAATTGGGCACAGACTGTTCTCAGCATACTCACAATTCGAGTACTGCTTCTCCGGCCCCTCCGGCTTCGAGTAGCCAGTCACCCCCTCATGCCACATATTCGGACACCGAGTCCTTTCGGCGTGCTCAACCCTGGAGCACTGCTTTTTCGCCCATCGGTTCCAATTCAAGTGGTCAATCATTTAGAGGTTTTTCCCCATGCAGCCCCCAAAGTCGAGATGATCACTCTCTAGGGTCTACTGTAGACATCCCTTTGTCCTGCGACAGTAACCCCTCCCATGTTTCCGAGCCATCGCGGCTCCATCCAGTTCCGGGCCACGCCCTCTCTGCCGTCAGCAGATCACCCAGGGTCGTCGCTCGCACCCCCTGCTTCGTTGGCCACCACCTCCTCGCCCGGCTCTCAGTCCTGTTATGGGTTTCCTACCATCCCTTGCCAACATGCACATTCACCCACATTGCCCACCATCGAGCTATATACTTTAGTCCACCCTGACGACATCAATAAGCTCTCGGCTCAACTGCTTTCGTGTGCATTGCATGTGACAATGAGCAGGGAGGTAGTGTTTCTCCGCATGTGTTGCAAAGGTTTCGCCTGTCAAAAAGTGCTGTGAGTGCTAACGTTCATGCCAAATGGCAGAGTGTTCCTGCATGTTGCCGCCGCCGCCGGCCTGCAGTCTTCCACTGGTCGGCGTCTTCATCAGCCGGCACACCTCGCTGACTTCGTCGACGTACCGGGGTTTGCCCCGGTCACCATCGTGTCGGCCTGTGCCTGCCACCGCCGTAGAACTTAGTGTGGTGTTTTTGGGAAATTCTCACCCCCCTGCCCCTCTTAGGGACATACTCCATATTGCAGGAGGGGGGGGGGGGAGCTATGAGGCGTCAATCCCGTGATTGATAGCCGCATTATGTTATATTTGGTGGATGTTCTTTGGGACTGACTGGGACTTCCGGCAGTTGGTCTCTTGTATCTGATGTGTTAACATCAAATAATGTTCAAATGTTTGTTAAGCTTATGGGACTTAACTACGGGGTCATCAGTCCCTAGTGTTAACATCATCTGTACTGATATAGAGTAGTAAATGTCTTAAGAGTGGATACCGCATTCATAACTGAACTGCATCTTACCCACTCATATGCAAGGTACCTGTACTCTCCCGTTCGCACTGTTTCACTTTTGGAATGTCCATCTGTTTTGGTAATGACTATACTGTTACAGCCATGAAAGTGGTATTTATGATTTATCTACATTACAAACATAAGATTTAAAGAGGAATTTGTAAAGGATTTGAATGGTGAACCACGTTTGGATCAACAACGATAAAATCACCTGTTGTTTCTCATCTACACTGATACTGATCTGCACTCTATAGAAGATAATCACACTTTGATGCATAACTAGACCCACTTCATATTTTACTTATTGATTGCAACATTTTGCATTTGTAAAATTTTTTTATGTACTTCATCCTGCCTTGTGAAAATTCCAGTTTAATGACACTAACAACAAAAGTATAATGGGAATTCCATGAATGGCTATGTTAAATATTTCAGAACTGTTTGCAACATTATCTATTATGTAGAATAAAAAAGTTAAAAGGAATTTTCTAGTGTGTCCTTTTTCATATCAATGAAACCAGCTCTCCTAGGACACTTGTTCAATAAAAAATATGTTCATTAATGTATTACCACAGTCTAACAGTCAGTCACAAAACTCTTATAGGGGAAAAAGTGTAACCAAAGCGATGCTAGCACTCTAAGTGGCCAGTAGATAGTTACAGAAGAATATCATGATACAAACTGAGAAGTTGCAATATTTAATGCTGTTACTAGTCACCAAACATAGTGGTGAATTTTCTAATACAAATATGAAAATGTAATTAAAGTAATATAACCACTTCTGTTAATGACAATATGCAATATCAAGATGTCAGTGCAATTAATACACACAGCTTACAATAGCAGAGTCATAATCATATCATCCAAAAACATTTTAAGAGCAGAAATCAATTGCAACCTGACATGCTCAAGTTTGAAATGAACAGAGTGATTATATTCACGTGCTCAGTGGGTACTTTCATGTCGCAAGAAGTTTTTTTTTGAAGACCCATTTCGAACAGCGTAATATTTTCAAAACTATACACAAATTTTATATTCTTGGCAAGTAGGTGCTACATCTCCTTGTAAATGCCCTTTTCGCCTTGTCCTTGTTGCTATGCCTTGCATGCACCTATCATAATATTTTAGATACTTGTCAGGTATCAAACTGTGTATCTCCAAGGATGGAACATGATAACATTGACAGTTTCCCAATAGTTTATACCTGGACATATTATTTATTTAGAGATACCTTGTCAAGCTTTCAAACTAGTAGGCAACTGGCAAAATTTGTTGGTATATGATGCTATCAGCGCTATAGTGGCCTAACCCACAGCACACTGGTTTGTGGGAATGGCCACTGGAAGATATTGACATTTGCATAATTAATGTGTAAGGTAGTGATTACAGTATATAGCAGTGATTGTGGTATACATAACATGGTGTGGTGTCCAGTAATTGGCTATATGTGGAGTTAACCGTAATAGTGTTTTTAGACCATTTTTTATGTGGATTAGGCCACTTTTGTTTCGGTGCACTTGGCTATAATACACACAACATGTGGGATAGGCTGTTACTGCTTTACACATTTTATTCAAACATTGGACAAGATACACACGAGGTGTTAATGTACATAATCCTCATCATCATTTACAGGGATGGTGTCACCAAACGGCTGTGCAGATGTCTTCAAGTTATGCTAATAACCATTGTACAATGGGGGTACAAGTTGCAGCAAGCTCATTAAATTGCTCTTTTTCAACGCACTATAGCGTGTACATTGGGATATAGCACGTCCAGAGCCTCAGTTACTTACGATCCTCATTTAGCAAAACTGACGTTGGCAAACGGGAAATTTGGATCATTGGAGTACTTATAAAACATATGGGAGAGGACGCTGAAGCCACTGAATATTGAACCATTGCACCCTAGTATTTTGTGTTGACACTGTACAGTTACGTGTTTCTCTCTAAATGTACTGTGGGCATGAAATCATTCCTCGTCACTGGTATAGCGGTGAAGGGTTGTTTTCAAGCAGTGATAATGACATTCATCCAGTAAGAGGGTATGTTCTTCACAATAATATCAAAGTCCTGGTCACATGGTAGGTATGAATGCCCACTGACTAGGAATTTATGGTGGATTACTTCTGGCGAGAAGTCTGCATGTAGAACCATGTATTGACACAGTAAGGCCATTTTTATATTTCGATTTTGGCCACCACATTGATCCGAGTACATAATCAGTCACTTTGTTTGAACGTTATGTTTAATATAATGCAAGACACACAATCCAATTTCTTGTGGTCCTCGGGATGCTTCGCCCTCACTCCATAGATACATGGTAGCTTTCTTGGTGCATAGGTTGTGTATTCCAAGGCAGTATGTCCACAATTGTCACTTGTAGTAACAGATACCTGTCATAAGTACAAGTGTCGGTAAAATCTTCATCAAATTGAAGGCAATCACAGTTGTATCATTGTCCTGATGCCTCTCTTCTGCTGCATCGTGATTGATTCATGTCTGCACACTCTCGGCCTTTCATTGATGTAACTCTCTTTCTCGTTCCCATCTACCCTTCTCTTTCGCGATGTGGACTGCAGCATGTTCGATGTTATAGAGGTCATATTTACAATAGGAATCACCTACAGGGGGATGAAAGGACATCTGACCAAACACATAGTACGAGACCGGATCATCATGCTCGGCTTTATATAAATCGTATAACTTCTCCATGCTCGGGTCTGGTGACAAATACTTCCGACCCACTGTTTCATTTATTTGTGCATAATGGCTCCAATATACTGGAAACAGTTTTATGAAGTTGTCTTTGCTATTGGTGTTTTGTGTTTAGCAGGGCGTGCACCTCGCTTGTCAATTGGTGGGGTCTGGTGCTACTCTTTGTGTGAAAGAACCCTTGTAATCCTACTGTCTGATATTTGCAAAATGTTCTTAAAGAACGTTTTACACACATTCACATCTACTCCATTAGGGAAATGGTATAGGCGTGTGGTTCCTTGTCGCAACTCTGTAGTACCAGAGGAATACGCGTGTGCCGTAGGAACTACCTTCACCTTAGCAAAAATGTATACAGACTGCAAGCCGAAACTACCTAAGTCGAACAGATGCTGCTGGTATCCAGGTGTAAAATGTTGTCCACAATCCTTCTGACACTTGCACGCTCAGACTGTGGGACATTTCTTTGGCACTAAATTTTCCTTCACGTTAATGTATTCTTCCCCTTTCGATTGTTTTTCTTTCTGAATCCACAAATGTGCAATCCGGACCCTTTTCTACCTCGTTGCAGTGCAATTATGGCACCAGTACTATGATCCCCCTCCGATACATCCATGGTAGACATAGTGGGTGTGGTATCCTTCGATATACTCTATTGACATTGTGCGCAACGCCATGTACTACCCTAAGAAACAATTGTACATTTCGTGTGTTACGGCCGGTGTTGCTCAGGATACTACTTACACTCGTTTAGTGACCAAACAATCGGAGCTTTCTGCTGAGTGTGACAAGTGGAAAAGTGCTCTACTCACCCAGCGCCCTGAGCTCTCGTTTCAACGTATTGAACGTTTGGAGAATCTGCTCAACATAAAGAATGTATATGCAGAGTTTGCTGAAGCTCATCAAAGCCTTCCTGCTGTTCGAGATGGCCTCCCCACCCACACTCACAAGGTTAGTAAGTGTGTTTCCAGTGAACCGGCCCTGGCGCCAGACTTTACTCATGTTTTGAACTGTGCTTCTTGCTCTCACATGCCTCTGAACAGTGACTGTAAACATTCGAGTGCTCATATTTTGTGTTCGCTTTCAGAACTTTTGCCTAAACCTGTTGCTGTTCTTAACATTTCCATATCAGCTGTTATTTCTCGCCAGCCATTGCCTTCAGCGGCACCTGTGGTTATGCCTAGTACTAAATGCAAGCGTACCAACCTGACTCTGCCCCACTTGTTGACACTTTGGCGGCCAGCAGTCGGCACGCCTGTACCCGCGTGACCGAAGTGCCTATTTTTGCTCAGCGGCCACCACCTGCGACACGTCACAGACATTAGACTGCTGTACTCTGTGTCGCATTGCCATAGTTACAGACGGAACATAACACAAACTCCACTTAACGGATGGCCATCCAATTTTGTTCCGCCCTCGTAGGTTGAAACCAGAGTTTATGCAGATTGCAAAAGAACAATTAGCCGATCTCCAAAATAAGGAAATTATTGAGCCTTCTTCCAGCTGTTGGGCGAGCCCTATTCATTTTGTTCTTAAGAAAGATGGTACTTACCGTACAGTTGGAAACCATACGGAACTTAATGCTCGTACTATCATTGACAAATACCCTGTACCGCACATTGCTGATTTCAATCACGTGTTAGCAGGTGCAAAATATTTTTCGGTGTTAGACTGCAAACAGTCATTTCACCAGATCCTGATGGCCCCTGAAGACATAGAGAAAACCGCCATCACTACGCCTTCCAGGCTCTTTCATTATAAGTTTATGCCTTTCGGGTTGAAAAATGCACCCCATACATGGCAAAGATGGATAAATAAGACTCTGCTAACACAACACGTAACTCATACACTGTACCACTTGCACAATGGCTGAATTGGTCAGGTGCACACTCCACATCTGAGGCATCGATAGTAGTGTCCAATCCAAATAGGTGTGAAATGGAAATGTTCCATATCTGCACCAATGTCCATATCAAATCATAAGAGTCCGACGAGGGAACATAACAACACCCTCACCTTGCCGTGTGGCTTCGCCATCATCACTGATATGTCAACGTGTCGTGTAATTAAAAACAGTGCCAACACTAGTGCTACTAGCCGCACCACGGACGCCGCACAAAGCATGCTCTGTATGAGAAGGTGTGCACACGTGGCGCAACGCTTTGGCAGTTTGATGTGTGTTATGTTTTCGTGGGTTAGCAGTCAACATAGCACTTGGTGACGAGTCGGTCGTACTCCACACATACCGTGGTCTCCGTACCGACCCTGTTCTACGGGCGCGGTGTTTGATTTCTTCCTTGTTTCTCTGGGGTATTGTATGTATGTTTCCTTCGTCCTCTATGACTACTCTGCACCCCATGTTACTTCAGGTGCTGCAACAGCAACTGCTGCAGTAGCAGCATAAACAGCAGATTGACCTCTTAACTAAATGGTTTACTTTAAAGCACAATGTTGAGGTGCCGTCGGGTCCCCCTCCTTTTCTTTCCTATGATGAGGCCATGGAAGAATGGGACAAGTACTAGCATCGTTTACTTCAACACTTTCAGGCTTTTGGTGTTATGGACCCTATGTTGTGTTGCGCCTTGTTTCTTTCATGGTGTTCTCCTCAGGTGCACCTGGTTTTGTGTAAACTGACGCCGTTGCATGATCCATCTACCCTTTCTTTTGATGAGATGTGTTCTTTGCTTTCTGGGTATTACTGTCAGCGGACGAATACAGTGATCTCTAATATGGAATTCTACCAATGTCATAAACAACCAAATCAGACGTACCGGGCCTGGGCGGCCGAACTGCAGGGGCTTAACTGTCGTAATTTTATTTCAGACGTTCACAAGGTCGGGATTTATCCTACGCGTGGCTCCTAACTTTCAAGGTTATGTGGGCAGCGGCTTGCACTTTCGACACATGGGGTGACGTTTCCACCTGATTCTACTCGGCCCCCTTCCGCTGATGCGATGGGGGAGGTAGCGGCGGTTACCTCAAACCGCCCACTCCAGTCACAGGCCAGGCGACAGAACAGTTCAGCTCAACAGTACAGTTGGCGGCCTTCTCGCTCTCATAAATGGGCGGCGCCATTCCCATCTTGTCCTGAATGTTTTTCAAGCCATGAATGTAATGATTGCCTGCATCATTGGGCCACAAGTTGGCACTGTAGGGAAAAAAGGGCACAATTCTTCAGTACGCTGCTCGGCACTGGCGCCACCCGCACGAGATATGGCTATGTAAATTAATAATGTTGCGGCACACACACACGCTCCTGCCAAGCTTTTCATTGAACTATCTGCTCTGAACCACGCGGTGCAGATGCAGGTAGACAAGGGGATGGCAGCCACATTACCGAACTCTCAGACATACGTATATCTCGGATCACCCAGCGACCTATCACTCATTGGTCTGTACAATCACGTTTTTAGTAGTGAATCAAGCCTCAACAGCCAACCTGTTTGGTATGGATGCTTTATGAGCCTTCGGGTTCTCTATATCCGATGAAGTTCATTTAGTATCAGACCAAGTGCTGTATCCATCTTTGGAGTCTCTTTGTTCTGAATATGCTCCCCTTTTCTCACCAGGACTGGGTTGTGTTTCTTCCTTCCAAGCTCACATTACCATGAAACCAATAGCCCACCCTCATTTCTTCTGGGCACAAGAGATACCCATTACCCTTAAAGCAGAGGTAAAAAAAGGAATTGGACCGCCTTACAGAAACCAGCATTATTCGGCCAGTTGCGTCTAGTGAATGGGCCACACTAATGGTAGTCATTGTCAAACCCTCTGGCAAACTCCGATTTTGCAGTGACTTTAAGGCCAGAATTAATGCTCAAGCCATCATACACACATACCCCGTGCCTCGACAGGATGAACTGCTCTTGAAATTGTCTGGTGGACAATATTTCTCGAAAATAGGCCTGGCGGAAGCATACTTACAACTGCCGTTAGATAAGGAGTCGCAAAGCAAACTTGTAGTCAACACCCCGTTTGGACTCTATCAATACATCAATACTTACGTTATCCCTTTGGGGTTGTAAGAGCACCAGCTATTTTCCAACACTTTTTAGAGGAACTTACACACCCGATTCTGGGACGTATTAACTATTTGGATGACATTGTGGTCGCTGGGTGCACTAATGAGGAACATGTGAACAATTTGCGAAGCTCATTCTTAGTGTTACATGACAAGGGACTCAAACTCAGTCTCCAAAAGTACCAATTTTTTCATCCAACTGTTGAGTATCTCGGATTGGAGTTATCAGGACGAGGTGTTTCCCCCATTATGGACCACGAGTGTGCCACGACAGCATTGCCGCACCCTACGTCTCTTAAGGAATTGCAGACCTTCATGGGAAAAATTGCATATTATCACAAATTTATTCTGGGGCCTCCATTCTTTCACGTCCTCTCTACGATTTGTTATGGAAAGGTGCCAAATTCGAGTGATCCCCTGCGCGGGAGGCTGCCTTTTTGTCACTTCAGAACAAATTACTTTCTGTCCCATATTTAATGACTTCCATCCTGGTCAGCACTTGGTTTTGGCGCCAGATGCGTCTCAATATGGGGTAGTTGCTGTTATTTCGCACCAATTCACTCATGGCCGAAGCATCCCATCGCATTTGCCTCCAAAACACATACACCTGCCCAGTCTAACAGAGAAAGAAGCTCTGGCAATTGTTTATGCTCTTAAGAAATTCTATGTCTTCCTGTACGGTAAGAAATTTCATTTAGTGACAGATCACAAGCCGTTGGTGTCCCTCTTCAACCCCTCAGCCCCACCACTGGACGAAGCTGCATACATGCTTGGGTGTTGTTTCCTTCTTGTTTTCACTATGAGATCCATTTCTGCCCTACAGCGAAGCATGCAAACGCTGACACATTGACTGGATGCTGCTTTTGATAATGATGAATGTCTGTGCTTCCATATTGATGATGAGGTGCAGCAGAGGGTCAAGGGATTCCCCCTCACTTCCGACCGCCTTGCTGCAACAGTGGCGTCAGATCCGGTGTTGTGTCAAGTAGTGCGTTATGTTCAATATGGCTGGCCGGAGTCTCCTCCTTGATGAGCTTTTGACCCCCTTGATAACTATTACTCCTTCCAATATCAGCTGACTGTGCGCAATGGAGTGCTTTTGCTGCTCTCCCGTGTGAGGTTCTTTGTCTCTTGCATACAGACCACTGGGGCATCGTCCATACTAAAGCATTGGCATGGCGTCACGTTTTCTGGCCAGGTATAGACACTGACATTGTACGACTAGTAAATGCATGTGAGACTTGTGCCACACAGCTTGCCGCCCCCCCCTCCCCAATGCTTTGCTTACACCATGGCCTCAACCGGTCTCAGCCTGGGAATGCGTACATGTGGACTACACGGGACCCTTTTTGAACTTGTACTGGCCCCTTGTTGTGGACACGTATTCAAAGTTTCCTTTTGTTGCATGCTGTACACACCTGTCTTCCTCTGTGACAATTGCAACACTCTTGAAGATCTTCGCCATGGTAGAGCTTCCTGTTACCCTGGTTACAGACAACGAACCACAATTTACTTCTCATGAATTCAAAGAGTTTTGTGCCCAATGGGGCATCCGCCATGTCCTGATCCCACCTTTCCAACCACAGTCTAATGGGGAGGTTGGGAGAATGGTGCAGACTTTTAAAAATCAGATGCGCAAATATATCCAGTCTTCCTCACCTGATGTTGCATTAGACAGTTTCTTGGCTTCATATCGCTTCACCCCACTAGGCGACAAGAGCCCAGCGGAATTGCTACACAGTCAGCAACCTTGCACTACACTTCAGTTGCTAGTTCCTCTACCACAGGTGCAGTGAGAGCACCCCCATTGTGATTTTCATTAAGAGCCAAAGTTTTGTAGTGAATGAACTCTTAAAGGTGTTTTTCTTTTTGTGTGGATCAAACAGATGGCAATCACAGGGCAACATGTCTGGGCTGTAGGGTGAATGCTCCCACTGGATTTTGGGTAGTACACTATGTGTGACCCTGAAGATGTGTGGGCACACACAGAATCACTCATTTTGTGAACAACCCAGGCCATTTGCTCTTGTTGGACTTGCTTAGGCTATGGAGTGTCTCACAGTACATGTCACTATTAATGGTTTTTCCGTACTCGAGGAATTCAATGGTTATCAGAACTCAGACATTAGTAAAAAAATTTTTAGTGAGAATCACCTTGTCTGCTGATTGCATTTTTTTTAGGGGGAAGTGATGACACTTGCTTCTATTGTATCCTGTCCTGCTTTATCTCTGGTATCAAGTTATGGCACCAGCTCTCGTCACCGGTGACGAACCAGGTGCCAGCTCTTGTCACCGATGACAAACCACTCCAGGAAAGCAGGGTCTTCACAATACCGGAACAGGTGTTGCAGTGCTCAGTGCTAGCCCCCATATGCAGTTCACTGGGCTGATTTGCAACCCACAGTGCACACACCTTCCAGTAAAAACTGCAGTGCACCACACCACACAGTTTCAATGCTGGCTCTTACCATCACTGCCAACATCTGCATTGTGACATGTCGATCACTTCTCACCAGATCAATGAGTGTGGGTGTGATTACAGTGTATACCTAGCCTGGTCTCGGTTCATCACTGAAACACTCCTGGTCTTCATGAAATCGGGCACTCCAATTTTTAACTGACTTGTCAGACCCACAATTTCCCCCCGTACACGGTGATGAATATTGGCTGGTTGAACACCCTCTGCCGGCAGAAATCTGTTAACACCTCGCTGTTTCTCAGTCATCAAATTTTGTAATGTGAATGCCATGATGCCCTCACACACACTGCCATGCCAATTAGATGGAACACACACCTGCCTGCTTCTCTCCTGCATCATGTGTGAGTGCCCACTCAGATGTACAACCAGGCTGGACACTACATTATCCCAAAGTGTCATATTCAAATTTCACCAGTTTGGTTGTTAACACATTTCATACCTCTTCACTGAACACCCCTCATAGGCCTGAGTGTTTCAATTCATGAAATACACGACAACCAAAGGAACGATTTTCTTTTCTACGGGCCAAGACATCCATAAACAGGTTGTCCCAATTTTTTTCTGTCTACGGTGAAGCAGATGCTCAGGTGGATTACGTTAAAGTCTTCCAGAAACGACGGAAGCATTATTGTACCATATGACAATACGACAAGTGTGTCATGCACATATCTCGAAAAATATACAGGTTTCGAGATCACCATCTGTAGTACTTAGTCTTCAATAAAAAGATTGGTTACTGTGGAAAACAAACAGCTACCCACTGTCAATTTATTTAACATTTTGTCTTCCAAAAAAAAAAGGTAAGTCTAGTGGCTAGGCACACACTCGAATATCCTTCTCCAGCTAATTTTGTTTAAGTTGTGTGAATTCACCAGAGGTGCTCTAGGTGGAACCAGTAATGACGACAGGAGAGTTAGGCGTGGTCTGCGCATCCATGTCAACAAGCATTCTCCAACAGCCAATGAACGTTCAGTATTGTTCTGAACGCTCTGCTGCGACTATCGTAAGCAAAAATTAAACTTGATTGTAGTGAGTTACTCAGTGGATTTTATTTTGTTTCTTGCATGTTGTCATCGCTGATGCTGCTGACATGCAACAAAATCTACCTAAGTAAGCAAGAGCCAGTATTTGTAAACTATAAGGTTTCTTCAAGTGCAAAATAGGTATAAATGCATACTTCAATTGTAGCTTGAAACTGGCAAAGGTGCTCTTCTCGGCTATGTCTAGACATGTGTGACCCACCATTGTTCATAGGATTGAACTATAGAGTTAACAAAGAAATCACATTGAAAATTACTAAAACATCAGCTCATTCGAAATGCAATTTCTCCAGTCTCTGTAAAAATTCTTCCAACTTTCAAATACAGTGTTCACATTTTCCTAACAATGGACTCAAAAGAGAAGCCACATGTTTAGCTAAGTAACATATTGGAGTTCCAATATTGTTCACAATAGAATGTAAAGCAACTCCATCCTTAAGTATTTCAGGAAAACCATAAAGCCTTTGCAGAACTGGTGCTTGTACTCTTCTTCAAATGTTTAGACAAGTGGACGGATTTGAGGAGGGCAGATGTCTTCCATTGTACTGCATCCTCCTGGAGATGATGATAAGCCGAGTCCTGCAGTAAATTCGGTATCTTGATAAAAGAGAACATTGTAGAAAGAAGAAAGGTGGTTTTTACACCACTTTCTATGCTATGCCTTTGAAGTTTGGAAGGAATTAATATGTCTGGAAAACCTCAAAACAGCATACCAACATTGATGTTCAAATAATGAATCATACACCAATCCCCGCCAGGTCCTAGGATTTTTATCTGTCACTTTCCACTTCTTTCACCTCTGGCAGTATTGCTCAAGTGAAAAATACTGAGTAGCACTGTGGTTCGGAACCCACGTTAAACTGTAGTCCTCCTATAACTGGCTGGGTAAGTCAGTTCGAAGGTCGGAGGAAGGCAACGGCATACCACCTCCAAACAGGACCGTGCCTAGTAGAGCACTGTGGTGTTCAAACCAATCTTTGGATTGTTGACTGCTTTACCTTTACACCAACATACACTTTTGGTGCAAAAAGAAAGTTTTTGGTAAAAGGGAACACTATTTTGTGATCAAGGTTTTGCTCACTTTGAAAAACTGGAGGCTAATGGTGTGTGAAGTTCTGGAAGCTTTAGTTTGCCTCATCACTAAAGCTATGTGCACAACAGCAGTTATAGTGACTGTTGCGCAAGAGATTTTTATGAATAATTTAAAACGAAGCCATTCTATATCACATTGATATCATTTTAGGTTGACAGTTTTGAACTTTTATAAGGTTATCTATCTTCAGATCATGCTGGATTAGGCAAAAATGGAAATACAATGGTAGATTGTATGGAGCATTTGATCACTGTATTTCGTGTTGCCTGCTCCAGCATGGTCTGAAGATGATTCTATAAAAAGGCAATACTGGTAACAAAAACAGAAATAAATGGGATATAGCTAGAATGGTTTTAAATTGATTTTAATTATTCATCAAGATCGCTGACTTTCCAGAAATGTTTTATAAAATAATCATTTTTTATGACTAAGCCAGCTGCTGAAATATATACTAACTCATTCAACATGTAAATTTCAAAAGCACAGTGGATCAAACTGATTGCTGAACGGCTAGTGGTACTGAAAGTTGGATCAATCTTAATCAACTGAAGAATTCAAGGAACTTCACATCTGTAAGAGAAACATGAAGCTTTCTGTTCTTCAACAGCTACAGTTGGAAATACTTCACTGCGAATCTGAACTGTCTAAAGAAAAGAGAAGAGACTTGATCAAAATGATGCTGTATTTGAAATCAATAATCTTGTAGTTACAATGGGCATGATGCACTTTTATCATTATTTTAGTTGAAGTCAGAGGATAAAGAAGTTTACATTTTGTCAGATTTTGTTCTTAACCCTAGTTACTTACAGTAAGTAACCTTTACACTAGTTTTCTGTAAGTGCTACAAACATTTTGTTGATTATCTCTAAATTAGTACTTTGAGACTTTTTGCATTATTTACTTACATGCCCCAATAAAAAACAAAATAACGTGACAATGGATGAAGTATTATGATGCAAGGTTATTGAAAAAAATACTTTAATGCAGCACTATATTTATTTAACAGTAAAAATATATTTCAGTACAACATTTACTTAATAGTATTAAAAATATATATTTCACATGTATAATTCAACTAATGTCAACAGATTCATTTACTGCACAGAAAATATCAAATAATCAGTTTTATAAAAAAATCAACTTTCAACAAACAATGAAAATGGGAAATACTTTTAAAATTGTATAAAACTTTTCCCGAATTAATTTCTAAATCTAATATCACATGGTAACAATTAAGTCCTCTTCGTAGCAACAAAGTAATACATATTGTTTAAACCTTTGCAAATAATATAGCAACTCGTGATGGCAGGTAAGCCTGGAAAAAGATACTCAACATGAGAATATTACCCACAGACAGTACATATATTACACCATGTAGATTTTGTTAAAACTTATTTTTGTAGTTCAGAGCAATCCACGTGTGTCTGTGTGTGTGTGTGTGTGTGTGTGTGTGTGTGTGTGTGTGTTTTATAGGGGAGGATAGAAAAAAAAAAATAAATAAAAGCTTATCACTCATATGGTACATACCTTTATTGAATATTTTCGGCCAGCAAAACCTTCATTTGATGTGAAGTGAGAAACTGAGGTATCAATGCGATTATGACCACCAAATTCAGGGGAATCTGTATTCAGAACCACTTTATATTCTCCAGGTACATTAACACCAATAGGGTAATCTGTGAAGCTCTTTGATACATGAAAATTGAAGACAAAAAGAACTTCTGCTCTTTCAAATGCAACAACTTTATCATCTTCGTGTTTCCAGCTGACATAACCCTGTAACCAAATACATTACACATAAATTTTAAAAATGAATCTGATTGAGATTTTCCATTGGATGCAAGAAAAAATTATTATTTGAGTATTACTAAATGCATCATACAACAGCAAAGATGAAAAGTTTCCTTATAATTAGAGAACTTTTCACATTGTCCTCATACAATAGTATGAAACTGCATCTGATACATTTAATAGAAAAGTATTTGGTTTGTGGTATCGAAGGTATTATTGTATGGAATGTCATGGGATATGAGGGGGCCACAACCAGGTAAGGTTCTCAACCACTTGTCACCTTTGCTGCATTCTGGCAACAATGCCACCAGAGGGCACTGTTACTTATTTCTGTCTTTTGTTTCATACAGTTGACATTATCCCTTGCTACTTCATCATTATTACTTTGGAAGCTCTTTAAGGTCACTAAACAGGGGAGATTCAAATTTGAGTCCCAGGCTAGCACAAATTTTCATGTCACAAAATGATGGCTGAAGTTGGTATATCTTGCAAACTGTGAATGAATGTATGCTTAGTTATTATTTTTAATCCAAAATCACTGTAATATCTTCAAGTCATATATCATCCCTCTTAAGTCATTTAATAGTTTAACTTCATTCATGTCTTTAACTTGCATTTGCTGACAGTAATAATTCATACATTTTAAAAGCCAATGATAGATTTTACTTAATGTACTTGATTTTTTCCATTATATTTTCTACAATTATATAAGTGATGAATAAATGTAAGACTTAAAGTAGTGACATAAAAGATAAGAGGGGCATATTGAAAGTTGTGAGGCACACCCCTTTTTAAATTAAATTTATTTTTAGACAAATCAAGTATATCATATTAATCCACAGACTTTTGTTTACTTTTCAACGTAGTCTCCATTAGTTTTCACACAATTTCCCCATTGTTTTACAACCCTGAAAATTCCCTTATCATAGAAATCAGTTCCAGCTGCCCAAAGACATTGATGCACAGCTTTCCGGGTATCCTCCAGTGTCTCAGTGTTGAGCTCTCAGGTATTCCTTCAGAGAACCAAAAGATGGTTATTAGAGGCTGCCAAGTTGGGGGTGTAGGGCATGCGAAAGAGGTTCCCATCCACAGGCTTTCATCTTTCCAGGATGTTTGTCACAAAATGCATGTCGGAGCATCCCAAGTACAGTAAAATCTCGTTTTTAAATTCTCGCTTTTTACGTTTTCCCGCCATTTACACCATTTTTTGTCGGTCCCATCAAATTTCCTATGTTTACAATGTTAATTCACCCTCGTTTTTGCATTAACATATTTACGCTTTTCCCGCGTTTTACACTTTTTGAAAGTATGTTCATGAAGAAAAATGACGTAATGTACATACATTGACACTAGCATGGCTTTCCCCTTAAAGTATAGCGCTTAAAAATTATTCGCATTCGAGTTTCTTGACACTTTGCGTTTATTCATAGTTGGGTATCATAATACCCACAACCTCAAAAAAGCGATAATAATGAGAGATGCCGATCCCATGCAAATGTCACAAAAATACTTATGCATATGTTTGTACTCGAGAACGCGAATAAATTCTCGAATATTGTCGTGTGAAACATCGAAAAATACAAAACTAACGGAACTGTAGGAGTTTTACTATGTAAATAATTAATTCCGGTAAAAGGCAGTAATTTTGAAGATGTGTTACATAGCCTGGTAGCGGCGTCCAAACGATATCTATCAAAGCAGTTCAGGTAATTTTGAAGATGTGTTATAGCCCAGCAGTGGCGTCCTCGATTATAATGAATGAAATTACGTAAAAAATTTCTACTTCCCATAAAGTTACCAGTTTGCCTGGCGCTTAAAATAGCGGCATCTTCGATTATAATGACTGAAATTACGTAAAAAATTTCCACTTCCCATAAAATTACCAATTTGCCTGGCGCTCAAAATAGCGGCATCCTCGATTATAATGACTGAAATTACGTCTAAAATTTCCACTTCCGATAAAATTACCAGTTCTGCCTGGCGCTTAAAATAGCTGCGTCCTCGATTATAATGAATAGAACTTTTTGACGTAATTTCACTTCCCATAAAATTACCCGTTTTTCCTGGCGCTTAAAATAGTAAAAATTTGGATAACCTTTATTGTATAATCAACTCCCTGGCGAGTATTTAGATGTCTATTATGTACATATATCACACATAAACTACGAAAATGCAAGGCTGATCCAGTAAGTATATTTTACCATTTAAAACATTATTTCCTGCATTTTACATTTTCCTGCATTTTACACCATTTCACTGAAGTCCCCTGAAAAGCGTAAAAACGAGGTTCTACGGTATTTGGATGTAACGGGAATCATTTACGGTTTATCTAGTTTCAAGAAATTCAACCAGAACACAACCCTATGCATCACAGAAGATCCCAACCGAATGCACTGCCTTTGTTTTTTTCTTTGATGGCAAATTCACATGGTGTCATCCCACACTGTGGTGTCTCTTTCAGCTCGTAATGATGCAACCCGCTTTCTTTGCCTGTCATAATACTTGACCAAAAATCACCACCTTCATTTCCAAATGAAGGAGGTTATTGGAGAGGGTTCTTCCCTGAAATTTGTGATCTTCAGTCAATCCTAAGTTGTGAATCATTTCTTACACTGCACTATGTCCTACCATAAGTTTGTGGTGATTTCATGCACAGTGACACATCTGTTGACTCTAATGTGTGCACCAATTCTTTCCTTGTTGCAATCTGTGGATGCAGTGTACGCACAACCACTATGAGGTTCATCTTGAATGTTTGTGTTAGCATCTTTCCCTATCTCCTAACATGCTTGCATCCATGCAGGAATTTTCATACGCACATTGAAGTCTGAGGTGAATGGTAGCAGCAGACTGTTCCTCTTTAACAAGGAATTCAACAGCGTACTGTTGAAACAAAACACCGATGTCTGGGATTTTGGAAATACTGCCTGTTGTCATGTGATAGAGGACAATGATGTCAGAACATGACAACACATAGTGTAAAGTTAGTAGATTACAATCCTACAGTCATTGCATTACACTGTTGGAAGTTGAATTTTAACAGTGGGTTGTTCGTGATCTTACGATACAAATATATCTTATGGCTACTGTACCCAAGTGTGTCGATAACAGTATGAATCTGCCAGCATAATATTTAAAATGTCTGATGATGTTAAGCTGATTTTGTGTATAGTTTTTGATGATGCCATTATGGCTTCATTATATTAAGGGATGTTCTAAAACAGATATGCTTTGTCATGTTTTTCATATTAATGAGATTAATGCTTTTCATTCTGGTATCTTTTAAGAGAAAGACTGTCCACTAGTTGTATTTTCCATGTTTTACTGCACATCTGAGCATAAATGGTAGTCTAAGAATAAAAAAAATATTGTGATCATAGACAGAAATAATGTATTGTTAAATAAGATAACAACACAATAAGTCTATAATCATTCAAAAATATTGAACATAGAGAGGTGCCAGAAAATATAATATGGTCTAATGACATGTAGTATACTACTAAAATCTGCTCACTATTATTGTTACCTACAATTATCAAGCGAGTTAATCCTTCACATGTTTACAATTTGTTACATGGACTCAGGAAAGTACTCCGGTGCTCCGTGAATCTATTATAAATCCAGTTACAGACCACAAATATTTTACAACAGGTAATTCTGGCCAACAAGGACCATCTTCAGCCCTGCAGTATACTTTACAATTTGTTTGGACATCTACTTCCCCAAAGATGAAACTGCTTCTTGCATCAACATTGCTCATGTTTTTGCATTTGTGTGACCCCTATTACAAAAATTCAATATCCTTGAAGTACACCACACAAAAAGCAAAGCAAGGATGATTGCCACAAACACTCAGGCATAATCACAAAAAAAGGGTATTTATCCTTAAACATCCTACAAAGGTCAGACTGAGAGCTGATGTGCCTCATGCCCATAATGTTGGAAGTACTACAAGTAGTTGATACTGCCTGCATACAGAGCAAATCATGACCCCACCAAACTACACTGTTAAGACCTCACTAGCTGGAAATAGTACCCCTTACACTTTCCTCAAAACTGTGATAAATTCACAGGTCCCTTCATGTTCCTATGTACTTCAGTTGTATCCGATACGGATGGATAAAAACAAACCAAAAAATATATTTTAGAAATTTTATTCCTAAATATGTATCAGGAATTAATTTTGAAGTAGGACCTAATACTGCATGCTGATGAAGCAGTATGTCAATACTAGGTAAGTGAGGGATCCACTTTACACACAGTATATGTTAAGGCCTACCTGATAAAAAGGTTGACATTATCATATTCATTCTCACTTTTGAGGAGAAATTCAAAATCATGTATTACCACTGTGATGAGAAATTTATTTCCCAAATGCAGTGCTACAAATGCAGGCATTTATAGCATGTCTCTTCCCAGTGTACATGTGATTTGATTTGTGGAGACTGATCTCCTGAAGGAGGAAGGTTAGGGCTTAGCATATTGCCCATGTTATGGTCATTAGAGACGGAGCACAAATTCTAATAGCTTTTGTCAGGGATGGAGAAGGTAATCAGCAATGCCCTTTGAAATGAACCATCTCATCATTTGCCTGGAATGATTTAGATCTCCTGACGGAGGGAGGTTTGTTGCACCACAGTTATTTACTTTCCACAACTGAGTAATTTTGCAACACCACCCAAAAATAACAAAGGGGCCTTTGAGAATTAGACTAATCCTAGATGACCTGACTCATATACATTAAAGGCTATGAGCTGATATATCAATTAATGTCTCCATAGCATTAAACAGTTAATACATAGACTGGTCTAAGAGAGGCAAAACTTTCCGTATCACTAGAGGCACCTATTTTTCGTGAAGCACGAAATTGCAAATTGTTTGCGATATTTTACAATTTTTGCGGAAAATCACAAAATCATTGAAATATATGAAAAATCTCGAAATTATGTGAAATCTCATCAGTCATTTAAATGTACTGGCGGAATTTCGAGATATAAATCACAGTCAATTGTACACCGATTCGAAATATATCATTTCGAGTCCTGCCAACCTCATTTCCTGTGCAGTGAAGAAGTCCGTTTCCAGCACTTTATTTGATCTGGTGACTGGTAGTGTACTGCGTGGTTGTAATCATTTCTGATCGCTGGTTCTTTCAGTGATTTGTTTTGTTACAACAGATTATTAAGATGGTTCTAACAGTTTTTGATCATGAAAGAGAATTTCCCATCAGATGGATTTTACATTTATCATAAAACAAGGAAAATACTTCTGTGCAAATACAGCTATGTGTGTATTGAATGGCAAAGAAAGGACACTTGCCCAAAACATATAAATAGCAGTTCATCCCAAGAACAAGTAGAAAGTGCTGTGGACAGGTGTCAAGAGACAACTTACGGACATCAATGCAGCAGCAGCGGCAAAACGAGAGAAAGTGGACAAGGAAGAATTCGTGTTATCAACAACACGAGGCAAACATCCCCTTGGAAAAAGTCGATCATCCGAAACTCAAGAGAGTGAGTGGATGAAAAAACTGTATTTACACGAATGAAAGTTACGTAAAATACCGCTATACGCCACCATAAATTAGTTTTGTGAATGGTATACATTCTGGATTCCACCCTTTGTTGCAGTGTTTGCAGACTACTTCTGAATTTTCGTGCGTGAAGTGCTACCGTGATGAAGAAGCATACATTGCGGAGTTTAAGAGAAAAGTAATGTCTTTCGCAGAAACTACATTTAATCGTGCCGATGCATGTATTATATGGGTGAAAACAGACGAAATTGCCAAAGAACAGAAGATAAAGGATTTTAAAGGAACCCACAATGGGTTTGTTGCGTGTAGCTCCAAATTATTTTGACCCTTCCACTGCTCTGTACATAAATATACGCTAATTGTTTCAGTGCTCATGATGTGTGTATATATCATTTTCTCTCCAAAGATTAAAAAGGAAACATATTTTTCACAACAATACTAGATTTTGCATCTTATTTTTGTCTCAACAATGAGGGACTGCTGCCACACACACACACACACACACACACACACACACACACACACACACACACAAAAACACACACACAGCATGTGATAAGTCCTCATCTGCAATATTTCCTAATAATTACGTGCACATTGCAGGCGCCGCCGAGAGTAAATGTGCAGTAAATGGGTTAATAGATATACTTATTTATCACGTCTGTCATTGTTTGCAATGTAATAGTAATTTAAGTGTGCAAATCGCAAAGGAAAGGCCGTGCTATCCATTTCGAGAAGCCATATTTTTCGTTTTTAAGTGCGGCTTGAAATCAGATTACCTAGTTTTTTTCCCCTAATGGAATCTATATGAGTTGATCAAAGTGCCAGTTAGATTGTGGGGCTTCCGAGAAGCAATTTCTTGGTGTTGTTAGAAACACGACTGAGTTTTCATAAAATGTACACACTTATGTAAATTACTTAGACTAGTAAAACTTATATAAGTAGCAGGACAAGTGTTTCTCAAACTTTTTTTTATGTATCTCCATCAATGTTAAATTTTCATGTTTTTCTGAATAAAATAAAAGGTCTTACACTGCAATGAGGCTATAATTGATTTTTGCTTTAGTTGTTATTCATTAAAAAGTGAAAATAAAATTAGCAAAATTATTGACGAAATAAAATAAAAGTAGCAAAAAATATACTGAAATAGGTTTTAAAAAAAATGACAAAATTGAGCAAACATTTTCACCACAAACAGGTGATGCACAAAAAAGTTGGAGTGGTTGTGGCACAGGTGATCTGATGGTTTACTGACTGAACTGTGGCTGTGTTGTAGCTTACGTAAAATAAAGCAATGCTTTAGCAAAATAGAAATGAATCAAGCCTTTACACCCATCATTGCTAGACAGAATTTCATAGCCGGAAAAGTACCTACGACTGTTGAGTCTACATGGATCAACATGTCACAAATGCCAGACCATGGTGCTCAGCTTGTTACAGTACATGACATAGCTCCATGCAGTAAATCAAATCAGACTTTCAAAGTAGTATTAACAATATAAACATTGCAAACTTTAGGGAAAGCCTACAACAGCTAGACTGGGATGAGGTGTACTGTATAAGGAACCCGATGCAAACCTGAAATATAACTTATTTCATGATACATTTTTAAGGGTATTTGAAAGTTGTTTTTCCAAGAAAGTAGTTAGACAAAATTCTAAGAAAACATGTAAAACCCCATGGCTAGTCCAGAAGCATGTGTATCATGTCTGAGATCTGTACTTCACATAATAAAATTAAAACTATTTGGTATTATTGAAAGGGAAACAGGACAACCAAAAGCACATGAAGACTGTATTACCATAAAACTGAACAATAAGTGTATTAAAAATAAGTCAGAAATGGAAAATATTTTCAATAATCATTTTGTAAATGATGTGGAGAAAATAGGATCTAGATGTTTCTTAGAAAAGGCCAGGCTACTAATAGAAGGGGCCATACCTATACAGTTTGATACAAGGGTAATTCCACCAACCTCTCCCCTTCAGATCAGTAAAATAATAAACTCACAGAAAAGTAAAAGATCTTATGGAATTGATGGCATTTTCAGCCGCATACTTAAAGCTTGTTCCCCACAGATAAGTAGGATTCTCAGTTACTTATGTAATCGCTCTCAGAAGCAAGGTGTTTTCCCTGAGAAACTGGGATATGCCATTGTCAAACCATCGCATAAAAAAGGGGATACATAAGATGTTAACAACTACCGCCCAATATCTCTTCTGACAGCTTTATCAAAAATTTTTGAGAAAGTAATGTATTCAAGAGTAACCTCCCATATTTGTAAAAACAAAGTACTAACCAAATGTCAGTTTGCTTTTCAGAAAGGCTTTTCAACAGAAAATGCTATATATGCCTTCACTGATCAAATACTAAATGCTCTGAATAACCGGAAATCACCCATTGGTATTTCTGTGATCTTTGAAAGGCCTTTGATTGTGTAAATCATGGAATTCTTCTAGATAAGCTTAATCATTATGGCTTGACTGGGGCAGTGCACGGATGGTATAATTCATACTTAACTGGAAGAACGCAGACAGTTGAAATACGTGTAATGTCAAAATATCAGCCGATTACTCAAACTGGGGGACTATCAAGAATGGGGTGCCACAGGGTTAGGTCTTAGGTCCTTTATTGTTTTTGATATACATAAATGACTTGCCATCCTACATTGATGAAGATAAAAAGTTATTTCTTTTTGCCGATGATACAAATATAGTAATCACATCTAAAAAACAAGAACTAAGTCATGTGATTGTAAATAATGTTTTTCACAAATTTATAAAGTGGTTCTCTGCAAATGGACTCTCATTAAATTTTGATAAAACACAGTATATAAAGTTCTGCACAGTAAATAGCACAACTCCAGTAATAAATATGGACTTTGAACAGACGTCTGTAACTAAGGTACAATTTTCAAAATTTTTAGGTGTGTACATTGATGAGAGATTAAACTGGAAGCCCACATAGACGGTCTGCTAAAACGTTTGAGTTCAGCTACGTATGCTGTTAGGGTTGTTACAAATTTTGACGATAAGAATCTCACTAAATTAGCTTACTATGCCTATTTTCATTCACTGCTTTCATATGGCATCATATTCTGTCGTAATTCATCATTACACAAAAGTGTGTAATCAGAATAATTGCTGGAGCCCACCCATGATCATCCTGCAGACATCTATATACAGGTTTAGGTATCCTCACAGTATATATATTCACTTATGAAATTAGTTGTCAATAATCCAACCCAGTTCAAAAATAATGGCAGTATGCACCAGGAGAAAGGATGATCTTCACTATGCAGGGCTAAATCTGAGTTTGGCACAGAAATGGGTAAATTATGCTGCCACAAAAGTCTTTGGCCACCTACCAACCAAGCAGCACCAGAAGACTGACAGATAGCCAACTAACATTTAAACATAAATTAAAAGAATTTCTGAATGACAACTCCTTCTACTCATTGGCTGAGTTTTTATATATAAATTAGTAAATCTAAATAAAGTATCATGTAATATTTTTGTGTAATGTAACATCTTGTACAGACATCCTTTATTAACCTGACCCATTCCACATAATTACGAAGTGTTGTATTCATGAGCTATGGAACAATCTAATCTACTCTGCTACTGCTAGCTGTGGCCCTGACATTCACATCAAGTCTCATGCAGTGGAATTAGTATTCTCCAACTGCCAGGTCACCTGCAAGCCTACCATAATCACTGTTGGCCTCCTCTGCTGGTGACCTACTATTCAAGCCACTGGCTGTAGAGCAGCTGTTGCTCGTGCAGATAAATTCTAGTTACATGCTTCTACTTGTGTGGGCAGATACTGCTGCTTGTTGTCTCATATGCAGTAGGTCCCCAAAACGACCCTTCACACCTCTGCATGCCCCTCCTGGGCTGCTTTTAGTCAGCATCATAACCCAAACAACTGTTGTTCTGCCTTGCCAATTCGCTGCCATCATCACTCCACCGGCCTGCAACACTTCAAGCTGCCGAGCTTCCTGCTGACTGTCACACTTCATAATATGGCACATAGTGCTTGAGAGACTGGCTAGAGCATCACTACAACTCACACCTAAAGTAGTTTCCTGAGCACTAAATGATTGCTTTAACAATGAAGTTTACAAAGTAATGTGTTGGATGACTACCAGACATTCATTCACTGCTCCATTGTTACATGACTCAAAATAATGAACTACTGGCCTCATGTCTTTTGCCAACCTGGTTCCATCACCCATCATAGAAGCCCACCATCCCAACCATTACACACATATGGTGATTACTGGGATAATTCATTTGTGAATAATAAGCTCAATTTCCTACTCTATTTATACCTAATATGACTGAAATCTTGTCATCAAAAGGACATAAAACCACTTTTTTCCCTCCTTTCCTTAGACAATAAAACCTCCTTTATGTGTCTTCATAATGGAAGTAGTTGAGGGAAACCTTCACGATTCCATCGCACTGTTACCTAAAATATCAATTGGAAAATGCACTGATATAATTCAACACGCTACACCGACATAATCACAAAACTTTTAAAAGAATATGCAAACCAACTCAAATAGGCAATAATTACACATGAAAACATGACAGTACTGGCAGAGACTTCATCATTCTGCACAGTCAACTCATTTACACTAAGTACTACTTCATCAATGCTAACACCTCATCAGGAAAATAATAATAATGTCTACACTTCTATCACTCTCTCTTTTTGAAAGACTTTTCAGAAATATGTTTTCCCCCCTCTTCCTTTTTTTTATGATTAATTGAAGTTGCACATATAATACATTTAAAATTATTGCTATAATTAAATTATTGAAACATAATTATACACTGAAGAACCAAAGAAACTAGTATAGGCATGTGTATGCAAACACAGAGATATGTAAACACTCTGAGGACAGTACTGATTGTTGGCAATGCCTGTATAAAGGCAACAGGTGTGTGGCACAAGCATTAGATTGGTTACTGCTGCTACAATAGAAGATTATCACGATTTAATTGAGTTAGAACTCAAGTTATAGTTGACACACGAGATATGGGAGACAGCATCTCCAAGGTAGCAATAATGTGGGAATTTTCCCATACAATCATATCGTGAGTGTACCGTGAATATCAGGAATCCAGTAAAATATCGAATCCCCAAGATTACTGCAGCCGGAAAAAGATCTTGCAAGAATGGGACTAAATATGACTGAAGAGAATCATTCAACATGACAAAAAGCAGCCTTTCTGCAGATTTTAATGTTGAACCACGAACAAGTGTCAGCGTGCAAACCATTCAACAAAACATCATTGATATGGGCTTTCGGAGCTGAAGGCCCAGGTGTGTACTCTTGCTGACTGCGCGACACAAAGTTTTACATCTCACCTGGACCCATCAACACCAACATTGGACTGCTGATGACTGGAAACATGTTGACTGGTCTGACGAGTCTTGTTTCCAATTGTATCAAGTGGATGGACGTGTACTGGTGGAGGCTCTGTAATGGTTGGGGGCATGTGCAGTTGGAGTGATATGGGATCCCCGATACATCTAGATACAACCCTGATAGGTGACATGTACATAAGCATCCTGGATTAGATTACATTAGTACTTGTTTCATAGATCATGAAAACGACATTTCGTAATGATGTGGAACGGTTTACGAATTATTACTTTGAACTAAATATTACATGATACAAGATTTCTTTTTTTTTCAGATTTACTAATTTATATCTAAAAATTCATCTATACTGTAGAAGGAGTTGCCATTCAGAAATTCTTTTAATTTATTTTTAAATGCTAGTTGGCTATCTACCAGGCTTTTGATGCTGTTTGGTAGGTGACCAAAGACTTTTGTGGCAGCATAATTCACCCCTTTCTGTGCCAAAGCTAGATTTAACCTTGAATAGTGAAGATCATTCTTTCTCCTAGTGTTGTAGTTATGTACACTGCTATTGCTTTTGAATTCGGTGGGATTGGTAATAACAAAATTCATAAGTGAATATATATACTGCAAAGCTACTGTGAAGATGCCTAGCTCTTTAAATAAGGGTCTGCAGGATGATCCTGGATGGGCTCCAGCAATTATTCTGATTATATACTTTTGTGCAACGAATACTTTTTTACTCAATGATGAATTACCCCAGAAAATGATGCTATACAAAAGCAGAGAATGAAAATAGGCATAGTAAGCTAATTTACTCAGATGTACATCACCAAAATTTGCAATTACCCTAAAAGCATAAATAGCTGAACTAACACATTTCAGCAGATCTTTAATGTGTTTTTTTCCAGTTCAACCGTTCATCAATGCATATACCTAAAATTTTTGAATATTCTACCTTTGCTACAGATTTCTGATCATAGTCTATATTTATTAATGTGTCATTCTATTTACAGTATGGAACTGTATGTACTATGTTTTATCAAAATTTAATGATAGTCCATTTGCTGAGAACCACTTAATGATTTTCTGAAATACATCGTTTACAATTTCTTCAGTTAGTTCTTGTCTGTCAGGTGTGATAACTATACTTATATATCAGCAAAAAGCATCTTCATGAATATAGAATGGCAAGTCATTAACATAAATTAAGAACAACAAAGGGCCCAAGACCAAACCTTGTGGCACCCCATTTTTCATTATCCCCAGTTTGAGGAATCAGCTGTTTTTTGCATACATATTATGTGAACTTCTTATGTCAACTTTCTGCGCTCTTCCTGTTAGGTATGATTTAAACCATTTGTACACTGTCCCATTCATACCACAATACTTTAGTTTATCTAGAAGAATTCCATGATTTACACAATCAAAAGCCTTGGAGAGATCACAAAAAATCCCAACGGGTGATGTCCAGTTATTCAGAGCATTTAATATTTCATTGATGAAAGTATATATAAAATTTTCTGTTGAAAAGCCTTTCTGAAAACCAAACTGACATTTTGTTAGAACTTTATTTTTAACTGTGTTTGAAACTACTCTAGAATACATTACTTTTCAAGAATGTTGTATAAGGCTGTCAGAAGTGAGATTGGGCGGTAGTTTTTGACATCAGACATATTCTCATTTTTGCATAGTGGTTTAACAATAGCATATTTCAGTCTATCAGGAAAAACATCCTACTTCAGAGAACTATTACATATGTGACTAAGAATCCTACTTATTTCTTGAGAACAAGCTTTTATTACCCTGCTGGAAATACCATCAATTCCATGTGAGCTTTTGCTCTTGAGAGAGTTTATTATTTTCTTAATTTCAGAAGGAGAGGTGGGTGGAATTTCTATTGTATCAAATTGTGTGGGTATGGCCTGTTCCATTAACTTCCTAGCTACTTCTAATGAACATTTTGTTGTGGCATAAAGTCAGTGCCACACACCAGACGCAAGAGAACGATAGTGTAGAAGGCAGTGGACGACCGGCAGCCAATCGCACGCCGGCGCCGCACATCCTGGAGGGAGTAATCTAGAAGCGCCCCTCTAAAATCGGTTATATCTAGGCTAATATGCGTCTGGACGACCCCATATGAACTCAGCGCAGCTAGCATCAAAGAAGAGAAGAAAGATACTTTATAGAAGTTGAGTATCTTTGTACAGTTCATAAATAAAACTTGTATTATTTGTCTGAATAGCTGTTATAGGCTTCCTGCCAAGAACCTTTCATGAAAGCTAGGCCGGGAAAGACAAAACAGAGGTTGACCAGGATGAAAAAAACACATTTAGATCCTGTTTTGTCCACAACATTTAAAAAATAATTATTAAAAATGTTTTGAACTTCTGGCTTGTTAGTTGTAAACTTTTCATTCACTTTGATGGTAATGCTGTCTCCCTGTGCTCTTGGTTGCCCTGTCTCCCTGGTAATAATGTTCCAAATTGTTTTAATTTTGTTATCAGAGGTACTAATCTTGGAAGGAAGGAAGCTTAGGTTTTAACGTCCCGTTGACAACTTGGTCATTAGAGACAGAGCTAACACTCGGAATTTTGGGTAAGGATGAGGAAGGAAATCGGCCTGGCCGCCTTGAAAGGAACCATCCCACCATTTGCCTGGAGTGATTTAGGGAAATCACAGAAAACCTAAATCTGGATGGCCAGAGGTGGATTTGAAACAACATACTCCCAAATGCGAGCCCAGTGTGTTACCACTGCGCCACCTCACTCGGTCACTAATCTCAGACATGATGCATATGCTCCTGGACTTTTTAATAACTTTCCTTAATGTAGCACAGTAGTTTTTATAATATTTGACTGTATCTGGGTCATTACTCTTTCTTGCTGTTAGATACAGTTCCCTTTCTTGGTTACAAGATATTCTTATTCCTTTAGTAAACCATGGTTTCTTATTATATTTAACTAATCACCTGCAACAGTTAATGTCCAATGTGCATTTCAACGGACTCTGACTATTCCAGCAGGACCATGAGACACCCCAAATGTCCAGAATTGCTGCAGTGTGGTTCCAGGAACACTCTTCTGAGTTTAAACATCTCTGCTTGCCACCAAAGTCCCAAAACATTAATATTATTGAACATATCTGGGAAGCCTTGCAACGTGCTGTTCAGAAGTGATCTCCACCCACTTGTACTATTATGGACAGCCCTACAAGTTGTGTGGTGTCAGTTCCTTCCAGCACTACTTCAGACATTTGTTAAGTCCATGCTGTGTTGTGTTGTGGCACTTCTGTGTGCTCGCGGAGGCCCTACAAGGTATTTGGCAAGTGTACCAGTTTTTTGACTCTTCATTATAAATATTAGAAAGGAACAGTCACGCTAAAATGCACATAATAAGATTAGGTTTTCAATATTTAAAAATCATAAACTATATAAAGTGCCAGGGACAATCACATAAAGGAACTCACATAATCTTTGTGAAGCCACCCAAACCTTTCTTCAGCTAAATTCATGGCTATATCAAAGTTGTTTAGGAATTTGTACTTGAGAAGCTCATCATCAACAAGGTTCCACTGCCGCCGTGCATAATGGTATGAGTCATTGTTCCCAGCACGTGGAAAGTCCAACCATTCAGGGTGTCCAAACTCATTACCTTGAAAGGTATAAGAAAATAATTTAACACAAGAAAATTATTCTGAGTATTCTTAAAGGCTTATATTAAAACACCTAAGGCAATTAAATGGGAAATAACAAACCCATAAAATTCAAGTAAGCCTCTCCACCAAGTCCATGTGTTATCAGCCTGATCATTTTGTGCAAGGCTAGTCCTCTGTCAATGACATTGTTAGGCTCCGATAGTACTGACATGTGTGTATACATTTCTTTGTCCATTAACCAAAATGCAAGTGTTTTATCGCCTACAAGAGCCTGGAAAGTAGAAACATTTATTTTATACTGTGTTATACATTGGTGTTAAAGTAGAGGTTAATATGTAAATACAAAGATAAGACAGATTAATGAGAGTGTGTTATACACAAAAATATTGATATCTTCAAGTACAGTTTAAAGCATAAGTGTGTAATAATCATCAAAAGAACACAGCTATTAGATCATAAAAAAATGTATTGATACTGAAGTTCACATTGAGTTATAACTAACCTATTCTTCATAATAATCAATAGAATGTTACAGAGCAAGAATACAAATTGATTTCCAGAACATTCTAGAGTTTCAAAGTAGCAAGTTAAATAACAGGAACGGGTTATGAACTGGAGATATTTGATGCCACATAGTTAGACAACCCCATTGTGTTTAGATCCTTTGCCCTGAATCACATATTTGCTGCATTTGTAGAAATCACCACCTTATTTTTTTCTTAACTTAGTCAATTAATGGGCCACTAACTCACTGCAGTCTGGTCTCATTTTTAGATTTTATCTGATATTTCCTGTCATGATTGTTTATCATCTTGATGCTGTTCACTGTATCGTCAAAAGAGCTGTGTCGACATTAAGATCCAGCCAGTCTCTATCTTAAAGTACTTATGTACTACTGCATATGAAAAATTGCAGCATTATGAAGAAATTAATCACATACTGAATCAAATTTAGACCATCACTGACCTAAGGTACTATCAAATAATGGATAAATGTGCAGAACAAGAAGTGATCCTGAAGAATGAGTTTTATAAGTACTTGATCGGTCTCAAGATTATTTATATTTAATCCTCCAGAAGCACCACAGGTATGTTGCTAACCAAACAAAACCAATATGTCTCCGAAATATAGTACCTGAGATGAATCGACAAGTCATTACAGTATCTGAAAAGAAAGTCATCTTTAACATTCTTTACAGTAATTTTCATACAACAGATATCCCAATGATAGATGGTAGTATTCCAAACTAAACACGTCACATTTTTATGTAGCATGATGCTGAATCATTTACTGTTGTAGCTGGAGTACTGTTCAATGGTGTTACATGTGCATTTTGTCCAAAGTCAAGCAAGACACATCACATGCTTTGTGTCTTTTCATCTGGAATTATGAAAGAAGCAACCAAACCACATAACAGCAGATGCTGGTGAACTGGTAGGAAGGGCAGGGTGGTTTGGGGTGGAGTGAAGTGAGATGGAATGGGCACAACTAGGGAGAGATTTGTAACAGTGTTCCAAAACTGCAAAGAATTGTCAGTTGCCATGAAGATGAGGTGTCAAACATTCTGTGTTGATGTCATATTTTGTTTTCTATTGCTGAGCATATGGATTGTTATTTTCTCTCTGTCAGTGTTTTACACACAGCAATGTAGCAGCTTTATGACCCATATGTGCTACAATTATGCATACATTAAATCGTAGCCACAAAGGTCACTGATTTATGACTGTTCAGTATGTATCTTTAGTTTCAGTGGAGCAAAATACTTCAGTTTTCCAAACAAAGGCTTGTTATGTAGTATTATTCAATTGTTATGTAGTATTATTCAAATTATTTCTATGAAAGACCAGCTTTACAAGTACAGTTGTATTCATCATCACAAAGCACATACAGGATATTCCATTACTTAATATTGTGCAAAATTGTCCACCCAAGTGGACATATTCAGATTACCTGAATAGTGCTATTTTGCAGTTTCATCAGTTGGCAGTATAACCATGCCTTCATTCCCTAAGTAGAACTTCATAACTTATTGCTAAATAATCTAAGTAAAAATGTAATGTATTGTGAATATAAAAGATCTTTTGCTGCATGATTATCAGCTACAGAACAATCACTTATAGCAGTTGTTTCCATAAAATACGTGGGAGTATGCATAAGGAGCAGTATGAAGTGGCACAACAACATAGAATTAATTGTGGGTAAGGCAGATTCAGGTTGAGATTCATCGGAAAAATCCTCAGGATATGTAGTCCATCAACAAAGGAAGTATCTAGCAGAACACTCATTTAATCCATATCGCTCATCAGTGTGGGTTCAATAGCATATAGGATTGATAGAAAAGAGAGAGAGAGAGAGAGAGAGAGAGAGAGAGAGAGAGAGAGAGAGAGAGAGAGAGAGAGAGAGAGTTCAAAGAAGAGCAGCAGACTTTCTTTACAGGTCATTTACTAAGTGTGAAAGCATCACAAAGATGACTGTCGAACTTCTGTGGCAGATGCTGCAAGAGAAGCATTCTGCTGCATGATATGTGATTGAAAACACTTGTTCAGCTTATGTTTCATAACAGATTAATTTAGAAAGCAGTAAAGCATTATGAAGATGATCGGCAAACTCCAGTGGCCAACACTGCAACAAAGACGTTCTATGTTGTGGTACGAGCTTCTGACAAAGTTCTAATGAGACATTTTTCTAGAAGAGTCAATGAATAAATTGCTTTCTCCTACACGTATCTCAAGAAACAACCAAAAGGATACAATTAAAAAGATTAGAGTCCACATGAAGGCATACCACAATTTTTCCCATGAACCATATGCGACTGGAATGGGAAGTGACCATGGTGTACAAGATATGCTTCACTGTACACCACGAGGTGGCTTTTTGAGTATGAATGTAGACTGGCTACTGTCAAAGTCCAGAGGACACATTTCTCAAAGAAACAACTAATTTATTGCTCACTGTTGTGTATATTTTGCGGAAAGAGCATGAAAATAAAATTAGAGAGAATAGAAAATACACAGTTCTGGTAGTCTTTTGCCCATTGACTATATGTGAATGGAACAGGAAAATGAGGACGTGACCGTCATACAAAAAGTACTACTTGCCACACATCATGACGTGGCTTGGGGAGTGTAAATGTAAGACTGCATTTACAAAGAAAAAGCACTATTGTCTACTGAAAGCCCCCCGTCCCCCTCAAAAGAAAGAGTCCAAAGAAGGGCAGCTCATTTTGTATTGTCACGATACAGGGGAGACAGCACCACGGAAAAGATACAGGACCTGGGATGGAAATCATTACAACAACGGCGCTTATCGCTGCGGCATGGTCTACTTACGAAACTCCAATAACCAACATTCTCCTCCGAATGCGAAAATATATTGTTGACTCCCTCCTATGTAGGTAGAAATGGTCATCAGAATAAAATATGGGAAATCAGAGCTCGAAACGAGAGATTTAGATGTTCTTTCTTCCCCCATGCTATTCAAAAATGGAATAGGAGATGACTAGTATAAAGGTGGTTCGATGAACCCTCTGGCAGGCACTTAAATTTGATTTGCAGAGTATCCCATGTAGATGAATCTGAGGTCTCAACGGCGTTTTAGCAATAATCATTCTGAATAATACTCAACTTTTGTTGAAGTCATCTTTTCATGGTTTCGATATTCTTATTCTTGTAGTTGTTTAGGGGTTTTGGTAGCAAGCAATTCAAATTTTTATACACATTAGTGGAGATCTAACAAGCAATCTTTGTGAATAATTGATTTTTAAATTGTTTCTTGAAACATGGTGACACTAAGGATATATTTTTCAGTTAACATAGATTGCAAAAATCTTCATACTGTTACTTGTTTGTTATAATAGTAGTCAGTATTAAAGACCTTATGTCTTATAGAAACCTCTATGAGATTTACATCCTTCTTTCTATTTTCTTGTTTTGGGATCAAGTAATGTTGAAAACTAATGAACTGTTTTGACTAGTAAAACCTCCACTGTAGTCTCTTCGTCCATAGCACATTTACAACATGATATCAGATCCATTATTTTTATTTGAAAAAGGTCTAGATTTACATACTATGCTGTTAATTTTTGTAAGTTGTATAGAGTGCTTTTTATACACATTCACAATCAAAAAGCCCTAGGAGTGCTGAGTAATTAAATGGTGATTCTCCAGAGAAATGTAACAAGTTCTTTGTCATTAGATAAGCATTTAGAAAATGCCTATGGACCCACTAGGTTTCATACTCCCTATCTCACAAAAATTATTCTAGTTATGGAACTGTATGGACGGCAGGATGAGTTATGCAGTTTTCTATTATGAGGGGGAGGCGAGAATCAGGTACCTGGGTTTCAGCCCATCAACCACTTGATACCGATGATACACTGGTGCACAATGGTGAACTGCTGAAAATGGGTAAACCCACACAAGGGGTATCTTAATGGACACACTGGCAGATTCTTAAAAGAGAGGCATGCTCTTTAACTTAGAAATAAATAAATAGTCACAGTGTTATGTTCCCATAAATTCTGAAGGCATCCACGATGTCAAATATATTAGGTGCACCTTGTGAACCAACAATAATCTTAATGTCTTCAAAACTACAAAAGTTAATGTTCACAATATCTGAATAGGGGAAAATTAAACTTAAAATTATCAACTTTTGAATATGACATATGATTTCATCAAACACGTCTTAGATGATACAATTATTTATATGGTGTCTGTTCTTTTCGGACATGTGTGAAAGAACATACACCATTTGTTGACATTAATGGCCGTAATTTTATGAATTCAAAATATTTAAACATTTTAACCGTTTCAGGGCATTGAACTAAATCCAATGACAAAGATGAAAATTTGTGCTGGACAGGATTCGAACCCGGATTTCCCACTTTGGGCCAGTGGTTGCCTCAACCAAATAGGCTATCAAGGCAAGCTTCCCTTCCAACCCAAATTCTCACCTTTTAGGACACTACGATTGTAGTGTCACTGCCCATTTGATTCCACTTGCTCGCATCCTATACTTGTTCCCACAAGGGATCAAGTGTATTAATGCATCTGCACTGAAATTATTAATTGCCTTTTGGGACAGATGTACAATTATTTATATGGTGTCTGTTCTTTTCAAATGTGTCCTCTGTTTGGTCTGCAGACTGTGAATGGGCCTTTTGTAGGCTGAAACAGCAACTTGTGTCCACTCCATGCTTAACTAATTACACTCCGGGTCAACAGCTTGTGCTTGCTACTGACGTTTTACCTTATTACAGATCATAAGCCTTTAGTATTACTTCTCCAACCTACAGAGTCCTTGTCAACATGGGCAACTCATCGGCTGCAGCTCATCTGTCTCTGTACAATTACGAGATTCACTTCCGCCATACGGCCCAGCACACTAACCTGGATGTCCTCCCTCACCTTCCTGCCGGACCAGATACTACCTTTGATTGGGAAGCGCTCCTGTGTTTTTATCTTGATGCTGAAGCTCAGGCAACTGTGGATAATTTTCCTCTTACTTCATCTCGGCTGCTATTGCTGTTGCATCTGACACTGTGCTTAAACAAGTTTTGCATTATGTTCGCAAAGAGTGGTCTGATATCCCTCCACGTGGGGCGTCCGATCCCCTGCGGAACTACTATTCTTTTCAGTCTCGCCTGCCTGAGTATGAGGAGGTCCTCCTTTTGGTTATAGAAGGTCAGTCGCAGTGTGTTGTCGCCCTGGCGGCCCTCCGCAATCGAGTGTTACAGATGTTGCATCACGGACATTGGGAGGCATCCTGCATGAAAGCTCTTGCTCACTGGCATGTATATTGGCCGGGCTTGGACAGTGACATAGTGCACCTTGCGGCCAAATGCTCACGGTGTGTGCCTCCCCCCCCCCCCCCTCTGGCACCTTCTTTGCCTGGCGTCAACCTGTTTTTTTTTTTTGTGGATGAATACTCCAATTTTCTGTTTGTTTTTTCATTCCCGACCATCTACACAGCTGTGACTAGACAATTGTTGTCTAAGGTTTTTGCTATCAAAGGACTGCCATACACCTTGGTTTCTGATAACTGCTCCCAATTCAAGTCAACAGCTTTTCACGACTTTTGTGTTCAGTTTGGGATTCGCTGCATAACGGCTCCCCCCTTTCACCCCCAGTCGAACAGGGAAGCCGAAAGACTGGTGCACACTTTTAAAGTGCAGGTGGGGACGTACGTCGCCTCTTCCTCCATTGACGAAGCAGTGCTGCATTTCCTGTCCTCCTACTGCTTCATGCCAGTGATATTCATTACAGTGGTTTGTAATTATGTGGGTTCATCCTTTTACCTTTCTTAGGAATGGGATTTTTTTTTCCAGTCACTTGAGACTTTGCACTGGCCAAAGTTTTGTGATAAACGCAAACTAAATGAGGAGGGCAATGCCATAATGTACTCTTTGTAAAATTGAATTGTAATTCCATCTGGACATGGTGACTTATTTGCTTTCAGGTCTCTCAGCTGCATCTCTACATCAGAGATGCCTGCTACTATGTCCTCAATTTGGGGAGGCTGTTCAATGGTTGAATGATGATATGTTTGTACAATCTTCCTGTACGAATGACTTCTTAAATGCAAAATTTAAAATTTCAGCTTTCTTTTTGCTGTCTTCTATTGCCGTCTCAGAATGATCAATGACTGAATGGAAGAGGCCTTCAACTTGCTTATCGATTTTACATAGAACCAGAATTTTTTCTAGGGTGTGACAATGGTACTTTTTATGTTTTTTGCACACCAATCTTTGTAAGACTATTACTTGCATCTATTTCTGTTTGTTATTGTAATATTATATGTTTCACCTGTTTTGTTAGCCTTGGAAATCAACTAAACATCAGACAAAATGCAAAGCAATGAAAGGAAAAGAGAAGGATAACAGATTCCAAAAAATTTTCAGCAACACACACAAAAAGCATGAAATTTTTGTACAACATTTGTGCCCCAACACTAAAGCAATTGACATATGAAATGGCTGCACACTTAAGTGAACTAGTGAAGCTTGCCTATTTACAAATAATATTTCTCATGGATGGCAAAGAATTTTAATCAACGATGATGATTCTTGTTTCATGGGACTACATCAATGGCTCATCATTAAGACATCAGCTCTAAATACTTATGACCTTATAACCACTGGTGCATACCCAAATTATTTCTTGAAAATAATCAAATGCCTCTTTGAAAATTACTTTGCTTAGTTCTGAAAATCAGTATTTTGCTTGGACCAATTAATATTTCCCGTAACCAAAAAACTACTTTTGACACACTATCAACAAGACCCCCATTATGATAAGGCAAAATGTAAACCAATCACAAATCTGAATTCTGGTTTGAACACCACAGTGCTTTAATAGGCATGGTCCTGTTGGAGGTGGCATGCTGTTGCTTTCCTCTGACCTTCGAAGTGACTGACCCAGCCACTTGTGAGGGCACCTACAGTTTAACATGGACTCCGAACCAAAGTGCAACTTGGCATTTTCCATGTTAACATTGCCATATATATCAGAAGTTTAACAGATAAAATACTAGGATTGAGAGGGGATCAAATCTGCAATCTCTGGACATGTAGTATGGCATGTTACCACTGAGCCACAGCTCAGAAAATGAAGAAGGCAGATAATGATTTAATGTCTTCTGAGAATATGGTCATTTGAGATGAGCACAAGCTTGGAGTTTTCAAGGACGGTGAAGGAAATTGGCCATGTGCTTTGAAATGAACCATCCCAACATTTGCCTGGATTGATTTAGGGTAAACCTGCATAGGAGGAGGTAAACACTTTAAGGTACTGAGTTAAAACAATGTTCTGAATAGAAAAATCAAACAAAGAAAAACTAGAGTTAAACTTGTAAAACCATTAACATGAAAATTTGAAGGAAGAGAATGGAAAACATCCTCAAAAGAATTTCTTTAGTGTTGTAAAACTGTTTTACATGAGATTGCTGACTGATGAATAATCAGTTCACAGTAAATAGAATGCAAGCAAAAATGTAAGACTAAAATGAGTTTTTGAGCTATTTCGGGGAGGGGGGAGGGGGCAAGGAAACTTAAGTTTTGATAGCTCGACTAAAACAGCTCATTTACCAAAGAGAAAAAAAAGTTTAGCAATTTTATACACAATTGTTACTTATTTTCCAGAAAAAAGAAATGATAACAGTATCTGATATTTTGTATTCAGGTTGAACACAAGAAAAAATTGGTTACCTGATCGTGAGATTCCGCATATGCTACAGTTTTTTCCATCCATCTTCTGTTGGTTAGAGTGTAGACAATTTTACCCATATCCCAGTCCTCATCCTTTATTTCCTTCAAAATTTTTATCCACATGTCAGGTATTGCCATTGCCAAACGGTAGTCAAATCCTAGACCACCTTCACTCACTGGCCGGCAACTTGCTGGCATGCCAGACACATCCTAAGCAATCACAGAGAGTTTAAATTAAATATAATATGTACAAAGGATTATGCTTCAGGCTGTAGGATATGTTGGGCTGCAATGAAAGTTTGCTGCATACTAATGTGAATAATGCTGAAAATTTCACAAATGAAGTACTGATAATACCTCAAAATTTTACTTGTGTCATCTTACGTCTAAAGATTAGCTCCCCATGCTACTCTATCCAGTGAAAGCCTCTTCAACTCTAAATAACAACTGAAACCCACATTCATTTGAACCTGCTTACTGTAGTCATCTATTGGTCTTTCTCTGCAGTTCCCCCCCAACCCCTCCACTTGCTTCTAATACTAAACTATTTCTTGGTATCTCAGAATATACCCTAGCAATCAATCGCTTCTTTTGGTCAAATTATGCCACAGTACCCCCCTTCCCAAAAAAAAAAAAAAAAAAACACCCCTCTCTTCTTCAGTTGCATGATGTACCAATCTAATCTTCAGGACTCTTCTGTGGCATGACATTTCAAAACCTACAAGCCCTTTCTTACTGTATCTATTTACCATCCATGTTTCACTCCCATACAAGACTACACTCCAGACAAATGCCTTCAGAAAGGACTTTCTAATGCTTAAATTAATATTTAATGTTAACAAATTTCTTTCCTTCAGTGATGCTTTCTTCCCATTGCCATTATGCACAAGTTATTTATTATTATTTTTTGGGTGTCCCCTTAGTGAATAACAGTTCCTAAAAGAGAAAAAGGGGGGAAAATCCATATTATTAACAAAAAGATCTGTAACGGATTATATATACAGAGAAGTTAGAATTTTTTATCAGTTTACAACCTCCACAAAGTTAAATTATCTCATAGATTGTTTTGATGCCATTTTTGGATTGCTGCTGTTGTTACTGCAAGAGTCTTTACAGCTATTAAAACTTACAACCATTCTAACTTAATTGTTATCAAGGATCCTCTAGACTCTCCTTCCACATTTCAGCCTTTTCTTCATTGCTTAGTTTAAGTTTGCCATCTGAGCTCTTAATACTAAAACGCACAATACTAAGGGGGTAGGGAAGGTACTTTATGCCCACCTTCTGATAAATATAGTAGTCTATTCATATTCAAACAGGTTTCAGGCTTGCAGCCGGTCGTCGACGACAACCGGCTACAAGTCCGAAACCTGTTTGAATATTCAGTTTGCCGGGAATATTTTAAATTTCATATAGTAGTCTAGTCAGGTATATGCATTTTAAAAGTCAGAAATTATTTATTTTTTGTAATAAAGTCTTCTGCTAGATTTTTAAGTTTTCTGTTAAAAATAATGAAAACAATTTTAAGTGTTAGAAACATGTGTGAACTTGACAGTGAATGTTTTTTCAATATTTTTAGGTTCAGAACTGCATTTACAAATTAAAAGAAACTGTAATTTAAAACTTTCTTTTTGTATTGGTCATTATATGCATTCCCCCTCTTCTTGATAGTAAATGTTTCAGATAGTGTTCTGGTATTGCTATGGGTGTGTTGAAAGATATTTTTACTTTCTACATCATATTTACACATTATAAGCATTTAAAAAGTGTATTATTAAGATAAATCTACAACAAATAACAAATTTTCTATTATATATTTATGTTTGCAGTGGATATAAAGTAAACCCCCCCCAATTCCTTGGACATCCAGATTATGAATAATACATTGACATTGCTAGTGTTGATACACCTGCTTCTCTTATCTCCTAAGTCATTTTGGATAGATGCCACCTATAAGAAAGTTTTTGTATAAGCAACATTATATTTCCTCTACTCACTCAAGTTTTTACAGCTTTGTATTTCCCGTCTATCCACTCCTCCTTTACCACTTTTCACTTTTTGTAAATCTCAGTTTTTGTTAGATACCTGTATTTTTCATTTGCCTGCTTCATTTACAGCATTTTAATAATTTCTCTTTACTCGATGAAACTCCATCTCTAAAGGTATCCAAGGACTTCCAAGAGGCTTGTCTTATGGCCTGTTTGATGTTCTGCTGGTCATACAATTTCATCTTTCAAAGTTATACATGTCTCTTCTGTGGTGTTCTTTCCTCCTTTCACAACCAATATTGCTATTTAAATTCAACCAGGTACTACCATATTCATTTCCTAATTTTCTCCTGGTATCAAAATCACTGACTTATCATAATATAATATATAGTATCTCAAAACCTCCCAGTGCCTTCAGTGCCTTTCATGTATACAACTTTCTCTTCCATGATTTATAAATCTGGCTTTCCACATAATTCAACTGTACTCTGCAAAATACCAGGTGTTCATCATTCATTCTTTCCTTCCAGTCCATGTTCTCTTATAACACTTTTCACCCATCACAAGTGACAAGTAAATTTTTTGGCTCTCTTAATTCTTTGAATATGAAATGTCTTTAATCATATGTTATGCAAAAATCATTGTTGAATCAGATGACTGACAATCACTGGGAGCAGTTACAATCAAAGTGTCAGACAGACAGACAGACAGATAGATAGATAGATGTTTAGATAATTATCAGAAATTTACTTACCAAATACAGTTTGCAAAGCACTTGGACTGTTTTAAGGCTCTGAAAACTCAAGTTATATTGAACATGATTTAAGTTAACATTTCCCAGATAATAAGAAAAAAATTCTACACTCACTTCAGCAATAGTTGTAATTTCTGGATACAGATCATGTAGAATGTGATTTGCCATCATTATATACATAACACTTTCAGTGTCAACATCGAGATTAAAATAATCATCATAGCTTCCAGAAAATCCTTTATTAGCCCCATGTGAATGGTAGAGCATTGATGTAACACCATCAAATCTAAAATATACATGACAAATTATACGCTGATGTGTTTAAAAAATGTAAAGTTAGATCATGTACATATAAATTTCTAAGATTATAACAGTAAGTAAAATAAAGCACTTTAGCATGAGGACCCAAAAGGCAACATCTGTACAAAAATTTGTTTCAATAAGCTACTGATACAATTTACACCTATTAATCAACCTTTTCCCCCTGGTAACATGATGCTAAAAGCCTGCCAAACAAATAAATAAAACCCACTCAAAGCATTCTTACCTAAATCCATCAAACTTATATTCTTCTTTCCACCATCTCAAATTTGATAATAGAAATCTTAGAACTTCATACCTAGAAATAAATTATAAAATTATTTCAGGACATATGACTTTGTTATTCATATAACATTTGAGATCAATCACAAAAAGCAATGGCTAAAATTCTCATTAGGTGTTGGTGATTTCAGCTTGTCTGGTAACAGTGCCATGAATCATGGGAAGCATGCACAGTCAATCATGTCGAGTGCAGTCATCCAATAACAATTTTGTTTCTAATTTGTTTTTGTAAATTATGTTCATGTGTATTTCAATTTTGTTGTGATAACACAGATCTTGAGAATTTATGAGAAAGTTGTTTATTAATTACTCCATAACATGAAATACATTGTTGTTTCTACATATGTCAAAATGTTTGAATATGTCATTAAGCAGGAAACTAATAGCACAGCTTTAAATTAAGTTTGCCTGTCAGAAATGTTCTAACATGTAACTAAAAGTTTACATAACCAATAAGAGGTGAGAAACTATGGAATGAATTTATAGAACCAAAATTGAAGCAATTTCCTGGTTGATGTATTTGGCAGTGCACAAAACAAATTGATCCACTTACTGACACCCATTCATTTAGCTAGCACAAATATTTAATAATAGTAATAGTAATAACAGCACTGATCATTTGAGATGGAATATGTTTCCGTTCTCTAAGATGTGGTTTACACAAGTAGTATAGTAACACAGCTTGAATGTGCTATCTCTTTTGACAATACTAACTGATCCATTTACATTAACCTAACCACTTAGCTAACCCACAACTGAAGTAAAAAACAAATCATTTGAAATGGAGATCGCTTGGCAGAGTGCAGTACTGAAGAAAAGTTAGTTGGACGTACAGCCAAAAATCTCAAGTTTCATGATATTTTTCTTCAAAATAGAGCATCTGCCTCTTGCTGTCTCATTCTGTGTTAACAACTGATACTTTTACACTCTTGCTTGTCAAATATTTTGATACATTTCTATGAATATATCACAGTTTTCAAGTTTGGACAGTGAAAGTAAGACAAAAATGCAGATTTGTTTACAAATGGAGAGACTCAAGAAAAACATTTTCACTGGCTGCCTGCATCCAACTTATTGTTAGCTGTTTGCTTCCCAGGATTCATCACATCATTAGTAACATCTACATTTCAAGCAGAAATCACTGTCACCTAAAGTGCATTTTTATCAAAGCAGCAATAACAACTTACTCAGTATAATTGAAGAGTCTACTTCCCCAGTGACAGTGGTCACCCCTTGGACCATCATGAAAATAACAGCTGTTTGTTCCATCAAACTGATTTAGGCCATCAAGAACATTTTTGGAAGCATGTGAATGAACCAAATCTATGATAACGTACAGCCCATTTGCATGAGCTGCATCAACAAGTTCTTTGAGTTCTTCAGGTGTACCAAAGCGGCTAAAAACAGAAAATAACAACACTATTTGTAAGCCACAACAGATCATGTTTATTTTTAATGTTACTTCAGATGCAGTGATCCGGCATTTGTATAACAGAACACTGAAAAAGTGACTATTGAATTTGTTGTTTGCAGAGCAACACAATGTTTGCCTACACATAATAATGCAAAGAAGGGAATTTTAATATTTGGCCTCATATGTGAAACCTTTCTCATTGCAGTTAGCTCTCTGGATTAAATACAATTACACAAAAACAGCACTTTTATTTTTAAGTCTACTGGTTTTATAAGGAAATTTAATCACAAGAATCTTATACACAGATTTAGGATTTCCTGACATTGATGAATGTACAAAAAAACACTTGAAAAATTTATTTACAGCCCGGAGTTTTTGAAGTGTTTATTACAACTATAACTACAGTTGTAACTTTAAGTCTGGAGGAAAACTATGTAAGTAAAACTTTATTGCAAAATTATAAAAGAACAGATGGAGAAATATAGTGGTCAAATACTGTAGATCTCTAATATAATTTTGAAATGACTGGCCTTTACTTGAGAACTAATTTTGAAAGCATAAATTCAGGCCCATTCAAAATAAATCATGGGATTAACAATTATTTATGTATTGCATTATACTGCTAAGAATTAGAGAAAATGTCAAAGAAAGATCAAAAGCTCAAGAGAGGTTAATTGGAAGCTGACACACTCGTGTACGTGTGGTCAACTTTTCTTCTTTGAGATTAATACTTTAACAATATTTACTTAGACATGCTTAAACAATGATTGATGCTACAACCTGATATGTATTCAACAGATTCCACTTTTCAATAGATGGAGCACCCCACACATTTTTAAAACCATCATTCAACACATAGGGTAACTTATACTGAGGGGGTGGAGGGGGGATGGGCCATGAGCGACATTGTTTTGCTCTTGGCAAATTGATCTTTGGGCCTCATAATCATGGGTAGCTTTTTATGGAGTTATGTGCAAGACTTTATTTGTGTGTCTCCTTTGTCACAAACAATTCTAAAACTCAAAATGTGCACTAATACGGCTGCCTTGATGACATATATGCTTCAGAGGGTATGAAAGGGCTCAGATATAGAGTGTGAGCAAGGGGAGTCACATAAAATAAATATTTTATGAAACAAATATTTGAACATTCTTTTAGTCTCCATAATTCTGTCTGCAATCATTAAACTCATATTTGAATTAGGTTTTCAGTATCATTTGAGATATGGCAATGTTTGTTGTGCTGAACACCTGAGTGATAGCAAAACTACAACTATTCAGACATATAGTTTTGGTTAATAGGTTTCTTCGAAGCAAAGTAAATCAAGTGTAGATGAATACTGCAGCTATATCCATGAGCTAGTCTGCGGTGAAACTACTTTATAAATTCAAATGTTATAAACAATAATTCTACATGCTTATTCCACAACTCACCTCATGAAGTGCAGCAGAGGGCCTTTGTGAACCATCATCACTTACTCTTCAGTTCACAGAAAAAACAATTGTCATTATACCTCTGTGTGGTTGCTATTCTCTCTAATTTAGCAATATATTGCCTGAATCTTAAAGAAATTAATGCTGTTGGAACTGACAGAAGCCTGTACCCTGATACAGAACATATTTCTTGCAGTGAGAGCCACTGAAGTTTGGCAGTCGTCTCCATGATGCTTTTGTGCTTAATACACACATAAAAAACAGTGTTGCATCACCTTAGTTCCAGCGTCTCCTGAACACTGATGTTAAATGTGTATACTGCATCAAGAGTACAGTTCGTTAGATTGCCCATGTCACTCAATCTGCACAAATATGTAAACGACCAAGCATAAGCTGTGCCAAATGCCAGAATGAGTAAGGCGGCTGATCAGTTCCAGTAATAACACCAGGAAGGAAGTAAACTGGTTGTGTTGAATCTAGTTCTGCCATGCCTAGGAGGTAAATTCTGAAGTTTGATCGTCGTATCGACATTGTTACTTTGTGTCATGAGGGACCCTCAACGGAAGTTTCGAGAAGTCAGCCAGAGTGAACAAAAAGATGTTTCTTGGACATGGAGAAGATATGGAGATAATGGAACTGTTGATAACTTGCCTTGCTGTGGCCACTAAAAGGCTACCACAGCAGCTGACTGCTACTTACAGATTTCAACTCAAAGGAACCATGACAGGAATGCCACCATGAAGAACAATAATTTTTGTCCAGCCAGACATCGTGTATTGACTCAAACTGTACATAATAAGCTACATGACATGCAACTTCACTCCCGACGTCCGCGCCGAGATCCAGGTTTGATACCTAGATACCATGCAGTGCAGTATAGATGGGCCCAACAGCATGATGAATGGACTCATCAGAATTGGCATCAAGAGCTATTCATAAATGAGACTCGCATTGGCCTTCACCACACAATTGTCGGAGACATCTTTGGAGGCAGCCCGAACATCTTAGACACACTGTCCAGTGAGTGCAGCAAGGTGGTGGTTCCCTAATGTTTTGGGGTGTCATTATGTGGGGTCAAGGTACACCACTGGTGGTTGTAGAAGGAAAGCAAACACAGTAAAAGAATGACATCCTCCAATGTATTTGGAAAGGTTGAAAAACACTGAACTATAGTACAATTTTCCTCTGTGAAACAACTTTAGAAGAAGACATTTAGTATTTCAGCCTTTTGTATGCCATCTTCTGTTTTGGCACCATTATGGACACAAAATGTACAGACATTTGGTTTCAATATGTATACCAATTCAACATAAGACCACAATAACTTACAATTTTCTGCGAAATCTGTACATAGATCTTCACTTTCAAAGACATTGAATGCAACTTGCATGGCCCTCCTTACACTAAGTTTAGCACTATATAATTTTTGCTTGCCTGCAAAGCTTTGGCTATGTTTATATTTGCAATAAATTTCTCATTACGTTTGTAGCAGTTTTCTAATTTGGTTGTTGAATCATGATAGATCTTTCCCATGCCTCATAATTTTACTCAGCACATACCTGTGTAATGCGTATTGTATGATGCTCTTGAAAGTCATCGGTGCTGGAGACGAAATTTTTGCATTGAGACATCAGGTTCTCTCAAATCTGTTTGTTCTCTCTTTTGCAAAACTTATCTACCTACATTTCTTGATATTTCTATTTACAACTGTATTAATTGACACTGTAATGGCCTTATGTGCACAGATTCCCTGATCTGCACCAACTGAGTAAAAAAATTTGGGTTTGATTTTCATCAACAGGTCTAAGATGTACAAGTTAGCTCTATATTTAACTCCTGAAGGAAATTTTCAGATAAGCACTTATAACAATAGCACTTGATTTTTTGTTCTGCCAGCTATCTTAAACATTTGTCTTCCAGGCTATATCCGGCAAGTTAATATCTTCACATAATACAAAGACATGACTAAATTGAAGTAAAATAATATTCAAAGATTTCCCCTCAGATGTTCCACCACTACTGCTGCATAGCTAGGGGGCCTACAAAGACACCCAGTGACCATGTTTGAACCACTTTTTACTCTGACCTTCATTGAAATTATTTCACATTCCAGATCTGTAATAATTTCACTTAATATTATCATATATTTTATCACTATGAACAAGTCTCCCCCTTTAGTATTCAATCTGTATCTGCAAAATACGTTCCAGCCTGTGTTTAGGATTTTATTACTATTCAAATTTGGTTTCAACCAGTTTTCTGTTCCTAGTACTATATGAACATTGTGGCCATTTATAAGTGAAAGCAGTTCTGGGATCTTTCCATAGATGCTCCTGCAGTTAACTATTATTATACTGAAATTTTCTTTCCCCATTCTGTTGTGTCAAGTGCTGCCCTGTCCAGAATCAGCAGGCATCTTATCAGATCTGTGGAAAGATTTCTCTAAACTAAAAACCCTCATCTGCACTCCACACATACTTAGCTACCCTAGCAGTTCCTTCTTGTGTGAAGTGCACATCTGACCTATTAAGGGGGATCCAACATTTCTCCATCTGGAACAAAGACCAAGAAATTTGCGTCCAAGATGACCACAGAATTCGTCTGAACCCCTGGTTTAAGCCTTGCACTTGTTCCAAGCCAGAGGACTTTGATCGGTTGTGGGAACAATATTACACATTGGTAGCTGTGTTTCCAAATCAGCTAGCTGTCTGTATTCAGAGGATGGCTTCTAAACCCAGATATTAATACATGTATCTAAAATAAAATGGGGGTGTACAAGACATTTAAACAGGCTAATTAACAGTAGGTGGACCAACAAAGACTGTGGTTGGATCAAAAGACACTGGGATGATGACATAAGAAAGGTGGTACGAGATTGTAGGAAAATATGCATGAGCATTACAGTTGTGTATCTGAAGATTTAATGCATGGAGAAGCCTGGAGACCAGAAATTGTCATTTATTGGCTGCTTCTGCAACAGCAGCAGCAACAGAAACAGGAGTAATAGTAGTAGTAGTAGTAGTAGTAGTAGTAGTAGTTGTTGTTGTTGATGATGATGATGATGATGATGATGATGACTAACACAGATCCTGACTGAAGAAAATATGTACATCAAAACTTCTGTACATAATTAGTTTGATTCATAAGATTATGCAGACAACATATTGTGAAAACAATTTTAACAAAATGCAACAGTTGGAGTAAGAAACCTGTAATGAATTGGATGAAAAATACATAATCTATATAAATAAAAATGAATCACCAAATGTGTTGCCAAGTGTAAAACTCGAGAATAGCTTGAATGATTTGGCTGATCTTTTCTTTGTTCTGTTTGTAATTCTCAGGACAAGGTCTATATGAAAGAAATTTTTTTGGAAAATATTAGAATTTGAGAAAAACAAAGTACACTTCCACCTCAGATCATTTTTTAGATTCTCCAATAATCACCTAATTCATTCACTACTCACCTAGTGACCAAATACATTGTAATGGAGCAAGCAAATATGCCAAGGAGGTTTGAATAAAGGGAGATGGCGTTATGCACTCAAGCTTAAAACAGCCAGAAACATTTAACATGAAACGTTGTTTCTTTAGAAGCCTCTCAGTATTATTCTTACCTCCATGGTGTTGTCGGTGGTGATCATATCTTTGGAGCGTTGCAAAACTAAAACTGATGCCAGTTCGTGGTATTTTTGAGTGTTACAAACAAATTGATTACGTTGTAATATTGGTCGGCTTACGCGCAATGCAATCATACTATGTGATCGTAGAGTCTATGAGACCGACGAAGATCGTATCGTGCTTAGAGGTAAATCAAGAAAGAAATTCTGAAGAGCGATCCGTTACGACTCTGGAAAAAACGGGTACAGTCAAGTTAGACTCACTCAGTTGCAATTTACACACAAAACGATTTGGATTACTGACAAAACAGATGGCAACATGTTATGATTAGAACTGAACATTTGGCGTTCACATACAATCCAGTAGTCGATTATGCACCAGATGCATCAGTTGGCTTCGGAACAATGAACATTTGTCAATAACCCATTTCCAATTGATTTACCCATCCATTTTGACTTCTATTCCCAAACAAGATCCCTAATGCAATAATAATAAATACGATCAGAGAGAGGGGGAGGAGAAGATAAGAATGGGAGAATAAATAGATTTAAAAAGGGGGGGGGGGATGATATATACGCAGCGAGGAGGGGAGAGGAGTTGGATATGGTCTGGGGTAAGAGGGAGTGGTCTGAAGGTGATGGAAAAAAGATGGGGGAGGAGGAGATGGCGAAATAGAGGAGGGAGGAAGGAAGGGAAGAAATTACGGTATATATCCCATACTCATTATGTTACGAAATATCAACCAACCATGACTTTGTAATGGCACACGGCCAGCAGTGAAAAAATTACTGAACAATGTGATTGAAGCAACCATTCTAAAGGGAAAATATAAGGGAGAAGATGTGTTGCTACCTCGCATCACAATGGTACCAACTGACATACCATTTGAATTTAAACGACTACAATTTCCAGTGCAGCTTTCTTTCTTTATGACCATAAATAAATCACAGGGTCAGCCATTGAGTGTTTGCTGCGTCAATCTGGAAAACCAATGCTTCTCTCATGGACAGTTGTATGTTGCCTGCTCTCACATCAGAAAACCAACAGCTTTATTTATTTATGGGCCAGGAAATCAAACAAAAAATATTGTGTACTATAAGGCATTACAATGAAAATACTACACTATTATGACTACAACTACAAAAGTCTTGCAATGTACAAAATAGAAAACTTATATTTCTAAGTAATTGTTGTTTATTATGGACAAACAAATCTATAAAGAAAGTGATGACTCTGAAACATGTTTTATTACTGTGATGGGCCATTAACTTTTGACTTAACAAAGTCTGTCAGGAAATAGCTATTAACATAAAAAAATCAATGTAGTGTTGTTTTAGAGAAAAAATATGGCATAACAATGTTTGCCAGGGCAGCTAGTAAATTAATATAAACCAAGACCAGCTGTAGCGACTAAAGAGCTGTAACAAACACTGAAAGACAAACAATTACAGAGAATTACTGCTTCAATGAACAACTGACAGTTTAGTAATGCTTATACTGATCAATCCAAAAATGTTATTGCAGTTTGGCTCCTACAAATGTCCTCATGTCAGCAAAGACAGGAATAAAAATACTAAACAAAATTGCAATAGTAGATGGGAATGAAAAGATGTCAGTGTTTACTGTATTTATGTCTCGATTTATACAAGTGCAATCAAATGAGATTGCTGAAATTTGAGGTGCAAGCCTTCCCGTCATCATAGGGAACAGAATAAATTTATTGTATAAACATGTTGTTATCAGACATTGCAGTGATTGTTGATAAGACAGTGAAGTACATAATTTCAACATCTCAAAGGCTTCCATATGATCAGTTCTGCGGTGGTTTTGAGTTGAAATAGACAACAAAGAAGAAATCCAAAACATAGCTGGATTTTTGTATATGCCACATGCATGTGAAACTCAACATAGATTTTTTTAAATTCTGATTTGTTGAGACACACATTTATTTGATAAGAGGCCAAGGAATACACTTAAGCAAGCAGCATGGGTAAGATCGGTCGGTGTCCCAAACATTGCATACTTTTGTAATCTTGATACATAATTGTCTTCCAAGTTCACTGCTCAGATTGGGGCCAAAACTTGTAGAGTTTGCATGTACCATACATAATTCAGAGAGTTAAACCAATCTCAGTGCACCTTAGTAAACTCTACCAGTTTGCCATTATAATGTTATTTAGTGGGGATAGATATTTCATGCTTTCTAACCCTAGCCAAACCTTTCATGTCCCAGGCAAATATTTTACTCTTATCCATTGGAACTTTAAGGAGTTCCCAAATTTTGTGGTAACATAGGTGAATGAACTACATGTTAAAGGAAACAAAGACAAACTCATTACATATCAGAACAGAAGATGAGTGAAATCTTAATAACCTTGTAGTCCTTTTTCTATCTCAACTATTGTATTACCGAAATATATAAAAACATGGAATAGGTGAAATATTTTTCTGTATGACTCTAAAAATTAGTATGGTGAAAAATTCCTCGGCTGGTCGTCAGTGTCTGTACACCCAGATTGAGATAATAATAGGTGTACAACATCAAGAGAGATTTCAGAAAGACATTACTACATGATATGACATTCTACCTGAATAATAAACTCTAGAATACCTTGAAGCAGCATAGAAGTTAGTAACAAGATAGCCAAAGCTTGCATAGTATGTGTGTTCCATTACTGCCATAAGCTGGATCGTGTTGTACCCTGAAACATGAAAATTATGAATAAGAATTTACAAAATGCTTGCATAACAAAACAACAGATTCAGATTAACACATTATTCTATTACAGTTCTATTTTTTATAAATAAGCTAGAGGGTAAATTAACTGCACCTCATATTCAACAAAAACATTTCAATGCCTGAAGGGACAGTCAATGTCACAATAAGAATAAATGATGGTGAACAGTTAACAGACCAAGAGGAGCACACAAAAAGCATTCCCGAATGCATATTGCACAATTATTTTATCATTCCAAACTTTAATTACTTCAGACATTAGGAAATGGTATAACAAAAGCAACAAAGATCTAACTTTTCAGTCTTTACCTAAAATCAACAGGAATTTATTTAGGGTGAGAGTCATAATATGGCATATTTGACAGTTTCCATTACTATCATCTTCACCCCTAGGTGCAGATAGATTTATGGGCTCAGTGAATAAACACTCAATGTGGGTTGTGCTACTTCTACAGTTCTGTTATCAAGATAATACCAAAGGTCATATTTCTCATTATAGCCCCAGCTGGATTTTTGACCAGCTTCATTGGTCTTTTGCTATGGTTTATAGTGACTGTCCAGAGGAGTGCAGCACCTTTGGGCATATTACCATAACTCCACTATACCATGCTTGCTTTAAATTGGGGCGAGTTTTTGGACTCTAGTGTTTTCACGCATAATGAGACTCCATCATATACTACTGTGCAGGTTTAACAGTTTCTTCACTGTATATTTGTTTATGAATGAATTATTAGCCTATCATTTTCAAATGAGAAGGAAATTTATTATCTCATAGAGAACATATTGTGTAAATTATTCTTCAAAAGAGAGAGATTGGCTGGCCAGTACTTACCTTTGTGCTGTAACGCCGATAGTCACGCAAAGAAAGAAAAAGGACGAAAAAATAGGACAAGCTTACGGAACAGGGTTCCTGCATCAGGTAGGAGAGAAGGGCAGAAAAAAAGGAATGGGAACAGTAGGGGAACGTAATTCACAACCTAGGTCACATATATATCCTCTTTGGCATGGTTCAGTACTAATACACAGTATCTCTGACTTCTACAATCCTCAATCATCACCCTCATGACCTAGGTCATGGATTACCTTTCCCTTCTGTTCTCATTCCTTTTTTCTTCCCATCTCTCCTACCTGATGAAGGAACCCGGTTCCAAAAGCTTGTCCTATTTTTCGTCCTTTTTCTTTCTTTGTGTGACTATCAGTGGTTACAGTACATGGGCCAGCCAATCTATCTCTTTTGAAGAATTATTTATCACCTCTGTGGAGAATTTCCATCAGTAATAGAAGACATTGTGTTATTTATATCCAATATGAAAATTTTCAAAGAAATGATTGCCTTGTTTACTGGCTCTCAATCCTTCTGATTTCTAGTTTTAAGGCCCTCTGAAGACCTCTATGATTGCACTAGTCTAAAGAAAATCGTGTTATCCATATGCAGAGAGATACATCGTGCAGTTGTGTATTATGTTCTCTTAAAGTGTCAGCCAGTCTCAGACGCATGGTACCATTTTGAGGACAACTTATAGTCTCATAAATACAGCTTCCACAAAACCTGGAAGAAATACAGAGTACTGTATTTGTATAAAATTGTTGGTTCATTTTTTATCTGTTCCTTGTCCTTGAAATATTTGTAGTAAAATTTCCCTTAGTGTGATCTTTTTGTTTAACAAGAGAAGAGTTAAGCAGAGGCTGTTTTATAATAATTACTTTTAAGTAAGTAGTAAAATTTGAATACTAATTCTCTTTTCTAGAAGAGAATTTAGTTTCCCATTTCAAATTACAAATGATTGAAATACATAAATTTCATGCACCCACACCACGAATGATGATTCCTTGGAGCAAAGTATTAAGCTTTACCTTATCCATAAACAACTACTTGTGTGCATGTTAATTGAAATTGTATTATACTCTGTTAAAGTTTGGCATGCTATGAGGAATGCACACCAGGAATTTTTATCAAGCCAAATGCACCAAAATATTCTTATAAGTTGCCATTTCTGATTTAGAAATGTGAAAAGTAGTATAATAGAGTCAAACAAATTACTTAGTCAAATTCAGAGTATTACTTTTACTTTTGCTTTTGGGTCACATACCTTGCTGGGAACACACTGACCTCTCTCTTCAGAGATGAAGCACTATGTGTGAACAGGGTGGTTACAGTTTGCATTCCATACTTGTGATGAAAGAGGGTGCCCAGTCTGTTGTGAACCTTACTTTATCCATATGGGCAGACATCCACATGGAAACACTCATTACATGGTAAATTTCCCACTATCACAGAATTTCATCCTCTGTAGAAAAGTGAACACTTCTACCAATGCATTCTAACATATTATAATACATTCATAAAATACAGTTGCAGAACTTTCCTTAAGGTCAGTGTGGTCTGATACCATGAGAAAATTAAAATTGTCATACTGCTGCTATAGCACAACAGCATAGCCCATATTAGTAAGTAAAAATGGTTATCCATTATCAACATCCATTTTAATATTTTGTTATTCATGGATGTTAATTTCTACTTGCAGTGCTATATTACATGGCACCCAATAAGGTTATGGCCATTAAGTGCAATATTTCATAACCTTAATTTGCTTACAACATGTGTGATTTGAGAATTGAGATTTAATGGTACACTGAAACTGGAGTTTTTATAGTCATGATTTCTTTTTCAGTTGTCAGAGCCTATTACTAATAAAATCCACAGTGGTCAAGAAATAGATGAAGCTTGGAGAGAGATGTTTTCACAAGAGATGATATCAACTTCCTGAATTTCTCTATTAATATAGGGTACAATGATACTCATAATGAATTAACTGAACACACTGTCTCAGAATTGTCTTGCAAGGATGTTTTTTTGTGCATAGATTTCCTAGTGATGATATTCTGCAACAATTGCTTGAAATTACTTTAACTACATGTTTTGGTGTGTCTTACAGAAATGTGATTCTTCTAAAGTGTGTTTGGGGGGGGGGGGGGGGATGACTTCTAGAAAGTAGGGGGGGGGGGGAGATGACAAATTTAATCAAGGAATTTGCACAGTAACCACCAATGCTACATGCTATTTCATTCAAATCACTGTGTGACCAGGAGGGGAGGAGTTGTATACAGAAAAAATTGTCCTTAAAATGGCTATGAACTATCGATGAAAGGAAATCTCCTCTGTTATGACAAAATAGTAATCTTCGCATCATTGTAAGTTATATGCGTTGATTCTTGCAGATAAGGAAACAGCAACAAGCTCCTTTTTATAAATCTACATATTCACATAGTACCATTACCAGTTTTGAACCAACACATTCATTCTCAAACAGCTGTTCACATTGAGAGGGAAATTTTTTTCTGTTTACTTTCCCCCCCCCCCCCTTTTTATTTCTTGGATTGATGGGTACCCTATAAGCAAAATATAATGTGAAGAGTGATCTATTTAACTTTGATTGTACCCTATTCATTTTGATTTCTATTTCCAATCAAGGTTCCATTTGCAATAACAATAAATAAGATCAGAGAGAGGGGGGGAGCGTGAAAGGGATAGAAGGAGAGAGAAGGCTCTTAGGGTGTATATTCAATTGCCATACATATTAGCAATTGTAAATCATTGTTGGGGTAACTATTATCAAAATAATGTTGCCGAAGCTGAATTTGTACTAGATTACTTCAAATCTAATGTGATAAAGCAGACTTATGTTACGTAACTCCACAAATTTCTAGAAGAAATGATCTTTAAAAATGAGAGAAGTCAACAATATAAAGGAAGATCTGAAAATAATATTGGATACTCTGAAAAAATCATAAACTTTACCTCTGGCAGACTATTTAACAAATTTTAATGAAAACCTGCCAGTGAAATCCACCTTTGCAACAAATGTTGCAACTGTTAATGTTTCAAAAAGCAGGCACTAATGAAGTGGAATTTGTGCCAATTTCTGCAGAAAGCAATTACAATTTTCCATCTTTACTTGTTACAAAATGAACATGAAGCTTCATTTTATAACTGTTGGTAGAGCATTTTGAAGTCCCTATCTCTAATACTTAGAACTGTATCCTTCCGCTTTGCACCTACAAAATAGCAATGCTCACTCTCATACCAACAAGAACACTTAATTGCTGTAGCACCCATTAAGAACTGTACATCATACTGTGTGGGATTTTTGTTTTTCTCTGTCTGAAATAAGAGATTGTAACAACTAGCTCCCGTGTGTGTGTGTGTGTGTGTGTGTGTGTGTGTGTGTGTGTCATTAATAGACTTGCTTTAACTCAAGTCTCCTCAAAATATTTTATGTCAGTATTTAACATAACCCCAAAGAAAATAATAATAAGTGTTAAAACACAGAATCCAGGTGCCCATGAAGTGATGTGTATTGGTCTTTACACAATTTGTGAGTAAAAATTATTGTCCAAAAAGTGAAGGAAGAAAGATGATGGTTTAAAATCCATGTTGACAGTGTGGTCACTAGAGATGAAGTGCAGTCTCTGGTAGTTTTTATCAGATATTGGGAAGGAAATCGTACATGCCCTTTGAAAGGAACCATCCTGACATTTGCCTGGAGCGGTTCAGGGAAAGCACAGAAAACCTAAATCTGGATGGCTGGAGGTGTATTTGAACGACCACCCTCCCGATTGTGAGTCCAATGTGTTACCTTCGTACCACCATGCTCACAGTATCTGAACAGTGGCATATCAATCGTATTGCCATTCTGAAAGCACAAGTCTCATGACAAAAACATTTTAATATATGTTATTGTTCCACAATTACGTTACATGACCATTTACGATTGAGCTCTCAGTCTTTCCAGTTAATTTCCCCTACGTAAGACGATGAACCATTTATACAGTCGGAGGCATTTTCAGTCATTCACTGTCTAAAGGGTGCCTCAAAAAGAAAAACACCGACAACACTTAGTATCTTGTGCGGGATGGCAAAGTGATCGGTTTTCAAGAAGGAACCCATATCTGGAAATGCTCGGTGTGGGAGCTGGAGAGCATTCAAGTCTGAACGAACTGTTGTGATCCGATCCGTTTTGTTGCCTGCATACTGAAGGTATGCAACCCTTCAGACATCTGTGTAATGCAGATAGATGTCCTGATCCTGATAACATTTCTGCAATGCACTACAGTATTCCTCCACACAGCCCTTGTACCCATCCTGCTGCAGATCTCGTGTTGTCGGCCAGTTCAGTAATGTTGTTGATAGTGGTGTGACACGTATCAATTCACAGCTGCAGAAATGATAGACATGGTGCTTATATATGGCAAAGCGGATTGCAGTAGGAGAGCTGCTGGACGTACACAGAATTTTTTCCAAACAGACACGTCCCACATTATTCCACGTTTACGGCCATCGAAAGACGCCTATGTGGAGACAAAGTTTCGTGTACATATTTTCTGTCTGAGGTTTGTCCATTTTACAGTAAAGTAGGAGCACTTTGTGCTTGGTACTTGCAAATACTATCCCCTGTCAACTGTCTGTACTCTGATAGGTGCTGAAAAGTGATGTGGGTTGTCCACACTCGACTCAAACACTTCTGTTGTAGGAGAACTTGCTGAGAATGTTAGAACAGAACCCAGCCACCAGCACACGGCAGGTGGCGCAGGCACTGAACATGAATAAAAGTGGCCTGTGGCGTGTTGTCCACGATTACCAGCTCCGTCCTTACCATTTACAGAAAGTCCAGGCATTACGGGAGGAGGATTACCCTCAATGGGTACAGTTTGCACAATGGTGTTTACACCAGTGCATACTCAGGCCACAATTCTTGAGCTTGGTGCTATTCACGGATGAATGCACGTTTAATAGAGACAGAATGGTAAAGGAGTACAACGTGGATGTTAGGGCGGACGAAAATCCTCATGCTCAGATGCTTCACAATCACCAACAGAGGTTGGGTATTGACATCTGGGCCAGGATAATTGGTGACCATATGGTTGGGTCGTACCTACTGCCAGACAGACTGACAGGACCGATCTACACATTGCTTCAAGAGGTTTTGCTTACCATGTTGAACTTTGTGCCAATAAATGTTTGGATGAAAATGTGGCTACAACATGACGGAGCGCTAATACACTTTGATGTTGCTGTGCGGAACCACCTCAGTGTCGCATATCCCAACCGATGGATTGGTAGAGATGGACCAGTTCCATGGCCGGTACTGTCACCAGATTTGAAACCTGTTTATTATTTTTTGTGAGGTAGCATTAAGAGTATGATGTAGGCACTCCTGTAACGTATGCAAAGGACCTTATTGCTAAACTCCATGGTGCGATTGAAACAATTCAAAGACAACTGCACGTATTTGTTAATATGTGTGTGTGTGTGTGTGTGTGAGTGTGTGTGTGTGTGTCAGAACCGTTGATGTATGCTCTGCAATAACATAGGAGGTATGCAGTTCGCAGCCATTTTGAAATGTAGACAGCACAATGTGCTACTCATGTTGGGTTTATTGACGTAATAAGAAACACACACCCACCTTGGACTACATGCGCAAGAATGTTATTAGGATCACACAGATGTCTGAAGGGTTGCATACCTTCAGTATGCAGGCATCAAAATGGATCAAATCAAACAGTTCATTATCGGACTCGCCCAAGTCAAGCTTTTCCGGATGTGTGCCCCTTCTTGAAAACCTATCAGTTTGGCTTTCCGCACAACATACTAAGCATTGTCGGCATTTTTTTGAGGCACCTTGTATTTCATCATTAATAACTGATGGCCCACAGAATATCTCTGAATTTGTTGTAAGTCAATGTTCTATTTTTTCAAGAAAATGGTCAGATGCATGAAAAATGACTGCAGGAAATGCCACTACTGATTTTATGAATGACATCACAAATGAACAATTGGGATATATTTAACATAATACAAGTACTAAGTTTTTGAATTTAATACTGACCCCCTTCAACAACCAGACACAGGGAAGATTTAAGAACTAATTTCTAGTTATGATGCAAGTGTCTAATTTAATACTCATGATGACTTAATGTGACTACATATTAACACACAGGTCACATCACTGGAGGTTTATCATTTCTACTTTAGTTTGCAAGATGAATATTGTTCATTTATTCCAACACTAAGATTATTTCAAGCACAGTCCGTTTTCATGTATTAAACAACGTTTTTAAAGCATACTTGTACTAATTCTACTAACATTTCAATATCGTTTCATAACATTAATAGCTTGTAAGCTCAGGATTAGGTCTGTGAAACAAGTAATAAAAGCAAAAGTGATATTTCTTTCACAATGGTAAACCTAAATTTCATATACAGAGGATAGATTTATGCTAGAAACATTCATGTATTAAGTATATTAGCAACAAATTTCTACATTATGTGATACTCTTACTACAAAACAACATGCCTCTTTTTTTAAATTTTGACCATTGTGCATATAATTTACATCCATTTACGTATATATATTTAATTTACAAAACACAAAGCCTAAACTCCTACCAAGAAGGAAACAACTTTACCACTAATTCAGAAAATTTTGTAGTGAAGAAAAGAGTAAACATATTATTAGAAATACTTACCATTTTTGACAATGCGAGGTATTACATTAGTAATAAATTCTTTGTAACTTCCAACTTTAGGTTCCTTTGTAGCTATACCAACATGACACTCATATATTCTCATGCTATCTGGCTTTTTGGGTTCAGGATGTTTGAAATGGTACCTCTGTAACAATTAATTAAGTGTTTTTCACAGCCTTCCATTAATTGGGAACAAAACATGACAACTAAAGTAAACAATGCTTTTGGGATGGTTAAAAAAAACTGCCACAGCCAAAATTAAACAAAGCACAAACAAACACAGAAAATCTTGTATAAAAGATAATCTTCATTAAAAATACAATTACCAACATGAAAAAAGAATATGAATATGTGGGTGCTTCACTCAGCATTTTCAATGTACATATAGCACATCAGACAAGACTTAAGGCTGTCACTTCTATACCAACAATGTTGCACAACATGAATATATTATAATGAATAATTGTATGAATTCAGCAGTTGATATTTCAGCTGCAAATCATTCAGCCACTACCAGAGCAAGTCTGAAGAGCACTCCTGTCCACCTTACATACTGCAAGGCAGTGATTTTCAACTTTTCTGAATATGTGACCCCTATCAACTAAGAATATTCTGGCGACCCCCTTCCCCGAACTGCAAAACAACTAACGATAGGATCATTGCCCGTTACCGGCATATATATATATATATATATATATATATATATATATATATATAGACACACACACACACACACACACACACACACACACACACACACACGTTAGTGGGGAGGGGTGGGCAAGTTTGAAGCCCTTACTCTTATGGGAATTAGTTTCATAACTACGAGTTTGAGTACTGTGGGCAGGGCAAAGCTGGGAATTTGTATCTGACGGGAGGCGTGCTTAGGTAGTCCTTGCAGGTGCAGTGATCACTGTGTCCCCAGTGGTGTAGGGGTCAGCGCAACTGCCTAGAAAGCAGGAAACCCGGGTTCGAATCCCGGCTGGGTACACATTTTCAGCTTTGCCCAATCGCAGTTGATGTCATATATTCTGTGAATATTAAATAATAACAACTGAAGGATCAGAAGTGACGTCTGTTCTTTCGGAACAGATGCCACATGTATATGTTGCATAAGTGTTACACATTGCAGGTAAGATGAAGAATTGAATTATCCTCGCTAAGCAAGGTCCTACCGTAGAGTCAATTTGCAGAGAATTAGGTAGTTTTTACTTTCAAATTTTTCAAAATTACTGTCTAAATGTTGTTAATTTAACTGTTGATTGGTTTCTGAAAACAGTTTTCTGACTTTTCGTTCCATCATTATTTATTAAGATAAAAACGAATTGGGCTATGTACTTTTAAAGAAAACAATTTTTAATTTTCTTAGGCTGATGATTTGTATTATGAAGCTCTAATTTTCAAACATGCACTGGGCTGGTTGTTTCATGCTGCAACTTCATCCTGCCATGATGGCAACCCCATGAACAACACTGCAACCCCTCTGGTGGTCACAAACCACACTTTGAAAAACACTTGCTGTAGGGCAAGCCAGGATACTGGGGAGCCATTGTTGCAGATGTACCACACCAATGGCAGAGAGGTATAAAGCTGTAGTGCCTTCTATTGAGAGTATGTATAACATTCTGTGGCTGACAGGATTGCAGTACCATTGTCTTTGATTGTTTACAATTGTGAATGCCGGATTCCAAATTTTATTAAGTTTAAAACCATCATCCCAATTAACTATTTTTATCTGAAGAAGTTGTGAGGAAATTAAAACTCCAGTGAACAGTTCCAGTGGTCGCCTTAACAAGTTAGGGTATCCAGGCATGCTTTTCCTGTCCTGCTCAAATTCTCAACATATTGCACACTAAAATGGAAGTGCCCCCTGCCCATTACTACTTCTTGCTTGCAGTTATGACTGTATTACCACAAGGCATCGAACATGTTTGTGCACCCACATATAAGTTGTCAACTGACTACTGGAGGCATATATACAATTACTGGTATGATGTCAGTTCTTGCAGTCATATTTCCACTGAATTTATTTCAATGCCCTGCAACTGTAGAGATGTTTATACACTTTTTAATTCATAAATTTATGACCATTAATGTATGTTCTTTCGGACATATTCAGAATTTGGGCAGGACACAAAGTGTGCCTGGATAGCCTTACTGGTTAAGGCGACCACTGGCAGAAGTGGAAAATTCACTTTCAAATCGTTCTCCAGCACAAATTTTCAGCTTCGTCAGTGAATTTATTTCAATGTCCTGTAACAGTCGAGGTGTTTCAATATTCCAAATTTGTTTGTGAAATGCGCTGTCAGAGTTGACAGTCACATAATATTGGACACACTTTGTGCACAGTTCGTGAACAATGTGCGGAGCATGGACAGTACACCTGCCTGTTACAATGTGCTAAATCGTTGTAGCTAAACATTGTATTCAGACAGGCCACAATATGGATTTTATCATCTGGTATCAAAGACAATGGTACTGCAATTCTGGCAACCACAGAGTGTAAATACATGTATTCTCAATAAAAGGCACTATAGCTTCATACATCTTTGCCGTAGGTGTGGTATGTGTGCAAGGATGGCTCCTCAGTATGCTTGCACACTGGCTTGCCTTACTGTATTGTGAAGGAGTGTACGGGCCAAGGAAAAGTTTAGACATTTAATATAATGTAATAAATCGAACAAGTGGTGAGTGGACTTCGGCGGTCGAACAGGGAAGTGTTACAATGGCATAAGCTGGCAGTGTCGTGAAGCAGAGTGGGTAGGGCAATCAGCAAAATTAAGTAGCTCAAAGCAAACTTCAAGTGTCGCAAGTGTGTCGGCAGCTGCGCGTGCTACGCAACTCCGAACAGCGGTATTGCTTAAGGGAAGAAGCAGCCACGGTGTACATGACCGAAAAATAGGACTCGATCACGTGTAGAAAGTCAGCTAGCCTACATCGATGAAATGCAAACCAACACGGTCAACTCTGGCATATAAATATTGGAGGAAAAGGTAGGCTAGTCAGTGTCAGGGAGTTAACGATGGCTAGAGAGAGAGTGTCAGCCACAGCTGGGCAGATACCTGCCACCCAGACTGTGCCACTCGTCGCTGCTAATGTTAAATCTTTAGTTGAGTTGGGCACAGGTAGCGAGTTCTGCGATGCGGCGGCTGGGTCGCAACGGTCTACACGGCTTCCCTTGCGGGAAGTAGAGTCTATGAGGACGGCGAGCAGTGGGACCTCGACCCCAACAGGGTGCCGCCGGGCATCAAACCAGTGCTCCGGGCACAGTGAGGCGGCAGCAAGCAGCACAGCATTGACCCGAGAGTGCAGTATGTACACGAGGACACGGCCGTACTACGAGCGCTCTCGTGACCTGTCCGAGGGCAGAGCAACAGCTGGAGGTGAAAGGTGAATGGGGTCCAACGCCCAGCCCACGTCCCCGTTCTATGATCGTCAGCCGGCTACGACATCGGCAAGGTCAGGCGCGGCTCCTGTCACTTAGTGCGGACTCCGCTGGGCTTACGTAAGATGCGGTCAGTGAGCTGAGGCGTCAGTTCCCGCCTCCAGCGGGGCAAGAGCGGAGTCATCAGCTTCGTCAGCGAGCTGCCGGCCCAGTACGTGACAATACGCGCACTCTCTCCACTGGCATTCTGGTTGTAAGAATATTTCAATAAACGTTACTGGCGATTAAACCTCTGTTTTACTGTCACCCGTCTCCCAGGTTGAGTAGAGCACACAGTCCACAGATACATCGCTATCCTGACAAAATGACAAATGATAAGAAAAATGCAAAAACAGCAGATGCCTCAAGTAAACACTCTTACAATCACAAGCTACACTTTACAATTGGTGTCAGAAGTGGGGTGCCTCAAGTAAACACCCTTACAATCACAAGCTACACTTTACTGTATATACGGTGGATGGGAGCACTCTTCTGTCAGTCTTTACTGTTTGTTAGTCACAATTCTCCTTTGGTCGATTCCTCAGTCTTCAGGGTTTCTATTATCTTTAGCAACACTGGATCATCCATCTGCTAATCAGTAATTTCATTTAATATTGTGATGACAGGTTTTTGTCCATATTTCTGTGTTCCACTGAAGAATTGTTTGAAAGGCAGTTGGTGTCCTGTTTGCATCCTTCTCCTCTCCCCCAGTCCTCTGAACCCCTGAACAAAAAGTTCCCAAAATCAATCTGTGTCTCAGGACTGTAGTAGAGCTTCATACAGAGGTCATTGATTACAATTCTGTGCTTCTGTTAGCTAATCTAATTTAATTATGCCAGTTGATAATACTTGACTTTGTATGTGATGTCAGATAAGCAATGGACGATATAGGGGGGATAGCAGGGGTTGGGGGCTCACTTATGGGAAAATTCCTGTAGAAGTGGGTGTTAGAGCTGCAGCTATTTTAAAATATAGTTAACTGACAGGTACTCCTGCTTAAAGGAAGTCCCTCTAACAATGGAACCACTTTCAGCATGTGTCACAAATCCAAATAATAGAGGAATCGGCATATTTCACCAAAATACACAAGGTGTTAAGAGATTAAGTTAGTGAACTGCTAGTAGATGCTGTCTCTGATAATATCGCTACTTCACATCACTTCTTAAATAATGTCACAATTCAAAGGCTTCCTTTACCAGGGTACAAGTTAGCTGCCTGTTTCTTCAAGAGTTCTTTGCAGTGGGGGGGGAGTGGTCACATATATGAAAATGGTATTACAGTTGGGTGCACTGATGTTCTTGAAAACTACACTGAAAAGATACTTGAGTGTTGTGCGGGAGTGATCCACTGCATAGGTCCCCAGCTATGATTAAAAAAAAAAAAAAAATAAATAAATAAATAAATAAATAAAAATTGCTCAAACTAGAAAGAGTTCTGTGTTCACTTTATAGAAAGTACAAAAGATTCATTGTATGTGGTGTTTCAACATTAATTGTGTAAGCAATTATGCAAGAAAAAGGGTGTTTTAGATCTCTTTAATTCTTATCCTGTTCTAATGAGAGTGCAGGGGAACAACAGCACAATCATAGAAAAAATTTGTGTTCATTTTTATTATTAGAGGGGGCATTCTGTTACCAGAATATTGAATGGCCTTTCAGACTATAATGCATAAAATTTTAAGAGAGGTTTGTGCACAAATATCTGTTAAATGTAATTATAAACTACTTAGAAAAGCAAATCCAGTTTCCATAAAGACCTTTTCCCACCTAATTAAGGAAGATGATATGTATAATACTTTCCTTAATACTTTTCCCGTATTCTTTAAAAGCTGCTTTCCATTAGAACGTTCAAAACAAGGTGTTATCAATAACAGGCAGCCTGGGTGGCTGACAAGAGGAATAAGAATATTGTGTAGAACAAAGCGGGAATTATATAAAAGGTTGGAAACAGTTAGAATCAAGCTGCAGTAACTCGTTACAAGCAGTATTGTAAGCTTCTGAAAAATGTCATTAGGAAGGCAAAAAATATGTCGCATGCAAAATGAGTATCTAATTCTCAGGATAAAATTAAAACCATATGGTCAGTTGTGCAGGAAGTACGAGGTCAGCAGCACAGAGTTGAGGATATAAAGTCAGTGTGTAACGGATTTTTTTTGTTATTAATAAGTGAGATGTATACAGAGTATTTAATAATCACTTTCTGAATATAGTAGGTGAATTAAACAAAACCTTAGCTCCTACAGGTGTAACTCTCTCAGGAAATAGCATTCCCTGACTGTTACCCAAAGCAGTCCTCCGAGATATGACAAGGATGAGATCGAGTCAATAATTAAATCACTAAAGACTAAGCACTCTTATGGATATCATGAAGTATCTAGCAGAATAGTTAGGTATTAATCAGTTTCTGTTATCCCAGTACTTGGCCGTATTTGTAATTTTTCCTTTCTGACTGGAAAGTTGCCCAGGTCACTCCAATATTCAAGAAAGGCAATAGGAGTGATCCGCAAAATTACAGGACCATCTCATTGACGTCGATTTGCAGTAGGATTTTCGAACATATACTTTGTTCGAACATTACGAACTACCTCAAAGAGAATGATCTATTAACCAATAGTCAACATGGATTCAGAAAATATCGGTCTTGCAAAACACAGCTTGCTCTTTATTCAAATGAAGTGGTAAGTGCCATCGACAAGGGATCTCAAATCGATTCCATATTTCTGGATTTCCGGAAGGCTTTTGACACTGTACCTCACAAGCGGCTTCTAATGAAATTGAGTGCTTATGGAATATCGCCCCAATTGTGTGATTGGTTTCATGATTTCCTATCAGAAAGGACACAGTTCGTAGTAATTGACGGTAAGTCATCGAGTAAAACAGAAGTGATATCTGGCGTTCCCCAGGAAAGTGTTACAGGTCCCTAACTCTTCCTTGTGTTTATAAACGATATAGGAGAAAATCTGAATAGCTCCCTTAGACTTTTCGCGAATGATGCTGTCATTTATCGGTTAGTGAAGTCAACAGAGGATGAAAAGCAACTGCAAAGCAATTTAGACAAAATTTCTACATGGTGTAAAAATTGGAAATTAAAACTAAATAATGAAAAGTCTGAAGTAATACACACTGTTGTAGTCACGAGAACAACTATCTCACTGCTACACAGAACACTGGCGTGCACTGGCTGCACGAGTAACCCGCGAAGTGATCTCGTACCTCGTAAACAACACACTGAGCGCAGAGCACAACACCGCGCTGCTTGGGTCATTGACCCGCCCGTGGCGTGCTCTGGCGTTTGCCGCATTTTCCCGCGGCGCACTCTCGCGGCCGACTTCCGACGTATGTTATCGGCTGTGTGTGTGCACCTTACAGCATTCCTTTCCCCTTGGGGAGGCTCGGATGCGAGCAATGTCCATGACGTCGTCATCTGTTGGGCTCTGACTGAGGTTGCGGGCAGGCACCGTTGCGTAGGGTCGGAAGTACTTGGAGCGCGGGCAGCGTCGGTGCCCCTCCCCCGACAACCCATATGGCAGGATCGGTGATGGTGGCTCCGTCTCCATCTCCACCTCAGTCCCCGGACCTGGTGATGGTGGACCCGAAGGGAGCAATGCATCAGGAGGAGATGAATCCAGCATGGGTGTTGGCTGTACCCGCAAAGGTGTAGGTCCCTGAGAGGAGGGACCTGGGTCAGTCCCTGGCAGAGGCAGACAACTTGCAGGGAACGGCAGGAACCTCTCTTCGGCCTGTGGGCTGGTTAGTGGAGCAGACTGGTGCGAGAGCATCGGCTGGGGTATGGGGGGCTCCCGCTCTTCCACACGCAGGCGCAGCTGGTCGTGGTGACGTGCAGTGATGCCGTCTTCCGTGCGTATGTCGCAGAGACGGCGGCCGCGGCATCTGGTGATGATGGCAGGAATCCATTTCGGTCGACGTCCAAACCCACGTGCCCAGACAGCCATCCCTGGTCGGAAGCGAGAAGATGGAGACACAGATGAATGTCCTGGGCTCGGACGCAGGAGATGAAGCAGAGTCCGGGGCTGCCGGCCATGGAGAAGTTCCGCAGGACTCTTGTCGCCAAACGGGGTGAACCGAAAGGATGAGAGAAATTGATCGAGGGCAACATCAGAAGGGTACCGAGCCACATATTTTTTTAACTGGGTCTTAAAGGTGCGAACAAATCTTTCAGCCTCCCCATTTGACTGCGGATGGAAGGGTGGGGCCAGGACATGGCGGATACCTCGGGCGTTGCAGAAGGAGGCAAACTCGCGGGAAACAAACTGAGGACCGTTGTCAGACACCACGGTAGTGGGAAGGCCTTCAATCGAGAAAATGCGTGACAAGGCGGCAACCGTGGCCGTGGCTGAGGTTGAAAGGCAACGGACCACGTAAGGGAACTTAGAGAAGGCATCAATAACCAGCAACCAATAGGCATTAAGGAAGGGGCCCGCAAAATCAATGTGTAGGCGATCCCAGGCCTGCGAAGGTTGAGGCCATGGGGCGAATGTTGCCCGAGGGGAGGCTTGATGTTGCGCACATAGTGAGCACGAGGTAACCATACGAGACACGTCGCTGGCCAGGCCCGGCCAAAACACATGGCGGCGGGCCAATGCCTTAGTACGAGATACCCCCCAATGATCGGCGTGTAGCAGCTTGAGGACCTCTGAGCGGAGGGCCGAAGGAATGACGACCCTAGGAGAGGAATCCTCAGAATCAAGGAGAAGCACGCCATCTACAACAGAAAAACGGTGTCGAAATGCGTAGTAGTTTCTGAGGGGGTCCGATGCCCGTTTCGGCGGAGTCTCAGGCCAGCCCTGCTGGACCAGACGGATCACCTTGCGGAGGACCGGGTCTGCGGCACTAGCCCGAGCCACCTTGGCACCCGTGATGGGAAAACCATCCACTGCTTGCTGAGCGGCTAAGTCGACATGAAAGCACAGCAATTCTTCCTGGTCAAAGTCTGGGTCTGGTCCAGCCGGAAGCCGGGAGAGCGCATCCGCATTGGCATGTTTGGATGTAGGGCGGAAGTGTATCGCATAGTTATACCGAGATAGGAACAGCGCCCAACGCTGAAGACGGTGAGCGGCCTTGTCCGGTAGTGACGCCGAAGGGTGAAAGAGAGAAACCAGCGGCTTGTGATCAGTTATAAGATGAAATTTTACGCCATACAGAAAGACGTGAAACTTCTTCAGAGCGTAGACAATAGCAAGGGCCTCCTTCTCAATTTGCGAATATCTGGTTTGGGCCGGAGTGAGCGTTTTAGAGGCGAAAGCGATCGGTCGCTCAGATCCGTCTGGATATTTATGAGCGAGCACCGCCCCAATCCCATGTTGAGAGGCGTCCGTTGCCAAGACAAGAGGGAGGCCGGGTTGATAGGTGACGAGGCAGGGAGCCGATTGCAGCAGCTCCTTTAATGTGCAAAATGCTGTTTCACAGGCCGATGACCAATGGAAGGAAGTCCCTTTGCGCAGCAGGTCATGCAGGGGTTTCGCAATAGATGAAGCCCCCGGCAAGAATTTATGATAATAAGCGACCTTTCCTAAAAACACTTGCAGGTCCTTGACTGAAGTCGGCCGAGGGAGAGCCAACACGGGAGAGACATTCTGACTGAGGGGCTTGCTGCCCTCACTAGAAACCTCAAACCCCAAAAACGTGACAGAAGGCTGAAAAAAGTGGCATTTCTCCAGGTTGCACGTCAACCCCGCCTCCTGTAATACCGTGAACAGTGCCCGTAAGTTGCGTAAGTGTTCATCGGCTGAGGACCCGGACACTACTATATCATCGAGATAATTGACACAACCGGGCACAGACAGTGTGAGTTGTTCAAGGAAACGCTGAAAAATTGCTGGAGCGCTGGCCACCCCGAAGGGCAACCTCAAGTATTGGTACAAACCAAAGGGCGTGTTCAGGACCAAGAAACGCTGAGAGTCAGCGTCGAGAGGAACTTGCAAATATGCCTCAGAGAGATCTATCTTTGAAAAATATTGTCCACCCGCCAATTTCGCAAGAAGCTCGTCTGGGCGCGGCAATGGATAAGTGTCGATGATAGATTGGGCGTTCACGGAACGTTTGAAATCGCCACAAAGGCGCAACCGCCCCGACGGTTTTTTTACAATGACCATGGGAGTCGCCCATTCACGAGACGGGATGCGTTTTACCACCCCAGCGTCCTCCAGGCGGTCCAGCTCCGCTTTGACGTGGTCACGGAGTGCAATCGGAACCGGCCGAGCGCGGAAAAAGCGGGGCCTGGCGGAGGGCTTCAAGGTGATGTGGGCTTGGAAATTATTAGCACAGCCCAACCCCGCCGAAAACAGCGCCGAAAATTCGGTGCGTAAAGAGTCTAGTTGCGGGAAGGGCACCTGGTCAGAGACAATGTTGACGTCGTCGGAAATAGTGAACCCAAACCCCTGAAAGGCGTCAAGACCAAACAAGTTGTCCGTGTGAGCATTGTTTACAACAAGGAAAGTGAGCCTACGAGTGACAGATTTGTATGTAACAGGCGCTGAGAACTGTCCCAGGATCGGAATATTTTGTTTATTGTAACTGACCAGTCTCCGCGACACCGGGACGAGAGAGGGAGAACCCAGATCCAAATAAGTCTTTGAGTTCAATAAGGTGACGGCCGCGCCTGTGTCCACTTGCATACGCAACTGTTTGTGGAAAACAGTGACGTCAATAAAGAGCTTGTTGGGTGCAACCGAAATCGCTGAGACGCAATTTACGTCCATCTCTGCGTCGGAATCTTGGATTTTGGAGGCACAAATAGAAGCAATGTGACCTTTCTTGTGGCACTGATGACACGTGGACCACCGCTTGGGGCAGTCAGGTCTATCATGATCGACAAAACAGGAGGGACACGAAGGAAGCATTTTACGGTCGCGTGACCGCACGCCGCCTGGCCCGAGTTTCCGCGGCCGTGCACGTGGCCGATCGCTCCGGCGCCGAGGCTGCGCGCGAACTGCCGCGACCACGTCATCCCTTTGCGACCCTGCCGGTAACGGGGAAGAAGAGGGTTGGATTTCCGCCACCTCACACCAAGCCTCAATTTGGTTGCCCGCCGCCCGCGAAACCTCGAAAGACTGCGCAATGTTAAGAACATCGGAAAGTGAAGGATTTTCGCACAGGAGGGCGCGTTCGCGAACCTCGCGATCGGGAGCGAGCCGAATAATAGCGTCCCGGACCATATGATCGGCATACGATTCTTTATGCACATCCGTAACAAAATGACAACGACGGCTTAAACCGTGGAGGTCTGCGGCCCACGCCCGATAAGACTGTTGTGGCTGCTTCCTGCAGCGGTAAAACTCAACACGGGCCGCTATCACATGAGTCCGTTTGCGGTAATATTGTGAAAAAGGCCGCACATTTGATCGAAAGACAGCGACGCAGGATCCTGCAAGGGGGCGAGTTGGCAAAGCAGCTGATACAGACGAGGCGACAGCCACGACAGGAATAACGCACGACATAAGGTGCCATCAGACCAGCCAAAAGCTTGAAAGTGTTGTCTTAACCGTTTTTCATACGCGTCCCACTCTTCGACGGACTCGTCGTACGCCGGAAAAGGTGGCGGATAAGACAGAGGGGGCGCGGGGGGCGAAACAACCTGCGGGGTGGACGGGGGTTGGGACCCACTAGACAATGCTGTAGCAAGAGATTGTAATACCTGGTTCTGAGCGTGAATCGCCGACGCAAAAACCTCTTGTTGTTCGACGAGGCGACGCAGAATCTCATCGGAAGAACTAGTAGACATTGTGTAAGACGAACAACCACATCAGACGGAAAACGCGCGGAGGAAAACAAAAAAATACCGCACTCGTCGCCAATGTTGTAGTCACGAGAACAACTATCTCACTGCTACACAGAACACTGGCGTGCACTGGCCGCACGAGTAACCCGCGAAGTGATCTCGTACCTCGTAAACAACACACTGAGCGCAGAGCACAACACCGCGCTGCTTGGGTCATTGACCCGCCCGTGGCGTGCTCTGGCGTTTGCCGCATTTTCCCGCGGCGCACTCTCGCGGCCGACTTCCGACGTATGTTATCGGCTGTGTGTGTGCGCCTTACAGCACACACGACCACTAAAACAATTCCACTAAACATCAATTACATGATAAATCAGTCAAACCTTAAGGTCATAAATTCTACCAAATACCGAGGAGTTACAATTACGAACAACTTAGACTGGAGAGAACACATAGAAAATATTGTGGGGAAGGTGAACCAAAGGTTACGTTTCATTGGCAGAATGCTTAGAAGATGCAACAGCTCCACCAAAGAGACTGCCTACATCACACTTGTGCGCCCTCTCCTGGAATACTGTTGCCCAGTGTGGGACGCTCACCAGGTGGGACTGACGAAAGACATTGAGAAGGTTCAGAGAAGGGCAGCTCGTTTTGTTTTATCATGTTCCAGGGGGAAAACATCACGGAAATGTTGCACAATTTGAGACGGAAATCATTAAACGAAAGACATTATTCGTTGCGGCGAGATATATTTACTTCTGTATGTGAAAATATTTTGCTAGCACGCACCTACACAGGGAGACATGACCTCCCAATAAAATAAGAGAAATCAGATCGAAAATGGACCAATTTAGGTATTTTTTCTTCCTGCCTGCTATTAGAGAATGGAACAGTAGAGAAAGGTTATGAACGTGGTTAATGAACCCTCTGCCAGGCACTTAAATGTGATTTGCAGAGTATGTTTGTAGATGTAGATAAGGGAAGTAGTGCTGCATAGACTGAGGGTTCATGGTGGCCACGTACATACATGCTCTAAGAGTTGTGAGTCCCCCAGGAGGGCCCCGGAGGTAACTGCAGCACATGCTTCCAGCACTGGTATTCCTTACAATGGCTCACATGGCAACTAACAGATCACTACGGGCCTGAAGCATTTACAAATCCTAAGTGAGCAGGACACAATAGTTTTATGTCAACCTTCCCAGCTGAATCAGTGGATGCAGCCAGGCTAAAGGGGGTGCAATGTTAAAGTGATAAGTGGGGTCATACTTTAAAGTTATTTGTTCAAGGGGGCGATCAAATTAAGGTTGCAAAGCCTGCAATTAAACTTGTACATTTCATTTAATACAATTAATATGGCCAAGAGATAGTACATACATTATTTTTCGATATAGCCCCCGTGTCAGTTTAGGGATTTCTTGGCATAACTTTGAATGTACCTTCCTGATAAAAATCCTGTCCTTGTGTGTTCAGCCACTTTGCAAGAACTGTTTCACCTACTTGTAAGAAGCAGATCATTGGTCTCCTAAATGCTCTTCAAAATGTGAGCCATTTGGAATTTGATTCGAACTGGAATGAGGGTGGTGAATTTCACTCTTTTCCTCACTTGAAGGAACATTTAGGAGGCTGACAATTCACTTCAGATGGGGAACATGTTAGGACAGGAGGTATACAAAAATTCATCCCATGACGTGACAAGTATCCAAACCGATAGGGAGACTATGTTAAAAATAACTCATTTTGTGTACTATCAGTTGGTTACATTGGTTATACAAAATAAAATGTATGTTTTACACAGAAGGCTTTGTAACCTTAGTTTCTTACTGTTTCTTGTGAAATTGATTTGCTTTTATAATCACTGAAATATCATCACATATCCTTGCAATTCATGAAATTTCATTTCTTTGCTAAAATGTTGTTGTTGTTGGTTTTTAGGGGACTAAACAACTAGGTCATCAGTCCCTTGCTAAAATGCTTTCTGTACAGTTTATAAGGGGACTTAGCAATGAATCCATTATCACCTGGGCTATTTTACCAATACTAGCTACTGTGAATTGTGTAGGCATGAAATATCTCTCCAACACATCTTTCAGTCTCTCAGTTTTCCATATGGTAGTCTTTACCAGTGCCTGTCCTGCATTAGATCTTACTCTTGTTTCTACCACATTCTGCCTCTTCCCCCCAACACTTGCTTCATGTATTTTCCAAAATGGAGACTAAATTAATGATAACAATGACAAGTCAATATGAAGGACACACTTTGAAGTTTTGGGCTAGTACAGAAGAAAAATAAATATTTGGAAGCACAGCACTTTTCATACCTGATCCGCAGGGGGATTCCACAGTCTTTGTTTGAATGTGTAGCCCTCTGAGCTCGGTGGCTGTAACACATATGGCGCCCAAGGTGAAAGTCGGTCCACAGTCTCCCCTGAATGAGTTTTCACAATTATCTGAAAAGAGAGAAACAACTTTAATATTTATATTCAAGAAGTTAAAATAGAAAAGTATTATTTATGAACTTATCAGAACACAGAAAGGTTAAATTACATAGCATTTTATTGCTAAAATCTAGATTACTAGCACTGTTAAATCTTTTTATAATTGCTTCTGAACATTTTCTGGCACTGAAACTTGGGATAGTGCTAGGGACAGAAACTTTCGGACTCTCTGGGATATCTGCAATGAGAACATGCATTTAAATTTTGAGGGACTAAATGATGGAACTACAGTCTGACTAAAATTATTTGCTAGTTGACAGTCTACGGGCTGGAGATGCTTTCCTCAAATCACATCACTCAGCGTCACGCCAGAACCGTGCGCTGTTGGTAAACTGCCACAACAACCAGTCAGTTCATTTCCATTTCCTTGTCTGGTTCTCTTTCTCGATTTGTTTTTCTCTCGACTCATACATCAGCCCTTCTTATTTCACATTTCATCACTTAATGACAACCATAGAAAAAAACAAGACATTGACAATGGTGGTAATGAAATATGTCCTCAATACAGAGCACCAAGAACAAGCTACTGAATCTTTTCATACAAGTTGTGATTTAATGTCATATATAGAAGTATTGTATCACAGGTATCAGCTTACAATGGATGAACTTTGTATGATTTATGTAAAAATGAGCTCTCTGAAGGCTACAGTTCAGTGTTGTTATGGGTGTGTAGTGTCACTGAGACACCTTTTCACATGCGGTTGCATAGCACAGTGGTAAAGCATTAATGTCCCATGCAGGTCATAGATTCGATTCTCGCTATATGCTAATTATATTAATTTCTAAATCAAAATTACTTTGTTTGCTATTTTTTATCTAATTTGTTTAATTATTTAAGTTCAAATTCCTTGTTATGTTGTTCTCAATATAGTATTGACCTTTCTGATTCACTCTTATGTTTTCATCCTACGATTCCTTGATTGGAACTAGTTTGTGTCATTAATAATGTGTAATTAAGTGCCAAACTGGATTGCTGATTGGTTCATAACACGGGCGTTCATGTAACATTAGCCAGTGTCAGGATATTTTTAGGTATGCAATGACATTGAGAAATTAGTATTTTTAGTGCTGTACCTACAATTTTTCTGTCCAAGTTGCTGATAGAAGTAAGCTTTAATTGCCGTGAATGAAGTGATCACGGTTTGAGTGCTGCTGGAGATGACTGACCGCTATCTTGTCGGATACATAGTATATCATGTGTCGTTAGGCTACAACATGGGATTAAATTGAGGACTACAAGACACATCCACTGCTGCAGTTCAGTCACTAATCACTTTAAATTAGCTGTCAATAGAGATTTTCATATTGCTGACATTAACTCTTGGTGGCTTCTTACAATACTGCACTGCTTCATAAAGTATATTAATAGCGTTTTTGAAGTGATCCGCTGTTTCTGTGCGTCACCTACAGCCGAGCGTTATCCGGCTGCCTATGTGGAACACCGTAGCGGCATATGACAAACGTCAACTAGCAAGTAACTTTAATTGGACTATACTTCATGTATAACTTATAAGAATTAACTCAAGTAAGTCTTTAAAAAATGTGACCTTCAGCTTACTTAAATTCATTGTTGTACTTTATCAATTTACTGCACATATGCTAGTTGTTGGAGTCATGTTTAAGTAGAAGGGAGAAGAATAAGTGTTGAATTACAAGTGCATAGCTGACCTCTGGAGAGGAAGTTTAACACATAAGCTTGTCCCGTGCAGCCGCCTGTTAGGCTACATTCTACACGAGTGACATCCTGATACGCGACACTCCAGCTACAAAAAGTGACATTGGGTGATGTGGTCATGTCTAATGAACACGTGACAGCTTCTTGCTGCAATATGGCTACTAGAAGCGACTAGCTGTTTCTAAAATTTGGCACCCATATACCACACAATGTTTGATAGTTCAAGAGTAAGGCAATAAAATTTGGTTTAATTAAGAAACTGTAGTAACAAAGGAGTGATGTGCATGAAATTTTTATTATTTTAAATATATTACATAGAGATCATCATTTTGCCCATCACCAGCCTACTGCTGCACCAACAGTTGACCAGTTTGTGCTGGAATAGGCTGAATAATCATCAGCAAAGTCACCCTGCCAATCAAATCATGCCACTGTAATTACCTGACGTGTGAATTCAGGCTCTTGGAGCTGTGGTTGAAATGCATTGCTCTCTTCTATTCCAAGATGCCTACCAGAACAGATGCTTTCATGGCTTAGTTCATTTATCTTCGCATTTTCCCTTCACTTTCGAGATGGGTTAGGGTTTACTTGAGCTACCTTCTCTTGCTCCCCCTGGCAATCCTCACCATGTACTCCCCATGAGGAAAGAAACATATATGGTTTCTTAATCACAATCTGAACACTATCTTTCACTTTCAAGCCCACACTGCTTTCCATTCCTAACAACACATCAAGTGAGGTGTACATACATATCTTTACTTACACACACACACACACACACACACATATCCCACTGTACTAACACATTAAATTCCTAATGAAACATAATATCAAGACATTGTACTGCACAAAACAATTAGGCCCTGAAGGTATGAACTTTTTGGCACTTCATGTAGCAGGTGTTGTTTATGAAATATTTTAATTGACCCTCTTCTTAATTACCCTGATAACTTCCATGTAATGCTCACACTGGTCATAGGGAAATGTGTTTCCACTTCACTAAACATTTTACCAAAACATTTCAAGCATTTAATCATGTACTATCATTTGCAAAAATGATGATGTTTCGTTATCTTGAACCATTCATGGAATATGAAAATTTTTAGGACTACTAGATTGGAAATGCAAAGGGACAGAATTTGGCATTACCCGTCTGCTAGATACACAATCCAAAATCTCAACTACTAAAAAAAATTAAGTAAAATTTTGTTATGTCACCTACCTCTCATACACAGTAACCTATGAGTTAAAATGAAATATACATGAATACATTGAGTTTTTACCTCTGCAAACTTATTTAGTATGGTGCAGCACAATAATTATAACAAAAATAAATTCAGCTCTTTAAAAGAAGTACTTCATATCATCCAGTAAATGTGTTCTAGCTTTTCGCTGAAATGGCTCGGTACTGTTGCTGCTGGCAACACAAAACGGGAGCCACAAGATTCAAATGGGTTTGAATTCAAACATTGCTAGTTGTAGCAGCACGACGTACATCTCCATAACTACACCTATGGTCATCTCTTGTCAACTGAAGCAGTCGCATGCTGTCGCTCACTTTTGTTGCTCTTGTAGTATGTAGTCTTAGTGATGTTAAATTACAACCAAACAAGAATAAGTATACTGAAGCCACCAACTGGATCTAAGGCAAAATGTAAACAAAGAACAAGTGTTCCAAAGATACAACTTTTGTTAGTAAACTAAATTTGATTTACATTTTACCACTAAGAATGAGAAAAATTAGGTTAGTATTGAAGCGGAATAGACAACTAATGTATTGGCAGAAGATTACACAAACACTATGAGTGTCTTATTAGGGCTGAACACAGTACTGAGGAAAAAAGTGCAGATACTACGAAAAACAGGACACTTTCTAAAGTTTCTACTCATTAATGCAGTAACAGTGTCCAACTGCTACCAATCAAGTTAGAGCCACTGTACATGTGATGCAGAACACTGGGCTCATTTCTGGGAATAATGTAAATCTGCTGTTGGTGGAGATCCAAAAAAAGTTAACCAAAATAATTTTGGTACATGGCAATGGCATTATAAATCAAATGTTTGTTAAGCTTAAGTGACTTAACTGTGGTGTCATCAGTCCCTAAACTTACAAACTACTTAACTACTTTATACTAAAGATGACACAAACATCCATGCCCGAGGGGGATTCCAACCTCCGTCGGGGAACAGGCTTGCGCATCGAAGCATAGCGCCTCAATGCGCTTGGCCACTCCGGCATGGCAATGGCTTTCTAGCTGCCTATGAGGAAGCAAAAGAAATTTTACCCACTCACTTTGGTGATAAACACAGAATCATCTAGTTGTACTTTGGTTGCAGAAATATAACTATCCTCAGGGATCCAAACAAACATAAAACATTGACAAATCAAATTATGTTGTAAAGTTGGGGGGGGGGGGGGAGCAGCACTAAGTCATTGGTATCTGTAGATCTCCGACATGAGAAAATTATTGCTTCACTCAGCTCAGTTCACTGATGAAACTGACTCTGGTAGGAGCAAATAAAGCAGCCATTGAAATATCTCAAAATCCATGATGCACATGCATGTTGATCAATGATCTGCCGATGATTTAAAACAATGCATGTTTGTCTACTTAACATGTGGGCTCTATTACTTACATAGGGATAATTGAATCCTAAATATTTGGCATTCACATATCTGATTAAACTATTTTTGGCAGGAGGAGTCATTGAAGTAGAACACACCAAAGTGCTGCAAACTGACCTTTATTTGTTTATAGAGGGTTTCACTGCGTAACAATCTCCCCCCCCCCCCCCCCCCCGTTTCCTCACAAAACGAGGGGACACCTTTCATATACCACATCAAAAGATGATGATAAAGAGACATGAAAGCAGCAAGTGGTGACCCACACTTCACTCACCTTCAACAAAAATTGCTTTCCTTCACTTAACTCTCCAACAATTGTAGCACATTTTATTGGAATACTGTAAGGAGAATATTAAAGGAATGCAACAAGAACATCAAAAACTGAATTTTGAAATGAGTTTTAACTATCCTTTAACATATCTAATGCAGGAAATGAGAAAACCATGTTCGACATAATAAAAACAAAAGGATTTTGTTAAAAATGTCTAAATGTGGTGAAGCTGGTAGAAGGTTCCATACACAACTACAACCTCACCAAAATAGTTGCAAAATTGCTGGCATAAAGAAATATGTATGGGTTAATCTTAAGAGCACACAATACGCAACTCCTGATGTTTCAGAGGAAAAGAAGAAAGTTTCGACAGAAAAACAATGACTTCAAATGTGCAGCCAGGCTAAAAATTGTGCCCAATGTGATAACGGTGGATCCCATAAGAATTCCCAGAAGAGCTGAATGAGTATGTCTATGTAACCCCCCCCCCCCCCCATGTTCCCAAAATAACTACAGTACTCATGTTTTTGAAATGCAACACGCTGACGCCATTGCAGCCTGGTGTCATGGCATAGTGACATCCATAAAAATTCCATTGTTGTTAGAGCATATGAAGTCCATGAATGACTGCAGATGGTTCCAAGTAGCCGAACATAATCATTTACAAATAGTGGTCATATCCAATAGATTACAGGGCTCCGTCTACATCTTTAAACTCCCTTACTTAAACTATATCGGCCCATTTTAGGTTACGGTACTAACACTAAAAGTGAGCCTTTGCAATCATCTTTTGAAAGCTTGAAATTTAAAGGAAATAATGGCTTAACTATTCATCTGTCACAAAAACTGAGTATCCGAATTTGTAGAGGAGAAATTCTCTACAACTTTGCTCTTTCATGTTTTTTCATAACTTGCATCGTTTCAGTGATATTTTCAAAAATAATGGCGATTTGACGACGCCTGTCTCTCCGTAACGTGTTCCCATTTTTTATGTTGAATTGTTTGAACAATCGGCAACAAATTTTACACACATAATAGTTGGCCGCTAGAGAAATGAACCTCCCTTTTTCAAATATTTCGGACAAAAAATGCACTAAAAACGCCATTTGCAATGTAATTCTAATTGAGAATAAACTGTTCATCTGACATGATAATTGAATAACTGAATTTGAGGAGAAGAATATTCTCTACAACTTTGCTCTCTCATGTTTTTTTATAACTAGCACCGTTACAGAGATATTTGCTAAAACAACAGCGTTTGACACCTTCACTTGATTTTACTTAAGCCAGGCATTCGGAGATGTCACGTAACATTCCTCGCCTAGAACTCTCTCTGGCATACACCATCTTGCTTGCTGTATTTTATGATTTTCGTATTACAACTTCCGTATTGTCATTTCAAAACAATGGCGGACTGAAGAATTAACAAAAACATGTCGTTCTTAATACTAAAAATTATACTCTATTGTCTAAAATGCCATATTAGCAGTTAACAACTGCCAGTAATAGTATGAGAATTAAGAAATCAGTTTGTAACTGTCGGCTGTAGTGTAATATGCAGCGCGTTAGGTTGTGACGCACATGATCGGTAGTTCGATACCCACCACAACCATTCTTTTTATTTTTGCCCTTATTAATTAAAAAGAGCTATCTTCTGCAATGTTTAGAATTGTGCATATGTAAGAGTGGTCCCTCTAATATGTGCATTTGTTCTATTTCGTGAACATGCCGTGAAATACATAACAACGAACTGAACAGTGGTCTTCTGAATCATTTGCACAACAACGGGGTGGATACTGTGACAATGAATATTTTAAACAACATGCAGATACTGGTAGTTTCATATATGAATGGTGTTCTAGATTTCTGTAGCAGCTGTCGTTCCTTAATGAAATGGAAGGGAAATGTATACATTGCAACAAATTACCAGTTGTTTTCTTTTCTAGTCTATGTTTACAATTCGTTGGTATGTATTTCATGGCACGTTCTCGAAACAGAACAAATACACTTTTCAGAAAAAGCGCTGTTATCTTTGAACAACTTGGAATCTTACAGAATATAGTAAGTTAACAAGAGTGTGTGAAAATCTATTACGAAGCAAGAGGGGGGAAAATTGTTAGTGGTGGCTATATTTTTGTTTTTCTTTTTATATTTTTTGTCTTCAGGGAGACTGATGCTTTGCGGTCGTTTGTTCATGTACATTCTAGATTGTTCGTTGAGTATTTTGCTCAGTTTTTTATTACAGATGGTGTTGAACCCTCTATCTTTTTCTCTCTTTTCATTGTTTCTTCGGTTGAGCTAAAATAAGGAAATCATCAAATACAGAAAGCAAGATGATGTATGTAAAAGAGTTTCGGGTGAGGGATGTCATAGGACTGATTTCCGAATGCTAAATGTACACCTTGTTCCATCCAGGCTATAGTCACTCGTCTGAACGGCAAATATGCGCTACGTTCCTTCCAGGTTATATTCAATCATAACCACTACAGGCAAAGAAAATAAACTTTGAGCAAACTGCCAAGGCCAGAAAGGTGGTGATATTTTAATGGAAAAATATAATGAAATGTTGGAGAGATAATAAAATAATAGTTTAAATAAGAAAAAAGAGTATGTTTGTCAAATCTAAAGTCAAATATCAAGTAATTTTGGCTTTTTGTTAAAATACGTTCAGAAAGAATATTACATATTGGATGCATTGATATTATCACAATACTGGAGATGTGATCGCATCGCCCATATTTTTTTATTTACATTTTTATTATATTTGTCCAAAATGTTTGCAAAAAATCATAAAACTACAAGCAAATCTAAAGTGGGCCGTAAAACACTTCAGTGTGATTCTCCCCCCCCCCCCCCCCACACCCCATATTACCTTTAACCAGGGCCCATGCATTTTCAATAGGATTTAAATGTGTGTGTTACAAAGGAAACTGAATTACATTCTGTCCTTTATTGTTAGCTAATAGATTTTGTCTTTTACAACTGTATCAGATGGAACATTTACTTCTACATAGAGCAAAGTATCTACTTGTTTCTCATATATTGTAAGAGCATTGTCCAACACATCAAAGTGGTATGGCACATTAACCATTACTATTGTCAAATTTGGAGGAATATTAATCAACAGAATATCAATAAACAAGTAAGAAAAACTTGGCAGTAATTTTTTCACGGTAGTAGCCTTGCTTACTACAACAGAACAGCAATAAATAGTTTTGAATGAACCCACAAGCACAGCTAGTAAGAAGGGCAATTATCTTTCTACCATTGCCTAATATTATTTTCATCGATTATTGTGCTGTGTTCACTCCTTGGTCAAACATATGACATGCATTAACTCATATGTTATCTAGCCACACAATGTCTTTGAATGAAAGAACCTCACAGCATGCAGGTATCAGCCTCTCCAGGCCACTATGAATCTTCTCTCCATGATACATGTCTGAGATGAAATCTTTTCATGTCAGAAGTCATGCTCATGATGACACTTTTGAAGTGTCATTGAACAGCTCTTCCACTTTGAGACTGATTTTTTATATATTTTTTTAATTAAAGTGGGGTTTCCCTCCATTGGTAATTAATGTACACACTTCTGTTTTGCATCCAACTTAGTTACTTGTATAGCATAACTTCTTTTCTTGCCTGGTGTTTTCAGTAATTAACATCTTTCTTTCTTTCCTACTCCTTACCAATTCCAAGCATCATAGATTGGTAAATTTTAAGTGGGTCCAGCACTATTGCACTAGAGCTTGAAATAACTGCTCACAGGGTACTCTAATTAGCAACCTTGTCCACAGATCAGAATTCCTCCTCCAATTCTCGATATCTTCGCAGCTGGCAAATGTGTCCTTGGACGAACCTTTTTACTGCAAATATGTTGAGACATGTTATGCTGTTATTATTAAGGCAATGCAAACACAAAATGCTATTTAAACAACTGATGATTTCACATTACTTCAATAACAGAATACACCACTTTATAACTGGCAAACATAAGAGCCAGTTAACGCAAAACACCATGTGGTACTGTTTACTAATGGGGTGGCAACAAGGGTGCCTCAGCAACCATGGCAAAACATGACACTCCTAAGAGTCAAACTGAAACATAACTGTGTTCGTCACAGGCCCTGCAAGGTTCCTCAATAATTTAACACCACAGCTTAAACATTTTTCTAACTCTTTGTAATGTTGTGTTGACATACAGATTTTTGAAGTAGCTGAAAATTTAGCTTAGGTGACAGTATTATTATTAATTCGGAATGTCAAAAATATGTGATTATGCAAGAGCAGTCCAAATAGTTATTTTCAGTCAATAACCATGGATTAGCACAAGAACTGCAAAATTGTTCTATTAAACAATAAGAGGTGGTACTGTCCTTGACCTTGCTACCCATATCATCAGTGCAGTATTGTTTCTACATGTTTAATAACTATAGCATGACTATGACAATGTGTGAGACAGATTCACAGCTCTTTTTTTTGGTTTGTCACTTCATAACACTTATTTCATGATTATTTTGCAAAGTATTAAACTGTAATTTTATTTCCGGAATATAAAGTGCAATATTACAATACTTAAAATTTTTCTGTGAACAAAATTTTGGGGAAGAGAACTATAAAAAGTCATAAATGTGGGAAGAAAAAAAGAAAAACACCACTCTAATATATGGACCAGCCCTAGAGTAGTTCTTTTATGATGATATTTGCACACTTTGATGAATTAAGAGTGCAGTTTCTTAATTTGGATACAACAGCAACACTGCAAAATCTGTTATAGCTCTACCATATGCTTGGTTATAGCAATTGGGTCAGTGTAGAGGATACACTGAATGATCACACATGTGATTCCTCCCTATGGGAGAAAGCCAAAAAGGTGCTAACTTGCGACTACACCAAGAAAGGGAGGTGTGGGAACCTGTGGTAGCTTCATACCTCTCCCAACAGTCCTGCTTACTCTGCTGGATCAGTCGCTGAGCTCAGATGTGGAACCGTTTCAAAGCAACCAGATGCTCTACAGAAGGGTGGCACCAGTGGTGCTGAAGCTCTGGGCGATGTTCTCAAATGGCCTCAGAGAACTCTGGTGTCCACCGAGGCACCAACTTATGCCAGAGCAACACAGGGGAATTAAGGACAGTTACCTTGGTGGCAATAAAAGTGGCCACAGTTACCTGTTGAACAGCCATATCATCATCAGCTGGAAGCAGAGCAGTATCCACATTAGCCAAGGTATAAGTCAGCCAATCAGCCCTACGGAAAGACCACCGGAGCTGGTGGTCTGCAGGATGAAACTGCAGGAGTGAGAGAAGGATAGGAAAATGGTTGCTACTGCATAGTTCACTGTGAACCCTCCAACTAAGATGTGGGAAAGGTTTGGGCTACAAAGAGAGGTCAATGGCCGACTATGTGCCATGCACCGGTGCTAAAATGTGTGGGAGCATCGGTGTTGAGAAAGTAAATGTCCTGCTGTGCCAAAAAAGTTTCAACATCGTTGTTGTGGCCCATGGTCTGTTGTTCCACCCCACAAAGGGTGGTGGACATGTAACTCCCCCCGTGGGAGAAATTGGGTGACCTAGGCAGCAAGGTCAATTGGACAGACAAACTCATCCAGGAAATGGTAAACAGAACAGATTGTAAATTTCTGCATTGCCTGGATTCTAACAGCCACTGCCTCAAGAGCCATGTGGAGAGCTACATTGGCACTGGGGGCAGTGGCGAAGACATAAAATCAGGCACTACCAGATACCCAGTCATAGACTTAACAATTTTTATAACAGCTCCGACAGCCTCAAAGTTTCCTGTAGGGCTAAACAGAGCACAGGGAAATGGCACAATAACTGTTGCCAAGTGGTGGGAAAAAAGCCGTGATTCAATTGGAGGATGATGCTATTGGTGTTCTGAGATTCCACGTATAAAGTTTATGCCTCAGTCCACATTCTGCCACCAGTTGAGCACCAGTGGCATGGACATCCTTTGAGTCTGAGGTTTCAGCATGTGCTAGGTCCTCAGGGGACTATGTTCTCCTCCCCGTCCCTAGAATTGGAAGTTGCAGAGGGCTGTGGCTGAGAAGAAACTAGAAGTGTTTTTTTCTTCTGTTTCTGCTTTTTTTTTTCTATTTCCTCTGTCTGTTCCTTTGATTAAGACTGAAAGGAGGGCTACTCTGAAGTGACTTCGGATCCTTCAGCCACCAGCTGCGATCCCTCTTTTCCACTGGTGGAAATCTTGGAAGGTAGTGCCCGAGGAACCCCTTCCTAGTGAGAGGTGCCATATAAGATAGTTGTTTCTCTAGTTGAGGGATGGGTACTGGTGTCAATGATGGTTGAGTGGAAGGAGCAATGGAAAAGGGGGGCAGTTTGAGTTTGATGGCCTATAGGACCCACAGAGGGAGGTGATACTTTTGATGCCATCATCCCCTAAGAGATTAGTGACTATGTGACAGCAGCAAACGACATTACCATATGCACAGGGTGAAGACACTCATATTTATTTCACGTCTAAGTGTACGTCAATCAGTCCAGGGTCTCGATATCCATCTTTTCTTTGTGCAAAATTGTACAATCTGCCGAGCAATGTCACAATTCATACAAAAAGAAGGGGGGTTACACAAAGTGTCTGGATGTGATGGCTGCCCACATTCCCTGCATATAGGGCTGGAAGTGCATTGGAGGACATGTGCCCAAATTTCCAGTACTCAAAGCACCGCATAGGTGTATGAACATGTGGCTTTATGTCACTAGTAAATCATAGGCTTGACCCTTTTGGGCAGTGCAATTTCCTCAAATGACAAGATGGAAGCACCAGTGGCAACCTTGTGATCTTACGAGTCCCCTATAGATCCAATGTATGAAGTCAACATCTCGCCACTGTAAGTTATTGTTGCAACCGTTTGTCGAACTGTAAAAGGAGATTTTGATGGAGAATTAAATCCTGGACCATAGTCAGTGACTTATGGGGTGTGATACTAACAGAAACAACACCCAGCTTGATGCAGGCAAGCAATGCCTGCAACTGGGCATGTTTGTATAAACACAAACCATTTTGCATCTTAGACAGTGACTCCACTTCCCCAAACTTGACTTCAAAGTTCTCAATGAAGAACATAGGCTATAATATCATAATGTGCACACACAAGGTTTTGGGGTGAGTACAGCTCAGATCAGTTGAGAGCCCTGCACTTCTCTTATGGTGTTACCAGGGGAGGGACAATTTAGAGTCATATGTTGTCGCATTGAACTCTTTTTTGCCACACATAGAAATGCTGGTAGCCAAGTAACCACCGCCATTATCCAATTTTGACCATTTCAATGCAGGTCATCTTCCCCAATGCCACCCACTCGCACCAGGGGCACTCCTCACGGGTGCCACCCGACATAGCAAGGGTCTCTGGGCAGGATGACATTGCTGGCAATCCTGATGCCCCAGATAGATCAGCATCTAAACCTTGACATACATGAGGAGTTTGCAGCTCAGGCATCAGCACAGTGATCCCTGTGTTGTCAGGAGGCTTTGACTAAGAGGATACTTGACGACCCCCCCCCCCCCCCCCCCAACAACGGACTGATTACCGTGCTAGATATTGAGTGCAAATCAGATCACTGTAATAGTGGGTGCAGGAGCTGTCAATGCACAACGGACATAACTAGTGCACCACATGAGATGACCCTGTCCAATGGCTGGATATGTGTGCCTAAGATATTAGTGCACAGTGAATTCATGAAACCCCACATAAGGTGTTCTCGACCAGATGGCCCAAACTTCTGAAGAAGAAAAAAAAAATTGAAAACAGGGAGGTCAAAGCCCCATACTGGGTTTTGTATCTGTATGGCAAAACAAAAAGTTAACGCCTTTTAGTCACCTCTTACAACAGACATGATTACCTGGGCCTATTCGAACCCTCGAAGAGCAAAGAAAAAAGAAGCATAGGTAGCATAGCCTAAAATGGACAAATTAACTTTGTGATCAACTAATGCTTACCTTTACTTCTGACATGTGATCTATTGGACAGGAGCCATCAGCTTTCGGGGGAATTTGCAACTCCCATTTTCCATACTCACATCGGGCATATGGATGGCTTTGACGATTCCAGTTATCTAGATGATTTCAATCAGAAACCAATTTACATGTTGAAACTGTTTCAAATTGTCGAAAAAAATGAGAACTCTGCTCCCCAAAAAAATACTTACTGAAGTCGCCATACAGGTACAACTCTACAGCACCAGGAGCCCATTCCTTACATGTAACAGAATTGTCAGGATTTACATGAATACCATATGATTTGTATCCCTGAGTGAATTTTTGTAGTCCACCTTCATATGCTTCTATTTTCTCCAAACAATCTTTGAAAACAGCGTACCTGCAAAACATGTTACATATTAAGAAAAGTTATTCACTACAGTTTAAATGCCAAGTAACCAAACCAGCCAGGACAATTAATCACAAGTGAAAAATATTCTAGGTAAAGGTAAAGCAAAGCAGTACACCTATACATTTGCTACATAATCTTCAAAATTAATCTTGTTGATTTCCAATTTGACCTGCAGATGCTCAATATTATACATTTACAAATTTTTTTTGTTAGTGTTTTTATAGTATGCAAATCACCGCCATCCACGGTTTACTACATAAAAGGTAAACCAGTCAACAATCCGAAGATTGGTTTCAACACCACAGTGCTTTACTAGGCATGGTCGTGTTTGTAGGTGGTATGCCATTGCCTTCCTCTACTAGATGAAGATAAATGTGAAAAGAAAATAAAGGTTGTGGTAACAGATTTATCTGTAAAGTAACACAAGATCTCTATGTGCCTTCTACAATTACTGCACTGTTTGTTACAAATAACTAAAACAAAAATGTAAATTCAGAGAAAGGGCATTTCATGGGAGACAAAAATCAAGCAGGTTAATTTGCAACAAACTGGGAACTTTTACGATGCATTTTCTATGAACACAACAAAGGGGAAAATAATAATAATATGTGGTGGGGATTGGGATAGCATTAGTACAGACTGGTACTCCATATGCTGCTAGAATTGTAGTTTTTCTTTAGTGACATATTTTGTGAGTACAAGAAAACCATGTAGACTCATGAAACATGTTTACTGCTGAAACTTTTTGTGCAAGGTACTGTTTAATTGAATTAATTCTCAGATTTCAAGTCGCATCAGTTTGAATAAAGAGTTCTAGGTTGGTTGCAGCTTTAAAACAAATTTTATTCTTACATATCACTGCCAAAGACTCTGAAAACAAATACTGCACAAAGGTAATTTATTTTGTCATTGGTGAAGCTTAAAGCAATTTTTTGTGAATATCGGCTCCCTTGATAAATTTTATATATGAATTTTCAGCACATAGCTGAGTAAACTGTCTGATGAACAAAGAGGCAAGGTTTTTACCTGCCATCTTTGGGCGAAAATTGAATATCAGAAACTTGATGAAATATTGCTACCTATCAATCAGTTTACTCAAATGATACATCAAGAATTCTTTAATAAGTGTTATAAATAATATTCCCTGAGTTCATTGCTTCTCTCATGTTTAACACAACACAACATGCTACGAAGCAACAGACAGAGATGCAGACAAAACAACAAGCACTGCAGAGTCAATCCAAATGAAGTGGTCCAATAAAAATTAAGTTGGTTGCTTGACAACTTTTAAATATTTTGAATTTTTTTTTATATGTAATTACCATATAATTGAGAAATTGAAAACGGTTTTTAACTTTTTTTTATCTTGCAACATTACTGAATGGACGCCATATTTTTTTGTTAAGTGTGTGACTATTTTTAAGTTTGGATATGTTAATGAGAATTTGAATATATTTGCATTGGATTAAGTTACAACAATACAATTTAGATGATTGTTTTTAGAAAAGTCTCCACTACAAAATAGTTTATTAGACAAATTACTCCAAAATCAAAAATAACCAGTCGAAATTACCTCCAAAGTTTGATATAAGAATTTTCGAAAATCCACTTTTTGGGCCAAAAAATAACAACCAAGGAGTGATTTATCAGCAGCCATTTTTCCCCCTCTAGTTAGATATCATAAGCTACTAGTCTTATATAGAGAAAGAACATTTACAAAGGTTTCCTTAATTTTTTTACGATTTTTTTAATTTGAAAGTTTTCATTTTTCATAAAATTTGGAGCTAATTATCTCTGGTGGGACTAAATATATATATATATCTGATTTTTGCACAGTTTGTACACGTATATAATGGCAAAGTACTGTAAAATTTCAACATTTATATTTGACTGTGAACAAAGATGTGAATTTTTGAAAATGAGGAAAAATTCACATTACACTGCACCTGATCTTATGGCTGTTGCCTAATTCATGTGTGATATGCAGGATGTAATCAATTATTATTGAAGTTAAGGTTCTGAATTACAAACAAAAACTGGAAACATTACTGAATAAACATTTATACTATTTTGACAAATTTAAAATAAATATTTTCAATTAACATATTTTCGAGATGCTTCCTAAACCTAGTGGTGAATGTTAAGAACACTTATTTTTCCAGGGTGCTTTTGTGATATAGAATAAGACCTTAAGTTCTTGTGGTAACTTGAAGTCCTGAAAGTTTACTTAATATGTTTTTCATTGGTACCCAAACTTTGTCACTAGTCTATTCTTAAATGATATTCATGACCCAGCAAGGTGGTAAAAATGAATAGACATCACTGTTTTCCAAACTTATTCTTTAAACCTCTGCAAGTCACCACTGTCCATTGTACACAAATGCCACTATGTCATTCAATGCTAAAGTCAGAGATTAATTTAACTGATACAGTGAACCTAGTAAATTTTGTTTCGTGATATTTCATAGTTACTAGCCTAAATTTTCTGCAATGTCAAGGAATTTGTGGACTTGCCTTGTTCCTTTCATTCCTATACAGTTTCAAAATCTGGTTTGAAGTGTAGTTTTTATATGAAGAACTGCCACTTCATTATTGACAAGGAAATGGGTGTCGCCCTTAATATTATACTTGCAAAAAAATACATATATATTTATTCTGACTACCACTTTCATCTGAGGAGTGTATGAGGATCTCAATCTTGGCCAACTTTTCTTTTATGTAATGTATTACATACTTTTAAAACACATGGACAGCCGAGGTGCTGCGCTCCAATTAGTCGGTTAGAATGCAAACTGAAGAACCTAAAACTTCATCTTTCTCATGTTTGAAGTATGGAACAAAAGGATGCATTGTTGCCTGGCCACAGACCCTTGTATTTCACTCTGAACAGAAAATATAGTTTCTTTCAACTTAGCTTTCAGCCAAAATCTTTATCAGAAAAAGCAAACACATCCAATCATACACTTCTGCAGCAACCAGAGATTACAGTTATATATCAGTGAGTTATACCTGTGTGCTTGTATGAATGAGAGAGTGTGTGCTTTTTCTAATGAAGGCTATGGCCAAAAGTGAAGTTGTGTGTGTACTAGTGTGACTGTTGCAGCTCGACAATAATAATTGTGGTGAGTTGGAATGGGATTACTGAAGCAGGGAATACAACCTGTCGGCTTTGACAATGACGTCTTAGGAATAGAATTTATTACTGAATAAACGTGGACAATTTACATTAAGTAAAACTAACTGTTACACCCACATAGTGACTGGTTCTCAATGTACTTTTCCAAATCACGGTCTGGTACTAATCTGTATTCCCAAAGAAATTTTATGACCTTGTTTATAACTAAGATATGATGTCATTCATCAAAGCTGATGGGTTGTATTCCTTGCTTCAGTTGACCCGTTGCAACCTATCCTCATTATATTGTCTACTATTAAGCTTGACAAGAAACTCATGTCCATAAATGGCATTCCAAGACGCTATTTGCACTACTTCATTTTTAATACTGTGAACCACAACTCTTCTACTCTTCAAGTGCTCACAGCTGTTAAGGTACGAATTTTAGTGACCATGTTTACTATAATTTGGTTCTAATTTTGGCTCGTACCATCTCCCACTATATGGAAAACAAAAAGCATGCAGTAGAAGAGATTTGGTTCAGAGTTGTGAATATGAAGTGCCATAATGTTGTTGGATGACATTTCTGGACAGGGGTTCCTATTTAAATCTTCATTTACTAAGTCCCCTCTACTACCTACAATTTAAAATAATAATAATAATAATAATAAATTATCACTCTGAAACACCCTGTACAGAAACACTATGTGATCAAAAGTATCCAGATACCTGGATGAAAATGACTGACAAGTCCATCAGTAATACTGGAATTCAATAAGGTATTGAGCCACTCTTAGTCTTGATGACAGCTTCCACTCTTGCACGAATACGTTCAATCAGGTGCTTGAAGGTTTCTTGGGCAATGGCAGCCCATGCTTCCTGGAGTGCTGCACTGGGGACAGGTACTGATGTAAATCAGTTAGGCCTCGCATGAAGTCAGCTTTCCAAAACACCCCAAAGGTGTTCTATATGATTCAAGTCAGGACTCTGCAGGCCAGAATTACAGGGATGTCATTTGTCACATAACCACTCCACCACAGGCCGAACATTATGAACAGCGCTCAATTGTGTTACAAGATGCAACCACCATCCCTGAATTGTTCTTCTACAGTGGTAAGCCAGAAGATGCTTAAAAAATCAATGTAGGCCTGTGCTGTGGCAATACCATGCAAAATAATAAGGGTTGCAAGCCCCCTCCATGAAAACCACAACCACACCATAACACCACTGCCTCCTAATTTTACTGTTGGCACTACACACACTGGCGTTTGCCATACCCACACCCTGCCACTGGATCACCATATTGTGTACTGCAATTCTTCACTCCACACAATGTTTTCCCATTGTTCAATCATCCAATGTTTACCCTTCTTAAACTAAGTGAAGTGTCGTTTGGCATTGACCTGTGTGATGAGTGGCTTATGGGCTCAACCATGAAATCCATGTTTTCTTACCTCTCACCTGTCATAGAACTTTGAGTGGATCTTGATGCCGTTGGGAATTCCTGTTGTGTCTCAAGCCCTACATGGTTTCCCTAACTAGACAAGATGAGCAAGTGGATTAGTTTTGAGTATTTATGAAGGTTTATTTTTGGACTATTAGTGTCCTGGGCTATTTCTTATATATGTGTCTTGGATAGATAACGTCTTCCAAGTTTGGTCTCAATGATATTTGTAATTGCATCTGGAGTATAAGTTTTAAACCAGATGATGCTCTTACTGGGGTTGTATTTAGGGTTCAATAAACTCCTTTTTGATGTTCAACTAGAACTGGACTGTGTACTCATTTAATTAATGAGTTATATGCTGATTAAAGTACCTCATCTCTTCTATACATCTTATAGGATAGGATAAGGGGGGTTTTTGGCGCTCGGCAGCTAGGTCTTCAGCGCCCGGACAAATTTAAAAATGAAGAAGCAAGGAGTGTGAACAAAGTGAAAGAAAAGAGAGCAGTAACGTGAGCAACTGACGTAAAATAAAAAAAAGTAAAGGTTATAGGTGAAGATGAGAATAGTACTCCATGAAAAAGGTCGGAGAGATAGAAAAACAAATAAGCGGACGACCACAACGGGGTGACCACAGCGATAAAAAGGGTGAACCACCCACTCTGCAACATATTAAACCCTCCAGCCTAAAAGCTTAGGCCAGAGTTGAGACAAGTCACAAAAGTGTAAGACTTTCTTCACACTCTCTTCGTCGTTCCCTAAAATTGAAGGCAAATCTGCACCAAAATTCACCGCTACCCTCTCTGCGTGATATAAGTCACACTCAATTAAAATGTGGTGGACAGTGATCTGTACGCCACAGGTATCACAGACTGGGGGATCCTCTCGTCGTCGGAATAAAGAACCGTGTGTAAATGGGCAGAGCCCAATTCGGAGGCGGGTGAGGGCGACTTCATCCCTCCTGATAGGCTGGGAGGAGCAGCACCACGGATGGACAGTGGGCTTCAGCAACTGCAGTTTGTTATTTGTCACTGAAAGTTCATAAACCAATCAAGAAGGCTAGGAGCGTGTTTTTGTTGGGAAGAGCCGATAAGCAAATGTTACAATCGCACTTAGAAAATGAATGGGCATCGCTTAATTCCAGGAATGTAGAGGAATTGTGGACTAAATTTAAGTGAATTGTTAATAAAGGGTTAGAGAAATATGTGCCAGTAAAGACAATTAAGGATGGAAAAGATCCACCGTGGTATAATAATAATGTTAGAAAGCTGCTGAGAAAGCAAAGGCTGTTACACTCTCGATTCAAAAAAGAACACGCAAATGATGACAGGCAAAAGTTAGTAGAGATTCGTACGTCTATAAAAAGATCAAAGCGCGAAGCATACAATAATTATCACAGCCATACCTTAGCTAAAGATCTTTCCGAGAACACGAAAAAATTCTGGTCCTATTTAAAATCGATAAGCGGGTCAAAGCCCACTGTTCAGTCACTCGTTGATCATTACGAGGCAGTTATAGAAGAAAGCAAACAGAAAGCTAAAGTTCTAAATTTAACCTTTAAGAAATCTTTCACGCAGGAGGACCGCACAAATGTACCATCATTTGATCAACGTACTAATTCCGAAATGGGGGCCATAGGAATAGGTATTTCCAGTGTAGAGAAGCAGCTGAGAGAGCTAAATACCAAAAAGTCTGCTGGTCCGGATGGAATACCAGTTCGGTTTTACAAAGACTATTCTGCGCCATTGGCCCCCTACTTAGCTTGCATTTATCGCGAATCTTTAATTCAGCGCAAAGTTCCTAGTGATTGGAAAAAAGCGCAGGTGACTCCCGTTTATAAGAAAGGAAAGAGAACTGACCCACACAATTACAGGCCAATATCGTTAACATCAGTTTCATGTAGAATTTTAGAGCATAATCTCAGTTTGAATATAGTAAATTTCCTTGAAACGGAAAAGCTTCTTTACATGAATCAGCACGGGTTCAGGAAACATCGTTCATGTGAAACTCAGCTTGCCCTTTTCTCACATGACACCTTGCGAGGCATGGATGAAGGGCAACAGGCGGATTGTGTTTTTCTCGACTTCAAAAAGGCATTCAACACAATGCCACACTGCAGACTGCTAACGAAGATACGAGCTTATGGAATAGGTTCACAGATTTGTTACTGGCTGGAAGACTTTCTAAGTAATAGAACACAGTAAGTTGTTCTCGACGGCGAGTGTTCATCAGAGACGAGTGTATCGTCAGGCGTGCCTCAGTGGAGTGTGATAGGACCGCTCTTATTTTCTATCTATATAAATGATCTGATGGACAGAGTAAGTTGTAATTTGTGGCTGTTTGCTGATGATGCTGTGGTGTATGGGAGGGTGTCGTCTGTAACTGACTGTAATAGCATACAGGATGACTTAGACCAAATCTCTAGTTGGTGCGAAGCGTGGCAGCTAGCTCTCAATGTAGAAAAATTTAAGGTGATGCGCATGTGTAGAAAAAACTATCCCATAATGTTCGAATACAGCATTAGTAGTGAGCTTCTTGATGCTGTCGCGTCATTCAAATATCTAGCTGTAACATTGCAGAGCGATATGAAATGGAATGAGCATGTAAGGACAGTTGTCAGTAAGGCGGACAGCCAACTTCGGTTTATTGGGAGAATTTTGGGAAAATGTACTTCACCTGTAAAGGAGACCGTGTATAAAACGCTTGTACGACCACGTCTTGAGTATTGCGCAAGTGTTTGGGACCTGCAGCATATCAGTTTAAAGGAAGACATAGAGGCGGTTCAGAGACGAGCAGCTAGGTTTGTTACCGGTAGGTTCGACCAATGGCGAGTGTCACGGAAATGCTCCGGCAACTCAATTGGAGATTGCTGACGTTCTTTTCGTGAATTTCTGTAAAGTAAATTTAGAGGGCCGGAATTTGAAGCTGAGTGTAGTACGATCTTGCTGCCGCCTACTTACATTTCGCATAAAGATCACAAAGACAAGATAAGAGAAATTAGGGCTCGTACGGAGGGAGTGGAATAGGAAAGGAAATGCTTAGTAGTGGTACAGTGTACCCTCTGCCACGCACATTAGGGTGAATTGCGGAGTATGTATGTAGATGTAGAAGCCATTCTTCCTTCCATAATTTTAGAGACCGTTGCTGTAACAAAGATTCAATATCCTGCAAGAATCAGGGACAGTGCCACTTCAGGTGCTCCGCAAGCCTCTTTGGCAGCCCGATCAGCTTCTTGATTCCCCGGAATACCAGCATGCCCAGACACCCAGCAAAATGATACCACCTTCCCATAATATTGGATGAAGGACTGTTCATCCTGGATTTGTTGCAGCAAAGTCACAGATGGGAATAGCTGTTGTAGTGACTGCAGTGCACCGAGGGAATCAGAGCAAAGCAGAAATCGTTTTCCCTGTATTCGACGTATCAGCTGTAGTGCTTTTGAAGATAGCATGTAGCTCTGCTGAATAAATGGAATAGTATTCTGGGAGTCGAACCTTAGAAACATGGTTGGGGAACACAATGGAACAACCGACTGAGTCCCCCTGCTTGGAGCCATCTGTATACACCACTGTAAAACCATGATGATTGTGGTGTCTCACAAGTATGAAGTGCGCGCCACTTACTTTCGCCGCGCGCCGCCACGCACGCACGGCGCAGCGTTCTTACGACTTCAGCCACGAGCGCCCTCTGCTGCGATCCCACTCGTGGCCACCATTGAACGACATCATTCACTTGGGACTGAGATAGGAACCAGTTAACACTTCGGAATCAAATAGGCAGCAGTTAAGACTTGGCTATCAGATAGGCACTAGTAACGTCAGTAGGCAGGCCTCTATCTAATCTATGTATCAGCATTCTGCAGTCAAGAACTATCTAAAAGTTAAGTATTACTAAGTCTTTAAGAAATATATATTTCTTCTAATTTACTCTAGTGTTTCTAGTTGCTGCTGTCCCACTGGCTGGTCACCTCCATACCGCACAAGCGTGCATCCTTTATTCCTGTGTCGGTCTTTCTACTCGGCCACCGACACCTACGACGGAAGCGAGACACAAAAGCGGCGATGAGGCTGGGACACAGAAATGATGATCTAAAACATTATAAAACACTGACTGAAAAGTAAAATCGGAAGTCTCTTCTTTCTTGAAGCTTGTCATATCTAAAACAACCCTGGGCCCCTGGAGATGCCACGGGGGAACTCTGCTCCAGCCACATTGTAGAACATTAAAACCAGCCAATCCCATTTCAAGAAGGCAATGCCTAGGACGAATTCCATACGGCCTTGTCGCTAGTTGCCGATTGTAAAAGAGCCTTTCCAATGGAGGCTGAGCAAGGGTGCGGTATGTCGGTGTGGACAGCGACTTGTATGCCTGGCACACCATGAGCAGCTGTTGCCTGATGTACAGTGGCGGCTCTGCAGCCTCAGCACAGAGACTTGGGACGGGGATTGTCCTAAATGTCCCAGTTGCCAGCCGAATCCCTGCATGGTGTAATGAGTCCAACATCTTTAAATAAGATGGACATGCAGACCCGAAAACTGTGCACCCATAATCAAGACAGGATCACACAAAAGCTCTATAAAATTGAGGCAAACAGGTTCTGCCAGCTCCCCAAGAAGTATGACTAAGACATTTAAAAATCAACAGTGCTTTCAGGCACTGGGTCTTCAGGTCCTTAAGGTGTGGCAACCACATAAGTTTACAATCAAATGTGAGGCCCAGAAACCGCACTGTGTCTTTAAAAGTGAGCACAGAGCCCCTCATCTGCAGTTCAGGGAGATTAAAAACAGTACTTTAACAGTTAAAAATGACACATACAAACTTCTCAGTGGAAAACCAGTCCTCCTTGCCCAGTCATCCAATTGTTGAAGAGTCAGTTGCAACTGACGTGTAGTCGTTGCTAGATTGTATTAAGAGCAAAAGACAGAGAAGTCATCTAAAAAAAGAGAAAACTGTACACAACTTCTCACAACAGAAGTAATACTGTTCATGGCTATTGCAAACAAGGTCACACTTAAAACACTACCCTGAGGGACTCCATTTTCCTGCTCAAAGTAATCAGAAAGGGCGAATCCCACTCGGTATCCAAAATAACGTGGAGAAAGGAATGATTGAATAAAACGGGAAATACAACCACGAAAACCCGTCATGGAGCTGCCCGAGGATAAGATGCCACCAAGTAGTATCATAGGCTTTGTCAATATAAAAAAATACCCCCAGAAGGTGATGTCGACGCAGGAAAGCCTGTTGTCTGGCCGCCTCCAGGAGGGCCAGGTTATCAAAGGTGGAGCGATATCTCCTGAACCCACACTGAAAGTGGCTGAGAAGCTGCCTAGATTCCAGCATCCAGACAAGGTGGCGGTTGACCATCCACTATAAGGTCTTCCCCGCACAGCTAGTCAGAGCAACACTATGATAACTACTGGGCCTTGTGCAGTCTTTCCCATGTTTTAAAATGGCCTCCCTCCATGAGTCAGGGAACTGGCCTGACGCCCTCCCAGGTCGAGGTGGCACTGGAAAGCTGGATCGTAACCGGCAGAGGCAGTAACTGTCGAGAAATAGGCCGCCATAAACAGAGCAATGCCACGCGGGGTGGTGTGGAGAATACCATTCCCCATCACAGCAGCTACTGGGCACCTCCCTCCTCTTCCCGAGATCCTCCTGATAGTCTCCCATACAACTGGGGTCTTAGTGGAACGGTTCAGAGAATTCGGCATCCCACCAAGGGACTGGATGCCTTTTCGAGCGTCCAGAAGACCTTGGAATGGACACAGTGGCAGCATGGTGGATTATTTCGGTAGCATGATCCACCCATTCCTGGATGCCATCACAGGGCTTAAGTTCGGCAAGTTGGCTGTAAAGTGTCAAGTCTGCCCTACTACGCATCCATCGAGGGGGATGCTCTTTGGGGTTTGCTCTATCTGGAAGATCAATCCAAATCGGGAAGTGATCACTACAATGCAAGTCAGCATCCACTTCCCATTGAGCAAAGTGGGCAAGGGCCGGAGAGCAGAGAGTAGGATCGATGGCAAAGAACGACCATGTTGCAGTGCAAAAGTGTGCTCTTACCTGTATTTAGTACATGGGTGCATGAAGATAAGAGAAACCTCTCAACTGCTCTACCCCTAGGGCAGGTTGCTACAGAGCCCCAAAGCACATTATGTCATTAAAATTACCACAAAGGATGAATGGGTGGGGGAGCCATTGAAGGAGGTCTTCAAGAGCCTCATCATTAAGAGGATTGAGAGGAGGCAGATACAGAGAGCACACAATCAGTCAGTGGTGCACATGTACAGTCACTGCAACTGCTTGTAACGTTGTGTTGAGGGACATGGGTTCATGGGTTCAGAGTGGTAGGCTGTGCTGACGAAAACAGCCACTCCTCCCCTTCCTCTCTCTCTCTCTTTCTCTCTCCCCCCACTAATGTCGTCCTTTCTGTGAAGACTGTAAGCAGGTTTGAAATTTGTCTCCTGGAGACATATCCACATGGGTCGTCCCTGAGATAATAACGGGAATTCCTCCACGTGCGTTCTAAATCCCTGACAGTTCCAGTGCAAGATGGAGGCCATTTATCAAGGAGGCTGTTTCTTCACCCTCTCTTTCTGATGGGACTGGCCCCCTGTAGCAGGAGCGGGTTCACCTTTGGGACAAGATGTTTGCCCCAGATGAAGGTTAGTTTTGGAGCGAGCTGACTGCCCCAAAGTTACATCAATCTCCATGGGTTCTGGAGCTGAATCACGAGGCACATAGAGAGTAATATCAATCTGGTCTGACTGTTTACTAGTAAGTTGCACATGGGACTTTTCCTTACCTATGTTTCAGCAGTTGAAGTGGACACTACACTGGTCTTGGGAAGTGATTCTGGCAGTGAAGGTGACAGGAGCTCTTCACTGTGAGTGGCAGTACCTTGTTCCACAATTTTTGGAAGGGCTTCTTGGGCTGTACTTCTGCCGCCTTACACATACACGGGCATGAGCAGATGTTCGTACCAATACTGGAGAAGTCCACCTAAGTAGACGCCTCAACCTTTGGAGTAGACTTTTGAAAGGCTGCCGGAAAAGAGGTGGTAAATGACAGCGGTTGCATGGCCCTATAAATGTTCCTGGCTTCAGCATAGGAGACACATTTGACTGCCTTTATCTCTACTCCAACCAGGGTGGTCACGAGAACAGTTAACACATTTGAAGGGAGGAGAACAATCGTCTCCATAATGTGCGGCCTGAGCACTCTTTCCGCAAGTCGGTTCACCATTACACCCCAAGGTGGTATGCCCAAAGCGCTGGCATTTGAAACAGCAGATTGGGTTGGGGTAATAAAGTCGGACTTTCAGCCGAAGAAAACATGCCTTAAGATGATCTGGCAGCTTTGGCGTATTAAATGTGACAATAAATGACTCTGACTTAACCAGTTCACCATTTATCCTTTTAATGATACGTCAGATATCTACAATGCCTTCCGAAGTCCATTCTTCTTTTAATTCATCCTGAGGAATATCCGCCAGATGCCTGCAGGTAACTACACCTTTGCTGCAGTTAAGGGTGTGATGCAGCTCAGATTCTATGGCATACTCCCCAAGGTATTGAGCCTGCTGAATATTAATCACCTGTTGTGATGTGGAGGCCTCCACCAATAGTGTCCCATTACGCAAATGTTTCACGGCCTTTAAATTTCCAGCTATGCCTTCTAGTCCCTTCTGTATGTATAAAGGTGAGACCTTCTCAAAGGTACCCTCTCTTCTCTTAATTACCATAAACACATTCTGCAGAGCAGAAAGTGCTCTGTTACTATTCACATTACCCCTCTTGTTCATCCCAAAATCCGGAGGACTGGCTACCCGAGTCCTCTTCTTAGAGTGGGTGTTAGTACCCCCCAGTGGTACACCCACCCCACTAGGAAGTTGAAAATCACTCGAGAGTTCCATTTCGATCCTATAAGTAGCTAGGGATGTACATGTCCACCTAGACAGACCTCCACGTGCCTAGGTAAGCCTTATACAACTGAAGTGTGGCAGTATCCCCAGAGGTTGCAAGGGACTGTTCCACCTCAACAGCCACGCATTGCATCAGCGCATAGCACACCTTAAGATTGAGGGTTTTTTAGAGAGGTATTTCCTTCCTCGCGACCTGGGCGGTCAAGCCAAGATCCCCATACCCTGATAACCACAATGTTCCACCGCAGCACCACACGGTGGTCGCTGAAGTGACCCCAGAGGTTACAGGTTACCAGTCCCCAGCTCAGGGACCCCGGGTTTGCCAAACCCGTACTCAACAAATTAATGTTGAACCCCCTGAGAGGTATACATCTTATATCTAAAGAGGAAGTCTGATCAACCTGAGTATTGAAATAACTATTACTAGAGGCACTGAGTTTCAGGACCTCTACAATTCTATACAACATAAGAATATATGAAGAAATTTGTTTATGTGTTGGGATGGGATTCTGAAAAGGTAGAATCACATGGGACATTACACTGTGTGATGGTCTGGATTGATGCCTGTTACACTGTTTGACCCTCTTCAACTGTCGGTGGTCTCTGTCAGTCAACAGACAAAGTTGGCCAGTATGTGTTTGTGATATATGTGTTCCCTCACATTTCCACTTCACTATCACATTAGAAACAGTGTACTTAGGGATGTTTAGGAGTGTGTAAATCTCGCATACAGACTTCTGACACAAGTGACACCCAATCACCTGACCATGTTTGAGGTCCTTGAGTTCCGCTGAACGCACCATTCTGCTCTCTCTACTGATGTCGCTGATCTGGTGTACCTGGCAGTAGGTCAGGTGGGAGCACAATGCACCTTATATCAAAAACGTATGTCTTTGGGGGTCTCCAGATACTTTTGATCACAATTGTAAATATATGCTCATATATGAATAATAGTCCTGTAGACTAATTTTTATAAATTTACTAACATAGCCACCATTAATTAACCACTTTTGTCTGCCCCTCCCCACCATGAAGTATAAACATTGATTGCTTAAATAGAGTGGGATGTGTATATCAATGATACAGATAACTGTACCAAACAACTGTGTGGTTCTTAAAGAGGGGCAGCAGCCTTGTAACTAATTGTCAGGGCAACAGTTTGGTTGAGTGACTGATCTGACATTGTAGCATCAGGCACTATGGAATTGTCTTGGCAGAAAACAAGGGGAAACTCCAGGTGTAACTTTTTTGAAGACATGCATCTGTATGGCATGGAAAAACAATAATGATGTCATCCCCCTGGGATAAATATTCCAGCTAGGTAAATTGATCCTCTAGTCAGATTTCCTTGAGGGAACAACTCAGGAGAAAATTGTTACCAGGAAAACAAAATGGACATTTTAAGGATCGGGGCATTGAACATTATAGCTCTTAATTGGGTGGATGGGTTAGAAAATCTGAAAAAAGGGATGTGGATCGACCAAATTTAAGTATATTGGGGATTAGTGAAAATATTAACAGTACTTATGGTCTGATGAGTACAGGGTTATGAACACAAAATCAGATGGGAGTAATGCAGAAGTGGGTATAATAATGATTAAGAAATTAGTGCAAAACTGAAGATTGTGATTCCACACATCAGCTTTGATCCACAACATCATTAAGAAGGTGGGGAAACAGTGTATGTCACTCATAGCCAATGTGGCGAACAAAAAAAATCAGAAAAAATATGGACAAATGCACATATCAATATATGAAAATTGCCGGAAAAATAGTAAGATAAAACTAGAGGGACAGCTGCAAAAATTAGGGGTGTTTGGTCGAAGACAGTCTAAGTCAGGAAAAAAGGACAAAAAGCAACCAAAAACAACAAAAGAAGAAACAAACCACACACATAATATGAAAACTGAAAACAACTATACACGGAATTGAATAGTTCAACTGAACTACAATACACCTCAAAAGAAGATAGCGATACCAATTCAATCTCCCCCCTCCCCCAAGCCACAAACAACAAAGAAATAGTATCAAACACTTCAATCGTTCCAGTCTAATGCAATCTTTTTCACAACACCTTTGTATCTTCACATTTGTTGGCTTTGCCAACTCACAACCCTAACCTGCTACAGATCAGTCTGTTACAACGTAACCAGTTTCTGACTTTTCACAATCGTTGGCTTTGCCAAAAGCAGTAATCACACCAACTACATGCAATATGGTATGCTGCCAACCTATACACACTAAGGAAATGCCACTGAAAATCCCTTTTACAGTGATCTGAACCTTATGCAAACATCTTCAACTAGCACCACCACCAACAGAAATTACACTACAAAAAGAAAAACAAGTGGCTAAAGGACAAAAGTAACTGCTTAGAAGCAGTTATAACTAGCGGAAAGGTTGGCACAGCCCACAGAAAAATTAGAGAGACATCTGGAGGAAAGAAAAACAGCTTTATGATTATCAATAGCTCAGTTAGAACAAAACAGGTGTCTCAACTGTATGAGTTTTATTTGGGTGAAACTCATATGAAGCTAATTTCGAGTCCATGAATACAGCAGTGAACATCCCCTATTAAGGAAATCCCACGTATTCAAGCAATAATGCCATGCATTGATGATCCATACATAAGTTTTGTAAACCAAGACACATTTATACTCATTGTTTAAAGTGAAAATAAATATTTCTCATAGTTTACAATGCCTTTTGCACTATTTACATATTTACTCTGCAAACCACATACAAGTGCCTGGCACAGGGTTCACTGAACCACTTTCATAATATTTCTCTATCATTCTATTATCTAATAGCATGCAGGAAAAAAGTACACCTAAATTGTTCTGTATTTGACTTGATTTGTCTTATGATTGTATCTCCCTATTAAGATTGGTGCTAATAAAAGACGTTGGTATTCAGAGGAGAAAGTCAATGAAAGAAATTTCAAAAAATAAGCCGAGATCTCGCTGCAAAGAGATATGCATTTACTTTAATGATTTTCATCACAAGTCATGTATCATTTCTATGACAATCTCTTCCCTTGTATCATGATAATACAAAACAAGATATCCTCCTCTGAACATTTTTTATGTCCTCCATCAGTACCACTTGGTGAGTATCCCATAATGCACAGCAAAACTCCAAAATAGGATGGACAAGTATAATATGAATGGAATAACCCTGCCGTTTCCTGCAAAATGGTCATATTGCTTATTAATGCATAACATTATCATTCAAAAACTAGGCATTTGCTTAACAGGGTACATTCAAACCAAAATAAGCTTGATATATGAGTTCCACCTAAAAACAATTCATACAATCAAAACATTTACCTTGTAAGCAAAGAAGGGAAAGCTGAAAGATGAATAGAAAGTACAGGGAAATGAATTTGAAAACAGTGTTGTAGAAAGGGAAGAGGAAGCCAATGCAAACAGATGGAAGATACAGGGCACTGAAAGACCTAGATTATAACATTCCAGGTCATTTATAGGATGTGATTCCACCTGTTGGCTTTGACACATGGCAATGGCAGTTGTGAAGTAGACAAAGTACTTTTGACAAGCTAGACTGTAGATGTTTATTTTGACTGACAAAAGTACTTTAATAATATTTTTTATGGACATGTCATAATTTCAAAGAATGTGTGTGATTAGGCAGGAATCTAAGATTACAGCTTAAAATTTTTTGAGTGAACAAGCAATGATGGCACTGTGATGTTCACCTGTTTGAAATGCACCTATAGTAGGCCTACAACTGCGATATGCAACGCTTCTTCCATATTACCAGTAAAATTTTAATGAGCCCTGTAATTTAATTAAAAACACTAATCAATTGAAACATTGATCATTTGCAGTTGGGTGCAACTGAAATAAGGGTTTCCTGACATGTTGATGGCATCATGGATTCCTCAGATCTACAGAGATTATATAACATGAATACTCGTCCTACAGATTTTGAATATGAGATTTTGTAATGATGTGGAATGTGTCAATTTCTACATAATAATTCATCTACTGAGTAAAAGGAGTTGTCATTCAGAAAGTCTTTCAATTATTATAATTGTTTAATGCTGCTTGGCTATCTGTCAGACATTTGTGTTATCTGGTAAGTGACCAAAGACTTTTGTGGCAGCATAATACACCCCTGTCTGCGGCAAAGTTAGGTATAACCTGGAGTAGTGTACATCATCCTTTTTTCTAGTGTTGTAGCTATGCACACTGCTTTTACTTTTGATTTGGAATGGGTTATTAATAACAAATTTCATAAGAGAATATGTATATTGTGAAGCTACTGTGAAGATCCCGAGAGCCTTAAATAAGTGTCTGCAAGATGAATATTCTAATTACACACTTTTGTCCAATGAATAATTTTTTGCTCAATGATGAATTACCCCAAAAATTATGCCATATGAAAGCAGTGAATGAAAATAGCAATAGTACGCTAATTTGAATATTGTACATTAACTAAGTTACAGACTTCTGTTCACCGACTATTTATTAATGGTGCCATGCCATTTACTGTGTGTGCCTTGGTTGCACAATGGTAGAGTGCCAGACTACAAATCCAAAGGTTGCGGGTTCGATCCCCGCCAGGTCCTAGGATTTTTATCTGTTACTTTCTACTTCTTTTACCTCTGGAAGTATTGCTTCTGTGAAAAATACCGAGTAGCACTGTGGTTTGGAACCCAGGTTAAACTGTAGGTCCCCTATAACTGGCTGGGTAAGTCAGTTCGGAGGTCGGAGGAAGGCAACGGCATACCACCTCCAAACAGGACCATGCCTAATAAAGCACTGCGGTGTTCAAACCAATCTTCGGATTGTTGACTACTTTATCTTGCCATTTACTGTATGGAACTGTATGTCTAGTGTTTTATCAAAACTTAATTAACTATCCAAAAGACATTAGGCTACTTAGAATTTCATCAGTTAACTCTTGTTTGCCGGGAGTGATCATTATACTTGTATCGTCAGCAAAAAGAACTAGCTTTGCATCATCCTGAATATAGAATAGCAAATCATTAATATGTATCAAGAACAGAAAAGGACCCAAGACCGAACCCTGTGGGACCCCATTCTTGATAGCACCCATGCAGTTTACATGAACAACTTTTTTCGACTTTCTGCACTCTTCCAATTAACTATGAATTAAACCATTTGTGCTCTGCCCCACTAATACCACAATGCTTAAGCTTATCTACAAGAATTCCATGATTTGCTCAATCAAAAGCCTTTGAGAGATCACAAAAAATCCCAACAGATGATGTCTGGTTATTCAGACCATTTAATACTTGATCAGTGAAAGCATAGCATTTGTTTGAATACTAATCATTTCCTTAATAGGGGATGTTCACTGCTGTATGGTATTCATGGACTTGTAATTACAACTGCTTTACTTTTCTTCAAATGTCTCTCCAATTTTCCTGTGGGCTGTGTTAACCCTTCCCCTAGTTCTAAATGCTTCTAAGCAGTTAAATTTGTCCTCCAGCCAGTTTTTTAATTTTCTTTTATTTGTTGACTTTTTGTAGTGTAGCCTTGCTGGAAACCAAACTGACATTTTGTTAGTATCCTATTTTTCAAATTAAGTAGCTACTGTATTATACATTACTTTCTCAAGAATCATGAATAAAGCTGTCAGAAGCCACAAATGCATTACTTTCTCGAGAATCATGAATAAAGCTGTCAGAAGTGAGGTGGTTCAATAGTTATTGACATCTTAAACATCTCATTTTTCATTCAGTGGTTTAAAAATAGCATATTTCAGTTTATCTGGGAAAATACGCTGCTCCAGAATGCTATTACATATGTGACTGAGAATCCTACTTATCTGTTGGCAACAAGCATTTAGTACTCTGCTGGAAATGCCATCAATTCTGTACGAGTATTTTTGTCTACAAACACGCATGCACCTCAAAAGACGTCATGGGTCATAGCTAACAGGCGGTATCCTCGTCTTCAGATGAGCCCAGGGAGACTGTATTACCATTAAAATTTAACTAACAAAGTGTCAGAAGTTGAAAATATTTTTAATGATCATCTTTTAAATGTTGTTGAGAAAATAGGATCTAAATGTACCATATAGTGGAAGAAAAGCTATTAATGGAAGATGCCATCAAAATATTAGCTGTGAACTTAGAGAGTATTAGAAACAAAGTTCCCGATTTTGCCGCAGTGCATGGAAGTTATTGTGCTCAAATAGTTTTAGGCAACGAAAGCTGGCTAAATCATGATGTGGCAAGTTCAGAAATATTTAGCGAAGCGTGGAATGTATATCGGAAAGATAGATCGGATTCAACTGGAGGAGGAGTGTTCATCGTTGTGAATAAAGATATTGTTTCTACTGAGATCGATGTTGAAAATAACTGTGAAGTTATCTGGGCACGTATAACAGGTCTAAAAGAAGTAAATTTAATAGTTTGGTGTTTTTACTGCCCCCCCCCCCCCCCCAGTGCTGCTGTAGGAGTTTTAGAATCATGCAAAGTAAGTCTACACCAGGTAGTGCATAGGTATCCGGGCCGTAATATTAGTTGGAGGAGACTTCAATCTCAGTTGACCTCACTAGTTACATTTCAGGCAGTACAGACAAACAGTCTTGCGAGCTACTTTTGGACACATTCTCCGAAAACTGTCTTGAGCAGTTAAACCGGCAACCCACGCGCAATGGAAATATTCTAGACCTTATAGCAACAAACAAGCCTGACCTTATTAACGATGTCTGTGTAGAGACAGGAATTAGTGATCATGATATCGTCATAGCATCGATGGTGACCAAAGTTCATAAACCAATCAAGAAGGTTAGGAGCATGTTTTTGTTGGGAAGAGCCGATAAGCAAATGTTACAATCGCACTTAGAAAATGAATGGGCATCGTTTAATTCCGGGACTATGAATGTAGAGGAATTGTGGACTAAATTTGAGTGCATTGTTAATACAGGGTTAGAGAAATATGTGCCAGTAAAGAAAATTAAGGATGGAAAAGATTCACCGTCGTATAATAATAATGTTAGAAAGCTGCTGAGACAGCAAAGGCTGTTACACTCTCGATTCAAAAAAGAACACGCAAATGATGACAGGCAAAAGTTAGTGTCTATAAAAAGATTGATGCGCGAAGCATTCAATAATTATCACAGACATACTTTGGCAAAAAATCTTTCCGAGAACCCGAAAAAATTCTGGTCCTATGTAAAATCGATAAGCGGGTCAAAGCCCACTGTTCAGTCACTCGTTGATCATTTCGAGGCAGTAATAGTAGAAAGCAAACGGAAAGCTGAAGTTCTAAATTTAACCATTAAGAAATCTTTCACGCAGGAGGACCGCACAAATGTACCATCATTTGATCAACGTACTAATTCCGAAATGGGGGCCATAGGAATAGGTATTTCCAGTGTAGAGAAGCAGCTGAGAGAGCTAAATACCAAAAAGTCTGCTGGTCCGGATGGAATACCAGTTCGGTTTTACAAAGACTATTCTGCGCCATTGGCCCCCTACTTAGCTTGCATTTATCGCGAATCTTTAATTCAGCGCAAAGTTCCTAGTGATTGGAAAAAAGCGCAGGTGACTCCCGTTTATAAGAAAGGAAAGAGAACTGACCCACACAATTACAGGCCAATATCGTTAACATCAGTTTCATGTAGAATTTTAGAGCATAATCTCAGTTTGAATATAGTAAATTTCCTTGAAACGGAAAAGCTTCTTTACATGAATCAGCACGGGTTCAGGAAACATCGTTCATGTGAAACTCAGCTTGCCCTTTTCTCACATGACACCTTGCGAGGCATGGATGAAGGGCAACAGGCGGATTGTGTTTTTCTCGACTTCAAAAAGGCATTCAACACAATGCCACACTGCAGACTGCTAATGAAGATACGAGCTTATGGAATAGGTTCACAGATTTGTTACTGGCTGGAAGACTTTCTAAGTAATAGAACACAGTAAGTTGTTCTCGACGGCGAGTGTTCATCAGAGACGAGTGTATCGTCAGGCGTGCCTCAGTGGAGTGTGATAGGACCGCTCTTATTTTCTATCTATATAAATGATCTGATGGACAGAGTAAGTTGTAATATGTGGCTGTTTGCTGATGATGCTGTGGTGTATGGGAGGGTGTAGTCTGTAACTGACTGTAATAGCATACAGAATGACTTAGACAAAATCTCTAGTTGGTGCGAAGCGTGGCAGCTAGCTCTCAATGTAGAAAAATTTAAGGTGATGCGCATGTGTAGAAAAAACTATCCCATAATGTTCGAATACAGCATTAGTAGTGAGCTTCTTGATGCTGTCGCGTCATTCAAATATCTAGCTGTAACATTGCAGAGCGATATGAAATGGAATGAGCATGTAAGGACAGTTGTCAGTAAGGCGGACAGCCAACTTCGGTTTATTGGGAGAATTTTGGGAAAATGTATTTCACCTGTAAAGGAGACCGTGTATAAAACGCTTGTACGACCACGTCTTGAGTATTGCGCAAGTGTTTGGGACCTGCAGCATATCTGTTTAAAGGAAGACATAGAGGCGGTTCAGAGACGAGCAGCTAGGTTTGTTACCGGTAGGTTCGACCAATGGCGAGTGTCACGGAAACGCTCCGGCAACCCAATTGGGGATCGCTGGAAGAAAGACGACATTCTTTTGGTGAATTTCTGTTAAGTAAATTTAGAGGGCCGGAATTTGAAGCTGAATGTAGTACGATCTTGCTGTCGCCTACTTACATTTCGCGTAAAGATCACAAAGACAAGATAAGAGAAATTAGGCCTTGTACGGAGGCATATAGGCATTGTTTTTTTCCTCTTTCAATTTGTGAGTGGAATAGGAAAGGAAATGCCTAGAAGTTGTACAGAGTACCCTCTGCCACCCACCTTATGGTGAGTTGCGGAGTATGTATGTAGATTTATGCAATCTGACACAACTGAAATTCCACCCTCCTCTCACTTTGAAATTAAGAAAATGATCGGCTCACCTGAAAATGGGGATCCCGCCTTCAGCTTTGAACTGTGACGTCATCGCAGTGTGGTGGATTTGAGGTGCATGTGTGTTTGTAGAAGGTGTGAGTAATTGTGTGGTTGCTGAGTTAACGGCAATAGTTTGTTTACAAGCAGAACATAGAGTATAGACTAATATTTTGTGTTTAAAAAGTGATCTGCAACTTCACTCTGATGGTAAGGAATAGGTTAACAGAGAGGGTTTTCTTTTTCTTCTTCGCATGTGAGCGCTGAATGCATGAATGTTTGGGCTGAGACCTGTGATCAATGGTACATTTTGTTACCTGTAATTTATGAGGATAACTACATATTATTTATTACCTACAATACAGAAGTATTAAGATATCCCATATACAGTTTTTCCGACATGCTGATGACGTCATGGGTCAAAACTGGCTGGTGGTATCCCAGTGTTCAGTTATGGCGTCTCCCTGTACTCTTGGTTTTTCCCGTGGTAATTTCCGTTTCCTTCGATGTACACGGATTCTACCAAATTACCTTTCCCGTTTCTACTACATTCCATTTCTTTCTTTTTTTCCCTTCAGAGGTACTAACCTCAGACATAATAGGCCTACATATGCTTCTGAACTTTTTAATAACTTTTCTGAATATCACGCACTAGTTTTTAAGGCCTATTCAACTCTTTCTGGGTCATTACTCTTTCTTGCTGTTAGCTATAGTTCCCTTTTCCAGGTTAAAGATACTTTCATTCCTTTAGTTAACCAGAGGTTTTTACATAGTTTTTTTACAATTATATTTAACTATTTTCTTTTGGAAACAGTTTTCAAATGCACTTGTAAAGGTATCATGAAATATATCCTTGGGAGAGCCAGCCGCAACAAAAGTATTCAACCTTGTAAGAAGGAAGTATGAGACAAGCAAAATACTCACATATTGTACGGTACTTAAAAAAGAATCAAATATTGCATTTGCAAAGAAATCAGGTACAGACAGGAGTGGATATAACAGAATTATTTGTTTAATAAGTCACACTTGCAAGATACTAATACGGATTATGCACAAAAGAATAGAAAACTAATAGACTCCGACCTGAGATAGACTCAATTGTACATAGGAGAAATGGGGGAAGACGTGAGGCAATAATAATGACCTGATGACAAACCTTAAAACACCAGTTAAGGAAAGGTCCATGTATACCTTCTCTAGATTTGGAGAAAGCTGTTGACAATGTTGACTAGCTTTTTTTAAATTCTGCGGGTTACAGGGTTAAAATATAGGGATAAAAAGTTATACACAACTTGTACGGTACAGAAACCAGATCGTAGTTGCAAGAGACACACATGAAAGGGATACAGGGTTGGGAAGGAGTGAAACATGTTTTAGCCTCTCCCAATTTTATTTAATATGCACATCCAGCAAATTGTGAAGAAAAGGAAGGAGAATACAAAAATGGAATTCAATTTCTGGGGGAAGAAACAACTTTGTGATTTGCCAATGAAATTGTAATTCTGTGAGAGACAGCAACGGACCTGTTGAGAAAACTGCAAGGACTTGTCAGTTTCTTGAAAGGAGGGTATAAGTCATAAAAAAGAGCAAATATAGCCCATGACAATGCAATATTGTCACAATCAAGCGACACTGAATAAATTGAAATAGGAAACAAAACAATAAAAGATGGGTTAGTTTTTATTAATGGCAGAAGAAGGGTAGTTTGCTTATATGTATGGGAAAGAACTGATGATCTCAATATAGTGATGGGACAAAGGAAGGTCTACGTACAAGATCCTTTCTAGCATAGAGCAAGAAAATCATTAATTATTTATGTCCGTCTTAACTCTAAAGATTATTCCCCTCAGTCTATGTGAGTATACAATGGTTGTTACCAATATCAGTAAACCATGCTGCCACAACTAAACTTATACGAAAATTAGTAGACAAGTTTTTTACTATCTGTACAGTAAAATGATTTATTAAGATCAGAGAATGTAAAGGTTAGGAAGTCTATCCTGACGGCAATTCTCTGGAAAGTAGCCTTCTAGGGGAGTGGAATGTGGACAATGATCAGCTCAGATAAGAAGAGGATAGAAGCTTTTGAATGTGGTGCGACAGAAAAATGCTGAAGATTATATACGTGGGCCTAGATCACGTAAATAAAGAGGGGGTACTGATCAAAACCGGTAAAAACGAACTTTGTAGCATAAGTTGAATAAAAGAGGGAATCCACTCAAAGACCCTCGAGGAATAGTCAGGCGGCGGCGACGACGACGACGACGACGACGACGACAACAACAAAAACAACAACAGTTGAATCCCAGGAGAGAGGGAGATTTCATTTAGGGGCCTATGTTCTGTAAACAACACTATAATTAAAGGTGTAGTACGGCTAGGTTTAAACAGGGACGGGAGCACAAAGTCTCCAACTTATTTAAGAGGGAGATTTCGCCCTCTCAGAACATATCGACAGTCTACTTAAATATCACAATGCTAATATGCAATAAAATAATTTACCAACAGATGAGGCTTGTCAAAATGCAGAAATGTGTATGTGAGTACAGCTTAAGACCGGTAAGTAAGGCGAGATATATTTAGCAATGTATCTCAAAATGGTGGCGATGAAATTTTTACGAAAAGATAATAAATAATCCGGGCGGAATTCGACAAAGATGAGGTAGAAGGACGGTCGTGGCCTTTTCATTGATTCACAACTATCTGACGAATATCAATTTGCCAAGAATCTTAAAATTGCATCTACGATTATTTTCATTACATAAATAGAAAATTCTACTATTAGGGAAACAAAAACAACAATATTTTCCGGCTGTCAGTGCGTATATTGCAAATACAACACATTTACTGAAAGACCGACATTGACCTTGTCAATGTCCTGGAAGGTTACAACAAAATCATAACTTACCGTTTCCTGAATTCCCTCTCATATGGCTTAAGATAAGGATCTCTATTCAGAAGCTCGTCCAAGTTCGGCACTTCAACTTCCATAGGATCTAAAGACGAATATTTACCACCCATTGTTTATAAACTTTAAACTCCGATTCACATTACCCTCCACACATTACCACTCCAAAGATAGTACTAAGTACAGACAACACATACAGTCATTCCAGAGTCGACACACGCACACTTTCGATCTCCTCTGTAATCGACAGATTCGCTGGTAACAGAAATATGAGATGAATGCAAACTTGAGTTTTGGGTGGAGATTTAGGCAAAACTGCTCAAATCTGTTGGCAAAGATCATAACTCGGCCCTAAAAACCGAGATTGCCGGAAATCACCAGAAGGTGAATTTAGGTCGACTGCTAATCGAGTTTTGAAGTCGAATCATGTCACGCGACGTCATTACCACAACATATTCGTAAATAAACAGACGACCATCCGAGACACGGGTGAATATGAATTTTGTTGCCACTCGTTTCACTCGCCATTTAATCTCTTAGGATCTTACCTAATCAGACAACTAGAAATCGCAACGTATTCGTAAATAAACAGCCAACTTTTTCTTTTAAGTGTTTGTCATATTTATTTTTAAATTCAATATCATGATTTCGGCTTTTATTACTGTAAATGATAATGCTGCATGATGTGTTAAACCCTTTAACTTCATTTACGTATGAATAAAATGTACATAATATGTCATTTATCTCCCAAGTAATCACATAACAATATTTTGAACGTAAATTATTGACAAAAAGGATCAAGCAGCAATTAAATGGAAACATAACAAAAAAAGTCAATTTACGTTATGTTAATTATAGGGATTTTTCCTTTTTACATGCTGTCTGTAAGTAAAAGTTAATCATTCTTATGTTGTGATATTCTCCGTCCCTTCCTCTCTCCCCCTTCTTTCCTCCCCCCCCCTCTCTCTCGCTCTTTCTTTGTAAGGCTGTCTGGAGGGGGGGGGGGGGGACGTTCCCCTGTGCGCCCCCTCCCCCAAATCCGCCCTTGTGCAGATAGCTTACATTTTTTTTTTTTTTCTTTTCTTTTAGCGGCGGTAAAACATTTTCAAGGGGTGAAACAGTCCATCCACATTAAGGGCTAAAATTGAAAAAATGCGATAAATTAGAGACTACTGGTGTGCTTTTAATGATATTTGTTATGGAAGTATCTTTTGATAAATGACGAACTTGTAGGGGGAGTGAAAGACACCAAGTTTTTGCTACAAAAATTAGTTTTTATTTAATCGAAGTAAAATCTATTAAAACTTTAATAGGAAGGCTAATTGAGAAACAAATACTGTTTTTATATAACAACATTTATATAGCCATTTATATAATATAAAAACATTTATTTTCGAAAGAACAGACACCACATATATAACTTGTAAAAATGCCGATGAGGGGCAATGATTCTTTCTTCAGTGCGGAGGCATTCCTAGGCCGTTACTCTTACGGGAATCAGTTTAGCCGGCCGCGGTGGCCAAGGGGACTGAGGCGCTCCAGTCACGGTCTGCACGGCTACTACGGTCGGGGGTTCGAATCCCCCCTCGGGCATGGATATTTGTGCCGTCCTTAGTATAAGGTAGTAAATAAGTAGTTTGTAAGTTTAGGGACTGATGACCCCGTAGTTAAGTCCCATAAGCTTAACAAACATTTGAATCAGTTTACAAAAACTATGAGTTTGAGTTCTAGTGGGCTGGGTAAATATGAGAAGTTCTATATGACGGGAGGTGTACTTAAGTAATTCCGTGCAGGTCTGGTGTAGGAGTCAGCGCAGCTGCCTAGGAAGCGGAGAATCAGATTCGAATCCCGGCTAGGTACACATTTTCATCTTCAACCATTCGCAGTTAATGTCATACATTCAGTGAATATGAACCCCTATATTGCCTCATTCCTTTGATACTGTCCATGAAACACCTTGTGAATCCATATTTGTGAATTGTTTCATCCCTTTAATATACCGGTATTTAAAGTCGCTGAATCCGCATCTGAAATCAGATTCTCGAAATTCAATGTGGACGATCCAGAATTAGCGGACGAAAACACGAAAAAAAAAAAAAAAAAAATTGCTGGTATAGACAATAACTCGACACGCGACTTTAAAAACAGTGTAATATCTCCTTTTGAAATAATAGCGAATAAAAGTTAATAAAACGTGTTAAACATGTTTATTGATTTTAACCAAATTCAAATGTTTGTAAAGCTTATGGGACTTAACTACGGGGTCATCAGTCCCTAAACTTACAAACTACTGATGAACTACTTACGAACTAGGACGGCACAAATATCCATGCCCGAGGGATTCGAACCCCCGACCGTAGTGACCGTGCTGACCGTGACTGAAGCGCCTCAGTCACCTCGGCCACCGCGGCCGGCTGATTTTAACCCCCGGCGTTTAGCGTTGCCTGTGAGGTAGCTCATGACAACTGTTTTGCAGAAGTTCGGCTGAGAGCTGTTTGAGCATTCAGCATACAATCACGATATTGCTGGCAGCGATTTCTACATTTTGTTGCACCATAATAAATTCTTGTCCTCCGGCCAGCATTTGAAAAGGACGAAGAGTTGGACACGACTGTCACGCGCTCGTCCCGTTCACAGACCCCAGGCATCTACAACACAGGAATATAAAACTATTGCTGTTTCAATTATTTTGGATACCGCGTTGAAAAATAGCTCAAACATTTCTGTACCTGTTGCCAATAAAGTTTTTCGTGTAACTATGTTGTTTATGTTCTTTTAAAAATAGGGAAACTTAATTTCTGGACGCACCTCGTATTTGACGTTAAGCGAGTATGCGAGAAAAACTTTAAAAATCTATGAAATTGCGCTTAAAGTTTTTTGGCAGTCGCTGAGTTCTCCCGTTATGAAACACTGGAAGAATAACGGATAGGTAATTTTCGCTCCATTCTAAGCAAAAGCTAATTTTTCATGCGTGTGTTTATGACATGAAATTTCGTGATCGATGTTTTTTTAAAATATGTTTGTAGGTACGTCCATTGGTGCATGTGGATTCTGTTTGAAAGCTCTGTTTCTGTGGTGGTAAAGAAGGACTAACTTAAAACGGTATTCCTGATGATGAGGTTTGTATGAAAAGCGAAGATGCAGTAAGCGATATACTTGTTTCCTGTCATCATTTTGTGGGGGTGCAAATGAGAAAATGTTTCATTAAGGTTTGAAATTATGTGCAACGGTTGTTGGGCGTTGCTCAGTGACCACGTTCTCAAATATTAAATGAATAAACTCCGGGTATTTGTGCACCGTCAGTTACACTGACTCCAAAGACTATGGCGTGGAAATCACTAGTGGGGCGCCGGCCGCGGTGGCCGAGGGGACTGAGGCGCTCCAGTCACGGTCTGCAGGGCCACTACGGTCGGGGGTTCGAATCCCCCCTCGGGCATGGATATTTGTGCCGTCCTTAGTCTTAGCTAGTTCATAAGTAGTTCGTAAGCTTTGGGACTGATGACCCCGTAGTTAAGTCCCATAAGTTCTACAAACATTTGAACTAGAGGAGCAGTAATGAGTGGCTCTATCGCAAACAACGCGTGTAGCCAATGTGGCCTAATTATTTTCAACCAATAGTTCAGTGCTGCCCAGAGATTAATTACTGCAAAAAATGTTGCAATGTTTGTCACGGTGGAGGGGCCGAGCACCTTGCTGCGGAGCGCGCGATTGTTCAAATGTTTATAAATCTACGGTACTCAACTGCTTCGGTTATTAGTTCCTATGCTTACAAACTACTTACACTAAGTTTAACTAACCTAAGGGCAACACACATATCTATACCCCAGGGAGGGCTCGAACCTCCGACGACGAGCAACCACGTGCTCCGCAGCGAGGAGCCTTAGACCGCTCGGTTACTCCACCGCGGCAGCGCGCGGTTGCTCTCCGTCGGGGGTTCGAGTCCTTCCTCGGGTATTGGTGTGTGTTTGTTCTTACGTTAGTTTAATTATTTTAATTAATTTATTAGTTTGTAAGCCTAGGGACTAATAACCTCCGTAGTTAAGTCCCACAGATTTAAGAACATTTGAATATTTGAACATGGCAAAGGAGGAATACTAATGTAAACAAACGCACATGTTAAGAGAAACTCAATGCAGCTAACTGTCGAAATGATTCAGTAGCACTCTGCAATTTATAATTTCTAGGACGAGCTGCAAGCATATGTAACATCAAGTATACAAGCAGCTAGAAATGAATTTGTGGTAAAATTATGACCAGTTTGAGAGATAATGGGAAAAATAAGGCTTGTAGCTGATCAGCTACACTATGCATTAAAGGGTTAAAGTAACTTATGCTAACAACACAAACACCCATGCCCGAGGAAGGACTCGAACCTCCGCAGCGAGGCGCCTTAGCCGCGGTGGAATAGCCGAGCGGTCTAAAGCGTCTCGCTGCGGAGCGCGCGGTTGCTCGCCGTGGAGGTTCCAGTCCTCCCTGGGGCATGGGTGTGTGTGTTGTCCTTAGGTTAGTTTACCTAGGTTTAAGTGGTTTGTAAGCTACGGACTGATGACCACTCAGTTTGGTCCGATAGATCTACAAACATTTGAACATTTGAGGCGCCTGAGAACGCTCGGCCAAGCCGCCGCAGCTGTGTGTGTTGAGTTAGTTTGAGTAGTTTGTGAGCCTAGAGACTGATAACCGCAGCAGTTAAGTCCCTTATATTAACAAACAAAACTACTGCGGTCATCGGTCCCTAGATTTACAAACTACTTAAACTAATTTAAACCGAATCTAAAGATAAACACACAAGCACACACACACACACACACACACACACACACACACACACACACATGTATACATTGCCCGATGGAGGACACGAACCTCCGACGGGAGCGGCCGCGCAGTCCCCGACATGCCGCCTAGAACCGCAGGGCCCTTCTCACACGGCTTATCACCACAGAACTGTAATGCCTTATCATCAACAGTAAAGTTCTGTCCACCGGAAGGTTTTCATATAGTAGCACTCCATGCTCTCCTGTCATCTGCTATTCTTTTTAATCAGCGTCTGCAACAGTTTTCTCCTCTCACCAACCATTTCCGACACTCTTTCCATCCAGCTTAACCACTCCATTCTATTCCACATTTATATATCAACTGCTTCTAGTGTTTTTGTAATCTTCATGTTCTATCTTCTCCTTCTCCATTCTCCTCACAATTTACAAATCAAAAATGTCCAAGTGTTTGTAAATCTATCGGACTCATTTGCTGGGTCATTACTCCGTAGCTTACAAACTACTTAAACTAACGTAAACTAACCCAAGAACAACACAAACATCCATGTCTGAGGGAGGACTCGAACCCCCGACGGCAAATGGCCGCGCGCACCGCAACACGGCGCCCCAGTAAGCACTGCTAATCCGCCGCGGCCGTATCAAATGCTTCTAGTCTTTTTGTAATCGTCATGTTCTACCTTCTCCAGTCTCCTTTCCATTTACATCTCAAATGCTTCTAGTCTTTTTTGTAATCCTTACGTTCCAGCGGTCATGTTTCTATCGGACAGAATGCAAGACACACACACACACACACACAAAATGAAAAATAAATAAAAATCAATCTACTTCACTATATGTATGCGAGTTTTCATCTCAGACCTTCAGTGATCATACTTCCAAGATGTTTAAATGCCCTTAATTGGCCAACAATGACGTGTCCTATTCTAATATTTGCTAGTCTCCTTCGTATGTCGATCACCGAGCCAGGAGGCGCAGTGGTTAGCACAATGGACTCGCATTCAGGAGGACGATGATTCAAATCCGTTTCCAGCCATCCAAATTTAAGTTTCCAGTGATTCCCCTACTCCTAGATCTACATCGTTTTCTTGCAAATCTCACTGAAGTGCCTGGAGGAGACTGCACACTATTTATCTGCTATTCCATTCTTGAATAGCGCGTGAGAAGAAATGACTCCTAAGTCTCTCCGTTCGAGCTCTGATCACTCTTATTTGGTTTTGGTGATCATTTCTCCCTATGTAGGTGGGAGTCGACAATGCATTGTTTGCCTTCGGTGGAGAAAGTCGGAGATCGAAATTTTGTAAGGAGATCTCGCCGCAACGAAAAACGCCATTGTCCTGTATCATTTCTGTGACACTCTCTCCCATGTATCGTGATAATAGAAAACAAGCTGTCTTTTCTTGTTATCTTTCGATGTCGTCTACTAAATCCACCTGATAGGGATCTCACATCGCGCGACAATATCCCATAAGAGGACGGACAAGCGTTGTGTATGCAGTAAAAAAGGTAAAGCAGTCAACAATCCGAAGATTGGTTTGAACACCACAGTGCTTTACTAGGCATGGTCCTGTTTGGAGGTGGTATGCCTTCCTCCGACCTTCGAACTTTTTGTGTCCCAGCCTCGTCGCCGCTTTTGTGTCTCGTTTCCGTCGTAGGTGTCGGTGGCCGAGTAGAAAGACCGACACAGGAATAAAGGAGGTGACCAGCCAGTGGGACAGCAGAAACTAGAAACACTAGAGTAAATTAGAACGAGATATATATTTCTTAGAGACTTAGTAATACTTAACTTTTACATAGCTCAGTACTGCAGAAAGCTGATACATAGTTGAGCTAGAGGCCTGCCTAGTGCCTATCCGATAGCCAAGTCTTCACTGGTGCCTGTCTGATTCCGAAGTGTTAGCTGGTTCCTATCTCAGTCCCAAGTGAACGATGTCGTTCAGTGGTGGCCACGAGCGGAGTTGCAGCAGAGGGCGCTCGTGGCTGTCGTCGTAAGAACGCCGCGCCGTGCGTGCATGGCGGCGCGCGGCGAAAGTAGGTGGCGCGCACTTTGGACTTGTGCGACAAAACAGAACTGATTTACCCAGCCAGTTATAGGGGGACCTACAGTTTAGCGTGGGTACTCGGTAGCGGTGCTACTCGGTATTTTTCGCATGAACAATACTGCCAGAGGTGAAAGAAGTGGAAAGTGACAGATAAAAATCCTAGGACCTGGTGGGGATCGAACCCGCGACCTTTGGATTTGTAGGCGGGCACTCTACCACTGTGCAACCGAGGCGCCTTTAGTAATTATGTTGCATCTTGCAAGTGTTCTGTCAATAAAACGCAGTATTTGATTCGCCTTTCCCACAACCATTTCTATCTGTCCTTCCAAATTTAAGTCTGATGTAATTGTAATTCCTAGATATTTAGTTGATTTTACTGTCTTCAGATTCGATTGATTTATCTTATAAACGAAGTTTAGCTGATTCCTTTTGGTACTCATGTGGAGCAGTGCACGTTTTTCATTACTTTGGGCCAACTGCCAATTTTCTCACCGTGATAATATCTTACCTAAGTCATTCTGTTGTTTTTTATCTTTCTATAATTTTACTAGACGACAAATGATGGCGTCAACTGCAAAATGGCCGAGCACTCTAAGGCGACTTGCTGCGGAGCGCACAGGTGCTCCCCGTCGGAGGTTCGAGTCCTCCCTCTGACATGGGTGTGTGTGTTGTCCTTAGAATTTAAGTTAGTTTAACCCTGCAATGATCGCGTGGATTACATATGTAATCCTGAGTAATCAAATGTTTGTAAATCTATCGGACCAAACTGCGTGGTCATCAGTCCGCAGCTCACAAACTACTTAAACCTAGGTAAACTAACCTAAGGACAACACACACACCCATGCCCCAGGGAGGACTCGAACCTCCACGGCGAGCAACCGTGCGCTCGGCAGCGAGGTGCTTTCGACCGTTCGGCTACTCCACCGCGGCTCTACTGTAATCCACCTGTAGAAATTCAAATAAATATGGAAGTCAACTGTGTACTTTAAGATGTATTGTTGAAGGACTCTGAGTGTTGTGCGTGGGCTTGTCACGTGTTGTTGCCCCACAGGACCACTATAGTCAAAGTCTCTACCACTGCAATTCATGCAAACTTTTACGTATTTTTGAAAAACAGTTTTTTTCTTAGTCTGTTTTTTCGACTTATTTGTTGGAATACGTATTGCATAATTTCATCATTGTTTTACAATGTATAAATATTAGAAATAATAGTAGAATTTCATTGAATTTTAGGGAAATTATGGAGTAGAGGGAAGAAGCTCGAATTCTGGCATGAAACCTCTGGCTCAGCATAATTAGAAAACAAAATGTTACCAGGAAGTCTCTCCCTCAAAATAATGACATTCCTCTGGGCGAAAGTTAGCCGTCAGAGGAGATCTGTGGGTCGCTGCTATGTTCAAATGTTTGCCGGCCGCGGTGGCCGAGGGGACTGAGGCGCTCCAGTCGCGGTCTGCACGGCCACTACGCTCGGGGTTTCGAATCCCCCCTTGGGCATGGATATTTGTGCCGTCCTAGTTCGTAAGTAGTTTGTAAGTTTAGGAACTGATGACCCCGTAGTTAAGTCCCATAAGCTTAACAAACATTTGAACATTTGTTTAAATGTTTGTAATTCTATGAGACTAAACTACGTTGGTCATCAGTCCCTACTCTTACAAACTACTTAAACTAAATTAAACTAACCTAAGGACAACACACATATCCATGCCCGAGGGAGGATTCGAACCTCCGTCGCGGGAGTCCGCGCGATCCGCAACGTGGCGCTCCAGACCGCTCGGCGACTACCGCGCGGGTCGCTGCTATGACACCGGAAGATCCAGAAATAGAAGTGCAAGAAAAGCGTGTAACTCCTTTAAAAAATTATGTGCTCCACGGTAATTCCAAGATCTTCTTTATTTATTGTTCAGAAAGTCGTGATTAGATTGGTTTTTGCACAAATATGTTATCTCACTTCCAATTGTGACTTTCTGTGAAAAGTTTAGTCTTTTCTCAAATATGAGGTGATACATGTTTACTTTTTGTTGATAGTTTTAAATAAATATTACTATGGACAACATATAAAAGTCCCATTTGAAAATTCAATGCCCTCTTTTTTTTTTTTTTTAGTTGAGAAAATGCCATACGTATGTAATCTATTTTTATACACTACTGGTCATTAAAATTGCTACACCAAGAAGAAATGCAGAGTATTCATTGGACAAATATAATATTATCCTAGAACTGATATGTGATTACATTTTCACGCAATTTGGGTGCATAGATCCTGAGAAGTCAGTATCCAGAACAACCACCTCTGGCCGTAATAACGGTCTTGATACGCCTGGGCATTGATTGAAACAGAGCTTGGATGGCATGTACAGGTACAGATGCCCATGCAGCTTCAACACGATACCACAGTTCATCAAGAGTAGTGACAGGCGTATTGTGACGAGTCAGTTGCTTGGCCACCATTGACCAGACGTTTTCAATTGGTGAGAGATCTGGAGAATGTGTTGGCCAGGGCAACAGTCGAACATTTTCCGTATCCAGTAAGGCCCGTACAGGACCTGCAACACGCGGTCGTGCATTATCCTGCTGAAATGTAGTGTTTCGCAGGGATCGAATGAAGGGTAGAGCCACGGGTCGTAACACATCTGAAATGTAACGGCCACTGTTCAAAGTGCCGTCGATGCGAACAGAAGGCGACAGACGTGTAACCAATGGTACCCCATACCATCACGCCGGGTAATACGCCAGTATGGCGATGGCAGATACACGCTTCCAATGTGCGTTCACCGCGATGTCGCCAAACACGGGTGCGACCGTCATGTTACTGTAAACTGAACCTGGATTCAACCGAAAAAAAAGAAGACTTTTGCCATTCGTGCACCCAGGTTCGTCATTGCATAGACCATCGCAGGCGCTCCTGTCTGTGATGCAGCGTCAAGGGTAACCGCAGCCATTGTCTCCGAGCTGATAGTCCATGTTGCTGCAAACGTCGTCGAACTGTTCGTGCAGATATTTGTTATCTTGCAAACGTCCCCATCTGTTGACTCAGGGATCGAGACATGACTGCACGATGGCTGCCATGCGTATAAGATGCCTATCATCTCGGCTGCCAGTGATACGAGGCCAGTGATACAGCGTTCCGTATTGCCCTCCTGAAACCAACGATTCCATATTCTGCTAACAGTCATTGGATCGCGACCAACGCGAGCAGCAATGTCGCGATACGATAAACCGCAATCGCCATAGGCTTCAATCCGACCTTTATGAAAGTCAGAAACGTGATGGTACGCATTTCTCCTCCTTACACGAGGTATCACAACAACGTTTCACCAGGCAACGCCGGTCAACTGCTGTTTGTGTATGAGAAATCGGTTGGAAACTTTCCTCATGTCTGCAAGTTGTAGGTGTCGCTACCGGCGCCAACCTTGTGTGAATGCTCTGGAAAGCTAATCATTTGCATAACACAGCATCTTCTTCCTGTCGGTTAAATTTCGCGTGTGTAGCACGTCATCTTCCTGGTGTAGAAGTTTTTAATGGCCAGGAGTATACAAAATGAATTTATCTTCCGAATCCTGGACCTAATTTCTCGGATGTGTGTGTGGTGGGCGGGGGGGGGGGAGGGGGGGTTGGTCGCTGTTTGGGGGCGGGGGATGGTGGTGAATTATTGGCCAATGGGGGGGGGAGGGCACCTCTGTGTATGGGAGGAAAATCGCAAATTCAGATGCAAGTGGGTTGCCGTTCTTATGAGGAGATGAAGAGGATTGCTCGGGATAGAATAGCTGAAGAGCTGCATCAAACCAGTCTCCTGAAGGAAGACCACAACAACAGTGTAATCCATGCGATCACTTACGTTTCTTTTTAGAGCGCGACCGGTGTAGGGTTAAGTAGTTTGTACGTCTAGGGACTAATGACCATAGCAGTTTGGTCCAATAGGTTTACAGACATTTGAACATTTCAGCTGAAAAAAACAACCTAAGAGGATTGCTCAAATTTTCTCCCAAATCGTTTATGGAACAGCAGAGAACCTATAACACTACCATGGGGAATGCCAGATATCACCTCTGTTTTAGCCGATGCCTTTCCAAGTAATCGTTATGAATCACTGTCATGTCGTACTACTGTCATGTCCTACTACTGGGGACCCCCTTGCCATTGAATATTAAATGGACATTGAGCCGCGTGTTGTAAACTACAGTTGTGGATTCGTTTGGATTCCGCTGATTACAGCGTGCCGGCCGCGGTGGCCCAGGGGACTGAGGCGCTCCAGTCACGGTCTGCACGGCCACTACGGTCGGGGGTTCGAATCCCTCCTCGGGCATGGATATTTGTGCCGTCCTTAGGATAAGCTGGTTGATAAGTAGTTTGTAAGTTTAGGGTCTGATGACCCCGTAGTTAAGTCTCATAAGCTATTCAAACATTTGATTTGATTACAGCGTCAACTGTGGCGAAACGTGGAACTGTTTAAGAGAAAACGTACGTAGTTTTTGCCGTACAAACGTGATTTGCGATTAAAACTTGGAGGTCCATTATAGATTACAAAATTGCCTCCCGTCATAAAAGCACGAGGTGGGGACAAATAAGTATTGTACATTTTTTTGATCCGACTTGTAATTTTCGTCATATTTGAATGTTTTCAGTTAAAACAAGCACCCTGTATGTAAAGATTTATTTTTCAAGGTTTAATAATTTTTTAAAGTATATAGCGATAATTGATTGAATTATTTGCCGTACGAACAGGTTTGTTAATGCGATCACGTTAGTGAGACATGCACGTATCTACTGTCTTTTACAGTCAAGTAAACCCACTAACGTTATTTCTTCTTAAGAAAGAACGGATACAAATCGGTGTAAGTCAGTGATCGGCAAACTCATTCGCCAAAGAAACCAGATACCAGTAGTATAGAATTAAAAAAAAAAAAAGTCTGAGAGCCGCACTTATTTTCTTGGACTATGTTTTTAGGAGTCGGTTAACAGGACTAAAATGTTCAAATATTTGTAAATCTATCGGACCAAATTGCGTAGTCATCAGTCCGTGGCTTACAAACTTCTTAAACCTAGGTAAACTAACCTAAGGACAACGCACACACCCATGCCCCAGGGAGGACTCGAACCTCCACGGCGAGCAACCGTAACAGGACTAAAAGCAAATAAATTTTAGTGATGAAATTAATGATAACCCTATTTATATCCGAATAAAATACACTAAACATTACATCAGAATGCAAATTTAATGCGAACAGTGATCTTGCGGTTCTCTGGAAAGTCTGACTAGGTCCACTTTGTATGTTGTTTTTCACTTCAGGTAGGATTCAAGATGCTCCTCAAAAAAAAAAAAAAAAAAAAAAAAAAAAAAAAAAAAAAAAGAAAGGTCAAATGTTTGTTAAGCTTATGGGACTTAACTACGGGGTCATCAGTCCCTAATCTTACAAACTACTTATGAACTACTTACGAACTAGCTAATCCTAAGGACGGCACAAATATCCATGCCCGAGGGGGGATTCGAACCCCCGACCGTAGTGGCCGTGCGGGCCGTGACTAGAGCGCCTCAGTCACCTCGGCCACCGCGGCCGGCAGTTATGTACAAATGCTAGTTTTTTTTTTTTTTTTTTTTTTTTTTTTTTTTTTTTTTTTTTTTTTTTTTATCTGATGGAATGTTCAAAATTACAATGTCTTCATAATCTACGTCTTTCAAAGCAGACCATAGACGCCGTGAACTAAGATCACAGATTTTTCTCTATAACTGTTAGAAATCAGTATTAAGACGCTAAAATATACAGGTCAATAATTCCTTGTTTTTAAAATTATTTTTTTTTAAAACTCTAGCATTTGCTTCATTTAAAACTTCCGTGCTCGTAAACCGTGGTCGATTTATAAAACTTTCCCCTAACGTTTCATCTTCGGCAGCAGAAGACATCTTCAGAGTTAGAGTGGTGAACTGCGATGAGAACTTGAGGGAGCGTCGTATATATAGGCAATGTAGAGGGCACTACAAGACATCACGTGACGTCTGCTACGACACTATCTCTGGTATTGCCAACATTCTTGGCAGAAGAATCGATTGTCATTCCGTGTGCCCCAGGCGGCAACTCCTTTTATGTTCGACCAGACGAGTATTGACGCTTCTTTTTGTAGTTCCAATGTAGACTGAACCACAACTGCAGGGAATTTTATATACACCTGGTGTATTCAGCGGATGTCGTACATCTTTTGCAGATCTTAAATATTCTTTTATCTTCCTTGTAGGTCTGAAAATGGTTTCTACCCCATACTTGTCCAGCAACAAGAAACAACAACCTCCCAAGGGAAAAGTTTTTCTTCCGTTCATAAATAATGTTACACACAGTATTGGAAAAGTGCTGGACAAGTATGGGGTAGAAACCATTTTCAGACCTACAAGGAAGATAAAAGAATATTTAAGATCTGCAAAAGTTATACGACATCCGTTGAATACACCAGGTGTATATAAAATTACCTGCAGCTGTGGTTCTGTCTACATTGGAACTACAAAAAGAAGCGTCAGTACTCATCTGGTCGAACATAAAAGGAATTTGCCGTCTGGGGCACACGGAGAAATCGGCCGTAGCGGAACATGTATACCAAGATGGCAATCATGAAATTAAATTTAATGAGACTAGTGTCATCTCAAAAACTTCGCACTATCATGCGCGCACATATAGAGAAGCAATCGAGATCTATAAACATCGCAATAATTTTAACAGGAAAGAGGATGCTGTTAAATTGGACAGAATTTGGACTTCTGCTTTACACCAGCGGAATGACAATCGATTCTTCTCTGCCAAGAATGTTGGCAATACCAGAGATAGTGCCATAGCAGATGTCACGTGATGTCTTGTGGTGCCCTCTACATGGCCTATATATACGGCGCTCCCTCAAGTTCTCATCGCAGTTCGCCACTCTACCTCTGAAGATGTCTTCCGCAGCCAAAGATGAAACGTTAGGGGAAAGTTTTATACATCGACCACGGCTTACGAGCCCGGAAGTTTTAAATGAAGTTGACGCCGGCCGTGAAAGCTTACATTTCAAAACGGACAATTTCTAAATCAAAAGAAACAAAAAATAGTTCTGTTATGTTAGCACTGAGTTGATTTTTAACATAGGCTAATGACTCTTTACTTTTCTCAACTTACACTTTGGGACACTCCAATAGCTGTAGCCACCTTCCGCTGGGTCTAAAAATGTTCAAATGTTAGGAAATCTATCGGACCAAACTGCGTGGTCATCAGTCCGTAGCTTACAAACTACTTAAACTAAGGTAAACTAACCTAAGGACAACACACACACACACATGCCCCAGGGAGGACTCGAACCTCCGACGGCGAGCAACCGCGCGCTCCGCAGCGAGGCGCCTTAGACCGCTCGGCTACTCCACCGCGGCCCGCTGTGTCTGCCCCGCTTCCTACATTCCTATGGCTCTCCATGGAAACTTTTGTAGGAAAGTGTCCCTCGAGTAAAAACTCTGTGAGAAAGTTACAATACCCCATCGCCACCAAACCATAGGGACCGATCTGAATATAAACACTTCAAGCGCTTTTGGATGACGCGGTATGTAAACTGAGCGTACAAGATTTTCCATTTTACTGTCTTCCGTAAAACAGACATTTAAAATGACTGCAATGCGAAACAAGCAACGGTCTGCATACGTGCCTCTGTAACATCAGTTTTCAACCTCATTGTGGCCGTAAAGTTTAGCAAGTCGGAGCCGCACTGGAGTGCACAAAGAGCCGCATGCTTCCTGCCAGGAAGTTTCATATCAGTGCACACTCCGCAGCCGAGTCAAAATTTCCTTCTGGAAACATCCCTTAGGCTGTGGCTAAGCCAGATCTCCACCATATCCTTTCTTCCAGGAGTGCTACTGCTGCAAGGGTCGCAGAATAATTTCTATGTAGTTTGGAAAGTAGGAGGCGAGGTATTGACAGAAGTACAGTTGTGAGGAGGTACCGTGAAGCGTGCCTGGATAGCTCAGACGGTAGAACACTTGCCCTCGAAAGGCAACGGTTCTAGCTTTGACTCCCGGTTCTAGCACACAATTTTCATCTGCCAGAATGTTTTATATCAGCGCACACTGCGCTGCAGACTAAAAGTTTCATTCTGGAAATGTTAAAAAGGTTTGTAAATAAAAGGGACTTAACTGCTGCGGATATCAGTCGCTAAGCTTACAAGTTACTGGAACTAACGTATGCTAAGGAAACACACACAGCCGCGGTGGAGTAGCCGATCGGTCTAATGCGCCTCACTGCGGAGCGCGCGGTTGCTCGCCGTCGGAGGTTCGAGTCCTCCCTGGGGCATGGGTGTGTGTTTGTCCTTAGGTTAGTTTAACTTAGTTTAAGTAGTTTTTAAGCTACGCGCTGATGACCAAGTAATTTGGTCCGATAGATTTACAAACATTTGAACATTTGGAACACACACACTCAGCCCCGAGGGATGACTCGAACCTCCGATGACAAGCAATCATGCACTCCGCAGCAAGGCGCCTTACAGCGCTCGGTCACTCTATCGCGGCACATAATTACCCTCTAAATGTCATTGAAGTGCATGGCACAGTGTTCATCGTACCGCTTTCGTGATATTTGTCTCCCGTTTCATTCTCTAATAGCATGCAGGAAGAGGGAACATCAAAATCTTTCCGTTTTCGATCTCATTTCTTTTACTTTATTATGATGATCATGTCTGCCTATTTAGGTGGGTGCTAACAATGTCTGTGCACATTCGGAGGAGAAAGTTGGTGAAAGAACGTTTGCTAATAGTTCTCAACCTAACTCGTGCATAATTTTCGTAACACTCTCAAATTTTCAAATGTTTGTAAATCTATGGGACCAAACGACTTTGGTCATCACTGTCTAGGCTGACAAAATATTTAAACTAACCTAAGGACAATACATACATCCATGCCCGAAGGAGGACTGGAACCTCCGTTGAGAGCAGCCTCGCAGTCCCTGACATGGCGCTCATAACCGCTCGCCGGCCGAGGTGGCCGAGCTGCCTACGGCGCGAGTCATGGTCTGCACGGCCACTACGGTCGGGGGTACGAATCCCCCCTCGGGCATGGATATTTGTGCCGTCCTTAGTATTAGCTAGTTCAGAAGTAGTTTGTAAGTTTAGGGACTGATGACTTCGTAGTGAAGTCCCATAATCTCTACAAATATTTGAACATTTGGACGGTTGGACAACAATTTGATTTTGGACTTGGACCCATGTATTTGGCCCTATTGAATTTTAACCAATTGACGGATGAAACCAACTAGAATGTTGGGACTCAGTAGCGAATTATGACGAGAGAATAAAAAGTTGTAAGTAATACCTTGTTCAATTCATGTATCGCGTTTATTAAGTTATTGGTCCTGTAATTTTAATTATTGTTTTGTTATTTAACACAGTAACACCTGAAGATGCGTCTCTACTGACGCGAAACCGGTTGTGGACCTGTACATAAAAGGATCTCAATAAAAACAGCTGAAGCGGCTCCAGAATTTATTGATTGTTTCATAAGAGGACATTTCTATTTCAATTTCCAAAATAGTTTCTTTTATTATATAAAGTCATACAATCTATTTTTTTAAAACAATTGATAAATTCATAAAAGAAAATGTATTTACTCAGCTGCGGATGCCCCAATTATAAAATAACTTGTATTTTCAAAGAGTAAATATGATTTTCAAAGAATAGTTATTGTTCCTCATTTCGCGTTATACTAAATAAATATCTATCAGATCGCTATAAAACCGTGCCTAAAACCTTCCTCAGGTATAAATTAGTAACTTTACAAATATTTGAGTGTCTGCGTCTTGTCGTTCGGCCGTGATAAGCATACACCGAACGCACAGTCACATAAATATATATAGATAAATAGCTGTCCTATCGCCATAAAACCGCGCCTAAAGCCTTCGCCGGGTAGACATTAGTAACTGTGCAAATTTTTAGCTCTTTATGTCTTGTGGTTCAGACGTGATAAACGTACACCGAACAGATATTCACATTTATAGATATAGATTAATGGAATACGTTGAAAGTCAATAATTAGAGTCAATGTGTCTACTAAAATGTTTACCTTTGGCATGGTTGTTTGGACACTTTTAACGTAGATTGTATTATCTTTCATGTTGTTCATTTTACTTTGTTCTGCCCTAAAATAAAGAGCAAATATTCTGTTTCATACCGTGACTACGTTTTATTTTACAGCTAAAATAACAAAGGAATAAGTGTGGTAATACCGAATTCCACAAAGCTCTAGTACTTAATCTATATACAGAGTTACTATTATCATTATGTCATTTACAAAAGTCATTGTAAAAGTATCTCCCCAGTTTGTGTACATGTGATAAAGAAGTCTATGATTGCAATTCGTTGGTATGTATGTCATATGTTCACAAAATAGAACAAATGCACATTTCAGAGAAAGCGCTTTTACCTTTGAACAACTCAGAATCTTGCAGAATATAGTTTATGTCAATTAACAAGATTGTGTGAAAACCTTTTAGGAAACAACATGAAAAAATACCAGTGGCAGGTTTTTATTTTTTATTTATTTATAATTTTTTTCTTCGGGTAGATCGATGCTTTGCGGTTGTTTGGTCATGTTCGTTCTGGGTTGTTCGTTGATAATTTTGCTTAGTTTTTATTACAGATGGCGTTGAGCCCTCTTTCTTTTTCTCTCTTTTCATTGGTTCTTCAGTTTGATCGGTTGTTTGTGGACGTTGGTTAATTTTGTTTAATTTCGATCGTTTCGTCGTTGACTCAGTTTTTCCGTTAGAGAGGGCGTCGAGCAATCTGACCGAGCCCGCTGAGCGACCACGCCGGCAACCCTCTCGCCTAGCGCCAAGCCACCGCGCGCGCCAAGTTTTGAACCACTGTCTTAAGATGTTCGCGCATCACAAACTAATTCGCCGCCCCTTGCGCTTCACCGAACAGCTGTGAGAGTAATCCGTAAGTCTTGCACCATCGATGGCAGGTGTTATCTGCTAACATGTAATTTTTAGACATTAGATTGTAATTCATTGTCCTAACAACGACATGTTTTTTGATAATTTTCAGTGTGCCATTGCTTTGAAATGACGAACACTTGAGTTATAATAAGAAAAACATCAAATATAGAAAGTAAGATGGCGTACACAAAAGAGAGTTTCGGGCAAGGTTTTGGGCGAGAGACGTCACGTGTCTGATTACCGAACGCCAGATGTTGAGCACCTCCATAAAACGAACCAGAAGTGTGCTCTATGGTGGTTATTATTTGATGTATTTTTACTGTTTTAATTTTGACAAACCATCGATTTTATATCTGACTATCCACAAGCACATGATTTTCTATATAACTATCATCCAGCACACCTATCAGGTTTTATTGGGTGCGCCATAATAAGCAGTTTAATGTCATTGATACCAGATGATGACACCATAGAGTGTAGAAAGTGGCCGTCTTGAATAAATAAAAAAAAAATACGGTCTTGCATCTATCCCATTTATACAATAAGATCGTTCCCTAAGTTGACTAAATTAAGTGACAATGAAAATGTGGAAGATATATTACAAATAATAGTTTGAAGAGGTAAAAGTTAAGCAAAGAGTATATTTGTCAAAGCTAAAATCAAATATCAAATAATTTTGACTGTTTGTTAAAATACGATCAGAAAGAATATTACGTGATGGGTGCGTAGATACTATCACAATATTAGAGTCGTAATGGTATCATCCATCAATTTTTATTCAAAATGTTCAAATGTTTGTGAAGCTTAAGGGATTGAAATGGGAAGTCTTCAGTCCCTAAACTTACAAACTACTTATGAACTACCTTATACTAAAGACGACATAAATATCCATGTACGAGAGGGGATTCGAACCCATGACGGGGAACCGCCTCGCGCATCAAAGCATAGCACCTCAGCGCGCTTGGCCACTCAACCGCGGACAATTTTTATTATTTATATTAATATTATTTGTGGCCGGAATTAAGCAAAAACTTATAAAACTACAGGCAAATCTAAAATGGACCGTAAAGCACGCCGGTGCGATTTAAAAAAAAAAATGGATTGGTGAACCTTCAACAAAACTCTATATTTCTACATCTACATATATACTCTGCATATCACATTTAAGTGCCTGGCAGAGGGCTCATTAACCACTTTCTCTACCGTTCCATTCTCTAATAGCGCGGGGGAAGGAAGAACACCTAAATCTTTCCGTTTCGATCTGATGTCTCTTATTTTATTGGGATGGTCATGTCTCCCTAAGTAGGTGGGTGATTGAAACTTCGCATACAGATCACGCTGCAATGAATAACGTCTTTCTTTTAATGATTTCCACCCCAATTCGTGCAACATTTCCGCGGCGCTTTCCCCCCGTAACATGATAAAACAAAACGAGCTGCCCTTCTTCTTTGTACAATCCAGACATGTTTCACTGCGATTGCAGAATATTTAGTGGGCTTTTATTCATTTCTGTTGAACAACAGGGAATGTTCTTTACAGTGTACATCGTATTTGTAAATTAGAAAAATAAAAGGTTTTATATAGGTCTACATGTCTACTTCGTTTTACATCTTGAAGAATTTCCGTTTTGTTGGTTTGAGTGGCTCTTTTTACCCAGTTTCTCATCTTCACCTACACACATCAAAAACGTGTTGCATTACCACGATTGTAGAGGTTCACGACCCTTTACATCAAAATGGAATAGAGATATACAAAAACAACATTTCAATTTTTTTATTGCTCATGAATATAGAAATTGACAAGTTATTCGACAGTAACCTAGATATTCTGAATTGGTGTTCCAGACTGCAGCATCCGAAAGCACGTCCTCTTGTACTGATGCATGCCTATATTCGTTGTGGCATACTGTCCATTAAATCATCAAAGGGCAGTTGGTCCAGATTGTCCTACTGCTCAACGACGATTCAGCGCAGAACTCTCAAATTGGTTGGTGGGTTGTCTAGTCCAAAAACAGCCATTTTCAGTGTATCCTAGGCATGTTCTATAGGGTTCATATTTGGAGAACATGCTGGCCATTATAACCTTGCATGTGGTTATCATGAAGGAACGCAGTCACAGGATGTGCATGATGAGCGTGAGAATTATCGTCCCTTAATGTAGGTTGTCCAAGACGCGACTGTTAACTGCAACTGCGTCTCGACCCCCCTCCCTTTTCCGTCCGTGGCGGACGGGGGCGATGCGAGAATACGACGGGAGCCTCTGCCGTTTCCCAAGGAGCGGCTCTGGTCGGCGACTAAGGACATTGATGAAGAAAATAAAATTTTCGATTTTCTTGCTGTAAAAAAATACTGCGTGTTAAGGGAGCAAAGCTACATCAGTTCCTACATTTGGTTTTTCGTTACAGATTCTCGTTTTCCTTTAAAAAAATTATAAAAAGCACTATTTTCGGTTGCGCATGATTTTTTTCCACTCCTCATTACATCTCTGTCGAGTTAGAGGAAACTAACGCGCGCGCGCAAAAAAAAAAAAAAAAAAAAAAAAAAAAAAAAAAAAAAAAAAAAAAAAAAAAAAATTGGTTTCTGCATATCTTGTAGTTTTATACCCCTGCTTGATAACGAAGTGTCTATTTTCTCAAAATTCCTCATAGTTATTCAGACACTTAATTTTTAAGTAACCTATTGCATTAAAATTGAAGTGTTTACATCGAAAAATGTAGTCGCTGGCTATTTTGCGTATGGTTCGTTTTAGTCATACATCGTTGCGGATGAAATGAAGCTAATAATTCGAAATAATTTTTAAAGTTGAGCGCAGGAAGATACCTGTCTCCGTTTTCGAAATTTTGGCTCGTATATCTACCGCACGGAAGCGTCGCGACTAGCGAGCCACTTCTCTCCGCGTGCAACGTGAATTGTGTGGTGACAACCATCACATCTTATAAACTGTTAAAGATACTGAAGCCAGTTTTGAAATGATAGCCTTGGAAGGAATTCATGTTTTACGAGTATTTAATATTTGTGGAGATTTATTTCCGTCTATTGCAACTAAATGAAAGGCGTTTATTTGCGAAGCATCATCAATGGCAGTTTTTAGTGTTAATTCCATGTGCAACTTCATGGAGTTGTATGTGTATTCTCCAGAGGGATGGAAGTTTTGGTTCTTTATTTCATCATTTCGCCGTGTACTCCACTGTGACGTAGTGACGCTAAGGTAATTGTTCTTTTATTTTATTATTTACGATTGCGGCGCTGTTTATGAGAGCAGGAGTGTGATTATTTGAAACTCCTGACGCAGCTTGCATCTCTCTCGTCTCAGGCTTTTTTTTCATTTTAACTGATGGATTCACCTTCTGTATTGCTTTTGAAATAAGTCCCAGTGTTCGAAAATGTACAGTTGAAATTTTTTCCACGAGAGATCAAAATATAGCAAACACATACCAAACAAAATATTTTTCTGTAATTCGTTAAATGTATCAACAACAGTTGTAATAATGTTTCCTGTATTGTTATTACTTATTTCATTTTGACCGGTTTCCATCCTAAACCATCTTCCAGGAAATATGGAAAACGATAGGATTTTAAAATATCGAATATGTCATCCATACCGTACACGACATTTGAATACAAATGGTATACCACAACATTTATCTTTGTTCATATGAACTAAGATAATTTTTACGGCTCGCCACAAAACGGACTGTATTGGTATGAATGAAATCAATGAAAATATTACATTAACGTTGTCATGAATTTCTTACACCTGTACAGACAGATCACCTAAACAAAACCACTGGTCACATTTATTATTTCCAAAACCCTAGAAGCCAAAACGGGTCCTTTTCCAACCTTCAGTTCTCTTTTATTTCTCCGAATATTTTCTGACGTCACGAGCCGATCCATCGCAGTCGCAGGCATCAATCGCGCCTTGGACAACCTACTTTTAAGATGAATCCCTAACAGAAATGCTGCCGATATGGCTGAACTACACGTCGGAGGATGTCATCCCTGTACCGTATAACCGATTGATTGCTTTCTAACAAAATAACTTCTGATGGCCGAAGTAAAGAAGTTATAAAATACAGAATGGCTATGGAAAGAAAAGCATTTCTGAAGAAGCGAAATTTGCTGATATCTAAAATTAATTTACATGTTTGGAAGTCCTTTCTGAAGACATTGTCTGGAGTGCAGCACTGTACGAGAGTGAAACGTGGACGATAAGGATTTCAGACAAAAAGATGATAGAAGCTTTCGAAATTTGGTGCTACAGACGAATGATGGAGATTGGATGGGTAGATCACGTAACTAATGAGGAGGTGCTTAACAGAATTGGATAGGAAAGGAGTTTCTGGCATATTCTGACAAAGAGAAGGAAACGATTGGTGGGACCAATGTTGAGACATCATGGAATCGTCGATTTAGCACCGGTAGGAAGTGTGTGGTGTAAAAATCGCAGAGAGAGACCGAGAGACGAGTATAGTAAGTAAGTTCAAATGGATGTGGATTACCAATCTTATGAGCAGATGAAGATATTATGACAACCAGTGGCGTACAGTGGCCCCACATAATACCATCCAAAACATCAGGGAACCACCACCATGCTGCAATCGCTGGACGCTAAGATGTTGAGGCTAATCAGGCTTCCTCCAAAAACGTCTCCGACTAGTGCCTGGTTGAAAGCAGACACGAGTCTCATCTGTGAATAGCATTTGAGGCCAATTCTGATGAGTCTATTCAGTTTGCTGTGGTGTCTAGGTGTCAAAGATGGATATCGCCGTGAACATCGGGAGTGAAGTTGCATCTCAAGCAAACTATTATGTACAGTTTGAGTTGAAACACGCCTGTGCCTGCACGAACATTATTATTCCACTTGGTGGCATTCCTCTAAGGTTTCCTACGAGCTGAAATCCGTAAATAGCGGTCATCAGCTGCTGTGTTAACCTTTAGCCTGCTGGAGAGAGGCAAGTCGTTGACAACTGCGACATCTCTATACCTCCTTCACCTTTAAACATCATCGATTTGGTTCACTCTGAGATATCTGGAATCTTGTCTCGATGAAAGTTAGTCCTGACACAAAGTAAAAGTGCGAATACGATGGTCAGACTTCGGGAATGACCTTCTAGGCATGTCAGGAATGCCGGCCGCGGTGGCCGAGGGGACTGAGGCGCTCCAGTCACGGTCTGCACGGCCACTACGGTCGGGGCTTCGAATACCCCCTCGGGCATGGATATTTGTGCCGTCCTTAGTTGTAGCTCACACATGTTCACATGTTTGTAAATCTATCGGACCAAACTGCGTGGTCATCAGTCCGTAGCTTACAAACTACTTAAACCTAGGTAAACTAATCTACGGACAAACACACACACCCATGCCCCAGGGAGGACTCGAACCTCCACGGCGAGCAACCGCGCGCTCCGCAGCGAGACGCTTTAGACCGCTCGGCTACTCCACCGCGGCTAGTTGTAGCTAGTTCATAAGTAGTGTGTAAGCTTAGGGACTGATGACCCCATAGTTAAGTCCCATAAGCTCCACAAACATTTGAACATGTCAGGAATACAGTCAACACAAGCAGTATACTTCCTCCCTGGTGTGATGGCGGGAACTGATCGGCCTACTCTGTCGCAATGCTTATGCGTGGTTGTTTAAATCTTTGTACGAGTTGAGTGACATGGAACTGTGTTCTTGATGCAAAATACATATCCAACGCCAACGTTCAGGAGACCTTGGAACCAGGCTGATGCAACACTTTTTTCTTTTTTTGACTTGCGTATGTGAAGCTAATTTACATCGAAATTTCATGCACTAGTATTTTTATGGTTAGCCTAATATTACTTGCGTCTGTGTTAACAGATTGTGTGTATGTATTTGTTTTTATTTTTATTTACTTACTCATGAAAATGTTTCACTTACGTTTGATGGTGTCTTCGTTATTTTTCCTGAAGGGAATAGCATTGTTTAATTGCCACTAGCACTGCTCACGAACTGTAAAAACAAATGGCTGACACTGCAGACCGCTGACAGTGTTCTGGGCGGTGGAATGTGTAGAATATGACAGCACCTTAAATTTTTAAATTATTGAAAATAGAATTTCTCTTTTAACTGGTAGCCGTAAGCTATATGGCAACGGTTGGAGGCCGTGTCACGGGATAGGCTGTTAGCAATACAGAAAAATTCCCTTTTCGTGGAGGAGATTAGAGATTATCGGAGGAAATTGCTACAAACCAGTTCGTTGTAGTGATTAAGATTTTGTAATCTAGTTTTTCGATCCCTGTCTTCTGAAGGTAATACGATTTCTACTAAGCATTTATTTAATTGGTATGCAAGTAGCGTAAAATTGAGAGCAAAACAAGTCTGGTGACTCTTACTCGGACTGACGCTGTATGCCAGGTCCGTAGTAAACGTTTCGGAGTAAATCGGAGGAGGCGGGGAAGCAGATCACTTAATTTGTCTCCTGCGCCAATCATCGCTGGCAGCGGTTTCGGGTGGAATTTTACAAGTTGCCATTCAAGCTCGGAGGTCGAGACGGGTGGAAACTCCACGAAGCGAACGGCCGGCTTAAAACCGGTCATCTGCGTAGTAGCGCCTCACGTAGTAGCCGGTTGTGTATATTCTGTCACACCAAAATGTTACGAGACTATTTTATTAAAACACACACACACACACAGAGAGAGAGAGAGAGAGAGAGAGAGAGAGAGAGAGAGAGAGAGAGAAGAGTGAGTGTGCTATTTTTAAAGCCTCAGGCGTTTTACATAGTCTCCTCAACATAAGTACAACGAAGAACATTAATAAAACTGCCTTAAACCGTCAAAAAAGTCCTTATTTGGAATGTTGTTTAACTCGCACGGCACACTGAATGTCGATTTTGCGGGCAATGCGTTGACCACTCGTCTGAATTTCTTCACTTCGACGTTTTGTTCAAAATGTTCAAATGTTTGTTAAGCTTATGGGACTCGACTACGGGGTCATCAGTCCCTAAACTTACAAACTACTTAAAAACTACCTTATACTAAAGACGGCACAAATATCCATGCCCGAGGGGGGATTCGAACCCCCGACCGTAGTGGCCTTGCAGACCGTGACTGAAGCGCCTCAGTCCCCCTTTTTTTTCCTCTGGGTAGTTCTCTTCGTTGCGGACGCTGATCGTTTTTGGTCGAGGTTGTTCGTTGAATGTTTGGCTCAGCTTTTTTATTACAGAGGGCGTGGAGCCCTCTGACCGGGCGCGCTGAGCCACGGCGCCCGGCGTCCCCTCGGCCACCGCGGCCGGCTCGACGTTTTGTGTTAGGTTGGCATTGATAACAACACTAAGTCTCGTAAGCTGTCATGATTTTTCCAGAAAAGAACTGCCCATATATTGAATTTCAATAAAGGCGTTGTAAGCGTCAACGTGTCCTTGTTTTTGATCGGGAATCAAGGCATGAATATTGAGCAAGCCCCCGCCACGCCGTAGCAGGGATGTGAGGCAACTGTTCCCGAACTGAAGGCCACCATTTGCAGGGACGTCCAAATACTATTAGCGCAAACTAAGTTGGCACTCGGTATGGTGAGTGAGGGGAGCGACCTTACATAGGATATACCTTTACGGGCATTTCCCTTAACTACCGCGCCAAGTGTCAACATAGTTTTAGCGGAAACTATGAATGCCGGGCTATGGTTTAAAACAGTATCTTTCAACCATAAGAGTTCGCGACCCCCCTTTAAGTAAAAGAAAAAAAAAATTCTGACGACCCCCCCCCACCCTCACCCCACTCTCACCATACTGAAACACCTATGTGTGTGAATTCAAAGACAGTGAATTTTATATTTTCTTCTGTTGATAAATCTACATCTACATGGAATAACCCGCAAATCACCTTTAAGTGCATGGCAGAGGGTTCATCGAACCACCTTTATACAATTCATCTCCCATTCCACTCTCGAATAGCGCCAGGGAAGAAAGAACATCTGAATCTCTCCGTTCGAGCTCTGATTTCTCGTATTTTATTCTGACGATCTTTTCTACCTATGTAAGTGGGAGTCAACAATATATTTTCGCATTCGCATTTCGAATGTTGGCGAATGGAGTTTCGTAAGTAGACCACGCCGCAGCGATAATCGTCGTTGTTGTAATGATTTCCATCCCAGATCCTGTATAATTTCCGTGACACTGTCTCCCCTGTATCGTGACAATACAAAACGAGCTGCCCTTCTTTGGACTCTTTCGATGTCCTCAGTCAAACCCACCTGATAAGTATCCCACACTGGGCAGCAATAATCCAAAAAATGACGGACAAGCGTTGTGTATGTAGTCTCTTTAGCAGTGCTGTTGTTTCTTTTAAGAGTTCTGCCAATAAAACGCAGTCTCTGGTTCGCCTTCCTCGCGATATTATCTACGTGTTCTATCCTGTTTAAGTCTGAAGTAATAGTAATTCCTAGGTATTTTGTGGAGTTTAAGGCCTTTACTTTTGATTGATTTACCTTGTATGCAAAGTTTAACGGACTTCTTTTCGTACTCATGTGGATGACTTCACACTTCTCATTATTTAGAGTCAACGGCCAATTTTTACACCTTTACTAGACGGTAAATAACGGCGTCATCTGCAAACAACTTAAGAGAGCTACTTAGAGTTTCTCCCAAATCGTTTATGTAAATAAGGACCAGCAGAGGACCAACGCCCGATATCACCTCTGTTTTAGTCGATGCCTTACCATCGATTACTACAAACTGTGTCCTCTCTGACAGGAAATCCCCTACCCAGTCGCAAATTTGGGGCGATATACCATAACCACGCAATTTTATTAAAAGCCGTTTGTGAGGTACGGTATCAAAAGCCTTTTGGAAATCAAGAAATACGGAATCAATTTGAAAACCCTTGTCGGTAGCACTCATCACTTCTCATGAGTAAAGAGCTAGTTGTAAAAACACTTGTTTTTTTTTTTTTTTTTTTTTTTTTTTTTTTTTAAAAAGGTTCAGTAATTTGCACTATAAGGTGAATTTTTTGTCTATTTTTTTGGAATGGAACACATTATCCAATCTTTATATTAATTTCAACAGAAAAATGTTTGTTCATGACGAACGTTTCGCACGTTTAGCAGGTAAGATTCGGAATCGAATTATGGTCGTTAAGTCCCACTGTACAGGCAATTTCTAAAGAAATTGATTTTTTTTTTTTTTTTTTTTTTTAGAAATTCTCAAAATTACTTATTACCTCTTCTTAATTTAGCTATCGATTGTTTCCTGAAAACAGTATTCAGGCTTTTCGTTTATTCATCATTAACATTACGTATTTATTGTAAAACGTCTGTTTCATTGAAATCAGAATGGACCATAACAAAGAATTACGTAAATTTTGTATAAAATAAATTTCTCTTTTCTTAAGCAATTTTAGTACTGCGGAATGACCAAGTAGCCATGCGTGCACTGTGCTCTGGTTGTTTTTGGTGCAAATACTTCCTCCTTTGACCGAGATCCCCCGAACGAGACTTTGCGGCCCCCTGGAGGTCGCGACACACAGGTGGAAAAACACTGGTTAAGAAAGACAACAAAACGAAACCGAAGAAGAAAATAAAAGGATTTTTACAACATTATTCCTGCTGAGTAACCAACTCTGTCTTAAGTTAATGAAGTTTTCTACTTCGAGGTATTCAGTCTCCATGAAAAGACGGGAAGTTATAAATATGTTTGTAAGAATTTAGGGTTCGTTTCTTACAAGTAGAAACGCAAGTGCGTCACGTTGTCGATCCACGATAGTTGTATGAAACTTACAAACGAGAAAAGAGTGAGATAATTTTATAAATCAGTTTTACGCTTTTGGTTCTTTTGTTTAATAGTTCCTGCTATACTTCGCGTGTATCTTTCGCGCTTGTATTTCAGAGTGTATTTTAATTTATGATAATTTTACCTCCCTCCTCATAGAGTAATTTTATTACATTTTGTCTTCATCCACCTTGGACCTGAGTAATTGTAGTCTGCAATATAACTTGAACTACTTGAACTACCCACTTCATTTTTCATCTTTATTCCAACAGGGCCGCAGTGGAGTGGCCGAGCGGTCTAAGGTGCCTTGCTGCGGAGCGCGCGGTTGTTTGCCGTTGGATGTTCGAGTCCTTCAAATGTTCAAATGTTTGTACTACTTATGGGACTTAACTACGGGGTCATCAGTCCCTAAACTTACAGACTACTTATGAACTAGCTAATACTAAGGACGGCACAAATATCTATGCCCGAGGGGGGATTCGAACCTCCGACCGTAGTGGCCGTGCAGAACGTCACTGGCGCGCCGCAGACCGCTCGGCCACCGCGGCCGGCTCGAGTGCTTCCTCGGGCATGTGTGTGTGTGTGTGTGTGTGTGTGTGTTGTCCTTAGGTTAGTTTAACTTAGCTTAAGTGGTTTGTAAACATACGGACTAATAACCAAAGCATTTAAGTCCCATTTGGACATTTGAGTCTTTCAACAAGGATATAGAGTCATTATGAAAGTTATTTAGATCTGTTAAGTAATTTTGTATGTATCGTTTCTTCAGATACTTTACAACATTTACTGAGTACAAACACACCGATTCCCAACAAATGACAGCTTTCAATGTGGGAATGCTGCACTAGCGCGAATGAACGGTCTAGTTATTTTTAATAAGTCTGTGGCCATGAGGGAGAAACTTTGCACACACTTTTCTCTTCTTCAAAACATTCTGGAGAATGTCTGGAACACTTAATTTAGAGATGCTGCTCCATCGCGATTTGTGAAACGACAACGTTGACACATTATGGTCGCATGTCCACTGCATAACAATGCCTACTCAGAACTGACTGGACGAAAGCACTTCAGTTGCTTACATTGTATATTCAAGTTATAACCGTAATTGCTGCGGTGACATCACTTACACGCCAGTAATAAAGTACTTTTTGACGAACGGTGTACACTGAAGTGACAAAAATCGTGGGATACCTCCATGTGGCCGGCGAAGTGCATCAACTCGAATTGTCATGGATTCAAGTGACACGCGGGAAAGGCAGTGCGCTCTGAGGCGCCTTGCTGACGGGTGCGAGGCTGCTCCCCGTCGGAGGTTCGAGTCCTGCCTCAGTCATGTGTGTTTGTGTGTGTGTGTTGTCCTTAGCGTAAGTTAGTTTAAATAGTTTGTAGATCTAGGGACTGATGACCAATGCAGTTTGGACCCATAGATTTACAAACATTTGAACATTTGAACTCAACAAGTCGTTGGAAGTCCATTGTCGGAATAGTGAGCGACGCTGCCTCTACAGCCTTCTACAACTGCGAAAGTGTCACCGTTACAGTATTTTGGAGACGAACTGACACATAAATGCTGGATGGGATTCATGTCGGGCGATCTGGCTGGCTGGACGATTCGTTGAATTGTCCAGAATATTATTCAAATGAGTCACCGACAACTGAGGCCCTGTGACATGGCGCATCGGCATCCATAAATATTCATTCGCGTTATTGGAAAATGAGGACCATGAATGGCTGTAAATGCTCTCCAAGTAGCCAACCGTAGCCATTTGTCAATGATCGTTTAAGTTGGACCAGATGACCTAGTCGTTTCCATGCAAAAAGAGTTCACATCAGTATGGAGCCATCAACAGCTTGCACAGTGCCTTGCTGACAACTTGGATCTGTTACTTCGTGGGGTTTGCGTCACACTCTAACCTTACCATCAGGCTCTTATCAACTGATATTAAGACGCATCTGACCAAGCCACAGTTTTCCAGTCTAGAGTCCAACAGATACGGTCACGACACCAGAAGTGGCGATGTCGTGCTGTTAGGAAAGGCACTCGAGTCGGTCAAATGGTTGTAAACCAAAGAGACCAAACTGCTGAGGTCATCGGTCCCTACGATGGTGGTTTGATAAGTCTGGTAAATTTGTATGAAAGAGTGGGAAATGTTCGGAAGCTGCACTGTTGTTGGTAAGCCTGATATTTCCACGGATATTATAGCAAGTTTCGAACGGCAGCTGTTATTATTTGATTTTTGGCTGCCAGGTGAAGGAGTAACTGCGTTGTTAGTTCCTTAGGATGAAGAAAAACTAATTTGTGCGGTCATTAAACATTTTCATTTGAAGGGTTGGTCAGCTGCACAAATCAAATCCGAGTTGGATGAGGTCACTGTGGACTCTGCACCAACATTGAAGACCATTTACTTTTGAATTAATGAGTTTAAACATGGCCGGAGAAGCACGGGAGTTCGAGCACGCTCCGGTCGGCCCGTTGAAGTCACCACACAGGAAACCATCGATGAGGTGTATAATATGGCAATGGAAGATTAAAACTTCGCGAGATAGCTGACATTGTAGGCATCTCAACTGAACGAGTGCATTACACCCTTTATGAAAAACTGGCCATGAAGAAATTCTGTATGCGATGGGTGCCGCGCATGCACACTTTCGACCAAAATCGGAAACGAAACACTGCTTCTGCTCAGAATCTTACACTGTTCAGGCGCAATCCTCAGGATGTTTTGTGCAGATTCATAACTGTGGATGAAACTTCAATCCACCATTATACTCCACAGTCCAAATAACAGTCCAAACAATGGACGAAGAGTGGGGAGAGTGCACCAAAGAAGGCGAAGACTGTTTTGTCAGCTGGAAAGGTGATGCCACTGTCTTTTGAGATTACCAGGTATAATCCTGATAGATTATTTGGAAAAAGGCTGATACATAACTGGGCCCTATTATGTTGATCTGCTGGATCGTTTGAAACAGGAACTAACTGAAAAACGTCTAAGATCAGCACGAAAGAAAGTGCTGTTTCGTCAGGCAATGCTTCAGCCCACACAGCAGCGAACGCCATGGCAAAAGTGCACGACTTGTGATTCGAATTGGTTCCTCACCCACCCTATTCACCAGATTTGGCTCCGAGTGACTTCTTATTTTCAAACTTGAAAATTTGGCTTGGTGGGAAGAAATTTTCATCGAATGAGGAAGTGTCCGCCACTGTGACAGACCTCTTTGCAGGGTTTGACAAAGCCTACTTTGCCGATGGGTTGAAAAAAATGGAATATCGCTGGACCAAGTGTGTAGCCTTGCAAGGAGACTATGTCGAAAAATAAAGTGAGTTTTCGTCTTTAAAACAATTTTTATTGTATTTGTACCCGACTTATCAAACCACAGTCGTATACTTACAAACAACTTAAACTAACTTATGTTAAGAACAGCACACACACTCGTGCCCGAGGGAGGACTCGAACCCTCAACGGGGTGCTGTCGCGGAATCTGTAATATGGCGCATTAGATCATGCGGCCATTCCGGCGAGAGCACTCGAGTCGGTCATCTGCTACCACACCCCAATAACACCAAACAGAACCCACACTGATCTAACGGATACATCTGACGTATGTCCCACATTGACTTCTGCAATTGTTTCACGAAGTGTAGCTTGTCTGTCAGCACTGACAACTCTAGAAAGTGCCGTTGTAATCGCTCATTAAGGGTAGCACGCCAGTCACTGCATTGTCCTTGGTAGGAGATAATGTCTGAAATTCCGTAGTCTCGACACAACTTGACATTGTGATCTGGCAATACTGAATTCCCTAAAGATTTACAAAACGGGAAGTCCCATGCGTGTAGCTCGAAATGACATTCCACTTTCAAATCTTTTAATTCCGGCCGTGCTGCCATAATATGTCGGAAACCTAGTCACATGAATCGCTTGTGTACAATTGACAGCTCTGACAAAACACCGCCGGCCGCGGTGGCCGCGGGGACTGAGGCGCTCCAGTCACGGTCTGCACGGTCATTACGGTCGGGTGTTCGAATCCCCCTTCGGGCATGGATATTTGTGCCGTCCTTAGGATAAGCTAGTAGAAAAGTTGTTTGTAAGTTTAGGGACTGATGACCCCGTATTTAAGTCCCATAATCTATACAAACATTTGAACATTTTTTTGACAAAACACCGTCCTTTATACACTGGTCAACACAATTAGGCGATCGGTTGAGTCATCTAGGTTATGTAGTATTGTCATGGGCAGAATGAATTTAAATGGTTCGATGTCTTTCCGTCGGTTCTACAGAGTGCAGACAACATTACGGCAATCGAGATAATGGTAATAACAGAATGTTGCTGCGAAGGGGGTTGGTGATTCGTGTTTACTCTACCAAACGAATTACAGAAGCAGTTGGGTTCGGACAGTGTACTCAGTAGTTAGTGCAGTGCTACAATAATGTGACTTACCCAAAGCTATGATGCGGAGAGGCGTAGGAAGGTTGGAAGCGGGACAGACACAGAGGGAGGTGGCTGCAGCTATTGGAGTGTCCCAAAGTGTAATTTCCAGAACCTGGTCGCGATTTCAGACAACAGGAACCGCTGAAAGAAGCCAAGACCAAGGTCGACCACGGGTAACATCAGCAATAGATGACCGTTTTCTCTGGTTAACAGGTTGTTGAGACCGGAGGCTGAATGCAACTCAGGTCTAACGCACCCTCCAGGAAAAACAGGACGCGCAATATAAAAAAAGTATGAAATCGCCTTCGGAAATGTGGTTTTCTATGCTCTGAGGCCTATGGTGTGTGTCCGTTTAAAACCACGACACCCTTTAGCCCGCAGAAACTGGGGGGAGGTTCAAATGTTCAAATGTCTGGGATGCACTTGTGCGACGCATTTCATCCAGACCAGCACCTCTCAAACGGGTGCAGAGCTGGCTATTACACTCATCTAAGAATGGCCAAATATCCCTCAAGATAACGTCGTACTGGCCATGCCACGCAGGTGTGCAACTGTACTGGCCATTCTAGATGATCACACACCATATTAGAGGACAACGAGAATGACATTTTCACTATTATGGTAGCCCTATGGTACCTCGCTATATGTAAAACACCATGTAAACCTCAAGTAAAGAGTTGAGACAGTAAAATATCGTATATGTATATTGTGTGTGATATCTCACCTGATCCGCTAATTGTTTTAAGCAATATATTTTGTGTGTGTGATACTACTGTCGTATGTAGACTGTAAACCCAAAGAAACTGTGTATGCAAACACAGACATGTAAACACTCTGAGGCTGGCGCCTATATAAGACAACAGATGTCTGGCGCAGGCATTAAATCTGTTCCTGCTGCTAAAATGGCAGGTTATGACTATTTAAGTGAGTTTGAACGTGGTGTTATAGTCGGTACACGAGAGATGGGACACTGCATCTCAGAGGTAGCGGTGAGGCTGTGATTTTCCTGTACGACCATTTCACAAGCGCACTGTGAACATCGGGAATCCGACATCGCTACGGCCGGAAAGAGAAGGCAGAGGGTTCAGCGAACCACCGTTATACTATTTTATCTCCCATTCCATTCTCAAATAGCGAGCGGGAAGAAAGAACACCTGAATCTCTCCGTTCGAGCTCCGATTTCTCGTATTTTATTCTGATGATCATTTCTACCTATGTAAGTGGGAGTCAACAATATATTTGATTGATAATGTTGGCGATTGGAGTTTCGTAAGTAGCCCACGCCGCAGCGATAAGCGCCGTTGTTGTAACGATTCCCATCCCAGATCCTGTATCATTTCCGTAACGCTATCTCCCTTGTATCGTGACAATACAAAACGAGCTGCTCTTTTTTGGACTCTTTCGGTGTCCTCCGTCAAACCTACCTGATAAAATCCCACACCGGGCAGCAATACTCCAAAAAAGGATGGACAAGCGTTGTGTATGCAGTTTCTTTTGTAGTTCTGTTGCATCTTTTAAGGGTTCTGCCAATAAATCGCAGTCTCTGGTTCGCCTTTCCCACGACATTATTTACGTGTTTTTTCCAATTTAAGTCTGAAGTAATAATAATTCTTAGGTATTTTGTGGAGTTTACGGCCTTCACTTTTGATTGATTTAACTTGTAAACAAAGTTTAACGGATTTCTTTTCGTACTCATATGCACAACTTTACACTTCTCATTATTTAGAGTCAATTGCCAATTTTTACACCATAGTGATATCTTATTTTACTCGACGGTAAATGACGGCGTCATCTGCAAACAACCTAAGAGAGCTACTTAGTAGCCAACATTTTTCCTTGATAGATGTATAGAAACTTATCCGATATATAACAGGCCCTTGCTGCTTGTGATGTCAGAGTCTTGGAGTCTGTAGACAAAATTCATCGACGTCGACAATTTGAAGCACCTTATCTTTGTGTTGGTAGTACGTATCCGCCTCGATTGAAAATTTCACCTCATCATAACAAAATAACAGCTGTAAGAAGGCGGTAATCTATCTCACGTCATGTCGCTAGCCAGTGTTTTTGTACTCCGTCTTTATCTGTGAATGTGGACGTGAACTTCGTTATTATCTGAGAGATCTTTCCACATTAATTACGAAGATTATTCATCGTTTTTACTTGAAATATAGTGGTAGCAGGAGACAGATTACTTAATTCAATTAACATACATGCTAGAATCCATCTCGCATACTTCGTCGCCATTCCTGAATATTTACCAATTCTTAGTTTATTTGTTTCCCCATAGGGTTACAAGTGTAGATGTTTATTTTTTCAAAATAAATTCCAGTATACGCAAAATTAGATTTTTAATGAAACAGAAAGATTACATCTGTTCAAATAAGAAACAGTTTGTGTTAATTATAGATCCTGTCAGATTTACAACATACTTTCGTTTCTCAACTGTTTACATTTCTACTTTTTACAGATTGTCTTATGAAATCTGGTGTTTGCAGTTGAAGGAACATTGTATTGTATAGCGTGTTCAGCCAATACCTTTTTAGTTGCAGTTAGAGTATTTATGTTCAATTGAAATATTTTGTAGAAAATGATCGACTGACGCAAGCGAATTCGGCTGTCCTTGACCAAAATTCACATACGTTTCAGACTGCTGTGGATATGTGAATGCCGTTTCATGCTTGGTTAATGGCCAATTGCGGTGTTCTCTGCGGATTTCATTTTGAATATATCTGTAATGGCTGCCTTCGTGATAGACACTGCCGTGGCGACCTCTAAACAAAGCCTGCATTGTTGATTTACATAGCGTATGGACTCCAGGGGTGCTGGTTTGAAGCAACATTGGGTACAGCAAACATTTTCGACTGCTGTTCACTGATGGTAATCCAAACAATGACCACCGTAAAGGGAGGCACTGCTGTCACTCCTCCAGAAAACTTCTGTTTTTATCAAGACAGTTAGATGCGGCAATTGCAAGTGTTATTCGAAGAACGATGTATACCAATGCTTGTCTGGTCTGAAAGTTCATCTGGCAAGTTGTCTATAGAACGTACATATAATATGTCTGACGTCACGGTCCAGCTACTTCTGTTGATGTTTCAAAGATTCGCACAAAAGTACCATGGAAAGAGATTCTCTGGTAAAATAAACACTTCGAACAAAATATTAGCTACCTTCCACCCCCTCCATCTACCGGAAAAATGACATTAATGGTATGTAACACCAACTCTGCCCTCGACAATGGCCTCAGTTGGCTGCGGCCGGAAGTCCTCATCTTTATTCAGGTATGCCACATCCAGAAGCCACTTTTTGATGATTGAATCCCTTAGTAGACTACTAACAGTCAGCGAGGATATTATTTGCTACTTTGCATCCAGTGTTTCAAATAGTCCCATGAATTTTCTCTACCCATAAGTTAATCTTGGAAGATATTGGAATGTCTATAGCAATGCTCATTTTAAATATGTAACTAAACGAATGTAGTGTATTACGAATATGTAGAAAGAAAGGTCATTTACTGTAAAAAGAAGGTAAAGCAGTCAACAATCCGAAGATTGGTTTGACACCACAGTGCTTTACTAGGCATGGTCCTGTTTGGAAGTGGTATGCCGTTACCTTCCTCCGACCTTCGAACTGACTTTCCCAACCAGTTATAGGGGGACCTACAGTTTGACGTGGGTTCCGAACCACAGTGCTACTCGGTATTTTTCACACGATTAATATCGCCATAGGCGAAAGAAGTGGAAAGTGACAGATGAAAGTCTTAGGACCTGGCGCGGATCGAACCCGCGACCTTTGGATTTGTAGTCTGGCACTCTACCACTGTGCAACTACAAAACTGCAGAATAATCAGTGGAAGGAGCTACGTAAATAAAATACCTGGGAGTATCGATAATGAGCGACAGGAAGTGGATTGCTATAAGAAAAATTAATCGTGGGTAAGACAGGTGTCACACTGACATTAGTCTTCAGACATGCCACATTCAAATGAATCCACTTTTCTATGATTAGATCTCTTATCACTACCAGTTAGTGAGGATATTGTTTGTTACGTTACACTCACTATTCCACACCCTAAAAATTTTCTGGGCTCATGACTTAATCATGGAAGATTTTGGAGTGTCCATAGCATGATAATCGTGAACATGTACCATAAATAAATGTAACGCATCACGAATAGGCCTACATATTAAGAAATATAATTTACTGAGTGACTACAAAATTGCATAATAATAACTGGAAACAGATATCTCCGTAAAATATTTGGGAGTAGGCACAAGAAGCGATTTGAGGTGGATTGACAACAGAAAATTAATCGTGGGTAATCTAGATGCTAGACTGGGGTTCACTGAAAGAATCCTTAGGAAATGAAGTCCATCAACAAAGAAAATCCGGCATAATCTGTATTGGAACGACATAAGGCAACAGACACTCACCACGGTTCTCCAGACTGTAAACCGACCATCGTGGTGGTGCTGGCAGAATCTGGATTGGAACGACATTGTTTTTCCAACGCTTTTCATCTCTGCCTACGCCACTATGACGGTCTGGAAGCACCATGGTGGAGATGTAAATCTTTTGCCTCGTGAATCGATGCATCGTTGTACTGATCCTGCGTCCTGTAGGTTCCGGGTGTTAATGGATTCCACTTACACACTCCCGCAGCACGCATTACCAGCACACTAACCAACCAGCGTTCCATCTTTTAAATGTTGAGGCCTGATGTCCTGCCACACCTTCGGCGTTTGCCGATGGCCGCATTTCAACAGGATTATGTATGACCACATGTAGCACGCACTGTTCATGACATCTTCATCGTCCAACAGACTGCACTGTTGCCTTGGCCTCCCTGTTCTCCCAATTTCTCGCATATCGAACACGTCTGGTCGATGACCGCCGAACGACTGCCCTGGGCTACACCACCCGCTGCTATACCAGATCAACGTTGGCAGTACGCGGAAGCAGACAAGCAGCATGGACTGTTATGTCCCAACTTATTTTTTTATTCAATGTGGAGGCTTGTAGAAGCAGTTATAGCCAGAAATGGCTGCAACATTTAATACTGATTTCTTCATCTTCCTCAGTTCACATGGGGCTGTATTTTCTATCATGCGAGCTTTGTACTTAGTATTAACTCGCAAATAAATTTGGCTGTGATATCTCCAGGCCTTCTAAGTATTGCACTTTAGATGGCCAGCAGTAAATAATGTATTAGTTATTAACCGCCACTTACGCAGTTTGTTCAATACGAGCACCGAAGATGTCGACGAGAATAGACGAGAACAGTGTACACCGCCAAATTTGCACCTGGTGTCCAAAATTGGGACTAATTTCTTTACCAGAGTACATCGGTTCCAATTAATGCATTAGCATATCTACGATAAGTACAGCACTCACTGAACCTCTATGAATAGCTGCACTTCGATTATAAACAACCAGTAGTTACAGTCGCAGCGTTCTCTAGGAAACTGGATTAAATGGATCTGCATTCACCGACAGCAGATTATCATTTATATGGCGAGACACTCGTTTCCTTTCCCTTCTGGTTACGACTTCTTTACGACCGCTGTTCTTTTACGCCGTGTATGACGGTTCGAGCGGTACACCCTCATTGCAAACATGCTGGACAGTAAACGCTTGTACAACGACAAATGGAGCAACTTCTTTAATAGTGTGGTCATGGGCAGGTCGAAACACGACATCTTCTTTCTGCAATTTTTTGACGTCTCCAAGTCACCCATCTTACTGCGATGTTTTCACATGACCTACTGGTACAGAGTGCTGTGAAGTAAGCTGCGGAGAGCAGGGCTAACGAGATACATTGAGGTGACAAACGTATTGGGATGACGGTATGAAGAGATGCAGATGGTTGTTGTATCACGTACACATGGCTTAAAAGGGCGGTGTATTGACTGAACTGTCATGTTAAATTCCTCAGTCCAAAAACACTTGCAAGAAGTACCTTCCAAACCTCAGCTTGTCATAACTCATACCACACAAAGATTCTGTAATCATCAGATCCTCTGATCTTGATTTCCAATCTGATCCTGATTTGCAGACCCTCCTACTGCACAGAATATCTACAATAAAACTTTCGCCACGTGTCTCCCTGGTAACACTCATGCCAACTTGCTCATGGTCCATCGACTTTTACTGGTGAGATCACAGTGGAGGAGGTCGAGAGGAAGCGCAATTCCAATCGTGACTCCCAAATCCGAGAAGCCTTCTGTATTCATCACCACTTTGCTCCCACTTTCCTTATCCGCCTTATTTCAGGAGATCCATACTTACTTCAGAATTTAGTCTGTATCTACCACCACAAACACGCGTAGGAGCTTCCAGATCCAAAGCACAAGCCTATCGTTGCTACAAATGACTCACCTATAATTACCATCTCACTCTGGAATGCAAAATCCCATCCACCTGCCCCCTCAGCAAATGTATCTATTTGTAAAAACATCCCAGGAGTAGCCACGTGGTCTAAAGAATCATGCTACCGAGTGGGTGGCCGCACCCGCTGGAGGTTCGAGTCCTCCCTCGGGCATGTGTGTGTGTGTGTGTGTGTGTGGTGTCCTTCATGTAAGATAGTTTAAGTACCGCCAGTACCTCGCCTCCTACTTTCCAAACTTCACAGAAGCTCTCCTGCAAACACGCAAGACTAGCACTCCCAGAAGAAAGGATATGGTGGAGACATGGCTTAGCCACAGCCTAAGGGATGTTTCCAGAATGAAACTTCACTCTGCAGCGGAGTGTGCGCTGATATGAAACTTCCTGGCAGATTAAAATTGTGTGCCGGAACCGGGACTCGAACCTGGGACCTTTGCCTTTCGCGGGCAAGCGCACTACCGACTGTGCTATCCCGACACGACTCACGATGCCGCCTCACAACTTCCGCCAGTACCTCGGCTCCTACTTTCCAAACTTGCCCACGAAAGACAAAGGTCCCAGGTTCGAGTCCCGGTTCCGGCACACAATTTTAATCTGCCAGGAAGTTTCATATCAGCGCACACTCCGCTGCAGAGTGAAGTTTCCTTCTGGAAACATCCCTTAGGCTGTGGCTAAGCCATGTCTCCACCATATCCTTTCTTCCAGGAGTGCTAGTCTTGCGTGTTTGCAGGAGAGCTTCTGTGAAGTTTGGAAAGTAGGGGGCGAGGTACTGGCGGAAGTAAAGTTGTGAGGCGGCATCGTGAGTCGTGTCGGGATAGCACAGTCGGTAGTGGGCTTGCCCGCGAAAGGCAAAGGTCCCAGGTTCGAGTCCCGGTTCCGGCACACAATTTTAATCTGCCAGGAAGTTTCATATCAGCGCACACTCCGCTGCAGAGTGAAGTTTCATTCTGGAAACATCCCTTAGGCTGTGGCTAAGCCATGTCTCCACCATATCCTTTCTTCCAGGAGTGCTAGTCTTGCGTGTTTGCAGGAGAGCTTCTGTGAAGTTTGGAAAGTAGGAGGCGAGGTACTGGCGGAAGTAGAGTTGTGAGGCGGCATCGTGAGTCGTGTCGGGATAGCACAGTCGGTAGTGCGCTTGCCCGCGAATGGCAAAGGTCCCAGGTTCGAGTCCCGGTTCCGGCACACAATTTTAATCTGCCAGGAAGTTTCATATCAGCGCACACTCCGCTGCAGAGTGAAGTTTCATTCTGGAAACATCCCTTAGGCTGTGGCTAAGCCATGTCTCCACCATATCCTTTCTTCCAGGAGTGCTAGTCTTGCGTGTTTGCAGGAGAGCTTCTGTGAAGTTTGGAAAGTAGGAGGCGAGGTACTGGCGGAAGTAAAGTTGTGAGGCGGCATCGTGAGTCGTGTCGGGATAGCACAGTCGGTAGTGCGCTTGCCCGCGAAAGGCAAAGGTCCCAGGTTCGAGTCCCGGTTCCGGCACAAAATTTTAATCTGCCAGGAAGTTTCATATCAGCGCACACTCCGCTGCAGAGTGAAGTTTCATTCTGGAAACATCCCCTAGGCTGTGGCTAAGCCATGTCTCCACCATATCCTTTCTTCCAGGAGTGCTAGTCTTGCGTGTTTGCAGGAGAGCTTCTGTGAAGTTTGGAAAGTAGGAGGCGAGGTACTGGCGGAAGTAAAGTTGTGAGGCGGCATCGTGAGTCGTGTCGGGATAGCACAGTCAGTAGTGCGCTTGCCCGCGAAAGGCAAAGGTCCCAGGTTCGAGTCCCGGTTCCGGCACACAATTTTAATCTGCCAGGAAGTTTCATATCAGCGCACACTCCGCTGCAGAGTGAAGTTTCATTCTAGTTTAAGTAGTTTGCAAGTGTAGGTCCAATAGGTTTACAAACATTTGAACACTTTTTGTACAATCACTATACTAACGTTCAATTAACACCTGCAATCCATCGCATCCTATTTACTCCTACAAGTGCACTGCCAACTCTCTCCAACAAAACCTTAACTAATTGTCCCAATCCGCCCTCCGCCCTATCGACGCCCCACTTCACCAAAACAAATCCCTTCTTCCTGCTTCCACCACTGAAGACGTCATACGTTTCATCACCATACAACGACGACTCCACCATTTGAGCGTAACCACTAAACAATGAAATACTATATCTTATACATCTACCTACCTTACTGTTATTACGTTTCTTAAAACTACGTTTGAAGAGCAGCTAAACCGCTGCTGCCAGCGCGCCGTGAAAAAGCGAATGAAATCGCAATAAAGAAAGAAACAGAATTTTCATTTGTACTTCACAGATTCATGTGAAGAGGTTTTCATCGTTATTATGGTATCACGATTGGAATTACCAGACTTTGAACGCATAATGACAGTCGATGAGAGACACATGGGATATTCCATTTCGGAAATCGTTAGCGTATTCAATATTATGATATCCTCAGTGTCAACAGTGTGTCGAGAGTAACAAATTCAGGCATTGTCTCTCATCGTGGACAACGCAGTGGTTGTCGGCCTGCATTGAAATGATCGAGAGCAGCGACGTATGTGAAGAGTTATTAGTACTAACAGACACGTTACACTGTGTGAAATAACCACAGAATTCATTGTGTAATGTATGTCCGTATACGACAGTGCGGTTCAGTTTGGCGTTGATGGACTTTGGTAGTAGACGACCGAATGAAGTGCTTTTGCTAAAATCACGGTATCGCCTATATTGCTTCTGCTGGGCTCGTGACTATATCGGTTGGACTCTAAGACGACTGGACGGCTTGGTAAGATGAGTACCAATTAAAGTTGGTTAGAGCTGTTTGTAGCGTTAGAGTGAGGCACAGATCCCACGAAGCCAAGGATTAAAGTTGTCTACAAGGCACGGTGTAAGCTGGTGGTGGCTCTATAATGGTGTGAGCTGTTTTTGGATGTAATGGCCATAGTCCTCAGGTACACTTGAACGGATTATTGACTGGAAATTGTTATGGTTGATTACTGGGAGACAATTTGCAGCCATTTATGGATCTCATGTTGCCAAACAACAATGGAATTTTTTCACGCGGAAGTGTCACAACATGACGTGGCATGGAATCGTCTGAACTAGTGCTAGAGGGAACTGACACCATGTTTCCTAAAGGGCGGTCCATAAATCCCAAGAGTACGAGATCTCTTCTAAACAGCACGTTGCGAGGCATCCCAAATATGCTCAATAATGTCCATCTCTAGGATGTTTGGTGGCCAGCGGAAGTGTTTAAACCGAGATGAGCATTCCCGGAGCAACTCTGTAACAATTCGTAACGTGTCGTATTGTCCTGCTAGAATTGTCCAAGTGTGTCGCAATGCACAATGGACATGAGTGGATTCAAGTGCTCAGTCAGAATGCGTACGCACTCGTCACCTGTCACATTCGTATCTAGACGTACCATATCGCTTCAACCGCACAGCCGGCCGCGGTGGCCGAGGGGACTGATGCGCTTCAGTCTCGGTCTGCACGGACACTACGGTCGGGGGTACGAATCCCCCCTCGGGCATGGATATTTGTGCCGTCCTTAGTCTTAGCTAGTTCATAAGTAGTTTGTAAGTTTAGGGACTGATGACCCCGTAGTTAAGTCCCATAAGCTCTACAAACATTTGAACATTTGTACATTTCAACCGCACAGAGCCTCCACCAGCTTGAATAGTCGTCTGCTGACATGCAGGGTCCATAGAGTCATGACATTTTCTCTATACCTGTACACGCCCATTCGCTTGATACAAGTGGAAACGAAACTCGTCAGACCAGACAACATGCTTCCGTCATCAATAGTCCAATATCAGTGTTGACGGGCTCAGGCGAGGCGTAAAGCTTTGTGTCGCGCAGTCAACAAGAGAACATGAGCGAGATTTCGGCTCCGAAAGCTCGTATCGATGATGTTTCATTGAATGCTTCGCACACTAACACTTGTTGATGGTCCATCATTGAAATCGGAAACAATTTGCGGAGGGGTTGCACTTCTGTTTCACTGAACGATTCTCTTCAGTCGCCGTTGGTCCCGTTTTTGAAGGATCTTTCTTCCCGATATTTTTGGTGAACTAGTAAAATTGTCCTACAAAAAGCCACACGTCATCGCTACTTCGGAGTTGCTGTTCCCATCCCTGGTTCGTCGACTATAACACCACGTTCAAATTCACTTAGATTGTGATAACCTGCCATTGCAGCTGCAGTAACCGATCTAACGCCTTCGCCAGACACCTGTTGTCTTATATAGGCGTTGCCGATCGCGGAGTCGTCCTCGTAGTGTTTACATATCTCTGCGTTTGTATACGCATGCCAATATCAGTTGCTTTGGGTCTTCATTATATGTTGTGATCAAGGTTGGGGAGTAGCACGTTACTTGTAACGCTGTTACTAGTATGATGAGTAACAGTTATTTTTCAAAGGTAACGGACGGTAACGGCGTTATTATTTGCCTAAACTAACTTTAACTGTAACTAAGTTACTTTTGTCGTTTAACGATTTAACGGAAGTATCGTTACTTTTTGTCGTTAGTAGCGTAACATATGATTTGTAAGAATGTCAAGCCTGAAGGATACCAGGCTTTGATTTTAGTGAAGAGAAAAAACAAAACTATATTTATTTCTGAATTATACATTTTCAACAACGTATGTTGGAAATGAATGAGATATATATTTTAGTACCGTTATAACATTTCATAGTACCCAATCATTCATAACATTTTTATTTTATAATTATGTATGCAACAATGAGTATATCACAATCACCTAACGTGTCACACGTAAACAGTCTCCAATTATTTTCCACACCTTTCGACATGGAGAAGGAAGAAGACACACACATGCCTTGTCCAGCTTATGATGAAGTGTTCGAATTTTTGATGTTGGAGATAAAAGATCATTCCTTTTGCTGCAAATTGTGTCGCGGTGGGAAAACAGTTCAAAGCAGTCGAAACTTCAAAGCGAACTTAAGAATTCATGTGCAATTAGTTTTTTGCTTGCTCGTTGACGTTAAGGTGTGTGAACAATGAGTTTGAAACAAGGTCTGCAACGTTGCTCGCTACTGAGTCTGGACTACGGTACCGATTTTCATAACACGCTGGCGACACAAAACGTGCGTTCCGTGGCCGTGTCGGTAAAGAAACAATGTACGTGACTTGCTAGCGCTAAATTCTCCTTTGCACCGGCAGTGCTCGGTTTTTTCTGTGCATCTATAGAGTTATATGTTGTATCTCTGTGTGTTCATTCGCGATATTAAGTAGACAAGAAGCAATATTTACGAATTCGTCGCCTAATAAGAGGCAGAGGCGTCCTGTGAAATGTTCGATGTCATGAAAATAAAAAGAAGCACGACTCCCTTCAGAAATTTGCTACATTGTGAGGCACCAGCCGTATGTGAAGTAGATAAAGCAATTAAGTCTCTCATTTCTCAACATCGCAGGAGTAACAACAGGATTAGTTATCTTATTTTAGAAAAGGAGTCGTTATCGAGTTACGTTACTTGCCGGCCAATGAAAGAGCGATGACATTTTGTTCTTACAGCGCTTTTTATGAAGCAGAAATGAATGTATGTAGGAGGAAGCAGTGTGTACTAAACGTGGACGTGAAAAGGGGACCGTCAGCAGCAGATCCCTTGATACATTCATTTGTAGTGTGAGTTTCTTTAAGGCTAAAGAAACGTCATTCATTGAAAATAACGATTTATAATAGTGTGAAAACATAAATGAATATACGATCAATTAAATATGTTTCAGTGCTATTAATATAACTGAATTACGTTTACAGAAACGTTCATCCAAAGCTCAACGAACTGCGGGGACAGTAACAACATGGCGGACTTTGAAACGTGGGATAAATATGCAAGGGTTTCATATGCACTTCCTGCGCCCGAGCGCATTGAGGCGCTATGTTACGATGCGAGAGGCCGTTCCCCGTCGGGAGTTCGAATCCCCCCTCGGGAATGCATGTTTGTGCCGTCTTTAGCGTAAGATAGTTCACAAGTAGTTTGTAAGTTTAGGGACTGATGACCCCGCAGTTAAGTCCCATAAGCTTAAGTAACATTTGATCCTTCAACATATGTACTTCCTGTTACCGAGAAACAATGAGTAACAGCTAGTCTTCTCATCACAGGCGATGTGTTTCTGATCTTAGTGCCTTTCTTTGAAACAAATGGCCCTGTAATATTCATTAGAATTTCTAAATATGACGGCGACATCTTGGGGAAGTTACAAAAAGGATAAATGTCTCCCAAATTCAGCTCGTACAGCCTGTCAGTCAAATTCAAATGTTTGTAAACCTACTGGACCAAACTGCTATGGTCATCAGTCCCTAGACTTACAGACTACTTAAACTCACACTAAGAACAACACACAAACCCACCCACCCACCCACCCACACACACACACACGCACACACACACACACACACACACACACACACATATATATATATATATATATATATATATATATATATATATATGCCCGAGGGAGGACTTGAACCCCGGCGGGAGTGACTGCCCAGTCCGTAGCATGATGCCTTAGACCACGCGGCCACTTCCGCGCAGCGGTGTGTCATTTCCGTCACATCATCTATAGTGTGTATTTTGCCCTCCTCGGACCAGTAACTCTTCTTCGTCTGCTTATTTCGTCGAGAAGCCTACTATTAATGCAGCGCCCCATATCACTACTTCTTCCTCCTCACCTGTCATGGCGTAGCTCTCGATGCGAATACACAGTCTGAAATGTTTGCTCATTGCTGCCATTTCAGCCTAACAGACGCTGCGAATATATAGTAGACAACAAATTCGGCAGTTTTCACGGAGACGAGAACAATGAACGAGATGAAACGTAACTTTCATGAGATGGAAGTTTGAAAAACTACTTTTGGTGAAAATTAACAAACACGGAAGTTGAGATACAATGAATGCTGTGGACAATTTGTTTAATAATGCATTAATTATGTGTTATTATTAATTATGTATGTATTAATATATTTAATTATTGATTGGCATTATTACGGATTTACAAATGAGTTACAAATACATTTTTAAAAGTAACTGTAAAAGTAACTAAAATTACTTTAAAGTTACTTGTAACTGATACAGTTACTTTGGATGTATAGTAACTTTAACTGTAACTTAGTTACTTTTAAAAAGTAACTTTCCCAACCCTGGTTGTGATGTATTTAACCTCGTCCTGTTTAGCCATATCAGTTGTAAGCGAGGGCTATGCTCATGTACAGGGTGTCTCATTTATCTTGGCCACCCTAAATATCTGTTTGTCCAGATACAAATTACAAAATGTTTCAGGCACATGTTCTTTAGCCGTAAGGGGGACATTAATCAGCATGATTGCCTTCTTTGTAGCTTTGTTTTTTTTACAAAGATATGAACAGCAGTATGACATTATTAAATGGCACCCTAAATTGTTTATTTGGTAATTCATTTCCTCTCCTAAAGACCTATTCAAAAATGTATTACAGTGTACCATTCACTCAAACACAACGTTATTAATTACATAACACAACATTGACTTTGAGCCCGGGATTACAAACTCGTCCACTTGCTATAGTGCTTATAAAACAAATGAAAACCACGGTCAAAACATAACACAACATTGACTTTGACTCTCCTGTACTATTGCCCAGGAGTAGAACATTCAATGGCGCTCAAAGTGGTGACCTAGGACACCGATGAAAGAATTATTTACTGCTTCCAGTGTTGCCTGTTGAATAGAATTACAAGCAATCACGATACGTTCCTGCATGTCCCCTGGTGTTGCTGGAATATCGCGATAGACAACGTCTTTAATGCATCCCCAAAGAAAAAAGTGCAGAGGATTTAAATCAGGAGACCTAGCAGGGCAAGTAACTGTTTCTCCTCTACCAATCCATCTGGGAGGATACCTTCGGCTCAGAACACGACATGCACGCAAGGCATTATGTGCTGGACATCCATAGTGTTGATACCACATAACCATTTTGGTTCTTAGCGGCACTTCATCCAGAAGAAGAGGAATAATTCGTCTGAGGAAGTTGGTAAACGCTGTGCCGTTTAGACTACCGTTGATGAAATAAGGGCCAATAATTGTAGTAACAAGCATACAATACCAGACGTTATCTCTCCATTGATGCTGATGTTCCACTTGTCTAAGACAGTCGTGGGCTGCCGCTTGCCCAATATTGCATGTTCCTTGCATTTCCCTGCACTTTGTTTGAGAAGGAAATTTCATCGGTAAATAGAATATTGGAGAAGAAGTGTGGGTTAGCGAGGACTTGCTGCTGTACCCATTGACAGAACTTCACACGATTCTGGACACCATTCCCATGCAATTCTTGATGTAGGAGTACATCTACATCTACATGGGATACTCTGCAAATCACATTTAAGTACCTGGCAGAGGGTTCATCGAACCACCTTTATACTATTTATCTCCCATTCAATTCTCAAATAGCGCGCGGGAAGAAAGAACACCTGAATATCTACGTACATGGTAAGGATGGAACCGGTGACGTGTAAGACTACGATGTACACTGGTTTTAGGAATGCCAATCTCGTGTTCAAGCTCTCATGTGCTCACATGTCGATTCATAGCAACGGAAGCGAGAACAGTAACTTCGGCAGCTTCGGCTGTGCGAGTGCTACGACGATTGCGTTGTTTTGGGTTGAAACTTCCCCTTTCCTGAAGCGTCGCAACAAGACGAGATAAAATGCGTCGGGAAGGTGGATTCTTGTCAGGATATCGCTCTCTGTACAGTACCTCTGCTTGCGTAGAATTTCGCCTACCTTCAATAACTTGAACAACAATAAAAGGAACGTTATGTCGATGCAGTTTGTCGGAAAGACGGCCTTTACTATATGCCTACTCCACACGACAGTATTTAAAAGGACTAAACTACTGCACTAAATGTACCCGTATTATACATAAGAACACAATATTGCAATTACTGTTGTGCTAATGAACATTTCCCATACATGAGTAGCATTTCTGCCTTCTATTCGTTGGTGTATATTCTAGTCACACAACTCTCATATTTCCAGAAAGTAAGTCATAATGCAACAATAGTATGTGATTGAATATTTTTACATGTCAAAGGAGAATGCTAATGTAAACAAACGCACATGTTAAGACTAACTCAATGCAACTAATCTTCAAAATGATTCAGTAGCACTCTGCACTTTATAATTTCTTAGGACAAGATACTAGCAGATGTAACATTATGTATGCAAGCAGCTACAAATGAATTTCTGGTAAAATTTTGATTATTTTCAGAGATAATGGGAAAAATAATGTATGTAGCTGGTCATCTACACTATGCATTAAACGGTGAATTTTTTATGTCACTATCCGTTACTGAAATGTCGAGGTTCGAAGAACCGTACTTAGACACATAATTGAGAAAACGGATTCTCCAGTTTTTGCGCCGTGGATCGCAAATATCCAAGTAACTAAGAATAGCAAATAGATCAATATTTAACACTCTATCCTTAGGCATTTATCTAGAAACACCAAAATGTTCAAATGTTTGTTAAGCTTATGGGACTTAAATACGGGGTCATCAGTCCCTAAACTTACAAACTACTTATCAACTACCTTATACTAAGGACTGCACAAATATCCATGCCCGAGGGGGGATCCGAACCCCCGACCGTAGTGGCCGTGCAGACCGTGACTGGAGCGCCTCAGTACCCTCGGCCACCACGGTCGGCTATCTAGAAACACCATTTTTCCTTTTTCGAACATCTTGTTCCGTTATCAAGATGCAGCCGAAAAACCTTGCTTGGGTACAAAGAGAGTGCCAGTTGTAATGAGATGGCTTTCCGGCCGTCATGAAACTTACCCTCTAGTTTTAAGAAATTTATCCACCGAAAAAAATGATTTTTCCACATGTTACACATTTGAAAGAGTTTGCAGATGTAAAAACACGATGAGTAAATTTGATTTTAGCTTATACACAGCAGCGCATGAAATTTAGAGGAGATACCAAAACTTTATTGAAAATTGAGTGCACAGCAGTATCTCATAGCATTGCTAAGATATTGGTTTCGTATCGGGCGGACAAACCCACCTAGTTTTCCACGTCTGTCCAAGCGGACTGGACGGCCGTAAGGAGTTAAAAGGAAACTATTCTGTAAACAAATATGATTTGGACATCGTACAGCCCAGCTTCCCACTATAAATGAGTCAATTTCTATTTGTTGTTATTCATACTCTATATTCAAATCTATTGAAGCATATAAAGAAATTGTCAAATCTTCAGAGATCTATAGAATTTGTTTTAGATAAGCAGCTTACCCTCCTGTAGGAAGGAGAAAATGGAATCAGCTGTAAAACGCTCCTGCCGGAGAATTTAAAATGTGGTTAGCGGAGTATTTATGCAGATGTAGAGAAAAGGAAAATGTGTTCCTTTTTGTGCTGAAAGAGAATAGCAGATAGCAACAAAGGGCTGCGCGCAGTAGCCGCGTGGTCAATGGCGTCATGCTACGGACTGAGTTGCCGTTCCCGCCGGAGGTTCAAAAAAAAAAGTTCAAATGTTTGTATAGCTTATGGGACTTAGCTACGGGGTCATCAGTCCCTAAACTTACAAACTACTTATGAACTACTCACGAACTAGGACGGCACAAATATCCATTCCCGAGGGGGGATTCGATCCCCCGACCGTAGTGGCCGTGCAGACCGTGACTGGAGCACCTCAGTCAACTCGGCCACCGCGGCCAGCGCCGGAGGTTCGAGTCCTCTCTCGGCATGATTAGATTAGATTACTACTTGTTCCATAGATCATATATACGACATTTCGTAATGATGTGGAACGTGTCAGTTTAGTAAATCTTGTCTACACTTGACAATCAATATTTTAAGGAATTTTTGTAAATTTTTTGTTGTTTTTGTATTTTTAATTTTTTTAAGTTTTATCTAAAAATTCATCTACATTGTAGAAGGAGTTGCCATTCAGAAATTCCTTTAATTTCTTTTTAAATACTAGTTGGCTATCTGTCAGACTTTTGATGCTACTTGGTAAGTGACCAAAGACTTTTGTGGCAGCATAATTCACCCCTTTCTGAGCCAAAGTTAGATTTAACCTTGAATAGTGAATATCATCTTTTCTCCTAGTATTGTAGCTATGCACACTGCTATTACTTTTGAATTGGGTCGGATTGTTAAAAACAAATTTCATGAGTGATATATATTGTGAAGCTACAGTGAAGATCGCTAGATCCAAAAATAAATGTCTGCTGGATGCTCTGGGGTGGGTTCCAGCAATTATTCTGATTACGGGCTTTTGTACAATGAATATTTTTTTACTCAATGTTGAATTGCCCCAGAATATGCTCCCATATAAAAGCAGTGAATGAAAATAGGCGTAGTTAGCTTATTTACTGCAATGACTCTGATAGCATAAGTAGCTGAACTCAAACGTTTCAGGAGATCTTCAATATGTTACTTTCAATTCAGTCCCTCGTCAATGCAAACGCCTAAAAATTTTGAATATTCTACCTTAGCTACAGATTTATGTTCAAAGTCTAAATTTATTAATGGTGTCATGCCATTTACGGTATGAAACTGTATATACTGGGTGTATTATCTTTAGTGTATGTTAGTTTAAGTAGGGGTGTTGGGATTTGAATAGTGCAAAACTGCTGTGGAGACACTATGCAGTGGAATGTACTATAGTCGCTGATAGCACACCTTGTTGACTTACCTACCTTACCTCCGAGGAAATGGACTCGCCCGTCCCACGTCACCGGCGTGGTCTAACGTAACGGTATCACCGTGTTTTAGAAACAGGAATAACCGGGTCCGTCAATGGGCAGTATTACTGTTCGTTTTTGGAGCATCACCTTCGACCATGTTCGCGAAAGAAGCAGCAACACTTTCTGCGCAACCCACCCACCATTTTGCACGATAAAGCGTGCGCTGCTCTGTTCGGTCGATGGGACTGGGAAGTACTGTACCATCTACCACACTACCCGCACTTAAGTCCTTGTGACTTTGGTTTGATTCCCAAGATGAAGGAACCACTTTGTGGCATTCGCTTCAGAACTATTCCAGAGATTCGACAGGCAGTAGACCGCTCCATTAAAAAATGTTCAAATGTTGGTTAAGCTTATGGGACCTAACTACGGGGTCATCAGCCCCTAAACTTACAAACTACTTATGAACTACTTACGAACTAGGACGGCACAAATATCCATGCCCGAGGGGGGATTCGAACCCCCGACAGTAGTGACCGTGCTGACCGTGACTGGAGCGCCTCAGTCACCTCGGCCACCGCGGCCGGCCCGCTCCATTAGCACCATCAACAGAACAGGCTCTGTTAACGGTATACTACGCCTTCCACATCACTGGCAACGAGTTCTACACAACGCCGGTGACTACTTTGAAGGACAGTCGCAGGTGGAAACATGGAACGCTTTTGAATCGGTTGTGAATAAATAGTTGTCGTTATTTAAGTTCCAACTCTCGTAGTTTGTAAGTGTAAGGACAGACGAACATAGCAGTTTGGTCCAATAGGTCTACAAACATTACAAAAAAACGTAAAATAAAATTAACTGATGGAATTTAGACAGTTTTATGTATTCATACTATAAGACAAAATGGTATTTGTGACATATGGTAGTTTTCAAAGCTCATTTTGAATGGTTTAAAACGCGTTTCGACCAGATCTGATTGTAGCAGTGTGTAGTGCAAGTCATAAAAGACTCGACTTCTTAGAAAACTCTACATTATCCACAATATGCGTTTTGAAAAGTTGCTCCTGTTGTGTACTGTGGCTGCATTCGGCCGACATGTTGCCAAGCTGCCTCCGACAATAGCCCACCAAGCGACGTCATCCGAATGAGTGATTTGTCACCTTGCACCTCTTAATTGTGAAATTAATGTTTTTTTTTTAATTTTTTTTAAGTTCATACGTTTGTAAATGTATTAGACCAAACGGCGTGGTCATCAGTCCGTAACATAGATACTACTTAAACTAACCTAAGGACACCTAAGAAAACACACCCCCATGCCCAGGGAGGACTCGAACCTCCGACGGCGAGCAACCGCGCGCTCCGCAGCGAGGCGCCTTAGCCCGCTCGGCTACTCCATCGCGGCCAATGTTTTTCCATTCCAGATATCACATCATGTACCATGTTCCTGTTAAAAGCTTGCAATTTTTATTACTTAGTAACATTCCTGTTTTAAAAATTTTTGAAAGCAATATAGAAGTTTACACCACAAAACTTTACCTTCAGATTTTAGTGCGCCTTTTTGATACAGTAATTTGTCTTTGTGTGTCACACATTTCAGACTTCTTTGAAAGACTTTTGTGAAGGCCATGTCTTAAAAATTACAAAAAAAAAAATGTCTAAGGGAAAATGCCCAGGAAGCCGTTATTGTAGACTTCGTGAAACCTGTGCCCAGATATAATCCACCTGAGCATTACAAGTGAGGCAATAGTTCTCACACATTAATTACACTGAATCCAGTGCCCCAGTGCGGCAAAGCATTACTGGGCGAACATCCGATTTCCATTCAGTATTAATAAGAATTTTCAATTTGCTGTAAATTTTTTATTTTTTATTTATTTATTTTTTTTTTTCCGCCAACGGCCTTCCGGTTCTCGTTAGGTCAGCGATGTTAAGCACAGTTGGACTTAGCTAGCACTTCGATGGGAAACTGTCCGGGTCTGCCGAGCGCTGTTGGCAAGCGTGCTGCACTTATCCCTGATGAGGCCAATTGAGGAGCTGCTTGACGGAGAAGTAGCGGCTCCGGTCTTGGCCGGCCGCGGTGGCCGCGGGGACTGAGGCGCTCCAGTCACGGTCTGCACGTCCACTACGGTCGGGGGTTCGAATCCCCCCTCGGGCATGGATATTTGTGCCGTCCTTAGTATAAGGTAGTTCGTAAGTAGTTTGTAAGTTTAGGGACTGATGACCCCGTAGTTAAGTCCCATAAGCGTAACAAACATTTGAACATTTGCTCCGGTCTTGAAAGCGACACAACGGCCGGGGGTGCGGGGCGCTGACCACGTCCCCCTCCATACCGCGTCCGGTGACGCCTTCGGTCGGAGGATGACACGGCGACCCTCGAGGCCATGTGGGACGGAATTTAGTTTTCATGTTTTCCTATACACTCTGAGCTGACTATATATCTTTTTCTCGTTTTCTTTTTCCAGTTACGACGGTCGGTGCCGCTGAACACCATAAAAAATTTGTTTCTGTCAAAATATTAATGCAATAAATTGTCTATTACTAAGTCCCAACAAAATTTCACTTTTACCAAAATATTGTTCTGTGCGCCTACACTAGGTTGTTTGAGAATGAACTTGGATACAATTAAAAATATTTTCAAACACGCTTATTAATGTGATTCTCATAGTGTGGCCCCACGGAGAGGATAAACTGACAGAATTTTTAGGCCAGCTTAACTCCATTCATGAAAACATCAAGTTCACTATGGAGCGGGAGAAGAATAGCTGTTTACCGTTCCTGGATGTTCTGGTTCGACGCAAAGAGGATGGATTCCTAGGTCATTGCGTATATCGCAAGCCCACCCATACAGATCTTTATTTGCAGGCGTCCAGCTGCCACCATCCTTCGCAAACTATGAGTGTACTGAAAACCTTAGTTCACAGGGCTCAGGTAGTGTCTGATGCTGATAGCCTACAGGACGAACTCCTGCACCTGGAGGCGGTTTTCAAGAAAAATGGCTATTCGCAACATCAGATTAAAATAGCCTTACAAATAAAAACACCAGATAAATCACAGGACAAAGATGAAGAGGAACGGGATGTGAAATCTACAGCCTTTCTCCCATACGTGGGTAATGTGTCTTCAAAAATAGCCAGAATCATGAAGAAACATAAAGTGGATGTGATCTTTCGCCCACCAGCTAAGACCTCAGCTCTTCTGGGATCTGTCAAAGATGATTTGTTATTGCGAAAAGCGGGAGTTTACGAAATCCCTTGTGAGTGTGGAAAACGTTATATAGGTCAAACCACGCGCACTGTGCAGGAACGATGCGTTGAGCACCAACGGTATACACGCCTTCTTCAGTCCAACAAGTCTGCAGTAGCCGAACATTGTATTTCTACTGGCCATTCCATGAATTACAAAGGAGTAAAGATTTTAACCACAGCTTCTACTTTCTGGGACTCAGTTGTAAAGGAAGCTGTACACATACAACTGGCGGACCACCTGCTAAATCGTGACGACGGATTTCATCTTGACAATGCATGGAAGCCACTTATATCACGCCTTCGTTCTGAAAGAATGTCTGCGTCTTCTATTCCGATTGATGTTACCACTTTTAATGATTAATTTATTCATTTGTAAGCACTGTGGATACGTAACAGCTATGTTTATGTTTGCACTCACTGCTCACAGGTTATCTTTGAAGTATATATTTATCTATGACTAGCGCAGCAGTTACGAATGTGATATCTTCGAGCATGCGCAGCCTAATCCTCAGTAGCTTTGCATCACGTGATTTACCGTATAAATAGGCACGCGCAGACGCCGATCACCCAGCAGCCCCTGCACGCTCCACACAAAACTTTCCAGCGCTGCGCAACAAACGCCAGCAACAATCAGCGACAACTGCCTGGCAGTCTGCTGCAAATCCCTCCACCTCATCTGCCCAATCTTCTGCCCCCTCCGCTACCGCTGCTGCGGCCCCTGAACAGCAGCATGCTGAGCAGCCACAAACGCTCGGCAACCTGCCTACAGAATCCTCCACTGCACCAGGTGGTATATCAATGTTAGCACAGCTACAGGATATAGCCAAATTACTCGGAAGCTTCAACATTCCGAAAATCATCGCCACAGTGAAGACCACTATGGAGCAGCTGAAAACAGCACCAGACAGTATTTCAAAAGTGATGATTTTAGCCTCTGCCCTTATGTCCTTCTTCAATGGGCCTTAATCTAAAAGAATCACTCAACATAGTAAACTGGAATGCAGACGGCATTCAGTACCAGAAACATGCGTTCGAGCTTTTTCTCGATGATCATGGGGTGGATATAGCTTTAATAGGGGAAACCCACCTGAAGCCCCACATTAGATTTAAGATTAGAAACTATTGTATGTTAAGAATAGATAGGTTAAACCGTCCAAAGGGGGGGACGATAATATTAGTTAAGAATAGGATACCACATAGACAAATAGACATCCCACAGCTACAAAGGATAGAAGCCACAGCTATTGAAATAGAGCTCAATAGAGCTTCAGTAATCCTAGTAGCTGCCTACCATCCTCCAGATGGACTTATACCTCCATTAGATTTAGATATCCTTTTAGGTTTAGGGCCAAGAGTTATTATTGGAGGGGACCTAAACTCCAAAAGCTTGGCATGGGGCTGCAGAGCTGGCAACAGGAGTGGCCAGGAACTGCTCAGATATGTTGAGGCCAGGAATGATATAACTATCATAGCTCCAGACGAGCCGACATATTACCCCAAGAATCCCAACATTCGCCCTGACATATTAGACATATATGTCACGAAGAACTTCCCATGGGCATTCAACCCCAAGGTAATAAACGACCTGGACTCCGACCACATTCCTGTCTACTTAGAATTAGCCGGTGCCAATCATGTGTCAGAAGGCTCTTCCTACTACAAATACAGCACTGATTGGGACCAATACGCTCGACTGGTAGGAACCCATACAGAAGAGCTACCTACCATAAGACATAGGCAGGAAATAGAAAGCACAGCACAGCACTTCACTGACATATTAAATGAGTGCTATAAACATTCCACCACACGAACTACCCACCAGCGCAGACGGCAAGACCTTCCTGAGGAAATCCAGGAACTCCTGAGGTCAAAACGTCACTTTAGGAAACGATGGCAACGGTACAGAGATCCTGTAGACAGAAGAATAGCTAACAGCCTGGCACAGGAAGTCAGGGTCCACCTGACGGAACTGAGAAGTGCCAGATGGGTGCAGAACCTCCATGACACTGAACAGAATCCCCACAGATTCTGGAAACTCGTCAAGTCACGAAGAGAGGCACCAAAGGCCATCAAACCTCTTCATGGACAAAACGGGATAGTGTATTCAGCCCCAGACAAAGCAGAAGCTATGGCAAATTCCCTTGAACTACAGTTCAGGGAAAACATTATGGACGATGACGACGCTGACGACCACGAGGAACGAGTCGAACGTGAAGTCCGAAGACTACTTAGGAGAAATGCTCAGACATCCTTCGAACCTGTCACATGCCAAACAGTTAGCTCAGCCATCAGTGGGCTCGGCAATTCCAAGTCCGCTGGTCCTGACGGAGTCAGACCACTCCAACTCAAATTTCTCCCCCCTCAAGCTATCAGATACCTTACCCTCATCTACAACTCCTGCCTTGAACGCAACTATTATCCCAACCTTTGGAAAACTGCCAAAGTGATCACACTTCCTAAACCAAACAAGAACCACCTGTTTCCGCAAAATTATAGACCAATTTCACTCCTCAGCTTCCTAGGGAAAATCCTCGAACGTCTTATCCTTACAGCACTCCAGGCTTACCTCAATGAGAGGCAAATCACCATCCCTGAACAATTCGGTTTTCGTGCTGGGCATGGCACAATATCCCAAGCCACCCGGGTGGTTGAGCAAATCTGCAAGGCTAGGTCCGAAGGGCAGAGCACGGGAGCAGTCTTCCTAGATATTGAGAAGGCCTTCGACCGTGTTTGGCACGACGGCATAATCTACAAACTGCACCAGATGGAGTGTCCCCTCCATATAGTGAAAATAATTAGATCCTTCCTAGAGAATAGGAAATTCTTTGTTAGTTTAGATAGGAGTAATAGTAGGATTAAACCAATAGAGGCAGGGGTACCCCAAGGGTCTGTACTTGGTCCTACCTTGTACAGTGTATATACAAATGATATACCTAAGCTCGACAGTACTCATCTTGCCCTCTTCGCAGATGACACTGCTGTCTATGCAAGCCACCCAAACCCCAATTACACCGTCATGCGCATCCAACGACACCTTGAGCAAATTACTCAATGGTGTAACCTTTGGAAAGTCAAAATTAATCCGGATAAATGTACTGCAATAATGTTCACAACCAGAAGGAGACCTCCCTTCCGTCAACTAAACCTTGATGGTAGGGACCTCCCCTGGTGTGACACGGTTAAATATCTAGGCCTCAAAATCGACAGTAAGCTGCTATGGAATTCCCACATCACTGATGCGTGTAATCGGGGTATGGGTAGTCTTATGCAACTCTACCCACTACTTAAAGGTAATGGGTTAACATCTAGGTCTAAATTACTAATTTATAAGTCAACCGTCCTCCCCAAAATGTTATACGGCTGTGAGGTCTGGGGCATGGCTGCAGACACCCACTTGCATAAACTACAAGTGCTCCAAAATAAAGCACTTCGTATTATCACAGATGCACCCTGGTTCGTCACCAATAGACATATACACGAAGACACAAACATGCCTACAGTCACACACACCATACAGAAACTCACACAAGCATTCTACAACAAATCAAACATCTCACCACACCAACTCATATCTGCACTAGGTTCAGACCCAAACCATGTTAATTACAAACATCCAAAAAACATAACTACCCGACAATTCAGGGAATAACACACTATAAATCACACGCACCCCCAACACAACAAGCCACAAGAAACAAACCTGAAAGTACACCACAACAAACTTATCACAAACACACAGAGACACATGTAGTCTAACCCCTCACTCGTAACAAATATACACACAGAAGGCATTAGGCAAAGTCCACAGGACCTTCAAATTGCATGGGTCTTAACCCAATCATGCTAGCATCGAGAACTCAGTCTTGGACTCGCCTTGAAGATGGCTGTAAGGTTTGCAGCCGAAATATTGGACGAAGAATTGTCGCTGTCCCGGGTGCACTCCCGAAAGATGATGGAATAAACGCGTATTAATATTCGCCATTTTCTTGAATTGCAGCTCTTATTCTTGCCGTGTTTGCAGTAAACATTTTCTGTGTATGAGGTTCGCCTGATATGCAAAACACTGTTATATTAAAATGAAGCCACAACCTATACCACAAACTCTCAATAGAAGAAAACTATCACATACAAAAAGCAATAGCAGAAGGAAAATCAGTCATGAAAAAATACACCATACTATGCAAAAATACATTATTTAACCGATTAAAAGAGTTATACAGAAAGGATAACACAGACAGCTAAACACACACACACACACACACACACACACACACACACACACAGACAAAACAAATATTGTTCAATTCCACCGCCATTCCACTGGAGAACAACTCAAAGTCATCTAACACATACGCATTTTAACAAAGTAAACACAGATGAATTTTTAAAGTGGGAAGTGGTTGTGTTAGAAAGACGTCGGCAAAATATGTGTATTACATGTGTGCTATATACAAAAACGCGGAAGAGGGTGTGTATGCCAAAAGAAACTTGAAGTAATAGACAGTAGGCAGACGATCGAAATATCCCCACCTACAAATTTACGTTTTCACACTATAAACAGCGTTTTAAAATCCTCACAAGATTCAAAAGAGATCATTTTGGTTGCAGATGACAACGCTACCACTACATAATAATGTAGAAAGGGTCCCACATGACCACAGAATGTAAAAATAAGGTAAAAACCAAAATAAGACTGACGACTTTTTAGGACTAAATTTACAAATAGTACAGTAGTAAAATCAATGTATTTTTGTTTTCACAGCATTAAATAAATTGAAAAAACCCACTGATGATGGCACAGAGGTGCTGAAACTAGTTTAAGTGTATAATAAAACAGTGTTTTGCATATCAGGCGGACCTCAACCCCCCCCCCCCCCCCCCCAAAAAAAAAAAAAAATAACGATTCTTAATATCTTGTCTTATTTAACTCACCATTTTCATACATGTCGAGACCACCTCCGTCTATGAGAATGATTGCTGTAAGTTTTGCTTAGCTTATTATGAAAAATTACAGAGTTGTGTGTAAATCTGTGCAGACATCCGTGAGACCTGTATAAACTATCAATTTGTTACAAAATGTACAGTAAGATATTGTATTCTCTTTCTTAAAAACAACTTAAAAATAAATAGATCAATTGCAGATCTATTGAGCTGTTGAATTGTCGTTTGATTTTTTTATGGGACGGAATTACGTCCTTTACAAATTCAAAGAAAGACACAACCATTCTCACATAGGTTGCTCGGAATAAACACTTTATTCAGCATTAGTGGCCAGTTTAAATTATAGGTCATTATCAAGTGCAACTTCAAAATAACAGCCACAACTGAAATACAAGTCAAAAGATAGAAATCTATGCAACCGAACTGTATGAAGTTATGACTGAAACATAGTAAGGTACCTTTGGGACTGTTTACAAAGGGAAGTTGACTCAATCTTTTGAGATGTACATGTAGAAAAAATCTGACATGCAATGCAAGTTTAAGATGGAATAGACATGTACAACGTATAAACGATAACAGTCCACAACATTCCACAGTTTTAAAGGGAAAATAGAGACGAACAATTTGTTACAGGGCACTTGTAATCCATCAAGCTGAGAAAGAACTACTTGTTGGCCTACAAAAACAACGTTAGCTACAGCGCATGAACGACGCGCGAAATTTTCAACATCCTTTTCGTCTTTTCCGCGACCAGATATTTCATCAAATTGATTAATTTAAACTTTCCCTCGAGGGTAATTAAAGAATAAACGTCATATGTAATCGTAATGCAAAAACTAATGTTAACAATTCGATCCAAACTTAAACCTTATAAGCACTGCAGTATGAGTACTAGACAAACAAAACGGCAGCATCTTCCCGTTAGTTGACAAATTAGGACCGAAGCTGTAGTATAATTATCAAGTTGATAATTTAAACAGCAACTAGCCACAATCATGGTTTCAAGAAGTTTATTAATCAAACAATTACCGGCTTTTGGGATTTTTTCTGGAGCTGTGTAGTTTAGACCACTTTGTCTTAATTTGTATGGCAGAATATGGCTTGTAAAATTCTTTCTATTCTTCTTCTTACGAGAATGCATGCAGTTGTACAAGATACCCGAATTTAGTTTTCTTCAAGAAAATATTCCCCGAGATGTAATGCTCCAAGGGCACCTGAATCCATACTCGCTCTGTGCAAAGTAACGTATGGAGTCAAACAAGTAACTAGATCTCGGCTATTATTGCTTCAACGAAAATTAAACTTTGTCATTGTTCATCTGGGACATGTGTGAGTGTTCACATAAAATTTCATCGAAATCCGCGATAGTTAAAATATAAATGATCCCAAATTAGATGATTTGACATGGAAAGACCCATCGGCCTCCTCGACAACAGAGGCGAAAACATCTTGTACTGTATATATGTCAGATGTATTGATCTCGTATAAGGCATATCGGTGTCCGTAAAATTTGTTCTCCGGCACCTTCAATGCTTTACGTGTAGATTCATCGATCGTCGACTTTATTCAGTTACACATACTGTCTAGGACGTACCGTCCCAGGAACAAAGTGAAAATTGCTCCAATGCCCTGTTTGAAACCTAAGTCTTCAGGATGGTTTTCTTGCTTGTAAGGAAAATGATAATACTGGAGCACAAAGAGCTCAAGCAAATTAAAAAAAATATGGAGCTGGTAGTGTGATTTATTCAGCATTCTGGTCGCTTATCAATTAACGTGTGTCACCAAGAGTATGGATTCTGCTTGGACCTGTTTTACAGAATAATTCTCAGATTTAGTATTGCTTTTTGTTTGGTTACAGTAATTACTATGCATATGCCAATGCATTTATAGAGTTGGCCTGTTATAGATGTGTTGGAACCTAGCTAGGGCTTGTCATGACTAAATTAATTCCATCACTGCAGTTCGCAGCTCTGATGTGATTACTGAAATTGTTGTTTAATGCGACACTGATAAACATATTGCCACCTACGCAATATGTCGTTGAGACATTGGAGTGTTGTCTGGGTCACTACTCACTTTGAATAAAGGTTGCAAACTGTTCTGGTCCATAACATAATTATTGAAACCTAAGATATGAATATATTATCAAATATGGCTGGAACATAAAACTGTCGCTTCTCCATAGTTAACTGGGCAAGATAGCCATAACATCGGCGTAATTCGAGGAGAAACCACTTCCAGCAGAATAATGTTTCAAAATGCACTGAACTGTTGTGCCTATCTTGTTTTGGGAGCATTAATGTAATTTCATCACATATATGTCAGAGAAAAGGTTTTCTTTTAGTTGTCCATCATAAATTTTCTCTAAATTTTTGATTGTTTGGGTAACTGCTAAGTTACAGCTGTCTCCATAGATGGTGATATCCTGTCTTCCATTTACCTAACATCATGTCAGAATATCCTGTAAGATGTCCATAAAAGATTTTTGGAAATTTGAGAATAAACAGTGAATGTGTTTAAAATTAAAAACACTTATCTTAGATTATTTGCTATATTTTGAAAAAAAAATCATTATTATGCCAAGGCTGCAAAATGTTTTTATTAGTTATATTCTACCGGTTTCGTCAGTTGCTGCCATCAAGAGGAAATCAACAGGATATTTTACATCAATGTCATCTGTACATCTTGTTAGGGTCTGTGACGAAAGAATTTACTTATTTGCAATCAAAATATCCACTGGTGTACTGCCGGTCTATAGTGTCCAATGGGCACAATATTTCGGCGATCATACATGTCGCCATCATCAGGTGAACTGACGGACTGAGCTCCTGGAAACGCGCCGGCACGGAGATCCGCACGCTAGAACCCAGTTCCCTTCGAGCCGCTGTAGCGTGCGGATCTCCGTGCCGGCGCGTTTCCAGGAGCTCAGCCCATCAGTTAACCTGATGATGGCGACATGTATGATCGCCGAAATATTGTGCCCGTTGGGCACTATAGACCGGCAGTACACCCGTGGATATTTTGATTATCAAATACGCCGGGAGAAACTCAAGAATCACATACTTATTTGTAATTGTTAAAAATTAATTAAAGGAATACCTACTACATGATGTAAAATGGAAGATCTTTTAGAAACGATCACAATATTTTATTGTAAATTAGACGTTGCTATACTTAGTAAAAATGTTATCTTATTGGTCTTGATGCAAAATATCTTCTTGATTTCCTGTTGATGGCAGCAATTGCCGAAACCAGTAGAATATAACTAATAAAAATATTTTGCAGCCTTGGCATAAGAATAATTTGTTTCAAAGTAGATCACGGCTGTAGATTGCCACCTAAAAAGAACATTATTTGCTGTATGTTTTTTAAGTTCAGGAAAAAAGGGGAAATGGTTCAAAGGCGAAACATTTTTTGTAGTTAATTTTCTATGACACAAATAAATATATATTTGACGGCCTGTATCACTAGAACCGTAGGATACATGTGCATTTTGATATATCAACTTTTATTTGGTGTTAGATTAATTCAGAGCCGAAAGAGTACACTGTCCAAACCTTTTCACATGATCCTCGGGATCTCAGCGCATTAAGACCGACACTTTGACAAGACAATCGAAAGGCAGTTTTAATTTCAACTGGAAACTGTGTTAGCGACGGATTGGGCTTTGCATCTCGTCTCGCCTTGTCACTTTGATCACAAAGAGTTACACGTAGATATGAGACCTAACTCGTCGCTAATTCCTCCGCGCCACTGCCGGAGCTAGTGGTAGACTCGGAGCTGTCACTAGCGGCCTCAGAGGTGGCACTCGTTTCGGCTGACCCTTGAGGGGCGGCGCTGTCTGCACTGGTAGTTTCCGCTGGGGCGCTCTCGGTGGAGGCGGCCGTGGACGCGCCGGTTTCAACAGCGTCGCCGGAAGGTGCTTCGGTGATCACGACGACGGGAGACGTGACTTCAGCCGATTCGGAGGAGGTGGAAGCGTCTTCCGGGGCAGCGGGAGCACTCGTAGAGGCGGCAGCGTCGGCAGAGGCGACGGGGGCGGCTTCAGTGGCGACTGGGTTGGCTTCGCTCTCTGCGGCAGCTGGTGAGCTGTCTTCGGGCGCTGGTGTTGGCGCTTCGGAGCTGGGTGCCGCGGCTTCACTGCTGGCAGGGGGGACCGTTTCCGTGCTGGATGGAGCCGCTTCAGTACTCGGTGCTGGGGTGGCGACTTCGGGGGCGGGAGCTGCGGACGGACTGGTCTCCGGTTCCGCAGCCGGGGCAGGAGTGGAGGAGACGACGACTTCGGGGGCGGCAGTGGAGGAGACGGCGACCTCAGGGGCGGAAGTGGAGGAGATGACGACTTCGGGGGCGGAAGTGGAGGAGACGACGACTTCGGGGGCGGCAGTGGAGGAGACGGCGGCGTCGGGGGCGGCAGTGGAGGAGACGACGACTTCGGGGTCGGAAGTGGAGGAGACGACGACTTCGGGGGCGGAAGTGGAGGAGACGACGACTTCGGGGGCGGCAGTGGAGGAGACGACGACCTCGGGGGCGGAAGTGGAGGAGACGGCGGCGTCGGGGGCGGCAGTGGAGGAGACGACGACGACGTCGGGGGCGGAAGTGGAGACGGCGGCGTCGGGCACCGGCTGGACCGCGTCCGCGATGCTGTTGGTCTCGACTGCGGGCACGATCACCTCGGAGCGGCTGCTCGCTTCAGAGTTGGGACCCGCCTCGGCGGGAGCGGCGCTGTCCTGCGAGTCGGAGCCAGCCTCGGCAGGGGCTGCGCTGTCCTGAGAGGATTCGGTGCTGTTGGAGGCGGTGGAGTTCTCAGCGTCGGCGCCGGGGACGCCGGGCAGCCCGCGCGCCCAGGGCGGTAGGAAGGCGTCGAGCGGGATGGCCCCGCCGAGCAGCGGCGCGGTGGCCGCCGGGTACACGACGGAGCTCTCGGCCGCAGCCTTGGCGCGCTCCTCCAGCGACTTGAAGGCGGGCCCGCCGGCCGTCGCGTTCTCCGCCAGCAGGCGCGTCAACTGCGACGCCTCGCTCAGCAGCTGACGCGCCTCCGGGCCCGTCACGAACAGCACCTGGCTGTCCACCGAGCCGTCCAGGTAGGCGGTGCGGTAGTAGAAGCCCTGGAAGCGGTTCTCCGGCGGCGGCGAGTAGGCGTAGTGCGTCTGCGAGACGGCGGGCTGCGACGAGTAGTGCGTGGGCGGGGCTGCGTAGTGGACCTGGGGCTGCACGTAGTGCGCCTGGGGCTGCACGTACTGCTGGTAGTAGGGCAGCGGCAGCGCCGGCTGAGGCGCCACGTAGGGGTAGCCCGCCAGCCCGAACACGCCCGCCAGCGCCGCGCGCGACAGGCACACCAGCATCACCTGCAACACGGCGACAGCTTCAGCACACACATCCCTAGCTCGGTTATAGCGAGGTCGTGTCAACTCCGCTGGTTATTTATTTATTTATCGTATGGTTTTTACAAGTACACAAGAATATATACATACAATTAAATGGAAATGTCCAAATTTAACAGCCAGTCCATAGCACTTTCTGTCACTTGATGTAAGCTCTCCAAGTCATCATTAAATGCACGCAGTGGACACTGCTTGACGATGTGCCCTACGGCTTGCTCCTCTGCCCCGCAGTCACAGTCAGAAGATGGAAGGAAACCCCACTTCTTCATGTTGTAAGCACACCTCCCTTGACCAGTCCTGATGCGGTTCAGCCTCGACCAGGTTTGGCGTGGTAGATGGAATCCCTCAACCTTCTTGGATGGATCTTGCACGAGGTGGCCATTGTGCGGTGGATTTTCGTTCCAGAGTTCTTGCCACTTGGAGGTCACGTCGAAGGAAGTGGTGCGTACTGTGTCACACCAGGGAGGTTTTCGTGATTGGGGATCAAGGAAGAAGCCTCCCAGAAGATTGTGATCACGGCAATCGGGCGATCCCTGGGCAACGGTTAGTACCGACTAATTCTTCCACCAAGGTGCTGCTACACAGCAACAAGTATACAAGAAAACCTACATGTGAATAGTCCTTTTCAGGACCAACCAAGCTCAGAACTCCGCTGGTTATTGTACAAGGCTCCACCTTAAACCTCCTGTTAGTCTAAGTAAATAGATTTTTAAAGGGTCGACTGTCATCTAATGCCCAGTGTGGGACCCTAACCAGGTGGGACTGACGGAAGACATTGAGAAGGTTCATCCGGCCGCGGTGGCGGCGGGGATTGAGGCGCTCCAGTCACGGTCTGCACGGCCACTAGAGTCGGGGGTTCGAATCCCTCCTCGAGCATGGATATTTGTGCCGTCGTTAGTATAAGGTAGTTCGTAAGTAGTTTGTAAGTTTGGGGACTGATGACCCCGTAATTAAGTCCCATCAGCTTAACAAAAATGTGAACATTTTTTGAGAAGGTTCAGAGAAGGGCGGCTCGTTTTGTTTTATCACGTTACTGGGGGGAAAGCATCACGGAAATGTTGCACGATCACAGTCTGCACGGCCACTAAGGTCGGGGGTTCGAATCGAATCGAATATTTGTGTGGCCAGCCGCAGTGGCCGAGGGGACTGAGGCGCTCCAGTCACGGTCTGCACGGCCACTACGGTCGGGGGTTCGAATCCTCCCTCGGGCATGGATATTTGTGCCGTCCTTAGTATAAGGTAGTTGATAAGTAGTTTGTAAGTTTAGGGACTGATGACCCCGTAGTTAAGTTCCATAAGCTTAACAAACATTTGAACATTTGATTTGAATATTTGTGTCGTCCTTTGTATTAGCTAGTTCATAAGTAGTTATAAGTTTAGGAACTGACGACCCCATAGGTAAGTCCCATAAGCTCTACAAACATTTGATTTTTGCACGATTTGAGGTGGAAATCATTAACAGAACGACGTTATTCGTTTCGGCGAGATCTGTTTACGAAGTTTCAATCACCGATTTTTAGTTCTGAATGTGAAAATATTTTGCTAGCACCCACATACATAGGGAGACATGACCGTCGCAATAAAATAAGAGAAATCAGATCGAAAACGGAACGATTTAGGTGTTCTTTCTTCCCGCGCGCTATTAGAGAATGGAACGCTAGAGAAAGGTCTTGAAAGTGCTTAATGAACCCTCTGCCAGGCACTTAAATGTGATTTGCAGAGTATCTGTGTAGAGTTAGATGTAATATACGGGGTGAGTCATAAATGAGGAAAAATATTTCGTGCAAATTGTCGTTATAGCGAGGTCGTGTCAACTCCGCTGGTTATTGTACAAGGCTCCATCTTAAACCTCCAGTTAGTCTAAGTAAATCGATTTTTAAAGGGTCGACTGTCATCTAATGCCCAGTGTGGGACCCTCACCAGGTGGGACCGACGGAAGACATTGAGAAGGCTCAGAGAAGGGCGGCTCGTTTTGTTCTATTACGTTACAAGGGGGAAGCATCACGGAAATGTTGCACAACTTGAGGTGGAAATCATTAACAGAACAACGTTATTCGTTGCGGCGAGATCTATTTGCGAAATTTCAATCACCGACTTTTACTTATGAATGTGAAAATATTTCGCTAGCACCCACCTACATAGGGAGACATGACTATCCCAATAAAATAAGAGAAATCAGATCGAAAACGGAACGATTTAGGTGTTCTTTCTTCCCGCGCGCTATTAGAGAATGGAACGGTAGAGAAGGGTTTTGAAAGTGGTTAATGAACCCTCTGCCAGGCACTTAAATGTGATTTGCAGAGTATCTATGTAGATGTAGATGTAATATACAGCGTGAGTCAAAAAATGTTCAAATGTTTGTAAATCTATTGGACCAAACTGCGTGGTCATCAGTCCGTAGCTTATAAACTACTTAAACCTAGGTAAACTAACCTAAGGACAACACACACACCCATGCCCCAGGGAGGACTCGAACCTCCACGGCGAGCAACCGCGCGCTCCGCAGCGAGACGCTTTAGACCGCTCGGCTACTCCACCGCGGCGGTGATTCATAAATGAGGAAAAATATTTCGTGCAAATTGTTGCCAGCCGCGGTGGCCGAGGGGACTGAGACGCTTCAGTCACGGTCTGCACGGCCACTACGGTCGGGGGTTCGAATCCCCCCTCGGGCATGGATATTTGTGCCGTCCTTAGTTGTAAGTAGTTCATAAGTAGTTTCTAAGTTTAGGGACTGATGACCCCGTAGTTAAGTCCCTTAAACTTAACAACCATTCGAACATTTTTTTTTTTTTTTTTTTTTTTTTTTTTTTTTTTTTTTTTTTTTTTTTTTTTTTTTGAAAATTGTCACACACTGACCTACAAACATAAATTCGCTTTCCGCATGTTCCTAGGTCAACAAATGACAATGTAATTGAATGGTAAAATCTGAAAATATGAAGTGGACTATTGGGTATTACTGTGTGCCGACATCGGCCAAAGGGACAGATCGGCAACAGGGCAACAGGGCACAAGTTCCGTTCCCTATGCCAACTAGCCCCGATACATCATATCGGCCAGCGAAAACGGTACGAGAGTGCTGTCATTTGTCGCAGTATCTCGCAGACCGTCACTTGACGCCACATGCGTCGCCTTATCGTGAGCGGCTAGACTACCTACAACACTCGCATGTTGTGCTCTGTTGCCGATCTGTCCTCTTGGCCAATTACGGCGCACTGTAACACTCAAAAGTGCACTTCATATTTCCAGGTTTTTACCATTCAATTGCATTGTCATTTATTGACATAGGAACACGCGGAAAACGAATTTATGTTTGTAGCTCACGGTGTGACAATTTGCACGAAATATTTTTCCTCATTTATGATTAACCTGTACACTATGTGATCAAAGTATCTGGACACACCCCAAAAACATACGTTTTTTCATATTCGGTGCATTGTGCTGCCACCTACTGCCAGATACTCCATATTACTTCATATAAGCTACCTCAGTAGTCATTAGATATCGCGAGAGAGCAGAATGGGGCGCTCTGCGTACTTCGAATGTGGTCAGGTGATTGGGTGTCACTTGTGTCAATATAATGTACGCGATATTGTGTTTTTCTCGACTTCAAAAATGCGTTTGACGCGATGCCACACTGCAGACTGCTAACGAAGATACGAGCTTATGGAATAGGTTCACAGATTTGTGACTGGCTGGAAGGCTTCGTAAGTAATAGAACGCAGTACGTTGTTCTCGACAACGAGTGTTCATCAGAGACGAGCGTGTCGTCACGCGTGCCCAAGGGGAGTGTGATAAGACCGCTATTATTTTCTACCTATATAAATGATCTGATGGACAGAGTAACTTGTGATTTGCGGCTGTTTGCTGATGATGCTGTGGTGTATGGGAGGGAGTCGTCTTTAACTGACTGTAATAGCATACAGAATGACTTAGACAAAATTTCTTGTTAGTGCGAAGAACGGCAGCTAGCTCTCAATGTAAAAGAACGTAAGGTGATGCGCATGAGTAGGAAAAATAGTCCCATAGTATTCGAATACATCATTAGTAGTGAGCTTCTTGATGCAGTCGCGTCTTTCAAATATCTAGGCGTAACATTGCAGAGCGATATGAAATGGAACGGACATGTGAGGACAGTTGTGAGTATAGTACGATTTTGCTGCCACCTACTTACATTTCGCGTAGTGATCACAATGACAAGATAAGAGAAATTAGGGCTCATACGCAGGCATATAGGCATTCTTTTTTTCCTCGTTCTATTTGGGAGTGGAATAGGAAAGGAAATGCCTAGTAGTGGTACAGTGTACCCTCCGCCACGCACCTTGCGGTGGATTGCGGAGTATGTATGTAGATGTAGATTTCTGCACTCCTAAACATACCTAGGTCCACTGTTTCTGATGTGATAGTGAAGAGGAAACGTGAAGGGACACTTACAGCACCAGAGCATAAAGGCCGACCTCGTCTGTTGACTGTCAGAGAGCGCCAACAGTTAAGAGGGTCATACAGTGTAATAGGAAAACATATATTCATAACATCACACAGGAATCCCATACTGCAGCAGGATTAACTCCAAGTCCTATAGCAGTTAGGTGGCAGGTGAGAACTTGGATTTTATGATCGAGCGGTTGCCTATAAGCCACACATCACGCAGGTCAATGCCAAACGACGCCTAGCTTTGTGTAAGGAGCGTAAACATTGGACGATTGAACAGTGGAAAAACGTTGTGTGGAGTCACGCATCACGGTACACAATGTGGCGATCCGATGCCAGGGTGTGGGTATGGCGAATGCCCGGTGAACGTCATCTGCCAACGTGTGTAGCGCCAAGAGTAAAATTCGGAGGCGGTGGTGTAATGGTGTGGTCGTGTTTTCTACGGAGGGGCTTGCACTCCTTGTTGTTTTGCGTGGCATTATCACAGCAAAGGGCTACACTGATGTTTTAAGCCTCTTCTTGCTTCCCAATGTTGAAGAGCATTTTGGGGACGGCGACATGCATTCATAAGGCATGGCCTATGGCGTAGTGATTACATGAGAATAACCTCCCTGTAATGGACTGTCCTGCACAGAGTCCTGATACGTGAAGAATGGGCTGCTATTTCTCAAGAAACCCACCAGCGTCTGATTGAACGTATGCCTGCGAGAGTGGAAGCTGTCATCAAGGCTAAGGGTGTGCCAACACCATACTGAATTCCAGTATTACCGATGGAGGACGCCACGAACTTGTAAGTCATATTCAGCCAGGTGTCCAGATACTTTTGATCTCATGTAATATATAAAGCAGAGTGTCCGTATATTTGTACGTGTTGCATATAAATCTACAGTTTTGTTCCAATCTTTATAAAATTTTGTACACGTAAGCTTCAATCCATGAGGACGGTCGCCGTAAGTGTAAGAATCACATACGATATATAGTTCACGAGATATGACGTTATAAACAATGAAATGTATCTAAAACTGCTGCATTTAGCGACAATGCTGCTCAATTTCTCCTAAACCACTGGACCGATTTCAACCAAATTTGGTACACATATTCCTTACGTGGGATACCAATTGCCGTACGAGTATTAAACACATACGACACATGGTTCAGGAGATATAACGTCGTAAATAATAGGAATCGCAGAAAACTGCTACATAATGCGACGAGACTTTATAAATACGCTATATGAGAATAAGAGTACTTAACGACTTGCAACACACTTTAAACATAATTTGAAACCTTTATTAAACTTTTCTCGCTGACACCCATAGCAAAATGATGAAAGGAAAAAAGTTTCTCGCTTACTACTTTTCCGCTGTTTATGGAGTAAACTACGGCATTCGGTACGATGTTACAATTTATAATTTGTACACTACAAATTGTAGCCGCAGGAAATTTTACAGACAGTATACACACATATAGTTGAATGTACGATCTAAATTGCATCACAGTACGACACATAATTCATGAGATATGAGCACATAAATAGTAACGTTCCACTGTTCATGGACTAAAACTATGGCATTCGGATGGCGTTACAATTTATAATTCATACACTACAAACTGTAGCCGCAGGAAATTTTATAGACAGTATACACGCATATACTTGAGTGAACCTTCTAAATTGTATGACAGTACGAGACTTAGTTCACGAGATATGAGCACATAAACAATAACGTTCCTGGAAAACCGCCCCATCACGCACCAAGTTTTAATGTATTACTTCTTTACAACTAATTGTATTCCCAAGAGATTTTGCATACAGCCCTTATACAAATGAATATACACCCGAAAAATGGCAGGAATAAATAATAAATACCCGAGCAACGCCGCGTTTTAAGCTAGTAGTGTATAAAAATGAATTTCATAATATCTATGCTGGATTACGAATTGTTGCTGTAGTTTAAATTGGCGAATTATTGTCAAACAATGCAATCAGCTGCTTTTATGGTCGTTTTTTATTTGTCAATAACTAGTGCCGCGGTGGAGCGGCCGAGCGCATTGATGCGCTAAGCTGCGATGCGCGAGGCCGTTCCCCATCGGGGGTTCGAATCCCCCCTCGGGCATGGATGTTCGTGCTGTCTTTAGTATAAATTAGTCCATAAGTAGTTTGTACGTTTAAGGACTGATGACCCCGCAGTTAGGTCCATTAAGCTTCACAAACATTTGAACATTTTCAATAACTAGTTTTCGAGCCACTGCAGGCTCATCACCAGTGGAGATGATATAGGAACATTGTATCATCTTGCACCAAGTGTAGGTACACGCTGTGATTGGTGGTTTGTGTTCTTAGTACTGGTAAGAGCGTATTAATATTGTACCTTGGGCATCGACAATGGTCACACATCACAGAATGTTGCTACACTTGGTGTCACAAATTTTCAATTAATGTAAACATTGGATGTCGCGGGATACAGTCCTGCCGAAGACGGTTCCTCCAGAGAGAGGCTCGTCCATTGCAATTTGGTCGAGCTGATCTCTACAGGTACTCGTAATGCGCCCAATTTATGATTGTCGGGACTGCAATCACGTTGCACCTATAAGAAGTTTTTTGACTGGGACAACGTTCTCTACGGAGGAAAACGTCCCAGAAATAAATAAATTTGTTGCAATCCCCGGTTCAGACCAAGGTTTTCGGGAGGTTTACCTTGGTTTTGAGGCATATACCGGATTTGTTAAGGCCCTCCTATATATTCTTAATTGGGATTCCCATTTGCTCCACTATCAACTTTTCTGTTAATTGGCCGAATATAACCGCGACTCTTCTTTAGCCGTATATCAAACGGCCCACTCCACTCCAGAAAATTAAGAATAAAAAGAATAAAACTAGAACTATCAGAGCCGTCATTTTAATCCGGCGATTCATGTGAAAAGTTTTCTGGCATGATTATGGCCGCTCGATGGGAATTAACAGACGCTGAACGCAGAGAGGCAGCTGGACCTTCCGTTTCGGAAATCGTTATAGAGTTCAATATTCCGAGATCCACCGCGTCAAGAGCATGCTGACAATACAAACTTCTAGGCATTTCAGTATTGTCACGCAGAATAAAAGGGTTCTGTTCCATGACATTCTCGTCGCTTTCGCCTGGACGCTGGCTGTACGTGGTGTTGCAGGAGAGAACAGCACCCCAGGACCTCTTGCACCGCTGGCAATGGGAAATTCTCGGTCATCTAATGTAATCACTTGGCATGAGTCCCTGTGATTACCATTTCTTTGCCAAAATGAAAAACCACTGAGAGGGGTCTGGTACAACACCAGCGATGACATTAACAAATGCTCAGATGTTTGTAAATCTTTATTATAGTCGACATGATCGACTGGAGAGTGTCCGCAACTGCACTATGTTATTTTAAATATTGACGGAAATAAAAACATTTAAAATAAGTTTGTAAATCTATTGGACTCAGTTGCATGGTCATTAGTCCGTAGCTTCCAAATTACTTAAACTAAGGTAAACTAACCTAAGGACAACACAATCACCCAGGCCCGAGGGGGAATTAGAGGCCCCCATGGCGAACGTCCGCGCGCATCGCAGCACGGCGCCCCAGTCCGCACGGCCAGTCCTCCGCGGCGATAACATTATCCATGCCGTAGGACGATCGGTACGGGGCATCAGCAGAAATAGACTTGCAGATGGTATACGACGCCTTCCGGATATTTGGCAAACGAACATAACGGGGTCGAGTATATTGAAGGTATGTAACTATTAATTCTTCCATCAATACAATCATTTCAAAGAAAAGTAATACTACTAATTACTTATATCCATCCCCTATTGCGTTAAGAGAATCAAACTAAGAGATATTCCATTTCTCAGATTCATCAGTGCAATCAGTAATACGGAAAACTCTCTCCTCAGCACCAAGTCTATTCGAAAGAAAAAAAAAAAAAAAAAGAAAGAAAACTGGGATGGTTCTACAGGGCATGATCTGAACGCAACACAATATTCAAAGAAGGGACAAGAAAGGGTTGAAAGTAGTAGCACAGTAATACCTGAGACGATACTCAAATGTAACTGTAACAGCGGCGTAGGTACGAGGGGGGGGGGGGGGGTTTGTCGGGCTGCAGCCCCCATCCTCTACTCAAAAAAAAAAAAAAAAAAAGACTGAGAGAGAAAAGTGACACAGCTTTAGAACTCACTACTATAAAATAGCAAACAAAAGGTGAGAAAATACCGTTTCTCACTCAAGAAAATTTTGATGTATCGACCAAACTATGAGGACACAATGTTAGGGGCTCATAACCATAATAGTTAAGTCCCATAGATTTACAAACATTTGAACATTTTGAACATCCAGATTTAGGTTTTCCGTGTTTTCCTGAAAGTACTCTAGGCAAATGCCGGGATGGTTCCCTTGAAAGGGTACAGCAGATTTTCATCAGTACCCTTACACAAAAATCTGAGCGTGAGCTCTCTCTCTAATGATCACAATGTCAACGGGATGTTAAACCAGAAGCTTCCTTCCTTTCTGCCTTCCTTCCTTGAAAAAAGCCAGAGAGGTGTACATGGGATCTCAAACTGCACAAAATAGAAAACTTTGGATATTTTAGGTATATAGCGTGGATATAGCATTTCAAGTTAGTTTTATTTCAGGCAACGCTAGGTAAACAGGTATAGTGCACAGCTAAAAAATTACGTCGAGAGAAAGCCCTGTAAACTCCTGTAGCAAAGAGTCGAAACACCAATGCCCAAGGGGGGATTCGAGCCCCCGACGGCAAACGGCCGCGCCCACCGCAGCACGGGGCCCAAGTCCGCACGGCCAGTCCGTTACGTTATAGAGAAATGACTGTACAATAACTGCCGCAGCGGAATAGCCGTATGCACTGAGGCGCCCGGCCGTTCACCGTCGGAGGTTCGAGTCCTCCCTCGTTGCATGTGTGTATGGGTTGTCCATGGGTTAGTTTTACTTAGTTTAAGTAGTTTGTAGGCTAGGGACTTATAACAAAGCAGTTAAGTCCCACAGATTTACTAATATTTGAACATTTTTTTGTACGATAACTCGTGGATGCGGACAAATTTTAGAATGTAAACTCAAGATTCTTCCATTAGACGATGACCCTATCACAGAAAAGGAGGAACACACAACTAAAAATAACACTTGTCAGAATACACCGAAATATTAAAAATAAATTTGTGTCAATCAGAGATTGTTTCAGGTCACAAACATCTAAGATGTATATATGCAGACTGGAGAATCGTATGAAAATTTGTAGGAAGGCTGGTATTCGAACCAGGGTGTCCTACTCGCTAGGCAGTTGCGCTTACCACTACGCCACCCTGACACAGTAGCTTCAGACAACTGGCACACGTCATTCCTCGAGTCGAAATTCTATGCCTGGGTTACAGGCACGTTCACATTTTCGGTCTGTGTAGAGGTTATATTCACTTTGATTGGGGGAGAATTTGCAATAGTATTCGAGTATAAGGGAAACATCATGTAGGCTGCGGCTGAGATGAAAATTTGGTCTGACGAGGGTGGTGTGCCACGCGGAATGACCGCGTGGTCTAAGGCGTCATGCTACGGACTGTGCCGCCGTTTCCACCGGAGGTTCGAGTCCTCCTCAGGCACACACACACACACACACACACACACACACACACACACACACACACACACACACACATATATATATATATATATATATATATATATATATGTGTGTGTGTGTGTGTGTGTGTGTGTGTTGCCCTTAGTGTAAGGTAGTGGAAGCAGTTTGTGATTCTAGGGACCGATGACCATAGCAGTTGGTGCAATAGATTTACAAATACGAGGGTTGGGACTTAAACAGTGGCAACAATTTATTCACAATCGATACAAAAGCGTTACATGTTAGCACCTGTTACTGTCATTCAAAGTAGTCACCAGCGTTGTGTAGAACCCGTTGTCAGCTATGTGGAAGGCGTAGTATGCCGTTAGCAGATCCTGTTCTGTTGATGGTGCGAATGGAGCGGTCTACTGCCTGTCGAATCTATGGAACAGTTCTGAAGCGAATGCCACGAAGTGGTTCCTTCATCTTCGGAACCAAATCAAAGTCACAAGTACTGCAGTCCTGGGAGTATGGGGGATTGTATAGTACTTCCCAGTCCTATCGACCGAACAGAGCAGCCACAGTTTTCGCTGTATGCGCCTGCGCATTGTCGTGCAAAATGATGGGTGGGTTGCGCAGAAAGTGTTGCCGCTTCTTTCTCAAAGCTGGTCGCAGATGATGGTTCAAAACCTAACAATAATGCTGTGCATTGACGGACTGCCGTGGAGGAACGTAATGCGTTAGGACAACACCATCACAGTCGTTCACGAGAATCAACATAACTTTCACCATACTGGGGCTCTGACGCACTTTCGACTTTCTCGACGACCCATATTGACGCCATTCGTTGGATTGGCGTTTCGGTGTTGGCTCCTGTTTCGAAAACATAGTGACAACGTTACGTTAGACCGCTCGCTCACAAGTGACTGTTTTTCCGTCGAATGTGCGCACGCCGGTGACGTGAAATGGACGAGTCCATTTGCTCGCAGGTAAGGTAGTATGTCTACAATGTGTGCTATCAGCGACAATAGTAGATCCCATTGCATAGTGTCTCTACAGCAGTGTTGCCACTAAGTTCCAACTCTCATATTTGAACATTTTTCGAGGATGGTGTGTGTGCCAAGGTAAATCTGCATGGTTATGTGAAACCTCTCTGCCAGCAGGATGGCTTTATCTTGGATGCGACTGCCTAGTGAGCAGAGAACCCGTGTTCGAATCCCGGCCTTGGAACAAAGTTTCATACGATACTCCAGTTTGCATAAATACACAACAGATCAACTTTTTCGAGAGAGCGTTGCCTCAGCTTTGACTGGAATTACCCCGGGCCAGATGCAACTCTCTGCGTCAATTAGCATCACAAGTGAGTACCATTCTTAGCTTCTCTTTTAAATTAAGTATTAAGACTGGTAAGGGTCCCCGAGAAATAAGTCACCTCTAAAACAGTATTGATCCGACATGAAAGCTCGTTGAGTGGAAAACGTACTTGCGACTTGAGTACAGGAGAGGAACCTGTCGAGGTGGCTCCACAACACGAGCCACTGCCACTACGTTATCCATAAAGCACTTTGTACACTACGTATCCTCACAAAGCAAGGGTACTGGAAAATAGCACCATAAAAATGTTCAAATGTTTGTAAATCTGTGGGACTTAACTACTCTGGTCATCAGTCCCTAGGTTTACAATCTACTTAAACTAATTTATGCTAAGGGTATCAAATACACCCATCCCCGAAGGAGGACTCGAACCTCCGACGGCGAGGAGTGGCTCGCTCCGCAACCAGGAGCTTTGGAACGCTCGGCCACTCCACCGCGGCATTAGCACCATAACAGAGTACACTGGGCGTGCTGGGGCGTTGTAGTTGGTATAGAGTTGGTAGCATGTGACTCTCAAACACTGACGTCAGTCGTTGCACTTAAGTGTTGTGTGTGTAACATTCGACAGTACGAAATTAGCATACTAAGGTAGATCACCATGGCGTCATGGCAGAAGGGCAAAATGGAGCTTTCTTTTTTTGACTTAACGTGCGAGGTGGCGCAGTGGGTGATACACTAGGCCCGCATTGGGGAGGACGGTGGTTCACACCCGCCTCCGGCCGTCTAGCTGTAGGTTTTCCCTGATTTCCCTAAATGCCGGGATGGTTCCTTTCAAGGGCCACGGCCGATTTCCTTCCCCATCCGTACCAAAAATATTCCGTGTTATGCTTCGTCTCTATTGACCACGTTGCAGAGGGGACGTTAAACTCTAATTTTCCTTCCTTACAAGGAAAGGTGTACAACTCGCTGCTGTGTAACACGGTATAATAACAGTGATCGTGAAAAGATCTTAATCGACAAGAATCAGAAACAACTGTCTCACCTTGTCAGCGACAATGGGTTTCAAAACTTAAAGAAAAATTTATGCGGTCTATGAGTGTAGAGATCAAATGTTCAAATGTTTGTGAAGCTTAAGGGACTTATCTACGGGGTCATCAGTCCCTAAACTTACAAACTACTTATGAACTAGCTAATACTAAGGACAGCACAAATATCCATGCCCGAGGGGGGATTCGAACCCCCGACCGTAGTGGCCGTGCAGACCGTGACTGGAGCGCCTCAGTCCCCTCGGCCAGCGCGGCCGGCTTGTAGAGATCCTGATCCTAGGTACAGTAATACAGGTTTTACATAGCTTTACCGTTTAAAAGGAGCATTGAAACAGTTTATTAAGGAAAGGTGAGAAGTTACAAATTATCACCCTGTTTCCAAGAAGTACCAAACTTTGTAGCAGATTTCAGCGATTAAACTGATAGGAATTGAAGGCGTGAACTTCTTTTAGTGCTTGACTCACACCTCGTGCCCATTTCCTTTATACACAGCATTTACAAGACGGAGGGAGGGGGAGAATATCTATTGTGGTATAATTATATCTTGTATTAGTATAACTCACGATGTAATAGAGACATACCGGGATCCGAAAATGTAGTGGCATGGTACAAGGATGCTTCAATGTGTAACGAAATCTGGTATACGTCAAGAACACGACAGAAATTCCGACGTGTGCTGTTAACCAACCTCGATCCACGCAATCGGGCTGCTTCGCAAGAAGTCAGATACGATCTAAGCTTGTCGCAACACAAACTTTCCGTAGTGCTAGCGGTTTCGGTATCCGCACACCGTCAACACTTCAGTGTAATATATTCGAATGCTGTTATATATAACTTCAAAAGAAAGGACACTAGAAATTTCATAATGATGCACTGTAATATGGAAATCGCGCTTCTTGGGTTTCAACATAGTGGGTGTACTTGACCAACATTTGTTTCACAGTGTTCGTAAGCCAGTAACTTTCGTGAAGCACGGCATGATTTCTTCGCATACGACAGGTACGATTGTTAGATCCCGTCTTCCTTAATTTTCGAAACATTCTCGACACTGTGTCGACTGGCAACGAGTATCATTTCAGAACTGTAAATGTACCGTCTGTAGTGTCAGAGCGTTATATAACGAGTAATGTTCTCAATATTCATATACACTGCCGGAGAAAAATTAGTACACTTGAAAAGACGACGTCGATTGTTATCCTATGACTGCAGACACCACCTGGGGAATAGTAGATGTACTGATAAATATTTCAACTTCGTCTGCCAACAGATAGCGTAGTGACATAGCTGTCAGAGTGCTATTTGTGTGAAGCCTTTAATAAGAAATGTTTACGGTCATAAGATGTTTCAAATGTTTATATAGTTTATGGGACTTAACTACGGGGTCATCAGTCCCTAAACTTACTACTTATGAACTAGCTACAACTAAGGACGGTACAAATATCCATACCCGAGGGGGGATTAGAACCCCCGACCGTAGTGCCGTGCAGATCGTGACTGGAGCGCCTAGTCCTCTCGGCCACCGCGGCCAGCCGGTCATAAGATTCAGTGTGATAGAAAAGTTAAAGCAAACAGGTGCCATGCCACGGAGACGTTCTCGTGCTTCCTATGGCCAACGGAGCGAGTTTGAAAGGGGTCGAATTATGGCCTTCCGATTGGCGGGATGGTTCTCTCGAACAATTACTATACAACTTGGACGTGCTGTGTCAGTTGTGCAACGATGCTGACTGCAATGGTCACGTGAATATTTTCACATCAGTTGACGAGATTCTGGACGTCCATGCAGCACAGACGTCCGCCAAGATCGTCGTATTGTAAGGGCAGACGTGGCAGATCGTACAGCTACCGCAGCACAGATAAGAGGGTCTGTGAGCTAGATGTGTCAACACTATTGGTTGCCAGCTGGCTACCAACAACGGGACTATGGGCACACACATCTCAAGCCCGTCTTCTACAAACGCCATAGCACTGACATGAACGGCTCGACTGGTGTCAGCAGACGATCACTTGGGCCAAGGCATTTAGCGATGAAAGCACATTCTGCCTGTACGCAAATTTTGGTCCTTTGCGCGTACGACGTTGACCTGGAGAGCACTGTCTCGGTGAGTGAATTCGTCCAAGACACACTGGCCCCACCCCCGGCTTGATGAAGGAAGATTAGTGAATAAGCCACGTCGACGGCGTGGTCATTAGAGGCGGAGCTTACGATCGGATTGTTTGGTTAAGGAGGGGGAAGGAAATCGGCCGTACCATTTGAAAGGAACTTGCATTTGCAAAAAAATCAAATGTTCAAATAGTCTATGGGACTTAACTACGGGGTCATCAGTCCCTAAACTTACAAACTACTTATGAACTACTTACGAACTAGGACGGCACAAATATCCATGCCCGAGGGGGGATTCGAACCTCCGACCGTAGTGGCCGTGCAGACCGTGACTGAAGCGCCTCAGTCCCCTCGGCCACCGCGGCCGGCCTGGCATTTGCCTGGAGTGATTTAGGGAAATCAAGGAAACCCTAAATCTGGATGGCCGGAGGTGTGTTTGAACCACCTTCTTTCCTAATGCGAGTTCAGTGCGTTACCATTGCGCCACTTCGCTCGGTCCCTTTATGATTTGAGGTGCTATAAGCTCCAACTCTTTTTCATCTATGGTATTTGTGGTGGGACGCTGACTAGCACTTGGTACATGCAAAATATTGTAATACCCATTCTTTTTCCACAGGAGGGCTGTGTTTTGTTCCAACAGGGTAATCCTGGCACACACACTGCGTGTGGAACTCAACGTGCTCTGCTTGACGTACAGCAACTTCCCTAACCAACACGACCTCCGGATTTGTCTCCAACCGGGAACGTGTGGAATATGATGGGACAACAACTGACGCGTGGGACTCGTTAACATATAACTATTACAGAACTATATGAACAGGCCGAACGAGAGTAGAATAATGTATCACAATATAGTATCTGCCATCTGTATCATCGAATGGATGGCAGAATCAGCGCCTGCATTGTCGCCCGTCCAGGCAACACTAGTACTAATTTGGGTATTTCAGCATGGATCGACACCTGGTACCTCAGTACAGCTTGAGCTATTGGTGTGTAAATGTAATCATTACATGTGTTGCACTGTTTCAGCAATAAATCTTGAGTGAATTGGAAAACTCTAAGAGGGCAGTGTATGGTATATCAGTTATTATCAGTAACATTTTGATTACTCGCGAACAATGGTGTTTTGAGTTGGAGAAGAATCGATTTTGGAGGTACTGTGCGCATGAACTGTGGTACCTTGGTTATGCGAGTTCATTTTGCCTAGAATAAGCTAAGAGAGATAAAGATGTGCATGCACCATCTGATCAAAAGTATCTGGACACCCCTATGTAATGCAAAACTGAACTCTAAACGTCAATAGAAGAGTACCCACAAGTGTAGAACGAGACATGTAGAGAAGTAGAAAGTACAGAATGGGTCGCTGACGACGGTTCAGCGACTTTGAACGTCAACTAGTAACTGGATGTAACTCGATTGACAGATGATTTAGGGACATTATCACCCTTCTAAAGGCCTACGTCGACTGTTGGTGACGTGATTGTATAATGGAAATGCGAAAGAACAATTACAGGTAAATCCGAACCAGGCCCATGCTAGTTACTGACGAACAGGCGCCATTTAGTATTGCGAAGCTGATTGTGGAAAAGCATTGTGGTGCTATACAGTAGATTCGTGACACAACCATACGGCATAGCCAGTCTCCAGAGAGGCGCAACGAATTTATGCCCAGACGACTCAGAGGACGCACACAAGACGGACTATGTTGGGCTTCCGCCTTACGTCACACCGAGCGAGGTGGCGCAGTGGTAACACACTGGACTGGTATTCGGAGCCGACCGCGGTGGCCGAGAGGACTGAGGCACTCCAGTCAAGGTCTGCACGGCCACTACGGTCGGGGGTTCGAATCCCCCCCTCGGGCATGGATATTTGTGCCGTCCTTAGTATTAGTTAGTTCATAAGTAGTTTGTAAGTTTAGGGACTGATGACCCCGTAGTTAAGTCCCATAAGCTATACAAACATTTGAACATTTGAATTTCGTATTCTGAAGGATGGTGGTTCAAATCCACCTCCGCCCATGCAGATTTAGGTTTTCCGTGATTTCCCTAAATCACTCCAGGCAAATGCCGGGATGGTTCCTTTCAAAGGGCAGGGCCGATTTCCTTCCCCCATCCTCACCCAAAAATCCGAGCGTAAGCTCCGTCTCTAATGACCAAGCTTTCGACGGGACGTTAAACCCTAAGATTCCTTCCTTCCCTTACGTCACTCAAATAACTGCCAAGTTGACATCTCATCTACCACTCCCCCCCCCCCCCCCCCCCAAACGCGGAAAAAAGCGGACGCACGACTCCACTCACTCAGATCGGTAACTATTCTTCTTGATGACGAAGCCATTTTCTCCACTAGGAAGGCCATTATCGCAAAGAACAGCAATTGAGAACAATTTCAAGAACGACTCTCGACGAGCCTCGTGAAGTCTCGTGACGAAAAAGCAGAATGATTGATAAACCGCTGTAACAGTTTTCACGCAGTATCTTGGACGCAATCGGGAATGAGGGGAATCTCACGGCTGGAAGAGGCACAATAGCCACGAAGGACACACCGACTGCTACCCCATCTGCGTGCTGCCGGTAACCAAAAGAGACAGCTGCCTAGAAAACCTGGAACGAAGCGTCTGCTCAACAACATGTGCCGAGACATAGACAAGCAGATCGACGAGCACAGGAAATAAGTGTGGGCCCACAGAGTTTCTCCACTCTAAAGCTCAGTGATGACTCCATATGGGAAGCAGACACACAGCTCTTCCACAAAAACAATCGGTTTCCTCCACTTAAACCGGGAAATGTGATAGTTAGCCAGGTCATTGCAGAGGCCTAAGACATGGAGGATTATTTACGAATAGTTTCTGACCAGCACATGATTCGATGGACTAAGCAAATCTCAGTCTGGTTCACAAAAGTCAGCCAAGGTTCATGGAACCACACGCAAACGAAGTCGATTTTACGACCAATTATTACGGCTGAAGAGGTCCGCTGTCAGAACCAAGGAAGGTTGTACCGACGAACGATCCATCCCGAACAAACTATGTCTCCACATGACAGCTCCAAGGTTTAATCACCTGGTGGTATTTTTCAGTGGAGTAATGAGGCCTGTTATCTTCCCTGCAATATGGAAGCATGTGGGAACTGTCCATCGTCAGACCTACGAAAGAACGGGCCCCTCGCAGGCCTACAAATCGATAAGCTCATTCTCAGGATTATACGGCATCTTCGAGAGTCTCTTCCTGCAACGCCTACTTCGTCTTGTGGAAGCCGAAGGTTTCGACCATCACGAGTTCTTTGGAATCCTGCAGCTCAATGACACTAGAACATTCGCCTTTGTGTGCCTACATTGCGTACTTTGTTGACAGGAGTAACAAAACCACGTGTGAGACTACTGCACAACGGCCGTACCTATCATGCCTCCGGCGGAGTATCCTCTCGTTGCCCCATCGTCGTTTTCGTAATGGACGGTGCTTGGACTGATCCAATATAACTCGTAGTACCTACTTACTGTGGTACAAGGGACAATTACTGCCACATTTATATGTTTCTGCAATGTGTATATGGTGAATACAAGTCACTTTGAAATAGAAACAGCTAAATTTCGTCCTTATCCTTCTAAAAATCGAGCGTCTGCTTCGTCTCTAATGACCTTCACGCTGTCGGGGCGTTAAACCCTGAACCTCCTTTCTTGCTCCAGAATACGTACTGGAACGTGGTGCTCACAACTATTCTGCCGATGCTGCCCATAATTCAGTCAGAGTTAAAGCAGGTCTCGTTCAAAAACACGAACTGTTGCCAATCTACGACCCATTGTCAGTCTTCGCGCGTTCGTTGTTGCCTGAGCGTCGATGTTCCAAGGCCAACGCAAAGGAGAGTTCGCTCACAGGCGTGCGCTCAGCGGTCGCTGTAACTGCGTGGCAGTAAGCAATATTATAAATGTAGCTGAACGCACAATAACCGAACTTCCTCAGCAGTTTCAAATAAACGTACGAATAATTTTGACAATATAAGGTTGATTTGTAGTGATAAACTTACTCAATAGAAGTGATAACTTCTCAGAACTCAGCCCTGGACTTAGTGCTTTCCTACATCTACTTACATACTCCGCAATCCACCGTAAGGTGCGTGGCGGAGGGTACACTGTACCACTACTAGGCATTTCCTTTCCTATTCCACTCCAAATAGAACGAGGAAAAAAGAATGCCTATATGCCTCCGTACGCTCCTAATTTCTCTTATCTTGTCTTTGTGATCACTACGCGAAATGTAAGTAGGCGGCAGCAAGATCCTTCTACAGTCAGCTTCAAATTCCGGCCCTCTAAATTTCCTCAACAGAAATTCTCGAAAAGAAATTCGTCTTTCCTCCAGCGAACCCCAGTAGAGTTGCCGGAGCATTTCCGTGACACTCACGCATTGGTCGAACCTACCAGTAACAAACCTAGCTGCTCGCCTCTGAACTGCTTCTATGTCTTCCTTTAAACTGATCAGCTGCGCGTCCCAAACACTTGAGCAATACTCAAGACGTGGTCGTACAAGCGTTTTATACGCGGTCTCCTTTACAGATAAAGTACATCTTCCCAAAATTCTCCCAATAAATCGAAGTTGGCTGTCCGCCTTACTCACAACTGTCCTTACATGTTCGTTCCATTTCATATCGCTCTGCTATGTTACGCCTAGATATTTGAACGACGTGACAGCTTCAAGAAGCTCACTACTAATGCTGTATTCGAACATTATGGGATTGTTTTTTTCCTGCTCATGCGCATCACCTTACATTTTTCTACATTGAGAGCTAGCTGCCATTCTTCGCACCAACTAGAAATTTTGTCTAAGTCATCCTGTATGCTATTACAGTCAGTTAAAGACGACACCCTCCCATACACCACAGCATCATCAGCAAACAACCGCAAATTACAAGTTACTCTGTCCATCAGATCATTTATATAGATAGAAAATAATAGCGGTCCTATCACACTCCCCTGGGCACGCCTGACGATACACTCGTCTCTGATGAACACTCGCCGTCGAGAACAACGTACTGCGTTCTATTACTTAGGAAGCTGTGGCCTTATCATTACGCTATCCAAATAGGCTTCCTGGTCCGAACCAAATTCTCAATCGGCTCATGATTCGTAGACACTGCACTACCAGTTTCATATTTGTGATACATCGTAAATGTAACATTTCCTAGCCAAAGGCGCCACCTATACCAAAACACAAATGTTTGTTCTATTTCTAATGAGTTTGCTGTCTGCAGTACGCTAAAAGGACTATTTTTTTATTCTTTATTTTTAATGGGATACTTACCATTACATGCAGTAACTGTTGTACTAATTTCCAGAAAATTTCTTTTGCACTGCTGCAGAGATGAAGTATCAAATGTATAGCTGCTATACTCTTTCTCTGCAAAATATTTGTCGTATTTCGTGGCAAATACTTTCCTTGCCTAAAGCATAAATTACGTTGAGTTTTAAAGACAGAAGTATTTAGCACTAAATGTGACTATTACACGACCTTTTGAAGAAGTTTATACGAAAGATTGTTACGTTAATTGAGAATAAAATTAATTTATAACTGGCTGTATATATCAGATTTACTGTAATAGTTATCTTTGCCTTCTTCATGTGGAGTTAGTGAGGCAATGCCAATTCACATTCTAAAATAGAGCAAATTGAGCCGTTCTGTCAGTGCTTCTTTACCTATCTGGGTTACCACATCCAACCACGTCCTCTGCGAAAATGAACTGTGTCAAACTATGGAAACCTATGGTGATGAAGGGAAGCATTGATTTTTACCGATTCTTCTTTAATAGACTGATCGAGTTGATCCCACAAAAAAAAAATGTAGCATCTTGAACCCTCCTCCACAAGCTACAGCTAAATCAGCGACAAAACGAACAACAAAAATCTGATTTTCTTGTCCATTGATGTTGGTGGTTGTGCTTCAGTATCTAATCAAGACGTATTTTGTTTCCACAATGCACCTCTAAACTACAATGTAGCGAATGTTACATGCAGAATTCAAAATATCGATTACAGTATACACTTTAGATTGCAGTTGTTTCGCCGTAGCCTCTAGTGTAAATGAATCACTGGCAAGTGATAATATCTGCACCTTACGATAATTATTCTAGTTATGCAATGTCTCGTTCGTTTGTATTTAGTGTTTCAGAGCGCTAAACGGCAAAGTCATTAGCGTCCAGCATTGACTCACAACGAAATATATGGTGGCTGTCAATACTGATGTGTGTCGCAATTTACAGCTTATTGAAAAGTGAACGGGTGTGGCCTAACGTCATTTCAGTTTCTACATAGACCTTCACTGTAATGTAGTTTAACTGTGTTGTTCGGCAACAGTCTCGTTGTGTATGTGGATGGTTTTGCACGATGATAAAGGCGAACAGTAAGACAGTGACCAATCTGAGCCCGTGTTCCATTTACTAACATATCTTTCTTAGCTGAATTTAGACTCATATAAAGAATGGGTGATAATGTCTGGAGGGAGCACAGGTGTTGCCTACCTATATTAACTTTCAGCAGCTATGCCAACACGCATCAAAGTAGTGCAAGTGTAAAATCATAGAATTCTGTCCGGTAGAAGCTCCACTGTGCTAGAGAATTACAGCGTTGCTTTTTTTTTTTTTAATCCCGAAATTTTTCTCCTTTGAGTAGCAGAAGTGTGAAATTTGACTCAAAGGTGCATACAACTTTCCTCTATAAAAGTACAAAAGTAGATGACGCTTCAAACTACAAGTTGTCGACACATGTAAGAAAATGGAAATGAGCGTATGGCTTTCTTGGCCGGGAGACCCCTTGCGGGAGTGTTCGGCCGCCTTTGTGTAAGTCTTTTTAGTCAACGCCACGCTGGCGACTTACGTGCCAATGATGATGAGATGATGATGATGATTAGGACAACACACACCACCCAGTTCGCTGCCGGGAATCGAACCCGGGCCCCCTGCGTGGTAGTCAGCGACGCTGGCATTTTTTTTTTTTTTTTTTTTTTTTTTTCATTTGGTAGATCTTTGGTTCGCGGTCGTTTGTTCAGTTTGTTGGTGGTTGTTCGTTGAATGGTTCGCTCAACTTTTTTATTACAGAGGGCGTTCAGCCCCCTGAACGGGCGCGCTGAGCCACGGTGCCCGGCACTCTGAGCTACGGAGGCGGACGACATGTGTAACGGAAAAGCCAGAACTCAGAAGTTGGTGTGAGGTGTAGGGTGGGATAGTGATGTTGCAGTGGCACCAAATTTCTACCACAGTTCTGCCCAAAACCGCCGTAGTTGTGTCATGCTATGGGTAGGCCATCACACACCCTTTTGCCCAGACATCACCCTTTCTCTTATACCACTGCAATGGAGATCACCGCGCGGGGATGGCCGTGCGGTGTGGGATGGCACGGTGCTGATCGCGCAATTGCCCTCGCCGGAGGTTCGAATCATTCCTCGTGCATGTGTGTGTTTGTGTGTGTGTGTGATGGCCTTAACACAAGTTATTCTAAGTTGCGGGGCCTATGACCAAAGCAGTTTGGCCCCTTGGGTTTACAAACATTTGAACATTTTGGTCCACTTTAGGTTACGGTAGTAACACTAAAAGTGGGCCTTTGCGATCGTCCTTTGGCAGCTCGAAATTTAAATGAACATAACGGATTAACCATTCATCTGACACGAAAATTGAATAACTGAATTTGTAGAGGAGAAAATTCTCTACAACTTTGCTCTCTTATGTTTTTTTTCATATCTCGTATCGTTTCAGATATATTTGCAAAAATAACGGTGATTTTGGGATGTCTGTCCGTAACGTGTTCCTTGTTTTTAAGACGAACCGTTCAACCGATCAGTACCAAATTTTACAGACATAATTGTTGACTACCAGAGACCAGAACCTCGCTTTTTGAAATATTTCGGACAAGAAATACGTTAGTAATAAAAAAAGCCGTTTGTAATGTAATTTTAATTACCAATAAACCGTTCATCTGACGCGAAAATTGAATAACCGAATTCTCTACAACTTTATTCCCTTATTTTTTTTTTTTTCATATCTCGTATCGTTTGAGAGATATTTGCAAAAATAACGGAGTTTTGACATCCTCCATTGAATTAACGAAAACCAGCCGTTCGCAGATGTCACGTGACATTCCTCGCCCAGAACTCTCTGTGGCATACACCATCTTGCGTTGCGTATTTGATGATTTTCTTATTGGAACTTACACGTTGTCATTTCAAAGCAACGGCGCACTGAATAATTAACAAAAACACGTCGTTCTTCGTACGATAAATGATAATCTAATGTCTACAGATGCCATATTAACATCAGTTAACAATGGCCATTAATAGTATGACATTAAAGAATACATGTACCAATTGTTAGCTGTAGCGTAGTGGGCACTGCGTTGCACTGTGACGCTGAAGGTCAGTGGTTCGGAACCCGCCAATGCCTACATTTTTTCCTAAAAGGGTTTCAGACACTCTTATTAATTAATTTTTTATTATTTAGATTATTATTTTGGTCCAAATTGTTTGCAAAAACGTATAAAACTACAAATCTAAAGTGGGCCGTAAACACGTCAGTGCGATTTTTTGAATGGAGTTCAGAACTATGACGCCCAGGTTTGGAATCATCCGTATGCTTATGAGTGGCCGAGGAAAACGTTTCAGATACGCCACCACTCTGAATAGAGCTCAGAATGCGCCGGCCGCGGTGGCCGAGGAGACTGAGGCGCTTCAGTCACGGTCGGGGGTTCGAATCCCCCCTCGGGCATGGATATTTGTGCCGTCCTAGTTCGTAAGTAGTTCATAAGTAGTTTGTAAGTTTAGAGACTGATGACCCCGTAGTTAAGTCCCATAAGCTTTACAAACAGTTGAACATTTTTGCTCAGAATGTGACATAAAGGGCGTCAATAATATCACCCCTTCCCGTCAGGCGTCCTTTGCACACATTCTGCGATAGAAAGCGACAGATGCAACAGCAGAGCGATGTGCAACAGAGCTGTATTCTTGACAACCTCTGATACTGCTGACACCTCCAGACGATTCTGCTATTTTCTAAGGAGGGCTGAATCTTTATTGAAGGGGATGTAAAGTGTCGTTAATGTTATGGGTACGAATTACCTCCCGCAGCAACGATTCATGGTCTTAAGCACGATGATAATTATATTTTTATTAATGATTTATACTCAGTTTTATTATAATTTAGATATAGAAAGTTTTTTGTGTATTTTTTTCTCGTGTTCCATGTACAACGCGGAAAGCATCGCACATTGGCGGCAGTCTTCGCCCGTGGTGGCAGAAAATGCAGTCTCTGCCATCACCAGCGACAATAACTGAGGCCACCGAGGTGAGAAGACAGCGGGGATTATGCCTGGCTTGCCGTGTCAAGGAAATTTTAAACAAAAAACTAAGAAAAATGTTATGTAGGTCATTGTAAAACGAACTGAGGATCAGTTAAAACTAAGAGCTGTTTGTATTGCTATCTAAAGGATTTTAATGTTGTTACTCTAATTTACTGATTATAACGTGTTATATGCGCCCTCATATATTGTGAAATAAAAATATTTCAATGGTGATTTATTCCTCGTAATGGACATGATTATGACAGAAGAAAATAATTTGAAATTCAAGTAACTTCATTTGCTTGTGTTCTACATGTAACGGAGTGCTTAGTCGCAACAAGGAATCGGATTAAAAGTTACAATTTTGGAAGTTCCCAATGTTTCTTAAAACAATATTTTCTCTGGTTGTGAGTGAAAAAAATGTTCAAATGTTTGTAAATCTATCGGACTAAACTGCGTGGTCATCAGTCCGTAGCTTACAAACTACTTAAACTAAGGTAAACTAACCTAAGGACAAGACACACACGCATGCCCTAGGAAGGACTCGAACCTCCGACGGTGAGCAACCACCCGCTCCGCAGCGTGCCGCCTTAGACAACTTTTTTTTTTTTTTTTTTTTTTTTTTTTTTCCCTCTCAGGTTGATCTATGCTTTGCGGTCGTTGTTTCGGTTTGTTTTTGATTGTTGGTTGCATCTTTGGCTCAGCTTTTTTATTACAGAGAGCGTTTAGCCCCCTGACCGGGCGTGCTGAGCCACGGCGCCCGGCATAAATTTTTGCTGGCCCCTCGGATACTCCATCGCGGCACTGTGAGTGAAAACGTACAAAGTAAGGTCAGTTACATTTAATTTTAATACACAGTATTGGAAATCAGACCGGTCTGGAATTTTTGAAAGATTTGAACCAACTAGAATTATCTGCTTTTTCATTTTGTGGCCAAGGGAATGATTTTTAAGATTTGGAATCGAGTGGTTTGACGGCAAATGTTAGTGAATATCCTTGGGGTGATAAACAAGCTTCTTCGCTGCTGTTCATGGTTATTTAAAGTGACTATAAGGGTTAAATATTTAAATTGCTCCTGAAGTTTAAACTATTGATATTGAGTTGATTTACGATTATAAGCGAAGCTAGAACATTGTGCCGATTTAGGAATTGTGTACACACAATATTATACGCATCGCACATCAGGCAAGAACATAGCTTATCTATGGTCGGTATAGCAACCTCAATAAACAAGACGACGGCAAAGTAAGTGAATTTTAAATGGACTTAATTAAATCATTAATGTGTGACTACGTGAATTTTCCACCCTCAATAAACGCGGCAAGAACCTGCAATTAGTAAAACTCTTAAGAGAATGCGTTGCAAATGACTTTGAATGTATTCGTGTCGTCCGAAGTATACTAATATATATTCTGGTTAGGACATACAACGGTTGGCGACGAACTAGTACAAACAAGGTCGCATACAGTCCAATGATTATGACCCCGATGGAGTTTAACATAACTGCACCTTTTTCTGGTATACACAGTGGATCGCCGGAGAGCGTTAAAATATGTTCGATGCAATTTTAACATGTGATAGTAGGGGGTGGGGAGGAGGAGGAATGAGGGAGAGGCGAGGTAAGAATGATACGTGCATGATGAAATGGCAAATGGTTGTGCTAAGATTGCCAAGTTTGACTCACACTCAGTGCCACCTACCCACCTTTGTTGGCCGCTTTAAGATGTACCTTTACACAGACAATCCTAGGCATATACGATCAGACAACCCCTTCGACACAGTTCAGCTGAGTGGCTGTTACACTGCTGCCCCTGTGCCTGCTTACAGCCATGCTGTATATGAGCGGAGTTGTGGGGTTGCTTACGTGCAGGCGTCTAGCACAAACATCCATGCCCGAGCAGGGATTCGAACCCCCGACGGGGAACGGCCTCGCGCATCGTAGCATAGCGTAATGCGCTCGGCCGCTCCGCCGCGGCTCAAGAATTATCTCTACGCAATTATGTACTTCTTAAAGCGCTCAACAAGGGCGTGTTGGTGGCACCGATGGTGTTGCCAAACTGAGAGGTCTTATAGGAACCCCTTGTCATTTCATATGAATGTCACATACGGCATGATCACACCACAAAAAGGGTCCGATTAGAAGAGCCGAATAAGCAATAACGCAGTTTGCTGTTTCGGATCACGTTCAAATTACATCGAATAGTCTGACGGTCCCTAATGGTTCCACCCTTTATACCAGACCAAAAGATTTGCTCTTGATACGCTTCAAACGGGAGCTTTTGGTTGCACCCTTTATGTCACCTCTTGAGACCTTTTCGTCTGATTGTGAACGTTACTGTTTCTAAAATGTTTTCTTCAGCTTATCATGAGAAAAACTCGTGTTTTCAGTGCTGAGCGACAGAGTTCTGAACTCCATTGCAGTGGAGAAGGAGGTGATATGCGGGTAAGGTGGAGGATGACGACCTCCACACCGTTTGACACATTTATGGTGGCGTTGGGTAGTATTATGGTGTAATTTGGTGTTAATGTGACATCATTGACTCACTTTACCCTTCCCAAAAATTTCTACTTTCTATCCATTATTTTATTTATTTATTTACATGTGTCGACACCGTTGTGTTTCAGTCGATGCTGAAACCAAATGCCGGCCGCGGTGGCCGAGGAGACTGAGGCGCTCCAGTCACGGTCTGCACGGCCACTACGGTCGGGGTTTCGAATCCTCCCTCGGGCATGGATATTTGTGGCGTCCTAGTTCGTAAGTAGTTCATAAGTAGTTTGTAAGTTTAGGGACTGATGATCCAGTAGTTAAGTCCCATAAACTGTACAAACATTTGAACATTTTTGAAACCAAATGTTACGTCGCAGCCTTAAAGCCTTTGCACCATTATAGAGGAAGATTTTAGGCACCTTTAAACCAAAATCAATGTTCAAATGTTTGTAGAGCTTATGGGACTTAACTACGGGGTCATCAGTCCCTAAACCTACAAACTACTTATGAAGTAGCGGGGATTCGAACCCCCGGCAGCAGCGGTCGTGCAGACCGTGACTGACAGGCCGAAGACCACTCGGCCACTGCGGCCGGCTTTAAACCAAAAGTCACCCTTCTGCGTTACAATGAGGGAAATATGGAGTTTCACAAAAGTGAACCATTAATTGTTTTCCGCAGTGTAGTTTCTCATCCTGTTCGCGAGTATGGGCAAAGCTCCTTCAGAAAGGCCCGGATTTTCTGATTCTGGATAATTTTAGACCACACTGGCTCTCCAGCTATCATAAGCTCGTTGTAAATTAATATTCTTCTTACTATCTCCCGTATTTCCACATACTCTTACGCAAAAAAGGCTTTGAATACTACACAACATTAAATGATGAACGAAATTACGATGACACTGAAGCTCCATAAGTTAAGATGTTAGGAAACGATTTTATGTGCATACATACAGAAGAAATGCACTGATTAATCAAGGCAATACGACTACTCAGGAGAGCGAGAAGCGGTAACGAAAGTACATACGTGGAAAACCAGACGAAGAGTGGATCATTCGAGCATGGATGCCAGACGGGGAGATCTTGTGAAATAACAGAGCTTGACAAAGGGCAGACTGAAAGGAAGAAACGAAAGGAGGCAGGAGGGAAGGAAGCTAGACTATGGTTTAACATCCCATCGCAAACTTGATCACTAGAGATGGAGCGCCAGCTCGAGTTGTTTTTGACAAGATAGTGGAAGGAAATTGGCCCTGCCGTTTGAAAGGAATCATTCAGGCATTTGTCTGGAGTAATTCAGGGAAATCGCGGAAAATCAGGATATGGGTGGCCCGAGCCAGGTTTGAACCGCCGTGCTCCATAATTCGCGTACAGTGCGATAAGCACTCCACCAAGCCACTTGGTATAGGGCAGGTAGTTGTGGTCTGGTACCTGGCAACCAGCATGTTGGAAACACCGAAGCTGCTCGGCTGTTCGCATGCTGCTGTTATGGGCATGTGGCTGAAGGACGATGAAACCACGAGTAGGTGTCCAGTTGTTGGCCGTCCACATCTCATCATAGGACCTAGCGGTCGGATAATTGTTCGCTCTGTAAACCAGGTTAGGCAGCGATCTGGGGCAAATTTGAAGACAGAGTATAGTCCTGGGGCGATCACAAGTGTTCGAGCGGATGTTATTAAACATGGTATTTCGCAGCAGACGACCACCATGTGTTCCCATGTTGACCGACCGGTATTGGCAATTATGTCGGCAGTGGGCTCAATGTGGCCGAGATTCGACTGCGTATCAGTAGAAACGTGTCGCCTGATAGAATGAACCACATTTCTCGTTACACCAGATTGGGTGTCATATCTGGATCCACCGTATCTAGGCCAATGGCTGCTTTAACATTCAGCGCACCATGTACGCAAGATGGTGTGGGTGGTTTGGTGCTCACGTGATCATCCATGGGAAGTAGTAATCGGAAGTAGAATGACGGCTGTAAAATACTTAAACATTATTACGAACCACCTGTAATCCTTGATACCTGATATCTTTCATGACGGCGATGATATCTTCTATCAGGGTAGCTGTTTCTGTCAATGAGCCATAATCGCGCTGTAGTAGTTTGAGGAGCACGATAGTCAACTGAAGGCGATGTTTTGGTCGCTAAGTTAATCTTTTCTGAACTCGATGGAACATAAGCTAGAGGTTACCAGTTCCACCTCCACAAAACAATAGCCCTAAATTTAAATAACTTAGAGAACCTACCAAGAAATCCCTAGCACGCAAAATCCTTCTATACTGCGTTCCAAAGGTGGATCCGTGCACTATAGTCAGGTAGCAGCTAAGGTTTTCCTCATTATCGTATCTTTCATAAATCAATCATATCCATGATGAATGTTACTGAACACCATGAAGGAAGGTACGTTTGGTCACAGGAAACGCAATCAGTTATTATTTTACATCTTGAGATACTTGTTACTTACGAAAAGTCATAAGCTATATTCGAGCGCATAACCAAAATATTCATTTGGCATTTCATGCTTTTCTTGCGGCGACATTTTTATTACCCATTGCCAAATAAAAGTCCAATGTATTTATATGGCTAAGTGGTGTTTTCATCTCACGGTCGTGTTGACATTTTCGGTCTCGCTTGCTATGTAAAACAGTCTTCCTGATTTGGGCGTTGGCTGAAGGTGATTTGGATTATTCTGACCAAGTTACCGAGTTTGGACTCTAATAATGTTGCTCTAAGTTAACACCTGACAGTTTCAGTAAGTTGGTCACAGCAGCTTTCATGCGCCTACAGTCAACAGTCGTATTTAGTAAAAGTCTCTATGACAGTGTCATAGTATAGTTTTCGACTGCGCTTCGTTGTTGAAAACTTGCAACACCACTGAAAGTTTTCAGGAAATATCTTACACCAATCAAACTGTAACTGTACGTCACTCCCAAGGTGTTCACGGCTATTTCGTGAGTACGTGCGTGGCGAGCAAGGGGCCCCGAGCTAATGTAGTGTCCCTTCCTTCTTTACTTCCCGGACTGCATTTCCTTTCCCCCTCCCTTTCCTATCATCACTCCTTCCTCTCCCCACCTGGGAACTGATAACCTTAAGAGTTTAGTCCCCCTGTTCCAACCAAACAGTCCAACTCAACGTCAAGACAGAATTGTTACTTTCTAAAATAGACCGTTAAGAGAAAAGAAATGTATACCGTTTGCCTGTATTTCTGGTTTATCCCACATATTACAGCGGTGTCTGATGTGACCTCACAAGGATGTACTGTGCGAACATCATAAGGAAGGGAGGTAAGATTGTCACCTCGTAATATTGCCAAGGTCGTAATCTGGGGCTGGGCAAGTGTTGTGAAGGAAATCGTCCGTGGCCTGTACATGTGAACGATATTGGTGTCTGGCCAATCTGATTAAGGGCAACTTTGGAAAAGTGAATCTGTTTGGCCAGATGACGAACTGAAACCCAAACCACCAAAACACGAGTCTTGGGTCTCAAACAACAGGCTCTTTTGCGACTGTAGGTAGCCCAGGAAACGAACAGTAACACAATATAAACAGAAAAATCGTAGTGATAGCGCAATGGGCTACGCTGAAGTTACAAAAGTCACTGGACAGCTCCTAATATCGTGTCAGATATCCTTCTGCTCGGGGAAGTGCAGAAACTCGACGTGGCATGGACTCAAGTCGTTTGGAATCGCTTTCAGGAATACTGAGCCACGCTGCCTCTATAGCCGCCCATAAGTGCGAAAATAGTGCTGAGCAAGATTTTGTGCTCGAAGTGACTTCTCGATTATGTCCCATAAACGTTGAATGCGATTCGTGTCAGACAGTCTTGGTGGACAAATCATTCACTGCTACTGTACAGAATGTTCTTCGAATCAATTTCGCCCCCAGCGGGCTCATGGTTCTTTTGTGAGTACATGCGCGGCGAGCACGGGGCCCCGAGCTAATGCAGTCTTTCTTCCTTCTTTTCTCTCTGGACTGCATTTCCTTCCCCTTCCCCTCCCCACCGGGGGACCGATAACTTAGCAGTTTGGTCCCCCTATCCCAAACAACCAACCAACCGACCATCAAATCAATTTCGAACAACAGTATCCCAGTGACAAGACACATTTTCATCCATAATATTTCTATATTTGTTTAGGAACATGAAGTCCACGAATGGCTGCAGATGGTTCCCGAGTCAATTATCGGTTTAGTTGGACCATGGACAATTGCACGAACAAACTACACACACCATAAGAAAGATACCAACAACTCGCACAGTGGGTTGTTGACAAAATGAATCCGTGTCTTTGTCGGGTCTGCACCACACTCGAACCTTACCATTAGCTCTTACGAACTGAAATTGGAACCCTCTCACCAAGCCACGGTTTTCCAGTAGTCAAGGGACCAACCGATATGATCACTACAGGAAAGCTTTTTAAAAAAAAAAAAAAAAAAAAAAAAAAAAAAAAAAAAAAAAAAAAAAATTCCAAATGCTTGTAAATCTAGGGGACTGCTGCGGTTATCACTCCCTAGGTGTACAAACTACTGAAACTAACTTAGGATAAGTTAGTTTCTCACACACACTCACACATGTCCGAAGGAGGACTCGAACCTCTAACGGCGAGCAACCGCGCGCTCGGAAGCAGGGTGCCTTAGAGCGCTCGGGCACTCTAACTGCCGCGGTGGAGTAGCCCAGCGCTCTAAAGCGCCTCGCCGCGGAGAGCGCGGTTGCTCGCCGTCGGAGGTTCGAGTCCTCCCTGGGGCATGGGTGTTTGTGTTGTCCTTAGATTAGTTTACCTTAGATTAAGTAGTTTGTAAGATACGGACTGATGACCACGCTGTTTGGTCCGATAGATTTACAAACATTTGAACTTTTTTTTTTTTTTTTTTTTTTTTTTTTTTTTTAGCACTCTAACTCGACTGCCGTCGTCCATCAACACTACGAATGTTCTGCATTGTCCTAGCGGACACATTTGTCATACGTTCCACATTGATTTCTGCAGTTACATGACGTAGTCGGTCACACATTCCACATTGATTTCTGCAGTTACATGACGTAGTCGGTCACAAAGTGCAGGCTGTTGGCCAATACGTTGTCAGTGGAGCGAGGTGATGCCCAAGACTTGCTATTCTCGGCACATTCTTGATACTGTGAATCTCGGAGTACTGATTTCCCTGTCCATTTCCGAAACGGAATGTCTCATGTTCTAGCTCCAACTACCATTCCGCGTTCAAAGTCTGTTAATTCTCGCAGCCATTACCACGACCAAAATCATTTCGCATGCATAACTAGAGTACAAATGGCAGCTTCGCCAATGCACCTCCATTTGTGTATGCATTTGTCACCTCAAGTGTACGATTAATGGCCGCGCGGTCTGAGGCGCCATGTCACAGATTGCGCGGTCGCCCCGTCGGAGATTCGAATCCTCCCCAGGGAATGGGTCTGTGTTTGTTCAAAATGTTCAAATGTTTGTAAATCTAAGGGACTTAACTACTTTGGTCATCAGTTCCCAGGCTTACAGACTACTTTAACTTAAGCTAAGGACAACACATACACCCAAACCCGAGGTAGGATTCGAACCTCCGATGGCAAGCAGTTGCGCGTTCCGCAGCAAAGCGCCTTAGAGCGCTCGGCCACTTCACCGCGGCATGTATGTTGTCCTTAGCATAAGTTAATATACCTAATTTGCAAGTCTAATTGTCAGAACCTAAGACGCGAGCAGTTTGGAGTCCTAACCCTTTGCGTACAACTGGTTTCACAGTGAGACCACGTTTAATTTAATGCCTCAAAGGCGGATCAGTGGCTGCTCTGTAAACCCACCACGGCATTGGAGTAGACTACCCTCTGTCCTCAAGATATTCGACTCGCTGCCGGTTCGGGTAATACGTTTTCGCGGGAAAACGACATAAACATTCGGCTGTGCAGTGTAAAAACGTTTGTTAAGCTTATGGGACTTAACTACGGGGTCATCAGTCCCTAAACTTTCAAACTACTTATCAACTACCTTACACTAAAGACGGCACAAATATCCATGCCCGAGGGGGGATTCGAACCCCCGAACGCAGTGGCCGTGCTGACCGTGACTGGAGCGCCTCAGTCCCCTCGGCCACCGCGGCCGGCGCTGCGCAGTGTATGCCGGGGTGTTGCTGAGGTTCGTGAGGTTACATATATTGTTTTCCACTGTTTTATCTTCTGAATTGGCATAGTTCTGGTAAGATACGAAAGGTTATGCAGTATAGAGTACACTAAGATTTTAGTTTGTTCCATTTCTTGTAGAACTTTATGTAGTCGACGAGTGATTTCACTACGTAACCATATGTTCTAAAAAAAAAAAAATTGTAAACACTCGAGCACTTTTCTCACTTCATATATTAGTTTTATACAGGGTGATACAAAAAGGTACGGCCAAACTTTCAGGAAACATTCCTCACACACAAAGAATGAAAATATGTTATGTGAACATGTGTCCTGAAACGCTTAATTTCCATGTTAAAGCTCATTTTATTACTTCTTTTCAAATCACATTAATCATGGAATGGAAACACACAGCAACAGAACATACCTGCGTGACTTCAAACACTTTGTTACAGGAAATTTTCAAAATGTCCTCCGTCAGCGAGGATACATGCATCCACCCTCCGTCGCATGGAATCCCTGATGCGCTAATGCAGCCCAGGAGTATGGCGTATTGTATCACAGCCATCCACAATACGAGCACGAAGAGTCTCTACATTTGGTACCGGGGTTGCGTAGACAAGAGCTTTCAAATGCCCCCATAAATGAAAGTCAAGAGGGTTAAGGTCAGGAGAGCGTGGAGGCCATGGAATTGGTCCGCCTCTACCGATCCATCGGTCACCGAATCTGTTGTTGAGAAACGTACGAACACGTCGACTGAAATGTGCAGGAGCTCCATCGTGCATGAACGACTTGTTGTGTCGTACTTGTAAAGGCAAATGTTCTAGCAGCACAGGTAGAGTATCCCGTATTAAATCGTGCTCCAGTGAGCCTAGGTGGAAGAACATGAGGCCCAATCAAGACATCACCAACAATTCCTGCCTAAACGTTGACAGAAAATCTGTGTTGATGACGTGATTGCACAATTGCGTGCGGATTCTCGTCAGCCCACACATGTTGATTGTGAAAATTTACAATTTGATCACGTTTGAATGAAGCCTCATCCGTAAATACTAAAATGAGCTCTAACATGGAAATTAAGCGTTTCCGGACACATGGCCACATAACGTATTTTCTTTCTTTGTGTGTGAGGAATGTTTCCTGAAAGTTTGGCCATACCTTTTTGTAACACCCTGTGTATTATTTTAATGTGATTATACAAAATGCCATTGTTTCACAACTCAATTTGGTTCCTTCGACCACAAAGGATTTAACACTTAGAGTGCCGCGTCCGTAATATTACGTTCTCTGTGTCTTTGCGAGAACTGCCGCGCCCGAAATATTACGGGCGGCTGTTCTCAAACGAATTCTATCTTTCGCGCGCATCATTATCCGTACGGCAGTTATCAGAAGGGAGGCAAACCCTTGTAGTAGACATCTCTGCCACAAGGAGGCGCCACAAAACTGTTCACTTTCCGAAACAAGGGTTTGTGTCAGTTGACTGTGTGACATCAGGGCGAGCGTTAGACGCAACATGTCAAGCAGTAGGCCTTTGAGCGACGCCGAGATTCGCCGCATTCTTGATGAATCGGATGATGATCTGAGTGATGTTTTTGATGGCGATGACACGGATGAAGATCCAACTTATGCTGAATCAGGATCAGGTAATATAATTGCTTTCACGACTGGATGGAACACATTTCCTGGAAATACTACCCATTCCACCAGGGAAGAAGAAGGCACAAAAGACTTGTAGAGTGTGCTCAGAGAGGGGCAAGAAAGAAGCAGTAGTCGCGAGAAGGAAGGATACTTCATTACAGTGTGCAGTATGCAAAGTGGGGTTTTGTGTCCAGCCCTGCTTCCAGCTATACCACTCAAAAAAGAACTATTTGCACTAAAAGCCGTTTGCTGATGTTTAATATTCATGATATTTGCATGTAATCAAATAAAAATTGCCATGTTTATTAATAAATAGTTTATAATACGAAAAAACAATTTTTTACCTACCCGAAAACAGCGTTTCTTGTTTTGATTGTTGTGATGAAGGTTTACAAAGCAGGGAAATGTACGGGGCAAGTATTTGATGAGGAAATAATGAGGTTTATTACTGACCAAGAAAATTATATTAATGATTATTCCTGAATCTGTACCAACAGGACGAAATACTGTAAAAATGGCCGGCACTGGGGGAAGTCGGTTCGCATATATGGCTGGCACTCAAGTGTTCGTCTCCCATAGCTCAAACGGCCACGTCGCTGACTACCACCCAGGGGGCCCGTGTTCGATTCCCGGCAGGGGACTGGGTGTTGTGTGCTGTCCTCATCATCATCGATATGCAAGTCGCCAAAATGGCGTCAAGTAAAAAGACTTGCACTAGGCGGCAGAACAATCCCACGCGGCATCTCCCGGCCCAATACGGTCATTTCATTTCAAATGTTCAAATGTTTCTATAGCTTATGGGACTTAACTACGGGGTCATCAGTTTTGTGTCTCGTTTCCGTCGTAGGTGTCGGTGGCCGAGTAGAATGAGACCGACACAGGGATAAAGGTAGCACGCTTGTGCAGGTACGGAGGGGAGCAGCCAGTGGGACAGCAGAGACTAGAAACACTAGAATAAATTATAACGAGATATATATTGCACAGAATTTATACAATATTTAACTTTTACATAGCTCAGTCCTGCAGAATGCTGATACATAGTTGAGCTAGAGGCCTGCCTAGTGCCTAACTGATAGCCAAGTCTTCACTGGTGCCTATCTGATTCCGAAGGTGTTAACTGGTTCCTATCTCAGTCCCAAGTGAACGACGTCGTTCAGAGGTGGCCACGAGCGGAGTTCTAGCAGAGGGCGCTCGTGGCTGACGTCGTAAGCACGCCGCGCCGTGCGTGCATGGCGGCGCGCGGCGAAAGTAGGTGGCGCGCACTTTGTACTTGTGCGACACCACAATCAGTCCCTAAACTTACAAACTACTTACGAACTACCTTATACTAAGGACGGCACAAATATCCATGCCCGAGGGGGGATTCGAACCCCCGGTCGTAGTGGCCGTGCAGACCGTGACTGGAGCGACTCAGGACTCAGTCCCCTCGGCCACCACGGCCGGTCATTTCATTTCATTTGAACACCTGAATCTTTGTTCTGTTTGTCGCAATCGGTGACCCATTTCGCTACCCCATTGCGCCGAGGAGCAGGAAAGTGGTTGCAGTGCTAAATGTGGACAGACGAGATGCAACGACCCCAGGATTTGCGTGCCTTCCGGCGTCCTGCATGACCGAAACGCGGAGAGAAAGCCCGGCGCCTGCGCCTGCGCCACGCCCACTTGTCACACGCCGAGGCCGAGGACACGCCAGGTGGCGTTGCCTCCGCGCCGTTGCAAAACACGCTCGCCTGTTCCGTCTGGCTGGACGTGAGCCTCTACTGCGACTCTATAGGCTAGTTTACACGACGGCACTACGTTTCATGGACCTGCGCTACTGGCCAATGCGCATGCGCGGCAGGCGTTCGCGCAACTCGTTGGCGAAATTGATTTCGCGTGTTTTTAGGTTAGGTTATAACCAAAACAGAACAAAATAGAACATAAATGTAGGAACGGAAGAAATAGTTCGGTTTTGGACAAATATGCCATGATAGTTGTTTGTGGCCTACACTAGGTTGCGATACTCGTTGCATGAAGTGAACACTTAGTGAAACACCCTGTATATGCGTTGTGTAGATGTTTGTGCGATTTAAACGCCGTGTTAGTCCTCTTCTGGCAATTATTTGTGAAATTAAATATTGATGGGTTGACGATTAGTGAATTGCAGACTAAAATACATCCAATTAGAAATACCTATACAAACGAAGTATGACCCTTTTGGATTTCGGAACACGTACAAGTACTCCAGAGACGAATATCTGCTTGACAAGAAACGTAATGCAATTTGTAGTTTCAGTTCTGGTAACAGTGCTGCACGCATAACAGTATCTTGTTTCTTTATTGCGTTACTAACTGTGTTTAAAAGGAACGTTAACTGCTCTGCTGACATTCTAAGTTGATTAAAATAACTTCTAGGGTCTTCAATCACAATTTCTTTCAGCAAGGTCGCTGAGCAATCGATCTGACGTCTTTTTTTAATCCAGTCACGAACCCAAACACGTTTCTTATTCTTTTTATGTTTAGTCTTATGCAGCGACTTCACACAGACAAGAAATAGATGCGCCACGACTCGTACAGATACCAAAACTTTCATTTTACGGCGACTACGGCACTCACAAAACAACGAAACTGAAGTATATGGGCCGGCCGCGGTGGCCGCGGGGACTGAGGCGCTCCAGTCACGGTCTGCACGGTCACTACGGTCGGGGGATCGATTCCCCCCTCGGGCATGGATATTTGTGCCGTCCTTAGTATAAGGTAGTTAGTAAGTAGTTTGTATGTTTAGAGACTGATGACCTCGTAGTTAAGTCCCATAAGCTTAACAAACATTTGAACATTTTTTGAAGTATATGGTATTGGCGCCGTGTCTACAGACATACACGAAACTATTTGCGCGCAATTCATTTCATGCAACGAGTTTCGCAAACTAGTGTCGTCGTGTAGACTAGCCTTATTAGTGTCCTACTAAAACAGTCTGAGACTAGTGTCGTTAAGCACTGACATCTGAACACTTGAGGAAATACTTAACTAGAACACGCCCAACTACCTCATTATTCCTGCTTATTATGAAAATCTTAATAGTACGTGAAACCGTCTATTAATGTTTAGTGTAGGGGAGACCAGAGGAATGGCGCCACCTTAAGGGAAACCAGTTTTTTACCTTATTAAAGGTGTGTCTTTCTCGTAAAGAATAATACTACAGCTTCGCCAGCTAATACTACTTTATTATATATTTTTTTCAGACATGTATTTTGTTAAGTTTTATTGTTAAAAATATATATAGTGAAAGTATACGCAGTGGCGACATTAGCCTGGGATCCGGGGTAATAACGCCATACATTTGAAAATCAAGGATACAACTACACGATAAGTGAGTAGTAGTAAATAAGTGTTACAGCCGATGTAATTTATACTTATCACTCTTCTGTGTTAGACATTTAGAAGGCTTCTAGTACTTGTCGATGTAAAATTGGAATAAAAATACATTTTATAATTTCGACTTGATTAAGACAACGCAAAAGTCAGAAATACCGGTATAGTTTTTGGCACTTCAAACATACTACATTCTCCAAGTGGCCATTTCACAAAATGTATGCATCTGTATTACACTTCATTTTGCCTAAATTCTCCACCATGGCGTCAATGACCCAGTTGATAACTATGGCTAAGAACGTCAATTTAAAGCCAAAGATTTTGCAAAACAATTAGGTTAGAGACACGAAATCGAAGCTAATTGTCTACAGATTACGTTAATACGAGTATTAAAAATCACTAATACAGGCTCTAAAATTAGATCCAAAACGTCGAAACTAACAATTTCTTTCACAAAAATAATACCTGTCAACAGTTACGTACGGCGACCACAGGAATTAGTTCCGCGGTAGGAACCGAGGTAGAACACTGGCAAGTTTAGTCGTACTGCAAACCGTTCGTCATAAAACTGGGGTGGTGCGATTACCAGGGTGGCTCCCCTACCCTCCACATTAATTCAAGTAGTTAAAAGTACTCGTATTAGTCTAGTTATCACGATGGGTATTTTTTTTTCTTAATGGGACTTAACTACGGGATCATCAGTCCCTAAACTTACAAACTACTTATGAACTAGCTAACACTAAGGACGGCACAAATATCCATGCCCGAGGGGGGATTCGACCCCCCGACCTTAGTGTCCGTGCAGACCGTGACTGACGCGCCTCAGTCCCCTCGGCCACCGTGACCGGCTCACGATGGGTAGCCGAGGGTAAAATTGTCTATTGTGGCCGTGACGTAGCACAGGGAGCTTAAATGTACGTTTTTGGGGAATGTAAAATTTTCAATACTGGCCATCTAGAGAAGGAATTTTTCTTATTTGTGTTATTGTTAGGGTCTTCAGTCCGGAGGCTGGTTTGATGCAGCTCTTCACCCTACTCCACCCTATGCAAGCCTATTAATCGTTTCAGAAGAATAGCAACCCACACCCGTTTGATCATGCTTACTGTATTCGTCCCTTTGTCTCCCTCTGTGAGTTTCACCCTCCGCCCATACACACAACACACACTTCCCTCCAGTACTAAATTGACGATTCCTTCCTTGTTATCTCAGAATGTGTCCTGCCAATAGATCCCTTCTTTTAGTCAAGGTGTGCAAGAAATTTATTTTCTCCTCAATTATGTTCAGTTTCATTTCATTAGTTACGCGATCTACCCACTTAATCTTTAGTATTCGTCTGTTACTGAAGAGATTATTAGCTGTATTGGCTTCCAACAGTGGCAGCGCGATCTGGCACAATGATTAAGAAACGTATTCGGTAATTGTGGATTGAAACGATTTCCCGCTATACATGTTGGTTTCCATTCAGTTCTCTACACCGCATTAAGAGAATGATAGGATCGTTGATTCAAGGCTTGGACAGATATTCTTTCCTCTTTTTTTTTTTTTTTTTTTTTTTTTTTTTTTTTTTTTTTTTTTTTTTTTTTTTTTTTTTTTTCAAACTGAGAAAGTCCTCTGTCTGTACTGACCACACCGACCCATTATGCACATGAATGAGGCGAAAGTGATATGCTGACATGAATTCACGTATTTAGTATGAGCTATATTTAACCCCAGTCATTCAGTCTGGATTTCAGATTGTTGTTTCTCCAAACTATTCACTTGTTTCTGATTTATAACAATAATAAAAAAAGAATTCATTTTGTGAAGTTAATGTGTTTAGTGATTTCATTAGTAAAACACTAGTTTAGAAACCTGATTTAATTAAAAAGTTCATGAAGTGCTATAGACAGCAACGTTATGAAGCAAGTAGTCTTTCTCGTTTTGTTTTCTTTCTTCGCAGAACCTTTTAGTTTCTCTCTAGGGTGACTTATTGTATTTTGTTTTGTTGTTTAACGTAACTTACTTAAACTTTAGTACCAGGAGGAGTTGGAAAATAAGTTTTCCCCTGTCGACTGTGGTCAGAGTTGAGTATGAGAGGAAAAAAATAGGATAAGCCATTAAAGGTAAGACATATCTTTATTTTTCTGGATAATTTCTAAGTACATTGAGACGTTTGTCATACCGCTTTATAAGCTTCAAAAAGCCAAAAACTGTTCAAATGTTTGTAAATCTATCGGAGCAATCTGCGTGGTCATTAGTCCATAGCTTACAAACTACTTAAACCTAGGTAAACTAACTTAAGGGCAAACACACACATCCATGCTCCAGGGAGGACTCGAAATTCCACGGCGAGCAACCGCGCGCTCCGCAGCGAGACGCCTTAGACAGCTCGGCGACTCCATCGCAGCTCCAAAAAGCCACACAGGAAAAAATCAGGGCGTTTCACACGGAAAAAGCGTTGAACGGCTTGTCTGACGTCAGCATTGCTTCCAAAGCGCGTTCCGCCGAGAGTCTTCTTGAAATGTGGAAAAGTCACTTGGTGCGAGATCAGGACTGTATGGCGGATAGTTTAAACGCTCACAACCAAGAGTTGCAATGTGATTTTGCGTTGCCGTGGTCGAGTGTGGTTTCGCTTTCTCGTCCAATAGCAGAAAGCCAGATCTGAGAAGGTCACGCCGCTTTTTCCGAATCACCTATTTTAATTTCGAGAGAATGGCACAGTACCGCGCAGCATTGATAGCTGTATCCTCCAAACAGTCCAGCAATAAAACTCTTGGGCGTCCCAGAAAATGGTGAGTAGCACTTGACCTACAGACGGAGTGCTTTTGAGCTTCTTTCGAACTGGTGACGACGGATGTTTCCACTCCATTGCCGTTCAACGCTTCTTCCGTATACAACGCGACTGATCTTTTCCTGCATGGCTTTTTGAGGCTTATAAAGCAGTTTGAAAAATGTCTCAATGTACTTGGAAACTATGTAGAAAAATAAAGATATGTCTTATCTTTAATGTCTCATCCTATTTTCCCCCATACCCCAAGGAGGACCCGAACCTCCGACGGCGAACAACCACGCGCTACGCAGCAAGGCTCTTTAGAATGCCAGTCCAGCGCGGCTGTATGGGATTCAATCAGGTAATTCCCCAATGTTGTTCAATCTGTACATGGAGCAAGAAGTGAAGGAATGGAAGGAGAAATTTGGAGAGGTCATTAAAGTGCAGGGAGAAGAAATAAAAACATTGCGGTTTGCCGATGACATAGTAATTCTGTCAGATACCGCAAAAGATCTGGAAGAGCAATTGAATGGGATGGACAATGTCTTGAAAGGAAGATATAAGATGAACATTAACAAGAGTAAAACGAAGGTAATGGAATTCAATGTCAGAAAATCAGGCGATGCTGAAGGAATTGGATTAGGTAGTCTATATCTATAAATGTGAATGTCTGTTCGGTGTACGTTTATCACGTCTGAACCACAAGACATAAAGAGCTAAAAATTTGCACAGTTACTAATGTCTACCCGGGGAAGGCTTTAGGAACGGTTTTATGGCGATCAACATTAATGTGAATGTCTGTTCGGTGTACGCTTATCACGTTCGAAAGAGAAGACGCAGAGACTTGTACAGTTTTAATTTATACCCGAAGAAGGTTATAGGCACGGTTTTATAGCGATCTGATACATATTTAGTAAGTTGAATATAATGCGAAATGCGGAACAATAATTACTCTTTGAAAATTATATTTACTCTTTGAAAATAGATTTATTGGTTGCATTGTTGTTGAGGGTTTATAATGATAAAAGGGTGGAGTATATTGGGATGGTAAGTTATCGGTGTATATAAAATTCTACATGTGTGTGTGTTAATATTTCGCTCTGCAGCGAAAACTACGGAACGCAAACTAATGGTCTGTGTATAATTGTTGTCCGAAGTCTCCCATTGTATACCCTAGCAGTTCCATGCCGATAGCTATGAGGGGATGGAAGATATGATGGTTGAAAGTCGTCAAATTATTAAAAAATTCGGACTGAAGGCCAGCGAAGATGTTTGCGACTCTATATCAAGGAGGTTACATACAGGGAAAAGTGATGCTACAGGCCATATCTTTGGTCTATGCGTGCTACAATGTCTTCTGCTCTTTCTCTGTAAGGATAAGCATACCAATAAGGAAATATAAGAATAAATAAATAAACCAGTAAAAAAGAAATTTCTTTTAATACATCTCTTAAAAAATTGATTTGACGTTTCGCGCATTACATCAAGTGATCCATCTGTGATATTATTACAATCATTATTGTTGAATTTCGTGATTGGATTCTTCGAAACGAGTGCATTTTTACCTGTGATTTCTTATATATTCTCTGATAAATTTAACGTTTTTTTTTTTTTTTCTTTTTTTTAGAAAAAAGGAGTTGGACAGAGAGAGAGAGTTGATAGGAAAAGTACTAACACAAGGTTCGAATAAATAAATAAATACCCAGGCAACGCCGGGTTTTCAGCTAGTGAGACAATAAAAGTAGTAGATGAATTTTGTTATTTGGGTAGCAAGATAACTTCTGATGGCCGAAGTAAAGAAGATATAAAATGCAGAATGGCTATGGGAAGAAAAGCGTTTCTAAAGAAGCGAAACTTGTTAACATCCAATATTAATTTAAATGTTAGGAAGTCCTTTCCGAAAGCATTTGTCTGAAGTGTAGCAATGTATGGGAGTGAAACGTGGACGATTAGGAGTTCGGATAAAAAGATGATAGAAGTTTTTGAAATGTGGTGCTACAGACAAATGATGAAAATTAGATGGGTAGATCACGTAACTAATGAGGAGATGCTTAACCGAATCGGGGGGAAAAGGAGTTTCTGGCATATCCTGACTAAGAGAAGGGATATATTGGTTGGACACATTCTGAGACATCAAGGAATTGTCAAATTAGCATTGGAAGGAAGTGTGTGGGGTAAAAATCGTAGAGGGAGACCGAGGGACGAATACAGTAAGCAGATTCAAAAGGATGTAGGTTGCCGAACACTTTCTTAGATGAAGAGACTTGCACAGGACAGGGTAGCGTGGAGAGCTGCTTCAAACCAGTCTGCGGACTGAAGACCACAACAACAACAACAATTTTATAGGCCAATAGTGATATAATAAGGTGGAACGGTGTTTACGTATTCATTCAGCCTAATGAATACTGCTGCTGTTGTCGTAAAAAATAGAGGTAACAATGGAACGCTCATCATGCAGATGTTGACTGACCTGCTGGGCTGGACCTGCAGGCGTTTTCGTCTGGTTTGGAAGAATTTTGATTGAAAATCCGTGAAACAAGTCTGCGGTCCTTTTCCGTTTCCCGGCGGAGTAGCCGAGCGGTCTAAAGCGTCTCGCTGCGGAGCGCGCGGTTGCTCGCCATGGAGGTTCGAGTCCTCCTTGGGGCATGGGTGTGTGTGTTTGTCCTTAGGTTAGTTTACCTAGGTTTAAATAGTTTGTAAGCTGCGGACTGACGACCACGCAGTTTGGTCCGATAGATTTACAAATATTTGAACATTTGAACTTCTCCGTTTCTCACAAGCGACTTTTAATCAAATTTCGTCCCTATGAAGTATCGTCTCAGTTGTGCATCCAATCCGACTTCGGTGTCAATATTCTCGTATTATTTTTGCTGCATACCACCTCCAAACATGCCTAATAAAGCACTGTGGTGTTCAAACTAATCTTCGGATTTTTTTTTTTTTTTTTTTTTTTTTTTTTTTTTTTTTTTTTTTTTTTGGTACAGTGTAGTGTTTCCTTGGCTGACACCGACTCCAAAAATAACAATAATTGTTATTTTTGATTGACTTTTAAGTAGTCTCATATTTTTCATTTCATTTTACTGAGGAGAACTCTAAAAAATATTTTGATCATTGTTTGATATTCATAGGTATGTGTTGAGTTATATTTAAAGTGGGTAGGTACCTACCTATCTTCTTGCGTGGTAAACACATAGATCGTTCCTCAATATTAATGAGTAGAAAAAGTAAGTTGATTATTAAGTTGTAGAAGAACGCAATCAGTTTTTTTTAATTTTTTACTGCATATTAATTTGTTTTGTAATAGTTTCCTTTTTTGAAGTCTGATGTTTTTTGCTAAAATTTTTGTTTATTTTTATATTTTTAGTGAATCTGAAGTACACTAATTGATTTTTCTGAATATGGGTAGACCTACTAAACGTGCTGTTCATATGAGCCAGCGCCGTTTAAATGAAACGAACGAAGTCAGGGAGAAACGCCTATCTCAACAGAGGAAATCTACCTCGAGGACAATTTCAAAAGAGACTTGCTAAGAGCGCAAAAATAGACATTAAAAATGCGGCTTTACATGAAAAAAATTTCGAACAGCGAATTCCTTGACCATAACGACGTTACGGTAGGTGACTCAAATATGTGGATAGCTTATAAAACATTCGGCCGAGTATCGTTAATTTGCGCCGAAGAATTAAAGAGTTCAGTTACTTTGTCATGCATCCGATAATCATAATCTAACCAAACACTCATCAAACTACCCTTGAAGTACATCCTTTCCAATAAAAAAAAGAATCATCGAAATCATTTGGCATGATATTGGGTTATTTGTCCATTTCTCGCGCACATACTTAATGCAAATTTAAAACTTGTATGGTTTTCTTATGGATCCATTGTCAGAACTGAACCAAAATGAAATGGGACCACAAGGGAAGCACTAGCTTTCAAATAATAATAATAAAAAGAATAATAATAATCGGTTCACACACTCGAAGGTTCTGAGGTAACAAACATTAAAGAAGAAGAAGACGAAAAAATAATTTAAAAAGTAGAATTGAGAACCTCCACCTTTTTTGAAGTCTGATAAAAAGTACAAAGGAGGGTAGCACATATTCTATTCTCATGCAGTATGGTAGCTTTGTAACGGATATGATACGGGGATTTTGTTGGCAATCATAAAATCAAAGTAGTTTTTCCTAGCGGAGAGATCTACTTACGAAATTTCAATAACCAACTTCCTTATGCGAATCCTAAAATATGTTTTTGACCCCCATCTAAAGAGGAAGAAGTGATCCTCATAATAATACAAGAGGAGTCAGCTCTCGAACGGAAATATTTAAGTGTTCGGTTTCCCCGCGTGTTATGTAAGAGTGGAATGGTAGAGAAATAGTCTGAAAATGGTTTTGTGGACCCTCCACCACGCACCTAAGTGTGAACTACATAGCAGTCGTGTAGATCTACACGTAGATCTTTTCCCTATCACAATTCTGGCGTCGTGTCCATGACTACGCGTGTCACGCTACAGCTTGAAGACATTTAGAACAGTCCACTGCGAAAGAGCAACGAATACAACATGACATTGTATGTCCATGGTCACGGTCAAACACAACTACCCCTTTTTGCCGCTTTGTCTTGCCTTTACATTTTCCTACGGTTACGAACAATGGCCACTTAAAACTTAAACGTCTCCGTGATGGCTTACTGTTTTTTCTTACGCTCACTTTGGAGACCGTGCACGTACGGCTGAACTCGCGACTCGGTTGCTGCTTAAGTAGAATCTTAATGACTCATGCGTGCGTCTGCGTTGGAATGCCTCATTTTTTGTCCGCTGACGTTATAATCCTCTAGATAAGCTGCTATCGGAATCTGATACGTGTTAGTAATGTTCCTTCTTATTACATGATGCATACCACTATCCTCTCACAAACAATCAACAATGAAATGCGATACCTAAGAAAGCCGTTGGATAATCTTTCACCGCGCGCTCTAAGGCGCTTTGCTGCAAAGTGCGCGCCTGCTCCCTGTCGGATGTTCGAGCCTTACTTAGGGCATAGGCCTTAGCATAAGGTAAAAAGCAGTCAACAATCCGAAGATTGGTTTGAACAACACAGTGCTTTACTAGGCATGGTCGTATTTGGAGGTGGTATGCCGTTTCCTTCCTCCGACCTGACTTACCCAGCCAGTTATAGGGGGACCTACAGTTTAACGTGGGTTCCGAACCACGGTGCTACTCGGTATTTTTCACGTGATAACTTAGTTAAATTAGTTTGTAAGTCTATGGACTGATAGCCAGTGCAGTTCGGTCCCATACTTTTACAACACATTTGAACATTTCATAATCTTAATTTTAAACATGGCTGCAGTTCAGCAGAGGTGGAACACGATCCAAAAGCCAACAAAGTTTCATATTCATAGAATATATGACATCAACTGCGAATGGGCAAAGCTGAAAATGTGTACCCAGGCGGGATTCGAACCCGGGTCTCCTGCTTTTCTAGGCAGTTGCGCTGATCCCTACACCACTGGGGACACAGTGATCACCGAACCTGCAAGGACTACCTAGGCACGCCTCCCGTCAGTTGATGTCATATATTCTATGAATATTAAATAATAACAACTGCAGGATCAGAAGTGACGTCTGTTCTTTCAGAACAGACGCCACATGTATATATATAATATGCCGGTGTTGGGCAATGATCCTATCGTTAGTAGGGAGGGGTGGGCAAATTTGAAAGCTCTTACTCTTACGGGAATTAGTTCATAACTACGAGTTTGAGTACTGTGGGCAGGGCGAAGCTGGGAATTTTTATCTAACGGGAGACGTGCCTAGGTAGTCCTTGCAGGTGCGGTGATCACTGTGTCCCCAGTGGTGTAGGGGTCAGCGCAACTGCCTAGAAAAGCAGGAGACCCGGATTCGTATCCCGGCTGGGTACATATTTTCAGCTTTGCCCAATCGCAGTTGATGTCATATATTCTATGAATATTAAATAATAACAACTGCGGGATCAGAAGTGACGTCTGTTCTTTCAGATCAGACGCCACATGTATATAACAAAGTTTCAGCCGACCAGTTGCATAAAAACGGTTTACATGCATAAACCTTGACCTAGGTTTCGGCAAAAGTAATTTTGCCTTCTTCAGAAGTATTAGCTGTTTTCAGGATTTTCAATTTGGTGTCCGAATATTTAGATGCAGTTTTTGATACCTTGGCTGGCAGGAACTTCAAAATTTTAAACATGCTGAAACCTAGGTCTAGGTTTATGCATGTAAACCATTTTTATGCAACTGGTCGGCTGAAACTATGTTGGCTTTTGGATCGTGTTCCACCGTTGCTGAACTGCTGCCATGTTTAAAATTTTGAAGTTCCTGCAAGCCAAGGTATCAAAAGCTGCATCTAAATATTCGGACACCAAATTGAAAATCCTGAAAACAGGTAATACTTCTGAAGAAGGCAAAATTACTTTTGCCGAAACCTAGGTCAAGGTTTATGCATGTAAACCATTTTTATACAACTGGTCGGCTGAAACTTTGTTGACTTTTGGATTTGATAATCTTTCCTTTTATTCATCAAGCAGGCGGCATTATTTCTATCTATATTGTGCAGTTGCACCGAAATGCAATAATTTGCAGATATGAGCATGTAGTACACTTCATGTCTGTTTGGAGTTTGTCAATTGTTGTTATAATTAGTCAGCGGAGTAGCTGGAGTCTTTTTCCTGCGTGACGTAATGAATCCTTTGCTCGGGACTTTTTTCTGTATGATTTTATGAGTACCATCTCATTTATGGGAGATAGCACTTCTTTTATAAACCTTTATGATGTATGTAAACCACGCAGCACGGCACCTAACCACGCATGAAAAGGCAATTCAAGTAGGAGTATTCGATTTCTCTTTCTGCTCAGAAACATTAGTGTCCAGATCAGCACAATACTTTTATTTATTTTCGTTTAAAAACTATTCTTGACGTGAGTTTTACTCTACCAAAAGTTCCCACAGAAGTTCTCTGTTAATATATAACGTTTTACCCGAGAAATTAAAAAATGTGACGTATAATCCCAATAAAACTGTTGGAGAATTGTGATATCCGCAACCGTCAATAGTGAAACGGTATTTTGAATCTTTGCAAATGTACGGTTTGTTAATTTTATGTTATGAAGACAGTGTACCACTCAGTACATTGACACTTAGAAGATGATGATCTCTCTCCCCTCGGGCATGGTTATTTGTTTTGTCCTTAGGTTAGTTTAACTTAGTTTAAGTAGTTTGTAAGCTACCAACTAATAACCATGCAGTTGAATCCGATAGATTTACAAACATTTGAACATTTTGATAACCAAAAAGTCATTCCGATTTATAAACAATACTGTACAGTACTATCTTCCATGTAAGATCAAGTTGTTTCAATGAGGACTTCATTTGTGCAGGCCTTAGAGAGATGACCCGGTGACTAAGACATTGGATGTGTTTCCACTACTATCAGGGTTCGAATCTTCCATCCGGCTATCCCATGCGCTAGTACATCAGCACCTAATGTCGTCAATGTAGCAGGGAAAATGTCTTAAGCTTCTTTTCTCACTTCTTTCCTAAAGGTTCTAAACTACTTCTTCATGCAACCAACTGAAATAAAACAATTTTCATTGCTGATACCGATACCAATGAATGGGATACGTTTCCTTTAAGTCTGCAGTCTTTTTCTTTCTTATACCACTAGTTTTGTCTTTGTAAACTATTGTCTAGTGTTTATCTAGAAAACAATGCCATACATATAAAAATGACACTGTAGTATTCACAATACACGTTTCTGTTCGTTTTCATTTACAAACGTACCTGTTAAGATTGTAAACCAAAACGAACTAAAGCATATAATTTGTAAACGCTGTCGTGTTAATAGGTATGACACCTATTTTAGCTAAACACTGAATATATTGTTAAAAAAAGACGAAACTATTTGCAAAGAAATAGAAAAAGTTGAAATAAATGACTGGCTACATGATAAATCAATCTGCAGAAGAGAGAAGAAATGAGAACTGTGAGATTTGCCGATGACATTGTAACTGAAACAGACGGCAAAGGAAAGGGAAAGGCAAAGGATGATATATCATGAACATAAGAAAACCAAAATAATGGTAAATAAATGTAGTCGACTTGAATAAGGCGATGGTGAGGCAATTATTACTAAAAGTAATTGATGATTTTTTTCTGTTTGCACAGGAAAATATCTGATGATGGAAGAAGTAGGGAGGATGTAAAATTTAAGTGTTAGGAAAATGTTCAAATGTTTGTTAAACTTATGGGACTTAACTACGGGGTCATCAGTCCCTAAACTTACAAACTAAAGACGGCACAAATATCCATGCCCGAGGGGGGATTCGAACCCCCGACCGTAGTGGCCGTGCAGACCGTGACTGAAGCGCCTCAGTCTCCTCGGCCAACGCGGCCGGCTGAGTGTTAGGAAGTCTTTTTTGAAGACATTTGTTTGGAGTTTAGTTAAATGTAGATCATAAGCAATTCTGACAATGAGAGAAAATGAGCTTTTGAAATGTGGCGCTACAGAAGAGTGAGGAAGATTAGGAAGGAAGCTTAGGGTTTAACGTCCCGTCGACTTCGTGGTCATTAGAGGCGGAACTTACGCTCAGATTTTTGGGGGAGGATGGGGGGAGGAAATCGGCCATGTTCTTTGAAAGGAAAGATCCCGGCATTTGCCTGGAGTGCTTTAGGGAAATCACGGAAAACCTAACTCTGGATTTGAACCACCGTCCTCCCGAATGGAGTCCAGTGTGTTACCATTGCGCCACCTCGCTCGGTGTGATGAAGATTAGATAGATAGATCGTGTAACTAAGGAGGATTTACTGAGTAGAAATGGGGAGCAAACAAAGTGACATACCTTGACCATTAGAGGGTAGCATTTGATATGACACATTATGAGGCTTGAAGGAATCGTCAATTTAATATTGAAGGGAAGTGGGGAGAGCGATTCAGACGGAGATCAAGAGAGGAGTGCAGCCAATAAGTTCAAATGTTCAAATGTTTGTTAAGCTTATGGGACTTAACTACGGGGTCATCAGTCCCTATACTTACAAACTACTTATGAACTACCTAATACTAAGGACGGCACAAATATCCATGCCCGAGGGGGGATTCGAACCCCCGACCGTAGTGGCCGTGCAGACCGTGACTAGTGCGCCTCAGTCTCCTCGGCCACCGCGGCCGGCAGTCAATAAGTTTAAGTGGACGTGAGCTGCAGTAGCTACTCGGAGATGGAGAGGGTTAAGCGGGACAGAATAACGTGGAGAGCTGCAGCAGTCTTCGGACTGAATACCACAACAACGGCAAATTGTAAAATATGGCAGTCATCTAATTAAATATAAATTATATGGCCGCGGCGGAGTGGCCGAGCGCATTGAGGCGCCATGTCCCGATGCGCGAGGCCGTTCCCCGTCAGGGGTTCGAATCCTCCCTTGGTCATGGATGTTTGTGTTGTCTTTAGTACAAAGTAGTTTATAAGTAGTGTGTAAGTTTAGGGACCGATGACTCCGCAGTTAAGTCCCATAAGCTTAACAAACATTTTGAATATTTTTAGAAATAATATGGGTATACAAAAATGACTTCGACGGCGCACTTATGAACTTCAGAACTTGTGAAATAACCTCAATTACAACCACCAAATAGACCACTGGATAAAAAGCGTTAGTCACAACAGTAAATACGGCGTTATCGTGTTCTTAACGTTCAGTGCCAGCAATAGTTACTTAACAGCACATTAAGTGTCGTGAGTCGACAACATTTCGGTGATGTATTCATGCCGAGAGCAACGCCGAGGAGTGAATACACAGATGAGTATTGCGAGAGGTTGTTGAAAGGGACAGACTGCACTGGCAATTAACGGTAGCAGACGTCTTCCGAAGCGGCTCGCACGAGAGCTGCTTTAGGCGTGGCTAGCCTCGATTGCACAAAAAAATAAAAAGGGCGGTAAAAACCGGACTCCTTAGCCTTGGCCCGAGACAAATTACTAACCGGTGTGTGGCGAGGTGGTCGGACGTTTTGTAATCGCACTCAGTTATAGCTTCGTCAAGGTCTCCACTTGGGTTTTATTTTCGCCCATCGCCACTTTTTGTGCTGTCCGTTACTGGATCACATCCCACGCCCGGCGCCATCCTTATATGCCAAGGCGCTCGGCGGGAAGCGTTCCTACGTCAGGCGACGGTCTTCCTTTTGCCGCCGGGCCCAGACGTCGCGTCGCTGAACACTGACCGCTTGCCTTGCAGGATTCCACGATAAGGTCGTCTGAACCTGTCGGCTGCAAGTCTGTTGTCTCTGCTTGGCACCCGGCCCGCTGCAAAGCGACGCCGAGGTGTCGTGCACCGTGGAGGCTTTCCGAATGTCTAATGCCATCACAACGGTTTCTTTGTCGTTTTCTAAATGTTCAAATGTTTGTAAATCTATAGGACCAAACTGCGTGGTCATCAGTCCGTAGCTTACAAACTACTTAAACCTAGGTGAACTAACCTAAGGACAACACACACACCCATGCCCCAGGGAGGACTCGGGCCTCCACGGCGAGCAACCGCGCGCTCCGCAGCGAGACGCCTTAGACCGATCGGCTACTCCACCGCGGCTGTCGTTTTCCATGCCTTTCATGTCTGTCTCATAGAGAATAGAATTAAATCTAAATTACACGATTGTTAAAAATGTTCAAATGTTTGGAAAGCTATGGGATCAAACTAAAGTGGTCATCAGTCCCTAGACTTACAAAGCCGCGGTGGAGTAGCCGAGCGGTCTAAGGCGCCTCGCTGCGGAGCGCGCGGTTGCTCGCCGTCGGAGGTTCGAGTCCTCCCTGGGGCATGGGTGTGTGTGTTATGAACTACCTAATACTAAGGACGGCACAAATATCCATGCCCGAGGGGGGATTCGAACCCCCGACCGTAGTGGCCGTGCAGACCGTGACTGGAGCGCCTCAGTCTCCTCGGCCACCACGGCCGGCAACATTTTAGACTTACAAAATACGAGCTATTTGTATTTGTTTTTTGTTTTTGTGTCAGTATGGAAAGGAAATCGGACTTGCCCTTTCAAAGAAATCATTTCAGCATTTAACAGGACTCAATGGCGTATCAACAACTTTGGTGGGGCAAGACACTCTTTCTGATCCCCCCCCCCCTCTCCCAGTATTTTTGATGGCAGTCATTTTGCCCGTTGACTGGAGCAACTTGTAAAAACTACTACATTATGTTCTCCCCTTTCGTCCCATTTTTCAGTCTAATAGGGGACAACATATGTACTAATGGGGCGCTCAAGATCGCTATTACATGTAAATGAGACGCAAGCGCAACGTAACGAGTCATCTGGTTTTTTTTTTTTTTTTTTTTTTTTTTTTTTTTTTTTTTTTTTTTTTTTTTTTAAATAACGGAAACCGGAAAGTTCCCAGACCAAATTCCTGGAATCGCCAAGACGAAGTCAGTAAATAGGTTATCTTGCCCGCCCCCCCCCCCTCTAAAGAAATAGTTGGTACACCACTGACTGGAGTGATTTAGGGAAATCACGGAAAACCTAAGTCTGGATGGCCAGACGTGGATTTGAACGACTGTCCTTCCAAACGCGACTCCAGTGTGTTACCAAAGTAGAATAGGGGCTAGGGGGGGGGGGAGGGAGGGGAAGGAAGGAAAGAAGAGGGGAGAAATCAAAGAAAAAACCAATGCGAGGAAAGAAAAAGAATTTTCAGTTATATCCTCACTGGAAAAAACTAGGCAGACATTCATCTGAAAGCTTCGAGGAAACTGCGAAACCTACCTCATGGTGGGCGGACTGGATTTAGTGCAGTTTCCTAACTAACTGTTGCTCGCATAGCTGTGTTACGAGTTCGATGATTAAGCAATATATCGTTATAGGGGTCAAGATTCCATTGTAAATGTCAATGTCATCTAGTTTTTAATCCCCAATTAGAGATTTCACGGCTTTACAGCTGTAGTTTGAAGTGTCTTGGAATAAATGTTATACATAAAAATAATAATAATTAGACCAGTCCCATTACACCCAGTAAATTACGACCATGAGGCGGCGGTTATCACACTAGACTCGCATTCGGGAGGACGACGGTTCAAACCTGCTTCTGGGCATTCAGATTTCGTTTTCTGTTATTTCCCCAAATCGTTTAAGGGAAATGCCGGGATGTTTCCGTTATAAAGGGCACGACCGATTTCCTTTCCAATCAGTCTGAAAAAAAAAAAAAATTCAAATGTTTGTTAAGCTTATCGTACTTTACTGCGGGGTCATCAGTGCATAAACTTACAAACTACTCATAAACTAACTTTTACTAAACACTACACAGACATCCGTGCCCGGAGGGAGGATTCGAACCCACGACGGGGAATGGCCTCACGCATCGGAGCATAGCGCCTCAATGCGCTCGGCCACTCCGCCGCGGCAATTCGTCTGAAATTCGAGCTTGTAATCCGTCGCTAATGACCTCGATGTCGACCAGCCATTAAAGTCTTATCTTTGGTTTCTTTTAGTAAATTAATTAAACTATGGAACAATATATCCAAAACCACGATGTGTGTGTTGTAATTTTTCAAATATAAAAATTTTTACTGATGTGAAAAGACGTGTAAATACGCTTCCATTTCCGAATACCTTTTAGTAGCTCAGCTGCACCCTTTGATGTGTTAGTTCTGATGCGTTAACCTGCACGCCGCGAAGTTAACGCTCTGTGCTGCATCGGGCGATTGGGTGCGCTTTCGATATTTTAGAGCAGTTGCTTCAGCGAATGAACTGAACAGCACCTCCATCGATAACAAATATGCACAATCGGCTGCGGTTAAACGGTTCTTCTCCACTCCACATAAAACAACGGTTTTCACTGTGGGGAGTATCTGCAGTGTTTTCTTTCCTTTTTTTTTTTTTTTTTTTTTTTTTTTTTTTTTTTTTTTTTTTTGCCGTAACAGTTGTAAATGAATCTCCATTGAACGATGGTTAACATGCTGGGATCATATTCGGAAGGAAGTACCCATCCGACGTACCTTCATTAAATTTTAATTATTTCGCATAATCATTCAGGCGAATAGCCGCGGTGGAGTGGCCGAGCGTTATGAGGCGCCTTGCTTCGCAGCGCGAGGTTGCGGGGTTTCGAGTCCTCCCTCGGGCATGGGTTCGAATCCTCCCTCGGGCATGGATGTTTTTAGTATAAGTTAGTTTGTAAGTAGTTTATAAACTTAGGGACTGATGACCCCGCAGGTAAGACCCATAAGCTTAACAAAGATTTGAACCTTTTTCGGCCTTGAGTGTTTGTGTTGTCCTTAGTATAAGTTACTTTGCGTTAGTGTTATTAGTTTGTAAGCCTAAGGACTGATTACCAACCTAGTTAAGTCTGTTAGATTTACATACAATTGAAACATTGATCAGGCAAATACCAAGATAGATCCTTTAATAATACCACTGCCAATTCCTTGCAAATAATTCTTCTCCACTGAGCTAATGTGTTGTCTCTAGCGAACTTGTTGTCTACGGGACAGAAAGCTGCAAGTTTGTTTTCTTCTTTTGAACGAATCAGACGGTACCAGGCCATTTTTGGTACATTAATTCGCTAATATAGCTCAATAAATTTGACAGGCTGTGTTTCAGTATAGATTCAGAAATTTAGTTCTACATTTAGATTAAATGCAGGAAATCGGCATAGGGCCGCAAAATAACAGAAAAAGAGCCATTAATCCGCCTGACATTAGAAAATGTCGTATTAGGCTTTGATTCGTTTCGTATACCAATTTATGTGAATAGATGATTTATTCGACCATTAGTAACTGAAGGGTTTGGTGCAAGAAGGAGGCAGCTCCGCTTTCGCCCGTTTGTGGCAAATTGAAAAAAAAAAAAAAGTTTAAAAAATTCAGTTTTCACCAAAACGAAAAAATTGTCAGCCTTGTTTTAGGCTGTGGGGTATCTAATACTACTGATGAGGATACACACAAATGCATTCACTCAGGTACGTGAAATACAGTTTTGAATTTTGGAGCTGCCTCCGTTTTGCTCCAAAGTGAATGAAAAACTGTTTGTAGGACAATTTTCTTCATAATTAACCATATTTCAGTTTAAAAAAACATTTATTAATAAAGAAAGTAAAAGATTATTGGAATAATATATTAATTCTACAGTTCTTCTTCAGTCTTCTAGCTTCCCTTCTGTCTCCTCAGGATCGTTTGAAGCATCTGACGTCAACTGGCCGTAAAACCACATTTCGTTTTGCCCAACATACTTTCTGGTCAGCTCTTGGACAACTTTAAACTTTTAGCCTTTAATCGCGAGGAGACTGTCATAAGCTTGATGAAAGTGGTCCATTGTTATGAGACTCGCAGGTCCTTGGTTGCAAATTTGCACATTATCTAAGTCAGTTATCCCTACGGTCGAACTGCATTTTATAATCCCTTTGCCAATGTATGGCTGTGCATAGAGGAATATTTTGTACTTAATGATTAAATATTTTCCTCTTTTCTTGTTCGACAATGATAAGTAAGGGTTCTTTACAAAAAATTTCTTCAACGTGTCAACAATGTTGAAAATAAATTTCTGGTCTACTTCAGTGACATGAAATTTGGGGCTGGTTCTTCTGATAATACGAATATAGTCCACTGGAAGAAAAACTCTTTCCATCTTCCTCAAACACTTTTCCATATTACGGAACGCTCTGTCGCATGGCATAAGCCTTTGTCCCAGTTCTCGGAATCGATGAACGATCTGTTGGATTTCTCTGAAACTAATGGGTGGAGCTTGCACCAAACGAAGGGGCTTTTGTGTGTGTGTGTGTGTGTGTGTGTGTGTGTGTGTGTGATAGAATGTGCAACGCAATAGAGCCAAAAGGTGGAGCTGCCTCCTTCTTGCGTCAAACCCCTCAATTACTAAGAGAGTTCACAAAAAATAGCAGCATCTCATCATTTCATGGCAAGGTAATTAAAATGGGTCAGGTGAGAGGGAGCAGAGTTGCGAGTAATTGTGTTTTCCGAATTTTCCGAAAAGCGTGTGCAACCGAGGAGATCAGCCCCCAGACTGGGTGTTGCAACACCCACTTCAGTCGCGAGGATATTCGTATTTAATACGAATGGTCTAGAGAGTAGAGGAACATGGAGGATACCGTTCAGCACTCGAAAGACTGTCCTGAAAATTTCGAGAGACTAGAGCAGAGCAGATTCAGAGTATTTGTTCTTCTTCCAAAGAATACGTGACACAGAGTACACACACACACACACACACACACACACACACACAAAAGAACGGTTGGTGCGAACGAGTGCGTTCATTTTTCATATCTTATTTCCCGTAGTGCAAAACAAGACAAATTAATAGCCAAATCAATACGAAATCTTGCATCTCATAACGACTTGTTCAAAACTAGTCTAGTTGTAGCATTAAGAACCTAGTCAGAAGAACCACGTGAACAATTAAGATGAACATATGTCTGATTTCTCATTCCAACATATTAGTTACTCATTTTATTCTGTAAAAATTTTCAAAATTTATCATTTGACTTTTATATTTCCCGCAGTTATCTTATTTAAAGATACATACAACAATGGTATTTCACCATTTTGAGCAACTCTTTACAAGCGGCGTAGGCTACTTACGAAACTCCAATCGCCAACATTCTCCTCCGAATGCGAAAATATATTGTTGACTCCCATTAACATAGGTAGAAATGATCATCAGAATAAAATACGAGAAATCAGAGCTCGAACGGAGAGATTCAGGTATTCTTTCTTCCCGCGCGCTATTCGAGAATGGAATGGGAGATAAATAGTATAACGGTGGTTTGATGAACCCTCTGCCAGGCACTTAAATGTGATTTGCAGAGTATCCCATGTATCCAGAGTAGATGTAGATGAAGCCTTGGGCATGAGTTTGAGGCGCGTCCGCACAGCGAGATGGCGCAGTGGTTAGCATCTAAATCACTCCAGGCAAATGCTGGGATGGTTCTTTTGAAAGGACACGGTCGAGCTTTCTCTAATAATCATGCCGTCGACGCGACATAATACGTAATCTTCTTTTCTTCCTTGAGACGCACCACCCTCCCTCCCTCCCCCGAGCGATCACTCGTGGAACGAAAAGGCAATTTCTCAACTACAGTTACTAATTACAAGGAAAAAAACGAAGCAACTGATAAAATTCAGACTTCGGTCGTACGGTGTGAAGTCTTTAAACACATTCTTAAAAATGTATTCTCGTTAATGTTATTATTTCATTCGATCCAATATTATGGTATTATGTCTCGTGTTCGTTTAAAGATAACTCACTAGTCAACGAGAAATGAATTATGATTGATCAGTCGTCCACAGAACCTTGCAGCAGATACCGTTGTTCCGAGAGAGGTCTACCAACAGACCTCCAATTATCTGGAGCACGTGTTGCAACCATTACGCAAAGTATAGCATTGCAGTGCAGGAGAACTTTACACAGGTGTTTCAGTGTTCAAGTGACTCAGTTTTCATGGCATGAAACATTCTCCGAACTACTGTAGTCCCAACCTCTGACACAAATTACCCAGATAATAGTGCCAGGGAAGTTCGGCTCTTTGAAATGTCTGGGTGGATGAAGAAATAGTCTCGAATAATGTCAGTCTGTAATTTTTAAGGGACAGAAGCTTCCAAAAGAGCAAACTGGAGCTGTGACACTGTGAACTGGACTTAGTTTCTCCCGAGTTCTAAAGTTGTCCTGTATTCTTACGCATGAATCAAAACCGGTCTGTATCAAGGCAGATTATCATATCTTGTAAAACTCTGCCTTGTTGAACTATCTTGATCACTAGAGTGCTCGTTTATTGGGAAATGCTACCCCACCCTGTGCTTAAAAGCTTAAAATGTGAACGCACACACACACACACACACACACACACACACACACACACGCACACACACACATACACAATTATATATATATATATATATATATATATATATATATATATATATATATATATATATACTGCAGTATTATCAAACGTAAATTTCTTTGTATCCTGAACGATATATATATATATACTTCAGTATTATCAAACGTAAATTTCTTTGTATCCTGAATGATAATACTGCAGTTTTATATATTTTATATATTTATCAATCAGGATACAAAGAAATTTACGACATAAGCTGCCGCAAAACAATGAGGAAAGCTGAATATTTGAGCCGAGCCGGGATTCAAACCAGGTGCCTCCTGCTTACTAGGTGGTCACGCTGATCACTGCGCCACTACACAATCAATGCGACTGGTTGGCCTACCCCAACACGCTATCCGCTAGCCTTAAATTTTCAACTTGTGCCTCTGCACATTCTCAAAAATCTCAAATGTTCAAATACCTTATGGGACTTAACTGCGGGGTCATCAGTCCTTAAACTAACAAACTACTTCTAAACTACCTTATACTAAAGACAACACAAACATCCATGCCCGAGTGAGAATTCGAACCCCCGACGGGGAATGGCCTCGCACATCGGAGCATAATGCCTCAATGCGCTCGGCCACTGTTCCGCCGCGGCTGCACGTTATCATCCATTACTCGCGGCATTTCGACTATTCCCGTAAGACTTCGACCGTTGTGTGGATCCGTTTTGAAGAAAGGATAATTGACCATCTTTGTCTTGTATATATATTAATAAAGAAATTTACATTAACTGCTACGAGTTGTCTGCTTGAAGTTATAGAGAATATATATATATATATATATATATATATATATATATATATATATTCTCTATAACTTCAAGCAGACAACTCGTAGCAGTTAATGTAAATTTCTTTATTAATATATATACAAGACAAAGATGGTCACATATATATATATATATATATATATATATATATATATATATATGTGTGTGTGTGTGTGTGTGTGTGAAAATAGCGTACAACGATACACTTCACACAGATATTGTATTGCACATTTTGTAATGTTGTTTTTATCGTTCTTGTTTAACAATATGTTATTGTTAAATTCAGCAGACACATATACTCAATATGCAGCTGCAAAATTTTGAAAATCAGTACATGGTTATTATTTTGTATTAGTATACTTCAGGAAAAAAATTAACGCCACAAAATAAAAACAGTCCTTATTTAATTTCAACTTCAAGTTGACAGTTAATGAATAATAGAAGGCAAGTGTACCACGAGGCTTTCAAAAGGTGTACGACATGTAACCGAGTCGCTCTTGCCAACTTAAAATAATGGCGAAGGATTCGAAATACGTTATAAAAATAAAGAAAAATAGAGTTATTTTAGATTTATAAAATAGAAAATAATGGGTGGAAAAATTGTAACTTTTTGTAAAGCATACTATTGAACATTTTGTAGTGCTTTCTTTTAACAAAACATGAGCCCTATTTGAGCTAAACCGTTTCCCTCCTTAAAAGTTAAATAATTGATCGTAATTTTTGAAAACACAAAAACAAAAACTTTTAAACCACTTGAGTTAGAGAATTATTATTATTATCACTGAAAATGTTGCACACACAAGGAAGAATAAGACAAATTTAATACGAAAGTAAATTAGAAGTAAGGTTAATGGCAACAATGAACTTCGTGATACAAGCTGGCAATCTTAAATTTGTTTGGATCACTGTATGTAGGATGCGATATGCAGTACACAAATTTGAATAATTCTTAATCGCCTATTCGAAACTTCTTCGTGCAAGCTGACAAGATTTGACTATGTATTACTGTAAACGCAAGTCAGATAAAAATCTATAGTGGTTATTATTGCCTATCGTTTTAGCAGAGTACATATAAAGTGTTAAGTTTTTGTGAGTATGAACAAATTCACCAAAACTACTGTAAGCTTCTTGAGGATAGAATCCACCATCAATTAATATATATTAATCCCTGCAGTCCTTGAACAAAAATAATCTGCAGAGTTTTTGTTAATTAAAAAAAATCATCGACGAAACCGGTCAAACATTTGCAAATATTCACTGCACTGTAATTTGAAGGTACTTTCAGAAGTAACGCAAGCACTTTCAAATAAGTCTAATTTTAACTGTTTAATAGACTGGATCATTTAATACTTATTTTATCACACACCGAGGACGTAGCCAAGAATGTTTCGTATGATGTCACACATCGGCATCGTTCTTTGAAAATAATTGATGGTTCCAAAAATTCCATGTAAGCAAGGTTTCTATCCCCAGAAAAAAAAGCACATCGTAATTTTCGAAAACTACGGAAGCGCAAGTGCTGGCTATCGTAGCCGTCTTCTGTTTCACTAACTACTGTGAAGCACTGTTAGTTTGCGAAGGCGAAGTCCCCGTCGGATGTCGAGGGAGCAGTAGCGACGAGAGAACGCGCGGTTCCGGCGCCGGCGCCGGCATCGGCAGCAGCAGCAGTACTTACAGGGAGAGCGAGGGCGGCCATGGTAGCTGTCTGCACACTGTGCCGGCGCGCCTCCAGCCAATGTATATATAGGCGGGCCGGCTGGACAGCCTGACCCGGATTGCGGCGTTTGCACCTGGAGCTGGAGGCTGATAACGTATTGCAGGCGGCCTTTTTTCAGCGGGCGGGCTGGGTCTCCCAGAGGCGAGGCCGCCGCTACGTCACCTTGCCGTGTCGCGAACCGCCTCTTCCTCGCATCCCTTACCCAACCGCTGCCTCTTCCGTTCGCGGTACCATCCACTTCCAACAACGGTGCGCGAGCTGGTTTTTCTTCTACCTTGCGCTACTAATTTCCCGTGTTTGTAAATCTATCGGACCAAACTGCGTGGTCATCAGTCCGTAGCTTACAAACTACTTAAACTAAGGTAAACTAACCTAACGACAATCACACACACCCATGCCCCATGGAGGACTCGAACCTCCACGGCGAGCAACCGTGGGCTCCGCAGCGAGACGCTTTAGACCGCTCGGCTACTCCACCGCGGCTCTAATTTCCCAATTACACCGGTTGACGATTAATTTTTTTTTTCTTAACCCTTAGCTTCCCAGGTCATTTTTCTGTCACACTCTGTCCCAGGTGCGGTCTGAAAGACTGCAATTTTTAAATAATCATAAATAGTCCTGATTGTTATCTATGTGAACTAATCCAATTTACTACGCAAAAGACTACTTTTGTCTATATAAATACTGCAAAAGGAATGTATTTTAAAATTAATTGTATATAATATATAGGGCGTTTCACTAAGTGTGTTTGCCTCTGTAACTTATAAAATAATAGGTGACGGGAAATTTTAATGCGGTAGGTCAACACAAGAAATGTTACACTTTCTGCGGAGCTAGAACATAGTTTATTGTATCATTTTCCAAAGAGTTACACCACAAAGATATAATTTTTTAAATGGAACAATAGTTTTTTCTATCGTGTATTGGATTCGTTTAAACCAGCTGCGTCCAAATCAATTTAAACTACATTCCTATCACTGTTAGTTTGGGAGCTACAACACTTCAAAGTTCCGGGGACGGAGGCTGCGATAGCGTAGCTGACTGGCCGAGTGGCTATCCCCTGGGGCACGGCCCCACTGTCTCATGACCACCAGCCAGTTAGCTACGCTGTCGTAGCCTCCGCCCCCTAAGCTTTGAAGGGTTGTAGCTCCCAAACTAACAGTGATAGGAATGTAGTTTAAATTGATTTGGACGCAGCTGGTTTCAACGAATCTAATGCACGATAGAAAAAACTATTATTCCATTTAAAAAATTATATCTTTGTGCTGTAACTCTTTGGTAAATGATACAATAAAGTATGTTCACAGCTCCGCAGAAAGTGTAACATTTCTTGTGTTGACCTACCGCATTAAAATTTCCCGTCACCTATTATTTTATAAGTTACAGAGGAAAACACACTTAGTGAAACACCCTGTATATATTCAAACATAAAACCGCAGAAAATAGATTTAACATTACATTAATTTATTATCACTGTAAAAAGTCAAATACTCTGCTTTTAAATTTTACTCTGTGCCCCAATTTTATTGTTTACTGTGTATTTAATGTTAAAAAAAGAAAGTCTCCAAAAAAACCTAACAAAAAATAAGAATTTCACTACTATTTTGTTGGTAACTTTTGTCTTTTCAAATTTTTTCTCTGCACTGGATGTAAATTTTGATAGAACACTCAACTTCTTGCAACAGTAGCAAAATAACACGTCTTTCTATTGTTCAAATGTTCAAATGTTTGTATAGTCTATGGAACTTAACTACGGGGTCATCAGCCCCTAAACTTACAAACTACTTACGAACTAGGACGGCACAAATATCCATGCCCGAGGGGGGCTTCGAACCCCCGACCGTAGTGGCCGTGCAGACCGTGACTGGAGCGCCTGTCTCCTCGGCCACCGCGGCCGGCTTTCTATTGCCGGCCGAGGTGGCCGAGGGGACTGAGGCGCTCCAGTCACGGTCTGCACGGCCACTACAGTCGGGGGTGTTAGGTGATTCACCCTGTATATATATTCTTCGTTTTGAGGGTGAAAGAAACGCCTTTTTTGTGAGGTGTATTGTTTCGAGATGTTCACATGTCAGTAAAAGCTTCTTGTTTATAATCTCGAAATCTCGAAACAATACATCTCACACAAAAATGGTACTTTTACATCCCACCGAAGATGCCTTTAAAATAAGAGAGGATGTAGAAGTGGATAGGAAAGGGGAGACGAGGAGATGAACAGACAGTGACGAAGAGGGCAGAGAAGGAGCACAGAAGAGATGGGCAAAGAGAGGGGGAAGAAGAAGTGGGAAATATTGGAGGAGGGACGGTATATAGCCGGAGGGGAGTAGGAGATGGAGAGTGATCGCGAAGAGGAGGAGGAAGAGGAGAAGGTAAGTGGAATGAGCAGGGAACATGGTCAACAGCAATCAAGGGAAGAACTAAAATCAAGAAATCAAAGAGATAGAAAAAAAGAGAGGAAAGTAGAGGTTATTTTTGAGAACATTATGGATGACAGCGATCTTACAAGTAATAATTAAGTAATGTAACAAGGCAGTCTAGATCGCAATTTCTTTTATTTTCCTGGTAACCTGTTTCGGTCACTTGCATAACCATCATCAGACCACAACTGCAACGATATATAATATAATATTAGAGGCGTATATTATCTCTAAAGTGAGTATTTAAAATTAAGAATAAAATAGACCTGTAATGTTGGCCACCGGATGTTTTCAGCCGGAGCTGCCTAAAGGTTTAATGCAGTAAAAGTGTGGGCACTCATCCTTTAAATACTGTAAGCTCCACCCTCCAATTCAAATGTTGGTCAATCGGGTATAAATTCTAATGGAAGTTATACAACAATGGATTTCAATATGCAACAAACCAAATCATTATATACCATGGTTAATCAGGTCCAAAAATGTAAAAGGATTTAAAAGTACATTATATATGGTCATATAAAAGACATACGTAGCATATGGAAACATAGAAAATCACGTGATGGTTTCGTTATGATTTGAAAAACAGAAATCAGAGGTACTATTTTACTATTGTCAGATTATGAATTAAAATAGTGTTGTCAATATGTCAGAACTAAAATAAACAAGCACCAATTTGCTGCTACATGTTGTTGTTGTTGTTATGGTCTTCAGTCCGAAGACTGGTTTGATGCAGCTCTCCACACTACTCTGTCCTGAGCAAGCCTTTTCATCTCCTCATAAGAACGGCAACCCACATCCACTTGAATCTGCTTACTATACGCGTCTCTTGGTCTCCCTCTGCGATTTTTACCCCACACACTTCCCTCCAATGCTAAATTTACGATTCCTCGATGTCTAAGAATGTGTCCTACCAAGCGATCCTTTCTTTTGGTCAGGGTATGCCAAAAATTCCTTTTCTCACCAATTCTGTTCAGTATCTCTTCATTAGTTATGCGATCTACCCACCTAATCTTCAGCATTATTCTGTAGCACCACATTTCAAAAGCCTCTATTCTCTTCCTGTCCGCACTGCTTATCGTCCATGTTTCACTCCCGTACAAGGCAACACTCCACACAAATGCCTTCAGAAAATACTTTCTTACACTTAAATTAATATTCGATGTTAGCAAATTTCTCTTTTTCAAAAATGCTTTTCTTCCCATTGCCATTCTGCATTTTATATCCTCTGTACTGCGACCATCGCATGTTATTTTACTACCCAAGTAACAAAACTCATATACCACCTTCATTGTTTCGTTACCTAATCTAATTCCTTCAGCATCGCCTGATTTTCTAAGACCGCATTCCATTATTTTTGTTTTGCTCTTGTTAATATTCATTTTATACGCTCTCTTCAACATACTGTCCATTCCATTCAACTGCTCTTCCAGGTCCTTTGCTGCCTCTGAAAGAATTACAATGTCATCAGCAAAACGCAATGTTTTATTTCTTCCCCCTGAACTTTAATCCCTATTCCAAATTTTTCCTTGCTTTCCTTCACCGCCTGCTCGATTTACAAATTGAATAACATCGGAGAAAGGCTACAACCCTGTCTTACTCCCTTCCCAACTGATGCTTCCCTTTCATGTCCTTCGAGTCTAATAACTGCGGTCTGGCTTTTGTACAAGTTGTAAATAACTCTTCTTTCCCTGTATTTTACCCCTGCTGACTTCAGAATTTGAAAGAGTGTATTTCAGTCAACATTGTCAAATGCTTTCTCCAAATCTACAACGGCTAAAAATGTAGGATTGCCTTTCCTTAATCTATCTTCTAAGATAAGACGTAAAGTGAGTATTGCCTCCCGTGTTCTTATGTTCCTCCTGAATCCAAACTGATCTTCCCCGAGGTCAGCTTCTTCCAGCTTTTCCATTCTCCTATAGATAATTCGTGTTAAAATTTTGCAACCATGACTTATCAAACTGATGGTTCTGTAATTTTCACACCTGTCTGCGCCTGATTTCTTTGGAATGGGGATTATTATATGTTTCTTAAAGACTGAGGGTATTTCGCCTGTCTCATACATCCTACACACCAGTTCAAATAGTCTTGTCATGGCTGGCTCTCCCAGAGACTTTAGTAGTTCTGAGGGTATGTCATCTACTCCTGGGGCCCTGTTCCGACCTAGGTCTTTCAAGGCTCTGTCAAATTCATCTCTCAGTATATTATCCCCTATTTCATCTTGATCTACTTCCTCTTCCCTTCCTACAACATCGTCTCTAAGTTCATTTCCTTTGTAGAGCTTCTCTATGTACTCTTTCCACCTTTCAGCTTTCCCTTCTTTGCTGAGAACTGGTTTTCAATCTGAGTTCTTGATATTCGAAGAATTGCTTTTCTTGTCCCCAAATGTCTCTTTTATTTTCCTGTAGGCGGTATCTACTTTTCCCCTTCTTATACATTCTTCTACAGATTTGGCTTCTAGCTGCTGTTACATATGAATGTATTACTCCAGCTGAAAACAACCAGTGGCCAACACTACGGGTAGACTTTATTCTTAATTTTAAATACTCACTTAGGGATAATTTATCCCTCTAATATTATACTATATATCATTACAGTTGTTCAAATGTTTGTAAAGCTTATGGGACTTAAATACGGGGTCATCAGTCCCCAAACTTACAAACTACGTATGAACTACCTTATACTAAAGACAGCACAAACATTCATGCCCGAGGGGGGATTCGAACCCCCGACGGGGAACGGCCTCGCCCATCGCAGCATAGCGCCTCAATGCGCTCGGCCGCCCCGCCGCGGCGATTACAGTTGTGTTCTGCTGATTGTCATGTAAGTGACCGAAACCAGTTACCAGGGAAATAAAAGAAATTGCGATTTAGACTGCCTTGTGACATGAATTAATAATAGGTTTCAGAAATTACAGCAACCAGTCGCCTTTTGTTTCTTCTTAATGAAGATTTATTTAAACCATTACCGGTTTCGAGCTGCCTAGCAGCTCATCTTCAGATGGTATAAAATATTACAAGTTACATTTCAATAGTTATGCACTTTACATGTAGTTTGTCCATATTTGGTCCGCTTATTGATAGAATATCAGAACACTTCTTTTCCATCATCATGCCACAACAAATCACACGAATTTTAGGTGGTAAAATTAATAAATATTTCACACACATTACTTTTTAGCCACTAGCATAACTTACCTAAAAAGTGGCTAAAAAGTAATGTGTGTGAAATATTTATTAATTTTACCACCTAAAATTCGTGTGATTTGTTGTGGCATGATGATGGAAAAGAAGTGTTCTGATATTCTATCAATAAGCGGACCAAATATGGACAAACTACATGTAAAGTGCATAACTATTGAAATGTAACTTGTAATATTTTATACCATCTGAAGATGAGCTGCTAGGCAGCTCGAAACCGGTAATGGTTTAAATAAATCTTCATTAAGAAGAAACAAAAGGCGACTGGTTGCTGTAATTTCTGAAACCTATTTCAATAAACAGTCGCAGGTTCCTACACAATGGATAAAAGTTTGAATTAATAATTACTTGTGAGGCTACTGTTATCCATAATATTCTCAAAAATAATCTCAGTGTTTTCCTCTATTTTTTTCCATCTCCTTGATTTTCGTTCTTCCCTTGATTACTGTTTCTGATGCGTACAAGGCCCCTGGTAACACTACTTTGTTATTGTGTCTTAATTTGACATTGGTAGAAATACTTTTTTGTTATGGTGGTTCCATGTGAAACTGTAGGCTTTTGTGATGTTTTCTTATTTGAATTTAGAGTTCATTCCTGTTTTTTGTATGATCTCTTCCAGGTATTTGAAACTTTCTATTTGTGCTATATTTCTGTACTTTGTTACCAGTAGGTGTCAGTCTGCGGATATTGTGTCCATATACTGCGTTTTTCCGTAAGGTATATGTAGTCTTGCTTTGACCGAGAATTCATATACTGTCTCTAGAGCTTCTTTGGTTTCTTTTCTGTTATTTGATATGACGAGCCTGTCATAAACAAAAGCCATCTTTTGTGTTGACAATTCTATCCTTCTAGCTCCCCATTTTTGCCCCCAATGACTCTATTTCCCCATGTCCTGATTATTTTCTCCAAAACTGTGTTAAACAGCATTATTGACAGGCCGTCTGCCTATCTGACTCCTGTCTTGATTTCGAATGGTTCTGAGATTTCTCCTATGAAATTCACCTTGGATGTTGTGTTTGTTAATGTTTCCTGTATCAGCTTCCTGGTTTTCTTGTCAAAATTCAAACGTTTGTATAGCTTATGGGACTTAACTACGGGGTCATCAGTCCCTAAACTTACAAACTACTTATGAACTAGCTAATACTAAGGACGGCACAAATATCCATGCCCGAGGGGGGATTCGAACCCCCGACCGTAATGACCGTGCAGACCGTGACTGGCAGCCTCAGTCCCCTCGGCCACCGCGGCCGGCATTTTTCTTGTCCACTTGCATTTCTTCCAGTCTATCAGTGTACTGAATAGTGTTGGGAAACACTATGTCTGTTAAGTAGTAGGCTTTCGTGAAGTCGACAAATGTTATGGTGGTGTTCCTGCTTTTTCTCGTTGCTAATATTGTTCTCAGGCACCAGATTTGTTCCCTACATTATCTTCCTTCCCTGAAACCTTCTTGGTACACTCCTATCTGTGGATCTAGCTGACGCTCTATATATATATATATATATAAAATTCTTCTGCTGTTTTACATCTTACAACTCCATAGAGGATGGTAAATTTATCTTTAGGTTCTTTATCCCTGTGGACTAGGTCCCAATACATGTTGACAAACGTTTTTCTCGCTCAAGTGCTTATCTTGCGATAGGACATGTCTGAAAGAACATCGACACTGCCTATGTGTGTGTTCCACAACTCTACATCTACATCTAAATGCGATACTTTCAAAATGAAATGTAAGTGCCTAGAAGAGGGTTCATCTACGCGGGAAGAAAGAACATCTGAATCTCTCCGTTCGAGCTCTGATTTCTCGTATTTTATTCTGATGATCATTTCTACCTATGTAGGTGGGAGTTAACGATAAATTTTCGCATTCGGAGGAGAATGTTCGCGATTGGAGTTTCGTAAGCAGACCACGCCGTTGTTGTAATGCCCACGCTGGGCAGCAATACTCCAAATGAGGACGGACAAGCGTGGTGTATGAAGTCTGTCTACTTCTGTTGCATCTTTTAAGTATTCTGGAAATAAAACGATATCTCTGGTTCGCCTTTCCTACGACATTATCTACGTGCTCTTTCCAGTTTAAAGTCTGATGTATAGCAATTCCTAGGTATTTAGTAGATTTTACGGCCTTCAAATTTACTTGATTTATCTTGTAAAAAAGTTTAACGGATTTCTTTTCGTACTCATGTGGACGACTTCACATTTCTCATTATTTAGAGTCAATTGCCAATTTTTGCACCACACTGATATTTTATGTAGATCGTTCTGAAGTTGGTATTGATCTTCAGATAACTTTGCTAGACTATAAATGATCACGTCATCTGCAAACAACCTAAGAGAGTTGCACAGATTTTCTCCCATATCGTTTATATAGATAAGGAACAGCAGAGGACCAATAACACTACCCTGTGGAACGCCGGATATCACCTCTGTTTTAGTCGATGCCTTACCATCAATTACTACAAACTGTGTTCTCTCTGACCGGAAATCCCCTATTCAGTCACATATCTGGGGCGATATACCATGACCAAGCAATTTGATTAAAAGTCGTTTGTGAGGTACGGTGTCAAAAGCCTTCTGGAAATCAAGAAATACGGAATCAGTCTGAGAGCCTCTGTCGATAGCACTCATCACTTCGTGAGAGTAAAAAGCTAGTTGGGTTTCGCATGAACGATATTTTCTAAATCCGTGTTGACCTTGGGTCAATAGATCATTATGTTCGAGATAATTCATAATATTTGAATACAGGATATGTTCCAAAACCCTGCTGCAAATAGACGTGAATGAAATAGGCCTGTAGTTTAGTGGGTTACTCCTACTGCCTTTTTTGAATATAGGTGTGACCTGTGTAACTTTCCAGTGTTTTGGTACAGATCCTTCGTAGAGCGAGCGGTTGTATATGGCTGTTAAGTAAGGAGCTATCGCATCAGCATAATCAAATAGAAATCTAATGGGTATACAGTATGGACCAGAAGACTTGTTGTTGTTAAGTTATTTCAGCTGCTTCACTTCTCCGATGAAATCTACTTCTACGTTACTCATTCTGGCCCTTTTTAGTAATTCGAAATCTGGAATATTGGTTTCGTCTTCTTTAGTGAACGAGTTTCTAAAAGCTATGTTTAGTAACTCTGCTTTAGTAGCGCTATCATCGGCGGGATGGCCATTACCATCACGTAGTGAGGGTATTGTTAGTGTTTTGCCTCTAGTATATTTGACATATGACCAGAATCTCTTTGGGTTCTCAGTCAAATTTCGAGAGAGGGTTTCGTTGTGAAAAGTATTATAAGCATCTCGCATTGAAGTCCTCGCTAAATTTCGAGCTTCTGTGTAGGATCGCCAATCCTGAAACTTTTGTGTTCGTTTAAATTTAGCATGCCTTTTTCATTGTTTTTGCAACAGTTTCGTGTCCTATTTTGTGTACCAAGGGAATCACCACTTTCTTTTCTTAATTTATTGCTATCGATACTACTTATCTGAATTGGAGACACATCTCGTCTGTACTTACGGCTAGGGTTTGGAATGAGTCGAAACTGTCTTTCAAGAAGCAATTTAGTGTATTCCTATCTGCTTTTCTTAACAAATATACTTTTCGTCTATTTTTGGTAACTTTGGGTCTTTCGATATTCAATCTCGCTACGACAGCCCTGGTTTCACTGATACCTGTATCCGTTTTGATGTTCGTAATGGACTCGGGATTATTTGTTGCAAAGAGATCAAGTGCGTTTTGACATCCATGGACAATTCTGGTTGGCTCATGAAATAATTGTTCGAAGTAATTCTCAGAGAATGCGTTTAGTACAATTTCGCATGATGGTTTATGCGTACCTCCTGATCTGAACATATAATTTCGCCAACAGGTAAATTGAAATCACCGCCTACTATTATTGTATGAGTCGGGTATGTGTTTATAATTTGACACAGGTTTTCTTTGAACCTTCCTGCTATTGTATCGTCAGAGCCGGGAGGCCGGTAGAAGGAACCACTTGTTAACTTTTTACGATTTTCAGGTACAACCTCCACCCATAACAGCTCACAGGAACTATCAATTTCAACTTTGTTACACGTTAGACTACTTTTGATGGCGATAAACACGCCTCCACCTATTTTGTTTTATCTATCATTTCTGAACACAGTTAGATCTTTTGCAAACACTTCGGCTGAAGTTATTTCTGGATTGAGCCAACATTCACCATCTATAATGATATGTGTTTCGGTCTTTTCTACTAACGCTTGGAGTGCTGGTACTTTCCCGACACAGCTACGACAATTTACAACTGTTATACCGATAGTTCATATATCTACTTTTCTCCTGAGATCCACTTGCACCCTTTGAGACTACCCATTTTGTTTTCCCCCGAAGCCCTGTATCCTAAAAAAGAAAAACGCCCAGTCCACGCCACACAGCCCCCGCTACCCGTGTAGTCTCTTCCCGCGTGTGGTGGACTCCTGACCTATTTAACGGAAGCCGAAAACCCACCACCCTTTGGCGCAAGTCCAGGGATTTGCAACCTACACGGTCACAGAACCACCTGAGCCTCTGATTCAGACCCTCCATTCGGCTCTGTACCAGAGGACCGCAGTCGGTCCTGTCGACGATGCTGCAGATTGTCAGCTCTGCTTTCATCTCGCAAGCAAGACTGGCAGTCCTTAGCACCTCAGATAGCCACTCAAATCTGGAGAGAATCTCTTCCGTCCCAAAGCGACACACGTCGTTGGTACCGACATGAGCAACCACTCGCAGTTGGCTGCACCCTGTCCCCTTCATGGCATCCGGAAGCACCCGTTTCACATCTGGAACGACTGCCCCGGTATGCACACGGAGTGCACATTGGCTTTATTCCCCTCCTTACTGGCCAAATTCCTAAGGGGCACCATTATCCTCCTAACTTATTGCTCCGATTTCAACCAAACTTGGTACGCATATTCCTTGCTAACAGACTACAATCGCTGTGGGGGAAAGAACTACGTGCGACACATAGTTACGAAGATGCGTCGTTATAAACTGTGAAATTCGCGAAAAACTACCACATCACGCGGCATTATTCCACATCTCTACTGAACTAATGGAGCGATTTTAATGAAACATAGTAAACATTCACTTTACAGTCAGAAAACAATCGCCGTGGGTGAAAAAACCACTTACCCCACATAGTACGGGAGATATGAAGCTATAAACAATGCCGCGGTGGAGTGGCCGAACGTTTCAAGGCGACTAGCTGCGGAGCGGGCTGCTATTCACTGTCGGATATTCGAGTCCTCCCTCGGGCATGTGTGTACTTTTTGTCCTTAGAATAAGTCAGTTTAAGTAGTGTGTAAGCCTAGGGACTGATTAGCAGAGCTGGCCGCGGTGGCCGAGGGGACTGAGGCGCTCCAGTCACGGTCTGCACGGCCACTACGGTCGGGGGTTCGAATCCCCCCTCGGGCATGGATATTTGTGCCGTCCTTAGGATAAGCTAGTTGATAAATAGTTTGTAAGTTTAGGGACTGATGACCCCGTAGTTAAGTCCCAAGCTATAAAAACATTTGAATTTTTTTTTTTTTTTTTTTTTTTTTTTTTTTTTTTTTTTTTTTTTTTTTTTGATTAGCAGAGAAGTTAAGTCCCATAGATTTACAAACATTTGAAGATTTGCTATAAACAATGAAACAATGAAAACTACCCAGTCATGCTACGTATGAATAACGAGAATTTCTTCATCCAATATTTGAGGATAAGAGCACTTAGCGACTTGCGACAAGCTTTGCACATAATTTCAAACCTTTGAGAAACTTTTTCTCGTTGACAACATCAGCAAAATGATGAAAGGATACAAATTTATCGCTTACCAATTTTCCTCTGTTCGTGCAGTAAAACTACGGCATTTGGTATAATGTTATAATTTGTTTCCTCTAAACTACTTTTTGTATTCGAATGCCATTTTACAGACAGTATGTTATTGCTGTGATATTCAGTCCGCAGACTTTGATGCTGCTTTATACGCTATCCTGTCCTGTGAAAGCCTCTTCATCTTCGCATAAGAACGGCAACTAACATCTTTTTTAACCTTCTTACTGTATTCGTTCTCGGTCTCCCTTTACGATTTTTACCGCACACACTTCCTTCTAATGCTAAGTTGGCCATTCCTAGATGTCTCAGGATGTGTCCTACCAACCTATCTATTATCTTATGATATGCGACAAACTCCTTTATCCCCATTTCTGTTTAGCACCTCCTCATTAGTGATCTACCCATCTAATCCACATCATTCGTATGTAGTACCACATTTCCAAAGCTTCTATCATCTTTTTGACAGACAGTATAAAAACGTACAATTGATTGCACCTCCGAAATAACATCATAGTACTACACATAGTTAATGAGATATGAGGTCGTAATGAATTTGGTTCATGAAAATCCTCCTCGTCACGCATGAGTTTTCTGTTTATTATGTCTTTACTACTGCCTCTATTCGCGACGTATTTTGCACGCAGTGTTCATATATACAACTGGATGTACCTTCGAAATTGTATCATAATAAAGCAGATATTTGAGATATGAAGTCAGAAACAATGTTGTTGTTGTTGCCTTTTGGGGGACTAAACAGATAGGTCATCAGTCCCGAAACAACGAACTGCATGAAAATCTGTCCCGATAGGCATGGTGGAGTAATTTATTACGTGTGTAGTACTAGCTCCGTTTGCACAACTTTTCTGGCGGGAGGGGTGCTTGTGTAGTGGTAATCACTGTCTTCATGTGACGCAGTGATCAGCGCGAGTGCCTAGTAAGTAGGAGAACCAGGTTCGAATCCTACTTGCCCCAAATTTCAACTTTCCGCACTGATTTACTTCAATGGACACTACACAATAATGTAAATTCCTCTGTATCAAGATTTATAATGATTGCAGAAGCAAAATTATATATTACCGCATCGTTCGAACATACACTAATCAGTCAGAAAATGTGAACACCTACCTTATATCCGATATGTGCAACTTTGACAAGGACAATAGCAACGACGCTTCTTGGAGTGGAAGCAATGAGGCCTTGGTAGGTCGCAGCATGGACCAGGTACTACATCTTCACACACAAGTCACCTAAATCCTGTAAATTCCGGGTAAGGGGGTGATAAGCTCTAACGGCACGCTTAATCATATCCCAGGCGTGCTTTATGGCGTTCATACCTGGTGCGTTGGAGGGCAGCACATCAACAGCAAATCGCCACTGTATTCCTCGAATCACCCCCATCACACTCCTGGCCTTGTGACATGGCGCATTATCGTGCTGGAAAATACACTGCCGTTGGAAAACATGATCGTCGTGACTGGGAGTATGTGGTTTGAAATCAGTGTACGACACTTCTTGGCAGTCCTGATGCCTTGCACGAGCTCCACTAGACACATGAACGGCCACGTGGATGTTCCCGCAGCATAACTTAGCTGTCACCAGCTTCTCTCCTTCCCACAGTACAGGGGTCGAGGAGATGTTGTCCTCGAAGACGACGGAGTTTCACCCTCCCATCGGCATGATAAACAAGTGTCGAGATTCATCAGGCCATGCAACGAACTACCACGAAGGCAACGTCCAGTGACGATGGTCATGTGCCCATTTCAGTCGCAGTTGTTGACGTTGTGGTGTTAAAATTGGAACATCGTTGGTAGAAGGCTGCGGAAGCCCATCGTTGGGAGTGTTGGGTGTTCAGACGCATTAAAGTCTGATGTTGGTTCCACCACAGTTCAACACCTGTCATCTTTTATTAGTTTGACCAGTTTATGACACCTGTTATAAGGGGTGCCCTCCCTCCTCGTGCCCTCCCCTCCCTCCCCCCCCCCCCCACTCAATTCCTCGTCGTTTGGACGAGGTTTCACCTTGGTTTCGTCGCTTGTTGAAGACACTCACCACATCACTCGTCGAACAGCCAACAAGTCGTGCTTCGACACCCGGACAGCACATTCACTGACACTACATGCACCACGCATGTGTCTGACTAGCTACTGAGTGTATATATGCAAATAGAGAACAAATTTCACTTCGTACCACGTAGGGAAGCAGGCCATTTTCGCAAGGGTGGCATAGGTATGTATGGCCTATATGCTGCAGCGCCATATATTGGTGAGATACAACAATGTGAACAGCGGGAATGTATTCTGTGTGTTCACGGTGACCAGGTGAATGGTGTGGACGTTACGGTTTAGCAGCGACATCTATACTCGGCGTCACCTACGAAGGCGGCCCAATTTTCAGCCGTTCTGTGCGCATCTCCCTCCATTACCGCAATGACAACCAGAAATATTCATTCTGTACGTGCCTGGCTGGCCGCGAGTTACGCAATGTGTCTCCCGCAGGCGCAACTGTTGGCGCTCGGCCGTAGCTCCTCCCCTCCACGCTTCCCCTATCGCTCCGCCTCTATGCGCGGAAGCGCCTTCTTACGTGACGCCAACTATAGTCGTCTATTACGTCAAAGGAGATAGCATAAAGCTTTCTCCATGTACAAATACACGTTTGTGTCAACTTTCATGTGATTGGTCAAACGGTGTCGTTGTCTATTAATGTGACGAACACACACACATACACACAAACACACACACACACACACACACACACACACACACACACACACTATGCTGGTACTAGTTTTTAAGTGACTTCAGATATAATAAACAAACAATATCTTGAATGACCGTGACTTCGTACCCGAAGTTAACTACCACCCTAGCAACAAAAATGATAATGACCGTTAATACTAGTCTTCATATTCGTCTTTCGTCTTACTAAAGCTCCTCAAATGAATTAATTCAAAATTAGATTCCACAGTCAGATCCAATAAGTTGGCTATGGAGTGTGTGGCCACTTCCCGTCGAAGGTTCGAATCCTCCCTTGGGCAGTATGTGTGTGTTGTCCTTCGCATAAGTTAGTTTATAAGTTCCGTCTCCACTTAAATTCTCATAAAACAACTTATTTTGAAACAATTTACTAAGGTTCTTAAAAAAGATGATCGTATCAACTATGAAGCAAGTAGGTATTTGAGGCTGTCATAAGCTAAGCCGAAAGAAAGTGTTTTCGTCGGCTCTGATAAACTAGAAACTGCATCCAAATCTACATATTTGCTCTGCAAATCACATTTAAGTGCCTGGAAGAGGGTTCATCGAACTGCTTTTTTCATATTTTTGTACTGTTACTTTTTGTAATAGCGCGTGGGAAAAAAGAACTCCTAAATCTTTCCTTTTTCGATCTTACTTCTCTAATTTTATTCTGATCATCATGTATCCCTATGTAAACGGGCAGTAAAAAATATATTCGCATTCGGAGGAGAAAGTCAGTGAAAGAAATTTCACGAATAGATCCCGCCGCAACGAATAACGCCTTTCTTTTAATGATTTTCACCCCAATTCGTGCATCATTTCGGTGACACTCACTCCTCTGTATCCTGATAATACAAAACGAGCTGCTCTTCTCTGAACTTTTTTATGTCCTCCATCAGTCCCACCTGCTAAGAACAACAATATTCCAAAACAGGACGGAGAAGTGTAGTGTAGGCTGTTTCAGTAGTGGAACTGTTGCATCATCTACGTGTTCTGCCAGCGGAATGTAGCCTTTGGTTCACCTTCTAAACGATATTTGTTACGTGTTTGTGCCAATTTAAGTTGTTCGTTTTTTCAATTCCTAGGTATTCAATTGAATTTCCGGCCTTTGGATTTGACTGATTTATCTTGTAAATGAAAGTTAACAGATTTTTGTTAGGCTCATATGGATGACAGCAAACTTTTCATTATTTTGTGTCAATTGTCAATGTTCACACGAAGTAGATACTGTATCTGTATCGTTTTGCAGTTGATTTTGATCTTCTGCTGGCTTTACTATCCAATAAACAAAACCATCATTCGCGAACAGTCTAAGAGAGCTGCTCAGTTCGTCTAGTAAATAGTTTATAAAGACAGCTGTAGAGGACCTATATCTAACGAAAGACAAACTGAAAAATCGGCTTGGATATACATGATAATAAGTAGCCAGCAAATCCGTCGGCATCTACAAAGATGTTGATTACCATAATATAGTATGAAATATTTTGAATGACATCAGAGTGTCGGGTGCCTTAGTTACTTTGGAACTGCACTTTCTGGAAACCCATGACATATCTAGTGAGGAACACGGAGAAAGATTCCATCAAGAGATAATATATATGAAAATGAGGTATCATGGCCACTGAGATCTCAATATTATAGCTGACTATTGCTGAAATCACAGCAGGGAGTGTCCGAAGGGCCGGGAGGTTCGAGGCGCCATGCTACGGAGTGTGCGGCCACTTCCCGTCGAAGGTTCGAATCCTCCGTCGGGCAGTAGTGTGTGTGTTATCCTTAGCATAAGTTAGTTTATAAGTCGAGGGACAGATGACCTCAGGAGTTTTACACTTTTATTTTTATTTTTGCAGTGTACTAAAAGAAGTAGTTGAAAACGGTATATTGAGGGGGAAAAGAAAACACATTGACATTTATATCTTTGTTTTAGTACTAAAGAACATAATACTGCATTATAGTGTTAATGTTTTATTTTCGTACTTTTTTAATGTATATGCCGAGTGGCCGAGGGGATTGAGGCGCTCCAGTCACGGTCTGCACGGCCACTTAGAATCCCTCCTCGGGCATGGATATTTGTGCCGTTCTTAGTATTAGCTAGTTTGTAAGTAGTTCGTAAGTTTAGGGACTGATGACCCCGTAGTTAAGTCCCATAAGCTATACAAACAAACATTCCGAGTGAATAATCCACCTGTGAAAGAGAGAAAGCCTTTGTATTTTTGAACTAACCATATTAGGAAACAATGGGATCTTCTAAAATGATTTAAAAATAGCTTGTTATACATTTTTAGACCTATGTTATCAGAGAAACTTTGGGCGGCCATTCCCGTCGGAGGTTCGAGTCCTCCTTCAGGCATAAATGTATGCGTTGTCCTTAGTATAAGTTAGTTTAAGTAGTTAGTAAGTCTAGGGAATGATGACCTCAGCAGTTCGGTCCATTAGGTTTACAAACATTTGAACATTCGAGATACTTTAAAGGCCAAATCAGGATGACAGACAACCTTTTCTGTCTGTAGTCAATAGCCTTCCCCGACAGTAATATCATTTAAAAAATCCAATTTTATGAATAAAACTTTCTGAGCCTACATTTTGAGAATAAGTCATTGTTCGGAATTTAAATATTGTATTCCATTGATGATTCTACATCTTAGTCTGTATTTTACAAATAAAAGTTCAAATGTTCAAATGTTTGTAAATCTATCGGACCAAACTGCGAGGTCATCAGTCCGTAGCTTACAAACTGCTTAAACTAAGTGAAACTAATCTAAAGGACAACACACACACCCATGCCCCAGGGAGGACTCGAACCTCCGCAGCGAAGCGCTTTAGACCGCTTGGCTACTCCACCGCGGCACAAATAAAAGTGACTTGGCGATTTAAGTAGTGTGACTATTGCCGAACCATTAATTTAGTAATTCGTGATTACAAAATACTGACACGAATATTTCCAGTTGAACAGAAAAACTCACAGAGGTCGACATCAGGGAAGTTCAATTTGGCCTTCGCAGAAATGATGGAACACGCTAGGAAGTACAGACCCTATGATTTATCTTAGAAGACAGGTTATCGAAAGGCAAACCTAAGTTTGTAAAATTTGTAGATAAATGGTAAGATTTTGAAAAATCTGAATGTAGCAGGGATAAAATAAAGGGCGCGAAAGTTTATTTGCAACTGGCAAAGAAACCAGGCTGTATTTAAAAGAGTCCAAGGATATGATACGGGAGTGAGACAGGGCTGTAGTCAATCTCTCATGTTATTCAGCCCGTACTCTGAGAAAGCAGTAATTAAGGCCAAGAAGAAATTTATAATAGGAATGAATGTTTAAGGAGAATAAACAAACATTTTTTAGTATGTCAATGAACGCGTACTTGCGTCAGACATGGCAAAGGACTTGAAAGAATATTTGAACGAAATTAATAGCGTCTTGTCAAGAGTTAATAAGTTGAAGATTAACAAAAGTACATCAAGAATAATGGGATGTTGTCAAATAAAATCAGGTGATACTGAGGGAGTAAGATTAAACAATGAGGCACAAAAAGTATTAGATGAGTTTCGATTTTTTGGCACCAAACTAAGAAGACGGCTAAAGCAGAGGGAAGTAGTATACATAACGGATATAAAAAGAGAAGTATTTCTGAATAAGATAAATATGCTTGCATATAATGTAAAGGCATGTATTCGGAAGATTTTGCGGAATGTGTGTGCCTGGAATGTAGCCTTGTGAGAAATGAAACGTGGATGATAAACAGTTGAGGGAAGGAGACTGTAACTTTTCTGAATGCCTTTTTTTTAAGTGCTGCTACAGAAGAATGCTGAAAATTCTTTCGGTATGCCGAATAACTGGAACGACGTACTCCACGACTTTGCGCTTGTGATTGTTAAATTTCATAGTTCTACTCGTACTTAAGTCTAAGATTATGTACACAGATTTAATTCGTACTATGACGATATCTGCAACCACAGGCTGCTAGTTTTTACTTTGGTGATGGACGAACTCGCACTTTTTTAACGCTACGTTCTTAGACCCAAAACAAGATGAAATATGACAAGAACTAGTGGGATGCTTTGGGAGTGTTCTTCAAATAACATTTTGTTCTAATAAATTGTTTAACATATTAAAAGTTACACATTTGAACCTAGCTACTCCTAAATGCAAGCCGCGCGGAATGGCCGCATTCTCACTCGACCTATAGTACGCAGCAGTGGCTGGATATAAGCGGTATAATGGTCAACTTGTGAGGTTTCTTACGTTACATAATTTGTTATATGTGTAGCACAGCGGTATCGTGCCAGTAAAAGAAGAAGAAGAAGAAGAAGAAGAAAAAGAAGAAAACCGATACGTTGCTGATGTGAAGAATGTCGAAGAGCTTCGTTTGGAAGCCACTTTTGAAAGAAATGTTCAAATGTTTGTAAAGTTATGGGACCTAACTGCAGTGGTTATCGGTCCCTAAAGTTACGAACTACTTAAATTTTTCCTAAGAACAACACAAATAACCATGCCCGAGGAAGGAATCGAACCTCCGACGTGGAACGGCGGCACGCACCGAAGCACGGCGCCTCAGTGAGCACGGCTGTTCCGCCGCGGCGATCCACTTTAAACTGGCTGGGTAAGTCAGTTGGAAGGTCGGACAAGTCGATGGCATACCCCCTCCAAACAGGACCATACCTAGCAAAGCGCAGTGGTCTTCAAACCAATCTTCAGATTGTTGACTGCATTACTTTTTAAATGTTCACTGACGTAGCAACTGTCATGAAATAGTGAGACACTGATCGTGCCAGTTGCAGTTAAGCAGGAGACTGTCTGATACGTGGTCGTGCAAGCGATTTTTGTAACATGCACTTTTGTCCTGAGAGCTGACACCGTTCGATCGGTGAATGTTGTTCGGTGACCGAAGGATGTGGGTTTTGATTTAGGCAGTGCAGGAATTCGACTTCAGATGTTCAGCCGGGTCCAGGGTGTATCGTGAATGGTTGAACACAAGTCCACAACAGACGAACTGTGGGCCATCGTGACAACCTCGATGATCGTGAACGGCGACATCTGGAAAGGAGTGTAGTGACAGAATGACAACAATGCAGCAAGCCACGGCTACTTTTTTTACAGGACGTGCAAGACACATCTCTCACTCCACGAACTAGAATCTTATGTTCCATGGGGTACAGGAGTCACCACGGCTTACATTTATCAGGGATGGACATTGGAACGATGGTGGAACTTGATGTGCTGGGATGGGTCACGATTTCCTCTACACCATGCCGATGGGAGGCACCGTGTCTGGAGCAGAACAGTCGAATCGGACATCGGGCATCACGGCTTGCACTTATCAGGGATGGACATTGGAACAGTGGTGGAACTTGATGAGCTGGGATGGGTCACAATTTCCTCTACACCATGCCGATGGGAGGCACCGTGTCTGGAGCAGAACAGTCGAATCGGACATCAGGCATCATGGCTTACACTTATCAGGGATGGACATTGGAACAGTGGTGGAACTTGATGTGCTCGGATGGGTCTCGATTTCCTCTACACCATGCCGATGGGAGGCACCGTGTCTGGAGCAGAACAGTCGAATCGGACATCGGGCATCACGGCTTGCACTTATCAGGGATGGACATTGGAACAGTGGTGGAACTTGATGTGCTGGGATGGGTCACGATTTCCTCTACACCATGCCGATGGGAGGCACCGTGTCTGGAGCAGAACAGTCGAATCGGACATCAGGCATCACGGCTTACACTTATCAGGGATGGACATTGGAACAGTGGTGGAACTTGATGTGCTTGGATGGGTCTCGATTTCTTCTACACCATGCCGATGGGAGGCACCGTGTCTGGAGCAGAACAGTCGAATCGGACATCGTGCATCACGGCTTGCACTTATCAGGGATGGACATTGGAACAGTGGTGGAACTTGATGTGCTGGGATGGGTCACGATTTCCTCTACACCATGCCGATGGGAGGCACCGTGTCTGGAGCAGAACAGTCGAATCGGACATCAGGCATCACGGCTTACACTTATCAGGGATGGACATTGGAACAGTGGTGGAACTTGATGTGCTGGGATGGGTCTCGATTTCCTCTACACCATGCCGATGGGAGGCACCGTGTCTGGAGCAGAACAGTCAAATCAGACATCGGGCATCACGGCTTACACTTATCAGGATTGGACATTGGAACAGTGGTGGAACTTGATGTGCTGGGATGGGTCACGATTTCCTCTACACCATGCCAGTGGGAGGCACCGTGTCTGGAGCAGAACAGTCAAATCGGACATCAGGCATCACGGCTTACACTTATCAGGGATGGACATTGGAACAGTGGTGGAACTTGATGTGCTCGGATGGGTCTCGATTTCCTCTACACCATGACGATGGGAGGCACCGTGTCTGGAGCAGAACAGTCGAATCGGACATCGGGCATCACGGCTTGCACTTATCAGGGATGGACATTGGAACAGTGGTGGAACTTGATGTGCTGGGATGGGTCTCGATTTCCTCTACACCATGCCGATGGGAGGCACCGTGTCTGGAGCAGAACAGTCGAATCGGACATCAGGCATCACGGCTTACACTTATCAGGGATGGACATTGGAACAGTGGTGGAACTTGATGTGCTCGGATGGGTCTCGATTTCCTCTACACCATGCCGATGGGAGGCACCGTGTCTGGAGCAGAACAGTCAAATCGGACATCGGGCATCACGGCTTACACTTATCAGGGATGGACATTGGAACAGTGGTGGAACTTGATGTGCTGGGATGGGTCACGATTTCCTCTACACCATGCCAGTGGGAGGCACTGTGTCTGGAGCAGAACAGTCAAATCGGACATCAGGCATCACGGCTTACACTTATCAGGGATGGACATTGGAACAGTGGTGGAACTTGATGTGCTCGGATGGGTCTCGATTTCCTCTACACCATGCCGATGGGAGGAACCGTGTCTGGAGCAGAACAGTCGAATCGGACATCGGGCATCACGGCTTGCACTTATCAGGGATGGACATTGGAACAGTGGTGGAACTTGATGTGCTGGGATGGGTCTCGATTTCCTCTACACCATGCCGATGGGAGGCACCGTGTCTGGAGCAGAACAGTCGAATCGGACATCAGGCATCACGGCTTACACTTATCAGGGATGGACATTGGAACAGTGGTGGAACTTGATGTGCTCGGATGGGTCTCGATTTCCTCTACACCATGCCGATGGGAAGCACCGTGTCTGGAGCAGAACAGTCGAATCGGGCATCAGGCATCACGGCTTACACTTATCAGGGATGGACATTGGAACAGTGGTGGAACTTGATGTGCTGGGATGGGTCACGATTTCCTCTACACCATGCCGATGGGAGGCACCGTGTCTGGAGCAGAACAGTCGAATCGGACATCGGGCATCACGGCTTACACTTATCAGGGATGGACATTGGAACAGTGGTGGAACTTGATGTGCTGGGATGGGTCACGATTTCCTCTACACCATGCCGATGGGAGGTACCGTGTCTGGAGCAGAACAGTCGAATCGGACATCAGGCATCACGGCTTACACTTATCAGGGATGGACATTGGAACAGTGGTGGAACTTGATGTGCTGGGATGGGTCTCGATTTCCTCTACACCATGCCGATGGGAGGCACCGTGTCTGGAGCAGAACAGTCGAATCGGACATCGGGCATCACGGCTTACACTTATCAGGGATGGACATTGGAACAGTGGTGGAACTTGATGTGCTGGGATGGGTCACGATTTCCTCTACACCATGCCGATGGGAGGAACCGTGTCTGGAGCAGAACAGTCGAATTGGACATCAGGCATCACGGCTTACACTTATCAGGGATGGACATTGGAACAGTGGTGGAACTTGATGTGCTGGGATGGGTCTCGATTTCCTCTACACCATGCCGATGGGAGGCACCGTGTCTGGAGCAGAACAGTCGAATCGGACATCAGGCATCACGGCTTACACTTATCAGGGATGGACATTGGAACAGTGGTGGAACTTGATGTGCTCGGATGGGTCTCGATTTCCTCTACACCATGCCGATGGGAGGCACCGTGTCTGGAGCAGAACAGTCGAATCGGACATCGGGCATCACGGCTTACACTTATCAGGGATGGACATTGGAACAGTGGTGGAACTTGATGTGCTGGGATGGGTCACGATTTCCTCTACACCATGCCGATGGGAGGAACCGTGTCTGGAGCAGAACAGTCGAATTGGACATCAGGCATCACGGCTTACACTTATCAGGGATGGACATTGGAACAGTGGTGGAACTTGATGTGCTGGGATGGGTCTCGATTTCCTCTACACCATGCCGATGGGAGGCACCGTGTCTGGAGCAGAACAGTCGAATCGGACATCAGGCATCACGGCTTACACTTATCAGGGATGGACATTGGAACAGTGGTGGAACTTGATGTGCTCGGATGGGTCTCGATTTCCTCTACACCATGCCGATGGGAGGCACCGTGCCTGGAGCAGAACAGTCGAATCGGAGGATCCCGCCTGCCAACAAGGTGCTCTCCAAGGGCGTGGAGTCTTTATTATGGCTTGGCAGGCATTTAAATAGAATGAGATGCATCCCTAGCTGTTGTGGAAGAGACACTGAGTGCTCCACTATATTATAAGTTGCTCGGGGTTAAAATATAGGAAGCGAAGAGTTATATTGAACTTAGACGAGGCGCGTCCAGAAAGTAAGTTCCGTTTGGTAATAAAATGAAATTCTACACAGATACAGAAGAAATTTTTATTGCACAAAATTCTAAAACTCTTAAACTGCTTTTCCACATAACTGCCGAAATTTTGTAGGCACTTGTCATAGCGTGCCACAAGTTTTTGCATGCATCCTTCACAGAAGGTTGCCACCTGTGTATTCAACCATATGGTAAAAGCTCTTTATCATCGTTGAAGTGTTGACCACCAAGGACAGATTTTAGGTGTAAGAAGCGATGAAAGTCGCTAGGAGATAGGTCCGAGCTGTATGCAGGATGATCAAACATGTCCCATCGAAATTTCCGTAAGAATTGTTAAAAAAATGTTCAAATGTTTGTAGAGCTTATGGGACTTAACTACGGGGTCATCAGTCCCTAAACTTACAAACTACTTATGAACTAGCTACAACTAAGGACGGCACAAATATCCATGCCCGAGGGGGGATTCGAACCCCCGACCGTAGTGGCCGTGCAGACCGTGACTGAAGCGCTTCAGTCCCCTCCGGGCGCTGATGACCTCGCTGTTAAGCGGCCTAAAACGCCAATCATCATCATCGTCATCAGTATCCTCGGACACCGTGGCAGCCGTAAGAATTGTTTGGTCACATTCGGTGTGTGTGAGGTCAGGCATTATCGTGAAAAAAAAAAATCTTTTGACAGTAATCCTCTTCTTACACCTAAAATCTGGACAACACTTCAACGATGATGACGAGCTAGAAGAACATGTTACCACATGGTTGAATACACAGGCAGCAACATTCTATGGAAAAGGCACATAAAACCTTGTGCCATGCTATGACAATTGCCTGCACAATTCCTGAAGCTGTGTAGAAAAGTAGTTTAACAGTTGTAGATTTTTGTACAATCAATATCTTTTCTGTATCTGTACTCGTTCGTTTTATATAACCAAACGGAGCTTACTTTCTGGACACGCCTCGTACAAAAGCCAGACACTAATTATTAGAGTTGAAGGGCATGAGAAGGACGCAGACGTTGGGAAAGGAGTAAGACAGAGTTGTAGCCTTTCCCCAATGTTGTTTAATCTGTACATTCAGGAAGCAGTGAGGGAATGGAAGGAGAAATTTGGAGAGGGAATTAAAGTTCAGGGAAAGGGATTAAAAACTTTGCGGTTTGTCGATGACTTAGTAATTTTGTCAGAGACCGCAAAGGATCTGGAAGAAGAATTGAATGGAATGGACAGTGTCTTGAAAAGAGGGTATAAGATGAACATCAACAAGAACAAAGCAAGGATAATAGAATGTAGCGTCAGAAAGTCAGGCGATGCTGAAGGAATTAGATTAGGTAATGAGGCAATAAAAGCAGCAGATGAGTTTTGTTATTTGGGTAGCAAGATAACTTCTGATGGCCGAAATAAAGAAGATATAAAATTCAGAATGGCCATGGGAAGAAAAACGTTTCTGAAGAAGCGAAATTTGTTGACATCCAATATTAATTTAAATGTTAGGAAGTCCTTTCCGAAAGCATTTGAAGTGTGGTGCTACAGACGAATGATGAAAATTATGTGGGTAGATCACGTAACTAATGAGGAGGTGCTTAACCGAATTGGGGCGAAAAGGTGTTTCTGGCATATCCTGACTAGGAGGAGGGATAGATTGGTGGGACACATTCTGAGACATCAAGGAATCGTCAACTTAACATTAGAGAAAAGTGTGTGGGGTAAAAAGCGTAGTGGAGACCGTGGGACGAATACAGTAAGCAGATTCAAAAGGATGTAGGTTGCCGAACGTATTCTCAGATGAAGAAACTTGAACAGGACGGGTTGCGTGGAGAGCTGCATCAAACCAGTCTGCGGACTGAAGACCACAACAACAACAACGTGGATAATGTGCACTCAGTTTTTGTCTTCCAACACCTTGACGTTTCTGCAGTGTTTCAACACGGGAACGTACCGTCACTTAGCTCTCACACCGCACAGGAATAGTTCCAGGAACGTGCAGTTCATGTCCAAAGACTCAGATGGCCACCCATGAGCGCCGGTTTGAACCTCATCGAGCATATGTGGCATGTATGTGTTGGATCCTGCACCCACGAACGGAACAGAATTGCCTGTCACCCTGCAAACGATTTGGTGTCAGCTGCGTCTAGAGACTTACTGGTACGGCGTCTCTGAAGCCCGCAGGAGCATAGGTGGCCGCTGCGATGGAGTAGCCTCGCTGTCCTTAGGTTAGTTTACCTTAGTTTAAGTATTTTGTAAGCTACGGACTGATTAGCACGTAGTTTGGTTCGATAGATTTACAAACATTTGAATTTCGAATTTTGCAGAGGAGGCCGCACACAATATTCGGTGGCTATCCCACGACAATGCAGTCACTGTCTATCAAAATAGTTTAGTATATGATGTTCACTTCGAGTTACTGTTCACATTAGTGGTGGTAAAAGCGTAACGTTAAGCAAGACCGTCATGTATAGAAGGTGGGCAAAATATGTGGGTTAGAACTTAAATAGTGGCAACACTGCTGTGGAGATACCAAGCAATGGAATCTACTATTGTCGGTGATAGCGCACGTTGTTGACATACCTACCTTACCTCCGAGCAAATTAACTCGCCCGTTTCACGTCACCGCCGTGCGCACAATCGTGGGAAACACAGTCACTTGTAAGCGAGCGGTCTAACGTAACGGTGTCACTCTGTTTTTGAAACAGCAACAATGGAGTTGGGTCAAGATTGAATGTGCCAGAGGTCGTACTGAACGACAGTGTCATCAAGGTATTCAAGAGGCGTGCGGCGAATCGGCATTGTCGTACAGAACAGTGGAACTTAGGGTAAAAGCCTTCGGAAAACTGTGGTAGTCATGCATCGGGCAGGTCGTCATAGCATCTCTGAAGAAGAAGAAGTGCATATTGTTCCGTGTTAGTAGACAGTGATCGACGCCATAGGATTCTGCACAATCCACCCATCATTTTGCATGACAATGCGCGGGCGCATACGACGCAAGTTGTGGCTGCTCTGTTTGGTCGATGGGACTGGGAAGCACTGTACCATCCACCATACTCCCTGGATATAAGTCCTTGTGACTTTAATTTGATTCCGAAGATGAAGGAAACACTTCGTGGCATTCGTTTCAGAACTGTTCCATAGATTCGACAGACAGTAGACCGCTCCATTCGCACCATCAACAGAACAGGCTCTGCTAACGGTATACTACGCCTTCCACATCGCTGGCAAAGGGTTCTAAACGACGCTGGCGACTACTTTGAAGTACAGTAACTGGTGCAAACATGTAACGCTTTTGTATCGGCTGTGAATAAATAGTGGCCACTATTTAAGTTCCAACGCTCGTAATATGAACAGCGTGTAATATACTTCATCTTGTAAGTTGGCATCACAGCGTACTTGTTAACACTGAGACAACTCCGCAATGCACATTTTACGCACAGAGTCTTGGAAGTTCCTTCAAATGTAGCTCACCTTTTGTTGCGCGATGGTCAACACGAATGAAAAGTGAAATGCGATATCTCAGACTCACAAAGGGGTCAACTCGATGGTGCTCAGTCAGTGACAGCATGCGCGACGAAAACATTTCACCAACGACAGTAACCACAGTAATGACAATATGTCAACAAAGAAAAGTTAAAACATCATTGATGAAGGCGAATAGTGGGCGAACCGAAAGTTAACTGACAACGACCGACGAGCATTATTGACGATTGTGGCCAGACAACATAAATCTACTACGGCAAAAGCGGCTGCAAAATTCAGCACTCACTTGAATGATACTGTTTCCACAAAAACAGTTCGGCTGGAGCTCAACATTCATGGAAGGTTAATGAGTTTGGTAAACATGGTTTCCTATTTGGAAAGTCAGCGAACTGAGATATGTTTCAGAATGAAAATAACAGTCACGTTTCCAAAATGATATTATAATTTATTTGATAATAGGGTGACCGCTTTCGAACTACTCTGAGACCATCAGAAGACCGATTTGTCGTTGATGCCGAGGAGACTGCCGCACGTTCATCGCCTCGGCATCGACGACGAATCCGTCTGATGATGGTCTCAGAGTAGCTCGAAACCGGTTACCCTATCTTCAAATAAATTGTAATAACATTTTGCGAACGTGACTGTTATTTTCATTATGATTCATGGAAGGGCTGCGTTTACGAAATCCTTAGTAACGACAGACACCGGAAAGCTGCAAAGGAAGTAGTGCCACGATCTTAAAACCTGACACTTGATGACTGGAAGTATGTGGTTTGGTCAGATGAATCCTCGTTTACATCGTTTCCTACAAACAACCGAGTTTATGAATCAAAAACCTCGAAAGACGCTTACAATAGGGCATGCCTTCTTCCTGAAGTCTAGCGTGGGGGAGGTTCCATTATGATTTGGGAATGTATGTCGTGCTATTCAACTGTTTCTGTCATTACCCTTGTTGGTCGCATAACTGTGAATGAATATATCTCCATGAGGGACAGCAAGCTGCTTACTATAACTAACATATTGATAGCAAACACTGTCATACTCTAGATTGATAATGCGCTCTCAAACACAGCCAAAAAGTTACAGGCGTGTATTGTACAGCATCTAAAAATTGTTAAACATCTTCCCTGAATAGGAAAATCGCTATGTCTTAATATAATTGGGCCACAGTGGTTCAGTTTTAGAGTATAAGGTGAGGACCATATTTATAGCTCCAACGTCGATGAAGTAATTGGCAGATATTTTGGTATAAGAAAGGAAAGCATTCCGTTAGAAACTATAAAAGACACTTTACGAAAGGCGCGGCAGAATAGCCGTGCGCACTAAGGCGCCCTGCTGCGGTGCCAGTGGCCTTTCGTCGTCGGGGGTTCGAGTCCTCCCTCGGGCATGGATGTTTGTGTTGTCCTTAGCATAAGTTACTTGAACTTACAAGGAGCACACGTGGGTGTTGGATTTTAGAATTTTTTTATGTTTATGATACGTGAAGTTCAGAACTCAAATAACAACCAGTCAGAGCAATTCTACGCAACTCTCAAATATTGTCGAAAAAATCGACTTTGAAGTTTTGCAACTAAACTTAAGTACCAATAATTAACACATGAGTAGCATCTGTAGGTGTAGTTCTAGTACTGCCGGGCGCCGTGGCTGAACGCCCTCTGTAATAAAAAAGCTGAGCCAACCATTCAACGAACAAACTGATGAATGACCGCGAACCATAGATCTACCAGATGGAAAAGAAAATGTAGCAGCGTGCTGGTCTCCCAACCCTCTGGTCGGTGGTTCGAATTCCGTTATCACAGTTTTTTTTATTTTTCTTCGTTGTTTTCGAATACTTACACAATTTTAATATTTATTGCTAATTTTTACGAAAAGTGCACGTATTTTTATTTATTCGTAATTTTCGGTATTTCATAGAAGGTTGTTAATAACGATAGTTTCATTCAAAAACACAGAAGTTACCTTTTCTTACAGTACAGGTTTCACTATTAGTTCACGACAGTAGTCTTTGATTGTTCAGTTTGTGAAGAGCTACGATACTGCTTTTGAAAAGTCATGTCCATAGCTACTAATGACTTTCCAAGCAGCTAACCTACTTAACCACCGTTTTACGTGACGACAAGGTTTTCATCTCGCCTATATACACACAAACAAAAACTGACGCAACATGTGGAATTAGAGATCCCAGAATGATTTATATAAATAAATTAGAAAACGAAAAACATTTTGTGACAGTGCGAATCGAACCCGCTACTCTACGCATCTCAGGCCTGTACGCCACTATCTGTGCTACACCGACAGGCGCTGCAGCTCTTTTCGTTATTCCCTCTTACGTGTATTTTGCAAAACTTCAAAGTCGATTTTCTGGAGAATTTTTGAGAGTTGCGTCGAATGGCTTTGGCTGACTTATGTACAGTCTGATCTTCGTGTATCATAAATATGAAGAAATTCTGAGATCCGACACCCATGTGGTCTCCTTTAATTCGCAAGGCTAGGGACTGATGACCACCGAAGTTAAGTCCCTTAGATTTACAAACATTTGGACACGTTACGAATATATTCCTCAAAGAGATGCAGCTGCACTAAATTTCAATGGTGAGCCAACTCTTTACTAATAAATAAATATTGTGTCTGTGTTAAGTGTTCATATTATTTTGTCCACCTACTGTAATTGTTCTTTACGATAATATTAATTATATTTTCATCCATAGAGAATGAGACTAGCCTTTCACTGATCAAATATTAAATGCTCTGAATAATCGGACATAACCCATCGTGATTTTTTGTGATCTTTCAAAGGCTTTTGATTGTGTAAATCATGGAATAATTCTAGATAAGCTTAAGCATTGTAGTAGTGGTGCAGTGCACAAATGGTTTACTTCATGTTTAAGTGTAAGAGAGCAGAAAGTTGAAGTAAGTGGTTCATGTAGACTGAAAAAATCTGCTGATTCCTCAAACGAGGGGGGAGGGGGGGGGCTATGCAGAATAGGTTCCCACAGGGTTCATTCTTGGGTCCTTGATGAATTTTCACATAGAAATTAGTAGTTTTAGAAAATTTAAATAAATAAAAATTAAAAAAACGTGTGTCATGTAATGTTGTCTTCTGCTAAATGGATACGTTCGATATCATTATGCCACGGCAGAATAGCCGTGCGCACAAAGGCGCCGTGTTGCGGTGCGTGCGGCCGTTCGCCGTCGGAGGTTCGAAACCTTCCTCGGGCATGGGTATTTGTGTTGTCCTTAGCATAAGTTACTTTAACTTACTGTAAGTATTTTGTAGGCCTAGGGACTAATAACCAACTTAGTTAAGTCCCTTAGATTTACGAACATTTCAGTATTTTGATATTATTACGAAAACTCGTTTTCATGTTCTATGGAACAAGTATTAATCTAATCAAATCTAATCATGAAGGACTGAAAGTGGGAGAGGGTTTTTATGTCGAATGTGGTACTGAAGTACGCATGACAGTAAGACAAGGTTTACAACTCAGAGATGTAAGATCATCATTCCCTAACGTTTTGTCCAAAACTACCCTTGACTTCTTCAGAGGCGCTCCTCCTCCGTTGAGTCTTGACGAATCGGCGAGTTTCGAAACCCACGACGTTACATCCCGAATGGTTCATCACCAGCAATGACGTCCGGTCGTGAAAGCCTTCGTTCTGTAATCACTCACGTACTTCCAGAATAGCAAATGTTCAAATGTTCTGCTATAGTCATCAGTTCCTAGACTTAAAAACTACTGAAACTAACTTACACTAAGGACTACACACACACACACCCACACACACACACACACACACACACACACACACACACACACAGATGTCCGAGGGAGGACTCGAACCTCCGACAACAAGGCGCCTTAGTGCGCTCGGCCACTTCACCGCGGCTTCCAGAATAGCCCGCACTATTAATGTAAAACAGCAGCCGCGGCGGAGCGGCCGAGCGCATTGAGGCGCTATGCTACTATGCTCGAGGTCGTTCCCCATCGGGGGTTCGAATTCCCCCTCGAGCATGGATGTTTGTGCTGTCTTTAGTATAAGGTTGTTCATAAGTAGTTTTAAGTTTAGGGACTGATAACCGCACAGTTAAGTCCCATAAGCTTTACAAACTATTTTTTATTATTTATTTATTTATTTTGTAAAATAGCAGGTCACTTTTAATTAACTCGACATCAACGGAACTTTAAACAACGGTTTTTCTTCCTTCCTTAAAATAGCGGACATTTTACACACTAGTTTTCTGTTGATGAATATAGTGCAGCATTGTCTTGTAAAAACATTTTGAAGAGGAAATAGTTACCCCTCTTGCCATATTAATATTTATATGCTGTATTTTTTATAACTACTGGAACGGATAAAATCATGAGTGGCGTGGATATTCTCATGTTATCTGCGGATAGTGAACGATGTATTTGCCCAGTACGTTTGCTGTAATTTTGGTTTAAAACTCACGTCTGTGGACATTGTTGGAGTCTTTGCAGGGCTCACGTGGAGTGGATGTCTGTTGTCCTCACCGCCTGACCACGACCGACGTAGCGTATTATACAGTAACATGGTTTTAGCCTTTGAAGGTTAGTGTAGGAGTAATTGTAATTCTTTAGTTAATAAGACTGGCTACACCTGCTTTAAATTATCGCCGATCACAAACGACTAAACTAGGATGACCAAACGTCCGGTTTTTGACAGAAGTGTCTTTTTTTTTACGTTTCCTGTTGTCTGGGAAAATGTTTAATGAGACGCCAACTGCTGTGTCTTTCCATCGTTGGTTATATCTTTTTTATTGTAGGTTTAGTTGGTGGGTTCGCTTTCAGTATTTTATTACTTTCTTGCAGCCGAAGGTACTGGAATGTTTAAAGATGCACATATGCTACTACAAGACTTCTATGTAACACAGAGATTACTCACTTTCTCATGACGCTAGAATTGTTATGTATGTAATGGTGTAAGCAGCTTAATTTTATTTGTGGGCTATGAGAGGTGAGCAGAAAAGATTTAACACACACTTACTCTATTCTGGCAGATAAGGTGCGATGATTTTACATTGTATACATGGTGACGGAAGTAACAAATATTGACGGGAGCATATTATAATACGTTTATTATCAGATATGGTGACAGTGGAAGTCACGTATTTAATTTGCTACACAATGTTAGATGATGTAGGCTAGGCGTAGTTGCAGGCGACATTGTCTTTTGTGGTGGCATTTACCAGTTACAATTAGGCGGTAGACATGAAATGCTTCATTTTGTATCAGATAAACCCTTGCGCATTAGTATGTAGAAAATGATGTGCACTTCTTGTAAAACTCCGAAAGAGGAAGAATCTACTATATGCAGATCAATCCTGACCAATGAAAATTAAGATGCCGATATTAAACAGCACATTAAGATGCAGAATCAGCTTGTAGGCAGTATTTATTGCAAGTTTTTAATTCACTACTGACGAAGGTCTATTACATTTATAACTAAAACACTGCTATTGCTTCAGTTCACTCGTCTGTGACACACTTACGAGATAAGTGCAATGTTACTAGTGGTATTCTCAACTAAGTATTCAAATTTTTTGAGCCTACGATACTGTTCACTCGTATTGTTTAAGAGTTCTAATACTTCAAATTATGCACGAGTTCTTGAAAATATTTTACGAAGTTTGATATTATACTGTGCTGAACGATTTTTTATAAAGTATTCTTGTAAATATCGATGTATGTGATTCGCAAATCGCGAAATTTCCCGACGTCTGCTGCTCCTGTAAGATGGAAAAACAATCTGCAACACATGAAAATTTGTTCCGGACCGGGACTCGAATCCGGGTATCCCGCTTTTCGCGAGCGGTCGCCTTAAACACTGGGCCACCCGTGCACGCTCCCCGGCCAGACTCAAACTTCCATGCGTTGCACTTGCATCTTTCCCTCACATGCTCGCACACGTTATAGTGTGAGTTCCGCAAGAGGGAGAGAGACAATTCTACCACCGTAAGCTTGTCAGGCGAGTTCGAGTCCCGATCCGGCACAAATTTTCATGTGTTGCAGATCGTTTGTCCATCTTACAGGAGCAGCAGACGTAGGAAAATTTCGCGATTTGCGAATCATATACGTGGATATGTTTATCTCTGCTGCGGATCACCGCCAACGTTTATTCCCTTGGAACAGACATAATAATAAAATTTTCTTGTAAACTTTTCTTTTTATTCATTTAACTAACTAGTTATGTATGAATCACAATTCCTTTAATTATAATGTCGTGTTTTGATCCGTTTTTTATTTGCTCATTTCAGAAATATCCGGTTTTATCACACAAAATATGTGGTCTCCCTGACGTAGGACTTCCACCACCCGGGCTCCGAGCCGCTGTTGTGCGTGTCTGGTGTAGCCTGTTTTTAAAGTAGGTATGGAACACTTCCCGTGATTTAAGAAGTCACAAATACATACGTAGTTGCAGAAATGGCACTCTAACAATAATTATCTAATTACATACCATGTTTTTCAGTATTACAATCTATTACTATGACTCGCTGAAAACTATCATACCTGCAGATGCGGATGAAGGCCTTGCGGATGTGAATAGCAATTTTCTTACCCGCCCAGACGTCAACCTATAGTCTATATCTATAAATGTGAATGTCTGTTCGGTGTACGTTTATCACGTCTGAACCACAAGACATAAAGAGCTAAAAATTTGTACAGTTACTAATGTCTACCCAGGGAAGGCTTTAGGCACGGTTTTATGGCGATCGGATAGCTATCTATATCTATATATATATTAATTCTAATGTCTGTTCGGTGTACGCAATTACGTCCGAACGACAAGACTCACAGACTGAAATATTTGTACAGTTACTAATACACACCTGAAGAAGGTTTTAGGCACTGTTTTATAGCGATCTGATAGATATTTAGTAAATTAAAAAATATAACGGAAAATGCGGAACAATAATTACTCTTTGAAAATTATATTTACTCTTTGAAAATGATTTTATTGGTTACATTGTTGCTTGAGGGTTGATAATGATAAAAGGGTGGAGTATATTGGAATGGAAAGTTATCGGTGTATGTAAAATCTACGTGTGTGTATTAATATTTCGCTCTGCAGCGAAAACTACGGAACGCAAACGAATTGTCTGTGTGTGTTGTCCGAAGTCTCCCGTTGTACACCATAGCAGTTCCATGCCAGGCGGAAAATATGGTGGTTGAAATTCGTCACATTATTAAAAATTCGGACTGAAAGCTAGCGATGACGTTTGCGATTGTTAAATACAGCGAAACGTGATACCACAGACTATATCTTTGGCCTATGCGTGCTACAATGTCTTCAGCTCTTTCTCTGTAAGAATAAGCATACGAATAAGGAAATATAAGAGTAAATAAATAAACCAGTAAAAAATAAATTTCTTTTAATACATCTCTTTAAAAAAATCGATTTGACTTTTCGCGCATTACATCAAGTGATCGATCTGTGATATTATTACAATCATTAAACGTCTCAGGAATCCATTTGCAACCCTGATATTTTTCACACGTTCAATTATACTTCGCTTGCTCAAGGGTGTGCAACCCAAAAAATTTCTACATTTACGCACCAAACAACACTACAAATAACGTAGTTTACCAGAATGCATTAAAATGAAATTAAAATTAATTTGGACATTACTCTCACCATACGTGTTGAGATATTGCAACACAGGCTATAAGGAATAATGTATGTATTATTTATTGTAAATCATTAATCACTTCACATAATTTTTTATTGGAATGTTGATTAAAAATGTTTGTTTCTAAAGAAGGTATTGTATTTCATTTCATCCTTCAAAACCAGTCTCATAGCACACAACTGAATTATTGCTTATCTATCATAATCAACCAACATGCTAGCGGAGCCGCGGGTTAAAGCTAGTTAGTTATAAAAACAGAAACAGGTCTGAAATTTTAGGAGGTGCCCAGTATTGACAACGAACAGTGTAGAAATACTGCCTAAAACTACACTCAACACTGGCTAGTACGCTAGAAATATTAGATTTAGATTAGAGAAAAAGTAGCAGAACACGCATTCAATGTACGACTGTCTTCACTAACTTTCATTTCGGCGGGACTTTCAACTCTAGCACAATAATGTCTGGTCCACATGTAAATTGCTGCAGATTTGAACATCGTAGCTTCATTTCCATGTACCACAGATGTTTGAAATCGAGTTTATGACTCTACGTGTCTCATAACAACTCTAATAACGAAGGAAATATAGAATGGAAGCAACAAATATCATCATCGCCTTATGGTAGGTGCAGTTGTCCGACAGTACGATCTTTTGATGTCATGGTTCTGCGGGAGTCAAGGCGGAGGACAGTTAAACGTCCCGTCGACATCGAGGTCATTAAAGACGGAGCTTTAGTTCAGTGGGACAAGGATGCAGGAAGGAACTGGCTTCACTTTTATTTAGGAGACTCTTTATCCAGTAACCTGACGTCTTTCTGGAAGCTCTCACAAAATCAAGTTCAGGTAATTATGAACTAAGTTTTAGTGCCTGAAGTGCTGCGATGGCTGATTGTATGTAGTCTACACGAACAATAAAGTTTGACTACATTTTCAGAAAAAAATGATACTGATTGGAGAATTGTCGTTAACACTCTCGGGCATAATAGCGGACAGGTATCAAGGAAGACCGTCGTGCTACAGAGGTCAGCCATTATTTTAAGATACATTCGAAATCTCCAGGAAAAGTCGATAAAATGTTGTGACAAACACCAGAATTAAGAATTCAATCTGATAATTTCATGAAGCACGTTTTTTGGATAATAAGCCCCGATAAAATATCTTCGGAGTAAACTAATGCTCTATTTGTGAAATGTATAACATGGAAAATCCGTGGATTCTTCAATTGAGCATATTATTCTACGTCTGTGACCGCGTAATGGCGTTCAATCAAAGTTATTTTACATTTTTTATCTTTACTGAAAGTTATTTTAGTGTGTCATTGCGATCTGTAACTGAAATATAATGAGGGATTAGTCAGTCAGTCAGTCAACAATCCGCAGATATGTTTGAACACCACAGTGCTTTACTAGGCACGGTCCTGTTTGGAGGTGGTATGCCGTTGCCTTCCTCCGACCTTCGAACTGACTTACCCAGCCAGTTATAGGGGGACCTACAGTTTAACGTGGGTTCCGAACCACGGTGCTACTCGGTATTTTTCACATGAGCAATACTGCCAGAGGTGAAAGAAGTGGAAAGTGACAGATAAAAATTCCTAGGACCTGGCGGGTATCGAAACCGCGACCTTTGGATTTGTAGTCTGGCACTCTACCACTGTGCAACCGCGGCGCATACATCGTAATTTAAATGACTATTTTAGCCAAAAAAAGAGCTCTGTGTTCTCCTGGAATGAGGATTGTTTTGTACTGTTCGTGCATTTATTAGACATTCTTCAAGAACTTTTCCAGCCGTCCTCTGCTGTCAGGCGTTTTGGTACTTACATAATAACTTTAAAAGCCATATCACTTGTGTCACGGCCACAGTATCCGCGACACTGAACTCAGCACAATCTCGTATCACGACTAAAAATACCGGGCTGCAATTCTCTGATGGCTGGTGTAAATTCCGAAGAAATATTTCAGTAGGTAGCTGTGGCATTTAGGATGCGAAAATGAAGATTCCTTGATGTTGGAGTGTTAAACTGGAATGAAATGTAATGATCTACATCTGCATACATACTCCGCAATCCTCCCAAAGGTGCGTGGCGGAGGGTACTCAGTACCACTACTAGTTACTTGCTTTCCTGTTCCACTCCGCTATAGAACGAGGAAAAAAAAAGAATATTTGTATGCATCCGTACGAGCCCTAAGCTCTCTAATCTTATCCTTGTGCTCTTTACACGAAATGTAGGTTGGCGGCAGTAGAATCGTTCTGCAGTCCGCCTCAAATTCCGGCCCTCTAAATTTCTTCAACAGTGCTTCGAGACGTCGCCTCCCCTTCAAAGACTCCCAGTAGAGTTCCCGAAGCATTTCGGTAACACTCGCGCATTGATCGAATCTACCAGTTGCAAACCTCGCCGTCCGCCTCTGAACTGCCTCTATATGCCCCATTAAACAGATCGTCATAGGAGCGCTCGATAACACTGCATTGTCTTTTATGATCATCGTACGATAGTAATGCACGTCTGGTGTGAGTAACGTATTTTAAGTAGGGCCTCTAAAACATGCTTAAGCACATCGATTGTTGTCATTTCTGTACTTTCTCAGAGAAGTAAGGTACTCTGTAGATACAGTTGCGGACAAAATGTCGAAAGCTTATCTCATTATTTTTTTTTAGAATAATTAATGCTGCAGCAGTCACTTTTTACTAATATTTTTATTAGCACGACGCGTTTCGGCAGCAAGCTGCCATCATCGGGTGCATTTTTACAGTTACTGGTTCATTATTGTTTCATTATGTTTTGTGTTGTGGGTGCCAGTGAGGTTGACATAACCTCTGGATTATTCAGAAACTATAATGATGGAACATAATACTAAAATAGCTATATCTTCCTGAACAGGTTAAAATGTCCAACCATAACCTCTGGATTATCCAGAAACTATAATGATGGAACATAATACTAAAATAGCTATATCTTCCTGAACAGGTTAAAATGTCCAACCATAACCTCTGGATTATCCAGAAACTATAATGATGGAACATAATACTAAAATAGCTATATCTTCCTGAACAGGTTAAAATGTCCAACCATAACCTCTGGATTATCCAGAAACTATAATGATGGAACATAATACTGAAATAGCTATATCTTCCTGAACAGGTTAAAATGTCCAATCATAACCTCACTGGCACCCACAACACAAAACATAATGAAACAATAATGAACCAGTAACTGTAAAAATGCACCCGATGATGGCAGCTTGCTGCCGTAACGTGTCGTGCTAATAAAAATATTAGTAAAAAGTGACTGCTGCAGAATTAATTATTCCAAAAAAGTTTATAATACAGTCGCAGACCTCAGAACAATCCACATAACATGGATAAATTTATATTTATCTCTTTATATTCCAGGTACAGCCTCTTATCAATAATCCGATACTTATTAAAAAATTAAGAAATTTTTGAACTTCAGTTGCACTTCATAAGCTGGTATGTTATTTTGGGACAAATTAAATTTTTTTTGCTGGACTGGGATTCGAAGCCGGTTCAAATGTTTGTAAATCTGTGGGACTTTACTACTCTGGTCGTCAGTCCATACGCTTACAAACTACTTTAACGTATGCTAAGGATAACAAATACGGCTATGCCCGAGGGAGGACTCGAACCTCCGACGGCGAGCAGCGGCGCGCTCCATAGCTAGGCGCCTTGGAACGCTCGGCCACTCCACTGCGGCGTTCCATGCCGGATTTCCCGCTTTTTACTTCAACTGCATGCAAGACGTGAAATTGATTTGATTAATTCTTCTAATGAGAGGATGCAATTGCGGGCCGCAGTGGCCGAGCGGTCTGCGGCGCGCCAGTCACAGTCTGCACGGCCGCCACGGCCAGGGGGTTCGAATCCCCCTCGGGCATGGATGTTGGTGGTATCTTTAGTATAAGGCAGTTCATAAGTAGTTTGTAAGTTTAGGGTCTGATGACCTCGTAAGTTAAGTCCCTTAAGCTTAACAAACATTTGAACATTTGAATTTGAGTATGCAATTCGGCGGAACGGTTGGTGTGAGAAGTAGGCGTCCCATACGTAATGCCGTACAGGGATTTGCAGGAGACATTCTAAGTGGTTAGCAGTGAAAGTCGTAAATTACAGCCTTCAGGAACCTCCTCAATACACAGGGTAAACACTGCGTACCTGTGTGCGACTGTTAGCACAGCGTTAGACTAGCAGTAACACTCACTGACTTATGGAAGCTAGTTCAGTGCCAAGGTTCGTAACAGTCAGTACTGAACAGGCTAGAAACACGTGGGCCGGCGTAAGCACTTCCAGCCTTTCTGAGCCAGCCGCGAAACCTGCAGCGTCAGAGGAAATGATACACGTTTCACATCTAATTACAGACAGGTCTCTTTTTTAATTAGAAGGTTGGCTGTAATTATTTTTATATTACAAAGTTTCATTTTGAAGTTTTATCACATCTTTCTCCGTCACAAGGAAGTCTGTAGCAAAAAGGCGCCTTTAAAACATTATACTGTGGGCAATGTAAAAGCAAAACGTTGTGACCCATCTTTTGGAATCTGTGATATATCTGTCTTTAGCCTTTTCTTTTCTTATGCCGGAGTTATGAAAGAGGAAATATGTCTTTTCCTATACTTGTGAAACATTGGTGAATTATATGTAAACGAAAGCTTCCGCGGCCGTTGTCACTGTCAGTAAAATTCTTCAGGGATTTTGGCCAAATTGTCAAACTATAAAATCCGACGTTTCGGTCACTATTGCAAGTGGCCTTTGTCAAGGTGTTTGGCTGACTGCTGAATGCTATTCTTTTTTTTTTCTCCTTTTACCACTTTTCATTCCCATCTCTGAGGGGATGGGCGGGCTATTATAGTGCATGCAAGGCACTTTTTAGTCAGAGGAAGTTTTACAGTTTTATTATATTTTATCACAATATTTGGCTTGCATTAAGTGCTATCAATTTCCTTTGGGTTAACAATTGCTGTTTTTAACATCAATTAGCTGAATTTAATATTACTCAATTATACACAGTATTTTGGTTTTTCTTGTAGTGACATTTTGTGGTTAACATATTTAATAAGTATTTACAGTAAAACTGCTATATACATATTTCATAGATATTTACGAGTATTTACAATTTACATATATAATCTAGTGGATAGGTAAAGAAGAGAAGAAGAAGGAAGGAGGGATGGAGAGAGAAGAAGGGAGGATATATATATATATATATATATATATATATATATATATATATATATATATATATGAGTGGTTTACAGATAGTGAATCATAGTGGGTATTTAGTGATGGAGTTTACAGTATTTACAATATTTACAGGTTTTGTGTAAGCACAGTGTTTTATACTGCCCGTATGGGCATGGAGAAAGGCATATGTTTCAGGGTTTATAAGGGCCTGGTGGCTTCTTTCTTTGTCAGTTTGATTATTGATACATTTCATGTATTTTATGTGCATATTATTGCACATGGGCTTGTCCACAGTGTGTTTAGGTGGTTCGTTGGCATGTGTGTGTGTGTCTGTATGTATGTATGTGTGTGTGTGTGTGTGTGTGTGTGTGTGTGTGTGCGCGCGCGCTAGTCTATGTGGTTATTCTTCCTATATGTAGATGCGGTGTGTCTGTTATCGGGTGTGCCGGCCGCGGTGGCCGAGGGGACTGAGGTGCTTCAGTCATGGTCTGCACGGCCACTGCGATCGGGGGTTCGAATCCCCTTCGGACATGGATATTTGTGCCGTCCTTAGTCTTAGTTAGTTCATAAGTAGTTTGTAAGTTTAGGGACTGATAACCCCGTAGTTAAGTCCCATAGACTTTACAAACATTTGAACATTTTTTGTTATCGGGTGTCAAGGTATGGCGGTATGATTGTGTTGTTGATGAGGAGTATCATAGTAGGTACAAAGTCAGGGAAGATCTTGGATGTGTTTTGGGACACCGTACGCCCTGGACGAATGTGTTTAAATTTACTGTGTCTTATTGTGCGTGGTCTGGTTGTTAAGTAGTCTTCAAGGTCTGGTCGTTTAGTTAGGGTGTGACGTCCGTAGTTTGCGCGTAATTTGGTTAGTCTTGTCTGTAGTGGTTCTAAGTTCACTATGTCGTATAGTTCGTTGCTTGGTGTCAGTTGTGGGAGCCTGGCAAAAGTACGGAGTAGTCGTCTTTCTGTTCGGTATAGCCGCTGCGCGACGGTATCGTGTTCCTGCTAGAGGAGCGCTGGCGTATTCCAACACAGGTACCTGGCAGTATTTGGCAAGCGCAGGGGCGCGTCCCAGTGTGTTAGATGTATGTCTTCGTCATGTTGTTGTCTCTTTTTACTCAGGTGTCTGTATCGAAAAAATATTAGCTGCGTCTTTGTAGGATAGGGTCGAATTCGCCATTTCTTCATCCAGTCCTGTAGTCGTCTCAGGTAAGTCTCTGTCTTCCTTTGCAGTGCGGTCGTTCGTAATAAGGCACCAGTATGCGGTGTCAGGGCATACAGGGCAAAAGTCTTGTCTGGAGTGTTGGTGAGCGGAATTTCCGCAGTGAACAGCTCGTACAGTAACGCTGACAGAATGCCTCCTTGTGGGACGCCTGCGTATGGAGTGAATAGTTGGGAGGTTGCTGTGGAGACATGGAACCTGCACACTCTGTTCGTGATGTAGGTTTGTATTAATCGGACCATTTTTGTTGGGATTCTGATTTGATACAACTTACGTAGAAAGCCATTGTGTCATAACTTATCGAACGCGCGTTCAATATCAAGAAAGACCGCCAGCATACATTGTCCGGTGTTGTAACCTTAAGTAATGTCGTTTGTGAGTTTGAATAGTGGGTCGTTTGTGGAGTGGTTGTTGCGGGAGCCAGACTGGATTATAGGGAGGAGATTCTGTGTCTCTACGTACTTCTTGAGTCGGTCTGTCAATATACTTTCGTATGTTTTCCCTATTACGTCTAGGAGAGAGAAGGGTCTGTAAGAACGTGGGTCGGTTCGTGGTTTGTCCGGTTTTGGGATAATTATCGCTTTGCTCGACTTCCAGGCAGTCGGGAGGGTTACGGTGGTTAAGCAGAAGTTGAAGATTAGGGAAAGGATAGGTAGGAGGACAGTGATGGGTCCTTTCTGTTGGTGTGGTCGGCGTATGTCATTTTGTCCTGGGTCGGAGTTTCGTACTGTAAGTATGGCGTCTGTTATTTCTGCGTCTGTTATCCCTTTCGTCAGGAGGTGATCATGTTCTGTTTCTACGGTTGGGGTGTGGTAGCCTGTATCAATCCTATCTGTTCAGGTTGGTGGGCCGCTTTGCAATTTCTATGGCCTCTCTGATCTTCCTCCTCGTTTGAAATGGCTGTTTCGTTAGTACACGTGCTTCTCGAAACATTATTTGTTTTCCGCACCCCTCCTGGTGTTCTGCCACCGCTGACTTTGTGTGTTGTCCCAGACGAATGTATCTTTCGTATTCTGATATTCTCGTCTTGATAGGACATTCCGTTTCGCCTGAAAAAAAAAAAAAAAAAAAAAAAAAAAAAAAAAAAAGCGAAAAATTGGCACTGACGAATAAGGAGAACTGTAAGGTACTAGTACAGTACTTCGCTTCTCAAGTGTTAAGAACCCAGAGAGAGATTCCCAAACGCAGAACCCACAGATAGACATACAGGCTCACTGCCCCAAGAGGAAATTCACAAGCACATTCTCCAATTCAAAAATAACAGGACATCTGGCGAAGATGGTATAGTGGCCGAACTGCTGAAAAACCTTGGACCAAATTCACACAGAGAACTAACACAGATCATCACAGACATATGAAAATCGGAAAAGTTACCAGACGACTGGAAATATGCACTGATCCACCCACTGCAGATAAAGGGCGACCCAACAGATGTAAAGAATTACACGGGCATCTCACTAATACAAGTCGCATACAAAGTATTCTCAGCGTGCCTACTCCAAAGGACACAGCACCAGCTGGAGCAGAGGACCGGCGAGTACCAAGCGGGCTTCCGCCCTGGTCGCTCCTTCAACCTGAACTACTCTTAAAATCAAAGCCCTCAGGAACAGCTTAGTCATATGCACCTTTGTTGACTTCAAGAAGGCATATGACTCCGTCGACCGCCAGTCATTATTCAGTATCCTACATGAACAAGGTTTAGACGGAAAGACACTGTGACTGATCAAACAAACACTGACAGACACGACATCTAAGGTGAAATTCAAGGAGGAAATATCCGAACCCTTTCAAATCAAGAAAGGCGTACGCCACGGTGCCGGACTCTACAGCTCCTCTTCAACATAGTGCTGGACAAAGTCATCAAGGAGTGGGAGAAGGAGATGAAAATTCAAGGTGTCTGGAAGCCAGTGCGACTTGGACGGCTAAAGGACAAGCTAGAGGTTGGCTGCCTAGCCTTCGCGAACGATCTGGCACTACTTACGGATAACGAAACCACAGTAGTCAGACAGATTTAAATACTCAAAGAGTGCGCAGAAAAACGTGGGCTACAGATCCCCTTAAAAACAAAAACTGAGTTTTTCTGCACGAAGTTAAACAAACCAAATCTGAACACGTAGTATGGCAAGAGCAACAGGGTTGCACACTTCAAGTACCTAGGTGAAATGATCGAACCTACAGGAAAGGAGAAAATCGCACAGAACACTAGAGTTTTGAAATCGAAGAGAGCTTTATACAAAACACAGGATATCTACAGTGAGAAATGTCTTTCCACCAAAATTCGTCACTACAATACCGTAATCAAACCGGAGGTGCTATACGCCAGTGAGACACTGATGTTACACACAAAAACCGACCTTGAGATCATCCTCACACAGGACAGAAAAATCATTAAGATAATTATTGGGCCAAAACTTACAGACGAAGGCTATAGACTTCACTCCAGGGATACCACAGAGAAGTTCTTCAACATCGCAGCGGACATTAGAAAGAGGCGACTAAAAGTTTATGGACACATCAGCTGTCTTCCACAGTCCAGTGACTCACCAACAGAATGCTCAGGGACATTCAGGGTCTTAAGACCACTACACCCTCGATATGCAACGCTTCTACTGTCCAACTAAAACATTTTTTCAAAGCAAAGAAGAATTAGTTTTCATGAGAACTTGTCTTTTCCAAAGTCATGTTGTCCTAAATTCTTGCTGTATTAATGATCCTTGTGAAATTTACTTTGAAGTAGTGTTTCAGGTTCCAAAAATCCAAGAATATTGTACTTTAAATTTTATTTCTTTTAAGTTTCACATCGAAAATTAATCTTCTTGTTACATCAATCTCAATCCAGGCCAATTTACAACTTAAACAGACTTCTACCAACTCATAATAGTTAAAAACGTCCCTGCTAATAACAGTTTAGAACTAGAACTGAACTGAACACTCTGTACTGCCTGTGCACCAGCTTATATATACTGTGACAAATGACAATCTATATTATGTGATCAGTTACAACATGTGAACTTATGATTATATGCATTATTAATTTAAATAACAGTTAATTGTTTAATACAATAAAGTTAGTTTTAGATTTTAACATAGCATTTTATGTTAGCAACAAATAATATTACTACAGATTTTCTTTTATGACGAATACTACATTTATCACAAAGATAAAACAATTTCATTTAATTTATAAAGTTTTAACATAGGTACATTATTTTTCATTGAATAATAATTCAGATCGTTTACATAGAATATGAATTTAGATCATTTACATCTTCAACTGGCATATCTTTTCTTGAAGAACTTTGACCCTATGTTTAGTAAACAACATGGCATTCTCGCCTGTGAACTGTCAAAATACGTGAATTAATCTTGAGGTTTGAAAAGCTCTTCAATTTCCATATATGCTTACAAAATAAATTTGCTTTATAGCTAAGGTCCGTCTTGGGAGAAATAGAAAAACAATTGTGTTTGCTCAAGGCGGACCTTACCTATAAACACAAAAAGAGATCATGATGTATAGCTTTAAATATAGGTTTTGAGGTAAGTTTAAGAAAAAGTTACTTAAATAATACGCTTTGCTAATTTTGAGCCCAAAAAGGAAACTTCAAATTCGTCATGTATATATCATTGAGACGTTAGACATTTAAAAGTTGTGTCTTTTGTGAGGAATATATATGATATACGCGACTTTAAAGGTGAAAAAATTCGTGATCGCTTCCTTGCATCGTCACACCTTGGATGATACAAGTCAAAACTGATATGTAAAGGGGAGATATAGATTCAGCCGATATCATCGACAAAGTCGACTTTAGACACAAAGTGTACAAGGGGGAAGTGATGTCAGAGAAAACAGCACCTAAAGCCCAAAGGACAAAGTGGACTGAAGAAAGGAAGAGAGCCTTTAGTGAAAGAATGAAGAAATTACTGGAAGAACAGGAAGAAAAAGCAGTCATGAATGTTCCGCGTGGTCTGATAAAACGCCTGTAACGTGTGTGATAATAATAATAATAAAACAGGATATTCAGACATAATCCAAAGTGACACACCTTTGGCTGTAGATGGATCACTTTCAAGACAGCTGACATCTTCAAGTACTTAAAGAGTCTTTTTAGTAACATTAATAAAACGGGTATAGAAATAAATGCTCATCTAGCAAAAGCGAACAAGACAAATTTTAGCTTGGAAAGATCACTTATCATTAACTTTAAAATCCGCTTGAATCAATCAACTATATTTCGGTAACATTATACGGATGTGAAGCATTAATATTTAGATGGAAAGATAAAGAAAAGCTATTGGTATCTGAAAGAAAAATGTAAAGAAAAAGTCCCCGAGCCAATGTATGACGAAAATACCGTGGAAAGGAAGAAAAGAAAATACGAAGATTTGAAAGAACTATACAAACTCCTTACCTTTCTTGAAGTGCAAAAGAAGAGAAGGTTAAACTCGGCAGGCCACGTAGCAAGAATGGCAGAAAATAGCCTAACTTAAATATCTTTCAGTAGGAGAATAGATGAAACGAGAGGAAGACAGAATCCGGGAGGACATAGCTAGGGCGAACAAGAATATTGAATTGACAAACAGTGCACTTAACAGAAAAGAATGGAAGAGGCGCGAGGGGCAGGCGTATCGTCGATAAGGTTCTTGGCATATGCTGAGTGAGAGAGTGAGCTACAAACAGGTCTGACCTTATCAGGGATTAGTGATCATGATGTCGACATAACGACTGAAGTTAATAAATCAGTCAAGGATGCCAGGAGAGTATTTTGCTAGAAATATGACTGCTAATGAAGGTAAATTAATAAGTGATGGGTTCCCAGCGGCTAGAAGATTTTTAAGGAATAGAATCCAGTACGTGGTCATCAACGGTGAGTGTTCATCAGAGACAAAGACAAGCAATGGCGTAACTAGGACTTGGCTTTGGGGGGGGGGGGAGAATAGATCTGCTTGACGAACAAAATTTTAGTCAGTTTCCAGACAGACTACCATCTGCCACTCCCGCTGAAGAAACTAATTCACTCCCATCCAATGAAAGATTATGGTAAAACACTCCAAGTTTTCAATCTTTACCTTTACCAGATTGCTGTTATACGATTTTTTTCCTTTTTTTTTTGGGTTCTGGGGGGGGGGGGGGGTTCTATCCCCCTCATCCCCCCCCCCCCCATAGTTACGTCACTGAGGACAAGGGTATAGTCAGGAATTACTCAGGGAAGTGTGATACGACAGTTAATATTATCTGTCTACATTAACGATTTAGCGGACAGGTTGAGCAGTAACCTGTGACCGTTTGCTATTGATGCTGTGGTTTTTGAGAAGGTGTCGTATTTGTATGACTGTAATAGGATACAAGGTGCTTTAGACAAAATTTCTAAGTGGCGTGTTGAATGGTAGTTAGCTCTAAATGTAGCAAAAAGTAAGGTAACACAAATGAACAGGAAAAACAATCCCTCAATGTTCGAATTCAGAATTAGAAGTGCACTGCTTGAAACATTCATGTCGATTAAATGGTGGGCGTAACGTAGCAGGTAGGTGAGGCGTATGGTCGACTTTGGCTTATTGCTAAAATTTTGGAAGATGTGGTTCATCTATAGAGGAGGCTGACTATAGAACACTAGTGCGGTCCCATTCTTGAACAGCGGTTGAGTGTTTTGGGACCCACCACGTCGGATTTAAGGTGAGCATAGAACAATTCAGAGGCGGATTGTTAGGTTTGTGACCGGCAAATTCGATCAACACGAGAGTATTTCCCAGGTGCTTCGGGAACTCAAATTTTAATCTCTGAAGGTAACGCAACGTTCTCGTCGAGGAACACTACTGAGGAAATTTAGAGAACCAACATTTGAAGCTGAGTACAGAACGATTCCACTGCTGCCAAGTTTACGTTTTGCGTGCGGGCCACAAAGATGAAATGTTCAAATGTTTGTGAAACTTAAGGGACTTAACTGCGGGGTCATTTGTCCCTAAACTTACAAACTACTTATGAACTAACTTATACTAAATACGACACAAACATCCATGCCCGAGGGGGGATTTTAACCCCCCGACGGGGAGCGGCCTCGCGCATCGTAGCATAGCGCCTCAATGCGCTCGGCCGCTCCGCCGCGGCCCAGAAAGATAATGTGAGAAAAAGAAATCGCACTGTCGTGTTTTACGGCCCACTTTAGATTTGCCTGTAGTTCTATGATTGTTGCAAACATTTCGGACAAAAATAATAAAAAATTATGGACGATACGATTACGACTCTGCAATTGTGATAATATCTATGCACCCAACACGTAATATTCTTTCTGACTGTATTTTAACAAACGGCCAAAATTATTTGATATTTGAGTTTAGTTTTGACAAAAATACTTTAAAAAAAACTATTACCCCTTTAAACTATTATTTTAATATATCCCCCACATTTACATTATCTTTTTCCGTTAAAATACTATCACCTGTCTTACTTTGGTAATTTGTTCTAAGTTTATTTTCTTTGCCTGTACTGGTTACGAATAACTATAGCCTGGAAGGAACGTAGCGTACATTTGGCGTTCGGAAATCAGTCACGTGACATCCCTCGCCATAAACCTTGCCCGAAACTCTCTTTTGCATACTCCATATTGCTTTGGGTATTCGATGATTTTCTTATTATAACTCAAGCGTTGTCATTTCAAAGCAATTACGCATTCAAAATTGTCAAAAACCCGTCCTTCTTAGGACAACGAATTGTAATCAAATGTCTAAAAATGCCGTGTTAGCAGATAACACTTGCCATCGATGGTACGAGAATTGCCGAATACTTTCTCAGCTGTTCGGCTAACGTAATGGGCGGCGGAATACTTTGTGATGCACGAACATATTAGACGGTGGTTCGAAACTTGTTGGGCGCGGTGGCTCATTGTGCTCCGTCAGAGGGTTGCCGGCGTGGTAGCTCAGCGTGCTCGGTCAGAGGGCTCGACGCTCTCTGTAACGAAAAAACTGAGGTCTACGTCGAAACGATCAAACAAAACAAAACAAAACAAACAAAAAACAGCGTCCACAAAGGACCGCTCAAACCGAATAACCAACGAAAAGAGAGAAAAGGAAAGAGGGCTCAGCGCCATCTGTAATAAACTGGGCTAAATTCTCAACGAACGACCCAGAACGAACATGAACAAACGGCCGAAAACCATCGATCTACCTGAAGGATAAAAAATAAAAATAAATAAACCGTCACTAGCATTTTTAATTTTCTTTTATTCCTAACAGGTTGTAACACAATCCTGTTAATTGAACACAACTATATTCTGCAAGATACCGAGTTGTTCAAAGGTAATAGCGATTTCTCTGAAAAGTGCATTTGTTCCATTTTGTGAGAATACAATGAAATACATACCAATGAATTGCAACCACAGACTTCTTTTTCACGTGTACATAAACTGGGGAGATACTGTTATAATGACTGTTGTAATTGACGTAATGATTGTAGTAATTTTGTATATAGATTAAGTACTAGAGTTGTGTGGAATTCAGTGTTACCACGCTTACTTCCGTTTGTTATTTTAGCTGTAAAAGAAAACGTAGTCACGGTTTGAAACAGAATATTTGCTCTTTATTTTAGCGTAGAAAAAAGTAACATGAACAAAGCCATATCTGAAATACAGAAAATGTAATACAATCTACATTATAGGCGTCCGTAGCAAAGACAAAAATTTTAGTAGACGCATTGATTCTAATTAATGACTTTCAGCACATTCCATAAGTAGTGAATGATTCCTTAGAAAAAAATCTGGGTACGGTAATTTGTTGCAATGTATACACTTCCCTTTCGTTTCAGTCGCCACAGAAATCTAGGACTTTATTTGTATATGAAACTTCCAGTATCAGCACGTTGTTTAGAATATTCATTATTACAGTATCCTCCCAGTTTATGTGCATAAGCTTCAGAAGACCATTATTTTAATTCCTTGTTACGTATTTCACAGCATGTTCACGAAATAGAACAAACACACATTTTAGAGGGAGCACTCTTACATAAGCACAACACTAAACATTCCAGAACGTAGCTCTATTTAATTAATAAGGGCGTCCGAAATCCTTTTAGGAGTCAAAACGAAAAAAAAATGGTATCGGCGGGTATCGGACTACAGACCATGTGTCTCACAACGTAACGCACTGCACACTACACTACGGCGGACAATTACGACACTGTTCATTAATTCTCGTACTATTGATGACAGTTGTTAAGTGCTAATATGGCATTGTAGACACTAGATTATAATTTATCGTACTAAGAACGGCGTGTTTTAGTTAATTCTTCAGTGCTCCATTGCTTTGAAATGATATCGCGTAAGTTATAATAAGAAAATCATAAAATACAGAAAGCAAGATGGCGTGTTCCAGGGAGAGTTTTGTGTGAGGAATGTCACGTGACATCTCGGAACGCCTGGTTTATGTAAAATCAAGTGACGGTGTCAAATCGCCGTTATTTTTGCAAACATCTCTGTAACGGTGCGAGTTATGAAAATAAAACAAGAGAGCAAAGTTGTATAGAATTTTTTCCTCTACAAATTCGGTTATTTAATTTTTGTGTGAGATGAACGGTTTATTTACAATTAAATTTCCTGCTGTCAAAAGGTAATTACAAATGGTTTTTTCTTTTTAATGTTACTAACGTATCTTTTGTAGGTTCTGGTTTCTAGCGGCCAAAAATTATGTCTGTAAAATTTGGTGCCGATCGGTTGAACGGTTCGACTTAAAAAGTGGGACAGACAGACAGACATCGTCAAATTGCCGTTATTTTGCTAATATCTCTGAAACGATACGAGATATGATAAAAACATAACAGAGCAAAGTCGTAGAGAATTTTCTCCTCTATAAATTCGGTTATTCAATTTTCGTGTCGGATGAAGGGTTAATCCGTCTTTTACATTTAAATTTCAAGTTGTCAAAAGGCGATCGCAAAAACCCACTTTTTATGTTACTACGGTAACCTTAAGTGGGCCAACTCATTCGAAGGCATATAGACGTTTTTCCCTTGCTCACTTTGGGAGTGGAAAAGGGAAGGAAATGATAGCAGCGGTACAAGGTACCCTTCGACACGCACCATACGGCGGTTTGTGGAGTATGTATGTAGATCTAATTACTTGACTTAATTCCTTTGACCCCCATGGTAGCATAGGGCATCCAGGAAAACTCACCTCAGTTTTTGCCGTCGATGTCTTTCCAACTCTTCTTTCTTTTCCCTCCACCGCCTGCTTCCAAGTACCTGTAGGTCTTCCGCCCTTCCTTGTTCCCGGGGGAATTTCATGCTAACGTCTTCTTCTCGATTAGTCTAACTGGTTTCTCAAATTGTGGCTCAGTCACCTCTACCTTCTCTCATATAGCTGTTTTTCTATATGTCCTTCGTCATTTGCTAGAGCTTAAATTGCTTATATTTTCTGTAAACGGGTATTCAAGATGCACCAGAGACACCTACTTACGAATCTCTTACCCTTTGGCTATCCGTACACGTCTCCCATTCTACTCAAAGTCCTACGTGTCGCACATCAAGAGTTCATTGTTCCCTTTGCTCTCATATACATTATTACGCAAGGGGTCGAAAAGTCATTGCGCATCTAGCACTGAAATCATCTTATTGGCCCTCGAGGCTTGTGTACATTATATATAGGGTGAGGCACTTAAACCTGTTTTTAGGAATATTTGAAAAAATACAAATCGGATTAAAAAAAGTTGCAATAAAAGTTGTTCACCGCGAATAAGTACAGCCATTAAAATAAAGCTCAACCTCCTGCACTACTCCCAGGGGTGGTAGGGGAGGATGACTTTGGAATCTGAAAGAGGAACCCCTATTTTTATTGCTGATTTGGATTATAAAAATTAAAATGAGTTGAAAATGGTTGAAAAACGGTAATATCTTGAACATCAGATTAGGAAAATCAAAGTACAGTTTCTGTTAATGCTGCCATGTGACACCTCTCACAATCGAATGAAGCACAGACTGACCATGCTCTCAGTTCGTGGTCAGACTATTCATTGTACGTCAATGATTCAGACTGTACACATCTCTATGAAATTCTTCCACGATGATAACGGTTTCAAAGATAGTGGATATCATTTCCTCGTATTTCGAGGCTCATAGAAATATTGAAGAAGCTCGTCACAGGTATGCTAATCTATTCCCCGATAGGAATGTTCCTTCTGCAACTGTTTGCTGAAACTGGAAGTGACAGACATGGAGAAAGAGTGCGATGTCTATTTGTTCGAGATATTACCGTTTTTCGAGAATTTTTAACCCCCTTTTTTTTATTTTTGCCGTTTACAGCGCCATCTGCCATGAAACGAAAAAAAACTGTTTCATACAAAAGTTACATGTTTCTTCGTGGAGAATCCAAATCCAACACATAAAAAATAATGTTTGTATGTTTGTCTTTTTGTTCGTATTTTATTCACGGGCTACCGTACATCCGATAACGATAAAACTTTGTCAACATATTTCTAGCACTTTCGTGAAGGTTATATCCATAATTATGGCACTCTATGACGTATGGTTCAGGAGATATGACGTCATGAACAATGAGATGCGTGAAAACTGCCGTTTTATGAATGTCGTTTGAATTTATTATTTCTTTGTTGTTTTATGCGTTCAAAACATATTTTGCAAATAGTGTCCTTTTATGCCAATAAATTTAACTACAAAATTATTTCTTTGTACTAATTATAGTTCTAATTATAGTTTATGAGATATGACGTCATAAACACTGAGACGCGAGGGAAACTGCGGCATCAAGTTTATTCCTATTTTGTGCGCTGCCCTACCGTTAATTTTAAGGCCATTAAACTTTGCACATTTAATCTTCAATACAAGGGGAAAGTCACTATCTACGTACGTTACTTGACCCTTGAATTTCAACAATATCTACAGTTTTATTCAGACTTTGCCGAAATTTTGTACACTCGAAGAACGTGAACATGTATATAAGTTTCATACGGTGCATGGCGGGGGGCACCGTGAAATATACTTAGAAACCACTTCACTGATAACCGTGAAAGTTAACAGAGTTATATCAATTTTGACAGATGGAGGAGGCAATGGACTGAGGAGGTGGGGGAAGAGTTCGACAGAGAAGAGGAGGTGAGGGCATAGGAAGGCGTAGCAGGATATGAAGAGAGAGGGGGCAGATGAGGATACGAACAGGGAGAGAAGGAAAGAGAAGGTGGACAGAGAGAGAAAGGAGAGATGGACTAACTTAAGACTGGAATGAATGTGTACCTGGGAGACGCCGCGTTTCCAGCTAGTATGAAATAAAAATAGGAGTCCGTATTTAAGATTTCAAAGTCAGCCCCTCTCCCCCCCCCCCCATCGCCCCAGGGGGTGGTGCAGGGAGTCCGAGCTTTATGCTAATGGGTGGCTCTGGTAAAGGTGGACAACGTTTGCTGCAATTTTTTTAATACGATTTGTATTTTTCCAAATTCTCCGAAAAACATTTTTAAATGCTTCATCCTGTGTAGGAATGCGGTCTGTTCTTTCAGAAATCTCCGAACATGTACGAAAGAACGTGCTAGAAAGAAAAGACACCATTCCTATGTTTTACGCTTATTTGTTTGAGGCCAGCAGTTTTTGCTTCATTTTTCATTTAGTTTAATTTAACTTTCTTATTTGTGGACCGTTTGGTTAATAAAACCATGTCGTCTGCAAAATGCATATATCCCAGACGTTCATAGTTCCCCCATTGCAGTCCTCGTTTCCTACTTGATGTAAATCTTCTCACAACTGATTCAATTACAGGTAGTAATTTCTTTCCCTGTCTTCTTGTCCTTTCTGCTAACTGTACTGATTCAGCTATCCATTTCCTTTTGTCTCGCCTTCTTCGTATTTTCACTTTCCCTTACTATAATCGTCATGGTTGCCTGTCAATCTGTGCTTTACTTTTGCTTATCCTAATAGTATCAACAACTTCAAAATAAATCCGTTTTACACGAAAGCCGGCCTGTACTTTACGGAGTGCTAGCTTGCAAAGAATTAAGTTTTGTTTCTCTTTTTCTGCTGTGGTTGATTTCATTTCGCTTGTTCAAATGTTTGTAAATCTATCCGACCAAACTGCGTGGTCATCCGTCCGTAGCTTACAGACTACTTATACTAAGGTAAACTAACGTGAGGACAACACACATACCCATGCCCTAGGGAGGACTCGAACCTCCGACGGCGAGAAACCGCGCGCTCCGCAGCGAGGCGCCTTAGACCGCTCGGCCACTCCACCGCGGCATTTTCACGTGTCATCACAGATACATTCCCTCTTCTGATGTGTCTTGAATCCTAAGCTCATCTCCCCAACATCTAGATAGCTGCTTTTAAGTGTTTGTTGCCAAACTATTTCAGTTTCTTCTTGCATAAAGTTTTCTACAGAGGGAACCAGGAATCTCTTTCGTCATTCAAGCAAATTTCTTCGATACATTGGTCTTTAACCTTACCGTATCTACTTTTCTTTGTCCCTGTGCCAGAGATTGATTGATTTTCTCGGGGAAGCCAAAACAGTCTTGGGCCAGAGATTGATAGTGTTTGCCTCTATCTTCCTCTGAATTCTCCAAAACTAGATGGTGGTTACTTCAAAAGTCTGCTTATCTAATATATAAAGCAGAGTGTCCGTATGTCTGTACGTGTTGCATACAAATCTACAGTTTTGTTCCAATCTTTATGAAATTTTGTACACGTAAGCTTCAATCCATGAGGACGGTCGCCGTAAGTGTAAGAATCACATACGATAAATAGTTCACGAGATATGACGTCATAAACAATGAGATGCGCGAAAAACTGCTGCATATTGCGACAATGCTGCTCATTTTCTCCTAAACCATTGGACCGATTTCAACCAAATTTGGTACACAAATTCCTTACCATGAGGTAACAATTTATGCATGGTTAAGAATCACATACGGCACATGGTTCAAAAGATATTAAGTCATAACCAATAGAAATCGCAAAAAATGCTATATAATGCGGCGAGACTTTCGAAATACACTGTATGAGAATTACAGTACTTAGCGACTTGCAACAAACGTTAAGTATAATTTCAAACCTTTATTAAACTTTTTCTCGTTGACAACCATAGCAAAATGATGAAAGGGAAAAAGTTTCTCGCTTACTACTTTTCCGCTGTTTATGCAGTAAAAATACGGCATTCGGTATGACATTGCCTATCTATAATCTGTACACTTCAAATTCCAGCTGCAGGAAATTTTACAGACAGTATACACACATATAGTTGAATGTACCCTCTAAATTGTATCACAGTACGACACGTAGTTCATGAGATATGAGGACATAAGCAATAACGTTGATGGAAAACAGCCCCATCACGCACCAAGTTTTAATGTATTACTTTTTTACCATTACTTGTATTCCCATGAGATTTTACAGATATACAATCCTTAGACAAATGAATATATACCTGAAAAATGGCAGGACTACATAAATTAATACCCGGGCAACGCCGGGTTTTCAGCTAGTCTCTTATATTGAACATATAACGTAGAGTGTCGAAATGTATGTTTACGGCTATGAGATCTGTATGGTTTTCAATAATGTGCTCTGGAGAGACCCACGTTATACAACGGTAGTTACTGTATGCAATCAATGTATTGCCAATGACTGTGTCATGTTCAGCGCACATGCCTCTCAGCACTTGACAATTTACACTGAGGTGTGAAAAGTCATGGGATACCTAGTAGGCCGCACGGAAGTGGCCGTGCGGTATAAGGCACCATGCTGTGGAGCGCGTGTCTGCTCCCCGTCGGAGGTTCGAGTCCTTCCTGAGCATGGATGTGTGTGTGTTGTCCTTAGCATAAGTTAGTTAAAATAGTTTGTAATTCTAGGGATTAATGACCAATGCAGTTTGGTCCCGTAGCTTTATAAACATTTGATACCTTCTAGTGTCGGACCTCCTCTTTCCGGCCGCGGTGGCCGAGGGGACTGAGGAGCTCCAGTCACGGTCTGCACGGCCACTACGGTCGGGGGTTCGAATCCCGCCTCGGGCATGGATATTTGTGCCGTCCTTACTCTTAGCTAGATCATAAGTAGTTTGTAAGCTTAGGGACTGATGACCCAGTAGTTAAGTCCCATAAGTTCTACAAATATTTGAACATTTGAACCTCCTTTTGCTTGGCGAAGTACAGAAACTCGACGTGTCATGCGCTCAGAAGATCATTGGAAGACACCTGCAGGTGTGTTGAGCCATGCTGCTCCTATAGCCGTCCAGAATTACGAACGTGTTTCTGGCGCAAGGATTGACGCACGAATTGACCTGTCCATTATTTACCATTTTCAATGAGATTCATGTCGGGCAATCTAGACGGGCAAATAATTCGTTGCAATTTTCCTAAATGTTCTTCAAACCAATCGTGAAGAATTGTGACTATATGATATTGCGCATTGTCATCAAAAAGAATTTCGCGGTTGTTTGCGAAAATGAAGTCCATGGAGGGCTGCAAATGATCCCCAAGCAGCCGATGATAGCCGTATCCAGTCAGTGATCGATATAGATAGAATAGAGCAGTATTATACAACCTTTTCGAATATGCGATCCCGTTCCAAGTAAAACTTTTCTGGCGACCCCCTCCCAAATAAATATATTCTGGCAATCACCCCCCCCCTCTCTCTCTCTCTCTCTCTCTCTCTCTCTCTCTCTCTCTCTCTCTCTCTCTCTCTCTCTCCTTCCCCGCGAACCGTAACAAAACTATTTTATTTCAAAGGAAACAAATTTAATATTCTTTCTTTTTTTACAGCTTTCTTATAAATTGTTGGGCGAAATTCTTTTTGCGTATTTCTCGGAATGGAGCATCTTATCCAAATTTTACAAGATTTCCGACAGAAAAATATATTTTGCTTAACCAGTGTTTCACATTGCAGGCAAGACTCAGACGCGGATTATGTTCATTAAGAAAGGTCCGACTGTATGGACAATTTGGTAAGAAGTAGATTTTTTGTTCTTGAAATTTTTAGAACTACTGATTGTATCATGTTCTTTTACCTATCGATTGGCTCCCGAAAAAAGTTTTTATGCTTTGTGTTCATTCATCATTAACTCACTGTATTGTTGTTTTTGTGGTGGTCTTCAGTCCGCAGACGGGTTTGATGCAGCTCTCCACGCTACCCTGTCCTGTGCAAGTCTCTTCATCTGAGAAAACGTTCGGCAACCTACATCCCTTTGAATCTGCTTACTGTATTCGTCCCTCGGTCTAGTTCTACGATTTTTACCCCACACACTTCCTTCTAATGCTAAGTTGACAATTCCTTGATGTCTCAGAATGTGTCCTACCAATGTATCCCTTCTCTTAGTCAGGATATGCCAGAAACTACTTTTTTCCCCAAATCTGTTGAGCACCTCCTCATCAGCTACGTGATCTACCCATCTAATCTTCAGTATTCTTCTGTAGCACCACATTTCAAAAGCCTCTATCCTCTTCCTGTCCGCAGTGTTTACTGTCCATGTTTCAGTTCCATACAAGGCAACACTCCACAAAAATGCCTTCAAAAAGGACTTCCTAACATTTAAATTAATATTCGATGTTAACAAATTTATCTTTCTTCAGAAACGATTTTCTCCCCATTGCCATTCTGTTAACAAGTTTAAAAATAAATAAATAAAAATAATTAAAAAAAAGAACTCACTGTATTATAAAACAATTTATGATCTGTTTAATTCGTAATTAATGTTACACAAGGAACTTCATAATTTAACATTAAATAAATTTCACTCTGGCATAATATTTTATATTACTGAACCCCTAGTAACTTCCTCGCATGACAGCGATCACCCGTGCAAAACTTTGCGACCCCCCTGAGGATCACGACCCACAGGTTGAAAAACACTGGACTAGAGGACCACGGTCATTCTTATTAAAGATAACCCACATCATTATGGAGCCACAACCATCTTGCAAAGTGCTTTGTTAACAACTTGGGTACATGGCTTCGTGGGGTCTGCGCCACATTAGAAACTTACCATCTGCTCTTAGCACCTGAAAGTGGGTCTCATTTGACTAAGCAGCGTCTTTCCAGTCGTCTAGGGTCCACGATATGGTCCAGAGCCCAGGAGAGGCGCTGCAGTCGACGTCCTGCTGTTAGCAAAGGCACTTAAGTGAATTGTCTGCTGACAGCGCCAAAACGCCAAAATGAGCAAGCTGTCGTAACAGGTACATTAGTCGTGCGTCCCACTTTGTTTGCTGTAGTTTTTCATTCATTGCTAATGCAGACAAGTCTACGCAAACGCTGTTGTTCTCGGCCATTAAGTGCAAGTAGACACAGTCTAATATATACAGTCGCGACACTACCGCTGATTTTTGTTATACTAGGCGACTGCAGCGCTCCTTGCGGACGTAAAGCCACGTTGTTCTGTATCATATACAAGACGTGTGTTCGTTGTGTGTTTTGCTGTACGAAATGGTTTTTACGAAGGGAAGCGTGTGTAGTGCAATAAATTGCAGCAACAAAAACAAGAATACGTCATATGTATCATTCTTTAGACCCTCAGAGGTATGTGACATGAAGTTTGGGTAATGGTTATTTACAATTATGTTGTGAGCAACACACACACATTGATGATTATTTCTTTTTAGGATCAAGAAATGGCTTATAAATAGCAGGCGACAAGATCTTTTGAATAAAGTTGCCGCGTATTTACGTAATAATTTGAAGTTCTGCTCGCTACACTTCGATGCAAACCAGTTCATGAATGATGAACGGAAGAAGCTGGTGTGGAATGCTGCGCCTAGATTGTTTGATGTTCCAAACAAACCACCGAAACTGGGAATGAAGAGGAAACTACCGCAAAGACGTGATAATGTAAAGGCGAAAGAAATTAAACTGTGTCAAAAATGTTCAAATGTTTGTAAAACTTATGGGACTTAACTACGGGGGCATCAGTCCCTAAACTTACAAACTACTTATGAACTAGGACGGCACAAATATCCATGCCCGAGGGGGGATTCGAACCCCCGACCATAGTGGCCGTGCTGAACGTAACTGGAGGGCCTCAGTCCCCTCGGCCACCGCGGCCGGCTTAAACTGTGTACTGAAACAAGTATTACGACTGTGGTTGCTGCTACATCACAGCTAGAAACATTTTAGTCTGGGCATTCGAAAGTAATTCACTATAGAGGCAAATGTATAAGAATGTATGGAAAAGAAGTGTTCATTGTTACCGTTATTAATGTTATCCGTTTTATCTAATGGAAACCACAGTTTAATATATAAACCTGTTTACCTGAAACCACAGAGCCGCCTTATTTTACAGACGATTGTGGCCCCGCCCCCTCCCACTCCTCCCTCATCTTCGAACCATATAATGACAGACTGTGATAATGACTGAGGATCATTCATATAATATGACATTTACACTGTCGTGTAATCGACGTAATGTTATCTTAAAATATCATATAAATGAAATAACCTCATAGCAAAATTATATTAGATGAAAGTTTCATAGCCAGTCGGTGTTCTCATAACTAAAAAGCAGGGAAATAAATTTCGTACCTTTTAACACCGGGAAGACCAATTACATGCTTCTCATGTGCGAAATACTATGTTTACCAGTAAAGTAAGTTGCAATGTCTGAAGAATATCGTCATAAATATGTTGCAGTTAGCGTCAGTTATTCACGAGTTTTTACTAAATTTACATTTGTTGATATTTAACTGTCCCTTAGAAGTTCTATTATAGGCTTGTCTGCACAAAATAGTATGTTTGTCTATCACTACCGGCAAGGTAAGCTGCAAGCAACTTCTAAAGAATTATTTCGTAACATATTGCACAATTGCAGTCTGTGTCCGATCACGACGAGTTTTTGCTCTGTTTACGTTTCTTTTACACTCAGTCATGTGTCAAGATACTTAAATAAAGCTTGAAATACAAGAATATAGGCAATATTTAGCAAACCAAACAGAAATGTAATTACAAGCGGGCATTAGTAATGTGTCGTATACGACGTTAAGGGACAGCCGGCTTTACGACCGCTTGGAGCGCTAGTGTCGCTCCAAGTATCCGACGGTAACAGCTTTCACAGCAGTGAGTGTCGCGACTGTATTTGTTAGACTGTGAAGTAGTCGTCCATTGTGGTGAAAGGTAATGCCTGAAATTTGGTATTTCGTGCACACACTAGACACTGTACTCCCTAATGATACCCGAAATGGAACGTATCATGCGTGTACCCCAAAATATCCGCGTTCAAAGTCTATGAATTCCAGGCGTGAGCCCATAATCACGTCGGAAGTGTTTTGATATGAATCACGGGAGTACAAATGACTGCTCTTCTTATACACAGCTCTTTTATACTTTGTATATGTAATACTACCACAGTATTTATCTTTGCATATCGCTATCCATTGACTTTTGTCACCTCTGTGTAAATTTATGACGACGATACCGTATACACACGTGATGTATTCGAGACCTTTACTTTCGAATCCAACTTTTGCGTTTAAGTCTACCACTAAAGTATTTATGCTCCTACGTCTAACAAGGAGACCAAATGGGTATCGGATTTTAGAATTTCTTTATATTTAAGATACGTGAAGTTCAGAACTTAAATAACAATCAGCCAAAGCCATTCGACACAACTGTCAAAAATTCTGGAGAAAATCGACTTTAAAGTTTTGCAAGTACCCGTAAGTACCAATAATGAAAACTGATGCAGCATCTGTCGGTTAGCTGAGGTGATGCCGGGCGCCGTGGCTCAGCGCGCCCGCTCAGGGGGCTCAACGACCTTTGTAATAAAAAAGCTGAGCTAAAAACACATCGCACAATAACGAACAAACACGATCAGCGACCGAATAAAACAGACAATAGGGCAAAAATTAAATAAGTAAATAAATAAAAGGTGATAGCATTCTGGCCTCACAACCATAGTTGCTAAAATTTGCCATAATCCTAAGAGCCAGCCGCGGTGGCCGAGGGGACTGAGGCGCTTCAGTCACGGTCTGCACGGCCACTACGGTCGGGGGTTCGAATACCGTCCTTAGTTGTAGGTAGTTCATAAGTAGTTTGTAAGTTTAGGGACTGATGACCCCGTAGTTAAGTCCCATAAGATTTACAAACATTTGAACATTTGATAATCCTAAGAGAATTTAATCTAAAAATTAATAAGAAGAAAACTAAAACTGTGGTAGTTGGGAAGACAAAAGAAAAGGGTAAAATTAATATTAAACTAGAAGGTGATGTTCTAGAACAGGTTGAGAACTTCTATTATTTCCGGAGCACAATCACTGACGACAATAAATGTATTACAGATATAAAGAGAAGAATAGCCTAGGCAAAGCAAGCTTTCCAAAATAAAAGGAATTTACTAACAGACAATCATATAAGCCTAGAAAGTAGAAAAAGTTTGCCAAAACATACGGATGTGCAGCGTGGACTCATCCCAGAAAGGGAAGAGGCAGAGAAAAAGAGACTGGATCAATGGAAATGTGGATATGGAAAAGAATGACGAAAACAAGCTGGGTAGATAGGAAAAGTAATGAACAGGTCTTAAGAGAAGTGAATGAGATCAGAACTGTGCTAAATTATATAGGAAGAAGAAAATCAAAAATGATAGGGCACATAATGAGACACAACCAGTTCCTAAAGCATGTATTTGAAGGAAAAGTATTATGGAAAAAACCAAGAGGCAGGCCAAGAGCCGGCCGTGGTGGCCGAGGAGACTGAGGCGCTTCAGTCACGGTCCCCACGGCCCCTACGGTCGGGGGTTCGAATCCCCCCTCGGGCATGGATATTTGTGCCGTCCTAGTTCGTAAGTAGTTCATAAGTAGTTTGTAAGTTTAGGGACTGATGACCCCGTAGTTAAGTCCCATAAGCTTTACAAACATTTGAACATTTGATTTGAGCAGGCCAAGAGCAACGTATTTTAATAACATCAAAGAAGATATGGGGATAAAATCGTATGAAGAATTGAAGAGGATGACAATGGAGAGAGGGACGTGGATAAATCAACAAGGCATAGCCTTTAGTTTATGATGATGATGTTATATAAACATTTTGGGATCTCTAATGACACGTGTTGTGTTAGTTTATGTTTATGTGTGTGTAGACGAACTGAACACTTCGTCGTCACGTGAAACCATGGTTGAGTAGGTTAGCCGTTGGACACTCATTAGTAGCTATGGAGATGACTTTCTGACAACAGCGTTGTAGCTCTTCACAAAGTAAACAAACAAAGACTACCGTCGTCAACTAAAAGTGAAGTCAATACTGTAAAGATTTAACTTATGTTTTTTGATTGAAACCATGGTTATTAACAACTTTTTATAAAATATAGAAAATTACGAATAAACAAATATACGTGAATTTTTCCTAAAAATTACCATTAGATATTAAATTTGTGTAAGTATTAAAAACACAGAGAGAAAAAAAAAGAAAAAAATGGTCACGGCAGGCTTCGAAACACCGATCCAAGTGTTGGAAGGCTGGAACGCTACCACCTGAGCTACACCAACAGATGGCACAACTGTTTTAATTATTGGTACTTACGTGTACTTGCAAAACTTCAAAGTCGATTTTCTCGAGAATTTTTTAGAGTTGGGTCCAATGGCTTTGGCTGATTGTTATTTGTCTTCTGAACTTCACGTACCATAAATATAAAGAAATTCTAAAATCCGATACCCATGTGGTCTCGTCTCCTTGTAAGTAATTTACATAGCTCTGTATAAAACTCGTACTTCAGTCCTTAAACGACTTCAGTAGATACAGGGAATTGAATTACAGTATACGTAGCATCTTGTTCTAAAGCGTGCAGTTTTGTCTTTTCTGAGACTGGTTTCCACACCAATAAGCCTCTTTTTACCTATTGTTATTAGTAAGAGCTATACACAAGTCATTTACATCTTCACCTGTCTATCCTACATACAGCATTACTATGCTATTTGGTGTTTGCATTTCCCCAGACTCTTGTCGCTTTATTTCACTTAATCTTAATATATTCAATCGGTAGTTCTCCGGCTCTTTTTCGAGCTGCCTTAACATTACCCCCTCTCTCAATATTCTTATATTCGAAGATAAAGTACATGTCTTCCTTTTTAGGCCAATGACCATATCATTAACATCCGTCTACGTCTCCTTTCAGTTTCTATAATTTGAAGTTTTTTTTTCTTTTTTGTTGGTGCGGGTTATCAGCCCACAGCTCTCGAATGTCATGGTGGGCCTGCCACCTCATGGCCTTGGACACCTGCCAAGGTTTAAGCTCAAGGCCGTACCTCGTAGATATCTTGTCTTCACCTCGACAACAGAACGATATCCATCCACAGTAAATCCTGAACGCATCTCCTTTGTCCTGGTTACGAAGGAACTACCGGAACCAACATCAGGGGACTGTGCACACTGCCACACAATCACAGAGAGGAGAAAGAAAGGATACGACAGGATACCAGACAGGTCGTTGTGAGACACACTACGTCCGAATCATCTGTATAGACGTGTCAGGCTTGGGAGACCCTGCCGGCAGTTAAACCACTCCCGGTATAGCTCTCCACTTCATTGGAACACAAACCCTCTCTCCCACACGGAAAATTTTTCGTAAAGCCCGTGTCTCCTGATGCGAAAGGTAGACCAGTGTTCAGAACTTTTACTTCAGTTCCATGTCTTCTGAGGAACCTAAAGTTTAGTATTCACACTGCCGGAAAAAAAATCTGTACATCATCTTAGAGTTTTCGAATTCACTCAAGATTTATTGTTGAAACAGTGCATATGGAATACATGTAATGATTACATTTACAGATCAATACTCAAGTGGTAATAGGTACCAGGTGTCGATTCAGGCCAAAACACCCATATCAACTATTTTCTATCTATATAAATAATCTGATGGGCTGAGTAACTTGTAATTTGCGGCTGCTTGCTGACGCTGCTGTAGCATATGGGAGGACGTCGTCATTAATTGACTGTAATAGCATACACTATACAGAATAACTTAGAGAAAATTTCTAGTTGGTGTTGAAAATGGTAGCTCGCTCTAAATGTAAAAAAAAAAAAAAAAAAAAAAAAAAAAAAAAAATAAGGTGATGTAAGAGAGTAGAAAAAACAACCCCATAATGTTTGATTACAGCGTTAGTAGTGCAGTCGCGTCGTTCATATATCTAGTCGTAACATTGTAGAGCGATATGAAATGGAAAGAACATGTAAGGACAGTTGTGAGTAAGGCGGACATCCGAATTCGATTTATTGGGAGAATTTTGGGAATATGTACTTCATCTGTAAAGGTGACCGCATCTAAAACGCTTGTATGACCACGTCTTTAGTATTGCTCAAGTGTTTGGGACCCGTAGCAGATCAGTTCAAAGGAAGACATGGAAGCAGTTCAGAGGCGAGCAGCTAGGTTTGTTACTGGTACGTTCGACCAATGCGCGAGTGTCATAGAAATGCTCCGGGAACTCAAATGGGAACCGTTGGAGGAAAGACGACGTTCTTTTCGAGAATTTCTGTTGAGGAAATTTAGAGGGCTGGAATTTGAAGCTGACTGTAGAACGATCTAGTTGCCGCCTACTTACATTTCGCGTAGAGGTCAGAAAGACAAGATAAGAGAAATTAGACAATCTTTTTTCCCTCGTTCTATTTGGGAGTGGAATAGGAACGGAAATGCCTAGTAGTGGTACAGCGTACCCTCCGTGACGCACCTTACGATGGACTGCGGAGTATATATGTAGACTAGTAAAATCCAGGCAGTCAACAGAATATACTGCTGTTCTAGATATTATGAATTATGATTAAGAATATCTGTGCAAAGTTGTGTACTAATTCAAATTGTATTACCCAGGGCAGACGGCAAGGATCTAAAACATCAGCACATCAGTGGTAAGAATACAAATCCAGTTGAATCTCCATCCTGAAGATTCAACTATATTTTCTAATAAAAATTTGATATGGTCCAGGATACCAAGCCACAAACGAAACAGGTTTATATAAATCTGTATTGTACTCTAGGTCTCTGTTCAGTTGTAACATAATTCCGTCACTAATGGTAATAACATCAGTCTAAAATACTTTAAAAAATTGGTTCTAACACGAATGTCTATCTAACAACGATGAATATCAATCAACTCTAGCATAGAGCATTACTCTCTCGCAGTTAATACACGGAAAAACGTTTATAATAATTATCGGCGATAAACTGACACATACGTAAGCTGCAAAACTGCGCATGCACCTAGCTGCTTATGGAACTAGCCAACAGTTCTGCGCATGCGCCGTTCTGACACACTTAAGACGCTTATCAATAACATGTAGTACGAGTTGAAGCCTCCGAGGGTGGCAGAAGGATCAATTCGATGATACAGTTGGCGAATACTGTCTTGGGATACATTATTTACGGAATTCTAAAGGAATTTGGGTTATCGAATCGGACGTATTAGTTGTCGTCGCATCATATCCCATAGGTGCTCGACTGGAGACAAGTCCGGAGATCGTGCCAGGGAAGATGCTGTACGAATTGCAGAGCACGTTCAGTTGCACGCGCAGTGTGGGGGAGAACTTTATACTGTTGGAACTACACACCATCTTCCTGCTGCAACAATGGCAAAGAACGGATCATACAATATTCTGCACGAACCGAGCGTCCTCCCCACAAACACCAAAGGTGATCTAGAGTTGTCGCTTATCGCAACCCAGACCATAAGGCCTCGAGTGGGGCCAGTGGGTCTATGAGACAGCGCTCACCAGGTCTACGTTGCACGTGAAAACGACCATCGCTTAGTTTCTGACAGTATCTGCATTCATCGTTGAAGATTACGGCCTGCCATTTAGTTTTCTAAGCTATCCTCTGGAAGTGCCAGTCGAACCGGGCCCGACGATGCTGTGGTGTGAGTGGAAGACGGGCCAGGGATGTGCGTGCCCGTAGCCCACTGCCAGTGACCGGCTGGCGACAGTTCACGTTCCCGCTTTTGGGCTGTCACAGCCCTCTTATCTGCGCTGTACGACTTGCCACTGCTGCCCTTTCAATACGACGACCTTGGCAGACGGCTGTTCTGCGTGGACGTCCAGAAGCTCGTCTCCGAGTGTTCAAAATGTTCAAATGTTCGTAAATCTATCGGACCAAACTGCGTGGTCATCAGTCCGTAGCTTACAAACTACTTAAACTAAGGTAAACTAACCTAAGGGCAACACACACACACACACACACACACACACATGCCCAAGGGAGGTCTCGAACCTCCGTCGGAGAACAGCCACGCGCTCCGCAGCGAGGTGCCTTAGACCGCTCGGCTACAACTGACGCGGCCTGCCTAAATTGTTTGGCAATTCTCCGAAACATAAAACCTTTGTTGACGGATATCCACAGCTGAGATGATACATCTTTTGATAAAGAGGTCCGCTTCAGCTGTTTACTTAAAAAAAAAAAAAGACGACCGGTTTCGCGACTTAAAGTCACATCGCCGGCCGCGGTGGCCGAGGGGACTGAGGCGCTCCAGTCACGGTCTGCACGGCCACTACGGTCGGGGGTTTGAATCCCCCCTCGGGCATGGATATTTGTGCCGTCCTTAGTATAAGGTAGTTCATAAGTAGTTTGTAAGCTTAGGGACTGACGACCCCGTAGTTAAGTCCCATAAGTTCTACAAACATTTGAACATTTTTGAAAGTCACATCTTCGGGTCAAATACAATTAAAACATAAAATCAGGGGCTCCCAAATACAAACAACAACAACCCCGGCTATCAGAACACTCATAAAACATCAAGGCGACAACCGCCCTCGTCGACCAAACCGCCAGACAGAGCCACGCGGCACGGGCAGTGGCGTGGCTGGACGTCCAGTGTTCCGACAGCTGGGGTTGTTGTTGTTTGTATTTGGGAGCCCCTGGTTTTATGTTTTAATTGTATTTGACCCGAAGATGCGACTTTTAAGTCGCGAAACCGGTCGTCTTTTTTTTAAAAAGTGAACAGCTGAAGCGGACACCTTTATCAAAAGATGAGTTCTCCGAAAGGACTCGGAAGGCCACAATTTGACTCTTTTCAACTCGCCATAGGAAGCAAGAATGCGACTCCGTGACGTACCACCTGTTTGCTTCACAAGTTGAAATCACACTGAGCCTTCAGGCTGTAAACACTCCCTATTAAAGGCTACACTCAGATGGCGCTCTGGCAGCTATGTCACTACGCTATCTGTTGGCGGACGACGCTGAAACCATAATCAACTAAATTCAATGTTGAAATAAATTCAACGGCCAAGTTGAAAATTTGTGCCGGACCGGGATTCGAACCAGGATTCCTCGCTTCGGGCCAGCGGTCGCGTTAACCAGTTAGGCTATCCAGGCACGCAACCCTTCCAACCAAAATTCTCAACTTCTCTCCCCCTGTCGATTGATTCCTCTTGCTCACAGCCTATACTGGATTCCCGCAAAGTTGGTTGGTTTGTTGGGATAGGGGGACCAAACTGCTAAGGAGTGAGGATAGGAAAGGACGGGAAGAGAAAGGAAATGCAGTCCAAGGAGGAAAGAAGGAAGAAAGACTGCTCATCCGCACGTACTCACGAAAGAATCGTGAGCCTCCTTGGGGGGGGGGGGGGATTCCCGCAAATGATCGAGCGTTTGAATGCGTCCGCATTGAAATTGCCAAATGCCTGTTGGTGGCATATTTTACAATTATTGATATGGTGTCTGTTCTTTTGGACATGTCCGAAATACAGACACCATAGAGTAAGGTGGTACCAATTCGATATAGGTACAATTCCGATCAACGTAAGTTTTCGCGCCATATTTCACTCGTAGCACTTGCCTTTGTGTGGCGTTGTAGTGTAACAGGTTCCTACAGCTGCTCCTGTCTTTTCCAAGAATACACCACTTTGTGCTACGGAGATATGAATTTCTTCCTGTTAAGATGGACGTGGAGCTACTTCGTCGAACGCGCTCTTATAAATTTTCTAGTTTCCACGCGCTTGTAAATTCATTATTGTGCAACGTTTGGTACCTCGAAGTATGCGCTGGTGCCCGAAGGAAAAAGTGCTTTTTATGTGGAAAAAGTCAGTGATCAAAATTGTACGAGGAAGTGATCATAATTGTACCTAGTGCGGTACATTTCCTATCGATTTTTCTCAATTCTGTAACCTTTCTTTGTGTTCATACCAACGTTTGTAATTGTCTAATATTTGTATTACATATTCATTAATCATTCAAGAACAAGTGCCATAATTAAAAATTATTTCTTTTCTCAATATATTTGCAGTTACAATTACATTTGTCCGAAATGATCGAAATTGTACCACCTTACCCTATCAGTAATCATTATCAGTATCTCTACTTTGCCGGCCGCGGTGGCCGAGGAGACTGAGGCGCTTCAGTCACGGTCTGCACAGCCACTACGGTCGGAGGTTCGAATCCCCCCTCGGACATGGATATTTGTGCCGTCTTTAGTATAAGGTAATTCAGAAGTAGTTTGTAAGTTTAGGGACTTATGACCTAGTAGTTAAGTCCCATAGGCTTAACAAACATTTGAACAACATTTTTTATCTCTACTTTCCCCCAGGTGCCACCTGCCGTCATGGGATCGAAGTGGGCGTCATCTTTCCAGTGTACTACATTTTTCCGGTAGTGTATTTGTGTGCATATTATTACAATAATATACTGTCATTTCATATCCATTGCATTGCTGAAGTCATTTGTGATCTAGTCTTAAATTTCCCTATGAGCAGACACTTGTCATTATGCAAGAAAGCCAGCGCAACTCAAACTGACCGCTGATACTATTCAAATTTATATAGCAGTACTAATAATGAGTATGTTCTTGGATCAGTTTCAAAGGTACATCTTCGTTCATGTTGGAATAAGACAGCATAGTGGTTCTGAAGAGTCATCTCCATCCAGGCAGCATGGTGGCACAAAAGAAGTCTACGGTGGAAGTTTTTTTTCGTAAACTGCGGGAGCGAGGTAGAGGCGATGTTTGGCTGGGGAGCTGTGCCGCAGTCTCGGTGCGTGCCACGGCCGGTTCTCGCGCCAGCGCTGTAACTGATACCATCTTCTCTCCTCGCAGACACGCCCGGCCGTGCGTGGGTCGACGCTTCTACTGTGTAATGCATTGTCACCGTCGTGATGTAATTTCGGCGCCACTGCCAGAGATTCAAGATCCGTAGAGGCTCGCCCAGGTCCAAACAATTCGTCCATCATAAACCATAACACACACTACGAAGATCTTATTTTAATTAATTTTGATACGTCCTTAGGAGGCTATGCATGTACAACTAGCAATGTCCTCACAAAGACAGGTAAACTAGGGTGACCAGACGTCCCGTAATTGGCCCAAGTGTCCCGTTGTCTCGACAAAGTAAATACGGTCCGTATATTGTCCCGTTATCTTCTAACAGCCTCATATACGGGGCATGTCCACGAAGTAAGTTCCGTTTGGTTATATAAAACGAACGGGTACAGAAACAAACAAAAAAAAAATATATTGATTGTGCAAAAATCTACAACTGTTAAAGTACTTTTCTACATAGCTTCCGAAATTTTGAAGGCAATTGTCATAGCATGGCACAAGGTTTTGTGTGCCTTTTCCATAGAATGTTGCCGCCTGTGTATTCAACCATGTGGTAACATGTTCTTTCAGCTCGTCATCATCGTTGAAGTGTTCTCCACCAAGGACAGATTTTTAGGTGTAAGGAGAGGATTACTGTCAAAGGATTTTTTTTTCACGATAATGCCTGACCTCACACACCGAATGTGACCAGCAACTCTTACGGAAATTTCAATGGGACCTGTTTGATCATCCTCCATACAGATCGGACCTCTCTCCTAGCGACTTTCATCTCTTCTTACACCTAAAATCTGTCCTTGGTGGTCAACACTTCAACGATGATAAAGAGCTGTTACCACACGGTTGAATAGACAGGCGGCAACCTTCTGTGAAGGATGCATGCAAAAACGTGTGCCACACTATGACAAGTGCCTACAAAATTTCGGAAGCTATGCAGAAAAGTAGTTTAACAGTTGTACATTTTTGTACAATAAATATTTGTTTTGTATCTGTAATCGTTTCTTTTATATAACCAAAAGGAACTTACTTTGTGGACATATCTCGTATTTTGAAATAATGTATTTTTAATTAAAAAATGGAAAACAAATGTGGTCACAATCAAGTAGTATAAGGAATAGCCTTTAACTCAGATTAAGCACAATTTCTGAATTTATCTGATTGATACTACGTAATGATTTCACATGGCATGTGCAATTTTTCAAACTATAAGAATTCAGTCATTAATCAGTTCATTGTTAGAAAATAGCGAGCTGGAAGTGTCTGATTTCTTGGACGTTTCATGTTCATTTCCCGAGATCTTAATTGACTATAGGGTAAGGTGGTGCCGGCCGCGGTGGCCGAGGGGACTGAGGCGCTTCAGTCACGGTCCGCACGGCCACTACGGTCGGGGGTTCGAATCCCCCCTCGGGCATGGATATTTGTGCCGTCTTAGTTCGTAAGTAGTTCATAAGTAGTTTGTAAGTTTAGGGACTGATGACCCCGTAGTTAAGTCCCATAAGCTTTACAAACATTTGAACATTTTTTTGGTAAGGTGGTACAATTGCGATCATTTCAGACAAATGTTAATGTAACTGGAAATATATTGAGAAAAGAAATAATTTTAACTATGGAACTTGTTCTTGGATGTTTGATGAATATGTAACACAAATATTAGACACTTACAAATGTTGGTATAAACACAAAAAAAGTTACAGAATTGAGAAAACTCGATCGAAAATGTACCACAATTGTGATCGCTTCCTGGTAAAATTTTGATCAAATGTTTGTAAATCTATCGTACCAAACTGTGTGGTCATCAGTCCGTAGCTTACAAACTACTTAACTAAGGTAAACTAAGCTAAGGATAACACACACACACACACACACACACACACACCCATGCCCCAGGGAGGACTCGAACCTCCGACGGTGAGCAACCATGCGCTCCGCAGCGAGACGCTTTAGACCGGTCGGCTACTCCACTGCGGCAAAATTTTGATCACTGGAATCTTCCACATAAAAATCACGTTTTACCTCTGCCACCAAAGCATTCTTCGTGGTACCAAACATTGCATTTTTGGCAGCGAATCCAGTCACCTTAACTAGAAAATTTATAAGAGCGCGTTAGACTAAGTTTTATATCTTCGTAGCACAAAGTGGTGTATTCTTGGAAAAGACAGGAGGAGCTGTATCCTACAACGCCACACAAAGGCAAGTACTACCAACACTACGAGACTGACAAATTATGTTGATCGGAATTGTACCTATGTCGAATTTGTACCACCTTACCTTATCGCGAAATGGGCTTACCTATTTACTGTGTTGAAACCATTTAACTGGTTTCAGCTGAAATATTCTCTTCTTGGGAAGTATTTTCAGTAAAGCCTTTAAACTTTTCTGGAACTAATAAAAATATTTTGAAAGAAAGATATGAAGACCAGCTTTTGAGGAGGAGAATCGAGTGAAAATTCATTAATTGAGAACAGTGAATCATGTTGCTGATAACTGGTGTCTCATTTTCTATTTACTTGCATCTTAAGATACCTGGGCCGGCCGCGGTGCCCGAGGGGACTGAGGCGCTCCAGTCACGGCTTGCACGGCCACTACGGTCGGGGGTTCGAATCCCCCTCGGGCATGGATATTTGTGCCGTTCTTAGGATTAGCTAGTTCATAAGTAGTTTGTAAGTTTAGGGACTGATGACCCCGTAGTTAAGTCCCATAAGCTATACAAACATTTGAACATTTTTAAGATATCTGGTGCAAAAATTTGCAGTTCATTGCTTGGTTTGTGGTAGCTCTACCTGACTCTAATGCTGCTGCAGGAAGAGATTTCTCCACCACAATAGTTTATGCAACACGAAAACAACATATTTAGTGTGCAAACTGTGAAAGGAATAATTATAACAACTCATTTTCGGAATACCTTATGTGCTGATTAATATGAAAATCTTCGTGAAAATACCGAACTCCTTAATGACATTATTCTGCAGAATATAACAGAGAAATAAGTAAACTGCTTTAGTAGTTACAACTGTATTTCCTACTTGTTTGCATGTGACAACTATGAAAGAAAATAGTATTTCTATAATTAGTATTGACATTTATTTTGCCTTTGGTTTTGCGAGTAAGTTTGGTTAATTTTTGTATTACCATTTGACTTGGTGTGTCTTAGTGATTGAGACTGCCGAATATGTAATTTGTCTCGTATAAAAAACCTAATTCCTATGCTTGTCCCATTGGATTAATGTTGTTTTCAGCGATTAAATACTTTTCGTGTTGTGGCAATTATTTTATACTCATAAGTCGTACTTCCTGCAGAAAATATACAGTACTGAAGAAGTGATTTCGTGAGAAGTAGATTGCCGGCCGCGGTGGCCGAGGTGACTAAGGCGCTCCAGTCACGGTTAGCACGGCCACTACGGTCGGGGGTTCGAATCCCCCCTCGGGCATGGATATTTGTGCCGTCCTAGTTCGTAAGTAGTTCATAAGTAGTTTGTAAGTTTAGGGACTGATGACCCCGTAGTTAAGTCCCATAAGCTTAACAAACATTTGAACATTTTGAGAAGTAGATGTAAATAGGAGAACCACTAAATACTACACTTTAGGTTTGGGATGGGGCGGGGGAGGGCAAAGAAACAATAGCTCAATACCTTACTTTCTTACTATACTGAGGAAGATCCAGCCCGAAGGCCGAGGGAAGACTCGAACCTCCGACGGGGAGCAGCAAAGCGCCTTAGCGCCCTCGGGCACTCCCGCGCGCCAATCTACTATCTACGGCTGAAGCAGACAGGCAGCGTGTCACGAAGACGCACTCGTGCTTGTTTCCTACAGCCAATTGAGCGAGTTTGAAAGGGGTCACACTGTGACCTTCCGAGTGGTGGGATCGTCGTTTCGGAGATCGGTCACGCAAGGTGGATGTGCTGCGTCAGTTGAACAACGATACTAGTTGCAATGGTCGCGTGAACAGTCTCACACTCGTAGACAAGAGTCTGGAAGTCCACGCAGCACAGACGCGCGTCAAATCGTCGTAAGGTAATGGCAACAATGGCGGATCATAAGAGCATTTGTCAGGCCAGAAGAGTAAACACGAGCTGTAGCCACCTATCAGTGGAATTACGGACACACACTCACCTCTAACCCGTGTTGAAATGTTTGTAAATCTATGGGACTCAATTGCTTGGTTATTAGTCCATAGCTTACACACTACTTAAACTTAGGTAAACTAACCTAAGGACAACACATACATCCATGCCCGAGGGAGGACTCGAACCCCCGGCGGCGAACAGCCGCGCGCACCGCAGCATGGCGTTCCAGTGCGCACGGCTAATCCGCCACGGCTAGCTCGTCTTTCACTCACGCTATAGCGTGGGTCGAATGCTACCGTCAGAGGATCACTTGGAAGATGGCAAGCCAGGCCGTGGTCTGCAGAGATGAAAGCTGTTTCTTTTCTTTCTTTCTTTCTCTCTTAAGCCCTTTTCCAGCACAAGCAGGGTCGGCTTTGTTTATTGGGATTTGGCGTATTAGTATTGATGAAATGGCCGGATGCCCTTCCTGCCATCACCGCTGCCCTCCGGGAGGAAATGTGTGACCCAAATGTCTGTGTAGAGTGTTATACGTGTGAAAGTGTAAAGTGTTATGAAATGTTTGCAAATCGTGTAACTGAGGCGGGACTTGGGGACCAGCCCGGTATTCACCTGGGGGGATGTGGAAAACCGCCTAAAAACCACATCCAGGCTGGTCGGCACTCCGACCCCTTCGTTAATCCGCCGGGCGGATTCGAACCGGGGCCGGTACGCCTCTCCGTCTCCGAAAGCGGTACGTTAGGCCAACGGCTAACCGAGCGGGTCGATGAAGGCTCTTTCTGCCTGCACGCAAATGATGGTCGTTAGCGCGTCTGACGTAACCTGTTGAGTGCGCTCCTCCGTGACAGACTGGCCCCGTCGCAGGCCTCATGGTTTGAGGTGTGATAAGCTACAGTTCACGTCTACCTTTGATGTTTGTAGAGGGAACGCTGAGCAGCGCTCGTTCCGTTCAGAATGTTGTAACACCCCTTCTATTGCCATTATTGCAGCATGTGTTATTCCAACAGGATAATGCTCTCCCAAGCGTCGAAACTCAACGTTCTCTGAAAGACGTGCTGCAACTTCTCTGGCCAACATGATCTCCGGACTTGTCTTCATCTAGCACGTGTAGTTATGATGGGAAGACTGACAGGTGCGATTCGTCAACACACAATTGTTTCGGAACTATGTGACCAGGTCGATCAGACGTGGTATGATCGAATGAACGCCAGAATCAGCGTTTGCATAGCTGCCTGTGGAAGCTACGCCACGCCATATTATATGTGTTTCAGCATGGATTGCCGCGGCGGATTAGCCGCGCGTACTGGAGCGCCGTGTTGTGGTGCGCGCGGCCGTCCGCCGTCGGGGGTTCGAATCCCCCCTCGGGTATGGATGTTTGTGTCGTCTTTAGTATGAGGTAGTTCATAAGTAGTTTGTAAGTTTAGGGACTGATGACACCGCAGTTAAGTCCCTTAAGCTATACAAACATTTGAACATTTTTCAGCATGGATCGACACCTTATACCTTAGTACCGCTTGAACTTTTTATCTGTAGATGTAATCATTTCATTTACTCGATATGCACTGTTTCAGTAATAAATATTCAGTGAATTGGAAAACTCTAAGTAGGTGTACTAATTTTTTTGGCATTCTATATTGGTGTGGTGTTTATTTTGTCGAACATTTGCGGAAGAACAGACATAAAAAAAATTTTCAAATGTTTGTTAAGCTTATGGGAATTAACTGCGGGGTCATCAGTCCCTAAACTTACAAACTACTTATAAACTAACTTATACTAAAGACAAACAAACATCCATGGCCGAGGGAAGATCAGAACCCCCGACGGGGAATGGCCTAACGCATCGGAGTATGGCGTCTCAATGCGCTCGGCCTCTCCGCCACGGCGAACAGACATCACACCTGGGCTTGGCGCCTGCTATAAATACCTTCCATGGGGAGGACGAAGAGGGTAAGAGGGAAATGATTGTCTCGAGGTCCTTTAGAGCACTAAAATCATACAATGGTGACGAGTGATAATGTTTGCCGGAAGCGAGTCGATTCCAGGATTCTCGCTTTGGGCTAGCGCAGAGGTCGCCTTAACAACCTTCTTTAAACAAACATTTTTAATCAACATTCAAATAAAAAATAAAATTATGTGAAATGGTTAATAATATACATTATTTCTTATAGCTTGCGTTGCAATATCTCAACCTGTATGGTGAGAGTAATGTCCAAATTCATTTTAATTTCATTTTACTGCTTCATTTATTTATTCTTATATTTCCTTATTCGTATGCTTATCCTTACAGAGAAAGAGCTGAAGACATTGTAGCACGCATAGACCAAAAATATGGTCTTTGGAATCACGTTTCGCTGTATGTAACCTCCTTGCTACAGAGTCGCAAACGTCATTGCTGGCCTTCAGTCCGATTTTTTTTATAATTTGACGACTTTCAATCACCATATCTTCCACCCCCTTATAGCTATCGGCTTGGAACTGCTGTGGTGTACAACGGGAGACTTTGGACAACAATTACACACAGACCACTTGTTTGCGTTTTGTAGTTTTCGCTGCAGAGCGAAATATTAACACACAGACACGTAGAATTTTATATACACCGATAACTTTCTATCCCAATATATTTCACCCTTTTATCATTATCAACCCTCAAGCAACAATGAAACCAATAATACCATTTCCAAAGAGTAAATATAATTTTCAAAGAGTAATTATTGTTCCGCATTTCGCGTTATATTCTTCAAATTACCAAATATCTATTAGATCGCTATAAAACCGTGCCTAAAACCTTCCTCAGGTATAAATTAGTAACTGTACAAATATCTAAGTCTCTGCGTCTTGTCGTTCGGACGTGATAAGCGTACACCGAACAGACATTCACATTAATAAATATAGATAAATAGCTATTCGATCGCCATAAAACTGTTCCTAAAGCCTTCTTCGGGTGGACATTAGTAACTGTACAAAATTTTAGCTCTATATGTCTTGTGGTTCAGATGTGATAAACGTACACCGAACAGACAATCACACACACACACACACACACACACATATATATATATATATATATATATATATATATATATATATATATATATAATTTTATCGGACGGTCTTTGTGTATAATTGTCTTTTCCCTAATTCCCCTTCACCTGCTGCACGTGAGAAACAAAGTTTTGTTCGTGAATTCACGTGTGAACTTCAACTTGTCCAATTCGATTTCTTTCTGAGAGGCAACAATATACTGCTTAGCTGTTCAAGTAATATACGCTCACGGAATATTGATGGCAAACGCACCATGGCCCACAGCACCTGTCTTGTAAATCTGCCACTGGATTTGGAGGCGCTGGATGAGTAGCTCTTCTTCAAAGAACCTGTGGAAAAAAGGGCTATTCTTCTTTGGTTCTGCTCAAATCCCTCCAACAGTCCTTTCTGGTACCAAGTCCGAGACTGAAGAGCAAGCCGGCCGCAGTGGCCAAGCGGTCTGCGGCGCGCCAGTCACAGTCTGCACGGCCGGTACGGTTCAGGGCATGGATGTTTGTGTCGCCTTTAGTATAAGGTAGTTCATAAGTAGTTTGTAAGTTTAGGGACTGATGACCTAGCAGTTAAGTCCCTTAAGCTTAACAGACATTTGAACAACATTCTGAAGAGCAACAGTCAAGTAGAAGGAGGACGAAAGTTTTATAAGCTACCTCATTCTTTGACGGGCTAAACTTCGAGTATTCTTCTACTGAATTCAACTCTGGCATCTGTCTTTACTACGATTGGTTTTATGTTCTATGTACTACTTCCAGTCGCTCCGCATTCAAACTTCCAAAAAAACAATGGATGCCACTGCTTGCAATGCTTGTTTGGCAATCGTGTAAACATATAGTAACCAGTCTTTCTGTCTGTTTATAGCAAGGAAGACTCCCCGTCGACAGAGTGGTTATTAGAAGCGGAAGGCACGATCGGGTTGTTTGGATAATGATTGAGAAGGAAGTCGGTCGTGTCCCTTTCAAAGGAATCATCCCGGCATTTGTCTAGAGTGATTTAGGAAAATCACGGAAAACCTAAATTTGTGTCACCGGAGTTGGATTTCAACCACCGTCCTCCCGAATGCGAGTCTGTGCTACCACGTTGAGTGTTCAAATGTCTGTAAATCTATCGGACCAAACTGCGTGGTCATCAGTGCGTAGCTTACAAACTACTTAAACCTAGGTAAACTACTCTACGGACAAACACACACACCCATGCCCCAGGGAGGAGGACTCGAACCTCCACGGCGAGCAACCACGCGCTCCGCAGCAAGGTGTTTTAGACCGCTCGGACGTTGGGTGTGTCTATACGTAATACATATACAAACAGGGATTTCTTCCCGGTGTACAAACTGAAGGGATTGATAGAGGAGAGGATACGGAACAAAAAAAGATCTAATCAACTTATGTCGGGTTTCCATGCTAGAGACCGTTTATTAACTCATCCTTTGTTGCAGGGACTGCGGTACAATAGGCGCTGTATCATGCAGCCACAGTTACAATATTCACCATTCCTCCTCTCGGGTGGTACTTTTCTTCGTACTCTGCCACTGATGATTCGAAGGCTTATGTGTCTGCTACATGATGGTGCTCCAACCCACTTCACCGTTAACGTCCGGGATCATCTCAATCGTGTCTTCCCTGGTCGATGGATCCGACGAGGAGATCCAGTGGGATGACCTTCTCGTTCACCGGATCTTAAATCGTGGGATTTCTGGTTATGGGGCCATCGTGTATCGTGTATACAGAGCCCATTCCGGATGCGAAGACACCGGAGCAGCGCCTTCATGCAGCATTGTCACCATTGCGATATTAGCGCTCGTTTGTCAAAGGCAGCATTAAAACGTATTCATTGAAGCATATGGAAACAATTCTCGACACCTACTATAACTATGACTGCATGATACAACGCGTATAGACCACAGTCTCTGCAACAAAGCATGATGAATAAATGGTCTCTAGCATGGAAACCGTGCATTTCTGGACATAAGTTCTTTAGACCGTCTTTGTTCCGAATCCTCTCTTCGATCAATCCTCGGAGTTTGTGCACCCTGTCTATCGAGGGTCTACCAGCAAACTCCGCTCCAGAACTCAATACTCTGCATGTCTTCCTTTACATAGCTACAATTTTCTAGCTTTAATTTTTTAAAAGCTTTTCATTCTCTAGTCCAAGGAGTAGCGATGGGGTGTTACAGATCCATCCCATTAAAGGGTCGCAGTTCTATTCAGTCTATTATCAGACAAGCTGATGGTGGGGTAGATGGAGATCCCAACTGAGAATGAAATAGAGGGGCTAAGAAGTTCCTTACGACCAAGGGAAACCTCTCAAAGGGACTGATGACCTAGCTGGCCGCGGTGGCCGAGGGGACTGAGGCGCTTCAGTCACGGTCTGCATGGCCACTACGGTCGGTGGTTCGAATCTTCCCTCGGGCATGGATATTTGTGCCGTCCTTAGGATAAGCTAGTTCATAAGTAGTTTGTAAGTTTAGGGACTGATGAACCCGTAGTTATGTCCCATAAGCTATACAACCATTTGAACATTTGAACTGATGACCTCACTGTTTATTCCCCTCAAAATAACAACAAACCTCTCAAAAAAACCTGGTCAGAACTGGGGAATTGGAACCATATTCATTTATTTATGGAACAACGTCCTTCTTAGATGACGCTGACCCATGCTGTGTAATTTATTAGTGTGTACATGTAGTATGTGTATGTACCTGTTACTGAACGGGGTGTGGAGAACGCTAGCGTTGCAGCTTTTCTGGGTGTAGTCTACACATCCGTGAACACCCACAAGGTGCTTATGGCCTTATCCACAAGGTTGTTTATGTAAAGGGTGACCAGAAATAGGCTGAAAACATTATATAATAGTGTTTCAGGGTGGGCTGTGCTGAGATATAATTACTAATAAAAAGTTGTCCATGTTGAACCATTTCCAATTTAATGGGCATTGGAGTTGGGCAGTAAATCGAGACCGTAAATTCAAGCAGCGTGTCAGAGGCTTTGCTAAACGGGTTCTTCGTTTGGGAAGCTGAAACGGAATTAACAAAAAATGGTAGCGCAATGCGAGGCCGTTGGCTCGGGTTTGAAACTTGCTACTATCCAGTGTCCAGTTTTTGTATCGCTCATTTGTTCGGTTTAAGAATCACAAAGGATGAACATGTCTGGCAACGTCGTCACTGGCAGGCTGCGTGAATTTCCGCGAGCAGTGACGTAACGAGAAGTAGCGGGAAAGAAAATACGAGAAACTTAACATCGAAATTGATGATCACGACGTAGATCAGGTTAGAAAGGGAAAGAAGACTAGTGTTTAACGTCCCGTCGATAGCGTTATCATCAGAGACGGAGCACGAGCTCGGATTGTCTTCTTAAGGATGGGGAAGGAAATCTGTCGTGACTTTTGAAAGGAACCATTCCAGCATTCGCCCCGGAATGTGTAACAGAAATCATGTCGATGAAGTTAAGGTATTCTCCTACCCACGACGGACAAAGAAAGGAGGACATAAAACGTGGCCCAGTAAAGGCAAAGAGGATATTCATGGTCAAAGTAGACTACTGGTATAAAAAATATCCTTAATTATTTGAGGAAGAAGTTCCTTACAATGTACGTTTGGAGCACAGCTTTGTATGGATGTGAAATATCACAGAAGACACATAATAAAACTATTCTTGACATAAAAGTTTTCTGGGTATTGTACCGCGTCATGATGTAAGGCTATTACTTAAATAACCGACGTTTCGGCCAACGTTACAGAGGTTTTCATCTGGGTATACTGATGTGAGCTTATGTTTAAAAATTATGACGTAATGTCTAAATGAAAGTAATATAAAGTGTAGTAACAACCAGCTCACATCAGTATACCCAGATGAAGGCCACTGTAACGTTGGCCGAAACGTCGGTTATTTAAGTAATAGCCTTACATCATGACGCGGTACAACACCCAGAAAACTTTTATGTCATCTGACTGGCCGCGGAAGCCTACGTAATTATACGTAATTAAAACTGTTCTTGTTCGCCAACATTAATGTTGGCATGTCACAACACAAATAAAATGTCACCCTCACCTTATTTTAATGTGACGTGATGACATCCTCCATGCAGATAAAGCATGTCAGAATTAAGTATCCAACAAAATACTTTTGGTATGATACCAAATATTATAGAATAAATCATGTATAAAATATTTGTAGTAACCCAGCTAGTCCAAATATTGGTAACTGGTTATCGACACTTAGACATTGGGTCATCTAAATAAAAGATAATTAGCATTCTTGGCTTTTTTCGTACATAATAAAGAATGAAAAAAATTAAAAAAATAAAATCGTGGTATGAATACTCACATAGACGCTATCTAAAAATCATATACGTACGAAAATTCCTCTTACGCCATTTCACAGCATAGACGTCAAATGATAACATGTAAATGGTAGAGAATTATTGCTGTGGAGTGGTTTTAGGGCAATTTCTATGTGATGATTCAGACAGTCAAAAGATAATGTGTCAAGTGTAGAAATCGAATAACGGAGAGTGGTTTAATGGAAATTTCTTTACAGATATGATCTTTTCAGATAAGCTATTACTACAAAATTTTACATTTTTAAAAATTGGTTTCATTCTTTTCAACATTGTAAAGAAACTCTTTGTAAGACCCTTCCATCTAACAGTTTGATACAGATCACCTGAGGATGCATCTCTAAAGACGTGAAACCGGTCGTGACTTTTTAAAAATAAAAGTATTTTACAGCCAGAGTGGACGTCTTCATTAAAATGTTGACATTTGGCTGCGGATATATCAAGATAATGTAACCCGTTTTGATTACACGGTCGATTTTTTTTCTTTTTCTCTCTCTATCCCCCTTCTCTCTCTACCCCTCTCTCCTCCCCCCCCCCCCCTCTCTGTCTCTCACCAGATGTAAATGTTTCGGTTGAAAGCATGAAATTAGAACCACGTGATATGTTCTAGACTAAATGTCTTAGAGTATTACTGTTGCGTTGTTCTTTTACTACACGCAATATGTGCAAGTGTAAAAAATTTCATAGATACTTAATATGCTGCGACAGGTTGCCGTTTGTAAGGTTCAGTATAAATAAGTTCCATCGTACTGTTAATTCCAATGACGTGAAAAACCATATGAACTGCAAGCTGTTCAAATAATAATCTAACAGCACAGCTTTTCATATTTTACTTATCGCTCCGTGTTTCGACAGATTATTCATTCTCAAGTGGTGCCTAGATACATTCAAGTTACTTTCAGTGTATACACTCAGAAACATTAAAAATAACGCAATCAGAGAGAAGAAAGATACAAATGCTATACTTTGTAAATAAGTAAAGTGAGATCCGATATGAAAATGACCCAAGTTTGGTGGCAAGGAGCATGTCCACAAACCCTGCAATGGCACTACAATAGGGAAGGGGACGTTATTTAAACTGCGCGTAGTGGCCGAGTCATATAACATCCGCCTCTCTTAAATTCTACAAGTCTTTCGAAATCCTGGAAAGAAATGCACTCTGCCTCGCCTTCTGCATTCTTCCATCTTTCTGTACCAACGCCGGCCGCGGTGGCCGAGGGGACTGAGGCGCTCCAGTCACGGTCTGCACGGCCACTACGGTCGGGGGTTCGAATCCCCCCTCGGGCATGGATATTTGTGCCGTCCTTAGTCTTAGCAAGTTCATAAGTAGTTTGTAAGCTTAGGGACTGATGACCCCGTAGTTAAGTCCCATAAGTTCTACAAACATTTGAACATTTGAACCTGTACCAACTTATCCACTTTCCACATCTAGTTGTCTTACCAGAACACCTTCGAATACGATACGTCAATCGTAAGACCCAGTCTCAGCATCCAATTTCCCACTTACTAATTACAATCCAAGTACTCTGCTGCGCCACTACATCCATATTGCATCTTCCATGCACCTTCATGTCTTATCTATCCCCTCCCTGCGGTACTTCAGCCACCTTCCACTTCCCAACAACGAAATCCGTCCCGTGATAAACTCTCATTTCCAATAGCGCTCCGTTTCGTACCTAGCATCGCCTTCTCCACTTCTTTCAACTTGATCACTTTTAATCGCTACGTGAGGTTCTACAGGGTCTCAAAACTATAAATCTTCAAGTGTTTGTAAACGTAAGGGACCAAACTGTCGAGGTCCTCGGTCCCTAGACTTACAAACCACTTAAACTAACGTATGTTAAGGATATCACACACACACAGATGCCTCAGGGAGGAATCGAACTTCCGACGAGAGCGGCCAAGCAATCCGTAACATGGCGCCTCAAACAGCGTGGCCCCATAACTTTCTCATTCATAATAACCATCATCACTCTATGCATCACCAGTATCACACCGTGGCATCACTCTCATTATCATCAGTGTCTAAATTATATCTGTATTTTAAAATAGTCAAATAAGTATCAAAATCATTTTGTCAACCTATGTTTACTTTTTATAAAAAACGTTGAGTGTTGACACAAAAGTTGTGCAGTCAGCAGTTTTTTTTTCTCGGAAGGTCATTCACCAATGTGTTTTACAAAAACATCTATTATAGTAGGTATGCGATGAGGCTTCTGGGACACAATTTGAGGATTCTGGATATGATGAGGTCATCAGTGATGTCATCAGTGCAGTGATGTCATCAGTGCAGTGACGTCATCAGTGCAGTGATGTCATCAGTGACGTCTGCTGCAAGATGGCGGACATTGACAATATGGTGGACATTGAAAATATGGCCAGGGCATTAACAATATGATGGATGTTGACAATATGGTGGACATTGACAATATGGTGGGGGGCATTGACAAAATGATGGACATTGGCAATATGACGGATATAAACAATATGGCAGACATTAACAATATGGTGGACGTAAAAACATAGGGACTGATGACCCCGTAGTCAAGTCCCATAAGCTTAACAAACATTTGAACATTTGAACATTTGACGTAAAAACATGATGGCGGGCATAAATAACAAGATGGCGGCGGTGGCAGGATGATCGTAATAGGAAAAAATAGCAATCTCACGATAATTATTCTGGCATGACAGAAAATGCCACAACTGCTATCCTATTTGCAGCTCTCAGCTCATTTCAGCCACATTGAATCTGTGCAGCTGAACTGGCCCAGGACTCAAGGCGAAGACGTGGCTACAAGGCGAGTCCCACCACTTCCATCCTACCCAACCATCCATTCAAGCAGGGTGAAGTTTATTTTAATTTTATTTTTGCAATATTTACAGCAACTATTTACTTTGTACAAGGCACAAAAGTACTTTACTCATTCTGTTGTGCAGTCAGCTGTTTTTTCTTTTCCTCGGGAGTGTCCCCAAGCCAAAGTACTGACTTTATCATTTAGAATGTATCGTTTATCGTCGTTTGATGATAATGCTAATTTACTTTCTTTTATTGTCGAGACAGCGTGTAGTTTTGATCTAATTACGTGTTGGTCAGTAGTTTAGTCAATAGTTTAACACACATTGTCGATAGTCATCAATAGTTAATGATTTAACAGAAGAGCGTTTTATTCCTTTAGCCCTTCGCCTAACGCGTTGTTGTTCTGTTTCTAGTGCATACATTTTTCCCCTCAGTCCAATAAATTCTGTTATAACATCTCCATTTAATTCATCTTTCATTAAACCTACAACCTTTTTATTTCAAGTGGAATGTTATATTTGTTGTCTGCAGTATAACTTGATGTATCAAACCACTTGTGAGCATCTTTTCTAATAACATCATAAATATTAGCGTTTTTATGTGGTAAATAAAGCTGTCTGTGTCAGTATAGCACATTTTAACATGGTTTGCTGGAAATTGTTTTAACATATAACAATGTTTAAACATCCAAAGGACTTCTAAGTTTTTACACCACCAGACAATACAGGCAAACAGTGGTCATATTGACGAACTCGAGGAATAAATTAATAAATTTACAACATGGAATCCTTGGCAATCAAATATGACTGTGCATATGTTTTCCACTTTTTATATACGCTAATCCATCCGTCGTATGTGGTTCTTACCATTATAGAATTGGTACCTCACGGTAAGGGATATATGTTCCCAATTTGGTTGAAATCGGTCCAGTGGTTTAGGAGGAAATGTACAACATTGTCATGTAATGCAACAGTTTTTCTCGCATCTCATTGTTTATGACGTCATATCTCGTGAACTATATGTTGTACGTGATACTTACACTTACGTCGACCGTCCTCATGAATTGAAGCTTACGTGTGAAAAATGTGATAAAGATTGGGACAAAACTATAGATTTGCATGCAATACGTACACACAAATACACGAACACTCTGTTTTATGTATGAGGAGCTACTTTTCAAAACGCATTATGTCCCAAAAAGTAAATTTTTCAGTAGAAGCGAAAAACGTATACCACAAAAAATATTCTATTATTTTTTCCGAATATTACACCACATAGTCAGGTAGGGCTTTTGATCCAAATGTCTTTAATACAAGGGAATTGCTTTTTATATTTTCAAGCTATGAGCACTTTAGTGATGGACAAAGTGCGTTTTGTTGGGTTCTGTTGCACAATCTGCCCTTTTTGATTTTCTTTTCATTCGTTTTCTCGTTCCACGATTCATTTCCTCTCCAACATTCACATATTCACTCGCTATAATACTCTCCATATTAGCACAAAACGATTTTACGCCCTTAATTTCTAACAGACAGAATGATAAACATTTATACACAACAATGCCGTAATACTGAAAACGAATATTAACTGATCATTGTTGGCCAGTTAAATGGTTTCGGTTTAGTCCACGAGTCTTACATTGCAGCCAACATAGCTTAATAAAACAAAATAAAGGCAACTGTTGGACTTAATGCAGTTTGATTCAATCATACTAGAGGACGAAATGCTATTTGTTGCAACTGCTACTAATCAGCGCTTTTTTTGAAGGTGTTAAAATGCGTTTTGACACAATCTGATTGCAGGAGTGTGTGGAGCGGGTAATAAAATGCCGGATTCCATATCAAACTCAATTTTGTCCACCAGTGGACATAATGCGTTTTGAAAAGTTGCTCCTCATATAAAGATTGAGGTGGGTAGGCACAATCTCCATTATGGAGTCATATTAATAGAATTTGTCTACTTATACTCAGTATAATTTGATTAATTGGGTTGGTTTTTAGATCAGGCGAGTCTCCCATCTTTATCGTTGTGTGTAATAAATTGAGGAGCAAGTCTCCACGGGCGATGACGACGGGTGGCACAGCCTGGATGGCGTATTGTCGCCCAGCTGTGACTGGCGGCTCTGACTGTGGCAATGTGCCGGATACTGGAAGGTATGGTTCTTTACGCCAAATTATTTACACTCTAATTTACACTTTGCGTTACTATTTACTTCAAAATCCTTGTACCACAACACTATGTACGCCTAGGTACAAACATGGATTTGTAGGTAATGCAAAATACTTTTCCACCAAGGCATTGTCAGTCTTGTGTCACTATGGAATAAATTTATTAACACCTATGGCGATTAATTTTGAAATAAAGATTTACTTTTTTTCATCATTATCCTAGGCATCTGACTGCGTCATGTACAGGGCGTCTCAAACATTTTGGATCGAATTGAAGAAGATAATAGTGGGTTCACAACCGACTGTACTGAAATAGTAAACCAATGGTTGGAAATGCATTTATTTATTTTTATTTATCATGTTCCGCAGAGCCAAATTGAGGAGCAAGTCTCCATGGTCATGGAACGAGTCAGTACATGAAATTGCAACAAATGTTCAAATGTTTGTAAATCTATCGGACCAAACTGCGTGGTCATCAGTCCGTAGTTTACAAACTACTTAAACTAAGGTACTCTAACCTAAGGACAAACACACACATACATGCCCCAGCGAGGACCCGAACCTCCGACGGCGACCAACAGCGCGCTCCACCGCGGAAATTGTGACAAAAGAGTAGTAATGAATAAAGTGAAACGTATAGCAATCCTCTGCACACGATAGGCCTAAGAATAAATAAAAAGAATCAACAACGTAGCACACAAATTAGCTTAATTTTTCTCGACGGAATAGAAAGAGTGAGCCATGAAGACTCTCTTCAGTTTAAGCTTGAAAATGTTTGGTTTACGACTAAGCTTTTCAAATTCCTGTGGCAGATTATTGAAAATGGATATGGCAGAATACTGACCGCGTTTCTGCACAAGAGTCAATACGACGTGATCCAAATGCAGATTCGATTTCTGTCCAGTATTAAATCTACATCTACAAGGGGTACTCTGTAAATCATATTTAAGTGCCTGGCAGAGGGTTCATCGAACCATCTTTATACTATTCATCTCCTGTTCCATTCTCGAATAACGCGTGGGAAGAAAGAACATCTGAATCTCTCCGTTCGAGCTCTGATGTAGTTGGGAGGAAAATGAACTGAAAATGTGCTGTCGCTATACAGGTGTGCACTGGAGGACGGCCACTCGTCGAATGGTGGTAATAAACAAACGGTAACTACGTTTCAAAAGAAAGACAGACGATTTACACGGCACATTTTAGTTATAAGAGTAACCAGGGGTGAAGAATTAAAAACATTGCGTTTTGCCGACGACATAGTAATTCTGTTAGAAACAGCAAAGGACCTGGAAGAGCAGTTGAACGGAATGGACAGTGTGTTGACAGGTGCATATAAAGGGGACATTAACAAGAGCAAAACTAGGGTAATGGAGTGCAGTCTAAGAAAATCAGGTGATGCTGAAGGAATTATATTAGGTAACGAAGCAATAAGGGAGGTAGATGAGTTCTGTTATTTGGGCAGTAAAATAACAAATTATGATCGCAGTACAGAGGATATAAAATGCAGTGTGGCAATGGGTAGAAAAACGTTCTTGAAAAAGAGAAATTTGTTAACAGTGAATATTGAGTTAAGCCTAAGGAAGTCCTTTCTGAAGGCATTTGTGTAGAGTGTTGCCTTGTATGGGAGTGAAACTTGGACAATGAACAGTGCGGACGGGAAGAGGATAGAGGCTTTTGAAATGTGGTGCTACAGAAGAATGCTGAAGATTAGGTGAGTGGAGGAGGTACTGAAAAGAATTGGGGAGAAAAGGAATTTCTGACATACCTTGACTAAAAGAAGGGTTGGTAGGACACATTCTTAGACATCAAGGAGTTGTGAATTTAGCGTTGGAGGGAAGTGTGTGGAGTAAAAACCGCAGAGGAAGACCAAGAGATGGATACAGTAAGCAGATTCAGACAGTTGTAGGCTGCCGTTCTTATGTGGAGTTGAAGAGGCTTTATCAGGATAGGGTATTGTGGAGAGCTGCATCAAACCAATCTCCACATTGAAGACCACAACAAAAACAAGTGTAACCGACTTCTCACTAGAAGCAGTCCAGCGACAGCACATTTTCTGTTGTAAGTGTAATCGGCTTCTCACTAGAAGCTACATATATTGACTTTTCTTTGCGCTTTCCCTTCAGTTCATTAAATTTACCGTGTGCTCGCGTTTATATCTGATTCGTATTCGTATTAAATATCTGGTTAGTGTATTATTCCGCCGTGTGAATCGCGTCGCGACAGTCGCCTGTCTTTGTTTTGAAACAGAGTTACCGTTTGTTTATTACCGTCAGTCGCCGAGTTGCCGTCCTCCAGTGCACACCTGTCCACCGACACCACATTTTCAGTTGTAACCGGCTTCTCACTAGAAGCTATTGTGTTTTTTTTTTTTTTTTTTTTTTTTGCGCTTTCCCTTCAGTTCATTAAATTTATCGTGGGCTCGCGTTTATATCTGATTCGTATTCGTATTAAATATCTGGTTAGTGTATTATTCCGCCGTGTGAATCGCGTCGCGACAGTCGCCTGTCTTTGTTTTGAAACAGAGTTACCGTTTGTTTATTACCGTCAGTCGCCGAGTTGCCGTCCTCCAGTGCACACCTGTCCACCGACACCACATTTTCAGTTGTAACCGGCTTCTCACTAGAAGCTATTGTGTTTTTTTTTTTTTTTTTTTTTTTTTGCGCTTTCCCTTCAGTTCATTAAATTTATCGTGGGCTCGCGTTTATATCTGATTCGTATTCGTATTAAATATCTGGTTAGTGTATTATTCCGCCGTGTGAATCGCGTCGCGACAGTCGCCTGTCTTTGTTTTGAAACAGAGTTACCGTTTGTTTATTACCGTCAGTCGCCGAGTTGCCGTCCTCCAGTGCACACCTGTCCACCGACACCACATTTTCAGTTGTAACCGGCTTCTCACTAGAAGCTATTGTGTTTTTTTTTTTTTTTTTTTTTTTTTTTGCGCTTTCCCTTCAGTTCATTAAATTTATCGTGGGCTCGCGTTTATATCTGATTCGTATTCGTATTAAATATCTGGTTAGTGTATTATTCCGCCGTGTGAATCGCGTCGCGACAGTCGCCTGTCTTTGTTTTGAAACAGAGTTACCGTTTGTTTATTACCGTCAGTCGCCGAGTTGCCGTCCTCCAGTGCACACCTGTCCACCGACACCACATTTTCAGTTGTAACCGGCTTCTCACTAGAAGCTATTGTGTTTTTTTTTTTTTTTTTTTTTTTTTTGCGCTTTCCCTTCAGTTCATTAAATTTATCGTGGGCTCGCGTTTATATCTGATTCGTATTCGTATTAAATATCTGGTTAGTGTATTATTCCGCCGTGTGAATCGCGTCGCGACAGTCGCCTGTCTTTGTTTTGAAACAGAGTTACCGTTTGTTTATTACCGTCAGTCGCCGAGTTGCCGTCCTCCAGTGTACACCTGTCCACCGACAGCACATTTTCAGTTGTAACCGGCTTCTCGCTAGAAGCTATTGTGTTTTTTTTTTTTTTCACTTTTCTGTGCGCTTTCCCTTCAGTTCATGAAATTTATCGTGTGCTCGCGTTTATATCTGATTCATATTCGCTAACTTTAATTTCAAAGTTACCTGTATATTCCATTCTTCGAACTGAAACTCCTACCTGTGCCCACCGTCAAGGGCGTCTGCACCTCGCAAGGCTCTTACCTTACTGTTTACCTTATGTAACCTCGACGCAACCAGTCTGGCCTCGCATCTGCAATGGTCTCTAGTTTTTCAGCTTGAAGTGCGTCCCTTTGTCTTTCGCTTAACAATACGGCATTGATAGTTGGTACATGACTGAACGTCAACTGAACACAAGGTAACGCCGACGATGCATATTGGGTTTAGTGAACACAGAGCCACTTTTTATATTACATGGCATCCCACTCATTTTTTTATCCATCCCAGTTGCAAAACTTATGACACCTGGTTAAAATTCCAGTTTGGGACGCACGCCCGTTTTGACCATTTTATAATGTAATTCTCAATGCCCTTTGTAACATTCTGCCAATATTACACATAAATCTTGTGTATATAAGTTAGAGCCAATGTAATTTTAGTATATTCCCATATATTTACACTAATGTCTCAACATTTACGTACGTTTATGATTCAAAGAGACTGTGTACTAATAGAAACTGTTCTTCTTTCGGTTATAAATGTTATCCATTTTCATCAATAAAAATATTTAAATATATTTTATACAATTTTTTTAATTTGACACACGCATTTGAAGGTTAAAAATCATTGGTAATCTATTATTTACTTCCAGCACTCAAATGTTTGTAAACGTATTGGACTAAACACGCCATTGTCATAATTCACTAGACTTACAAAATACTTACAGTAACTTACACTAAGGACAATACACATACCCATGCCCGAGGGAGGACTCGAACCTCCGGCGGGAAAGGCCGACCAGTCCATAGTATGGCGCCTTAGACGACGCGGCCATTCCACGCGGCACTTCCAGCACTATCACTATTTCACATATGATCATTAAGCACTGTATACATAGTCAAACGTGTTCATATGTAGAATTTCAGTGTATTTGTATATTCATGTGTTTCTTTATCAGGATTTGTTAATTACGATTATATTTTGACAGTTGATTTCTAAAGATAATTGTACATGTAAATTTTTGTTCTAACGTCTTTGTATGAATGGCGGGAAAGAATGATGTGTTGGCTGAGTGAGTCAAAGAATTGTAACTGGTGAATATAAGTGAGAGCGGGAAGTTGTCAGGTGAGATGTGTGTGAGTAGTGTTGTATTGACAGGTGTTAATGGAGCAGCTGGAATTCGACGAGTTGAAGTGAATAAACAACATGAAAGTGGATTTCTGTTTCAATGTTTATTTTTACTCAGATTCTCTGACGTTCGACTGACCATTTATAATACAAGTTCCCGTTACATACGCTAAGAGCCTAGGGGGTCTAGTTTCTTTTTCTTTTTCTTCTTTTTCAGATTAAGTCGACGATTTGCTGGAACGTGTTGGCCCCTTTGAACCCCCTAGTACCGTTCCACCAGGAAACCAGCGAGTATCTCCGAGGGGCGCGGTAAAATATGTAAGTGGCGACAGCATTACTTTTTTTCTTTTCTTTTTTTTTCGTTTAATGCAATCACCTGCTAGATTTGTGCTCCCATGAGAAAGAGCCACATTAAATAATTTCGTAAACGTTATAGGTCATCCGTCCTCGTAGCTGAATGACAGGCGACGGGGTAGCTCATTGCGTTTGGTCAGAGGGCTGACAGTCCTCTGCAATAAAAAAGTGAGCCTAGAGCTCAGCTATCGAGGTAGAACAAACATGATTCCTCGTCTGCAAATTATCGATCTACATGTACAAATAAAAATAAATAAATAAATAAAACGGTGGGCAGTGCGGCTGACTGTCATGTGGAGGACATGGATTAGATTTCCGATAGCGCCAAGGATTTTCTCTTGGTGGGAGAACAGGAACGACCTACACTCAGTCTCGTAAGGCCAGCTGACGAGCTACTTGACAGTAGTAGCGGTCCAAGTCAAGAAACCCGACAACGACCACGAGAGCGGTATTGTGACTAATTGGCGTTGCGGCCGGGGTATACGGGGCGCAGCCAAGACTGGAGGGCGTCATCTCTCTAGGGAAGCTGGCCTCAGTATTCCAGGCCGAAATCACTGCCATCAGGGCGTGTGTGGAGGAGAATTTGCGTAGGTCCTACAAAGACCGTAACATCTATATCTATTCAGACAGCCAGGCAGCCCTGAGATCACTGGCTGCTCCTGCAACAAGGTCTGAAATTGTTGCAGAATGTGACAGGGTTCTAGTGGAGCAAGGGGAAAGCAATAGAGTAAACCTATTGTGGGTCCCTGGCCACTCGGGGATCAGTGTCAACGAACATGCCGACAAATTAGCCAGGATGGGGGCAGAGACTCCATTTATTGGACCGGAACCTGTCCTGACAATCACCAAGGCAATGATCAAATTGGAGCTACGTAACAGGCTCAGAAGACAGCACGCAGAATATTGGACCAAAGTTTATCAACAAAAACATGGCAAGGTAACGATGCCAAAGCCATGTTTTAAAAGAAGATCAGCAATCCTGGGCCTGAACAGGAGAGAGATTAGACTCATGGTTGGATTGCTGACAGGCCATGGGAATTTAAAAAAACACCTACATACAATGGGAATAACAGAAGAGGACCCTAAATGTAGGATCTGTGATGACGGCGATGAAACTGCATCACATTTAATCTTCGAATGCATTGCATTGGAGAGTAAAAGGCACAGAACATTTGGGACAACCAGACCCGAAGAAATTGTGTCTAATAAAGAACTGGTAAAGGGACTCCTTGCGCTGTTCAAGGGCATTGGTTGGCTTTACTAGATATACAGGGAGCGATACCGCACAATAAACTTAGTTTCGGTGCGGTCAGTGGCGGGTTGGACCAAGACTGTTTTGGCTTCCCTGGAAAAATCAAATCAAATCCAATGCCCCTCTATACCGCTCCAGTGGCGCCATTGGCAGAGGATGACACGGAGGTCGGTCGGACCAGACTGATTCATCTATGGTCAGAACGCTTAATTTTGCTTTGCTTATAGGCCAGGAAAATTGGACATCAATATCGCTAAATGTGACGTAGTTAAATTTTTTTTTGGATATGTTCAAATGTTTGTAGACCTAAGGGACCAAACTGCTATGGTCATCAGTCACTAGAATTACAAACTATTTAAACTAACTTACACTAAGGACAACTGTGCACCCATGCCCCAGGGAGAACTCGAACCTCCGGCGGGAGCGACCGTTTTGGTATGTCGTGGGACCGGTTGCGGTAATGTAGAAACAAGTTTTCAGCCTCCTCCAAAAATGAGGAATTTTTGTACTTTTTGTTGTTGTGACCTTATAACTTAGAAACCATGCGTTTCTTCGTGGTAGCTGTTGTGCCATTTTTATAGTACGTTTCATATGCAAGAATGTTAGTCTAACCTCAGCTTTATACGTCCAGTAGTTTCCGAGATACAGAACTTCAAATATAGACATTTTTTTAACCAAAAGTGAATCTCTTATGTTTTGTACTTGTTTTTGGCTCAATATTGGCACAACCGCTCATTCTGCGAGAAACTGAATTTTATTGACTTCCGTACAAGCATAACACGACGTTTCCAGGCACTGTAGTTATTCCGAAATACACAGTACAGAACAGAAATGTCAGAAAATTGAAATTTCGAGGAAATAAGCCTAAACACTAATAACAAACTGTGGACATTCACCGAAAGGAATATCTTGTTTAAAGGTAAAAAAAGTAGGTATTTAAATGCAGTCATGTTATTGAAAACCCATACAGCTGAATAATAGAAAACGCTTGATGTTATGATTCCTTCAAGGGTTCTTCAGTAGAGTTGATGAGTATCGGCAAAATTAGCACTTTGTCTATTCTTTTGAAAGTTATCTTCACAAACGATGTGTCGGTTGTTTTTTGACCACTTCAGTGCCTTTTTTCTTGTAGATGGGTGGCAATGTATTTCGCTCTCATGCTTTCATTGCTGATGGGTAGTACCTTGTCTATAGGTGGAAATGGAGGATGGATACAAAACAAGTTTCTCCAAGTGAGTAATATCTCGTATGACCTGTGTTGGCTTCCTTAGCCCTTTCCAGGTCTTCGCAGAGTTTTTGTATGTACACCGTTTCTCAAGTCGAACGATAAAGTACACTACTTAATTTACCACAAATATGTATTAATCCTGCCAATATGCACACTTATCTCATTTGAAACTGTTAGACAATTAAATTTGACCACAGACTTGATCAGACCTGACCAAAATTTTCCAGAACTGGGAATCATGAAGTTATCTTTAACGAACACAGTAAATTCCTTTGGGACCATCCAGATAGGAATATTGTCAATTCTCTCTTGACCTTGGTATTTTGATTTTGTACTGGGTAGAGAAATATGTCTGTACGATATCACAATATATTGGTGGAGTGTGAATGAACGGGAGAAAAACAGTTTTCGAGCACTGGAAATGAAGACCATTTTCACTTGCTTCATAAACCCATTCCAGCCTTTAATATTACGTAGAGCGGCTGCACATTTTTCAAATAATAATAATAATAGAAACGCAGCAAATCTGTGGCTGTGGACAGTAGGTAATCATCAACTTGAAGGCTTTAATGCACCCTGATGATTGGAATAGAAGACAAACATATATTTTTTTCATCTTGGATTGGTAGATTTGTAAGACTGCATAAGAATTTATCCAAACAAGTTACAGGTTTCTTTGGCAACACAGCTTAAGGGGGGAGGGGTTAATGATCGTGACAGGTGTTGTCATTTAGGTGCTGACATTAACATCTTGCGTTGTCAAAGATGGACGGTATAAACGTCTCTTTTTTAATCGATGGTGAACCTTCTGCCAGGACAATAGGTGAACTTTCAAAAAGCATTACCTCACTGTAGCTGCAAGAAAATGCCATTCTTGCACAGAGCGTAACAAGGTGTTTGGAGAAAAAATCCTGTATAGGTACGAACCAAGGCTAGTCTTTAGTGAGGAGAGGAAATGGCTTAATTTCACGACAAAACTGATTGCATGGGCTATTGAAATGCATTTCTCCTTCCATTCGCCGAGGAAACGGCATTTGTGTTTCAACACGATAGTTTCAAATAAGAGTTTCAGAGAGTCTGGAACGGCAGATTAAGTTTCAAGAAGGAAATTACCAAATGTAGGCTACATCTTGATATTATCAACTTGAAAGCAAATGTCGTGTAAAATTATCTATGCAGCGTACTTCACCAATCTCATCCAGTTCTCTGCAGGATTTCTCTTTCTATTCTTGTACCAACTGTCATAGAGACACTTTTCTCCAGCGTCTGTGAAACATAGGATTACGTTATGATTGCAGCGGCGGCCGACCTCTGTAATTGTGACCTTACTGTCGAACCGTTTCACAATACGAGTTTTGAGGATTCTAATATCAGGTTCGTAATTACTTTTTATTTGATCTTTGCGTCATTGCACGAGTATTGGCGCTATTTATTGTTTTCTGCAATGTAAATGTACACTGAAGTGGCAAAGAGACAGATACACATACCTAATATCGTGTAGAGCCCCCGCGACACGACGTGTCATGGTCTCGATTAATGTCCGAAGTAGTGCTGGAGGGAATTGACGCCACGCATTTTGCAGGGCTAACCATGAATCCGTAAGAGTGGGAGGAGGTGGTGATCTCTTTTGAGCAGCAAGTTGTCAGTCATAATGATAATAATAATAATAATATGGTTTTCTGTTCCGCAGGACCTAATGAGGAGTAAGACTGCATGATGATGGAACAAGTCAATACATGAAGTTTATCACAAGAATGGTAATAGAAATTTTTTAAGTAGTCCTATGCACACGATACTCTTAAGCCTAAGTAAAAAGAATCAATAAAGAAAAAATGAATTAGCTTCATTGCTTATTTTTTATAGGAGTTCTTCGACAGCCGGCCGCGGTGGCCGAGGGGACTGAGGCGCTTCAGTCACGGTCTGCACGGCCACTACGGTCGGGGGTTCGAATGCCCCCTCGGGCATGGATATTTGTGCCGTCCTTAGTTGTAGGTAGTTCATAAGTAGTTTGTAAGTTTAGGGACTGATGACCCCGTAGTTAAGTCCCTTAACCTTAACAAACATTTGAACATTTTTTTTTAGTTCCTCGACAGAATAAAAGGAGTGAGCCATGAGGTAACTCTTCAAATTAGATTTGAAAGCGCGTAGGTTAGTGCTAAGATTCTTTAGTTCTTGTGGCAGCGTATTGAAAACGTATGCTGCAAAATACTGTACACCTTTCTGCACAAGTGTCAAGGTGGTGTGATGCAAATGTAGATTCGACTTCTGTGTAGTATTAACCGAGTGAAAGCTACTGACTTGTGGAAATAAGATGATATTATTAACAACAAACGACATTAAAGAAAAAACGTGTTGTGACGCCAGTGTCAAAATTCGCAGACTACTGAAAAGGAGTCGACATGAAGTTCGTGAACTTACACCACATATTGCTCGAAACGCCCGTTTTTGAGCCAAAAATATCCTTTTTGTTTCAGTCGAGTTATCCCCAAAAAATAACGTCGTATGTCATAAGTGAGTGAAAGTAAGCGTAGTAGACTACTTTCCGTGTTGACAAATCACTTATTTCAGATATTGTTCTACTGGTAAATAAAGCAGAATTTAGTTTTGGAACAAGCTCCTGAACATGGGCTTTTCACGACAGGTTACTGTCGATCTGAACACCTAGAAATTTAAACTGTTCAGTCTCACGTATCATATGCCCATTATGTGTAATCAAAATGTCAGCTTTCGTCAAATTATGTGTTAGAAATTGTGAAAACTGAGTTATACTGTGATTTAACATCAACTGTTATCTACAAGCCATGAACTTATCTCTTGAACTCCATTATTTGATACTGTGTCAATATTACGGACAACATCCTTCACTACCTAGCTGGTATCATCAGCAAACAAAAAATTTTACAATCACTTGTTATACTCGAAGGCATGTCATTTATATAAATAAAAAACAGCAGTGGTCCCGAAACAGAACCCTGGGGCACCCCACACTTAACTGTGCCCCATTGCAATTGTACATTATAGCCATTTTCAACACTGCGGAGAATTGCCTTTTGTTGTCTATTATTAAAGTGAGAGGTAAACCAGTTGTGAGCTACTCCTCCCAGATATACTCAATAATGTTCATGTCTGAGAAGTTTGGTGGCCAGCGTGGTGGTTTGAACTCTAGAGAGTGTTGATGGAGTCACTCTGTAGCAATTCTGGACCTGTGAGGTGTCGCATAATCCTGCAGGACTTGGCCAAGTCCGTCGGAATCCATAATAGACGTGAATAGACGCAAATGGTCAGCCAGGATGCGTATATGCATGTCACCTATCAGAGTCGTATCTAGACGTATCAGGGGTTCCATATCACTCCAACTGCACACGCCCCACACCATTACAGAGCCTCAACCAGCTTGAATAGTCCCCTGCTGATATGCAGGGTCCGTGGATTCGTGAGTTTGTCAAAATACCCGTACACGTCCATCCGCTCGATACAATTGGGAACGAAACTAGGCAACATATTTCAGTCATCAACAGTATAATGCCGGTGTCGATAGGCAGAGGCGAGACATAAAGCTTTGTGTCCCCCGAGGGGGCCCACAGCTCTTTTGTGGGTACATGTGTGGCGCACGGGTCTCAGAGCCATTGCAGCCTTTCTTCCTGCTTTCCCCAGGCTGCATTACCTCTCCTAGTCCCCCCGTCCTTTCCATCCCAATCGCTCCCTCCCACCCTCTCCAACCCTGTCTCTTGGCGTTTCTCTAGATGACGGTTTGGCTATTCCATGGTACCGATTGTCCTGCAATTTTGGTTTTGTCTGCTGTTTCCACTGGTTTTCGACCCAGTTTGGTCCCCCTCAGGGGTTTGACCTTCCATAGCAAAATCCTCCGCCCTATGGCACAACTTCTCCGGCGCCTGCCGGTGACAGTGCCCCATCTCAGTGCCTTCTGTCCAGGCGTTCCCCAGATCGGAGATCTTCGACTTCCAGGCGGTAATCGGACTCACAGTCGGTGAGTTCAAAGGTCGCACGATCTTCATCAGTACTAGATCTTACTGACAAAAGTTCTCTCTTGGGACTGGTCCTCCCCGTCCCACAAGAGAGAAAGAGAAAGAGAAGGAGCAGAAGAAGAAGAAACCAAAGTTGCAAGATAAAGCCCCTCCGGTAACACCGGAGGTGCCGACTGTGCTTTCGCAACTCGCTCATCCCATTGAGCCTGAGGTTGATCAGCTATTTATGGATGTCGTACCTTCTTCTTTGGTGATGGACGCTGACAAACAGCGTGACAGACGTTACCCCATTCGCTTCCCACCTCGATCCTCGTGATGTGATCATCCAATGGAATTGTAATGGCTACTACCGTCACCTCTTGGAGATTAAACAGCTAATCTCTCTTTCTTCTGCAAACTGTGTCATCCTGCAGGAATCGCAGTTTATGAACTCACATTCACCGACCCTCCTTGGGTTCCGTGCCTTTTGTCGGAACCGGGTTGGTCCCCTCCAGGCGTCTGGTGGGGTTTGTACATTGGTCCGGACAGATACTGTCAGTACCTGGATTCCTCTCCAAACTCCACTGGAAGCGGTTGCTGTCTAGGTTCACTTGGACACCCCGTTAACCATTTGCAACCTCTACCTTCCCCCTGACAGGCCACCTACACTTGCTGCCCTAGTTGACCTCCTTTAGCAACTCTCCCCTCCTTACCTCATCCTTGGGGACTTCAATGCCCACCATCCTTTGTGGGACAGTGCTTATACATCTAGCCAGGGCCGCCTCATAGACCAGTTTCTTGCTGACCACGACCTGTGCCTCCTCAACGATGGTTCCCCAACCCATTTTAGTGCCGCTCACGGCACCTTTTCTGCCATAGACCACTCTCTCACTTCTCCTCCTCTCCTCCCTTTACTTCACTGACGACCTCTGCGATAGCGACCACTTTCCGTTGACCCTTTTACTTCCCTCACACCTACCACGAGACAGGGTATCCCGTTGGGTTTTCTGTCATGCTAATTGGCCGCTATATACATACCAGGTTGTTTTCCCATCTTCCCCCTCAGGCTATATTGATGACATTGTAAGCCAAATGACCAACATGATTACTCAAGCTGCCAACTCTGCTGTTCCCCGGTCGACAGGCCCTTCTGCTCGCCGGCCGGTCCCATGGTGGAATGCAACTGTTGCCGCAGCCATTCGTGAGCGCCGTAGGGCCTTGCAATATCTTAAGCGCCACCCATCCCTCGCTGGTCTCATACATTTCAAACGTTTGCGTGTCAGAGCTCGTTACTTAATCAAACAAAGTAAGCGGACATGCTGGGAGCATTTTGTTTCCTCCTTGGGCTCTTCTGGCCCTCTGACACGAGTGTGGGCTATTCTCCGATCTATCAAAGGAAGCTGGCGGCCGTCTTCCATCCCTGGCCTTGCCCTGCCTGATGGGTTCTGTACAGAGCCATCTGTCCTTGCAGAACATCTTGCAACTCACTTCGCCAATGTATCAGCGACAACTTCATATCCGGCGACCTTTCTCCTTAAGAGACACCAGGCTGAAACCTTCAAATTAGGTTTTACTTCTAACCAGGTGGAACCATATAATGAACCTTTTACTGACTGGGAACTATCGCTGGCCATCTCCTCTTCTCGTTATCCAGGACCTGGCCCCGACGATATCCATAATCAATTGCTGAAACGCCTCAACCCTTCACCACAACAATTTCTTCTCCAAGTTTATAACCGTATTTGGCTTCAAGGGGTCTTCCCCTCCCAGTGGAGGGAGAGTATTGTGGTCCCTGGCCTCAAGCCTGGCAAGGACCCATAGTCGCTGGACAATTATCGGCTAATAAGCCTGACAAATGTTCCCTGTAAATTACTTGAAAGGATGGTAGCCCGCCGATTATGCTGGGTTCTTGAATCCTGGGGACTTCTCTCACCTTACCAGTGTGGGTTCCGGGAGGGACGATCCCCTATTGACCATTTACTTCGACTAGAGACGGCGATCAGACAGGCCTTCTCTAAACGACAACATCTTGTTTCAGTCATCTTCGATCTTCATAAGGCATACGACACTGCATGGCATCATCATATTTTACGTTCTCTTTATGACTGGGGCCTCAGAGGCTCCTTACCGATTTTTATCCGTCAGTTTTTATCCCACCGCCTTTTCCGGGTCAGAGTTGGCTCTTCATTCAGCTCCCCTCGAATACAGGAGAACGGCGTCCCCCAGGGCTCAGTGTTGAGTGTTACACTCTTTCTAATCGCCATCACTGGGTTGGTGATCTGTTGGGTCGCTGGTGACCTCGGCACTGTATGTCGACGACTTTTGCATATGACACAGCACCTACTCAGTAGCCTCTGCTGAACGTCAGCTCCAGAGCGCCATTCGGCGGGCTTCAATGTGGGCTACGTCCCATGCTTTCCAGTTTTCCTCGTCAAAAACGAGGGTGATGCATTTCTGTCGTCGTACTACAGTTCACCCTGATCCAGAACTGTTCTTGGGTACTCAGCGCCTGGAAGTTGTAGCGCAACATCGTTTTCTGGGTCTTCTCTTCGACAAAAAATTGACTTAGGTGCCCCATATTCGTCACCTAAAGATTAATTGTATGAGGAAACTTACTGCCCTACGTTTCTTTGCTCATTCATCTTGGGGTGCAGACCGAACAACTATCCTTCGTATCTATCGGGCTCTAATCTTGTTCCGATTGGACTATGGGTGTCAAGTTTATGGCTCGGCAACTCCTTCTGCTCTGAAATTATTAGATCCGGTACACCATTATGGTGTACGCTTGGCTACAGGTGCGTTCCGGACTAGCTCGGTCGACAGTCTACTTGTTTAGGTGGGAATCTGCCCTCTTCAGGTCAGGCAGCATCAGCTTCTGGCGTCTTATGCCATCACCATCCGGCAATATCCTGCTCATCCCACTCACCAGGTGCTTTTTGCATATGAAGGGCTCCGACCCCGTGATACCCGGCCGCGGGCGGGATTGCCAGTCGGACTGCGGCTTGCCTCTCTTTGTCGAGATTTCCACTTCCCTTTCCTGGATTGTGCCCCCTGTTTCACTGCACTCACATCCCCGTGGATGGTACCGCGACCACTAATTCGGGCGGATCTCTTCCAGGGCCCAAAAGCTTTAATTTCCCCCATGGTCTTTCGGCGTTTGTTGCGCCCAGAAATATAAGAGTTTCAGGGAGCCTCTATTTTCTATACTGATGGCTCGAAAACTGTGGACCACTCCGGATATGCGTTTACATCTCCCATTGGGGCGGAATGCCTTTTTCTGCCAAAGGCACGCAATGTGTTCACGGCAGAGCTGATGGCGCTTTATAGAGCCCTCTGTTTTATTAAACAGACTGCCTCGGAACGTGGTTTAATCTGTGTTGACTCCATGAGCAGTCTGCAGGCCATTGATCGATGTTTCCCCTCCCATCCTTTGGTTATTTCCATCCTCGATCTCCTTGCTGACCTCCATCGTGCTGCCTGCGCCATTACCTTTCTCTGGGTGCCAAGCCATGTTGGTACTACAGGTAATGAACAGGCTGACCGGTTGGCTCGATCGGCAATTACTCGCTGCCCACCTCCCTTTCTAATTCCGGGTGCGGATCTGCGGGTGCATATCAGATCTTTGCTTCACTCCTCATGGGATAGCAGTTGGAAAGCTACTGACCCTTCCAATAAACTTCGCACCGTCAAAGATACGACGGCAGCTCGGAGTTCATCTTTACGCCCTTGCCGGAGAGAATCGACTGTCCTCTGTCGCCTCCGTATTGGACATTGCAGGATGACCCATGGATGTCTTTTACGCAATGATAATCCACTACATTGTGATTGTGGAGCCGTACAATCCGTGGCGCATATTCTGGTTGAATGTCCTCTCCATTTGACACTTCATGGCGACTATGGCCTATCGCCTTCGTTGCCTCTAGTTTTGGCGGATGACCCACGGATGATTGATCGTGTTCTTGGTAGGTGTTATTCTCAGATCTAGGACTCGCTTGGTCGGGCTGAGTGGATTTGTGACTCTTTGCTGTTTGCAGGGTTTGGAGCCTCCTTCTCCCCCCCCCCCCCCCCAGGTCCACCACTCTTTTACTTTATAACGTTGTTTTATTTCTCCCTACTCTGAAGCCGTGATCTGTTGACCAGTGCGCCGTTAGTAACTTGTGGTTTAGAAGGTTGTTGTCGCTTCCGGAGCTATGGGAGCGGACACTGTAGCTTTTGCTGCCCTAAGTTGGTTGTAGTCTTGTCGGTGAGATGATTTTAATTCCTAGTGGAATGGTCCTTTAGCTTTCCCACATTTTTCGTTGGGCTCTGTGGCATGTACAATTCGGAGTTAAAGGGACTGATGATCTCGTTGTTTGGTCCCTCATTTCCATCAACACACACACACACACACACACACACACACACACACACACACACACACACACACAAAGCTTTGTGTCATGCAGTCAGCAAGGGTGAACGAGAGAGCATCGGCTCCGAAAGCCCATATCGATGCTACTTTGAATGGTTCGACGTAATGACTTGCCTTTAATTCAAGTACTCTTTGTTAAGAACGAATATGAATACAAAGCAAAGTAAGTGATTATAGCAGTTAATACACTTACGTTCTTATTTAAACATCTTTTGACCAAGTACTTTTCTGCTCTGTATTTACTTTGTTGGAATTTTGAATGTAAGTATGAACAGTGGTTAGAATTTCAAGCTTCCTAGCGTGTAAACTATGTTTCGGATCTGTACTTTGTGGGTGATGTTCTTACCGGTGATGAATTAACACTCCGAGATTGCATTTCTCCAGAAAGACAAGGTTCTGAGTTTGATTCATGTCCGGAAAGTATTTTTAATCTACCAGGAAGTATCAAAGCAGTGCACACGGTTTATGTGGTCATAATTTATTTACTTGTTTCTTTGCGTAGTGAGCACCGTTACTAGGAGCCAGCGAACGACCGACATAAGCGCGGAGCACTAGCGAGATTGTCTTATTGTCTACAAGTGGCAGTAAAAAGCGAGCATCCTTGACTCGCCGGCCTCTGGCTGTTAGAAAACTGCTCCGCACATGACTTTGTCACCAGTGTGGCAACTCCACTTTGACTCACTTAGTCGGACCCCTTCATCTTACGGGTAATTAACACACTAACTACAGGACCTGAAGCAAGTATAGATTTTTATTTTGGACTGGTATTGGGACATTATGTTGCGATGACTGTCTGAAGGTTGACAACTCCACCTGTCAATGGACTGTTTAAAATAGTTCAGACGCAAACCGAAGGTAACGTATGTATTGCGAATAACTGTTGTGTATTTGTTTTACATGGAAAATTGAGCAAAATGACAAATTTTTCGTATTACTGACATAAGTGACCGTTCGTAAATCTATCGGACCAAACTGCGTGGTCATCAGTCCATAGCTTACAAACCACGTAAACTAAATTAAACTAACCTAAGGGTAACACACACACACCCATGCCCCAGGGAGAACTCGAACCTCCGACGGCGAGCAACCGCGCGCTCCGCAGCGAGACGCCTTAGACCGCTCGACTACTCCACCGCGGCACTCAGAGAAGTCCAACGTCTCGTTTGGTGTGCATAGGGACTGATGACCGTAGCAGTTTGAGCAATTTGGTCCAATACGTTTAGACATTCGTGTGCGTAGGCTGCAACCTGCATTACGGTAAATTGCTTAGAAACAATAAATATATCAGTATCCTCGGAGCCATTTGTGAATCATTTTAAGTCTAGTAAAAGTGTCTTGCAATTAATAGTAGAGGGATGTCTTATACTTGTACCTACAACCGAACTAGCAAGCATCATGTGAGACTCCACGTCCTTGAGAAATCGACGACAAAAGTAGTTTGGTCCATTTATAACCCAAACGAACCAACTAACCAATTATATCTGTCACTGCAGCAGCTCTGGATGTCGTGTAGCTGCTTACAGGCGTTGTCATTGTAAATCAAACACCAACTTTGTAGGACGTAAAACTAGTGTATGTTGCGTTTAAGGAATCATCCTGGTGTTCATCTGATTGATTTACAGAAACCACCGACACAAGAACTTTGGTTAACTGGCCCAGCACCTTTAGAAAACGAATTAATTGTCTTAATCCCTAAGCCAAATGACTTTGCATAAAAAATAGAGAAACCTGCTTTGTTTGTTAGACATGGATCTAAAAAATCCATTTTGATTCGAACATTAAGAGTATTTACTTTTAATTTTTTCTTTTTTCTACATCTACATTTCCACATATATTCTGCAAAACCATTCTCCGGTGTGTGGCGAAGGGTACCTCTAATACCAAGATCCTTGCCCTTTATCTCTGTTCCATTCAAGTAGTGAAGGGGAAGGACTACTAGCGGAATAATCTTTGCACAATCTCCAGTCTCTCTGATTTTCTCCAGATGGTCGTTTTCAGAGACGTATGCGTGAGGAAACATTTCCCGACCTTTCTTGGAAAATAAGCTGGCGGAATTTTTACGATAAAACTGTTTGAGATGCACAACGCCTCTCTTGTAACGTCTGCATCTGTTTGTCGCGCCTCTTCGTAAAGCCCTCACGCCGTCTAAACGATCTCGCGCTTCTAAAATAGAAATATCTACAAATCGTGATTGTTCATTCAACATTCAACGGGCGATGGTTGAAAATCTGTGTTGGACCGGGACTCAAACCTGGGTTTTCCACTTCGGACACAAATCCCGTTCTGCGTAAATTCTCAACCCTACCTACACCATCATTGTAGTGTCCCCCATTCAGTCTTAATCTTGCTCACAACATTACATGTATTCTCAAGAAAAAAAAAAATAAATAAATAAATAAGTAAATAAATAAATAAATAAAAAATAAAAATAGTTCAAATGTTTGTTAAGCTTAGGGGACTTAGCTGCGGGGTCATCATTCCCTAAACTTACAAACTACTTATGAACTACCTTATACTAATGACGACAAAAATATCCATGCCCGAGGGGGGATTCGAACCGCCGACCGTAGTACGGAAAGATGTATCTGCACTGCAGTTGTCATCTCCCGGCAGAGGGAAATATACAATCATATATTGATCTTTCACACATGTCCGAAAGAACAGAAACCATATACATAATTTGATCTTTGGATCGTCTGTGCCTTTTCTACTAATCTAAAGAGCCAAAGAAACTGGTATAGGCATGCGTACGCAAACACAGAGATGTGTAAACACTCAGAGGACGGCGCTGAAGTCGCCAACGCAACTGAATGTGTTTTCGGCGGTTTTCCACCTCCCACTAGATGAATATTGGGCTGGTACCCAAGTTCTGCTTCATTTACATCATAGTTCTCACACCTTTAGAGAAAACTGGAGGGCAAATCCCCCTTATGTAAGTCACCTTGATTGATTTATTTTTATCAATCAAACATGTTTCGGCACTTGTTATGCCATCTTCTGTGGGTTTTTGCCTTTAATGTCTGAAATTGTTTCACATGTTTTTTTTTTAAATTGTATAAACATTTGGATAAATTGTTTGATTTGACAATTACGTTGAATATATTGGGCCTACATTTATTTACATACCTGCATGAAGTTATTGCCGCGATTTATATGTTGCTTTAATTAAGCAATGAAGAGTTTTATAGCTTGTCATCTGCAACAACAACACGTTTTTATTTCCAAAACGAATTAGTTTATTGTACTTTCGTCTGCATATTAAGATGAAACATAGTCCCATGTGGCTATTTAGCCCCTTGCTTACTTTCGAGTTATGGGGTTGATCTCTTTTGTTTGTGGCGTGTAATTACGTTCCGTGATGCTATTTTCTGAGTCTTTGCTCTTTTTGTTAGAAACTCGCGCTGTTCATGTCGCCATTTGTCGTGTTGTGGTAGCTGTATCGTATTTATTTTGACTATTTTTGACATTTGTGATGTTGTGTGTGTGTGTGTGTGTGTGTGAGCTTGCGTAGTTCAGGAGATATGAAGTCATGAACATTGAGATGCATGAGAAACTGCCTCATTATGAATGACGTTTAAATGTATTACTTCTTTGCTTTGTATCCGCAACATACAGTATTCATTTACGGCACTGAATGTACGTACAAAATTATTTCACTATACGGCTTATATTTTAAAATATGTGACGTCATAATGAATGAGGCGCGTGGGAAACTGCTTAGTCATGTTTGTTCGTGTATTATGCGCTGCCGTACCGTTCATCCGACTTTAAAACAAGAGGAAAGTCACTGTCTACGAAAAATTTTGCATGGTGCATGACAGAGGGTACTTTTTCTACGAACTTGACAAAATATACGGTTTTATTTCGATCTTGATGAAATTTTGCACACTCAACCTTCAAAACAAGAGGAACAGCACTCTCTACAATAGATTTTATACGGTGAATGGCAGAGAGTACCTTGCAATAAACTTGGACACCACTTCACTGATCACCATGTAAGTTAACAGAGTTCCGTAATTTTTCACAGACGGAGGACGCAATGGAGTGAGGAAGCGGAGGAGGAGTTCGACAGAGAACGAGGAGATGATTGCAGAGAAAGGGGAAGGATGGTGGAGATTGGTAGAGAGAGGTAGGATGAAATGGACAGAGAGAAGGAAGATGAAGAGAGAGAGAGAGAGAGAGAGAGAGAGAGAGAGAGAGAGAGAGAGAGAGAGAGAGAGAGAGAGAGGAAAGGACGAGATGGACGGAGAGAGAAGGGAAGAGAAGGTCGACTAAGGAAAGGAAAGAGACGTGGACTAACTTAAGTCTAGGACAAATAAGTATACGGGCGACGTCGGGTTTGCCGCTAGTAGAACTATAACACTACACTTTACATACACTACACTTTTGGAACATATCCAGTATTCAAATATTATGAATTATCTCGAACAGAATGATTTATTGACACAAGGTCAACACAGATTTAAAAAATATCGTTCATGTGAAACGCAACTAGCTCTTTACTCACACGAAGTGATGGGTGCTATTGACAAGGGTCCGCAAATCGATTCCGTATTTCTTGATTTGCAGAAGGCTTTTGACACCGTACCTGACAAACCGCTTTTAATCAAATTGCGTGGTTATGGTATATGACCCCAAATTTGCGACTGGATAGGGGATTTTCTGTCAGACAGTTCGTAGTAACCGATGGTAAGGCATCGACTAAAACAGAGGTGATATCAGGCTTTCCACAGGGTAGTGTTATTGGTCCTCAGCTGTTCCTTATTTACATAAACGATTTAGGGAAAATCATCTGAAGATTAAAACCAACTGCAGAACGATCTGAATAAGATATCACTGTGGTGAAAAAATTGACAATTGACTCTAAATAATAAGAAGTATGAAGTCGTCCACATGAGTACGAAAAGAACTCCGTTAAACTTTGTTTAAAAGATAAATCAATCAAAAGTGAAGGCCGTACTCCACAAAATACCTAGGAATTACTATTCCGCCAGCCGCGGTGGCCGAGGTGACTGAGGCGCTCCAGTCACGGTCAGCACGGCCACTACGGTCGGGGGTTCGAATCCCCCGTCGGGCATGGATATTTGTGCCGTCCTAGTTCGTAAGTAGTTCATAAGTAGTTTTTAAGTTTAGGGACTGATGACCCCGTAGTTAAGTCCCATAAGCTTAACAAACATTTGAACATTTGAATTACTATTCCTTCAGACTTAAACTGGAAAGAACACGTAGATAATGTCGTGGGAAAGGCGAACCAAAGACTGCGTTTTATTGGCAGAACCTTTAAAAGATGCAACAGAACTATAAAGAAAATGCATACACTACGCTTGTCCGTCCATTTTTGAAGTATTGCTCCCCAGTGTGGGATCCTTATCAGGTGGGTTTGACGGAGGACACCGAAAGAGTTCAAAGAAGGGCAGCTCGTTCCGTATTGTCACGATACAGGGGAGACAGCGTTACGGAAATGATACAGGATCTGGGATCTAAATCTACATGGAATACTCTGCAAATCACATTTAAGTGCCTGGCAGAGGGTTCATCGAACCACAATTACACTGGAATGAAACTTCACTCTGCAGCGGAGTGTGCGCTGATATGAAACTTCCTGGCAGATTAAAATTGTGTGCCGGAACCGGGACTCAAACCTTGGACCTTTGCCTTTCGCGGGCAAGTGCACTACCGACTGTGCTATCCCGACACGACTCACGATGCCGCCTCACAAGTTTGGAAAGTAGGAGACGAGGTTCTGGCGGAAGTAGAGTTGAGGCGGCATCGTGATTCGTGTCGTTATAGCACAGTCGGTAGTGCGCTTGCCCGCGAAAGGCAAAGGTCCCAGGTTCGAGTCCCGGTTCCGGCACACAATTTTAATCTGCCAGGAAGTTTCACAATTATACTATTTATCTCTCATTCCATTCTCGAATAGCGCGCGGGAAGAAAGAACACCTGAATCTCTCTGTTAGAGCTCTGATTTCTAGTATTTTATTCTGATGATCATTTATACCTATGTAAGTGGGAGCCAACAATATATTTTCGCATTCGGAGGAGAATGTTGACGATTTGAGTTTCGTAAGCAGCCCACGCCGCAGCGATAAGCGCCGTTGTTGTAATGATTCCCATCCCAGATCCTGTATCATTTCCGTAACGCTGTCTCCCCTGTATCGTGACAATACGAAACGAGCTGCCCTTCTTTGGACTCTTTCGATGTCCTCGGTCAAACCCACCTGATAAGGATCCCACACTAGGCTGCAATACTCCAAAAATGGACGGACAAGCGTAGTGTATGCAGTTTCTTTTGTAGTTCTGTTGCATTTTTTAAGGGTTCTGCCAATAAAACGCAGTCTCTGGTTCGCCTTTCCCACGACATTATCTATGTGTTCTTTCCAATTTAAGTCTGAAGTAATAATAATTCCTAGGTATTTTGTGGAGATTACGGCCTTCACTTTTGATTGATTTATCTTGTTTACAAAGTTTAACGGATGCGATTCATTATAATAACGGTGCTTATCGCTGCGGCGTGGGCTACCTACGAAACTCCAATCTCCAAAATTCTACTCCGAAAGCGAAAATATATTGTTGACTCCCACGTACATAGGTAGAAATGACCATCAGAATAAAATACGAAAAATCAGAGCTCGAACAGAGAGATTCAGGTGTTCTTTGTTCCCGCGCGCTATTGAATGGGATGGGAGATAAATAGTATTACGGTGGTTCGATGAACCCTCTGCCAGGCACTTAAATGTGATTTACAGAGTATCTCTTGTAGATGTAGATGTAGATATATCTCCTCCCGGGAGGGGAGGGGGTGGTAATGTGGTAGCAACAGCATCCGGCCACCTCATAAATTAACCACGTGAAATCAATAGTCAACCACGCGACACCAAGCAAGCGGGAAAACATTAGAAAAAGAACAAGAGTCTCTGCTACTGTGCGAACAGTTAGGGGAAGGTCGGGTAGCCCCGGACGGCGGGTAACCGCGGACGTTTCAATTTCTAAGAAACCAAGCACGTTGCGCTGACCAAGACTGCATTTGAAATGCGCGCCCTGTGGAGTAAAAACACATGCAAGTCAGTTGTGGCATAGGCACCGAGCGAGCTACTTGCAACGGTGAATTTTCTTCGCGCAAAAATTTTTCGTCGTTCCTGTTTAACTTCGTTGGCGGTTTTCACCCATAAGAAGCTCTGAAAATCCCTCATAGATTTAATAAGGAGAAGGGTTCAAAAAATGTTCAAATGTTTGTTAAGCTTATGGGACTTAACTACGGGGTCATCAGTCGCTTAACTTACAAACTACTGCCGGCCGCGGTGGCCGAGGTGACTGAGGCACTCCAGTCACGGCCACTACGGTCGGGGGTTCGAACCCCCCTCGGGCATGGATATTTGTGTCGTCCTAGTTCGTAAGTAGTTCATAAGTAGTTTGTAAGTTTAGGGACTGATGACCCCGTAGCTAAGTCCCATAAGCTTAACAAACATTTGAACATTTACAAACTACTTATTTACTACCTTATACTAAGGACGGCACAAATATCCATGCCCGAGGGGGGATTCGAACCCCCGACCGTAGTGGCCGTGCAGACCGTGACTGGAGCGCCTCCGTCCCCTCGGCCGGCAGGAGAGGGGTCATCTCCATATAAAAAAAAAAAAAAGGTTTAGAAGAGAGACAGAAAAGGAAATGCAATAAAAAGGACAAGCCGAAAAAACAAAAAACGCAAATGCACTAAAGAAAAGACAAATATTCAGTCTCTCCGAAGAAGATCAAGGAAGAGAGACAGAATGTATCACATGTGGAGAAATCTTCGAAGAAGACTGTATTCAGTGCTATTAACTGCAAGGACTGGTACCACGAAAACTGATTTTATGTAGATGCTTAAGATATTTATTACAATTGTATGTTTTCAAGGCCAAGAAACAAGTGGAGTACCACTGAATGCTGTGTCCGGGGCTACCCTCCAAATTTTTTAGTGCCAATAAACTGATTCAAAAGTTTATTTAAGGTAGTTCATAAAAATTATAATTGTTGTTATGGTCTTCAGTCCGGAGACTGGTTTGATGCAGCTCTCCACCCTACTCTATTCTGAGCAAGCCTTTTCATCTCCTCATAAGAACGACAACCAACATCCACTTGAATCTGCTTACTATACGTGTCTCTTGGTCTCCCTCTGCGATTTTTACCCCACACACTTCCCTCCAATGCTAAATTTACGATTCCTCGGTGTCTAAGAATGTGTCCTACCAAGCGATCCCTTCTTTTAGTCAGGGTGTGCAAATAATTCCTTTTCTCACTAATTCTGTTAAGTACCTCTTCATTAGTTATGCGATCTACCCACCTAATCTTCAGCATTCTTCTGTAGCACCACATTTCAAAAGCCTCTATCCTCTTCCTGTCCGCACTGCTTATCGTCCATGTTTCACTCCCGAACAAGGCAACACTCCACACAAATGCCTTCAGAAAAGACTTCCTTACACTTAAATTAATATTCGTTGTTAGCAAATTTCTCTTTTTCTAAAATGCTTTTCTTCCCATTGCCATTCTGCATTTCATATCCTCTGTACTGCGACCATCGCATGTTACTTTACTACCCATGTAACAAACTCATCTACCACCTTCATTGTTTCGTTACCTAATCTAATTCCTTCAGCTTCGCCTGATTTTCTAAGACCACATTCCATCATTTTTGTTTTGCTCTTGTTAATGTTCATTTTATACACTCTCTTCAACACACTGTCCATTCCATTCAACTGCTCTTCCAGGTCCTTTGCTGTCTCTGACAGAATTACAATGTCATCAGCAAAACGCAATGTTTTTATTTCTTCCTCCTGTACTTTAATCCCTATTCCAAATTTTTCCTTGCTTTCCTTGACCGCCTGCTCGATGTACAAATTGAATAGCATCGGAGAAAGGCTACAACCCTGTCTTACTCCCTTCCCAACTGATGCTTGCCTTTCATGCCCTTCGAGTCTAATAACTGCAGTCTGGTTTTTGTACAAGTTGTAAATAACTCTCCTTTCCCTGATTTTACCCCTGCTGACTTCAGAATTTGAAAGAGTGTATTCCAGTCAACATTGTCAAATGCTTTCTCCAAATCTACAAAAGCTAAAAATGTAGGTTTGCCTTTCCTTAATCTATCTTCTAAGATAAGACGTAAAGTGAGTATTGCCTCCCGGGTTCCTACGTTTATTATCTATGCTTAATTCTAAGTGATATGACTAAAGAAGTTACTGGTTTCATTTTAGGATGAAAGTTAACACAGAAAAATTGTTTATTGTTGTTTTATTAGCAATTCATTTTTGTGTCCGTGGCTGCCCGACCTTCCCCTAAGTGTTTTTGATGGTGCAGAAATAAGGCGCGGCGAGTGAGCTGGAGATTCGGGCGTGGCCCGTCCGTTCTGTGCTCGGTGGGCCCGGCTCGGGGTCACAGAGGCCGTCCTGTAACACGAGACGCCGGTTTCCGGTTTTCCCTTATGGCTGGCTCACGGATGTTGCTGGCTAGCCCCTCCGCCTCATAACTGACAACACATTGTGATATTTAATATTCACAGAATATATGACATCACCGTGCCCTTCGGTTGCATGGTGGTAGAGTGTCAGACTGCAAATCCAAAGGTCGCTGGTTCGATCCCCGCCAGGTCCTAGGATTTTTATCTGTCACTTTCCACTTCTTTCCCCTCTGGCAGTACTGCTCATGTGAAAAATACCGAGTAGCACCGTGGTTCGGAACCCACTTTAAACTGTAGGTCCCCCTATAACTGGCTGGGTAAGTCAGTACGAAGGTCGGAGGAAGGCAACGGCATACCACCTCCAAACAGGACCATGCCTACTAAAGCACTGTGGTGTTCAAACCAATCTTCGGAATGTTGACTACTTTACCTTGTTTTATGACATCAACTGCGATTGGGCAAAGCTGAAAATGTGTACCCAGCAGGGATTCGAACCCGGGTCTCCTGCTTTCTAGGCAGTTGCGCTGACCCCTACACCACTGGGGACACAGTGATCACCGCACCTGCAAGGACTACCTAAGCACGCCTCCCGTCAGATACAAATTCCCAGCTTCACCCTGCACACAGTACTCAAACTCGTAGTTATGAAACTACGAGTTTGAGTACGTGTGCAGGGTGAAGCTGGGAATTTGTATATGACGGGAGGCGTGCTTAGGTAGTCCTTGCAGGTGCGGTGATCACTGTGTGCCCAGTGGTGTAGGGGTCAGCGCAACTGCCTAGAAAGCATGAGACCCGGGTTCGAATCCCGGCTGGGTACACATTTTCAACTTTGCCCAATCGCATTTGATGTCATATATGCTGTGAATATTAAATAATAGCAACTGTAGGATCAGAAGTGAGCCGACCGCGGTGGCCGAGAGGACTGAGGCGCTCCAGTCACGGTCTGCACGGCCACTACGGTCGGGGGTTCGAATCACCCCTCGGGCATGGATATTTGAGCCGTCCGTAGTATTAGCTAGTTCATAAGTAGTTTGTAAGAATAGAGACTGGTGACCCCGTAGTTAAGTCCCATAAGCTTAACAAACAACATCAGAAGTGACGGTTTTCAAAAAAATGTTTGTTAAGCTTAAGGGACTTAACTGCGGGGTCATCAGTCCCTAAACTTACAAACTACTTATGAACTACTTACGAACTAGGACGGCACAAATATCCATGCCCGAGGGGGGATTCGAACCCCCGACCGTAGTGGCCGTGCTGACCGTGACTGGAGCGCCTCAGTCACCTCGGCCACCGCGGCCGGCTTTCCGGAACAGACGCCACATGTATATACATTGTGATATTTAGACAGTTTTTTTGAAGGGTCACAAAATCTTCGCTGAACGTCTTCAGAATTTTGATAGAAATATACGTGGCAAAATATTAATACTGTAATTATTTTGTAGGTTCTCATTTGGAGCCGCAGCGTTATATAAGTATACTAGCCAAAGCCGGGTATTTATTTATTTATTCGAGCCTTGAGTTAGTACTTTTCCTATCCACTCTCACTCTGTCCATCTCCTTTTTTTCTAAAAACATGTTACATTTATCAGAGGATATATAAGAAATAAGAAATTACACGTAAAAATGCACTCGTGTCGAAGAATCCAATCAGGAAATTCAACAATAATGATTGTAATAATATCACAGATCAATCACTTGATGTAATGAGCGAAACGTTAAATGGATTTTTTTAAAAGAGATGTATCAAAATGAATTTCTTTTTTACTGCTTTATTTATTCCTATATTTCCTTATTCGTATGCTTATCCTTACAGAAAAAGAGCAGAAGACATTGTAGCACACACAGACCAAAAGTATGGTCTGTCGCATCACGTTTCGCTGTATGTAACCTCCTTGCTATAGAGTCGCAAACGTCATCGCTGGCCTTCAGTCCGAATTTTTTTAAAATTTGACGATTTTCAACCGCCATATCTTCCACCCCCTTATAGCTATCGGCATGGAAGTACTATGGTGTACAACGGGTTGACTTCGGACAACAATTACACACAGACCATATGTTTGCGTTCTGTAGTTTTCGCTGCAGAGCGAAATATTAACACACATACACGTAAAAGTTTATATACACCGATAACTTTCCATCCTAATACACCACACCCTTTTATCATTATCAACCCTCAAGCAACAATGCAACCAATAAAACCATTTCATAGAGTAAATATGATTTTCAAAGAGTAATTATTGTTCCGCAATTCGCGTTATATTCTTCAAATTCATATCTATCAGATCGCTATAAAACCTTGCCTAAAACCTTCCTCAGGTATAAATTAGTAACTGTACAAATATTTAAGTCTGTGCGTCTTGTCGTTCGGACGTGATAAGCGTACAACGAACAGACATTCACATTAATATATATAGATAAATAGCTATCCCATCACCATAAAACCTTGCCTAATGCCTTCCCCGGGTAGACATTAGTAACTGTACAAATTTTTAGCTCTATATGTCTTGTGGTTCAGAAGTGATAAACGTACACCGAACAGACAAAAATGTTCAAATGTTTGTAAAGCTTATGGGACTACGGGGTCATCAGTCCCTAAACTTACAAACTACTTATGAACTACTTACGAACTAGGACGGCACAAATATCCATGCCTGAGGGGGGATTCGAACCCCCGACCGTAGTGGGCGTGCTGACCGTGACTGGAGCGCCTCAGTCACCTTTTTTTTTTTTCTTTTTAATTGGGCCTCCTTCCTCCCCTACAGCCCTTCCTTTCGCTCACCATATAGGTGCCTTCTCGGCCTGGCTTCATTGCCTTTACTCCTGTTCTCGTGCTACTGTCACTGTATACAAAACTCAAAATTATATCTTCTGGTTGGCATCACAGCCGATCTTCAAGGGTGAAAAAAAAAGGCATCTTCTGCTGCCTATTGAAGTGACTCGAGCACTGGAGCTTCAAGTAAGTTGTAGCGCCGTCTGTCAACCAATTCTTGTATAAAAGGTAATGATATAAATGAACAAAACGTTTCTTCTTCAAAATAAAATATATTTGGGACAAGAATAAAGAATTCAAATTGATGAGCACATCTTTAAGAGTGTGCGAAGGTAATTAAGTGGTAATGTTGTAGGTAAAGGACTAATCTTTTTCTTTTCTCTTCCTATGTGCAGAATTTCTAATCTGTCAGTGAGTCGTTTCTGAGTTGTTTAAAGTAATATCGTCTTATCTAAGAAATTTGCGAAGTATTCTTTATACTTCTTGTTACGTCGGAGCTCGTGTAGCTGTTCTGTCAAATGTACTAAAAAGTCTTGTTTGCATTTATCAGGTGACGTTAAAAGGTAGTACGTCGTTTGTCCTTTCAACCAGTTCGTCGCGTTCCGTTTGGTTGCAGGATATGGTTTGTCATCCGGAGTCAGTACGTTTGCGGGTGTGATATACTGGGGAGCAGTTCGATTCATAATCGCCACTTTCTGTGCCATGTAGTCCCATATCTCCTTGCCATTTACACATACGAAGCGATGTTCATCGCTATCGACTAAGCCGCAAGCGGTGCACGTGGGATGCGCTGCCAGGTGAAGTGCATGAAGTTCATAGTTGGTCGGAATTTTTCTGTTCACCGCGAAGTACCACTGAGTCTTCACATGTGATGGTAGATGTGGGCTGTGTACATTTTCCCATATGACTAACCACTTTTTGTTTTTGTATTTTTGTTCTATCACATTTCTTGCTTTGACTTCCATTAGGTTCTTATAGATGGCTTTAACCTGCATGATGTGGCTGTCAGGTATTCGCATACGGATATAGCTGTATTCCAAAAGGAAGGATTTCAAGTGATAGAGACCGTTGGGGATATGGCCGACATTGATCGGTGCTACGATATTACTCGGAGCAATCTCATTTAGAAGGTGTGAAATGAGACTGGCTGGAGCTTTTCGCCACTGCTTGAACGTGCAGCAAACGTAGAGAGCTTTGGCCTTGCTGAGCACATCTGTTAAATTCAAACCACCAAATCGAGTAGGTAGTGTGAGTGTATTATATTTGACCTTAAGAATCCGTCCACGGCTTACGAAGTGTCCAATAGCTGCTAGTGTACACTTTGCGATGGCTGCAGGCATCGGTAAAATTTGTGCCGCGTAGTTAACCTTTGACAAAATGTATGTATTGGCCAGCTGAACTTTTTGCAGTTCATCTAAGTGTCTTGTGTTGTAGGATTGTACGCATGCTCGTACCTGTGTGAGAATATGTTTATAATTCGCAGCAATGGTGTGCTGAATTGTCTTTTTGAAATCAATGCCCAGACATTTCATACTTTCGACCTCCTTCAGTTGATCGTGGTGTTGCCAGTCTATACCAAGTCCGATATTCATAAGGCCGGATTTATTCCAGAGTAATTTGGCACCTGACGCCGCTTCATACTCCTTAATGGTCCGCAAAGCCGTCTCGACTTCAACTGTGTTGTTTGCGACGAATCCTACGTCATCGGCGTATGCGTGGCATACGATATGCTGACCGTGTATTTGTAGACCTCGCAGCCGGCGTGTCAGCGTTGCGAGTAGTGGCTCCACTGCGATGGCGAATAAGGTCATCGACATTGGGCATCCCTGTTTGACCGAACTGCTGATTTGGATCGAGTTGCCCAACTGGCCGTTAATCGAAATTCTTGAAGTGCTACCCTGTAGCAAGTTCTTTATTATGTTGGTAAACCGGCTTGGAAAGCCCATTTCTTGCATTGTATGAAACAGGAACTGATGGTTGACTCTGTCGAAAGCCTTGTCGAGATCAATTGTTGTTATCGCACATCGTAGTTTGCAGACATCAGCTATCGCCAATATGTCTCTGTATCCTGCTAAAGTCTGAAGGATGGTTCTATCTTTGCCAACACTAGTTTGATGAGGCCCCGTAACAAGATGCATCACACGTTTCATCCTTTGTGTTAGGATACGAGCTGCGATTTTATAATCGCTGTTAAGCAATGTAATGGGTCGCAGCTTTTCAATAGAATTACTTCTCGGACTTTTTGGAATGAAGACAACTATTCCTTCTTTGAATTCTTGGGGAATAGAAACATTGGGATCCAGTAAGTCATTGTAAAGGGATAGAAGTTTATCCTTCATCACACGCCAGAAAGTTTGATAGACTTCTATAGGAATGCCGTCTTGTCCGGGAGATTTGTTTTTTGGGCTTTGAAAAATTACGGCTTTCAAGTCATCTTCATCAATTTCTTCCATCAGAGGCCTGCCCTCGTCGGGGGTGAGTGTTCGTGGCAGATTGGATGTCAATTCATACATCAGATTTACATCTATTGGTTGGTTGGCCAGCAGATTGGCATAATAATTTTGAATCGTATTTCTGATGTCCTTCTGATTTTTTAGTGTTCTTCCATCCTGCAACTTTAATTCCGACAGTATCTTCGTAGCGCCTCTTTTCCTTTCACGTATGAGGTGGAATATAGACGTTGCTTCATTGGGTGCTGTGTTCATGGATCTTGATCTGATTTTAACGCCTTCCAGCTGTTTCGATCTAAGCAGACGAATTTTGGCTTGTATTTTCTTAATTTTGGTGTAATTATCGATGACGGTCGTATCAAGTTTATATAACTCCCTTAGACATTGGAAGTAGTATTCTATTGTCTGTTTTTGCCACCAGTATTTCTCACGCGAATAGTTCATGAAGCATTTGCGAATTTTTGGTTTGGCGCAATTGAGCCACCAAGTTAAAACAGAGGAGTAGCCGTTGCATTTAGACACGCATTCCTCCCAGGTCTTACGGAAAGCTTCTCGACATTCTGGATCGTCTAAATGTGAAACGTTAAATTTCCATTGACCTCTGCCTCTATAGGTTTCCTGTCTCTTCATATTGAGGGTACAAATGTAAGCCGCGTGATCGGAGAAGCTCGTCGGCCATATTTCGCTCTGTAGAATGTGCCTCTGGAGGTTGTTCGACACATAAATCCTGTCAATCCTGCTTGCTGAATGGTTTGTGACATATGTAAAACCAGGCAGGAGGCCATGAATAAGCTCCCAAGTATCGACTAAAAGTAATTCCTTGATCAGCTGCTCTAATTCCACCGACTTATTGCAATTAGGAGTTTGGTCTTTGGGGTGGATAACGCAATTAAAATCTCCTGCCAGTATAATGTCGACAAACCGTGCATTAAAAAGAGGAACAATTTCATTTTTAAAAAATTCAGCTCTCCGGCGCCTGTTACTTGTGCCAGACGGTGCATATACGTTTATCAGCCGCGTGCCGTTAACAGTGGCTGCGAGACCTCTACTATCGGGGAGTCTGACCACATCTTGAAGGATGACGCCTTCTTTAGCTAGGATAGCAGTTCCCAATTCCGGGCCATTTCCTGGATTATTTGTAGCATTATAGCCTGGTATTCCCTCCAAATTAATGTCAGTCACCTCTTGTAGCATCGCGATATCTATGTCTGCGGCGTATAAGAAATCTTGGACGAATTTCAATTTCATAGCACTGCGTATCTTATTCATGTTTACTGTGGCGATTCTATATGATTGTAAGTCGGTCATCTTTAATAGAAGTCATTAGTAGGAAAACATTCCGTCACTTCGTTCTTCTTCGTATTCCGCTTAGTCTTGGTCGTATTTACAGCCGCAACCCGAATGTTCTGTGAATTTTGTGTCGTGGTCCTGTTTTCCGTTGAGATATCCGTCATGTGTGTGTCCATGTCTTCTTGCGATTCTACTGTCCAGTCCATTGCTAATGGAATCACGTTTGATACGTGACTATCGGTAGCCCTTTCCTGAGGTCCTCTCTTTGCATCAATTACAACTGTCTCCGATGCCGTACTGGGCGCTTCTTTGTCGCCAGTCTCTGTGGAAGATGTCCTGTTTTGACTCAGTGGCTGACACGACAGATTGGTGCGTAAAGTTTCATCAATGTGCTTGGATTCCTCAGGTAGTGGCGGCGTTGCTTCCGCTGATTTTTGATGTACAATCCTCCGCTTCTTGTTCTTTCTCTTTGGTGATGAAGGTTGTGAACTGCATTCACTTTCGTCACTGACATGTTGTAGTTCACGATGATGTACCTCATCAACAGATCTCTGGGTGTCAGTTACCTCCGCCGGAGTGGCGAGAGGAAGATCGCGTTTTGCTGTTTCGTGACTAGCACCAAGCGGTGGGATTGTCTCTTCATTTATTTCCATTGGAGAATCTTCAGCTATCGGGTTGTCATCTTGAACTTCAGTCACTTGTGGCAGCAAATTGTCGCTACCACGATCACGGGTTACTGCGGCATACGATAGAGGCAGGATTGTCATCGCAGTTGTCTTTTCAGGTTCGCTTCATGATATCTGTGCCACACGTCTCTGAATGCACTGGGCACGGACGTGACCTGTAGAGTTACAGTTAGCGCACGTCTTAGGTTGATCATCGTAAATCACTATTGCTCTGTGTCCGCATACAGTGATGTAGGACGGTATGTGCCTGTGCAGATCAATTTTGACTTGTCTAATACCGTTTAGTACAGGATACTTCCGGGCACTGGACCATTTCTCCGCGAAGTTGCTTAAGACTTTCCCATATGGGGCCAAGGCTGCGTCTATTCGGTCTGCTGGAACTTCGAATGGCAGTTCGAAAATTCGAATAGTGCGAATCCCGAAACCAGCGCGAGTTATGGTAACATCACCTACGTTGCCATCGTTGTGGTTGAACTTGAGTGACCCTCCAGTAGATGCAATGATTTTTTCACAAAGATCGGGTGATTTTAATTTCAGAAACACGACCGCGCTGACAATCGAAAAAGAAATTCCTATAACATGATCCATTGGTATCTTCACCACGGTTTCCAACCAGTCTTCAAATTCATATGATTTCGGTTTCGCAAAAGATCGTTCAAAGGTAAACTTCAAGGTGTCTTCTCGGTTAACTGCAGCCATTACTTCATGTTCACGTATACAGGAGAGTGACGAACACCGCCGAGTGACGCTGTAAGCTCGCGACTTACCGCACAGATGTAAACAAAGCCGGCCGCATCGCGCTGCACACACGAGGTCTGGACGCTGTCGCTGCCGCTGGCAGAATCAAGTCACCTCGGCCACCGCGGCCGGCACCGAACAGACATTCACATTTATAGATATAGCTTATTTAATTATGCTGGTATGCCAAAGACGCCGCTGAGTGAATAAATTATTGAATACTACATGCCTTTTCGATGTGATTGCCGTGGTAAAGTTATATCAGGTGTTCAATTCCGTATAACATCGATGTCTCAGATGCTGTCACACTATTTTAATGTTCGCTCTGTTGTAGTCATTGACGTATTAGCGAATTCAGCACTTTCGTTACAACAGTTCTTAATGTACCTATCAAATCAGGAAATTAACTTTTATAGTGTTGTTATGTGATAGTTGGCTTTACTGTCAATATAGCTGTCACGTAACATTAATACAAAAAATATTTTCATAATTTGGCAGCCACATTAACAACTACTAAAACGAAACTACTGCATTCATTAATACGTCAATTACTATACTAGAGAGACCAGAAAAATAGTATGATAGCATCTGAGGCATCGGTGATACACGAAAAAATGAAGAAAACCTGATATAAACTTCCGATGGCAATCACGCCGAAATAGACCTGTAGTATTAGACGTTAAAATCTTTCTAAACCTTGGACCAAACTGCTATTGTCAACAGTCCCTAGACTTACAAACTACTTAAACTGACTTACACCACGGACAACACACACACCATGCCCGAGGGAGGACTCGAACCTCCGGCGAGAGCGGCCGGCCAGCCCGCGGCATGCTGCCTTACACCACGCGGCTACTCACGCGCGGCCCTGCAGTATTCTACAGATTATTCATACAGCTGCGTCTTTGGCGTAGGTCTGAGACAGTAAATAAAAACTTCATAACTTTTCGAAATGGGCTCTTATCACTTCAAACATTTTACTGGAGAAACTGTGTTCCACTACGAATCACACAAAATTGGCTAACATAGGGGGTGTTTTTACATTTTGTTCAATAAATTAATGATTATGGTGCATATCTGTTGTTATGAAATGAACTACATACTCTTCTGGTTCCAGTGTTAAAGGAGTGGATTAAGAGGATAAGTAAACAAGACAAAAACAAAAGAGTACAATATGGAGACAGATTTATTGAACAAAGAACAACAGATTGGGCATCAGTCACACCTTACAGTAACACACATACACGTTTTAGCTTGAGTGCCACACTTCGCTTCCTGACTCTTCAACATTATCACTTCGAATCTTCCCATATTTCTCCACAAGACTTTGAAAGTCAGGAGGATGTTCATAGTGAACAGAAAAGGCGTATTTACTAATAGCTTTCGCTTTATGACCCTTGCTTGGGAGTTCAGACTCATATGCCTTTTTTAACTGTATCCCATTCAGTTAGCCGTGATTTATTTCGTGTCTCCAGGACGTCGCTATCCGAATCTTCCTTAATCACTTAGAATAAACAGCTTTCGTTGCTACAGAACGTGTAACAAAGCTTCCGATTAGCTGCCAGCAATTAGGGTTTTCAGTTTCCACCATAATATGAGGGTCTTTGCTTCCCGCCACCTGATAACTGCTGTGCAGCGCTACCTTCTTGTGCTGTTATTATGCTCAGATCCGCATTGGTCGTGTTTGGCCGGGTGACTCATGCAACAATACAAGTCCTGCACTTGCGTAGTTTAGTAATTAACACCATAACATAGGCTAAAGCTTCTAAACCTGTTTTATTTGACTCTCATTAGTTAGAGCTCAGCGAGACGAATACAGTCATATAGCGTCAAAACGTGGACTTGTGCAGTTATGGTATTCATTGCTTCAATTCCAACACATCATCTCTATTATCAATATCATTAGGAGTGTGACAATCAAGATCGCTGTAAATACGTTTGTTATTATGTGCAACTCATATTCTGCAAGTGTTGCACTTTTTAAATGAAAAAAAAATCTTTAAAGACCCTAATTTGCCAAGCAAACAAAATATATTGATCAATACCTTTTAAACTGTAATAAAAATCTCTAGAGAATACTTTGAAAATGTAGGAGACACCACAAAGACCACAACTTTACTAATAAAAATTAAAGCTTAGATCAATAAATTTTAAAAGCATATATTAACGTTCTTTATAAATAACAGCTATAATCTTTCGTTGTGAAATGGTGATGTGTGGCGATAAAATCGAATAAATTGCTTGATTATGAGCTGCACGAAACTTCTTTGAGCACAGACTTTAACAATGTGTTCGGTAATGTGTAGAGTTCTTCATTTATTTGTCCTGTTTGAGATTCTGCTTGTGATTGAAATAGCTGTCACTTCCTGTACAGGTTGAGTCCTGAGTTTCATCTGCTGTCGATTCACAGGGGGACTACGTGTTGCTTCTCGTACAGTTTGAAAATCATGACGTTTGGTCTGATACCAAACTCTCTCCTTGTCATCCTCCTGCTCAGACTACACTTATAAATCTCGAGTGACTTCCTAATATGATAGTATCATTGATTTAGTCAATCCGGTGGTGAACTATGAGGTTCTGACCATTTTTTAATATTTTTGTTCTACATATTTTAACTCTACCCCCATGAACCACAGGCATTACCGAGGTGGGGTGGCTTGCGTGCCTCAACGATGCAGATAGCCATATCATAGGTGCAACCACAGTGGTGGGGGTATCTGTGGAGAGGCCAGACAAACGTGTGGTTCCTGAAGAGGGGCAGCAGCCTTTTCAGTAGGGGCAACAGTCTGGATGATTGACTGAGCTGGCCTTGTAACACCAGCAAACATGCCTTTGCTATGCAGTTACTGCGAACGGCTGAAAGCGTTGGCGTCTTCTTGTATAAAATATTCCGGAGGTAAAATAGTCCCCCATTCGGATCTCCGGGCGGGGACTACTCAGGAGTATGTCGTCATCAAGAAAAACAAAACAGGCATTCTACGGGTCGGAGCGTGGAATGTTCTAACCCTTAATCGCGTAGGTAAGCTAGAAAATTTGAAAAGAGAAATGGATAGGTTAAAGTTAGATATGGTAGGGATTAGGAAGTTCGGTGGCAGGATGAACAAGATTTCTGGTCAGGTGAGTACAGGGTTATTAATACAAAATCAGTTGGTGGTAACGCAGGAGTAGGTCTGATAATGAATAAGAAAATAGGAATGCGGGTAAGTTACTATGAACAGCATAGTGAACGCATTATCGTAGTAAAGATAGACACGAAGCCAACACCGACCACAGTAGTGCAAGTTTATATGCCAACTAGCACGGCCGATGATGAGGATATCGAGAAAATGTATGAGGAGATAAAAGAAATAATTCAGAAAGATAAGGGAGACGAAAACTTGATTGTGATGGGAGACTGGAACTCGGTAGTAGGAATGGGAAGAGAAGGAAATGTAGTAGGTGAATATGGACTGGGAAAAAGGAATGAAAGAGGAGATCGCTTGGTAGAATTTTGCGCAGATCACAATTTAATGATCACCAACACTTAGTTTAATCACCATGAAAGAAGACTGTATAAGTGGAAGAGACCACGAGACACTGGAAGGTACCAGATCGAATTTATAATGGTAAGGAATAGGTTTAGAAACCAGGTTCTAAACTGTGAGACATATCCAGGGGCAGATATAGACTCTGACCATAACTTAATGGTTATGAACTGTAGATTAAAACATAAGAGACTGCAGAAAGGTAGAAAGGTTAGGAAATGGAACCTGGACAAATTGAAGGAACCAGAGGTGGTTGAGAGTTTCAGCGGGATCATTAGGCAAGGAATGGCTGAAACTGGGGAAAGTAATAGAGTAGAAGAAGAATGGGTAGCTCTGAGAGATAGGGTAGTGAAGGCTGCAGAGGACCATATAGGCAGAAGGACAAAACCTAATAGAAATCCCTGGATAACACAGGATATACTGAACTTAATTGATGAGAGGAGAAAATATAAAAATTCAGCAAGTGAAACAGGAAAAAGGGAGTACAAACGTCTGAAAAATGAGATTGACAGGAAGTGCAAACTGGCTAAGCAGGAGTGGCTAGAGGACAAATGCAGAACCGTAGAAGAGATAGATACTGCCTACAGGAAAATAAAAGAGATATTTGGAGACAAGAAATACAGCTGTATGAACATCAAGAACTCAGACGGAAAACCAGTACTAAGCAAAGAGGGGAAAGCTGAACTGTGGAAGGAATATATAGAGAGCCTATACAAAGGAGATAAACTTGAAGGCTGTATTCTAGACAGAGAAGACCAAGTGGAGGAAGATGAGAAAGGAGATATGATACTGCGGGAAGAATTTGACACAGCGCTGAAGGACTTGAGTCGAAACAAGGCCCCTGGAACAGATGATATTCCGTCTGAACTGCTGATGTCGTTAGGAGAGCCGGTCGTGAAAACATTGTATCACCTGGTATGCAAGATGTATGAGACAGGGGAAATACCCCCGACTTCAAGAAGAATATTGTAATTCCAATTCCAAAGAAAGCAAGTGCAGACAAGTGTGAAAATTACGGAACTATCAGTTTAATAAGTCATGGGTGCAAAATACTAACACGAATTATTTACAGACGAATGGAAAAACTTGTTGAATCAGACCTCGGGGAAGATCAGTTTGGATTTAGGAGAAATTTAGGAACACGGGAGGCAATATTCACATTACGACTTACCTTAGAAGATACGCTAAGGAAAGGGAAACCTACGTTTTTAGCGTTTGTCGATTTGGAGAAAACTTTTGACAATGTCGACTGGAATACACTCTTCCATGGCAATGTGTAAGGAAACAGTTCCAGTCTCTCAGACTTTAGACTCTAATCCGACCACCGTGTATTGCAACGTTAATGTTTTTACCCACGGATACTGATTCTGCCTGCACCACCGGGATGGTCGGAATAGTCTGTGGACAGCGCGCTGCCGCACGAGAATGGTCGCGTGGGCTAAGCACCATTCGTGGCCGCCGGAGAATCGAGTCCTCCCGCAAGCACGGGTGCGTGCGTTGTCATTACCGTAAGTTAGTTTAAGTAGTTTGTAAATCGAGGAACTGATGACCTTCAAAGTTTGGTCCCTTAGGCTTACAAAAGGTGAAAATGAATTTAGAAAGCGTACTGAGAGATTGTTGAACTGTTGCTTACGTATCGTCATACTGGATCGTGCAGCCGATATTGTGGTATGAAGGGTTATTTTATTGCACTCCTACATTCACCTAGTACGCACTGTCGGTACACTAAGAAGCCAGTTCTGCACCTCTGATGTGTTGGACCCTGTTGTCCTTCCATACCTTTGGAGCCTACCGACGACCACATTGCACAGGATAATGCACTAACACACGTGGCACGCGATCTTCACAACATCTGCATCGGCCATCGGATTGCATTTCTGCCTTGGTCTCGTTTTTCACCTCATCTCTCGCCTATCGAAAACGTATGGTCAATAATTGCCGAATGACTAGCCTGGGATACCCCACCCGCTGCTACACCACATCAAAGTGGAAATTATGTGGAAGCAATGTGGACTAACATATACAATTACAAATCGAGAGCCTCTCACATTCAATGCCGAGGAATGTAGCAGTTGTTATACCTAACTATTGCGCCAACACTGAATATTGATTTCATCGCCGCGGTGGAATGGCCGAGCGCTCTAAGGCGCCTTGCTGCGGAGCCTGTCAAAGCTTCGAGTCCTCCCTCGGGAATGTGTGTGTGTCCTTAGGTTAGTTTAAGTAGTTTATAAGCCTAGGGACTGATGATCACAGTAGTTTGGTCCCATAGATGTGCAAACGTTTGAATTGATTTCATCGTTTTCCTGACTTCAAATGGGGTTACATTTTCAATCACTTGAACTTACAACGTGTCATCTCGCAAATAAATGTGACTACGATGTCTCCCTTCCTTTTAGTGCTGCGTTTTGAATCGCCAGATGTGTACTTTTCATTTCTCCGTGGTGTACTTTAAACTAAAAGTTGTTCGTTATACATACTCTTGAGAAAGTTACTAACTTTCGTGCTAGGCTGTGCTGTGTACATTAAGAAGAATTTCTGCTATCAAATTGTTTTCGTACCGAAAGCAGCTTCGTTGGTCAATATAAGCTGTTTATGGTCTACTAGATCCTTACCAAATTCGCTACTGTAGTCATATGTGGTACGGCCTAATAGTGTTTCGGGCATTACCGTCTTTCACAGATTTTTAATTGTAATTTTCTAGGTCCGTTATATCTTTAATGGTGCTTAAATTGTCACTGAATAGTATATCTGGTCTTGTATATATTTCCTTGACTAGTAGGTGTCAAGCTCTAGAATGAGTTCTTCAAAGAGCGCAATTTTTGTACCTTTGATATGTATAATTGCAGACATTAGTTCAGTGATAGAAAATTGGGCAGAAAATTTAACATTATGTTGCAGGGTCTGCCTGTATCTGATGTTCGGAAATGTCTAATAGCTTGTCAGCTCATTTCTGATAGTCTGGTTTACATTTGTAGGGCGTTTGTTCGTTATATTTCTCTCTGCTAAGATGAAGTTGGAGTAAAATCGAGATGTAGAAGGAAAGTATCCAATTATTTGATCTAAAGTCTTGTGATTGCAAGCACAGCCCACTCGCTGATAGTTCGTCTATTTGACTGCTATAGACGTTACTACCAAGAAGGGAAAATATAAATAATGAATACGCTCGCTTCCTCATTCCAATGAGTTAAAGTTATCTTAACTTTGGTATCAAACTGGAGTTTGATGTTAGTTATTTGCAGCCGGCCGCGGTGGCCGAGGTGACTGAGGCGCTCCAGTCACGGTCAGCACGGCCACTACGGTCGGGGGTTCGAATCCCCCCTCGGGCATGGATATTTGTGCCGTCCTAGTTCGTAAGTAGTTCATAAGTAGTTTGTAAGTTTAGGGACTGATGACCCCGTAGTTAAGTCCCATAAGCTTAACAAACATTTGAACATTTGAAGTTATTTGCATCTACTCGGAAGTAGTATACGGTACTTTCAGTGGCCGCGGCGGAGTGGCCGAGCGCATTGAGGCGCTATGCTCCGATGCGCGAGGCCGTTCCCCGTCCGGGGTTGGAACCCTCCCTCGGGCATGGATGTTTGTGTTGTCTTTAGTATAAGTTAGTTCATAAGTAGTTTGTAAGTTTAGGGACTGATGACCCAGCAGTTAAGTCCCATAAGATTTACAAACATTTGAACATTTGTACTTACAGTGTAGTATCATGTGTAGTTAGACGAATCCGTGATTTATGAAACTCACCTCTGTTATATGAATTATCAATTCGTAAACGCTACAGGACCACAAAGTAAGGAAATAAATTAATCACAATAGCACTCACAGGCATCTTCGCAACGCGAACTAGATATGCACAGTTTGTGTGTCGTATCTGAACGTCAAACAGTGTGTAATCACTCACAAAAGCCTTTCAGAATTATAGTGTGTGGATACGGTTAGCTGGTAGCTAATCACGCTGCTGTGGAATGATTACTGTGACTATAATCTAAAACTTTGGTCTGAAAATGATCTAACATTGAAAATACGTCTAGATAATTAAATACTGATGTTGGCCAAGAACAAAACGCCAGCAAGTACAATTTCACAAATGAAACGGTTCATGTTCTGCACAAATTATTACATGAGATCGTCAATATACATATTATAACATCTGCCAAAGTAAATCTCTGGCTTCGCCGGGTGGAGTGGCCGAGTGCTCTAAGGCGCCTTGTTGCGGTGAGCGAGGTTGCTTGCCGCCGGAGATTCGAGTCCTCCCTCGGGTATGAGTGTGTGTGTTGTACGCAGTGTAAGTTACTTTAAGTAGTTTGTGAGTCTAGAGACTAATGACCTTCGAGTTAGGTCTCTTACATCTACAAACATCTGAACATTTTTGAACGATTTCGTCGTCATCGACGACACTCACCTTTCATGACGTGAAAATTTTGCATGAAGGGTGTAGGATGTTTATTACCTATTCGAGAGAGGACTGGATCCGATTAACGTATTTCATTATCTGTCTCGTAGATGACCAAACACTTGACAAACAGGTATATTGGCAGCAAGTGTGCCCAGGACGGTGAGGGTAACTAGTGTTTCAAAATTACCCAAGAAAACTAAATAAATGACTTTCGGAAACATATATGCGTATCCACGAAGCTGAAATGATATTCCGTCAAAGCCGCGGTGGAGTAGCCGAGCGTTCTAAAGCACGTCGCTGCGGAGCACGCGGTTGCTCGCCGTGGAGGTTCGAGTCCTCCCTGGGGCATGGTTGTGTGTGTTTGTCCGTAGGTTACTTTACCTATGTTTAAGTAGTTTGTAAGCTACGGACTGAATACCACGCAGTTTGGTTCGATAGATTTACAGACATTTGAACGTTTTATTCTGTCAAACACAAAATAGTTCAGTAATATATACACGACACGTGGGCTCCACAATACACGTGAAATGATTCGAATTTACAGCAATCGCTGTGAGTTAAGTTTCCTATAAACATATTCCATTAAAGCGTTAAGTAACCTTAAATAAGAGAGAGAATGACGAAAGTGACTGCATAATGTATTAGACCGAATAAGCACGAAATGGTTTTGTAATCAGCTTCCAAGTTATGAAAAGCAATCGATCTTTAAGCCTCTGTAATAATATACGACTAAATATGAAACAACACTCACAGTTCATCATCACTGGAACACGCGAAATGCTAGCAGTTTTAATGTGCCAATAACAAGACCTGCAGGCTGATTTATCTTAGACATTGCGTAATTATAACCACTGTAAGTAATTGTAAATGTTCCTGAGACTACAATCGCCACGTCCGATCGGCTTATACCTCGTAGCCGCCGTGTTCAGAATTTAAAGAGCCGGTCGCATAACCCACGTCAACCACCTAACGCCTAATTGGCTGTAGCGAGGCGGAACTCGCAAAAAAGGTAAAAGCACTCAACTACATAACTACACCAATGCTTCACAAAGATATAGCTCAAACAACTTGCGTGACATGTCGATACTGATTAAAGGATCTTCTTCTCCTTGCGCCTTTATTTCGATTGCATTGGAGTCGGTGTGGTTAACTGTGAATTTGTCATGGTTAATTTTCCCTTACGGTAATATGTGTACCCCAACTGTCTACGTAAATTATTATATACGATGATCAGCCAAAAGAGCATAACCAAGTACGTACTACCGGTAGCGTCATCTGACGAGCAATGACTGCTAGTCAGACACGTGCACGACGCATATAGTATCAGCGAGCGTGCTGTACATGTGTAGAGTGGGGAAGAAGCGCGTCTGTTTGAGTTTGGCCGAGATCAGAGTGTTATGGTATGGAGGCGCAACCTGAGAATTCGGAAACTTCACGAGTTGTTGCGTATTCGAGTTGTGCTGTGGCATCTTCAATAAGTGACAAAATGAAATTGAAGGTTTGGGCTGTCACCTCTCATTACAGAAGACTTCAGGTGTTCAAGTTGTGGTGTGGTGAGTATCTTCAACAAGTCATGAAAACAAACGTCCAGAGATTAGATAACCACAACTCATTACAGATGTCTTCAGGTGATCCAGTTGTGCTGTGGTGGGTGTCTTCAATAAGTGGCAAACCAAACGTTCAGGGGTTGATTGGCCACCACTCATTACATATATGTTCGGGTGTTCCAGTTGTGCTATGGTGAGTATCTTCAACAAGTGACGAAACCAAACATCCAGGGGTGGAACAGCCACCACTCATTACAGATGTCTTCAGGTTTTCCAGTTATGCTGTGGAGAGTATCTTCAACAAGTGTCGCAACGAAACGTCCAGGGGGTTGGACGGCCTCGCTTCATTACACTGTAGGCTGGTCACACTAGGAAAATAGGTTAGGCGGTGAGTTGTGCCAGAACTGACATAGGACTTTAATGCTAGGCAAAGTACAAGTGTGTCTGAACACATGGTGCACCCAAAACTCTTAAAGATATCCCTCCAGAGCCGACGACCAATGCCACGACATCGGTAACTACGAGTGAAATGGGTACGTGACCATAATCATTGGACGTTGGGGTAGTGGAAGAGCGATGCATAGATTAACGAATGTCGATACCTTCATCATGGTGATTGCAGGGTGCGACACATGTATTGCGAGATGGGGAAAAGGTGCAGCGGTTCAATTATGCTCTGGGAAACATACATGCGAGCATTCATTGGCCCATTGGAGCTCGTACACAGCACCATGACGACCAAGAAGTATTGTAGACTGGTTGTACACCATGTAACCTCTTCATGATATTCATGTTTCCAAACAGCAGTGGCATTTTCAATAAGATAATGCGGCATGTCACAAGAGTGATGGAGTGATCAAGGAGCACAGTGAGGAGATTCAATTATACCTCCCCTCCGAGCTCGTCAGATCTGAACCCCATCGAACACATCTGGGATGTGATTGAACGCGGTGTCAGAGCTCATAGCCCTTACGACTTCTCTGAAATGGTAGAATCAGGAGTGGGGTGCTTGGTGGAACAAAGTTCTTATCAACTAGAACGTCAGATGTTATGTGACATCGATACTTTTAAAATTTTAGTTTCCACCTTGAACAACACTTCCTACCCTTTTCTGTCCTCTTTCCTTCGACCGTGTTACCACGACCTATGTGCACCTATCGCTATTTGTACTAGTAATGCAGAACAAGTGAGGGGCGTAATTTCCTTCCATCGCGTCAGAATAGAAGACAAAAATATCTTTTATAGTTTTTCACTAGCCTGATATCTTCTCAGATGATCTCCCCGATCCGTTGACTTGAAGTGAGACTGTAAATCTTAAGTGAGGTTCTCTTGGCTCTGATATAAACTGATAACGCAATATAGTTTTTAGGGATGCCAGCTACTTTAAATCTATCGTATTAAAGTAACAAACTGTAAATTGCAAACTCGTACACACTATATCAAAATGAACCAAGATAAATAAAACTTCTGTTACGTAAAAATGTGTTATGGAACAATTACGGCATGCTGCTCTAATATTTTTGAGTGGCCAAACGCGTATAACTTACTCCACGCTTCAGCATCTGACCGTCGTGGTGGCCGAAAAAGGAGTGAGTTATGTGCCGCAGAGCAAGAGGCTTCTATGCGCACTTTTGGTGAGAAAGAAAGTTCTGAAGGCGCGGTCACTCATTTCCTTAGTCATTTGTTTATAAAAACTAATACAAAATTCCAGTATATAAGTTATGATTTAAAAAGAAAGAAAGATTGGGGCCTGCATTCACTCACTAACTTGGCGGCAACCAATCAGATTACAAAACTGCCTCACTTTCGCACGGAATGGACCTGATGCAACCTCTTCCCACCGTCAGCTTTCTCACACCACTGATGACGTCATGGGAAACTGCAAGAATTGAATGTTCAAATATTTGTTAAGCTTAACGGACTTAGCTGCGGGGTCATCAGTCCCTAAACTTACGAACTACTTATGAACTAACTTATACTAAAGACAGCACAAACATCCATGCCCGAGGGAGGATTCGAACCCCCGACGGGGAACGGCCTCGCGCATCAGAGCATAGCGCCTGAATGCGCTCGGCCACTCCGCCGCGGTGCTGCGAGAACTCTCCAGCAATACCGCACCTAACAAAAAAATTAAAGTAGGAACTCTGAAAGCGAGAACCATTACACCTCCTTCCGGGAAATAGGTATTTGTGTGTACAGATGTGGTGACAAGTCACTTCAGCAACCAGCCTAGGCCTCATGGTTTCCATGTCAAGACGCGTCATCGCTGTTAGCCGTCTCAAAGGTGGAGATATCGGTTGTTATATAGGCTGATCAGTGTATGTGAAAGTGTGCGAAAGTTTGCGAATTGTTAATAAATCGTGCTATTCATTTGTAACTTGGGTATCAGCCTGGTATTCAACCTTTGAGATTGTGAAACCGCATAACAACCACATCGAGGCTGGCCGTCACCAGGGCTATGTACAAGGACTGGCTCACGTAGCCGATGGAAGTGGCCCCGTCTCGCTGCCGCTGTGACGTCACGCGGATACATGCACCGCGTCGTGCGGCAGTGCTAAGCTATAACTACTGTTTTAACGGTGATTGTTTTCAGTATGTCTTACACGTGATTTTTACCTGAAGGCAAGTAACTGAAATGTCACCAGTTAAGGTGAAAATGAATATAGTATTAAATATGCGGTACATATATTGCATTAAGGTTACTTATACCGCGACTTCAACCATTTGCTCATTTTTTTTATTACTTTAAACTTATTTTACTCGAGAACTACTGAACGCATCGTGATGCGGTTTGTTTTAAATTGCAGAGCTCAGAAAGATCTAAACAAAAGTCTGTAAGAGCATGTCTCTAACTTTAACGACTGGAGCACATTTACAATTTTTCTCTCCAAAGGCGCTGGCGCTGGATGGATTCAGACTACATAAATAGTGATTGTGGGTAATCTATAAAAGTTGGACATATGCTCTTTATTTAGATCTATAAGAACTCTACAATTTAAAAATGTTCAAATGTTTGTAAAGTCTATGGGACTTAACTACGGGGTCATCAGTCCCTAAACTTACAAACTACTTATGAACTACTTACAAACTAGGACGGCACAAATATCCATGCCCGAGGGGGGATTCGAACCCCCGACCGTAGTGGCCGTGAAGACCGTGACTGGAGCGCCTTAGTCTCCTCGGCCACCGCGGCCGGCCTACAATTTAAAAGAAACCGCATCACGATACGTTCATTAGTTCTCGAGTTAAAGAAGTTTAAAGATTACCCGTGCGAAGCTGGGGCCTGTGAAAGTAACAATTATCGTCATATTTCAACAAATTTGTACAAAACCTTTACACTTTATATACGTAATTCATTACATCGACAAACTTGTTCATAAGTTCAAAAAATGTGCTGCTTCACTATTTCCAGATAAAACTGATATTGCTTTTGAAATTGTGCTAGAAAAAATTGCTTTTGCAGACCCAACACGTCGCAATGCAACAGTTAACCATTGTAAATGCTATAACTCAATGACACCACACTACACGGAACACTTACGAAACACGTGTGCAAAAAAGGGTGCCAAACACAACACCAATCAGCGCTCAGCTCAGCCACTCGGCAGCCACGGTCCACCTGCTTCTGTAACCTGGTGACGTCACGGGAGCGGCGCGCGTTACAACAAAGGCGTGAGCCAGCCCTTGTACCCAGCCCTGGGCCGTCACACCATCCCATCTAATTGACCTGCTGCCGGCATACCTCGCCTTATAGGAAAGTGGCACCTTATTGTATTCATAGATTACTTTGCGGTCTAAGGGAAACAGTACTGTGAGTGAAATGGGTGTGTTGTTTAACACAATTTTCGCCCTGAAGAAGTTTACTTTCGGTCTCCGTCTCTCTAATAGTACTAGCTTTTAAAACTTCTCATACCATATACATTCTTGGAATATGATAAAAGAACACCATGAATTCGTCGGCCCACCAGAGGGAAATTTTATTGACACACACTTGAGGTTGTATACAACACACGATCACATGGGGAGAGCTGTACGCACGCGAGTACAGTCACCAGAGCGTCCGCAATGTTGGCGTTAGTACCGTGTATACCCTCGTTTTGCAGCAATGCAATCTGTAATTCTTTCATTGAAACTATCCTAGAGAGTCCGAATGTGGTTATGTGGAATGGCTTGCCATGCAATTTCCACCTTGTACCTCAGTTGGGCCAGATTTCGTGCCGCTCATGCAGACCGCCCAAGATGACGTATCATGCGGTCCCAAACATGCTCGATGGGGGAGAGATCTGGGGATCGTACTGGCCAGGGTAGTTGACTTACATCTTGAAGAGCACGTTGTGTGGTACGGGATACATGTGGATCTGTATTGTCCTGTCAGAAAAGTATATCACCTTGTCGGTGCATGAGTGGTAGCAAGACGGGTTAAATGATGTTTTCAGTGTACCGTGCACTTTTCAGTGTTCTCTAGACGAATACTAGAGGCGAATGGCGAGTGTAGTATATCGTTCCCCTCACAATGATGCACGAGCTGGTGTGCCGTTAGAGTGTCCTCCGCTCACGCCCCAACATCGTTCATTCCTCCTCCAATGGTGTCATTGTAGGCGCTTATGAAGGGGCGAATGGAGACGTGTCGTCTTCAGTAATGAGAGTCGTCGCTGTCTCGGTGCCAATGATGGTCGTAAGTGTGTGTGGTGTCGTGTAGGGGAGTGAGAAAATCTGGAGTGTACGCGACAGAGGCAAATGGGCCGACACCTGGCATCATGGTGTGGGGAGCCATATCCTACACTGGCCGTTCTCCTCTGGTGTTCATTGTGGGGAAAATTGAACAGTACACGGTAGACAGAAACCATCATTCAACCCATCTTGCCACCGTTTATGCACCAACAAGGCGATGTGCTTTCCAAACAGGACAATGCACGTTCACATGTATCCCGTACCACTCAACGTGCTCGTCTAAGTGTACGTCACCTACCCTGCCCATCATTATCCCCAGATATGTCCCCCATTGAGCATGTCTTGGACCGGCACGAGATTTGGTCCAACTGAGGCATCAGGTGGACATTGCATGGCAGGCCATACCGTAAGACTTCATTCGCCACCTCCACGATCGTCTTCATGAGAAAGTTGCACTCTGAATTGCTGTAAAAGGAGGGTATACACGATACTAACGTCGACAATGTGCACGGTCTGGTGACTGTACTGACGTGCGTATGGTTCTGACTGCGTGATCATGTTTTGTATACATCCTCAAGAATGTCAAAAAAATTTCGCTCTGCTGGGTTGACGAATTCATGGTGTTCTTTTTTCATTTTCCGGGAGTGTAATATTGCAAGATGTAGTATCGCTGGAGAGACTAGATGACGTTTGGAGTAATTGTGTTCTCCTACACCTTAGTGGTAAAGCCCCGTGGCTCAAATTCAAGGTTCTAGAAGTCATTTGTTCAACGGTCCTTGATCATTTAGCATCACTTCTCTCACCTCTGCCAATGAGTTGATAATATAGAAAATAGCGAAATGCACTTTGGATTAAAGTATACCTTATAGGCTTATACTGTACATTTTATTCTAGTTAAGTCAGTTTAAAGGTCGGAGGGCATAGGTCAATGCATATTGAAGTGTTGTCGTGTTCATACTAATTTCCTTTATGAGGACGGAGTCACCTAACTTTAGGAGTTCATACGGGTATTCTAATTTTACATGCCATACTTTTCATTGCACTTAGATATATGACAAATTATTTCTGCATACGTAACAATATCATACTGAAGATAGTACAATCGGCCCACTTGCGATTGTTCAGGCATTTGACCCCGTAGCTGAAGTATGTCATTTGCAATGCCAAATGACCCCTACATGGCCTATGAAGATCTTTTTATTACCTGACGTTCACTCTTAGGGAGTGTGTGTGTGTGTGTGCGTGTGTGTGTGTGTGTGTGTTAAAGCAGGGTCGTGTTTTAACTGTGACTTTATCGCCCGGCCCTTCTAGTTACTGAATCTGAGTAACCAGACAAAGAAACGAAACTGACTATGCATCACGTTTCGTGCAGTTGTGGACGGCTCATAATGATAAGGTCAATTTTATTATTGTACTTGGGAGTAAAGAGACCATTCACCGTAAATTAAATGCGCTGAGTCGTCGACAGGTGCACATAGGCTTTTGGAATAATGGCCGTTAACGAGCTGAAGTACACACACACAAACATACACTACATTCAAACAAACGATCACATATACGCGCCTACATGTGTGTGTACTTCAGCTTGTCAAAGGATATTGCCCCGTCACTTTGTTAATATTCTCGAACTTTTTTGTGCATCTGTAGGCGAATCAGCGCCTCAGCTTTTCGTGCTTTTCGATGAATGGTTTGTTTACTCTCAGGTACAATAACTTTCGGACAAGGAGTTTAATTTTACCATTACGTGGAGAGCAGTACAAAGTAAATTCACTAAATTAAAAAATTTAGAGCCTCGTTGTTGTGGCCGAGCGTTCCAAGGCGCCTAGCTGTGGAACGCGCCGCTGATCGCCGTCGGAGATTCGAGTCCTCCCTCGAGCATGGATGTGTTTCTTGTCCTTAACATAAGACACTTTAAGTAGTTTGTAAGCCTGGGGACTGGTGGCCAGAGTAGTTAAGTCCCATATATTTACAAATATTTGAACATTTTGATAATTTAGAGTAGTTAAAAGGAAGATCAATGCTTCTGGTCAAACGATCGAATATTTTCATCTGAGGTTGCTGCTTCGAAGTATATGAAATGCAGGCGATTCCGATACGGCAAGATTAGCGTGGCATTCGTATCTTTCCGGCGTGCGTGCGGTAAATGCATAAACCTGAACTATAGTGATGTTATTAGCAAAATGCTTCCATACGGGACCGACGTGTTATTACTCTTTTCTTGGAAAGTGAAGGACAAATACCGGCAGACATCCATCGGAGAATGAAGCATGTCTGAGGCAGTCAGAAATTACTGTTTTGGACTGGTGGTCGCGATTCGACACAAGGCGCTGGTATATCTGGGAGTCCAGTCTCTTCCATTATCGACAAGTGGGAGACTGACGACAACACGCCCTGTAGTTCTGAACTTTCAGTGGGCAGGTACGAAATTCTTCATGCATCAGCACAGAGTATTTAACCAAACTGGTATCTTAAACCTAGTGCGTCGGTGGGAAGCTTGCTCCATTACTCAATGAAATTGTGGTATGTTCTGTGCGGCCTCGAACGAAAACTTTGTAAGACCACCGTTATTTGTAAAATTAATTCTAGCTGAAAGGAGCCAGTTAAAAGATTACTTTAAACACATAATTCTGGCCGTAAAAATCAGTTAAAGGATTCGCGTGTGTGTGTATTTTACCGGTAGGTGTCATGGCGCCGCGATATCGATGTTGACCTTGAACCCACTGGCCGACACTGTTCAAATGCTAATCAATTCTGCGGAACATACTAATGTGTAAGTCCCGCTGCGGCGTAGTGGCCAAGCGCATTGAGGTGCTATGCTGCGAAGCGCGAGGCCGTTGCCCCTCGGGGGTTCGAATTCCCTCTCGGGCATGGATGTTTGTGCTGTCTTTAGTGTAAGGTAGTTCACAAGTAGTTTGTAAGTTTAGGGACTGATGACACTGCAGTTAAGTCCCATAAGCTTAACAAACATTTCGGGCGTCCGAAAGAACAGACACCACACCAATACCATAAGTATTTAAACGCGACGACGGTGTTAGCTTCAGTTATTTCACCGCAGATGCGGTTATACGCAGTCACGGTCTGCACGGCCACTATGGTCGGGGGTTCGAATCCCCCCTCGGGCATGGATATTTGTGCCGCCCTAGTTCGTAAGTAGTTTATAAGTAGTTTGTAAGTTTAGGGACTGATGACCCCGTAGTTAAGTCCAATAGACTATACAAACATTTGAACATTTTTTGCCGTTATACGTCCGATCTCGCACGGGAATCCGTAATGGCGAGTGTAAGAGGGCATGGACGATAGGGGCGCTACAAACATAGCGTGCGACTTGTGAGAATCTGAGACGGATGGGAAGCAAGTACGGGTGGCCAAGTGGTTAAGGCAACCGCTGGCCCGAAGCGGGAGACCTGGGTTCGATTCCCGGTCCGGCTCACATTTTCACTTGTCGCCATTGCTTAATATCAATGTCCAAATGCGGCCACTGTCAATCCTTTCTTTCCTATCCTTCTTCCTTCCCTTCCTTCACCAATCATTTGCAAATTTCCTATCTCTATTCTTTCTAAAAGTTTTTTTTCCCTGATCATGGGTGTAGATTTCGTGGAAGGAAAATGAGAGAAAGAAATTGGATACGAGAAGACAGAATGGGAAAAGAAATCGGCTGGAAGATTGAAACACGTCCATCTAGCGTGTTCAGTTTATTTTATTCCCTTTAAATAATTATTATTTTGCTTCAGACATTTGCCGACATTAGCGAGACATTCTATTCACACTATGCGAGATACCATGATAGAACAAGGGTATTGTGTGTGCCCTGATATGTTTCCACTGACCCCTGCATGCGTGGAATGACTGGAACTTGTGCACAAAGCGTTTCTAATAAGCGTTTGCGATGCTTCGCCTGCTTCTTGTCGTCTGCTCGTTCAAACATCATCACAGCAGTCTGCTATGCTGCTGTTTTGGTGCTACCAACCATCAGCCAGAGGCAAAACTTCAGCAAAGATTACACAGAGAGGTTCCCTTTTCATTTTCTGGTGGCCTGAGTCGTTAAGGTGGCTCACCTGGCAGAAGCCTAAACCATTTTTGAACGCGCTTCCCCCTTCCCCCCTCTCGAGTGCTGAGCGGAAGCGAGCAATTGGCTGGACAGTCAGCTTCTGGAGTGACGCCTGGTAAGTGGTGAATTGGTGCTCGTTCCTCGCTGAGCATGTGGTCAGGCTTTGGTCTGATTTTCTTGCAATTAAAATGTTCTTCCGCATCTCTAGTTCTGCCTGGAACATCCCCAGATGTTTGTATATCTATCGCACCAAACTGCGTGATCATCAGTTCGTAGCTTACAAACTACTTAAACTAAGGTAAACTAACCTAAGGACAAACACATACACACATGCCCCAGGAAGACTCGAGCCTCCCACGGCGAGCAACCGCGCGCTCCGCAGCGAGTCGCCTTAGACCGCTCGGCTACTCAACCGCGGCGGAACACCCCCGCAATGTGTAACGGTGGGATTTAATTTCAATTTGTTCTGATTTGCTAGTTTTCATGTGACTTTTGCCAAAGTTTAATTTAGCGTTCTTGATGGTGCTCATTAACAGAATTCCTGCCTTCCCAATCTGTAGAGTCTTTCACTCCTATGTTTAAATATGTTCAAATGTTTTTAAGATCTTTTAATCCCTAATTTTGATGATTTTTCGGCACCTTCTCCGTACTTCCGGTGTGTATCCTTTGTCCATGGAGCACGTGGCCCCGGGATGGAACAAAGCCTTCAGCTTAACCATCACTCTGTGCACTCGAGTTACTATCAATAAACTTGCGTGTGGTTTCTAGCATGTGTAAAGCTGTAATTTTCGCCGAGTTATGGCACTCCTAAAATCGCGTTTTCGGTATCCTCTATTCCACTTGTTTTACAAGTATCGAATACTATCCTGAAATCGTCATTATTAGATATATCCTTTCCCCTGAGTAGAACGAATCATTACACGACTATCTCACGATTTTATTTCTTCTTGAATTGCATTTTATCACTTCGATTTTCGTGATCCGACTCCGTAGTGTGTTGTATCATCCTGAAACCTTCTTTATTAGGTATATCTCTTTCCCCTGAGTAGAACGAACCGTTACACGACCCATCTCGCGAATTTATTTTCCCTTAAACTGAAGTTTTCACTTTGTTCAGTTTTTGTGATCCGATTCCATAGAGTGTTGAATCGACTTTAAACCTTGTCTATTCAGTAGTTCTCTTCCCCCTGTACAAATCAAACACCAGTATGACCGTCTATTCACATTAGTTCGCGAGTTATCGTATTTAAACGATACTTAGATTTTTCTGTGAACCTGTACTCCACGACTGTTCTGCCCGCCACGTGGTCTTCAACCACGTGTGGTTGGTCTCGTTGATCGATACCTTGATCTTAAGCCACAAGACCTTACGCTATTAAGTATTATTTTATGGTGTGCGAGTGTGAAACTTTCATTCTGCTGTTCCGATCGGCCAGCTGCTGCTGGCGTTGCTACTTTTGAGTGTTTGGTACTTGGTAAGTACCCGCTTGGCTTGGCTCGTGAATCTGAGTGCAAGCTGTGGCTGCTCTGTTCGGTCGATGGAACTGGGAAGTACTGTACCAACCACCATACTCCGAAGACTTAAGTCCTCGTGACTTTGATTTGATTCCGAAGATGAAGGAACCACTTCGTGGCATTCTCTTCAGAACTGTTTCAGAGATTCGACAGTCAGTAGACAGCTCCATCCGCATCATCAACAGAACAGGCTCTGCTAAAGGTATGCTACACCTTCCACATCGCTGGTAACGGGTTATACACAACGCTGGTGACTACGTTGAAGCACAGTAACAGGTGCAAACGTATAATGCTTTCATATCCGTTGTGAATAAGTTCCATCCCTCTTAGATGCCTTCTGTAGGAAAGTAAGAGACCCTCGGGGAAAAGAGGAGTAGCGGTATAAATATGAAGTAATCAGATAGAAAACCAGTACTAAGCAAATAAGGGAAAGGCAAAAGGTGGAAAGAATAAGTAGAACATTCACAATAGGGGAAGGTATCTGCAGGCAATTTTATAGACTAGGAAGAGAAAGTAAATCAAAATAAGACGAGAGTTACTATACTGCGAAAAGAATATCACAGATCATCGAAAGTTATATACGAGGCGCGTCCAGAAAGTAAGTTCCGTTTGGTAATAAAATGAAATTGTACACAGATACAGAAGAAATTTTTATTGCACAAAATTCTACAACTCTTAAACTACTTTTCCACATAACAGCCGAAATTTTGTAGGCACTTGTCATAGCGTGCCACAAGTTTTTGCATGCACCCTTCACAGAAGGTTGCCACCTGTGTATTCAACCATGTCGTAACAGCTCTTTATCATCTTTGAAGTGTTGACCACCAAGGATAGATTTTAGGTGTAAGAAGAGATGAAAGTCGCTAGGAGAGAGGTCCGAGCTGTATGGAGGATGATCAAACAGGTCCCATTGAAATTTCCGTAAGAATTGTTTGGTCACATTCGGTGTGTGAGGTCAGGCAGTATCGTGAAAAAAAAGTCATTTGACAGTAATCCTCTTGTTACACCTAAAATCGTGGACAACACTTCAACGATGATGACGAGCTGAAAGAACATGTTACCACATGGTTGAATACACAGGCGGCAACATTCTATGAAAAAGGCACACAAAACCTTGTGCCATGCTATGACAATTGCCTACAAAATTTCGGAAGCTATGTAGAAAAGTAGATTAACAGTTGTAGATTTTTGTACAATCAATATTTTTTCTGTATCTGTACCCGTTCGTTTTATATAACCAAATGGAACTTACTTTCTAGACGCTCCTCGTAATTGGAAACAAAACCCCTGGAGTAGACGAAATTTCCTCTAAAATACTGAGATTCGTGGGAGGGACATCCACAACAAAACTGTTTCACCTGGAGCGCAAAACATACGACCCACAAACGTAATCATTTAAACAGTTCTAATTCCAAGGATGCAATTGCTAATATATGTGTACTATGGTTCAATAAGTCAAGGTTGCGTAATATTGATAACGATTATTTATAGTACAATGCAAAAACAATAGAACCCTTCCTCAGGTAATATCAGAGGGTTGGGGAGGAATGGGTCACAAGAAAGAAAAGTACAGTGTTTTGCTGAAGGAAGACCAACCCAATTAAAAATTCACATGTTGTTAAGCAAACACAGAACAAGAAGCGCTACCTCGAATGTAGCGAATATTGGGAATACGACGTATCTTAGAAGGAAGGCTGGAGAAAGACAAATTTACTTTTACATGATCAGCCAGAACTTTATGACCACCTGCCTACTAGCGATATTAATCCGACGAGGCGATATCAGCGTCACTTGGCGAGGAATGACTGCTAGTCAGACACACGCACGGTGTACGTAATATCAGTGAGCGCGCTGTCCGTGTGTGGACTGGAGAAGGCGTGCGATCTATCTGAGTTTGTGCGAGGGCAGACTGTGATGGCCCGGAAGCTCCACAGGAGCGATTCGAAGACTGCACTACTTGTCGGGCGTTGGAGGAGAGCTGTGGTGAATGTCTTCAGCAAGTGGCAAAGTCAAAGTGAAACCACGTCCACACGTCGACGAGTCGGATCATTACATATGTCGGGCGTCGTAGGCTGTGCAGATTGGTAAAACAGGCGGTAAACTGAGTCAGAACTAACATCAGAATTTAGTGCTGGATTTGGTACAAGTTTGTCTGAACACACAGTGCATGGACGCTCATAGTGATGGGCCTCTGCAGCCGACGGCTCATACACATGACAATTTTAACACCACGAACAGTCAGTAAAATTCTTCGGGGCTTTTGGCCGCATTGTCAGTATCTAAAATTCCGACGTTTCTGCCTCTGTTGCAAGTGACCTTTGTCAAGGTGTTTGGTTAACTTCTGAATGAAAGGGATTGCTGGTGGCCGGCCGAGGAGACTGAGGCGCTCCAGTCACGGTCAGCACGGCCACCACGGTCGGGGGTTCGAATCCCCCCTCGGGAATGGATATTTGTGCCGTCCTAGTTCGTAAGTAGTTCATAAGTAGTTTGTAAGTTTAGGGACTGATGACCCCGTAGTTAAGTCCCAAAAGCTTAACAAACATTTGAATTTGATTTTTGATTGCTAGTGCTTATACAGGGTGTTACAAAAAAATGCGGCCAAACTTTCAGGAAACTTTCCTCACACACAAAGAAAGAAAATATGTTATGTGGACATGTGTCCGGAAACGCTTAATTTCCATGTTAGAGCTCATTTTATTACTTCTCTTCAAATCACATTAATCATGGAATGGAAACACACATCAACAGAACGTACCAGCGTGACTTCAAACACTTTGTTACAGGAAATGTTCAAAATGTCCTCCGTTAGCGAGGATACATGCATCCACCCTCTGTCGCATGGAATCCCTGATGCGCTGATGCAGCCCTGGAGAATGGCGTATTGTATCACAGCCGTCCACAATACGAGCACGAAGAGTCTCTATATCGCCACGGTGGAGTAGCCGAGCGGTCTAAAGCGTCTCGCTGCGGAGCGCGCGGTTGTTCGCCGTGGAGTCCTCCCTGGGGCATGGGTGTGTGTGTTGTCCTTAGGCTAGTTTACCTAAGTTTAAGTAGTTCGTAAGCTACGGACTGATGACCATGCAGTTTGGTCCGATAGATTAAAAAAAAATTAAAAAAAGTCTCTACATTTGGTACCGGGGCTGCGTAGACAAGAGCTTTCAAATGCCCCCATAAATGAAAGTCAAGAGGGTTGAGGTCAGGAGAGCGTGTAGGCCATGGAATTGGTCCGGCTCTACCAATCCATCGGTCACCGAATCTGTTGTTGAGAAGCGTACGAACACGTCGACTGAAATGTGCAGGAGCTCCATCGTGCATGAACCACATGTTGTCTCGTACTTGTAAAGGCACATGTTCTAGCAGCACAGATAGAGTAGCCCATATGAAATCATGATAACGTGCTCCAGTGAGCGTAGGTGGAAGAACATGAGGCCCAATCAAGACATCACCAACAATTCCTGCCCAAACGTTCACAGAAAATCTGTGTTGATGACGTGATTGCACAATTGATTGTTGATTGTGAAAATTTACAATTTGATCACGTTGGAATGAAGCCTCATCCGTAAATACTAAAATGAGCTCTAACAGAGAAATTAATCGTTTTTGGACACATTTCCACATAACATATTTTCTTTCTTTGTGTGTGAGGAATGTTTCCTGAAAATTTGGCCGTACCTTTTTGTAACACCCTGTATAATAGCTGTTATCAAAATATGACTGGATATTGATGTCAGGGAAGGGAAGTATTAGGCGTTCTTTATTGGTATTTATAGCACAGCTTGTGATTGGAGGGAATAGAGGTACTTCATTTGTGTTTTTATTGTTTATTTCTATTGGTGTAAAATTGTCGAATGAGAGGCGGGCGACGATTGTGACGGCGGTTATGACTTGCTTCCTGGCGTTGGCTGGAGCGCGCTAGTACTCTGTGAATATACAGCCGCAGTGGTGTCCCGCGCTGTCGTCCCGAGGCGTTGTCACTGCTGGCAGCCAGGACGCCGGTAGCCTGTACCCATCCTCTCTGTTCAGGTAGGTGGCTCGCTTTGCAATTTCTATGGCATCTCTGATCTCCCTCCTCAATTGAAATGGTTGTTTCGCTAGCACGCGCGCTTCTCGAAACATTATTTCTTTGCCGCACACCTCGTGGTGTTCCGTCGTCGCTGACTTTACATCTACATTTACATAGATACTCTGCAAATCACATTTACGTGCCTGGCAGAGGGTTCATTAACCACTTTCATAACTTTTCTCTACCTTTCGATTCACTAATAGCGCGCGGGAAGGAAGAACACCTAAATCGTTCCGTTTTCGGTCTGATTTCTCTTATTTTATAGGGATGGTCATGCCTCCCTAAGTAGGTGGGTGCTAGAAATATTTTCACATTCAGAAGTAAATCTCGGCGATTGAAACTTCTCTGAACCTTCTCAATAAATTCCATCAGTCCCACGTGGTGAGAGTCCCACAATGGGCAACAGTACTCCAGGAGAGGACGCACAAGTATGATGTAGGCAGTCCCTTTGGTGGAGCTGGTGCAACTTCGAAACGTTCTGCCGGCCGCGGTGGCCGAGGGGACTGAGGCGCTTCAGTCACTACGGTCGGGGCTTCGAATCCCCCCTCGGGCATGGATATTTGTGCCGTCCTAGTTCGTAGGTAGTTCATAAGTAGTTTGTAAGTTTAGGGACTGGTGACCCCGTAGTTAAGTCCCATAAGCTGTACAAACATTTGAACATTTTTTTGAACGAAACGTTCTGCCGATGAAACGTAATCTTTGGTTCGCCTTCCCCACAATATTTTCTGTGCGTTCTCTCGTAATTATAACTCCTAGGTAAATCTGCCAGGATGTTTCATATCAGCGCAAATTCCGCTGCAGAGTGAAAATTTCATTCTGGAAATATCCCTTAGGCTGTGGCTAAGCCATGTCTCCACCATATCCTTTCTTCCAGGAGTGCTAGTCTTGCAACGTTCGCAGGAGAGCTTCTGTGAAGTTTGGAAAGTAGGAGGCGAGATACTGGCGGAAGTAAAGTTGTGAGGTGGCATCGTAAGTCGTGTCGGGATAGCACAGTCGGTTGTGCGATTGCCCGCGTAAGGCAAAGGTCCCAGGTTCGAGTCCCGGTTTCGGCACACAATTTTAATCTGCCAGGAAGTTTCGTAACTCCTAGGTATTTAGTAGAATTTACGACCTTAAGGTTTAACTGATTTATCATGTAATTGAAGTTCAGCGGATTTCTTTTAGTGGTCATGTGTATTACTTCACACTTTTCTTTATTTAGTGTCAATTGCCAATTTTCGCACCACGTACAAAATTTTTTCTAAACCGCTTTGCAGTTGCTTTTGATCCTCTGTTGCCTTCACTAACCGATAAACGACAGCATCCTCTGCTAACAGTCTAAGGGAGCTATTCAGGTTTTCTCCTAAATCGTTTATAAACCCAAGGAAGAGTATGGGACCTATAACGCTTGCCTGGGGAACGGCTGATATACTTTGTTTATTGTCCCGGACGAATGTATCTTTCGTGTTCTTATATTCGCGCCTTGATAGGTCGCCCCATTTAACATATTTTCCCCCAATAGAAATAAACAATGAAAACACCAATGAAGTACCTACATTCTCTTCAATCACAGGCTATACTATAAACACCAATAAAGAACGTCTAATACTTCCCTAATACACCAGTATCCAATCATATGTCGATAACAGTTTCTCCCACTTTTATATAAGCACCAGAACTCCCTTTCATTCAGCAGTCACCCAAACACCTTGACAAAGGCCACTTACAACAGTGGCCGAAACGTCGGAATTTTACATGTTGATAATGCCGCCAAAAATCCCGAAGAATTTTACTGACTGTGACAACGGCCGCGGCAGCCTTCGTTTGCCGCGGTGGAGTAGCCGAGCGAACTAAGGCGCCTCTCTGTGGAGCGCACGGTTACTCTCCGTCGGAGGTTCGAGTCCTCCCTAGGGCATGGGTGTGTATGTTGTCCTTAGGGTAGTTTAACTTAGTTTATGTAGTCTGTAAGCCTAGGGACTAATAACTGCCGGCCGCAGTGGCCGAGGAGACTGAGTCGCTCCAGTCACGGTCTGCGCGGCCACTACGGTCGGGGGTTCGAATCCCCCCTCGGGCATGGATATTTGTTCCGTCCTAGTTCGTAAGTAGTTCATAAGTAGTTTGTAGGTGTAGGGACTGATGACCCCGTAGTTAAGTCCCATAGACTATACAAACATTTGACTAATAACCATAGTAGTTCAGTCAATACATTAACAAACATTTGAACATTTTGAAGCCGTCGTTTACATTTAATACCACGCTATTTGCAACACACCTGCAATGGGCTCATGACTACGATTATTGGACGTTGCCGCAGTGGCGGGGCTTTGCATGGTCTGATGAATTTCGATACCTTCTTTATCATGGCGATAGGAGAGTGCGAATCCGTCGTCTTCGAGGGCAACACCTCCTTAACACCTGTACTGCGGGACGTAAAGAAGTCGGTGACTGCTCATTTATGCTCTGTGGAACTTTCATTGGGCATCTTCGGGTCTAGTGGACTTCGTGCAAGGCACCCTGATGGCTAAGAAGTTTTGTACAGTGGTTACACACCACGTAAAACCCTTCATAACGATCACGTCAATTTTCCAACAGTAGTAGCATTTTTCATCAAGATAATGCACTGTGTCACAAGGCCAGGAGCGTGATAGAGTGGTTCGAGAGACACAGTGGCGAGTAGCAATTTATGTTCTGGTTCCCCACTTCGCAAGATCTGAGCCCGATCGAATATATCTGGGATGTGATTTCACGTGTTGACGAGCTTATTACGCCCTCCTTGGAATTTATTGGAATTAAGCGACTTGTGTGTGCCATTATGGCACCAACTCTCTCCAGAGACCGACCAAGACCTCATGGCTTCCATGCCAAAACTGGTCGCCGCTGTTATCTGTGGCTAAGGTGGACATACTGTTACGTAGGTGGTCAAATATTCTGTCTGATCAGTGTATGTCATCTGACGATGCGGAAAGAGTTTTTCAAAATATTGTCTGGAATACGGCTTATGAAATTCTGAAGGTAGCAGGATTAAAAGTATAGGGAGCGAAAGGTTATTTATAACTTGTTCAGAAAGGAGACAGCGGTTAAATGAAACAAGGGATATGAAAGTCAAGCAGAGATTGAGAACGTAGAGAGACAGAATAAATGACAAAGTAATTTCATCTGTACATTGGGCAAGCAGTTAATGAAAGGAAGGAAATTTGAATGGTAAATTAAAGTTTGCAGAGAAGAAATAAAATTTTGGCGGATTGTCGATGACATTGCAAGTCTCTCATAGATAGCAAAGTAGTTCAAGAGCTATTGAATGGAATGGATGGCATCTTGAAAATATATAAGGAGAACGTCAAAAACAGTAAAACAAAGGTAACTGAATATAGTCGAATTAAATACCAAAGAAATTAGTAGATGAGTTTATCTATTTGGACAGTGAAATAGATGATTATGCTTGAAGTAGAGGCGATATAAAATGCATACTGGATTACAATGAAATCGTTTCTGATCAAGAGAAATTTGAACATCTCATATAAATTTAAGTGTCTGGATTGTTTAAAATGAAGACATCTGTCTGGAGTGTAGCCTTGTATGAGGGTGAAATGTGGATGGTATACAGATCAGACAAGAAGTGAAGAGAAGCTTTTGAAAAGTGGTGTCACAGAAGAATGTTTCAGATTAAACAGGGACATCGAATAATAAATGTAGAGGCCGCGCGGTCTAAGGCGCTATGTCAAGGATTGCGCAGCCGCTCCTCTCGGAGGTTCGAGACCTCACTCGGGCATGGGCGTGTGTTGTTGTCCTTAGTATAAGTCAAATTAGTTTGTAAGTCTAGGGACTGATGACTTCAGCAGTTGGTTCTCTTAGGTTTACAAACATTTGAAGAAGTGTAGAGGTGTGAAATATAATTTACGAAAAGAGAATTGTATGACAAAACTTGCCTAAAAGAAGGGGTAGGTTCGTTAGACACACTCTGAGGTATGAATGAAGCTCATATTTAATAATGGAGGCAATATGGACAGTAATAACTGTCGCGGAAGAGGAATGCTTGACTACGGTAAGTAGGCTCAGGATGATGTGAGCTTCAGTTATTGTGAAGAGATGGCGAGGCTGCCTCAGGACAGACCAGTGTGGAGAGATAGCACAAAGCCTTAGGAATGAAAACGGACTAATTAAAATGATAATTTCCGTTTTATAAACATTCATACAGTATAACAGAAGTTATATCTGGCGTTAAACAAGATAGTGTTATAGGCCCCTCGTTGTTCCTAATAAACATACACTGCCTGACGTTCCCGCCGAAGGTTCGAGTTCTCCGTCGGGCATAGGTGAGTGTGTGTTGTCCTCTGTAAAAGTTAATTTAAGTAGTTTGTAAGTCTAGGGACTGATGACCATATACGTTTGGTCCAATAGGTTTACTAACGTTTTACACTTGAATACTGCCTGACAACAGAAGTGATGGACACAGGAGTGGTCCAATATTATCCCATTTCGGTGTACATGCATACCTTTCATGTGTGAGTAAATGACTGGGTTTACACAGCTCTGTAACGTGTAGGACGCCCACTAGAGTGCATTCATGACAGTGAAGCAAGACGTTTACGTATAGTATGAAGTAACCGCGACGTCTCACAGACGCATTGGACTGCGTCTAGCGGGGTTGTCGTATCGTGCACTTTTCAGACATGTGGGCCATTCAGATATCACAGTGACCCCTATGTTGGGGCCGGCCGCGGTGGCCGAGGGGACTAAGGCGCTTCAGTCACGGTCTGCACGGCCACTGCGGTCGGGGGTTCGAATCCCCCCTCGGGCATGGATATTTGTGCCGTCCTAGTTCGTAAGTAGTTCATAAGTAGTTTGTAAGTTTAGGGACTGATGACCCCGTAGTTAAGTCCCATAAGCTTTACAAACATTTGAACATTTGAACCTATGTTGGGATCAGTGGATACGTGAGACTACCTAGTCACGTCGTGTAGATTCTTGTCGACCAAGAAACACTGCTGCTATGAAGCAGGCAGCACCGACTCCGCACAGAATTTAAGTACCAGCTATCTTCATTTACTGCAGTTTTAATTCTTACGTTCAGTTCTTGTTTTTGTGTTTAGTAGCCCCACTCTCTCGATTTTTCATAATCTGCAGTTTAATAGCTGAGTAATGTTCAAATGTTTGTAAAGCTAATGGGACTTAACTGCGGGGTAATCAGTGCCTAAACTTACAAACTACTTATGAACTAGTTTATACTAAAGACGGCACAAATATCCATGCCCAAGGGGGGATTCGAGCCCTCGACTGCGAACGGTATCGCGCATCGTAGCATAGCGCCTCAATGCGCTCGGGCGCTCTGCCGTGGCTAATAGCTGAGTAACTGCGACTTCTTTACCGCGATAGTCGTTTTGTTTGTTTCACTTGCGTAATTTCTTAGCTCAGTTTTTTTTTACTTCTGCGTGATGGTCTTACTTCTTGGCGTTCTCGCGTTTATGTTAATTACCTCTGTAGAGTTCTACATCGCGTCTTTACAGTCGTTCGTTTCTCTGGGTGCTGAGTCATGGATAGGTTCTCTGACTGCTGTGTGTGAATGCGAGGCGAGTTGGTTACGCTTGGCTCCCAGCTTCAGGCAGTATTAACTTGTTGCACAGCTGGAGGCTGCGGTCAATTGGCAGCACTATTGTGGGCCGGTCGTGGGGATCCAGCGGACGTCCAGCTCGTCCGATGTCTGCACCGATCGGCCCGCGCCTGCGGCCAGTTATGTTACTGCTGATAATGTGGCAGACACCACACTTGTGGTCGTGTGAGAGGTTGCACCAGTGCGTGGCAGGTAGCGAAAGACTTCCCGGTGGACCGATTGAGAGACCTCCCCGGTTCGTCGTACGAACAGATTCGAAGCGCTATCTGAGCCGGACGATGCCCCTGAGCCAGATGATGTCGCTTGTCCTGTGGTCACCTCTCAGCCTGCAAGATCTGGGAAATCGTAGAGGGTTGGATTGCTTGTCGTTGGGAGCTCCAACTTTTGGCGGTTAAAGGAGCCCCTTAGGATTATGGCCGTTTGGGAGGGGAATAATGCTAGTGTGCAGTCCTTGCGCATACCACATAGAGTCTTTCCAGATGTGGAACAGGTCCTTCTGGATGCCATGAAAAGTACATGTTGCCGCCAACTGCAGGTGATGGCTCATGTCGGTACCAACGATTGGTGTCGCTTTGGATCGGAAGAGATTCTCTCCAGTTTTGAGCGGCTATCTGAAATGGTAAAGACTGCCAGTCTTGCTTGCAAGATGTAGGCAGAGCTTATCATCGGCAGCATAGTTGACGGGACCGACTACGGACATCTAGTGCAGAGGATGTGAATCAGAGGTTCAGACGGTTCTGCGACCATGTAGGTTGTAGATTCCTTGGCTTGTGCCATAGGATGGTGGAGTTCTCTGTTCCGTTGAATAGGTCAGGCGTTCAATACGATCAAAAAGTGGCTACATTTTATTTATTTATTTAGAGGGCCGCGGGAAACACAGAAGTGTTTCAGACTCAAAGATTGCAAGTCATAGATATGAGAACACAAATCTAAGAGTCATTGGTCCAACAGTTGTAATTTGTAGTTGCCGTGCGGGGAAAGTACTAGAGCTCCAAACGCTAAATGAAAGTACTGAAGAACAAATCATAGTAGTTAGTGAAAGCTGTCTAAAGTCAAAGATAACTTCAACTGATGTTTTTACAAAGAGACATATGATGTTCAGAAAGGATAGTTTGAATAAACAGGAAGTGACGTATTTATTGCTGTCACAAGCAGTTTATCCTGTAGCGAAATTAAAGTAGATAGTTCCTCTGAGTTAGCATGCGAAGAGGTTATACCTGACAATCGGAAAATATTAATAATTGGTGCTTTTCACCGAACCTCTGACATAAATGCATAAAGATTCAAAAAGAGCTTGGATAAAATTTCAAAAACGTACCAAAAGCATACAATTTTAATTGGTGGTGAGATAATGTACCCTCGATATGATGACAAAAATACATGTTCAAAACCGGATGCACACATGATACATCGTCCGAAATTGTACTGAACGCATTCTCCGTAAACTATCTCGAGCAAGTAGCTCATGAACCCACCAGAATAGTAAATGGTGTGAAAATGTAGTTGACCTCTTAGCAACAAATAATCCGGAACTAATAAAGAGCACAGACACAGCTATTCGTTGTTGTAGCGATATTTAAAATCAAATCTATTCCAAAAAGCAGGTGCAATTTCACTTAACGCTTTCCTGAGTGAGAATCACTAGTCTTTCGAAAATGACAATGTCAGTGTAGAGCAGATGTGTCCTACATTCAAAAAAATAATATCGACAACTACTGAAATATTTATACTGAATAAATTAACAAAAGAGGGGGCTGGCCGCTATGGTACACTAAACAGCTTAGATCACTCTTTCAAAAACGATGAAAAATGAATGCAAAATTTAAACACGCAAAAAATAAAAAAAATATCACCTAGATGGCAATCTTTTACAGAAACCCGAAATGAAGCGCGCACTTCAATGTGAGAAGCTTATGTAGTTTCCACAATGAAGCCCTGTCACATAATTTGGTAGCAAATCGATTGAAATTCTGGTCATATGTAAAGTATAATAACACCAAAGCAGAATCAGTACCTTCACTACGCGATAGCAACAGTTGTACTGCTGATGATAGTGCTGCTAAAGTAGAATTGCTAAACACAGCTTTCCGAAATTCCTTCACCAAAGAAAACGAAGCAAATACTCCAGAATTCGAATCAAGAACAGATGCCAGCATGTTTAATTTAGAAGTACAACTGGAGTATTAAAGCAACTTAAATGACTTAACAAAAGCAAATTTATCGGTCCAGATTATATACCCGTTAGGTTCCTTTCAGATTATGCTGATGGAATATCTCCATATCTAGCTATCATATACAACCGGTCGCGCAATGAAGGATCCTTACCCAAAGACTGGAAAGTTGCACGCGTCACACCAATATTCAAGAAATGCAATAGGAGTGATCCCCAAAAATACAGGCTTATATCATTGACGTCAGTTTACAGCAAGATTGTAGAATAGACACTTTTCTCCAAAATTTTGAACTACCTCGAAGAGAACGACCTATTGAGCCATAGTCAACACGGATTCAGAAAGTATCGTTCTTGTGAAACCCATTAAGTGATGAATGCTATCGACAAAGGGATCTCAAAATGATTTCATATTTCCAGTTTCCAATGTTCAAATGTTTGTTAAGCTTATGGGACTTAGCTACGGAGTCATCAGTCCCTAAACTTACAAACTACTTATGAACTACCTTATACTAAAGACGGCACAAATATCCATGCCCGAGGGGAGATTCGAACCCCCGACCGTAGTGGCCGTGCAGACCGTGACTGAAACGCCTCAGTCTCCTCGGCCACCGCGGCCGGCCGTGGCTCTCCACAAACTGAATAACCAAAGACTACCGTCGTCAACTAATAGTGGAGCCAGTACTGTAAAAAATGTAACTTTCGTTTTTTGATTGAAACCATAATTATTAACAACCTTTTATAAAGTAAAGAAAATTACGAATAAACAAAAACGCCTATATGTTCCGTAAAAATTACCATTTCATATTAAAATTGTGTAAGTATTGGAACACAAAAAAAAAAAAAAACTGTGGTGGCAGGATTTGAACCACCGACACTATGATTGTAAGGCCAGAAAGCTACCGCCTTGCAGTTGTTTTCTCATGTTCTTTCTTTGTGTTCGTTGAGTATTTGGCTCAGCTTTTCTATTACAGAGGGGAGCCACGACGCCCGGTCTCCTGGCTTAGCTTTTCTTATTACAGAGTGTGTCGAATGGCTTTGGCTGTTTGTTATTTGAGTTCTGTACTTAACGTACCATAAATATGAAAAAATTCTAAAATCCGATGCCGATGTGGTCTCCTTGTTAGACTGATTGCGGATGATGCTGTCGTTTATAGATTAGTGAAGTCACCCGATGTACAAAAGCAGGTCCAAAACTATTTAGATAAGATATCTGCAAGGTGCAAAAATTGCAAGTTCATCCTAAATAAAGAAAAGTGTGAAGTAATCCATATGAACACTAAACGAAATCCGTTAAACTTCCTTTACAAGATAAATCACTCAAATCTACAGGACGTACACTCCATAATTTACCTACTAATAACAATTCCGAAGAACTTTAATTGGAGACAACACATAGAAAATATCGTGTGGCAGGTGAATCAAAGATTCTGTTTCATTTGCAGAACACTTAGAAGATGCAATGGTTATACTAAAGAAACGGCCTACACTATACTCGTACGTCCTACGACGGACTACTACTAAATAATTACTGTGCAAATCTCATTTAAGTGCGAGACGAAAGTCATAAGATAGCGATATACACAAATGTGAGCAAATGCTTGCGTCGGAATTATCGAGTACACAAGGTACAAATGGCGCTGAATTGGCGGTGCTGTCATTTTTACTTTTGTGATTCATCAGAAGTTATTACAACCAATAGGAAATCACAGGCATAACCTCTCACCACGGACAATACACTGGCTGATGGACGGTACTTAATAACAGAGAGCGCCGGCCGCGGTGGCCGAGGGGACTGAGGCGCTCCAGTCATGGTCAGCACGGCCACTACGGTCCGGGGTTCGAATCCCCCCTCGGGCATGGATATTTGTGCCGTCCTAGTTCGTAAGTAGCTTGTAAATTTATGGACTGATGACCCCGTAATTAAGTCCCATAGACTATACAAATATTTGAACGTTTTTTTGAATAACAGAGAGCAGTGACATTTGCGTGAAATAATCGCAGAAATCAATGTGTGATGTTTCAATTAGGACAGTTAAAACACGTCCACTAAATGTGTGTACGTGTTCCATTTCTGAGTTATTCATTAACCTAAAGTGTTTCTGTACCATTAATATTGTCTATTATTATGTTAATAACTTTTATTCTGTTTATTAATGATCAATGCACCATGTTTATATATGTTTACACCCGTGTGATAGGACTTGTGTGTTCATGTGAATGTGGAAGGTTTTTGATACCGTACCTTACCTTTCCTCCCGCGCGGTATTCGAGAATGGAGTGGTAGAGGAATAGTATAAAGGTGGTTCGACGAACGCTCTGCCAGGCACTTAAATGTGATTTGCAAAGTATCCTATGTAGATACAGATGTATAGGGTTGGTACTTAAATAGTGGCAACATTGCTGCAGAGACACTATGCAATGGAATTTGCTATTGTAGCTGGTTGGTGACATGCCTACCTCACCTCCGAGCAAATGGACTCGCCTGTTCCGGCTGCGGTGGCCGCGGGGACTAAGGCGCTCCAGTCACGGTCTGCACGGCCACTACGGTCGGGGGTTCGAATCCCCCCTCGGGCATGGCTATTTGTGCCGTCCTTAGTATAAGGTAGTTCGTAAGTAGTTTGCAAGTTTAGGGACTGATGACCCCGTAGTTAAGTCCAATAAGCTTAACAAACGTTTTTTTTTTTTTTTTTTGACTCGCCCGTCCCACGTCACCAGCGTGCGCACAATCGAGGGAAACACAGTCATGTGTGAGCGAGCGGTCTAACGTAACGGTGTGACTAAGTTTTAGAAACAGTAACAAAGGAGTTGGATCAAGATTGAATGTGCCAGAGGTCGTGCAGCACGACAGTGTCATCAAGGTCTTCAAGAGGCGTGCGGGGACTCGGCATTGCCGTACAGAACAGTGGCGCGTTGGGTGAAAGCATTCAATGAAGGTCTGCAAACTGTGGCACACATGCATTGGGAAGGTCGTCCTAGTGTCTCTGAAGAGACGTGCATACTGTTGTCGCGTTAGTGGATAGTGATTGAAGCCAGACGATTCGTGAACTCTCCCACGCAGCCGTAATAGCGCTTACGACTGTGCTTCGTATCCTGAGGAACGCCGGGGCACGCGAAAAATTGCTAAAAAATGTTCAAATGTTTGTGAAGCTTAAGGGACTTAACTGCGGGGTTATCAGTCCCTAAACTTACAAACTACTTATGAACTACTTACGAACTACGACGGCACAAATATCCATGCCCGAGGGGGGATTCGAACCCCCGACCGTAGTGGCCGTGCTGACCGTGACTGGAGCGCCTCAGTCACCTCGGCCACCGCAGCCGGCCGAAAAATTGCATGAAGATGTTTCCTGGTAGATTAAAATTGTGTGACGGAACCCGAATTCGATCCTGGGATGTTTGCCTTTCGCGGGCAAGCTCTCCACCACTGAGCTATCCCGACACGATTCACGGACCGTCCTCACAACTATACTTACGCTAGTACCTCGCCTCCTACTTTCCAAACTTCACAGAAGTTCTTCTGCGAATTTGCAGGATAACATCTGTGAAGTTTGGAAAGTAGGAATCGAGGTACTGCCGAAAGTAAAGTTGTGAGGACGGGCCGTGAGTCGTGTCCGGATAGGTCAGTGGTAGAACTTCACAAAAGTTCTTCTGCGAATTTGCAGGATAACATCTGTGAAGTTTGGAAAGTAGTAGGCGAGGTACTGACGAAAGTAAAGTTGTGAGGACGGGCCGTGAGTCGTGTCCGGATAGGTCAGTGGTAGAGCGCTTGCCCACGAACGGCAAAGGTCCTAGGTTCGAGTCCAGGTTCCGACACACAATTTTAATCTGCCAGGAAGTTTCATATCAGCACAAACTTGGCTACAGAGTGAAAATTTCATTCTGCATCACGATGGGTTCCGCATGAATTTACGGAAATGGATGTCAACAACGTGTGCTATCAGCGACAATAGTAGATTCCATGCATAGTGTCGGCCCCGGTGGCCGAGGAGACTGAGGCGCGCCAGTCACGGTCTGCACGGCCACTACGGTCGGGAGTTCGAATCCCCCTCGGGCATGGATATTTGTGCCGTCCTTAGAGTTAGCTAATTCATAAGTAGTTTGTAAGTTTAGGGACTGATGACCCCGTAGTTAAGTCCCATAAGCTATACAAACATTTGAACATTTTGAACACGCATAGTGTCTTCACAGCAGTGTTGCCTCTATTTAAGTTCCAACCACTGTTTTTATACATTTAAATGGCAGATTGTTATTGCACCGATTCCCTTGCTCTTGTTATCGGTTGTGATACAATAATGTTTTTCTTTTGTTTTTATGTGCTGAAGTATCATCGTTTCTGGTGCTAACTATAGAAACAGGAGGAGTCGTGAGCTGGTATGTAGTGAGCTTGTAAGGTAATGGACTACAAGAAAATGTGTTAGTTGTGACTGTAAGAGTAGATGGCGTTGTGCAATCGTTCGGGCGCGTCACACATTGTAACCGGTGATTCGCGAATATGTAAATTACGCGTTGCATCGCGAGAACGTAAGTAGATTCGCGCCTGCATTTCTTCCGCGTCGGCAAATAGAACCTGTTCTATTTACGTTGCCACGAACGCCGCATCGGATTTGCAGTGTTGGATCCATGTGTTTATCCCAATGTATAACATTGTGCAGCTTGTAGAAAGTGCAACCCCGTGTAGTGAACATCATAAAATATTACCTCAAGTCGTATTTAACTGGCATTCAAGAACCGGCGGATAGCACTCCCATACTTAGGCACTTCCCTGTTTCAACTTAGTGTTTTCAAAACTACGAGGACGTAGCGAACGAGGAGTGGACATCGTACAATAACGTGAGTGGGTTAAAGGTCACAACATGGTCGTATACGCAACATTTATTTACGTATCCCCTCCCCCCACCTCCAGTTCGCTTACACATGTTAATTATCGAAGTGGAGCGCCTTCTCCGTGAATCAGCACAACTGGATGGGTTGCGACGTGTGCATGAAACGGCTTTACACACTGAACCAATTAACGAATATAGGACAGAAGAAGTTCGCCTACCGGTACTATGTATTGGAATAAATCACGAGGCCAAACATGCTACCGTTGCAGAACTTGAAGCAATCGTCTGGGTTCGTAGTCTGCACCGCAGTGAAATCAGCACAAGACGTGTTATGTGTGCAACGAAGCGTGATTCTGCGTTTTGCAGGCGCTTACAGGACTGCATAGGCTGGGGCTGGGAAACCATGCAGTAGGCCTGCAAGCTCGGAAGACGAGCGCAGAGTGGCCATAGAAGGCAGGCGTCCAAATGGCGACGAATAATTTGGAAACCTATGTCAAGTTGAAGTTTCCCGATATCTAAAGCTTACAAAACTTCATAAAGTCCATTTTTAAAACTACCGGCTGTTTATTAAAAACCTTATATTTCAACCAGTTTCGGTCAATAGACCATCTTCATAGATAAAAAGGTGTTAAAACAGAATGGTAAAATGCATCAAATAAAATACATCTACTTGAGACAAACAGGAGTCAGTATAACTAAAAATATTAAAAAATAAAGTGGTCATTTTAGATAAAACCTATCAGTCAACACAACATAAAAGGTAAGAACAGTCTGTTGTAAGGTTTTTAATAAATAGCCGATGGTTTTAAAAATGCATTTTATGAAATATATGACGGCTGTTGACACTCGCCTCACCAAAGCATTCAAGCTTACAAAACTATTTATTTGTGTTGTTCAATGTACTAAAGGTGCTAACATTTCTTTTATAAATCCAAGTCAAATGTTTGTATAACTTATGGGACTTAACTACGGGGTCATCAGTCCCTAAACTTACAAACTACTTATGAACTAACTAATACTAAGGAGGGCACAAATATCCATGCCCAAGGGGGGATTCGAACCCCCGACCGTAGTGGCCGTGGAGCGTCTCAGTCCCCTCGGCCGGCCGCGGTGGCCGAGGGGACTAAGGCGCGCCAGTCGCGGTTGGCACGGCCACTACGGTCGGGGGTTCGAATCCCCCCTCGTTGCTGCACATCAAGTTTCACTTGCTCGTCACTTTGGTAATGTTCCCCGTCAATCTCCCGCATTAGGTGATGATTTCGCGTGGCATTTTTGGGCCGTTAGACCCCAACTGAGTCGGTGCAAGTCTTTAGGTGACGCCGCCACCTGGGCGACTTGCGCGTCGTTGACCATGAAATGATGAAGCCGCAACACAACAGACCTTTAGGTGTGAGAACGAGTGACTGTCCGATCCCGAAGGCGCCAGGTCAGGGCAGTACGGCAGGTGGTCGAACTGCTCCCATCCAAACTGCTGAACAAGAGTTTGTGTGACACGTGGAGCGTTTTACCGAGCATTATCGTCAAGCTGAACAATTCTTCCCTCTCCTTTAGTGCTGTATCGCACGCCAAAGATTTTTCAAAGTCTGGCTGTACCTGGCTGCTTTGGTGGCTTCACATGTTGGGAGAAATTCAAAAAGCAGTACGCCCCATCGGATCCAAAACACAGTGCACATGATATTCTGTGCCGCCACCGTCGTCTTGAATTTCTGTTTTGTGAGAGATCGAGTGCGTCTCCAACTCCATTGACTGCTGCTTTGTTTTGACTACTGTGTGACATGACGTACCCACGTCTCATCATCCACCACAATTTGGTTAAAGAAGTCCTCTCCTTCTTCAATGTACCGTGTGAGGAATGTCAACGCACTTCCAAGTCTCTTAGTTTTGTGTACACCACTGAGCATTTTGGGAACCCATCTTGTCGTAACCTAAGCTGTCTGAAACAATTTCGTGCAAAACTGTTCTGCAAAATTGCGGAAATTCGCCTTAAAGCGTTGTCATAGTAAAACCTCGGTTCTCACAGATGTTTTCATCAATTGTCCTCAACAAGTAGTAAAGTGTATGTGTGCTGGTGTATATTTTGTAGATTGGCCAAATGGCCAAATGTTTATATAGCTTATGGGACTTAATTACGGGGTCATCAGTCCCTAAACTTACAAACTACTTATCAACTAGCTAAGACTAAGGACGGCACAAATATCCATGCCCGAGGGGGGATTCGAACCCCCGACCGTAGTGGCCGTGCAGACCGTGACTGGCGCGCCTCAGTCCCCTCGGTCACCGCGGCCGGCTGTAGATTGGCAAGAGTCGAGGCAGGGGACATTAAATGTGGTGTTTGGTGCGTATTTAGAACAAGGAATTACGGACAGTTGCTGTTGACCCCAATAATTATCTGAATCATTAAAGTTGTTTAATTAATAAAGCTGTTATTGAATTATGCTGATGGAATAATGATCGGTTATCAATATTTTGATTGGCCCTGAATAGAAACCTTCTATCCTCTCCAGTCCCACAGACAAATCACCAACAATTCCAGTTAATAATGAATTTCCCCTCTAATATTATGAATTACAAAACGGGAAACAACAATAAATGAATTTGTTACAATAAAAAACAGACTTTCTCAGCTATAAGATTATTATAACGACACAATATTCGTATTATTACATAGCGATAACTCAAACATCTCAATTAAAAATTGACATCGATATTTATACATATTCGATATAAAAAGGAAAAATAAACCTACGTCATTGCTTTAGATTAATCTGAACACCGTCAACATGAATTTAATTCTGATTGGCAAGTCAAAAATCCCCTATTGGAAGACGATAAACTTCGTAATAGAGTGGAAATTTACGTACAAGTTCGTTGTCGTAACAACGGTACAGTTATAAAGAATGCTTTCCCGTTTGACTGGCAAACCTGATACAATTGCCACTTGCTGCTGGCGCGCACAAGCCATATATTACCCAATCGTCGAACTGTAACGCGATATCGTTGCGCTGCTGTGTTGTTGGCACAAGCTGAAAAGCACGCGACCATAAAATAAAATTTTCGCTCCATTATTCGGAAATTGTACTTACTAACATCAGCCACTGTGCTCTCGGTAGTACACAGTCCCTATGAACTCAAGCAGTTGTGCCAAGTCTGGGCCCATTCAGCTAGCATAGACAAGTACGCACAAGTACTGAAGGCCTAAAAGACTCTAGAAAGCTGAGTATGTCGTAATTAGTGCTTCGATGCATCTAATTATGGCTGGCTGACCTTGTTCTCACTAAACAAGAACTATCAGTACCAGTTCAAATTTCAGGGCGCACTCTCAAATTTGTAAAAGTTCCGAAGTCCAAGAATCGGCTAAACAAGCCAATCTCCATGTCTGTACCCATGGAGAGCATGAAGCGAAGTCTCGAAACACTGTCTGCCGCGCAAGACCGCCAGAAAAACTCCGATTTTCCAGAAAGCCATTCAGATTGAAGCTTCCTAGCACTGGCCAGTGAAATTTCACACATGCCTGGGCGTTTTCGAAAATTAGAAACTCTACCCAGTAGCCAATCAGTGACGGCTACCCTACACTTAACTCTTCTTGGCGCGATTCTCATGCTTTCCGTAACTGTCCACCGGACTCGCTCCCAGCTCGGGCTGCGAAGGAATTTTTCCGTTAGCAAAAGCCATCATGACCTCGCTCCGTGGCCTATTTCCTAGAGCTTACTTTTTTTTTTAGGAAACGCGATTTGGACGCTCATCCGTTGCGAGAGCAGAATGGACGTCCCGTCATGGTATATCTTTTCCCAAAATCACCGAGATCGGCTCTTTAGGAGCTCACACAATACTAGCCTTCCTCCTCCCACAATTTGAAAGCTCTGCGGAAATTTTTGCAAGCCCTTGACTCAAGACCTTGAAACACGTCCACGAAGTGTGTCGTTGTGTTCCATTTTTTGAGTTATTCATTAACCTAAAGTGTTTGTGCACCATTAATATTGTCTATTAGTGTGTTAATTCTTTTTATTGTGTTTATTAATGATCAACGCACCATGTTTATATATGTTTCCACCCGTGTTATTGAACTTGTGTGTTCATGTGAATGTGGTTGTTTTTAATATTGACTGACTGCCGAGCAATGGCTTACAGTCGCCGCCTCGCGCTTTAGGGCCTAGTTTACTTTAATTAAGAACGTATGGCTTCGTTTGTCGTCTGCGCTGGCGTCTGCTGGGTAGCCAGAGACAAGCTTACTTGGCTGTTCTTAGTGTGGTGCCAACCTAATCTTGGACGAAAGAGGTGACAAGAGACCTCTCTGGGAGCCGTTGAAGAGGGTATTATCTTCCTCAGGTAGAGAGGGTTGGTAGACACTATGCTCTGAACGCGCTCTGTGTGGGTTTTTAGTGTGCTCTACATCCATTGTGTGGTATGGAAGGTTTTGGCATTGTGCGACTGTGGAAGTAAGTACTTCATCGAATCATGCTGAGGGGAAGGCATTCTGTTAGAACTTTGCTTTCTTTGTGATCAGGCAGTATTGGTTTGTCAGTGATAGTTTTCTTGAGTAATTCTTTCACTATGTGAGGCGAAGTGTTTCTTAATTCACAGAACACAAGTAATTCGCTGTAAATTTAGTATTTGCCTTTTCATTTCAGTGATGATTTTGTGTCCGGTTTTGTCAAGTTAGAATTCACATGTGTGGCCTTCAGCCTTTGTGTAAACTTATTAGGTTTAAATTTTCTTGTTGTTTTTTAGCTAACATTTTCGCGTCGCGTCTGTATCCGTGAGTATGCTAAATATTTCTCAGATTTTCTAATTTGATGCCATTACTTCAGCCTTCAGCCATGATTTTACTAATACTAGCTTTCTTTTCTATGAATTTTCGCATGCGCTTTACTTGATTATTCTAAATTAATTTCTTATTGTAAATTCTATTCGTTGTGGTCGCACACCACGTGGTACTTAAGAATATGATGCTACTGCCTCCCCAAACATGAGTTGGTTTGGTGCATAGTGATGTTTAAATTTGTGCTTCAAGACACCCGACATCTCGTCAAGACGCCGTCGATGCTTCGTTTGTCGCTGCTATGAACTGTTCCTGCATGAGTAATGTACCGCAAGCATCATGCACGTGTCTGGCATTGAATGAATGAATGTGCATTCATCTATCCATTGTGTGTTTGTAATTTTCCGCCCACGTTACCTACTTACTTAGAATGGGCAAAAACAATTTTACTATGGGCAGTAACTTTATGATTTAATTCACTATTGTACAAGGATTGTACTTAATTTGGACTTCTCACATTTATTTGCTTGTTCACTTTATTGAATAGATGATGATTTAAAGTATAAAACCTCTGCTTATAATTTCATGCTCCCCATCCCATGTTTAATTATCTATTCATTTATTTTTAACATTAATTTAATGTTTGTTAAAACGTTGGCTGCTCCCTTAAGGAGTGAGCAGTTAGATAAATTTCCTTTGTGCAAATACTGTGGCCACTTGCAAGGTAATTTAGAACAGCAGTGTTCAAAAACTTTGGTGCTTGTTTGTTGCATGTCATATATTCAGTTTTTTAGAACGATATTTATAGTCCTACTTTTTCCGCTCCTTCTTTAACAATTTCAATTTGTTTTAGAGCCATGGCAACATCCCTAGTTAAAATTGCCAGATCATCTCCAAAGTCAAGTCAATCTCTTCTAATATTACTTCTACCTAACTTGATTGATTGAACTATGTTTTGACCTGACCTTTTCTCTGACCATTCTGTAATTGCCTTCCAAAACACAGTTAAACAGTAATGGGAGGAGTTCATCTCCCTGCCTAAATCACATGGTTCAGAAATTTCTGACACAAATTTAATTTTAGAGCTAGTGTCAACTGACGTTTCCTTAATCAGTGTTAGAGTTTTATTTTCTACCCTTCTTCCTTTAAACTGAGTCGTAGGTCTTTTAAAAATCCATAAATGTGCTTACAATATTTTCCACAAAAATTTTTTAAATTAAGAATTTGTTCCTAACAAGATCTGTTTGGTCTAAGGCCTGGTTGGTATTCACAAATTTTATGTTCCATCGGTTCTTGGGCTCGATCGAGTAGACGTTGCGAGAGATATTGTATGTGAACGGGAGATCAGAGCCGGCAGCGGTGGCCGAGGGGACTGAGGCGCTCCAGTCACGGTCTGCACGGCCACTACGGTCGGGGGTTCGAATCCCCCCTCGGGCATGGATATTTGTGCCGTCCTTAGTTGTAAGTAGTTTGTAAGTTTAGGGACTGATGACCCCGTAGTTAAGTCCCATAGACTCTACAAACATTTGAACATTTGGAGATCAGAGGCTCCTCGGTAATTATTGGCATCGGTTCTATCTATTATGCAATGGATGAAGTAGGGCAGTTTTTCAGTCCTTGGGTATTTTCTCAGTTTGCCCGATATGTCCTATTAGTTGAGTGATCTCTTTTTTGGTGTAAGGGCCATCTGATTTTAGCAGTTCTGCAATTATACCGTCTTCTCCGGATGCTGTATCGCGTAATTTGATTAGTTATTATGATTTCGTCGGGTTATTTAGAGTTACGGTTGGTGTTATCAGGTCGCTGTGGCTGGAATTTATTCGCTCGTTCTGGACAGTTTCATAGTTAAAAAATAGCGAGTAACTTATTATTTTCCTGGTGGTTAAGAGCCAAGCTGCCATTTTCATTTTTAAAGCAAAGACTTTGAGATTGGTAACCGGTCAGTTTTATTTCGAGTGTTTTATAAAAGTTCCTGGTATTGTTGTTTTGGAAGTCTTTTTCCGATTATAAAAGTTGGGCATTTTCGTAGTCTCTTTCAGTCTGTCGGATTAACTTAGATGTTTCTTTCATTACAATTAAAATATGTTGTACGTATTTTCAATTTTGTTACATTCCAATTTTTTAATGCCTAGACTTAGCTGCTGTTTCACGATACGAGTTCCACCACGGGTGTTTTGTTTCTTTCGAAGCGAAATTAAGTTTTGTGCTGTTTTAATAAACTTTTCTTTTAAGCTGTGCCAATTGTTGGATTTTGTTTTTGTTTCGTTTATTAGAGTTGGGATTATTTTAATAGTGGCCATTAAAATTGCTACACCACGAAGATGACGTGCTACAGACGCGAAATTTAACCGACAGGAAGAAGATGCTGTGATATGCAAATAATTAGCTTTTCACAGCATTGACACAAGGTTGGCGCCGGTGGCGATACCTACAACGTGCTGACATGAGGAAAGTTTCCAACCGATTTCTCATACACAAACAGCAGTTGACCGTCGTTGCCTGGTGAAACGTTGTTGTGATGCCTCGTGTAAGGAGCAGAAATGCGTACCATCATGTTTCCGACTTTCATAAATATCGGATTGTAGCCTGTCGCGATTGCGGTTTATCGTATCGCGAAATTGCTGCTCGCGTTGGTCGCGATCCAATGACTGTTAGCAGAATATCGAATCGGTGGGTTCAGGAGGGCAATACGGAACGCCGTGTTGGATCCTGACGGCCTCGTATCACTAGCAGTCGAGATGACAGGCGCCTTATCCGCATGGATGTAACGGATCGTGCAGCCACGTCTCGATCCCTGAGTCAACAGATGCGGACGTTTGCAAGACAACAACCACGTGCACGAACAGTTCGACGACGTCTGCAGCAGCATGGACTATCAGCTCGGAGACCATGGCTGCGGTTACCCTTGACGCTGCATCACAGACAGGAGCGCCTGCGATGGTGTACGCAACGACGAACCTGGGTGCACGAATGGCAAAATGTCATTTATTCAGATGAATCCAGGTTCTGTTTACAGCATCATGATGGTGGCATCCGTGTTTAGCGACATCGCGCTGAACGCACATTGGAAGCGTGTACTCTTCATCGCCATACTGGCGTATCACCCGGCGTCATGGTATGGGGTGCCATTGGTTACACGTCTTCGTCACTTCTTATTAGCATCGATGGCACTTTGAACAGTGGCCGTTTCATTTTAGATATGTTACGACCCGTGGCTCTACCCTTCATTCGATCCCTGCAAAACCCTCAAATTCAGCAGGACAATGCACGACCGCATGTTGCAGGTCCCGTACGGGCCTTTCTCGATACGGAAAATGTTCGACTGCTGCCCTGGCCAGCACATTCTCCAGATCTCCCACCAATTGAAAATGTCTGGTCAAAGGTGGCCGAACAACTGGCTCGTCACAATATGCCAGTCAGTACTCTTGATGAACTGTGGTATCGTGTTGAAGCTGCATGGGCATCTATATCTGTACACGGCATCCAAGCACTGTGACTCAATGTCCAGGCGTATGAAGGCCGTTATTACGGCCAGAAGTGGTTGTTCTGGGTACTGATTTCTCAGGATCTATGTACCCAAATTGCGTGAAAATGTAATCACATGTCGGTTCTAGTATAATATATTTGTCCAATGAATACCCTTTTATCATAGGCATTTCTTCTTGGTGTAGCAGTTTTAATGGCCAGTAGTGTATATTGGTACAACTGCTTTTCTTGTCTCCAATGTCTTTTTTATTTTCCTGTGGGCGGTATCAATCTTAGCCGTTTCGCGCTCTCTGTCAATCTAACTTTTAGTCGGCTGCACTCCATTTTACCCACTCCATTTACGTGCTGGATCTAAACGGTGTCGTATTACTAGCAGTCGAGATGACTGACATCTTATCCGCAGACAGGAGCGCCTGTGATGGTGTACGCAACGACGAACTTCGGCGCACGAATGCCAAAACGTCATTTTTTCGGATGAATCCAGGTTTTGTTTACAGCATCATCATTGTCGCATCCGTGTTTGGCGACATCGCGGTGAGAGCACATTGGAAGCGTGTATTCGTCATCGCCATACTGGCGTATCACCCGGCGTGATGGTATGGGGTGCCATTGGTTACACGTCTCGGTCACCTCTTGTTCGCATCGATGGCACTTTGAACAGTGTTTGTTACATTTCAGATGTGTTACGACCCGTGGCTCTACCCTTCATTCGATCCCTGTGAAACCCTACGTTTCACCAGGATAATGCACGACCGCATGTTTCAGGCCCTGTACTGGCCTTTCTGGATACGGAAAAATGTTCGACTGCTGCCCTGGGCAGCATAATTCTCCAGATTTCTCAGCAATTGAAAACGTCTGGTCAATGGTGGCCGAGCAACTGGTTCGTCACAATACGCCAGTCACTGCTCTTAATGAACTGTAGTATTGTGTTGAAGCAGCATGGGGATCTGTACCTGTACACGTCATCCAAGCTCTGTTTGACTCAATGCCCAGGCGTATTAAGGCCGTTATTACGGCCAGAGGTGGTTGTTCTGGGAGAGGATCTACGCACCAAAATTGCGTGAAAATGTAATCACATGTCAGTTATAGTATAATATATTTGTCCAATGAATACCCGTTTATCATCTGCATTTCTTCTTGGTGTAGCAATTTTAATGGCCAGTAGTGTATGTACGTTTCTTATGAGTTAGAATTTTATCAATGCTTCCGGCCCCTCAGGGGCTCAGCATTAATTTGCTGAGTACTGACTTGGTGAACCCGCGTCCTGAGCCCTGGGCAGTGTCGCGCCCACAGTCCGCTACACCGTAAGCTCAGTGTGTGCGTCAACGACCATCGTTCGGAGCGACGATGGAACGTTGTACGTTTCAGAGCCCGGGGATCTTGCCTTAATCCCCCGGGTCGCAGGGTCGCAAGGACGCTACATACCTATGTATATAAAAAAAATAATAAAAAAAACAATAAAACCTACAACAACAACTCAATCTCAAGGTGTGCTACGTGCTGAGGGGATGCATGGCTGTTGAGGCATACAGCTGTAGGGCGCCATACGCAAGGCGCAGACATGGGCCCTCTCTCATGGGTTTCAGTTCTCAGCCGCTAAGAAATGCGTTATGCACTTCTGTCGGCGTCGGACGATCCACCCACATCCAGAGCTTTATATTAACGACCAACTACTCATTGTAGTAGAAACTCACCGTTTCTTAGGACTGGAATTTGATGATCGGCTAACGTGGATACCACATATTCGCCAGCTTAAACAGAAGTGCTGGCGGCACCTCAACGTCCTCCGGTGCCTTAGAATTACCACTTGGGGCGCAGATCGCAGTACCCTGCTGCACTGTTACATAGCCCTTGTTCTGTAACGTTTGGACTACGGGAGTGTAGTATATGGTTCCGCATCGCCCTCGGCTTCTGGATCCTATCCACCACTGCTGTGTTCGACACGCGACAGGGGTTTCAGAACAAGCCCTGTGGACAGTCTCCTTGTGCAGGCTGGGTTGCCTCCTCTGCGAATCAGGCGGCAACAACTGCTGGCAAATTACGCAGCCCACATCTATGGTATGCCTACTCATCCCAACTACCGTCTCCTTTTTCCAAACAGAGTACTCCATATACCAGAACGGCGGCCGAGATCGGGCTTGTCGGCCAGTGTCCGCGTTCGATCTCTTCTGAGTGAGTTGGAGTCTTTTCCCCTACCATCTTTGTTCAAATTCCAGTCGCGTACGCCACCATGGTGTCTACCTCGACCTCTACTTTGACTGGACTTGACACACCGCTCCAAACGCTCCGTTCACCCAGAGGCACTTCGCGGGCAATTCCTGTCAATTTTAGAAGGGTATCAGGACTCCACAGTAATCTTCAGTGATGGGTCGAGGGCAGATGGTTGTGTCGCCTTTGCATATACGCATGCCGGACATAAGGAACTGCGTTCCCTGCCGGATGGCTGCAGTGTATTCACTGCTGAGCTGGTAGCCATCCTTCGTGCAGTCGATCACATTCGTTCTTGCTCTGGGGAGTCTTTCCTCATATGCAATGACTCCCAAAACAGTCTGCAACCTCTCGATCAGTGCTTCCCTCGCCATCCCTTGATTAAGGCCATCCAAGACTCCCAATACGACATCGACCGTTGTGGGCAGTCGGTAGCATTTGCCTGGACACCAGGGCACGTTGGGGTAGGTGGAAACGAGATGGCTTACAGGTTAGCGAAAGAGGCTACCCATAAACGAACCCTGGATATAGGTATGCCAGCTCCTGACATCCGTTCGATGTTACATAGTCGCCTTCTTGGTCTGTGGAGTACAGACGCCTAACAAATTGCGACTAATGAAGGAGACAACCAACGTGTGGAAGTCCTCTATGCGGAATCCTCGCAGGGATTCTGTCGTCTTCTGCCGACTCTGCATCGGCCATACTTGGCTTACGCACGGTCACATTCTCCGTCGCGAGGATCCTCCTCACTGTCGATGTGCTGCGTCTTTGACAGTCGCCCACATCTTACTCGAATGCCCAACCTTCGCCCCTCAAAGGCGGACTTTTAATCTTCCTGACTCCTTATAACTTGTTTTAGGTGACAATGCCTCTGTGGCTGATTCTGTTTTAACGTTTATTCGTAACAGTGGATTCTACAATGCCATCTGACGTTATTGAGTATGCTTTATCTATTTATTCTGCACCTGCTTCATGCTTTTGGACAGGTGATTTTAATGTGTTGCAGAGTGACTGGACCTTCTATTTTTTTTATTTCTGTGAACACCCAGCCTGGACACTCTGGTCTTTTCTTTTAAATCTCTTCTCTTTTTCCCTTTAGTTGATTCTTTGATTTCTGACATTTTCCATCTATGGTTTGATGTAGTTTAACACGTTGTTATATCCTATTTTAGCGGTCTATTAAGTTGTCTCTGTGATTGGAAAAAGGGACTGATGACCATAATAGTTTGGTATCTTTCAAACCCCAACCCAACCAACCAATACTTCCGGTGAAGATACCATTAGATAGTGTCGCAATCCGGGTAAAGTATATTTAATTTTTGTTACTTGTTGGGCTGCTTATTTACAATTACAGTAAATAACTGTGACGACTGCTGCTTTCAAGACAAGCTACGTATGCTGAAAATTATAATAATCACTAGCTTAAAACCGCGGCTCCACTTGCGTGTTGGTTCATTATGATAGATAAGCTATCTTTCAGTAGTGTGCTATGAGACTGGTTTTGAAGTATGAAATGAAATACAATACCTTCTTTAAAAACAAACTGAAAACTATTCCTATCAGATTGTAGAAGTCTATGCACTTACCGTAAGTAGTGTAAATCAAATCACACGTAAAAATGCACTCGTTTCGAAAAATCCAATCACGAAATTCAACAATAATGATTGTAATAATATCCCAGATCGATCACTTGATGTAATGCCCGAAACGTCAAATCGATTTTTTTAAAGAGCTGCATTCAAAGGAATTTCTTTTTTACTCTTTATTTATTATTATATTTCCTTATTCGTGTGCTTATCCTTACAGAGAAAGAGCTGAAGACATTGTAGCACGCAGTGCTATACATTGTAAGAATCTCAATTCTATTGTAATGTTGTCACTGTAATAACCGCTGGCTGTATGGTCACTGTAACCAAAAGCCATAATAAAGAATAATAATAAAAAATAGACAAAAAATATGGTCTGTGGCATCACGTTTCGCTGTATGTAACCTCCTTGCTATAGAGTCGCAAACGTCATCGCTGGCCTTCAGTCCGAATTTTCTTAAATAATTTGACGACTTTCAACCACCACATCTTCCACCCCCTTGTAGCTATCGGCATGGAACTGCTATGGTGTATATGGGGGTCTTCGGACAACAATTACACAGACCATTCATTTGCGTTCTGTAATTTTCGCTGCAGAGCACACACGTAGAATTTTATATAAACCAATAACTTTCCATCCCAATATACTCCACCCTTTTATCATTATCAACCCTCAAGCAACAATGCAACCAATAAAACCATTTTCAAAAAGTAATTATTGTTCCGCATTTCGCGTTATATTCTTCAATTTACTAAATATCTATCAGATCGCTATAAAGCCGTGCCTAAAACCTTCCTCAGATATAAATTAGTAACTGTACAAATATTTAAGTCTCTGTGTCTTGTCATTCGGACGTGATAAGTGTACACCGAACAGACATTCACATTAATATATATAGCTATCCGATCGCCATAAAACCCTGCCTAAAGCCTTCCCCGGGTAGACATTAGTAACTCTACAGATTTTTAGCTCTTTATGTCTTGTGGTTCAGACCTGATAAATGTACACCGAACAGACATTCACATTTATAGATATAGAAGAAAAAGATTATGTCATATTGGTACCGGTGTTATGGTTATGAAGACCTAAAATTGTTGTAGTAATCATTTGTTACACCGTAAGTTTTCGTTGTAATTAATATTGTTTCTGTACTGGTGAGTCACTTCGGGAATGTACCTTGTCAGACACCTAAATGACGGTGTCTGCAGCAAATCTGAAATTTCATAAAGGCGAAGGATAGATATATATACAACATTTAATATCCACCAAAAGTTGTCTGGATACTTTTTATTAGACAGTGTTCCTTTCTTTGCAATAACCCGTTAATAATTTGTTTTATGACGTATTTTACCACTTGAGGACTTCATCACTATCCATCTATGGAATTAAGAAATTATCTGATCTAATTTAATACACATCTTACGAACTGTCCGGACATATTGCAACGATTAGTGGTCTGATCTAGATGATTAACGAGCACTTAAGGTCGTGGTTACACCAAATCCAAAGGATAAGTGTGAGAAATCTCGAGGCAGAGGAATTATGCTTAGGTTATAACGTCCCGTCGACAGCGTGGTCATTACAGATGCTCACGCTCGGAATTTCGGCTAGGGATGGGGAAGGAAATCGGTCGTGCCTTTGAAAGTAACCATCCTGGCATTTGCCTGGAGTGATTTAAGGAAATCACGGGAAACCTAAATCTGTACGGTTGGAGGCGGTGTGTTAGCACTGCACCATCTCGCAGTGAAGACCACATGGGAGCTAGGTTCAGAAATGGGGTGGAGGGGCAGAACGATATGCGTTGTCGGGTAGATCTACAAGCTGGTCGTCTTGGAATTCTAGCTCTGGCATCCCCAAAATACTCCCTCGTGGAACACATAGATAACAATAAAAGCACTTTCAGTTAAAACAGGATTCATTCGGTGAGCATTTGTTAGAAAAGGATTTACACTTGGCTAACACCTCTTAATCACATAGAACTGTATCTTATTCTTTAGGTTCCAGTTTCAATAGACGTCCAGAATAATAGAAGAAAACCTGATTATGTTTTATAAATTGAAAAACTGGTTGTACTACATTACCTGTAGGCTGTACACGAGTTTCTTAAAGTAGTTTAGAAGCTGTGAGTGTGATGTTCAAATGTTTGTTAAGCTTATGGGACTTAACTACGGGGTCATCAGTCCCTAAACTTACAAACTACTTACGAACTACCTTATACTAAGGACGGCACAAATATCCATGCCCGAGGGGGGATTCGAACCCCCGACCGTAGTAGCCGTGCAGACCGTGACTGGAGCGACTCAGCCCCCGCGGCCACCGCAGCCGGTGCTGTGAGTGTGACGTACTGTTCATACGTACTGCATATGCCGTAGCTTAGAATCATATGGTCCCTTTGAAACAGAAGAGGAAATTAAATACAAAAACCACACTGTTTATTGTTGGCTTTCTCTGCAGCAGCTACAGAATGTCTCGAAAACAATAAAGCCACTCTTTTTGTTCTGTTCACTTACGCGTAGTTCATGGAAAACTTAATCAAAATGTACGGAAGTAAATTTGAAGAACACTTTTCCAATATATGAATGCCTTGACCATTTAGGAATCCAGTAAAAATAAGTGAATATATCATTATCCAGTAACCAAGCTGGAATAATTTTTATAGATATTATGGATTTTTATTTTGCATTCTCCTCTTCTAGGAGAGAGGTTTTGAAGAGAAGTTTAGGCTAAAAATTCAGGTTGAGAACAACGCGTTTTAATACTAGCGTATATAGCCTTGTTTCTTCATTAATGCGCGTCGAAAGTGTCCCCGAAGACAACCGTAACACGAGGTTGCAGATTATCGGTTTCCCCCCATGTTGTAAGACAGTATAATTTAAGCGATGGTGTGCAACAGACGTGATACGGGTTCAGACTGACGATGCTTAAATACAGGTCCTGATTCTAACTCGCAGTTATGTCGTCGACAACCGCCTTTGTTCTTTGCGAAAGCCGTACGTCACCGAATGCCATCGTAAGGCCTTCGTGCCTGCTGATGTCGACATCCAAAACGAACGTAGTAATTTGGGCAAGCCAGGGCAGCCTGTGCTTAATGGAATAGTACCAGCTACCGCAGCAGCTGTTCCGGGAATACCACGATGCTACGTAATTAATGGTTCCACTTTCAGAGCGCTCCGCTAGAACCAAGTCATATGGTTAGTAGAGAAAGTGTTGCGTCCTACTCTGTTATTTTTCCTTGGGATGTAACGTGGAGTCGAAGAAGACGTCTACACAAACAGCACTGAGTACATTCTGCTAATGAAACTTCGTCTGTGCAACCGTACTGAGCGTCATTCGGTTGGTGAAAACTTGGAATGACTTTCAAATGATCTGTATAGATTGTTAGAAAATATCGATATAAATTTTTCTGTCAAGTACCGAATTTGCTCCTTGTTGTTGTTATGGTCTTCAGTCCGGAGACTGCTTTGATGTAGCTCTCCACCCTACTCTATCCTGAGCAAGCCTTTTCATCTCCTCATAAGAACGACAACCCACATCCATTTTAATCTGCTTACTACACTCGTCTCTTGGTCTCCCTCTGCGATTTTTACCCCACACACTTCCCTCCAATGCTAAATTTACGATTCCTCGATGTCTAAGAATGTGTACTACCAAGCGATCCTTTCTTTTAGTCAGGGTATGCCAAAAATTCCTTTTCTCGCCAATTCTGTTCAGTACCTCTTCATTAGTTATGCGATCTACCCACCTAATCTTCAGCATTCGTCTGTAGCACCACATTTCAAAAGCCTCTATCCTCTTCCTGTCCGCACTGTTTATCGTCCATGTTTCACTCCCGTACAAGGCAACACTCCACACAAATGCCTTCAGAAAAGACTTCCTTACACTTAAATTAATATTCGTTGTTAGCAGATTTCTCGTTTTCAAAAACGCTTTTCTTCCCATTGCTATTCTGCATTTTATATCCTCTGTACTGCGACCATCGCATGTCATTTTACTACCCAAGTAACAAACTCATCTACCACCTTCATTGTTTCGTTATCTAATCTAATTCCTTCAGCATCACCCGATTTTCTAAGACCGCATTCCATTATTTTTGTTTTGCTCTTGTTAATGTTCATGTTATACGCTCTCTTCAACACACTGTCCATTCCATTCAACTGCTCTTCCAGGTCCTTTGTTGTCCCTGACAGAATTACAATGTCATCAGCAAAACGCAATGTTTTTATTTCTTCCCCCTGAACTTTAATCCCTATTCCAAATTTTTCCTTGCTTTCCTTCACTGCCTGCTCGATGTACAAATTGAATAGCATCGGAGAAAGGCTACAACCCTGTCTTACTCCCTTCCCAACTTTATGCTTCCCTTTCATGCCCTTCGAGTCTAATAACTGCGGTCTGGCTTTTGTACAAGTTGTAAATAACTCTCCTTTCCCTGTATTTCACTCCTGCTGAGTGTCCAAATTAAAGCAACAAATGGAAATTTTTCTAGGTTGCCTTTATTTTGCCACAAAACGGTATAAACAGATGATAGTAAAGCAGAAACAATGTAAAGAATACAGACAGGAAACAAGTGCAACATGTATAGATTAGATTAGATGTACTTTTCGTTCCAGTAGATCCGAATTGAGGGAATCCTCTTGGATGTAGAACATTTCAGAACAAAATACACAATATATACTTACAAAAAGAGAGCATATGTGTTAATGTACCTTCCACAGACCCCAAATGTAATTGCCCTTGTAGATGTGGAATTGGTCAGGAAAAACAATTACCTTAAAAATATTTACATTTTAAAGGACAGAAAACGTATTACTACTTGCTAATTTACTAGGTGCATATTAAAATTCTTATCAATTACTTTATTTTTTATTTTTACACTGATTTACAATGATTACATTACTGCACAAAACTTGCACTGAAGTCAAACTGAACACAGTATTCATATTTGTGAATATTATATACAATAAGTTACAATCAATCACTTCTGGTAAGAAATTCATCAATGGAGTAGAAGGAGTTGGGCGGTTGCTCGCCGTGGAGGTTCGAGTCCTCCCCGGGGCATGGGTGTGTGTGTTGTCCTTAGGTTAGTTTACCTTAGTTTAAGTAGTTTGTAAGCTACGGACTGATGACCATGCAGTTTGGTCCGATAGAATTACAAACATTTGAATTTAGAAGGAGTTGGCCACCAAAAAAATCCTTTAGACTCTTTTCAAACTGTACTTTATTGTGAGTTAATTTTTTTTATGGCTGCTGACATGTTATTGAAAATGTGTACTGCTGAATATTGGACACCTTTCTGAGCCAAAGTAAGTGACTTTAAATCTTTATGCAAGTTATTCTTGTTTCTAGTATTGATCCCATGGACTGAGCTATATAGAGTGAAAGTATGCATAATATGCTAGATTTTTTATTTTTATATCTTCTATACTTATACCTGACAATAACGGCGAACAACAAGGCTGTCATCATTTTTTAGACTTTAACTGATTTGCAGACACATTCCGACAACTGGTTAATGTGCTCAGTATGTAGTGTGACAACCTAGGGCAACAACACAAGCCTGAAAACTACGGGGATGCTGGGAATAATATCATCAGTTTCATGTTGAAGCAATAACGGCCATTTGTCCTGCAGACCAGCTTGGAGAATGCTGACGTGATGCAATCCGACTCCCTAGTGCAGTGCTTCCCAAACTTTTCCTCATGGCGACACCCTTTCATAGCTTACAGTTTAGCGCGACACCCTTTCACTAATATAATACATATGGTAGAATTTAGATGGTTCTATCGGGGGGGGGGGGCGATGGAAATAAATTATCACTTAAATGTAGTTTGTAAACGAAACTGAAATCCTCGTACGTACGTAATGTTGATCCTGACTGCAGCAATTACGTACACTCATCGCAAGAAAAGGAAATATTAGGAACTAAAGAGATGTACAACACAGTACCACCTCAGACAACAATGCATAACTCACACAGTAATACTTGCTTCTTTTACATGTGACCCAAGTTTCGAAACACGAAAACTGAATTTCGGAAACCGTTTTTCGCTGTCGTGTGTACATGTCAGAGCCAGATACTGTTTCACTGAATCGATTGAAAACGGCATCTGGAAATTAGCTGCTCGGACTTCTGATTTAGGCAGCACAGTGCCTGTTCCATTTCAGTTCAATATTATCACATTATTTTCAGAAATAAAGAGGATGTATTTATGACAAATGATGAATTATTATTTAAGTTCTATTGTTAGATTCTTGGTTCACCACGACCTCGGAAGTCCCGACATATTCGGAAAAAATGGATAAATATTTGTGACAAGTAAGAATATGAATATCATTTCTGGTCCCAGAATCTGTTACATGCAGGAAACAGAGAAAAAAATATTAACGCATACCAGGATTCGAACCAACGATAACTGCATTTAAAATACTTCTCTCCGTTAATCACCCGGCCATACTCCATACTAAACATCGCTACTGAATAGCTTTAGTCAGTGGACAATTGTGACTGCTTTTACAATATGTGACAGCTTTTACATCCACTGTGTCATCGATTGACATTTAATTGTAAGAAACGCTACGGAGTGTGACGTGGCTTTGACAAACCCATTGAAAAACGTTCAAGTGCAGCTTTTTGAGAAGGAAAGCAGACTACAGTGTAGGTTCGTTCAAGCAGCTGCCAGTTCTAGCAAACTGCGCATGGGAAGAGCTGTTATCGAGTATCAGCACCAGCTCTGCGCATGCGCAGTGCCCTGTAATCTAGCAACTGGCAGCTGCTTGAACGAACCCTAAGTGTCTACTGCTGCTGAAGAAGAGCTGCCGCCTAGCGGCTGAGCACGCAATTAATGTCCACCGATCGTTCCTTTAATACGTGATCTGTGGTGCACTGATAAAAGAGAAGGATATTTTGTGTTATTTTATGACAAGTTTTTTTGTTTAGAGTCTAAATTTGTTAGTCTCGCGATACCCTTGATACTACTACGCGACACCCCAGGGTGTCGCGACACCCAGTTTGGAAAGCTCTGCCCTAGTGCATCGCAGACGTACTATATGGAATTCTAATCAAGAGAGCGAGCAGGCCTCACCATGTATCCAGTATCTTCCGTTTCCAAGAAAACATTATCCAGCTGGATTGTATGAGGTCGAGCATTACCATCCATCATTACGAAGTCTGGTCTCAGAACATCTCGCAACGAACGCTCAGGAGATCGCAATGTCACACAAGATGTGATGAGGGCTATCGACAAGGCATGTCAGGTATATTCCGTATTTCTAGATTTCTGAAAGGCTTTTGACACTGTACCTCACACGCGCCTTCTAATCAAATTGCTTGTTTAAGGAATATCGCCACGGCTGTGCAATTGGATCCGTGATTTCCTGTCAGAAAGGACACAGTAAGTTGTTAGTGACTGTACGACATCGAGTAGAACAGAAGTGATATCTGGCGTTCCACAGGGAAGTGTTATAGGACCGCTACAGTTCCTTAATTTTATTAACGATTTAGGAGACAATCTGAGTAGCTCTCTTTGACTGTTCGCGGATAATGCTGTCATTTATCGGTTAGTAAAGTCACCAGAATGTCAAAATCAACTACAAAATGATTGAGCTAAAATATCTGCAAGAAATGGCAGTTGACCACTAAAAGAAATCAGTTAAACTTCAGTTACTCGATAACTCAGTGAAATCTACAGGCAGACAATTCTACTAGATACCTAGGAGTAACAATTACGAACAACTTACATGGGAAATAACACACAAGAAATATTGTAGGGAAGGCGAACCAAAGAATACGTCTCACTGGCAGAAAACTCAGAAGATGCAACAGTTCTACTAAAGGAACTGCATACACTACACTTGTGCGTTCTGTTTTAGAGTTTTGCAGTGCATTGTGAGATCCGCACCAGCTGGGACTGGCGGACGATTTAGAGAAAATTCAGCTCATTTTGTTTTATCGCGATATAGTAGAAAGAGTGTCACAGAAATGATGCACGATTTGGGACAGAAAATCATTAAAAGAAAGGCGTTATTTGTTACGGCGAGATCTATTTGCAAAATTTCTTTCACCTACTTTCTTTTCAGACTGCGAACGTATATTGTTAGCTTCCACCTAATAGGGAGACATGATCATCACAATAAAATAAGAGAAATGATATCGAAAACAGAAAGATTTATGTGTTCCTTTTTCCCGCGAGAAATTAAAGAATGGAACTGCAGAAAAATTTCATACAAATGGTTCGGTGAACTCTCTGCCATGCACTTCAGTGTGACGTGCAGAGTATCGATGTAGCTGTAGATCCTTGCTGTAGATGCCAAGTCCTACTTACGCCACTGGTGAAATTCTTATACTGCGTTTGTAGCAATTTAACTTGTTCAATATTGTACTTTCCAGACGTGACATAAAGTCGTTGCTGAGGTATGCGCCCATATCAGTATTAATTGGTAAACAGTGCTATTAGGACGCTGTGTAAAATTATAGGGCCACAGATAGTGATGTGGTCATGCGTTTATTGACGCATTTCGATTAAATCATCTTCAGAATCTGTAAAGTTACAAACATCAGTAAGCCTGGTATGCCTGTATGGACAAAAGAGATACCAAATTACATTACAAAAACAAATATCTTAAGTACATACCATGGAGGAGGGGTTGACATAATAAAATTGTATGGCGTCAAGGGACTGCTGAACATTACTAAAGCCAAATCACCCATCATCGTCAAAGTAAACGGTAGACGCCACCAGGTGGCTCTAGTGTAAATGACAAAGATAAGAAAAACAAACTATATAAAACCAAATAGAAAGAATTAAAACCTAGTAATCCTACAAATATTTAAGTTTAAAATGGAGAGGACGGGACTATACAATACAACTGTATGCAGCTCTTATTGTTAAACTCACACACCTATGGTGGTGCCCCATGGCATAGCGAGGACAGGAAGTCGGGAGACCAGGACGTATTCAAATGGGAGTAAAATTGACGGATACTGTCAGCTAATACAAAATACCACTATTTAAAGGTTGACATAAAATCCCTACGTTACATTAGTAGGGTTACACATATATGTCATAAAACAAGCAGAGATTAACAGTAATAAAATATGACCAGGACGTATTCAATGGGAGTAAAATTGACGTATACTGTCAGCTATTATAAAATATCACTATTTAACGGTTGACATGGAACGAGTTATCATATTGCTATGCTGAAAGGTGTTATTAACGTGTTTCTTTGAAAGCGAGAGGGTTTTTTAATAACCAATATGGGTTAGTGAGACATTTATCATGTGGTACACAGCTTTCCTATTGAGTTTCCGTAAATTAAAACTGACAACAATCATACTGCTAATCGGAACTGTGACGTTATTTTTCGAAATACTTTATACTGTACTGATTGAAGTTGATTTACTCATAGCACTATAGGCGCGCGGGAGTAGCTGAGCGGTCTGAAGCGCCACGTTGCGGATCGCAGGGCCTCCAAAGTCGGAGGTTCGAATCCTCCTTCGGGCATGGTTATTTGGTTGTCTTTAGTATAAATTAGTTCATAAGAAGTTTGTAAGTTTAGGGACTGATGATCCCGCAGTTAAGTCCCATAAGCTTTCAAATGTTTGTATAGCTTCTGGGACTTAACTACGGGGTCATCAGTCCCTAAACTTACAAACTACTTATGAACTAGCTAATCCTAAGGACGGCACAAATATCCATGCCCGAGGGGGGATTCGAACCCCCGACCGTAGTGGCCGTGCAGACCGTGACTGGAGCGCTTCAGTCCCCTCGGCTACCGCGGCCGGCCCATAAGCTTTACGAACATTTTGACAGCACTATATATCAACAATTTTATTTTTCTCAAATCTAATTACTGTAATAAACAAATGAAAAATAACAATTTTAACGAAAAGATACGAAAGCCGAAAGAAATTTTCCGAGTATATACGTATTGGCTGCACGCGAGTGAAGTCTGTCTGCGACAGTACGTAATCTAAATCTGTCATGCAGTGACCACGCCCCACAATTTTGCTGACATATCAATATCAGGGTAAATTATAAATATTTTTCTGTATTAAAGCGTCGTCAGCAACAAAAGTATCGTAATTTGGTTAGTTTGAGGAGAACACCTGCTCGAAAAAAAAACTTTGTATATTTCCAGCGAGTCTGCTTTGCACTTCCTTTAGGAATGCAAAGCGCTACAACAAATATGATGAAAAACGCAATAGCTTCACTAATAACAGGCACGAGGTATTCGTATGCGCTGGCTCACATGTCCAACTTATGGAGTGGCTCGCTTAGTATTCGTAACTTCCGGATGGAAACTTTAGTCCAATAAATCTGTACGCCTCCTGCATCATCTACTACGGACTCCTGGTTAGGCTAACATACTCTCCATATGGCTTAGTACATGGGGAGGGGGGAGGGTGATCTTGCAAAATGTGGGAAAACTTGTGATTTCCGATTTCAGGTAATTTTAACTTTAAATTTCGAAATTTGAAATTAATTGCCTGAATTTCGATTTCAGCCAAAACTAGAAGCGGAGCAGAATATTCGATTACGGTTTCGGTTTAGGCCGCAAATCATGTTTCGGTCGGACTCTAGTTAAAGGAGAGAAGGCTGAAGTGCAGTTTATGAGTCCCCGAGCGGTGTTTCATGTGCAGACTTTGGCAACGGCGCCGCAGCCAATCAGGAGTCATGTTCGCGCGGCCAATAAGAAACAGGTTTACTGAATGAAACTTTCACTCTGCAGCGAAGTGTGCGCTGATATGGAACTTCCTGGCAGATTAAAATTGTGTGCCAGAACCGGGACTCGAACCTGGGACCTTTGCCTTTCGCGTGCAAGCGCACTACCGACTGTGCTATCCCGACACGACTCACGATGCCGCCTCACAACTTTACTTCCGCCAGTACCTCGCCTCCTACTTTCCAAACTTCACAGAAGCTCTCCTGCGTACCATGCAAGACTAGCACTCCTGGAAGAATGGATATGGTGGAGACATGGCTTAGCCACAGCCTAAGGGATGTTTCCCGGTGCCGACACACAATTTTAATCTGCCAGTAAGTTTCATATCAGCGCACACTCCGCTGCAGAGTGAAGGTTTCATTCAGGAAACATCCCTTAGGCTGCGGCTAAGCCATGTCTCCACCATATTCTTTCATCCAGGAGTGCTAGACTTGCATGGTTCGCAGGAGTTTGGAAAGTAGGAGGCGAGGTACTGGCAGAAGTAAAGTTGTGAGGCGGCATCGTGAGTCGTGTCGGGATAGCACAGTCGGTAGTGCGTTTGCCCGAGAAAGGCAAAGGTCCCGAGTTCCGGTTCCGACACACAATTTTAATCTGCCAGGAAGTTTCAACGGCTTTACTCTTTATGGTTTGTAAACGAATTGCATTTCAGTGTGAAATTTATATTTACGTTCTGTAATGGAGATTGAGCGTAAGCTAATGATAAAAAACGTCTCTTTGATATCATTTCGGAGCCTTTTTCCTGTGATAGCTGCATTCTGGCCGTGCAATGTACGGTAGTAAAAATAGTGATTTACGAGTGCGATTACTTTTACTGAGCGGTTCTGCAATGGAGATTCGGACGCTACGCGCCATAACGTACTAAACAAATCTTATCGTGTTACCTATACCTAACCTTAAGGTTACGCTGGCTTGTTGTTGGTTTTCAAATTATTGATACTGTGTTAAAGAATAGTTGTCTGAAACTTTCACTCAGAATAGTGATCTGTAGCGGAGCCATAAGGTTAGGTATAGGTTAAACAACAAGATTTCTTTTTTCAAATCTCCGTTTCAAAACAGAAACTTCAAGATAAACGGATTCTTCCAAATTACCCAACATCTGTTTTTTTCTTATGGAAGTGAACACTAATTTTAATGAGATTCATTATTCATGTATTGCAAGGCACCGGAAAAATTATAGTCAGTCTTTTTACTTGAGGGAGAGATACGCATTTCAATTTTAAGATGCAAGAAAGTATTAAATCTGAGCGGGAAAGTAGTGCATTTGAAGAAACTACTCACGAAACACGGAATTTTATTGGCCACCGGTACGCCACTCCTGATTGGCCGCCTTCACCTGTCATTCTGTCTTCACCGCGCAGTTCCCAACGTGCACACATGAAGCACCACTCGCGGTCTCATAAACTGCACTTTTACCACGATAAAATACATCCACCATGCCATGAAAACAAGTTTACAAAGTTTTCAAGAATTATGATGGACTAATAATAAGTATTGAATGAATGAGGAATTTTTTTCCGTTTGTCATTTCTTTAAATTTCTTGCTTATTCTCACAATCGGTTTCGACAAATGAAGCCAATTCCTAGTGATGTTTAAGTCTACCTGAATTACTAATTACGTAGAGTATTCCCAATTGCTGGATATACTGATATTGATTTACTAAATTCCGCACGGCCACTACGGTCGGGGGTTCGAATCCCCCCTCGGGCATGGATATTTGTGCCGTCCTTAGTTGTAAGTAGTTTGTAAGTTTAGGGACTGATGACCCCATAGTTAAGTCCCATTGACTCTACAAACATTTTTGATTTACTAAATACAACTGCACATATGTTCGAATATTTGAAAACCTAAGGGACCAAATTGGTAAGGTTATCAGTCCCTTGACTTGCGAGGGTGAAGGTCGGGGTGAGAGTTTAAAATAGGGAAAGATTAATTTTTGAATCTCACAACCACCAGCTGCGAACCAAATTCCTAAACATGCAAAAACACTGGAACTGTTATTGCGACTGTTTGACTCGTTTTCTAGTGGATGATATCACACGTTCGCAGCTTTCCTTCCCTGCATATGATTAACAAAACAAATTCATAATAAATTCAAGTTCATGAGAGAAAAGGGTGTACTAACTACTATTTTTGAAAACACGTGAAAGTTCACTTTATGTTGTTTATTTCACAATACTTGAACCCTGTGGCTGATACGTCTGTACGTCGGCACATAAAGTTATAGCTCGAGAGCCCCCAGACAAAATGAATATTTGTCGCGAATTGTTTTCACACCACGTGGCTGTCTCAAACACCGTTTATGTTCATGCCTATGCGACGACACGTGTTACATTAACAAATCACAGTCACTTTAATTCAGTGCAATGCACACCTTGTTCCACCGGCTAAATATTCACTAACACACAGTAGCACTCGATTTAACTTGGTGCAGTCTACGACGAGCAACCACACGTGGCGATTGCCACAGACAAATCTCAAGTCACCACCTCGAGATCCACATGCCGACTGATGCAGCGCGACGCCGCCCAGCCAGCCACACCACATGGTCCCGAGTCCTCACTTCCTGCCCAGGCGCGCGCGCACGCCAAAATTCAACTGCCGGGGTTTTTTCCCCTACGTCATCAACTTCCCCATGTGAACTGTTCTAACCGATTTCCCAACGTACAGCGCTCAGCCAATACATTTCTAAAACTTTACTTAAAATCAAAATAATTACACTACACATTAAACAAATATTTTCTTACGTTTTTATATTAGTATAAACATCCTTTGTACTGTTTATCATAATCGTGCAATATCTTATATCACAGATAACTGATTTAACTGAATATTTCAAGGTAAAATACAAAAGATTGATTGAAAATAAAATGAAATATAGTTAATGTATTATTTTTATAAACAAACATTGCCATGCTAGTTGTGTAACTGTCTTGTCTTCGTTGGTAATTTATTACTTTTCATTGTCAATTAAACATATTACGTTAGATGTGACTATATCAGCTAATGTATTGTTTATTTATCAACAGGCTATTTTGTAATGAGGGCCTTAAAGGTTCCTAACTGCATCGTATTACTTCAAATGCCAGTAGTATTACAATATTTGTGCACTGCACTGTGCCTGGCACTCACCATTGTCCCTCTCTCCCCTCACCGGAAACGAACTGTAAAATCCTAAGTTGGAACAAGCCACCAACATCGGCCTGCTTGCTGGCCTCCTGTCAGCTACAAGCACACAGCAAATCTCAACGTGGGGAATTTCTACCTATGGCCTAACTATAAATGTTGTCACCCAACTCTGTACATACATTGCTACCATAATTAATAAGATTAGAATTGTGTAACATTTAGTGCATTGGCATGGTCAATGTTTGCAGTGAACTTCATACTGTTTAATTATCAAATGCTATTAATTACCAGTATTTCTATTGGGCGGTAATCTCACAGACTTTAAAACTCCTTAAATTAATTTTAACTCAGGCTAAGAACGACATACACACCCATGACTGAGGGAGGACTCAAACCTCCGACAGGGAGCGCCCACGCAATCAGTTGTAAGGTGCCTTTAAACCACGTGCTACATGTGCAACTGAATTTGATGATTTAACAATTTCGATATTTTTGTACAAACCAAATATCACAACTGTCAAAACATCAAATACGGCTGAATTTTGTAAATCACTACAAATGGAGACATGAACTGCGAAGACAGTACCTAGAGATTTAGAAAATTTAAAGATCACTAGGAAATGGCTTCATAATAGGGATGGCGGTTATCGCTGATACAACCAGTTTTCGGCTATACCGGTTCTTTACATCTCCATTTTAACAGCACCGTAAAAATTGCTCTATATAACTGGTTTTTAAATAACCGGTTTTCGGTTTTTATTGCTATTATTTCCAGTAGAGTTCAAACGAAACATATTTTGCTGCCGAAACAGAAACCGTAATCGTCGGTTCTTCTAGTTTCGGCCGAAACCGAAACTCACGAAATTAACCTAATATTTAGGTAAATTTACGTTATACGACAAATCACTGGTCTTTCCATATTTTGCAAGATCCCCTCCCAATACTACGCCTTCCTGAGTGTGTATAAGCCTAGCCAGGAGTTCGTAGAAGACGATATACGAAGCATACAGATTTACTGGCCTAGTATTTCCATCCGGCAGTTGCGAATATTGAGCCAACCACTCCGTAAGTTGGACTTGTGAGCCAGCGCATACGAATATCTCGTTATACACACAACATTATATAAGTTACAGTCAGTAAATAAACTTCAATCAGTGCTGCAGAAGTATTTCGAAAAATAAAGTCACAGTTCCGACTAACAGTATGATTTTTGTCAGTGTAAATTTACGCAAATTGAACCAGGAAAGCTCTGTACCACGTTATCAAAGAATGTTGAAATGGGTGTGAGTTCTTATGAGACCTAAATGCTTAGGTCATCGGTCCCTAGACTTACAAACTACTTAATCTAACTTAAACTAACTTACGCTTACGACAACGTATACATCCATGACCGAGGGAAGAGGGAGGACTCGAACCTCCGACTGGAGCAGCCGCGCAGTCCATGACATGGAGCCTCAGACCGCACGGCTACCTCGCGACGCACCACATGATCAATGTTACCTAAACCCATATTGGTTATTAAAGAAGCCCCTCGCTTGCAAATAATCACATTTATAAAACTTGTTAGCATAACAATATGATAATACATTAAAGTTAGTATTCCAAGCTTAGAGTACATCACTTACATAATATGAACCGAATTTACCTTCTCTTCCAAGGATCATTTTTGGATGCTTTCTCCTTAAATGACATAGCATATTTGTAGTACCTCCACCCATTTTCAGCTTTTTAAAGCAAATGGAGCATTGTATCTCACTGCTCCCGTACTTCGTGAAGTACTTCCATACTCGGGATGGTGCCATTTAGGACACAACCGATGTCTGGCGACGACAGCAAGGAACTGCCGCATGACCAGAAGGAGGCGAGTCTCGTACACTGCCAGTGCACGCGCGTCGTCTAATAGGCTACACCACACGGCAACAGGTGCATCGATGCCTCAATAGCTGCACCAGTCCTCAAGTATGCGCGTTTCTGACTGCCGGGATTGTTCTTCAATTAACACTGATCGCTTTTCTTAGTTTCTGCGATGACCTAATATTTAACAGCAGTGAAAATTTTAGGAATCGCCCTAAGTATTAGGGTCTACTAGTTTTAATTTTGTAAAATTATTTACAAAAACACATTTTGAACCACTACTACAGGAAGTAGTCGTACCGGTTTTTTATCCGGTTCTTGGCAATAACTAAAAGAAACCGGTTACAACCGACACCAAATAAATACCGAAAAAAAAAACGATTATCGGTTGTAACCGGTCGGTTTTTCCCATCCCTACTACATAAGCCGAAACCGATTGTGCGAAGAAAGAAAAATTAAATGCAAATTCAGCCTCAGTATGAAAATGCCTGAGTCATTCAATAAATATTTGGACGTGGTACCCTACATGAAGGAGATACAGACAACATTCTCGGACTCGGACTACGTTCAGCAACATCATTGTGGAATCAATGAAAAGTGATGGAAAAAACTAGCGGTAGTAAGAAACTGGAAAATGTTGTAGACTATTCTGTTCTTTCACACTTCGACAAGCACACTGCTGACCGAGATGATCATTGCAGCCGCGGTGGAGTGGCCAAGTACTCCAAAGACGTCTTCACACGGGACGAGCTGTCCACCTAGCTACTGCACGCCCTGAAACGACCTGCTACATCCCACGAAACACAACGTGCTGCTTATCGTGATTTGCGATAGCAGCGCTCTCCAGCGCCCGTTTCGGGCTGGCACGTATATCATTATGTTTACAAAGATGGATCTGCATAAAATTGCACGGTACTTCTGTTAGCGATCGTCGAAAGAAATGGAAAAACCCGAAATTGTAGCTTTCTTATGCTTGTATGTGGCATGCAATACTTCTCCAGAATTTGCAATTTTTTTTCAAGAAACACAAAGACGGTACGTTTACCTGAAAGCAATTGGTAATGATAACGAAATATACGACCAAATCACTTGTGGCAGAAAATCATAAAAAATGTCAACGGTGAAATACATCATCTACACCAGCTTCCCTTGTGTTGCTATCTTATATTCCAATTTTCCACGTTTCACATATTCTGCCTATTCAAATTTTTACTTTGACATACCTTCGGAGATAATAGGTTCTGCCTGATACATCTAACTTGTTCATACATCCGGGGCAACGCCTCAGCTCAACAATGTTCGATGAGATAATTTTTGCTTTTAGTACTGTACGTAAACACTGTTCCTCCTTTACTGCATCTGCCTCCATAACCACGAGCTAGCCATGTTCACTTTGCACGTGAAACTGAACTGTTCCAACACTGTACTAAATTGCAACAGAATTCAAATACCATGTAGAAAACCGAATGACAAAGGGTACTGTCTTGGAATTTATTGGTTCCTGTGCCCTAGCACGAAAAACTCAACAAATTCTCTGTTTCTAACAAATAACGAAGAATACCGTATATTATTATTGTATGAAGTTAAGAAGAAAGTTACATAAACCGCAATTAAACCACATCGTTATAAATATGTGGGAAAGTGTAGATGCAAACCTGCAATTAGCATCTCTTTTCCACCACAGCTTGTGACACTAACACCACGCTAATACGTTGTCGTAAAAAGAAATGACAACGAATATCGAATATTATACTTAAATTAACAAGAAAGAACCAAAAATGTTAAGGAAACAAAAAAGGGAAAAAAATAATTTTTTTCTGATGTTTGCAAATGCAAACCCAGCAGATTTGTAAACCCTACATTACAGCTTACGACGCTACCAACAACGCTAGTTATACTCTAAATTCACCGTCTCTTTTTTAAGGTATACTATGCACATGTTGTAATAAGCATTACAAAGACGCTCCTTTCATAGAATGGCGTTATGCCGTAGCATAGGAACGATATTCTTTCACTGTATACAAATTATAATACTAACACACGTTAAATACAATAACCTTTAAAGCTATGAAAACGTGGTTTCCGGTAATTTATTGTAACAAATCGTAAATGACGTGTTCCCAAAAGTTCCTCAATTTTCATACGCTTTAAAAAAACGTTTATATTCATTCATCATACGCTGCAACGAAATAGGGAGTTCCGTTTGTAATATGGAGGCTCAAAAGTTCTGCTTGTCATGTGGAAACCATGTCGCTTCTCATTGGCCACGTTCACTCCACGAATCAAACATCTAACATGTCAGATCCTTCATTCCACGCTTCGCAGGGTAGTGGAACGTGGAATTCTACGCTGCGACGTCACCACTTCCTCCTCCACATGCGTTTCCACGTCTCGTGAAAGGAGGGCATAAGACGCCTTGCTACGGAGCTCGCGTTTACATCCCGTCGGAGGTTCGAGTCCTTCCTTGGGCATGTGTGTGTGTGTGTGTGTGTGTGTGTGTGTGTGTGTGTGTGTGTGTTTTGTCCTTAAGTTAGTTTTAGTAAGCTTTATTAGTTTGTAAACCTAGGGACCGACAACTGCGATCTGGGCAACACCACTGAAAGAAAAGGCCGTGGCGCGCATGTGCCACATCACACAAAGCAGGTCGCGATCACGTCGCTAAGTGGCTGGTCGGAGGGGCACAACCAACACCACCTAGAGACAAGGCCTCACAACAGCCCGTGCTACGTTATACTGACCAGGCCACGGACGCCAGCTTACTGGCTGGCCGCTACGAGGCAGTGGGCGTGCCCCAGCGGCCAGCCAGTAAGCTGGCGGCCGCGGCCTGGTCAGTGTGACGTAGCACGGGCTGTTGTGAGGACTTGTCTCTAGGTGGTGTTGGGCACAACTTACTAAGCCCTAGCGGCCAGCCATTCAGATAGGCGATAGTGACGTGCTGTGCGTGACGCGGCACAAGCGCACTGCGGCCTTCTCTTTCGGTGGTGTTGGTCTGAGGCATTGTCTCACGGACTGCGCGGGCATGATTGTGTGTGTCTGTGTGTGTGTGTGTGTGTGTGTGGTTGTCGTCTTTAGCATGAGTTACTTTAAGTAGTGTATGTCTAGGGACTGATGACTTCAACAGTTTGGTCACTCAGGCTTACAAACGTTTGAACGTTTGATAATTGTTCCCTACCCTAGAAGCTGACATTTATGTATTGACCAGTATAAAAACAAACCTTGGATCGCTCTCTTTTAACGACGCGACAATTACAAGTGCCATTTTTTAAAATCTTGTTACCCGCCGGCCGCAGTGGCCGAGGAGACTGAGGCGCTCCATCACGGTCTGCACGGCCACTACTGTCGGGGGTTCGAATCCCCCCTTGGGCATGGATATTTGTGCCGTCCTAGTTCGTAAGTAGTTCATAAGTAGTTTGTAAGTTTAGGGACTGATGACCCCATAGTTAAGTTCCATAGACTCTACAAACATTTTTTTTTCTTGTTACCCTTTCGTACTTTGTGCCCAGCAGCTATCAACTGAGTGCTGCTGTCTAACCATCTCTGAGCACGTATTTGACACATTTAAATACACTTGTATACGCTGCCACAGTCTGACGACGGATCTGACTCAACAGGTAGTCTAATATAGATTTTCGTAAAATTTGAATCTATATGGAGTTTTCTTACGAGTAAGCCCATGAGTGTGATGTCGCAAGTTCAGTCTCTAGTAAGGCTCATTTGAAAGTGTTGTGTTAGCAGTTATTATAGCAAAAATATTAGCTGGTAATGACTCACCATGTTAATCAATAGGAGATCAGAAAATGGGTGTCTGGGATCTGGAGGCTTTCTATGGGATGAATATATTCCTTTCCGTAATGGTAATCGTCGATATCCAAGAAATGTTCAAAACAAACCCTTAACTTGCACCGCCAACACAGAATGAAAGATGGAGCCCTCAGTGATTATAAACATTCGCAGTATCACGATCGACGGGAGATTCCTTGGGAGTTCAGCTAGGTATCCACCTTAAAGAATGTGTATAGAATCATTGGTGTAATGGTGTGATGAGAACTGATGGAACGTCATGCCAAGCAACTGAATGTGAAATAGTCTGTGGTGGAGCTTTATCGTGACAACGGCTATTCTTTAAGGCATAGTTTCAGATAATGAGATAATATGCTTCGTTGGAAATGTTCAAATGTTTGTTAAGCTTATGGGACTTAACTGTGGGGTCATCAGTCCCTATACTTACAAACTGCCTTATACTAAGGACAACACAAACATCCATGCCCGAGGGAGGATTCGAACCCGGCCACTCCGCCGCGGCTGCTTCGTTGGAACGAAAACTTATGATTCTGTATGTATTCTGTAACAGTGGGTACCTACCTATCTGCATGTTTAGTAATTACCAAAGACTTCGTCTTCGGTATTGATGGTCCCAACCTTCGTGATCACTGTGGCGTGCCAGTTTTCATTTGGTGTCAATCGTGCAGGTTAATATTCAAAATGTGTTCAAATGTGACTTAACTGCTACGGTTATCAGTCCCTAGGCTTACAAACAATTTAAGGAAACGTATCATAAGGCCAGTATACACACCCATGCCCGAGGGAGGACTGGAACCTCCGACGGCGAGCAAACGCACTTTCCGCAGCAAGGCGCCTTAGAACGCTCGGCCACTACACCACGGCGCAAGTTAATGGTTTGTTTTGAATATTTCTAGAATGTCCACGACTTTCATTTTGTGAAGTGTAATACATACATATCGTAGAAGGTTGATCATTGCACCTCCCTCCGCGATGGAGTGGCCAAGCGCATTGATGCGCTATGTTCCGATGCGCGTGGCCGTTCCCCGTTGGGGGTTCGAATCCCCCTTCGGGCATGAATGTTTGTGTCGTATTTAGTATAAGGTAGTTCATAGGTAGTTTTTACGTTTAGGGACTGATGACCCCGCAGTTAAGTCCCTTAAGCTTAACAAACACCTGAACATCTGCACATCCAATACAGTAATTTTCTGCCCCCCCCCCCCCCAACCCTCCTGCTGCACGTATTGTATGATTAGCTACCTACATTTTTCCTGTCATACTTGTTAACACAGCACTTTCATATGAGCCTTACTAGAAACTCAACTTCCGACTTCGAATTCAAGGGGTTCCTTCTTAGAAAAATTAAAGAGAAGACTAAATCTGTACTTGTGCGCACTATCATGGAGAAGACAATAAGATTTCCTGATACTGTTTAAATCCGCATTTCCAGTGATGTAATATTTTAAGTACACAGGAGAAAACAGTGTGGACAACGGAGCTAACAAAAATGTATGCAAGATTTAACTAAATTTCCTTTACAAATGTTCGTAAATTAAGGGACTTAACTGCTGTGGTTATCAGTCCCTAAGCTTACAAACTCGTTAAACTATCTTACGCTAAGGACAACACACATCCCCATGCCCGACAGAGGACTCGAACCTCCGACGGCGAGCACTCTGCAGCAAAGCGCCTTAGACCGCTCAGCCTCTCCACCGCGGCTTTCCTTTATAGACTTCGAATAGTTATTTTGGGAACCAAGATGGTTACGTTACGTTTTCATGTTCGGAAACGTATTCACGAAAAATACCACTACACATTTTCAAATCTCCAGCGTTTTCGGCACCACTGTTTAGAGTAAGGGGCTCACGAGAAATACTAACCCCGCAACGAACCTATGATGTCACAATAGTTGTCCTGTTCAACACGTCCTAGAGACAAAGACTAACAACAGGCCGTGTCACGTCACGCCGATAGGCCGCTATTGCTAGCTGGGTGGCTGGCTGCTAAGGCCGGTGTTACACTGTAAAACATCTTTGACAAAGATTTTTGTCAAAGATTTTAACCAGCATCTTTGACGAAACTACTTCACTGGAGCACATTACACTAGCGTAAAATATTTCATCATAGTTGCTCGGAAAACTCCGTAATAGTCCATCGTCTCCAGAATGAAACTTTCACTCTGCAGCGGAGTGTGCGCTGATATGAAACTTCCTGGCAGATTAAAACTGTGTGCCGGAACCGGGATTCGAACCTGGGGCCATTGCCTTTCGCGGGCAAGCGCTCTACCGACTGAGCAATCCCGACACGACTCAGTCGGTACAGCGCTTGCTCGCGAAAGGCAAAGGTCCCAGGTTTGAGTCCCGGTTCCAGCACATAATTTTAATCTGCCAGGAAGATTCATAGCAGCGCACACTCCGCTGCAGAGTGAAAGTTACATTCTGGAAACATCCCCTAGGCTGTGCCTAACCATGTCTCCACCATATCGCCGGCCGCGGTGGCCGAGGGGACTAAGGCGCTCCAGTCACGGTCTTCACGGCCACTGCGGTCGGGGGTTCGAATCCCCCCTCGGGCATGGATATTTGTGCCGTCCTAGCTCGTAAGTAGTTCATAAATAGTTTGTAAGTTTAGGTACTGATGACCCGTAGTTAAGTCCCATAGACTATACAAACATTTGAACATTTTCCACCATATCCTTTCTTCCAGGAGTGCTAGTCTTGCATGTTTCACAGGAGAGCTTCTGTGAAGTTTGGAAAGTAGGAGGCGAGGTACTGGCGGAAGTAAAGTTGTGAGGTGGCATCGTGAGTCGTGTCGGGATAGCTCAGTCGGTAGAGCGCTTGCCCGTAAAAGGCAAAGATCCCAGGTTCGAGTCCCGGTTCCGGCACACAATTTTAATTTGCCAGGAAGTTTCAGTCAATCGTCTGTTTCATAGTTCGTTATAAAATGTTTCTCGGGAGTGCATTCATTGGAAAGAACGAAAAATGGAAACAATTTTAGGTAAAACCGTGAATAGCGAGAGAAAATATGAAAAGTGCTCGCACAAATGTACTTCATGAGCTACACTGCTAGGACACAATAACCTAAATTGTTTAAGAACGTGTGAGCAAACATTTTATTTCGCCCACATATTTATAAATACTTCATCATTATCGATGTTTCAGGAAGCCCTAAAGCTGTGTCAATGTGTAAATAATGAAACACTGAAATAAGTTAACGTTTGTCATGAAGGTATCATGTTAAACATAACCTCGTTAGACACTTTATCATAATTAAGAAGAGAGAATATTTTCGTAGTTCTTTCATGTTGAGCTTCATTGCGGATTATGCGCTGCGAAAGACATTTACTGCAGTCTGACATTGATTTTGGCTGATTTTCCAAAACATAAAATATCCGTATAAATATTTGGACTTGTGGTTGAATGTCGAAAAGCATTGTGCAAAGTAAGAAAAAATACGGAGCTAAGTAGCGCAGTATCTCATTACGCAAATTATGAATGCCTTATCCGCTGAAGATCGTCCTATTTATAATTCAAATGTTCAAATATTTGTTAAGCTTAAGGGACTTCACTGCGGGGTCATCAGTCCCTAAACTTACAAACTACTTATGAACTACCTTGTACTAAAGACGACACAAACATCCATGCCCGAGGGAGGATTCGAACCCCCGACCGTAGCGGCCGTGCAGACTCTGACTGGGGCGCCGCAGACCGCTCGGCCACTGCGGCCGGCGTCCCATTTATATCCACACACAAAATCTATTCCAGCAGGCAGTAAAATACACGAATCCTACAGTGTAGGCCTAAGATTTCACGTATTATTCCAGACATAAGTGAACCAAAATGTAAATCACTTAAGGAGGAATTACGAGGTTGGGTTAGAGTACAAATAAAAACATTTATTTCAATTATGCATCTCCATATATTCTTTGATCCATATAATTTCTTCCCTATCATCATCCACAGCGAGGCACTTTGAATACAACTGACAGCAGTAGCTTTTTCTTTATACGATTCTAACCGTATATTTTAGTAAATGTGCTTCGTATTAAGAAATATTCCGTACACTTCATACTTTGTAACGATCACTGTGGCAGTAGCGACGCAACAAATACAATTTGACGTTACTTTGTAGGTTAAAAGGCGCCAAAGCAAGGAAAGATGCATGTATACAATGGTGAACTTTTATAAAAGCTACCTCTCGCGCTAACTTTTATCAAATATCTTGCATAAAAGAAATCTTTTATAAAAGATGACCTAGTACTCCGTCAAAGATTAGACCAAAGGGCTTTGATAAAAGATCTTTGTCAATCATCTTTTACATCTACATCTACATGGGATACTCTGCAAATCACATTTAGCCGGCCGCGGTGGCCGAGGGGACTGAGGCACCCCAGTCACGGTCTGCACGGCCACTACGGTCGGAAGTTCGAAACACCCCTCCGGCATGGGTATTTCTGCCGTCCTTAGAGTTAACTAGTTCATAAGTAGTTTGTAAGTTTAGGGACTGATGACCCCGTAATTAAGTCCCATAAGCTATACAAACATTTGAACATTTGAAATCACATTTAAGTGCCTGGCAGAGGCTTTACAGGTGTAATACCCGCCTAAGAGGCAGTAGGCTGTGTCCCAGTCAACTAGCCATCGCGGCCTATTAGCATGACGTTACACGGTCTGTTGTGATATTGTCTCTAGAAGGTGTTGCCTTGACCCCCATGCATCGTGAACACTCGGCTCCGTCCGGGGTCCACACAGAAATCAATATACCAGCGGTTGCCAACCTATGCGCCGTGAACGCTGGTCAAGAGTCAAAGTCCAGGTAAACGTTATCTGGAGCTTCAGGGGCATCACTCGTCAGTCGTCTAAAACAGCGAGTACGGACTGGAATAAGACTTGAAATGCACTATCGCTATCCCATACCGGGCAAGAGAGAATGGCCTATTCTCATGCAAAAACCTGCTCTTTCTATCCTGTTTCTAACAAGAATGAGCCAGACGAAGCTGTCAGGTTTTTAAAAATTTTTAATTAATTAATAAATTTTTTATTTTTAGTGATATCTAGAAGACTCCTACAGACTGTGCTACAAGGTCGGCGTAAATAAATTCCACTGTCCATTCGTAATGTGTCGAGTTGGTAGCTTCTTGGAGACACCAGAACGAGTGCCTGCATTATGTCATTTAAAATAAAGACTCAACGAGAATATATACCGGGAACGTCTCTGAAGAGTCATCAGGTATATTTTCTCGAGTTTTTCTACAGATATTTGTAATTTTGTTTCGCAATGTGTACTTCGCATATCGTCTTCCAAGCGCTGTCCAGTGTCAATGGAGAGTGTTGGATCGTTCTCGTTACAGAAAAAAAATATTTTAAGGCGAAATTTCACGCACGCTTTCGATAAAGCGGTCCCAGATTGGTATAGTTTTATATTCGGTTTAGCGATGTATACTAACAGGTACAGTAAAACAAGAAGAATAAGCAGTACCCCAGCAAGAAATGAGCAGCGGTTACCGCATGTCGGCAGTAGTCAGCGCGGGCCAGGCTGGTGTTAACGTTGCTAGAGTACTGGCCGTTCTTACTGTCCATCTTAATAAAGGTTCAAATGTTTGTAGAGCTTAAGGAACTTAACTGCGGGTCATCAGTCCCTAAACTTACAAACTACGTATGAACTAGCTTATACTAAAGACGGCACAAACATCCATGCCCGAGGGGGGATTCGAACCCCCGACCGCAGCGGCCGTGCAGACCGTGATTGGCACGCCTCAGACCGCTCAACCACCGTGGCCGGCGTTCTCACTGTCCCTCTTAATACATAACGACAAACGATACATTGCACAAGGCTTATTTGGGACAACTCTACCGAATGCGGATATTTAACTCCTACCGAGCGAGGTGGCGCAGTGGTAACACACTGGACTCATATTCGGAAGGATGGTGGTTCAAATCTACCTCCGGCCATCCAGATTTAGGTTTTCCGTGATTTCCCTAAATCACTCTAGGCATATGCCGGGATGGTTCCTTTGAAAGGGCACGGCCGATTTCCTTCCCCATCCTTACCCAAAAATCCGAGCTTAAGCTCCGTCTCTAATGACCACGCTGTCGACGGGGCGTTAAACCCTAAGATTCCTTCCATTTAATTCCTCTCTGAAAACCTCTTTGCTTGTAATGAGAAACGAACAAAATTTTTCAGTCGATACTGGACGTCGCATGAAAGACATTATGGGCAGTATTAGTTTGGGCTAACGGGCGGCCGCGGCGGAGTAGCCGAGCGGTCTAAAGCACCTTGCTGCGGAGCGCGTGGTTGCTCGCCGTGGAGGTTCGAGTCCTCCCTGGGGCATGGGTGTGTGTGTTTGTCCGTAGGTTTACCTAGGTTTAAGTAGTTTGTAAGCTACGGACTGATGACCACGCAGTTTGGTCCGATAGATTTACAGACATTTGATTTGTGCTAACGGGCACCTGGAAGGACGATGTCGATATTGGTCGGATGACTGGAGATACTACCTTGGGGATAGTGGATGTACTGATAATGGTTTCAACTTCGTAGCTTAGTGGCAGCTGCCAGATCGCCATCTGTGTGTACCCTTTAATAGAAAATGTTTACAGACATAATGATCAGTGTCATATCAACGCGCGAAGCTAAAAGGCGCCATGTTACAGTGACACACTCCTGCATCCTCCAGCCAACTGAGCGAGTTTGAAACGGGCAAATATACATGGTGACTCTGCCAACTCCGCCAACAAAATTATCTCTGGAACAACAACAGATATTCAAAAACGGTTTCCGCCAGCACGAACGGACGGCAGGGGTTTAGGAGACTAAATACAACGCGAAATTTTACAACGTAAACAAATAAATTTTTGCAACACAAACGTGTGTATTTTTAAATGGACACCCCTTATTATTTCGTATGCAATCAATAGCACGAAAAATCACAAAAATAATGGCGTTGGTTGCATCGAAATGCGTCAATTACATCCCGAGAAATTGCGAAGCGATTTTGACGTTTGAAATAAATGAAAATGTTTGTTTGTAAAGCTTATGGAACTTAACTACAGGGTCATCAGTCCCTAAACTTACAAACTACTTACGAACTAGGACGGCACAAATATCCATGCCCGAGGGGGGATTGGAACCCCCGACCGTAATGGCCGTGCTGACCGTGACTGGAGCGCCTCAGTCACCTCGGCCACCGCGGCCGGCGAAATAAATGAAGCGCACAGCTAGCACACGTCTTGAGACTCAAGCGTGAACCTCACGCTGCCTATGTCAGGCGCTCACACAATGCACAATCCACGAAAAAAGTAACACTTCCTACACAAAGTTAATTGATCTAATTGTAAATGTATGTTTATTCTATCGAAATTACAGCTAGAGTTACAATTAGAGATAACACACTTGGCTTCACGTTGCTAAACTCATTTACTAGTGCATTGTCGCCCACATAAACTATATTTTTGTGCATTACACCCAGTATAAAAAATACACAAACGTCTTGAACAATCGGACTGTGTCACGTCAAGATATGTTCGAAGTGCCCTCCGTTTGCATCAATACACGTTTGGAGACGGGTAACGAGAGAGTGTTGCACAGATTGTAGAGTTTCCTCAGATATTGTCGCATACGCCACAGTAATACAATGTTGCGTATACTCTACTGTCGTTTTGGGCTCTTGATTCACTCTGTCTCTTATTGCATCCCAGAGAAAGAAATCTAATGGCTTCTCCTGTCCTAACCACCTATTTGGATATGTCGCATCTACAACGTCTCTGGCAACTTTTGCATTGTCTGCAGTATTTTCATCATGTTGGAACCACACTGATAGACTAATTTCCAATCCTAGATCCTCCATGATAAGCGCTAGTGAGTGTTGAAGAAATGATGCATATTACTGTCCATTTAATGTTCCACAGTAAAAATAGGGACCTACAATACAGTTAGCAATGATACCGCACCAAATATTGACACTCTACTATTGCTAATGAGCAAATGCGAATCTATTGCGGACCAGTAGTGCATGTTCCGCAGATTCACATTAGCATGTTTTGTAAACGAAGCCTCGTCCGTAGACAATGTATTGCTTAGGGATACGGGATTACCTTGCAACTTCCGAAGTGCAAATCGACAGAATGCAATGCGGGATTCAAAGTCATTCCCGCACAGTTCTTGGTGCAGTGAGATAGGGAACTAATGAAACCGTTGCCGATGCAAGATCCTGCAGACACTATTGTGGCTTATTCCTACACCTCGTACAATTTGTCGCACACCCACCTGAGAACTGTGCGCTACAGCAGCCAGAACAGCAATTTCGTTTCCAATGCCAGTCACGTGTTGTACGTCGACGTTTTGTGGGAGCCCAGCTTCCTGTTTCCGTGCCGCGGTGGAGTAGCCGAGTGGTCTAAAGCGTCTCGCCGGGGAGCGCGCGGTTGCTCGCCATGGAGGGAGGTTCGAGTCCTCCCTGGGGCATGGGTGTGTGTGTTGTCCTTAGGTTAGTTTACCTAGGTTTAAGTAGTTTGTAAGCTACGGACTGATGACCACGCAGTTTGGTCCGATAGATTTACAAACATTTGAACATTTTCCTGTTTCCGCGAGTGTCTTGCAGATGCTGCCAATGGATCGACGTGACGGACACCGAAGATCTGGGTAGCGTACAGCATACAGTGTCACATCTGCGGTTAGATTTTTGTAACATTCGCCATAAATTAAAATAGTATTAAATAGTATTAAAATAGTATATGGACTAGATGACGCCAAATGTAAAAGCCACACGAAAACAGGTTTTAATGTGGCAACATACGTGATGTACGTTACAGTATGGGAGCAGTTCAGCAGACTAGATTAGAAGCCACTTGTACACTGAAGCCGGCCGCGGTGGCCGAGGAGACTGAGGCGCTCCAGTCATGGTCTGCACGGCCACTACGGTCGGGGGTTCGAATCCCCCCTCAGGCATGGATATTTGTGCCGTCCTAGTTCGTAAGTAGTTTGTAAGTTTAGGGACTGATGACCCCGTAGTTAAGTCCCATAGACTATACAAACATTTGAACATTTTTGTACACTGAAGGCAGAGCGTGGCGTGGTGATACTGGTTTGTTTACAGCAGGATACAGGCGCCAGTGCAGGCAACCCCTGCTCTGACTACATGCGATGCGTTACGTCAGAAACTGTGACGCCTTTGCTATCCTTTACAAGCCACATATTTCAGAATCAAAATTTTCAAATATTTGTATATAAACAACAGTCTAGAGTGCAAATTTTTATTTTTATTTTTTTTTCTCGTCTAGTTTCGGTTTTATTTAAACCATCTTCAGGAAATTTAGCTCCAGAACATCAATAGAGCTTAATTTCCTGAAGGTGGTTTAAATAAAACCGAAACTAGTCGAAAAAAATAAAAAATAATATTTGCACTCTAGACTGTTGTTTATATACAAATTTAAATTAAGAGTGCTGTTTCTCATAAATAGAACAAAAATGTTTCCAAAAATATGTGTTCAAATACTTGTTAAGCTTAAGGGACTTAACTGCGGGGTCATCAGTCCCTAAACTTACAAACTACTTATGAACTACCTTATACTAAAGACGACACAAACATCCATGCCCGAGAGGGGATTCGACTCCCCCGATCGTAGCGGCCGTGCAGACTGTGACTGGCGCACCGCAGACCGCTCGGCGACTGCGGCTGGCTATTTCAGAACGTATAAGGTTTAGAAACATGAAAACACGTTTGTTACCATTAATTGTACCTGTAGTCGTCATTTCGCACGAATAAAAATTATGCGCAGAACATCCATAATTCTGATACCGCATTATTCGACACATTATAAGAGGTGGATCAGTTCAAGTAAGGTACGCGTCAAGAATGGGCTAAACTATCCCCTTTTAAGAGTTCCATCGATAAAATATGGGCCATGGATGTATTATCATACAATACCACACTATACATTAACACTCAACTGACGTTGTACGTCAATCTCATCACTATTACCGGCAGCGTGAGGTTCACGCTTGAGTCTCAGGACGTGCGCTAGCTGTGCGCTTCATTGATTTCAATCGTCAACTTTGCTTCGCAATTTCTCGGAATATAATTGACGTATTGCGATGTAACCAATGTATTATTTTTGTGTTTTTTTTTTTTAATGCTATTGATTGCATACGACATAATAAGGAGTGTCCATTTAAAAATACGGAAGATTTCTATGGAAAACAGTATTTGTTTACGTTTAAAAATTTCGAAAAGTATTTAGTTTCCTAAGCCCCTGCCGTCCGTTCTTGCTGGTGAAAACCGTTTTTGAATACCTGTTGTTGTTCCAGAGATATTTGAGGCGGCATAGTTAGGTGAGACACCCTGTATAAGTAGCGTGTCTTTAATTTTTTTACTTGTATGTTAAGTCACTGGTCTCTAAGGCATTTAAACAAAATAGGTGGTCCACAAGTTCAGAAGGATGTAAGTGCCATTCTTATTCAGAGATGAAGCGGCTTGCACATGATAGGGTAACGTGGAGTGCTGCATCAAACCAGTCTTCGGACTGAAGGCCACAACAACAACAGATGGCCAGGAAACCTTTACAAAAATGAAAACCGCTACAGTAGGGAAAGTGACCTAATACTGGGTACACTTTCTAACATTTAAGATCGCAGGTAAAGTAGTTGATTAATTCAGTAAGAACAGGAAAGAGAATTAAAATGTATGATTTTTACCTAATTTCGTGTTTCCTAACTACGGATTGGAAATAAACTCTAAAAATTAATGTATTAGTATAAAATAGCCTTTATTTGTACTAACTGTTTGTTTCAGAAGTACAGAGTTCCGTAGAGAAATTCGAAAAAATGTTTAGCTGAACGACAATACAAAAATTGCTTCGGAGAACGAAACATTCACAGCGCAGCCACCAAACTCACAATGACATATCAGGATGACCTTCGCTACCGGTTATCAGAACGAGCTACAGAGTGCAAGACGAAGGATACGAGATATTCGGCTGCCCGGAATTAGGAAACCATCAGAAACATGGGCACTTTCCCTAGACTAACGAAAAGGAACCCCTTAAATGTCACAACTGAGTCGTTCATCGACGAGGGCTTGCATGTGTTTAAATGTGCAGGTAGGAGGTATTAAACAGGTCTTAAAGAGTAACTTGTTCACCACCGAAGACTTTTGTCAGAACCCGAAAGACCTGTAGTATCACGTGCTGTGATGCTCTCCACTGGGCCTGTATTTCTCGTTGGTCGCTCTAAAGTGTTATGTATGTGATTCACCCATCACATGATGTCCAGTGCCTACTACAGGTTTGTTTACATTCCTGTCAGTTGAGTCTGTGATCTGCACACAGAGATTTCAACCTTCTTTATGCTTGTGGTCTTTGTTCATACGGCACTACTGTACATTAGTAATCATTCACTTCGATACGGAAAGCAAGTTCTACGTACTTTTAATTTGTAGTGTGTTGTTGACCACGGTGAGCTAAGGGTTTGCAGGAAACGTCGATGTGATTTTATTGTACGACGAAACTAGGAGAAATGTGAGGCATCCCCGTTAGTTTTCCACATCGCCAGACACTTGTTCGCTAATGTGTACCAGCGGGACTTGGAGATGGCCACATCACCACCAGCAGGGTCGATTATGGTGCTCAACGGGGGTGCTGCACGCCCAAGAAACATTACACAAGGAAAGAAGAAAAAATTACAGTTTAACGTCCCGTTGACATCTTCGTCATTAAAGTCGGAGAAGCATGGTAGGTGTACCGATTGTGGATCACCAAACTGTTTGGCGTGATTAGCATGAATTGCATCTACAAACGCACCCCCTTCCCCATAAAGGTACAGGCAATCCAATCCTAGGATTTTAAGTCCCGAACACACTTCTGCTAGTAGTTCAAGCATCGTTGCCAGGACGAACTCGACTTTCCACGGCAGGAAAATTCTCGAGTGGTATAAGTTAAAACATGATCGATAAAGATAATCCTCCTTAGAGATAAAACGTAACTCTTAAAACTTTGTGTACCTAAGGGACAAAACTGCTTATGTCATCGGTCGGTCCTTAGCCTTACACACTACTTTAACTTATGTTACAGACAACAAAATATATATACATGTGGCGTCTGTTCCTAAAGAACAGACGTCACTTCTGATCCTGCAGTTGTTATTATTTAATATTCATAGAATATATGACATCAACTGCGATTATGCAAAGCTGAAAATGTGTACCCAGCCGGGATTCTAACCCGGGTCTCCTGCTTCCTAGGCAATTGCGCTGACCCCTACACCACTGGGGACACAGTGATCACCGCACCTGCAAGGACTACCTAGGCACGCCTCCCGTCAGATACAAATTCCCAGCTTCGCCCTGCCCACAGTACTCAAACTCGTAGTTATGAACTAATTCCCGTAAGAGTAAGGGCTTTCAAATTTGCCCAACCCTCCCCAGTAATGATAGGATCATTGCCCGTCATCGGCATATTATATATATATATATATATATATATATATACATGTGGCGTCTGTTCCGAAAGAACAGACGTTACTTCTGATCCTGCAGTTGTTGTTATTTAATATTCATAGAATATATGACATCAACTGAGATTGGGCAAAGCTGAAAATGTGTACCCACCGGGATTCGAACCCGGGTCACCTGCTTTCTAGGCAGTTGCGCTGACCCCTACACCACTGGGGACACAGTGATCACCGCACCTGCAAGGACTACCTAGGCACGCCTCCAGTCAGATACATGTATATATAATATGCCGGTGACAGGCAATGATCCTATCGTTAGTGGGGAGGGGTGGGCAAATTTGAAAGCCCTTACTCTTAGTTAATAGCTACGAGTTTGAGAACCGTGGGCAGGGCGAAGCTGGGAATTAGTATCTGACGGGAGGCGTGCCTAGGTAGTCCTTGCAAGTGCGGTGATCAATGTGTCCCCAGTGGTGTAGGGGTCAGCGCAACTGCCTAGAAAGCAGGAGACCCGGGTTCGAATCCCGGCTGGGTACACATTTTCAGCTTTGCCCAATCGCAGTTGAAGTCATATATTCTATGTATATTAAACAACAAAATGTCTGTAGAGCTTATGGGACTTAACTACGGGGTCATAAGTCCCTAAACTTACAAACTACTTATGAACTAGCTAATCTTAAGGACGGCACTAATATCCACACCCGAGGGTGGATTCGAACCCCGGACCATAGTGGCCGTACACACCGTGACTGGCGCGCCGCAGTACGCTCTGCCCCCGAGACCGGCTACGGACAACATATACATCGCGTATGCAAGGTACAGCATAACAGAACGGTGCATTGCAGAGCTATCGTTTGCATTCCGGTGATTCACGTGCAAAAGTTTCCGACATAATTATGGGCGTACGACAAAAATTAACAGATTTTTAACGCGAAATGGTAGTTGGAGTACATGCGACATTCCACTTCATAAATCGTTAGGGGCTTCAATATTCCTAGATCCGAAGTGTCAATAATGTGTCGAAGTTCCAAATTTGCCACGCGGGAGTGGCCGTGCACTCTAAGGCGCCTTGTTGCTGAGCACACGTCTGCTTTCCGTCGGAGGTTCGAAAAAATGTTCAAATGTTTGTAAATCTATCGGACCAAATATGCGTGGTCATCAGTCCGTAGCTTACAAACTACTTAAACCTAGGTAAACTAACCTAAGGACAAACACAAACACCCATGCCCCAGGGAGGACTCGAACCTCCACGGCGAGCAACCGCGCGCTCCGCAGCGAGACGCTTTAGACCGCTCGGCTTCTCCACCGCGGCCGTCTTCATGACACAGAGGAACAATGACTACAGAACCCAAAAGATTTTGTATTGATAAAATTTGGAATACTGTACTCAAATTTTGTAAACGTCTCTAACTTGTATCACGTGTCAGAATAACATTTTATTAGTACACAATACTTTGAAAACCACCTTATATTAATAGTACTGAAATATTGTGACTCTCCACCTCATTCTAGATGTCCTTCTATCGGAATATAGACTGTCGGTAGAAAAATATTACACCTGAAAAGACTACGTTGATTGTGATCCGAGTCGCCACATGCTACCTGGGTGATTGCTGATGTACGGTTAATGTTTTCAACGTCGTTCGCCAACAGACAGCGTACTGACACAGTTACCAGAGCGCAATCTCTGTGTATCCTTTAATAGGGACCGTTTGCGGCCTTAAGATTCAGTATGTTATCAACGTTTGAAGTAAACAGACGACATGCCACGTAGACGTACACGTTTCCTATAGTCAACTGAGCGAGTTTTAAAGGCGTGGCCTTCTGAGTGGCGGGTAGTCCTTTCAGAGGATTGCCAGAATAGAGGTCTGCATATTGGGGATTTCGCCAACGGCAACGAGATACAAGGTCTGTGCGCGCCTGCCAAGAGTAGTCATAACACAAGCAAACTATTTGTCTTACGTAGCGTTGCTCTGAGTCTGGGAATACGTACACGTTCTTTTCAGAATGTGCTTAATGTCATTTTTGTGATTTACAGACAAATTTGTTTTGGTATAAGATATTTGTGAGCTATTAGGAAGATACCTTACCGATGGTGGAATCAGACGATTCATATTAGCCATTTTGTCTCATACCAGCAAAAATCTGCACTGAGACTCATATAGATAACACGAAAAACATTCTGATGTTGTTTGTAAATCTATCGGACCAAACTGCGTGGTCATCAGTCCGTAGCTTACAAACTACTTAAACATAGGTAAACTAACCTAAAAACACACACACCCATGCCCCAGGGAGGACTAGAACCTCCACGGCGAGCAACCGCGCGCTCCGCAACGTGACGCTTTAGACCGCTCGGCTACTGCACCGCGGCAAACATTCTGAAGCACAGTGTACAAAGTGTACGTATTTCCAAACTCAGCACAACGCTACATAAGACAATAGTTTGCTTGTGTTATGACTACTCTTGGTAGGCAGCGCACAGACGTTGTATCTAGGTGGCGTTGATTTCGCTCGCTCGTACTCGCTGTATGGGGCTTATGCATGTCCGTAGCGGGCAGGCGTTGAATCTGGGCTCCGTAGCGTCGGTCGAGTGGGGCATACGCTTCCCTGCAGGATGATGCTGCGTCTGATACACAGTACTGCTACCAGCCGCTGTTACTGTACTAACGTCTGTTGTGGCAAACAAGAATAGTCATGCATCTCGGTGTCCAATGCTGTAGGCAACTGGAAAAATAAAACATAAAAAATGTAACCATTGAAAGTTTCACATATGACGATAGTTATTAAGTAAAACCTCGACGCCATTTCGATGTTGCCGCCAATTTTAGGCATCGCAGTATCAAACATCTCCGAAGTTCTGCAAGAATGCATTCATACAATATAACCTGCAGGGAGAAATGGAATGTACAAATGTGATACGGGGCGATTAGACTAGTTAGGTATAAGACTATATAACATTTACGTACACTAAAATACTCATGATCGTTGTTACAGGCATTTAGGAAACCTGAAATTTGTCTACAAAAAAAGGGGGGGGGCGCAAAAATTGTTAGCGATTGGGTGCTTCTCTTTTCGCCTCATAAGAAATGTCTCAGAATTAACTATTTCTATGATATTAGGTATGTACTTATGTGCTACGATTCACTACAAATCGAACAAAAATAGGTTAGTACAGCTAGCAGTTGAAGGAGTGTGCTGCTAGTAAGTTACTTGAAATAAGTGTTTGCTGAATGGTTAAAAGAACTGGAGAGTGGAATAAATAATGATAAAAATATTTCAAAAAGCGTTTCTTACGGCCTTCGTCATTTCGGTGGCTTACGTCACACTTCTTACTTTAATGTTCTGCATGTTTTGTATAATTAGCATTCTTCTTTAACTATACTTCATATTTTAGATTCAGTCCTTTTTTGTTTTGAATTTATGTTTGTAATGCACTAAGCGCCTCGAATATGTTCAACTCAACAATCAGGTTTAAATATTTATTTTAGTCTGTGATTTATAACGTATCTCACGAATGTAGTATCATGTATTCAAGTAAAGATAAGAAGATCGTAACATTATACAAACATAAAAAACTGTTGCTTTTGTATCCCATCCTCGTCGCCACTTTTGTATCCCATCCTCGTCGCCACTTTTGTGTCTCGTTTCCGCCGGTTGTTCTGGGTGTCGGTGTCCGAGTAGAGAGAGACCGACACAGGAAAATAGGATGCACGCGTGTGTGACAGCAGAAATTAGAAACACTAAACTAGATTAGTATAAAAGATATATTTCATAGAGAATACATTACTTAACATGGAGAGCAGCAGACTAGTAGAATGTTTATACATAGTTTAGATAGAGGCCTGCCTACTGATGATTCCAAGTGCCTATCCGATAGCCAAGTCTTAAATGGTGCCTATCTGATTCCCAAGTGGCCGACGCAGCAGTCGTGGCCACGAGCGGAGTTGCAGCAGAGGGCGCTCGTGGCTGACGTCGTAAGAACGCCGCGCCGTGCTTGCATGGCGGCGCGTGGCGAAAGTACGTGGCGCGCACTTCATACTTGCGCGACACCACACCTCACATTGTTTCAAGGTTCCTGAACCCTGACGTTGAAAGTGTATATTGCATCAAAAACACAGTTCCTTAGATTGTCCATAGATGTCAGCCAACCCGCACAAAGGTGTAAACATCCAGGCATGTGAAGTGCCAGTGCGTCGGAGTGGGTAAGACGGTCGATCACTTCCAGCTATTACACCAAGAAGTTCACTGCTTGTGTTGACTTTAGTTCTGTCATGCCTGTAAGATCAGTTCCAAAGTTTGATCGTTTCCGTATTGCTACTTTGTGTCAGGGGAGACTCTCATCTAGGGAATCCTAGACATCTCGGAGTGAACCAAAGCGATGGTGCTTGGATGTGGAGGAGGTGCAGAGCTACAAGAACTATCGATGGGTTGCCTCGGTCTGGCCACAAAAAGGCTACCACTGCAGCTGACTGTTACTTACGGTATTCATAATTCATCTTGGAGGAATGCTAACAGGAACGCCACCATCATGAATAATAATTTTCATGCAGGCCGTCGTGCTTTGACTCAAACCATACGTAATAGACTTTATGACATGTAACGTCATTCCTTACGTCCATTTCGAGGTCCAGCTTTGACACCTAGAGACAATGAAACGCGGTACATATGGACCCAATAGCATGCTGAAGGGACTTTTTAAGATTGACATGAAGAGCTATTCATAGATGGGACTCGTCACTGCCTTGAAACAGACAATCGTCAGAGACGGTTTTGGAGTCAGCCTGGACGTCTTAGACACACCGTACAGCAAGTGGTGTTTCGACGATGTTTTGGGATGGTGCTATGTGGGGCCACCGTACGCCACTGGTGGTCGCAGAAGCAATGAAATGACTATACGTTAAAGGGATGTCATCCTACGACGTATAGTACAACCATTTCAGCGGCATTTCGGTGAAGTATTCGTCCTAACGGACGACAATTCTCGCGCTCACCGTGCACATTTTGTGAACGTGTTCCTTTATGATAACGACATAGCAAGATTAGAATGGCCAGCATGTTCTCCAGACACGAACCCTATCGAACATGTTTGTGATACACTGAAAAAGGGCTGGTTTAAACCAAGAAGAGCCACCAAACAATTTGAGACATCTGCTCCGAATTGCCGTTTAGGAGAGGGACAATATAGACCTTGAAACTGTTGAGGCTTTCCCGGCGATCTGTTGACATGGTGTGAACGGGAATTCTGCCGGAAGTTCGTATCGTTCTCGCATAATATTTCGGCGGTGTAACTCGCCGCCTTTTCAGGTGCTCCCTGAGAATGCCATTTTGGAGGAAAGGGTCCACTATTTATGCCCTGAGGGCGCTGGTCGCTTCGTTACCATCGACGCCCACAACACTTGGTTCCAATGGTCCTCTCTGGTTGGTGGTGCTCCATTTGCCACCTGCACCCAGTATATTTTGCCCACCCTCCAAATTTGGGACAATGCTGCGGAGTGTGAAGGACGATCTGGGGCTATGCAAGCCAGGCATTTATAAAATTTCATCCCAGTGTAGGTTTTCATACATTAGCCAGACCACCAGGAATGTGGACGTCAGGTGTAATTAACGCCAGAAACACACCAGACTCGGTCAGGCAAAAATATCTGCCATAGCAGAACACTGTCTAAAACTTGGTCATTCGATTGACTACAACACCGCCAAAATTGTAACACAAACCCCAAGACTTTGGGACAGAGTCATAAAGGAAGCCATGGAGGTCAAGGCTACAGATAATCTACTCAAACATGACAAAGGATACCACCTCAGCACAGCCTGGAATCAGCTTCAGGTTATAAAGACACAGCACCAGCGACAGGAGAGCACCTCAAGAACCACATTAGGCGGGTGCGGACCGCAAACGGAACCATCAACGAGATGCAGGCCTCATATGACAGCCCTAACCCCCAAAGGATGACAGCATGGGGCGCGGATGGCTCTCTGAATATCAGACGACGACTGAAACGGAGCATCTGGTGTGATGCAGGGCTCAGCAGGCCACCACAGCCACAATTGACGGTTTAGACGGGCAGGGACGTCCGTCGGAGCACCAGTGACAGCAAGCACCTCCTGAGCCAAGCCAGGTGGGTACTAACTGCAATCGGAACCCTCTATGCGGGGTGGGCCTCATACGAGAGCCATAGCCTCAGAAGACGACTGAAATGGGTGCAGACGCCATCGGGACACCAGACGACGACTGAAACCAAACTAGTCGGGCGCAGACCACGAACAGAGCGCTGAACTCGACGCAGGTCTCTGATGACCACAACGGCCGCAGATGACGGCCGAGCCAGGCGCGGACGCTCGTCGGATCACAAGCCATGGGAGAACACCTCCGGAACCACACTAGGCGGACGCGGGCTGCAGTCGGACCCCTCAATATGGCGCGGGCCTCAAATGACATCCAAAACCCCAAAGGACGGCCTGACGGGGCGCAGAGGGCCGTCGCAACACCAGGAACGTTGAGGGCCTCTGATCAATGCCTATGGGCGCGGACCGCGTAGGGAACACAGGGTGCGGCGCGGATCTCAACGGACGTCCTCAGCCCCAGAGGACGGCCGAACTGGGTGCGGACGGCAGATAAAGCACCACCAACCAGAGAGAACCATTGGCACCATGTCTTGTGGGCGCAGAACGGTAGCAAAGCGCCCAGAGCCCTCAGGGCATAAATACTGGACCCGTTCCTCCAAAACGACATTCTAAGGGAGCACCTGAAGACGGCAGCGAGTTACACCGCCGAAATATCGTGCCAGAACGACGAGAACATTCGGCAGAATTCCTGTTCACACTATGTCAGTTTGTACCTTGATGATCTAGTGGACAGTATGCCACAACAAATACAGGAACGTATTAGTGCAAGATTGCGTGTTACCGGGTATTAGGGGAACTGGTGTATGCCGCAATCTGATTCAAATGTGCAAATGTTATGGGACCTAACTGCAGTGGTCATCGGTCCCTAAACTTACAAACTACTTAAAACTAACTTATGCTAAGAACAACACACACACTCATGCCTGAGCGAGGACTCGAATCTCTGCAATCTGAAAGACAAATTCAGAATGTCTAGATTATTGTGGTACAACTTCTCAATTTCTGTTTTCATGATCAATAAAGAGAACTGAAATGTTGTTTTTGTATATATCTATTCCATTTTTATGTAAAGGGTCATGAACCCCTAGGATTGTGGTAATGCAACATTTCTTTTATGTGCCTGGCTACAGACATATGCGATTTAAAATACTACGTGGCATACAGCTTAAATTCTCTCAAGCCAAAAAGATAGTAAGTATTTCAGGAGCCTCACAACGCGCTTGGAAAGTTTCACGTTATAAAAACATATCCATATATGTCCTTCCTCTGTGATGAGTTTCAGTGGATTTCTTACAATGGTATGAAAACATACGTGTACACGTGGTTCTTGTTTATTAATACATTAGCGAATTTTAGGTAGAAGTTATCTAGTATAAGTATCTCCATCGCTTCTACAGTATTTATGCGTTCCTCGGTTCTCTCGACGATATCATTCACTGAAAAGTGTACAGACTTGAAATTCAAATCAAAGCGATACTCGCCGTTATTCTTACAGTTAAACATTGCTATATGTGGAGATGACATTTACCGAAGACAGCAACGGATGGTATAATTTTTGAGGTTGGGTCAAACGCATTTTCAGAAGGGAAACTGTCTTTGGCAAACGTTCATATTAATGCTAAGATAGCCCATAACACGGACGAAGCATGAAAACAGGAAACTGTGTACGAAACTATGAAAACCAAGAAACAAAATAGAAGCAGTAACCTCGGTAAGCTGAAAGATGTACAACAAACAGCGAATTGGCTGTACCATAGGGTCGTGGTTATTTGGCCACGCTCTTGGACTGCGTTTTTCTTTTCTTGTTTTTTCAAAATGATGTAAGTCGTCTGGATTATTTTTGATGTCTGTTTTTTATGTGTAGTCTTGGCAATTGTCATTCTATACAATTGGTACAATATACTAATCATGTGGTAAGGATGCAATATTACAGTCGAAACTAAATCTAATGAATAGTGACAGCAGAGTAGAGAGTGTATAAACCTCTCTCAGAAATGAAAACAACAAACGGTTTACGAATTGAACAGTCAAAACCCCCAACAAGGAAATCAAGGTCGTAACATGTGGTACCTGTGTACAAAAACTGTACGTCCCATATTTACATGTCGCTGTTGTAGACGGATATAAGACCACGACACAGACGCAAAACAGAACACAACAGCCATGTCAATGACCGGACGGACAGATCATTATTTTGTGGAAAAAAATGGAACACGAGGGAGAAGTGAACATGGATCTCCCACTTCGCAATTCAACACCGCGACCACGGGACCACGACGTGGCGCTTGCAGTTAGCCCAGTGTTGCACAACGTTAGCTTGTACCGTTCACTGTTTCTACTTTCCTTCGGTTTTCACAGTTCTGTACACCTTCTTCCTGTTTTAACGCTTGATGAGGGGCTAACCACTGTGCAACCTTACCATTAAATCTGAAGAGGGTGCGATAGGGAGTTTCCCTTGTCAGTATGCTAACAATCCATTGCTGTCATTTACAGGCTTGTCACTGCGCATTCCATAAGCAACTCGAAATCTTCATATCGTCCCTCATTTTGAATGTAAAAGGTTTGCCACAGAAAAAAACTTACTCCTGTGTGGGTCTATGTCCAACTAGCTAACCTAAAATTTAAATTTATCTGATTTTTCTGAACGAAATCAGTCACACACACGCACACACACACACACACACACACAGGGTGAATCACCTAACACATACACCGCAAATATTGCGGAAACGGAAAGTGCGATTGATGTGCGGTTTTCACAGAATGGATTGGTATTCAAGGACTCGTATTGTTAGCCAATAAATATATTGTAAAAATACCTATAAAGTGTATTTTTATGCAAACATACAGTCTTTCAAATGGAACAATAGTTGTTTCTATCGTGTACTGGGATTTTTGACACCAGCTGTGTACAAAGAATTTTGAATGATATTTTTATCAAGTTTAGTTTGGCACCTACAACCATCCAAAGTTTTGGGGGCGGAGGCTACGACAGCGTATCTCACTGGCTGGTGGTCGTGAGACAGTGGGCCGTCCCCCAGGGGTTAGGCATTCGGCCAGTCAGCTACGCTAATCGCAGCCTTCGCCCCCGAAACTTTGAACGGTTGTAGCTGCCAAACCAAACGCGATAAAAATGTCATTCACAATTCTTAGTACACAGCTGGTGTCAAAAATTTTAGTGCATGATAGAACAACCATTGTTCCATTAAAAAAACTGTATATTTGCATAAAAATACAGTTTCTAAGTAATCTTACAATCTGTTTGTTGGCTAAAAATACGAGCCCCTGACTACCAATCTATTATGTGAAAACCGCACATCAATCGTAATTTCCATTTCTGCAGTATTTACTGTGCAAGTGTTAGGTGATTCACCCTGCATATATCAGGGTTCCCATCCGTCCCGATTTTTCCGGGACAGTCCAGGATTTTAGTATAATGTCCCGGTGTCCCCAAGACTTCTCTGGGGACAGCTAAGTGTCCCGGATTTTCGTCATACATCGCGTGGTCATTTTTCTTTTTTTACTAAAATAAAAGTGTGTCATAATACATCGCTTTGTTGACCTTAAGTTTTGGTATGCTGGTACAACGTTACTTTTAAACGAATAATCTTATCTTTAGCACTGTTCAAGTTCGATATATTGTACCGTCATAGATTTTTCCTGCAACTGTAAAAAACGTTTACGAGTCGATAGGTGCAAGAAATATGTTCGGCTGACACAAGACAAAGAACTTCAGGCAAAAACAGTGTCATATACTTGTTTACGAAGTTTGAGTTGTTCATCGTACGATCGCAGTTTGGTATTTTGAGTGCTTGTAGCAGTGGCAGTAGTTAATTATATTCTAGTTTTAATCTAATGTCGATCACGCGGCTATTCACGCGTGGGATGTGTAAATATGTGTATATGTGTAATTTACTAATCATAACGTACAAATACATTTGTATTACAAGAAATCTACCCATAACAAAGAAGTTACTTCACTCGCGAGATAAGTAAATACAGATATTTACTAATGTCTCATAATGTACAAATACGTTTTATTACTGGAAATCTACCGATAAAAAAGGAATTACTCTATTAATTATCGAAGTATTCGTCTTGAAGTACTCTACCAGTTGCATATGCACTTTCTTAATTAAAAGACACTAATGAAATACGTTCTCCAAAAGTAGCGTGCCAATACTGACGTAATGGACATTCGATATATATCGATTTCGGCCGCACATGTTCGAGTATAAGCTTTCTTGGAAATTACCAAGTGTTTACAATAATAAATGCTATGTAGACAGATGAAAGAAATAGTTTAAAGCTAGAAACAGTGAAAGCACTAACAATGATGAAAACAACTTTTTCTAACCTCCGTTATATGGCTTTCTACAATTTAATACCTAAGAAAGATAAACTACTAAAACAGTTGCACAGCACTAAAAAGTGCTACTCAAATCCATTTGAGCCTGTTCCGTCAATTGCAACAGAAAATGTGAAAAAGTTTGTGTCTATATTTAATTTGTAATTGCTATAATTCTTTTGACCTGCCATAAGTAGTGTGGTATATTTTGTGAAACTATATCATTACTTTGCTTATGTGAATGTTATATCCTCTTGCAATCTGTAACACTTAAAATATTAAGGTCCTAAATAAATTATATACCACTTAAAAGTACTACTCATTTACCTCTAAACCTCTACAATCAACTTTAAAGAAATGTGTGAAATTTGTGTTTATATTTGAGTTTAAGTTCTGTATGATCTATTAATAACCTGCTCATTGAAAAGTACTAAAGCAAACCAACTTCATCTTACGTGAAAAATATACGAAATTTGTCGCAATATTCACATAAAATTGTGTACGCTATACTACTACAACCTGTAACCAATGGTATGGTAGAGTACGTTGAAATGTATAGTTATTAAGTAAAAATGAACGAAAATCCTATAGTGTCCTGAATTTATTCATTTGTCCTGAATTTTTTGGTAATTATTTTGAAAATGTCCGAATTTTATTAAAAACAATATGGATTGTGTTGCTTGAGTTTGAAAATCCGTCATATCCCGTACAAAGACGTTAGTCAATGATTGGATTAAAAAAATAAATAAAAAAAAAATAAAAACACAGATAAAATTTTATGATGGTTAGTTGGAGATATACAAGGCGATTGACGAATATGTGCAAATATTTTAATATGTTATTCTATGAGTAAAACTAAAGAAACAAGTTCATATAAACATAGGTCAGCGAATGTTTAGTTACAGAGAGTTTGTCTTAAATTTAGCGACGTTGCTAATACGAAGCTATCGTAAAACTGGATGGGGTTACAATAAACCACGAGTTCCATTTACTTTGTTGTTATTTATCTACTGAATCGAATAAAATATGTCGCAGAGGTGTATCTGCAGTAGTTTTCCAGAAATTCAAGAGAAGGAAAGAAAAAATGTGGAAAAAATTGTAATTTATTAACTACTTGGCCCATTTTTTTTAAAAAAGTTCCAGATAATTGCACAAAGTTTTCTACAGTAGTCGCAGAGAAGTTATTTCGAAAAATGGTAATTATTAAGTTAACTAAAACAGTATGAATGTGTAAGATAATCTACATTTATTAATCAAATGTTCAAATGTTTGTTAAGCTTATGGGACTTAACTACGGGGTCATCAGTCCCTAAACTTACAAACTACTTATGAACTACATACGAACTAGGACGGCACAAATATCTATGACCGATGGGGGATTCGAACCCCCGAGCGTAGTGGCCGTGCTGACCGTGACTGGAGCGCCTCAGTCACCTCGGCCACCGCGGCCGGCACATTTATTAATACCATAGCATACGTAGACTCATGTTAAACCGGAAAAAAACAAAGCTCAGTGTTCAGGCAGTTGTACGGCTGCCAACATTATTAATGGAAAATTAACAAATTTACTTGTATATCTCTGGAGTTTATTTGTATAATCTCTGAAATTTCTGGAAAACTACTGCAGATGCACGTCGGGAACATGTTTTATTAGATTTACCAGATCAATAACAACAAAATAAATGGAAATCTTGCTTTACTTTAATCTCGTACAGTTTTGCGATGGTTTCATTTAGCGAGGTTGCTAAATTTCAGTCAAAATATTTTATTAGCAGTAACTCCGTGACTAAACATTTCCGGACCTATGTTTGTATGAGTTTTTTCTTTAGTTTTACTTTTAGATTAACATATTAAAATATTTGCATATCTTCGTGACTCAGCCTGTATATGTACAGTAGGAGCCATAGTTTTTTTCCATCCTCTCTTCGAATCTCGCAGAAAACGCAGCAGATCCAGTGCTGAAAGTTAAGTCACTAAACAAAAATAAATCTTCCGGGCCAGATTGTATGCCAACTAGATTCCTAGATGCTGATGCAATAGCTCCGTACTTAGCTATAATTTACAACCGATCACTCAGCGAAAGATCCGTACCCAAACACTGGAAAGTTGCCCAACTTACTCCAATATTCAAGAAAGGCAATAGGAGTGATCCCCAAAATTACAGGCCTATCTCATTGACGTCGATTTGCAGTAGGATTTTGGAACATATAATTTTTTCGAATATTATGAACTACCTCGAAGAGAACGACCTATTAACCAATAGTCAGCACGGATTCAGAAAGTATCGCTCTTGCGAAACACAGCTTGCCCTTTATTCACATGATATGTTAAGTGCCATCGACAAGGGATCTCAAATCGATTCCATATTTCTGGATTTCCGGAAGGCTTTTGACACTGTACCCCACAAGCGGCTTCTAATGAAATTGCGTGCTTATGGAATATTGTGCAATTGGATTCACGATTTCCTATCAGAAAGAACACAGTTCGTTGTAATTGACTGTAGGTCATCGAGTAAAGCAGAAGTGATATCTGGCGTTCCACAGGGAAGCGTTATAGGTCCCCTACTCTTCCTCGTGTTTATAAACGATTTAGGAGACAATCTGGATAGCTCCCTTAGACTGTTCGCGGATGATACTGTCGTTTATCGGTTAGTGAAGTCAACAGAGGATCAAAAGCAACTGCAAAGCGATTTAGACAAAATTTCTACTTGGTGCGAAAATTAGCAATTGACACTAAATAAAGAAAAGTGTGAAGTAATACACATGACCACTAAAAGAAATCCGCTGAACTTCAATTACGCGATAAATCAGTCAAACCTTAAGGTCGTAAATTCTACCAAATACCTAGGAGTTACAATTACGAACAACTTTGACTGGAGAGAACACATAGAAAATATTATGGGGAAGGCGAACCAAAGGTTACGTTTCATTGGCAGAACGCTTAGAAGATGCACCAGCTCCACCAAAGAGACTGCCCACATTACACTTGTGCGTCCTCTCCTGGAGTACTGTTGCCCCTTGTAGGACCCTCACGAGGTGGGACTGACGGAAGATATTGAGAAGGTTCAGAGAAGGGCAGCTCGTTTTGTTTTATCACGTTACGGGGGGGAAAGCGTCACGGAAATGTTGCACGAATTGGGGTGGAAATATTTAAAAGAAAGACGTTATTCATTGCGGCGTGATCTGTTTGCGAAGTTTCAATCATCGACTTTTACTTATAAATGTGAAAATATTTTGCTAGCACCCACCTACTTAGGGAGACATGACCATCCCAATAAAATAAGAGAAATCAGATCGAAAACGGAACGATTTAGGTGTTCTTTCTTCCCGCGCGCTATTAGAGAATGGAACGGTAGAGAAAAGTTATGAAAGTGATTAATGAACACTCTGCCAGGCACTTAAATGTGATTTGCAGAGTATCTATGTAGATGTAGATGTAGAAAGTTACTTCTGTCGATGCTAAAGGGTGGGAAGAAACGTTTTCTCCTCTTCTTAGGTCTTGGCTGAATGCCAATAGTCAGTCAGTGTAGAGTGAAAGCTCTTTCAGTGAATTTGCAAACGACCTTTGTCTTTCTTGTCGTCAGAATGGACAGCTGAAGGCATTGGCCGCGGCCTAAATTTCCTCGCCGTCGCCCCAGTACGCCTGTAATGTGGGCCGTATCTCATCGGCGATCTCGTCTGGGTGCACGCCGTGCACCGACAACAATCGTTCTGTACTGGCGCGGACACTGGCTTCCTTCATGGCTGTGTTTTCAGTGAGACAGCTGACTCACTGCACGTATCATGGAATTACCAGACTCGTGTATTTTCCACTCGTGCAAGGTTAAGTTGGTTAAGTTTCCTATGAAGTTTCTTCACGTGTTCCCCGTTATTCTACGACTACTTAATTTTTTACACAATAAAAAAAGTGCCGGCCGCGGTGGCCGAGGGGACTGAGGCGCTCCAGTCACGGTCTGCACGGCCACTAGGGTCGGGGGTTCGAATCCCCCCTCGGGCATGGATATTTGTGCCGTCCTAGTTCGTAAATAGTTCATAAGTAGTTTGTAAGTTTAGGGACTGATGACTCCGTAGTTAAGTCCCATGTTGTGGTCTTCAGTCCGGAGACTGGTTTGATGCAGCTCTCCCAATACCCTATCCTGAGCAAGCCTCTTCATCTCCACATAAGAACGGCAACCTACATCTGTCTGAATCTGCTTACTATATCCGTCTCTTGGTCTTCCCCTGCGATTTTTTCCCCACACACTTCCCTCCAACGCTAAATTCACAATTCCTTGATGTCTAAGAATGTGTCCTACCAATCTACCCCTTCTTTTAGTCAAGGTATGCCAGAAATTTCTTTTCTCCCCAATTCTGTTCAGTACCTCCTCATTAGTTACGCGATCCACCCACCTAATCCTCAGCATTCTTCTGTAGCACCATATTTCAAAAGCCTCAATCCTCTTCCTGTCCGCACTGTTTATCGTCCATGTCTCACTCCCATACAAGGCAACACTCCATACAAATGCCTTCAGAAAGGACTTCCTTAGGCTTAAATCAATATTCGATGTTAACAAATTTCTCTTTTTCAAGAACGCTTTTCTGCCCATTGCCATTCTGCATTTTATATCCTCTGTACTGCGACCATCATTTGTTATTTAACTGCCCAAGTAACAAAACTCATCTACCTCCTTTATTTCTTCGTTTCCCAATCTAATTCCTTCAGCATCACCTGATTTTCTTAGACTGCACTCCATTACTCTAGTTTTGCTCTTGTTAATGTTCATCTTATATGCACCTTTCAGCACACTGTCCATTCCGTTCAATTGCTCTTCCAGGTCCTTTGCTGTATCTGACAGAATTACTATGTCGTCAGCAAAACGCAATGTTTTTAATTCTTCACCCTGAACTTTAATTCCGTCTCCAAATTTCTCCTTGCTTTCCTTTATAGCTTGCTCAATGTACAAATTGAATAACAATGGAGAAAGGCTACGACCATGTCTTACTCCCTTTCCAACCACTGCATCCCTTTCATGCCCTTCAACTCTGACAACCGCTGTCTGGTTTTTGTACAAGTTGTAAATAACCTTACGCTCCCTATATTTTACTCCTGCTTGCTTCAGAACTTGAACTTTCAAAACATTTCAATAAAAAAGTCTGGAATGATGTCAAGGGCGAAAATTGCTTAAAAGTAGGTGTTGTATCCAGGATCGGATCTAGGACATTTGCCAAGGGGGGCAAGCTTAAATTTTCCGCCCCTTCTTTCACCCCCCCCCCAATACGAATCGACGTTTTGACGCTAATTGGATTACATATTTCTAAGTAAATGTCACAATCTCACAACATGAACTTATTTTATTGACTGAATTAAGATCAAAGGAAAACAGAACAATTTTAATACATACAAAAATGTTACAAGTTTACTCATCGTACAAAAATCAATTCAAAATTTCGTTTTTCGAGCTTTTTATTGCTGCAAAACTATTTTTGATATCATCATAGTTTAGAGAAGCAGCTGTTTTGTTGCTCTATGGATATTATACTCTCAGATTTGTTAAGCAGTCGTGCTCCTCAAGTGTATTTAATTAGTTTCAGCTTGCTGAAACTTCTTTCTCCAGACGAAACAGAAACTAGAATGGTAAGATATATTTTAACGCTGTAGTAAGGTTGGAATCCCCCTCTACCAATTTATTTTTATAAATTAAACTTAATGTTGATGATGCAGTGGAATCTTGCAATGCTCTGTCTACTGCCAGCGCACTTTCAACTTCAGGTTCTTCCTCGCTAAGATCTTCTGCCAGTTTCGCTGCTTCGGCCTTCAAGTTCTCCACTTCCATTTCTCGAATTTGCACACCACACACAAAACTAATTTTTGCACCAATTTTCTCAAGTGCGGTGAACCTGGTACTAAGCTCTGTCTAAATTCTGCCGCCCGGGGCAACTGACCCCTTTGCCCCCCCCCCCCCCCCCCCCCCCTAGATCCGGCCCTGGTTGTATCGACAGGAAAAAGTTTTTAATAGAGTAGGAGTTAGAACGTTTTATGTCTAATTACGAGTCACTATTCGTCTTCCAAAATGGTTAAAAATGCTGCATCCCCCAGTCCCCCCTTAAAAACTATGAAATGGGTGTTGTTGGATGGAGTGCAAACTAACTGAGGTAATGCCTAAGTCAGTATATAGCGAAGGCAGTAAGGCAGTGAATTCGCTTAATCCCCGGATTAAAAATAATCATAATTCTAGATAAACACATAAAGAGGTAACACAACCATTACACCTGTTTCCACGAGATTTACTCGATAACATTGATAATAAATTCCACAGTCACGCTAACATCACCCTTCATGCACTCATCCACAATCAGTTAGTGCACCCATATTCAACAACATTATCAAACGTGACTGTAAGAAAATTAAATTTCCACTTGCATATGATGCTTTCGATAATCCCGACAGTGTTATTTGGAATATGGAAGATTCAAGTTGCTCTACACACGACTGCAGATCTGCATCATGTATCCAGTACGCATATTGTCGGTTGCATTTGTGATTAACATAGTTATATACCACCACCCATAAACATACTTCATAATAGGTACATACAGATAAATGGAATGAGTAAATAACTAATAATAATCATTATGTTATACAGTACCTGTGTTTCCTGTCCTACTCACTATTACACCACTCTCTGTAAGGCTGACCATCATGGATAATTACCGCTGTGGGCAGCTAATAAATAAAATAAATGTTTCTAGATCTATGGGACGTAACTGCATTGGTTATTAGTTCATAGGCTTGCAAACTACTTACACTAAGTTAAACTAACCTAAGGACAACACACACACCGATGCCTCCGATGGCGAGCAGCGAGGCGCCTTAGACCGCTGGGCTACTCCACAGCGGCTGTGGGCATCTAAAATTGGTGTAGTAATTACCGATTACATCTTAAGTAACCATTGTAATTAATATTATTTCAGCATCGGTGAGACACTCTGTGAATGAACCTTGCCAGTCATACGGGAAACGTAACCATCTTGACCACTGCTCACCACTGTTTTACTGTCTACACCATTACCGGAGATGGCATGCAGAAGTAATAATTGTATCGGTATTTAGTTTTCTCGTGCTCCGTGACAGAATGTGAGCCAAAGTTAGTCGGCCATTGACATAGTCACTACGTCACTGAGATAAAGTTGTATATATATATACATATATATATATATATATATATATATATATAAAATAAAAGAATTGGCAAGAAAATAGATTTTAGTTAAACGAATAACACAGTGCAGAGAATGCTTCAAAACTACTGTGTCAAAGTCTCAAAGTCTGCTACTAAATTTTTGAACACAGCTGAGTACATTTCTGATATAACTTCATTGAATATTCTTTTGAAATATTCCCTTTTCACAATAAAATTTCGAACCATGAATGGGAAGTATCGCATTCTGCCTGCTGTGGATTAATACTCAGGCGTAGGATGGACCATCATACTGTAACGAGCAATAGGGGGACCTAAAACATGAGTAGTATAGCTATAGGCATCTTGATTCACTTACTGAGGCTTAAACATAACTAAATGATACCTCAAGCATCGACCTTATGATCTATGATACCGTCAACATCACCATTATCATCACCATCATCATCACCATTATTACGGACACGAAAGACTACAATTCTGCCTTCACCTTCCTTCACCTCCCCTGCGCGTGTTTTCCTCCAAAAGCCAATCACAGGCTGATATTTTAAGGGGAATTAAAATGAAAAGTCAATCTATATATATCTGCACCGATTCAAGTGAAACAGCCAATCAGAATCCAAGGTAGCGGAACTAACACAGTTATGCTAGTGGGAAATTGAAAACTGAAAAATAATCTAAGGAAGAATGAAGGAAACTTATGGTTCAATGTCACGTCGACAGCGCGGTCATTAGAGACGGAGCTCTCGCTCGGATTTTTGGGTAAGGACGGAGAAGGAAATCAGCCGTGCACATTGAAAGGAACCATCCCGACCTTTGCCTGGAATGATTTAGGGAAATCACAGAAAACTTAATTCTGGATGGCTGGAGGTGGATGTGAACCACTGTCCTTCCAAATACAAGTCCACTGTTTTACCACTGCACCACCTCGCCAGGTAATACATATTCAAGACGATGGAGCTAGGTCCCTATGCTTTGTACCACCCCCGTCCCTCCTTCTGCAGCCAATCTCAGCACGCTATTAAAATGAGACTACCAATCACAGTATAGCATTGCAGTAAGTATTAATGAGAAGTATCTAATCAAAATGTCGCTGGTGACATTATTAAGCATCATTTGAATGGCTAAATTGGCGCCAATTTAAAATATATTTGCCTCTGAATTCCGTTAGCGCCTTGCATCTTGACAGTGGAGGAGGTGTCCGATAACACTTTCAGTAAACTGTTAAGAAAGACGACAGACGACAATTCCACTAATGTTACGTCAATATCAATCTATCAGTCTGTATAATTAATACTTGCATGACGCACAAAGTACGTTCTACGTGGTCTATAATATCAAAAAATATTATTGAAGTTATTGCTAGACTGCTCAATAATAGTGCACAGTAATGATGTACAATGATGATATTCTACTCGGGTTTCCCGTCACCTTGACCCCATATTTCGGAGATCCAGCTGGCCACGATCTTCAGATGAGTGCGCTGCTTCGCAACTCGCCCGCACTATCAGGCAACATGTAAAAAGTATTTGAATTTTGATGTGTTCGCGATGATAGACAATAAAAACGCTGATGTTCCGATAATTGCTCTACTTCATCGCAAGTATAAAAAAGGATGTTGAGAGATTTGATTAAGTAGCGTCAATGATCACTCACGAAAATTTTCTGACTGAATGGAGGTTACTAAAAATAATGATTGTCATAACTTGTCCTGCATTTACTGTCTAACATTTGCTACATTACTGATAACGGTTGTCCTCAAACGTAGGTGTTAATAGGTACTTTCCGTCTCATACACCTTCTCACCCCCCCCCCCCCCTTCACGCATCCGCCGAACTCTTTGGAATCAGCAGTGTGGAGGTGGAGTTTTTATTCATTATAAAATTTTCGTAATTTCAAGACGTGATTTTCCATTATTTTGCTAAATTCCTTGTTTACCCAAATGTAGCACAACGTGGCTGACTGCAGTGAGCCAACACTATAACTGCAGGAATTGCTATACAATAATTATTTCTTGGTTTTAAGTATCATAGCAATGTGGCTAATGAATGGATAAGCGTCAATCTGTGGTATACAATACTTTTTTTGCGTCACTTATAAAATTTAGTCCTTGCGGAATAACACGATTAAAAACTAACTCATTTATGCCAAACATGCCAATTATACTGTCTTGCCCCTTCTGGATAATGTTTTTCGGCACCTACATCCTCAAGATAAAAAAAAAAGTTACTACAATTAAAGACTCAATTCCACCATCTCACCGCTTATCTTTATGTCACAGTACCTTGCAACTGACAGTTATTTCGAAGCTTGAAATTTATAGTTGCGGTTTCACTTAAAGTGTTTGAGACTAATTAGGCAAACAATTCATCCTATAATACGTGTGCTAAAGGATTATATTTGCGTAGGTAATGTTTATACACTCGTATGCACACTTTCATTCAAAATTTTGCATTAAAGAAAGAAACATTGTTCAGTCGATGTAGTTCTATCTTATTCTGAAATTGGGACTGCGGCTGGTCTATTTTTAAATCAAAATAATAAATGTGTTTACCAACACCAGTCTCCCCTTATCGTGACAATACAAACCGACCTGCCCTTCTTTGGACTCTTTCGATGTCCTCCGTCAAACCTGCTTGATAAGGATCCCACATTGGTCAGCAATACTCCAAAAAAGAACGGACAAGCGTAGTGTATGCAGTTTCTTTCGTAGTTCTGTTGCATCTTTTAAGGGTTCTGCCAATAAAACGCAGTCTTTGGTTCGCCTTTCGCACGACATTATCTGCGTGTTCGTTCCAGTTTAAGTCTGAAGTAATAGTAATTCCTAGGTATTTTGTGGAGTTTACGGCCTTCGATTTTGATTGATTTATCTTGTAAACAAAGTTTAAAGGATTTCTTTTCGTACTCGTGTGGACGACTTCACACTTCTCATTATTTAGAGTCAATTGTCAATTTTTACACCATAGTGATATCTTATTCAGATCGTTCTGCAGTTGGTTTTGATCTTCAGATGATTTTACTAGACGGTAAATGAAGACGTCATCTGCAAACAATCTACGACAGCTACTTAGATTTTCCCCTAAATCGTTTATGTAAATAAGGAACAGCAGAGGACCAATAACACTACCCTGTGGAACGTCCGCTATCACCTTACCATCGATTACTACGACCTATGTCCTCTCTGACACGAAATGCCCTATCGAGTCGCAAATTTGGGGCGATATACCATAGCCACGCAATTTGATTAAAAGCCGTTTGTGAGGTACGGTGTCAAAAGCCTTCTGGAAATCAAGAAATACGCAATCGATTTGCGAATCCTTGTCGATAGCATTCATCACTTCGTGTGAGTAAAGAGCTAGTTGTGTTTCGCATGAACGATATTTTCTAAATCCGTGTTGACCTTGGGTCAATAGATCATTGTGTTCGAGATAATTCATTATATTTGAATACAGGATATGTTCCAAAATCCTGCTGCAAATTGACGGCAATGAAATAGGCCTGTAGTTTAGTGGGTTACTCCTACTGCCTTTCTTGAATATCGGTGTGACCTGTGCAACTTTCAAAGCTTTTGGTACAGATCCTTCTTTGAGAGAGCGGTTGTATATGGCTGTTACGTAAGGAGCTATCGCTTCAGCATAATCATATAGAAATCTAATGGGTATACAGACTTGTTCTTGTTAAGTGATTTTAGTTGCTTCACTACTCCGATGATATCTACTTCTACGTTACTCATTACGGCCTCTGTTCGTAATTCGAAATCTGGAATACTGGTTACGTATTATTTGGTGAATGAGTTTTTAAAAGCTATGCTTAGTAACTCTGCTTTAGTAGCGCTGTCATCGGCAGGATCGCCATTACTATCACGTAGTGATGGTATTGGTTGTGTTTTGCCCCTAGTATATTTTACATATGACCAAAATCTCTTTGGGTTTTCTCTCAAATTTCGAGAAAGAGTTTCGTTGTGATAAGTATTGTAGGCATCTCGCATTGAAGTCCTCGCTAAATTTCGAGTTTCTGTGTAAGATCGCCAATCCTGGGGATTTTGTGTTCGTTTAAATTTAGCACCCCTTTTCCGTTGCTTTTGCATCAGTGTCCTGACCTGTTTTGTGTACCAAGGGGGATCACCACCTTCTATTATTAATTTATTCGGTATACAACTGTCAACTGATGTCGATAGCACTTCATTGAATTTGAGCCACATCTGGTCTACACCTACGTTTAGTGTTAGAAACGAGTGGATTCTGTCTTTCAAGAAGCAATGTATTCTATTTCTATCCGCCTTCCCGAACAAATACACTTTTCGTTTATTTTTGGTAACTTTGGGACTTTCGATATTCAATCTCGCTACGACAGCTCTGTGTTCACTAATACCTGTATCCGTTTTGATGCTCGTTATGAGCTCAGGATTATTTGTTGCTAAGAGATCAAGTGTGTTTTGACATCCATTTACAATTCTAGTTGGCTCATGAACTAATTGTTCGAAGTAATTCTCAGAGAATGCGTTGAGTACAATTTCACGCGATGTTTTATGCGTACCTCCTGATTTGAAAATATAATTTCGCCAACAGATTGAGGGTAAATTAAAATTACCGCCTACTCTTATCGCGTGAGCCGGGTATGTTTTTGTAATTAGACTCAGATTTTCTTTGAATCTTTCTGCTATTGTATCGTCAGAGTCGGGAGGCCGGTAAAAGGAACCAATTATTAACTTCTTACGATTTTCAGGTACAACCACTACCCATAATAACTCACAGGAACTATGAACATCAGATTCGCTAGACGAAAGACTACTTTTGACGGCGACAAACACGCCTCCACCTATTTTGTTTAATCTATCCTTTCTGAACACAGTTAGATCTTTTGCATATACTTCTGCTGAACTTATTTCCGACTTGAGCCAACTTTCACTGCCTACAATGATGTGTGTTTCGGTGCTTTCTATTAACGCTTGGAGTTCTGGTGCTTTCCCGACACAGCTACGACAATTTACAACTGTTATACCAATAGTTCCTAGATCTACATTTCTCCTGAGATTCACCTGCTCCCTTTGAGATTGCTCATTTTGTTTTTCCCCGAAGTCCTCTATCCTAAAAAACCGCCCAGTCCATGCCACACAGCCCCCGCTACACGTGTAGCCGCTTCCTGCGTATAGTGGACTCCTGTTGGCCTTAGTATTAATGTAAGTAGTTTGTAAGGATAGGGAGCGACAACCAGAGTAGTTTGGTCCCTTAGAATTTCAATCATGTGAACATTTCACGTATGACATCCCCTCATAGCTACTGAAGTCAACATGTTCAAATGTTTGTATAGCTTATGGGACTTAACTACGGGGTCATCAGTCCCTAAACTAACAAACTACTTATGAACTAACTAACACTAAGGACGGAACAAATATCCATGCCCGAGGGGGGATTCGAACCCCCGGCCGTGCAGACCGTGACAGGAGCGCCTCAGTCCCCTCGGCCACCGCGGCCGGCAACTACTGAAGTATCTGGGAGAACTAGCCATGACAAAATTAATCCACCTGGTGTGAAAGATAGGCGAAATAACCTCAGACTTCAAGTAAAATGTAATACTGCCGTTTCCAAAGGAAGCAGGCGCAGACAGATGTGATAAGTAAAGAACCATTAGATTAATAAGTCATGGTTGAGAAATTCTAACACGAATTATTTAGAGAAGAATGGAAAAACTGAGAGGTCGAATTCCGGAAAGAACAGTTTGGATTTAAGAGAAATGTAAAACACGTGAGGCAATACTCATTTGACGACTTTTCTTAGAAGATAGATTAAGGAGAGGCAAACTTACGTTTCTAGCCTTTTAGATTTGGAGAAAGCTTTTGACACTATTGACTGCAAAAGTCTCATTAAAATTCTGAAGTCAGCATAGGTAAAATACCGGAAGCAGAAAGTTATTTACAACATGTATAGAAACCAAACAGCAATTACAAGAGTCGAAGGACATGATAGAGAAATTTTGGTTGGGAACAGAGTTAGACAGGTTTGCAGCATTTCCTCAGTATTGTTCAATCTGTACAATGAGCAAGCTGTGAAGGAAAGTAAGGAGAAATTTGTGTAAGGAATTAAAGTTCAGGATAAAGAAATAAAATCACTGCGTTTTGCTGATGAGATTGTAATTCTGTCAGAGACAGCAAAGGACCTGTAAGAGCTATTGAACGGAATGGACCGTATCTTGAAAGGTTGAAAGGATCATATGAGACGAAAATTAACTAGAACAAAACAAGGGTAATGGAATATAGTCTAAGAAAATCATGCGATTCTGATGGCATTGGGTAGAAACGCATTTCTAAAAAATAGAAATTGCTAACATCGAATGTTAAATGAAGTGTGAGAAGTCTTTTTTTCTGAAAGCATTTGTGTGGAGTGTTGTCTCGTACGGGAGTGAAACTTGGACGATAAATAGTTCAGACAGGAAGAGGATAGAGGTTTATGAAATGTGCTGCTACAGACGAATGCTGAAGATTAAGTTGGTAGTTCTCGAACTAATGAGGAGTAACTGAACAGAAATGGGGAAAAAAGAAATGTATGCCATACCTTGACTAAAAGAATGGATCGATTGGTAGGGCACATTCTTAGACATAAAGGAATATTACATTTAGCACTGGAGGGAAATTTGAGGGTAAAAACTCGCAGAGGGAGACCAAGACAGGAATGCTGTGCGCAGGTTCAAACGGATGTGGATTGCCGATCTTATGAGGAGATGAAGAGGCTTGCTCAGGATAGAGTAGGGTGGAGAGCTGCATCAAACTAGTCTGCGGACTGAGGACAACAACAGCAAAAACAAGAACAATAACAACAAGAGGTAGCGCACAGTGATTACTTTCATTCGATTATGTCATATGAGATTATTTTGTTGGGTAACTCATCAGGCGAATCTGATGTTTTCCGTGCCCCAAAACTATTTATGGTGTGAACTGAATAGCATCTTGCGGAGGGCTGTTTAAGGAAGTGGGAATACTAACTACAGCTTCTTAATATATTTAATCCTTAAATAATGTAAAAATTTGTGATTAAAATATTTTTTTTTTTTTTTTTTTTTTTTTTTTTTTTTTTTTGCCAACAGAGCAGTTCATGGAATTGATTATTATTTATTTATCGTATGGCTTTACAACTGCAAGTGCGGTATTGACAGTCACACGTTGGGTTATCATTGGCACCCCACTTGTACAGTATGGATTTAGTTCTTGCATGTCCAGTTCTCACTCGATTAAGTTGACACCAGATTCTACGGGAAGTTGCATTCCTGGGAGTGTGGTCATGGGTATATACCCAATAGATATAACTATCAGATATCGAGCTGCAAGATACTGGCTGAAGAAAGGGGATAAGGATAAGGTAACTGAGATAACTGGGCAAGAAATTCTGGATAGTCACCATCTAAATACTTGGCTTATCAGTACCTGGCAAAAAGAGTGGGATGAGATCGACAAGGGACGTAGGGTATACGACTTTTTTCCCAGTATAAGAGAAAGATTATCTCTGAAGTTTATTAATCCTAGCCGAGGGATGATACACTTCATAACTGGACATGGACCATACCCAGTACACCTACATAGAATGAACCTACGGCCAAGTCAAATGTGTCGGTGTGGTGATGTAGGAACCCCGGAACACACAGTAATAAATTTCACAGCGCTCTCACAAGTAAGGCACCTGGAAATGGATCACAACAACATCTACAATTCCATTAGAAATCAGGATGCCTGGAATGAACTAAATGAAACCGCAGACAAGATATCAAGGAAACTACAAGAAGAATATGCCACAGAAAGACGCAGAGTACGAATTAATAGACCGCAGGTGCATACAGATTATAACAGCAGTGATGAAGAAACCGGTAGTACTACAGATTATGATACAGATACTGAAGGAGATACAAGTATGGGCTTTGGAATAGAGGAAATGTAACTAAATTGTGAATGCTCTTGTACCCAAACTCTATGCCCTACCAGCAACACCTTGTTGTTGTTCTTGCTTTAATTACAACTATTTTTATACAAACCTCGTAAATTCTAATTATGTAGATAACGTAATAGTTGTTGCGTGAAAGAGTTGTTTCCTGCACTCATACTCCTTGTCCTAATAATGTAATTCTGATTTTCTATGAGTTATGTTGGTATTATACTTCTCAGACCCAAAATATCATGAGAAATGTCATCCTGTACATCTAAAACATAACATATGAATTACGATTTTGACTAAAACCATGTGAACCTTGTATTTCCAAACTAATATATATTAATCTACGGTAATTAATTGTTAAAATATGCTACTGTTACAAATAAGTTCTTTACTATACCTTTTATGTGCTTAGGAACTAAGATATTCAATTGTTACTAGTATTTTTTTTTTAGAAGAAATAAATAAATATTTTCATAACAGTTAAATTGAACATTTATAAACTTACTGCTGATTGCAGTTTAATTGATATTACTATTTTTACTCATTTTGTATTTCTAATGTATTTTAATTTATTTCATTGTAAGAAATTATAATTAAACTGGTATTATATTGTATCTTTACATATAACTCAGTTACATGGAATATATTTTAAATCAGAATCGTAAATTTCCATGAGTCTAGCAAACAATGTATCTGACTGTTTCCTGTGATAACGAAGAGTACCTTTATGTTTGTGTAGCTAAATATTTAATTATACTTTTTACTTGATTAAGTATATTTTGTTTGTTATTTATTTACAAGAAAGATACATGGAAAAAACTCAAATCAGAATTGTAGCTTTTTATGTTTTCAGCAAAGCAAAGTATCTGTTTTCTTATAATGAAGAGTACCTTTATGTTCGTGTAGGTAAATGTTAAATTATACTTCTTATATTATTAGGTACATTTTGTATGTAATGAATTTTATATAATTAACTATGTTATTGTATTTCAATGATTCTTTATATAATTGTAAACATATGTATTTCTTTATTATTGTAATTAATTTAATAAAAGTATATAGTAACTGCTGAGTAAATAGTGCAGACTTCTCACAACACAGTTCCACCTCCACGGGGTGGGACATGGGCAACGGCACACTGGTCCTCTATACCAAAGACGACCGGTGTGGCGGCTAAGAGACCGTTGTGGAAGACCGATCCGCTATATTACACAGGCAGCGGGTCTATAATCGCAGGCAGCAGTGAAAACTAAAATTTCTGGGAGTTGCTGACTGGGGCCCTCAATGTTGTGTTGGTTAATGTCACTATTGTTCCACTTAGTTTTATAGGATTTGTGGCAGTCATAGATATTTCCTTGGGCAAGTGTTCTGTCTTCCCATATTGGCGCTCTTGATTTGAGGCGATATCGACAGTGGTCATCTAGTTCTTGGTGTACCGGTAGTACTCTTGCCTTATCTGGATGATTTATTTTTTGCCATTCCTGAATCGTTGCCTGCTGTCTTCGGATTTCAGGCGGAATAATGTTTGAGAGGACATGAAGCCATTCTAGAGGTGTTGACTTTAATGTCCCTGTTATCGTCCTCATGGCTTCATTAAGCTGGACGTCAATCGTCTTTACATGGACACTCCTACTCCACACAGGGGCACAGTACTCTGCCACGGAATAGACGTGTGATATTGCTGTAGCACGTAGTGTATTTGAATCCACTCCCCATGTGGTACCTGCTAATCTCCGGATGATGTTATTGCGGGTTTTCAGTTTCTGGCTAGTTCCATATGTTTCTTCAAGGTAAGTGACCTGTCAAGAGTTATGCCTAAATATTTGGGAAATTTGTTGTGTTTAATTCGCTTTCCGCAGAAAGTAATATTTAGTTCTTTGTCTGCTAGTCTGTTTTTTAAATGGTAGGCGCAGGTCTCTGTTTTATTTGGGTTTGGGCACAGTCTCCATTTTTATAGTAATGGTTTTGTACTTCTAGGTCAGCAGTTAGAGGTATTTCACCATCTTCTAGTCATTCGCTTTGAGTAGCTATAGCCATGTCATCAGCGCAGCAAAACGTACGTGACTTAGTGTCTGTCATGTTACTGATATAGACATTAAAAGCAGTGGAGCTAGTACAGATCCTTGGGGAGTCCGTTTTTTTATTCTTTTTGACTTTGTACTTTGTGATACCAGGTTTACTTTGAAATATCGGACTTTCAGCATTTTTTTCCAGAAGGTTTGTTAATTTCAAGCATGGAATCATGTTGGCAAATTTCAGGATGAGACCATCTATCCATACCGTATCGTAAGCTGCACTGAGGTAGACAATGACTACTGATGTTTTCAATCCTTTCTGGAATCCCTATTCTATGTATGATGTGAGGGCTAATACTTGTTCGCAACAACTTCGATTAGTTCTGAATCCGGCTTGTTCATGAGGCAGGTGTTTGTCTATCGTTGGGTATATCCTATTGTAGATCAGCCTCTCAAGCAACTAATAGCACATGCACAGTAAAGGTATTGGGCGGTAGTTTGCAGGGTTTTCAGTAGATTTCCCTGGTTTAAGGATGGCCAGAGTAAGAGACATTCTAAATTCCTTCAGGATATCTCCAGTTTTTAGTATGTCATTGAAGTAGTCTTTAAGCCAGATTCTTGCTATTGGTCCAAGATTTTTTATAAATTCAGGATATATATATTATCAGCTCCAGCTGCTTTCCGTAGTTTGAGGGTTTTTATACCTTTGTTTACCTCCTTGATAGTAAAAGGTTTTGAAAACTCTGTATTTTCTTGTAGGGTGCTCTTTACTTCTTTGAGTGACTCTTTAACGGATGTTCTATTCTCTCGACTCCGTATTACATTTTCAGCTCTCTGTTTTATGTGTGAGGCAAACTGGTTTGGTGATATTGTTGGCTTCAAGGATGGTGTATGAGTAGCTGCCCCCAGGCGTCTTAACAATGACCAACTTTCCCGGCTAGAATGGGTGAAGTTCATATTTTCAGTGGTTTCTTCCCATATTTTCTTCCTTTGCTCATTGAGTGACTCTAGCAGTTGGCTTCCTAGTTGTGGGTTACTTATTTCCTGGTATTCTTTGTATAGTTCTTCAGTTTCAGAGTTCCAGCATGGTATGTACTGCTGTCTATATCCCCTTGGGATGTTTCTCTTCGCCGTCGCTGTTATAAGGCCAACAAATCTTGCATAATTGTCTTTCTTTGCTGGAATAAACCTATGTTGGTGTCAATTTCTCTTTTATAAGTTGCCCAATCTGCTTTCCTGAAGTTCCATCTTGGCTTCTTGACTGATTCTATCTGTGGGAGCTCTACGCCAACATTTACTAAGGTTGGACGATGTTGGGTATTGGGAAAACCGAGCAGTACCTTTCTTGCGTGGGCTATAGGAATCCCCTCATTGTTAGTGGCCACAGTACACAGGTCAGGATTAGTATCTGTTTGCCAGCGTGCTGAGTGGAAGGTTTTTTGGTCTTTAGCGTCATAGCCGAGGTATAAATTTTGTTCTTCGATACATTGCATTAAAGCTTCGCGATTCTGATCATTTGTATTGTATCCCCAGCTGATGTGGCGGCTGTTGAAGTCCCCAAGGAAGATTGTTGGTTTATCTTAAGCTTCTAGTGGAGGATTTGGCCATGTAGTATTTGGTGGTTTATATATTGACACCATGTGTAGCTTGGGGAGTTCTACTGTTGTTGTTATGGTCTTCAGTCCGGAGACTGGTTTGATGCAGCTCTCCACGTTCTACTGTTATTGTTTCAATATTTCAGGTGTTGGTCTTCTTTGTCACTTTATAGTTCAAATGTTTGTATAGTCTATGGGACTCAACTACGGGGTCATCAGTCCCTAAACTTACAAACTACTTACGAACTAGAACGGCACAAATATCCATGCCCGAGGGGGGATTCGAACCCCCGACCGTAGCGGCCGTGCAAACCGTGACTGAAGCGCCTTAGTACCCTCGGCCACCGCGGCCAGCACTTTATAGTTATTGATGCCGTTACGTATGTATATAATTGACTTATACGTTTCTGAGAGAACTGTTTCCACAACTGTATATCCTCGAATTTTAGCCGTGATTAAGATATCTGTTTCCACTGCTAAACGTGTTTCTTGCAATACAATTACATCAACTTGGTGTTCCTTATCCATTCTACCTAGGTGCTCACATTTGCTGCGACTGATGCCTTCTATGTTTAACTGCATAATGTGGATTGATGGTCCGATATTAATTGCCTTAGCGTTCTGAGGTGAGCGGTTTCATCGCTGAGGATACACTTGCTGCTGTTGACCGCGAGAGACTCTTCGTCCAGTTCGGTCGCCGTTTGTGTAAACTTTCTGCCCTGCTGCTGGCGCAGCCCGTTGCCCAGTTCATGGAATCAATACTCGCATTGAGGCGCTGTGCTCCGATCCGCGATGCCGTTCCCCGTCTGGGGTTCGAATCCTCCCTCGGGCATGGATGTTTGTGTTGTCTTTAGTATAAGTTTGTTTATAAGTAGTTTGTAAGTTTAGGGACTGACGAGTCCGCTGTTAAGTCCCATAAGCTTCACAAACATTTGAATATTTTTGAATCAACACTAGAAATAAGAATAGCTTTCATAAAGTTTCAAAGTTACTTAATTTGGTCCAGAAAGAGTCCACTATTCAACAGTACATATTTCTAGTCGACTGATCAATTTTCTAGTATAACAGATTGATGCATGTATACCATTAATAATACAGCGTGATGTATTACGTACAAACTGACTTCTGTGCAAATCTTGTGTTTTATTGTGATAATTGTAAATAAAGATTGTCGAATGTTTTAAATTATATTTTTATTTACTGATGCGTAACTACTATAACATAAGAATGTTATAGACGCCTAAGCTTATTGAACATTTAATATTTGATAACAAGAATGTTTTAACCGGTTACACATCTACAAGAAAATTTCATTTGGGATCTTTGGAGTATTCATTAGCATATCTTATTAATTTCTTTATCCTGGGATTACAGCTTGATAATAAATTCAGATGGGAGGAGCACACCACAGAACTGCATAAACGACTCAACAAATCTGTATTTTCAATACGAGTGTTATCAGACATAGGAGACATAAAAATAAAAAAGATTACTTTCATTCCATAATGTCAAGTCAGTCAAAAGTCTTCAGAGTCCAAAAGCGTGTAATACGTATTATTTCTAGAGTAAATTCACGGACGTCCTGTAGAAGCCACTTCAAAGAACTGGTTATATTAACTACCGCCTCTCAGTATACTTATTCCTTAATAAAATTTGTTATAAATAATATATCCCTTTTCCCAACAAACAGCTCAGTTCATACATACAATACTATGAACAAAAATGATCAAAAAGGGGTCCCCTACTCAGGAACATACATTTTCAATAATTTATCATCAAGCATAAAGAATTTAGCTAGAAATAAAGTTCAGTTTAAGAGGAGCCTAAAAGACTTTCTAGTAGCAAACTCCTTCTACTCCATTAGTGAATTTCTAAATTGTACCAAATGATGCATGTAAAATATGTATAATTCATACTATATTAGTGTTATTATATAATCAGCTAAAAAGAACTTAAAAATGTATGTATATATTATTAGTATTATCTGTTATTCAGCTTGTAAATTTTGTTTCTTGACATGTTACACATCCACGAGGATCTCCTCAACATGGATCTACGGAACGAAAAACTAAAAAATCCTAGAGGATCGTCTCGTCATGGATTAAGAGGACTGAAGTACATCTAATATCCTTTAATATTCACCTTTTCCCTTACGCGAATATACAATCTTCGCGATAAACCGGAAGCGCCTTGTGTGCACTGACGAGGTTGTCTGTAACATATAAATACGAAAAGAAGTGCCACATGGACATTGAGAACAAAAGTACCACCAAATGATTAAAAGGAAAGCTATTCGCTATTTTTTGTGAGAATGGTGACACAGAACGACAGATGATTTATCAGTATAGCAAAAGTCCTGGTAGAAAGAAAAGGGAAACCACCGAAATAGTGGTTGGCAGAAGGAATGTTTAACGTGGAAATAGGAGTGTGACTTTAAGTTGTGGAATACTAAAAAAAAAAAAAAAAAAAAAGATATAATGGACGGGCTTTAAAAACGTTCGCGAAACCATGGATAGAGAAGTAATGGAAAGCTGGTTACATACGTCCAAGGACAGAGCTAAACCTACCAGTTCAATCACTGCATATCACACGGAGTTAAAGTAATTTGCGTTTAATATGGCGTACTTGGCCAGCGGCGGCACTTCTTGTAGAACGCCCCGTTACGGATTTCGTAAGTCTCGTTTTGAGGCAATGCAAATGACTCTGTTAGCAGGCACCAGACATGCTGTGACCTCGTGCCGGACGTCACGGACACAGCAGACATGTCTCGGCTGCTCCTTATCACGTAAGTAATGCCCGTCGTTTGGCTGCACACCGCTCGTACGAATTCGGCGACCCGTAAATAGAATTACGTTCTTTGCAGTATACTGCATTCCGCTGTTCTTATGAAATGTATAGGCCATCACAGAACAACAACAGTCCTAAATAAAGAAGGCAGCGAGAACAATAAGAGAATTAGGAAAAGTACGTAGACCAGCGTAACGATCATGCTAAAAAATATCCAAACGACCCGATGCGTCTGATGTTCATGCAACCCACATTATGTGTTTCTTGAAGTTTTCCCGGCGTACGGAATATTCCATACAGTTTCGGGATTGCAGCCGGATTCCGTCGACTTCTTGCCACGATATTTCGGCTGATAACCGTTCAGCCATCTTCAGGTGAGTGCGTTCCACTGGAGATTGTTAGTTTTTTTTCCTTTATTGTGTTTTATACCAGCAGTACACTGGCAGGCTGGCAGCAGCACTATAGGCTGCTCTTCAGCCGAGAGTAATTAAAAATACATATGTGAGTGGAGAAGTAAAATAAATAACAGGAGATAAAACAATGGAGATACAATAACATAGACAAGGCGACATTTTGGAGTACATTACAATAGACTGATGATTAAAACCACATTTAGTTAATTAAAAATGATGAGCCACGGTGACCTAAAAAAACAATGTAGGACGATAATAACACAGGACGGCGAGTACACGGAGACACTAATTAAAACACATGGTGCGACACTTGTCTGATTGCGGTGGACGCAGTTAAACATACACTTCACTGGAGCACAGCACACAACACTTGATTTAGCACTGTTAAAACTGTCGGTCCAGGACCCCGAGAAGGGGGGGAGTGAACACGGGAGAAGAAACATGGCGGAGAGGGAGGCGGTAGGGAGGAGCCATAGGGACTCCAGAGCAGGGAGGGGGTAGCCAAGCGGGGGAGGGGAAGGGGAGGGGGAGAGGGGGCCCTTTATCTACGGGGGGGGGATCAGAGCTGGTAGGACGGGTATATGTTGGAATGGAGGACATCATCAGGGAGGGGGAGGTGGCGGAAATTACCCTGGGAGAGGACATTGAGGGTGTGGAGATGAAGGGAAGGGGGTATAACGCGGTAGAGGGCGTGGCAGAGGCCCAGAGTTGGTATGGATGGGGTGGACCAGGGGGTTGCGAGAGTCTATTTTACGGGTGATATAAAGGATACGGATATGGTGGAGGTATCTGAGGAGGTGGGAAAACGGGATCAGGTCATACAGGCTCCGCGTGGGGGAAGGGAGCCGGACGCGGTAGGCGAGGCGGAGGGCGTGGCGCTCGAGGACTTGAAGGGTTTTGTAATAGGATGTGGGAGCGGAGATCCAGGCGGGATGGAAGCTGAAAAGGACAGGACGCATGAGGGAGCGGTAGGTGTAGAGGATGGTGGAGGGCCTGAGACCCCACGTCCGGCCAGTGAGGAGTTTGAGGAGGTTAAGGCGGGAGAGGGCTTTCTGTCGGACAGTGCGGAGGTGGGGGGTCCAGGAAAGGTTACGGTCGAGGGTTAGGCCAAGGTACTTCAGGGTGAGGGTGTGGTGGATAGGGCGGTTGTAGAGGGTAAGGTAGAAATCATGGAGACGGAAGGAGGGGGTGGTATGACCTATGATAATTGCCTGGGATTTGTCAGGATTGACTGAGAGGAGCCACCGGTTACACCATGGGGCGAACTCAGTGAGGTGAGACTGGAGCAAAAACTGGGAGCGGGCAAGGGAGGGGGTGAGGGCTAGGAAGGCGGTATCGTCAGCATATTGTAGAAGATAGATGGGAGGCTCGGGTTGGGGCATGTCGGTGGAGTAGATGAGATAAAGGAGAGGAGAGAGGACGGAGCCTTGGGGCACCCCAGCAGAGTGGTAGAACAAACGGGAGTCGGAGTTGCAGACAGTGACATAGGAGGGGCGGTGGGTGAGAACGGAAGCAATGAGGCGGACGTAATTAATAGGAAGAGCATAGAACTGGAGCTTGAAGAGGAGACCGGAATGCCATACACAGTCGTAGGCTTTTTGGATATCGAGGGAGACAAAAATTACGGAGCGACGGGAGTTTAGTTGGACAGATAGGAGATGAGTTAGGCGAAGGAGCTGGTCATCGGCAGAGAAGGAGGGTCGGAAGCCACATTGGGAAAGCGAGAGGAACTGGTGGCGATGGAGGTGCTGATGGATACGACGAGAGAGGATGGTTTCCAGGACCTTGCTGAACACGGAGGTAAGAGCGATGGGATGGTAGGATGAGGTCTGGGATGGGGGCTTGTCAGGGTTTAGGAACAAGAGAATATTGGAGGTCTTCCATAGGTTGGGGTAAAAGCCAGTGTAAAGGATGACATTATATAAGGTAGCAAGAGCTTCGTGGAAGGATTGGGGGGCAGGCTCGGAGGTGGCGGTAGGTCAGCCGGTTGTGACCGGGGGCAGTGTTGCATTTAGTCCGAAGAGTGTCGATTATGTCACTGGCAGTAATGGGTGTGTTCAGTTCTGAGGGGGGGAAGCAGTCCAAGTACTGGAAGCCAGGGGCGGGTGCAGGAGTGGAGGTATCGGTTCGCTCATGAACGTCCGGGAAGAGAGAATAGTCAAAGAGAGGATCATCAGGAATGGAAAAGACTTCAGAGAGGTAGGAGGCAAAGTGTTCTGCCTTACTGGCATTGTCAGGAAAAGGACGGTCATCATGGAGAAGCGGGTAGTGGGGGGAGGAGTGACTGCCAGTAAGGCGGCAGAAGGCATGCCAGTACTTGGAGGAGTTGACAGGGAGTGTTGAATTGAAGCGGCTGCGTGTCTGGCGCCAGTCCCGGCGTTTTTTCGCAGACAAGAGGTTTCGGATGTGGCGTTGGATTTGCCGGTGCCGTTGGAGTGTGTCCCGGTCACGGGTCTGGAGGAAGGAGCGGTACAGACTACGGGATTCGCGAAGGAGAAGGATGGCCTGTGGAGGAAGGGTAGGACAGTGAGGATAAATCGCCCGGGTGGGGATGTGGACATGGACCGCGTCAGCAACAGTCTGCTGGAGGAAGGAGGAGGCATGATCAATATCAGCAGGAGTGTGGAGGGGAAGTGGGTGGCTTGTGACCGAGGTGTCAATGGAGTGACGGTAGGCATCCCAGTCGGCATGGGAATAATCATGAACGAGTTTGGGAGGGGGCATAGGACAGGGAGTATGGGCAGGGTGGGGGCGATGGTCAAGGGTAAGGTCGAGGACATCTGCCGTGATGCGCCCAAGGAGGTTGGGAGACGCCAGGACGATGTCGGGCGTGGTGTTGCTTTCGGGGCGGGTTGGGCGGGGAAGAGGAAGGACGTCACCCCAGAGCGAAGTGGTGGCGAACTGACACTACTGCCAGAGTTCAGCGGGCGGGCGGGAAGAAAGGTTAAGGTTGGCGGCAATCACATAGGTCATGAAGGAGCGGTCTATGTGGGAGAGGAAGGCATATGGAAAGGGTGCAGTGCTGCGGATATAGATGGTGGCGAGGGTGACAGTAAGGGATGGGAGGAAGAGGCTGAGGATCAGGTGTTTGGTAGGGTTATTAAGGAGAGGTTGGAGCCAGACGGGGTGGTGGTGGAGGTGGCCGATCGCCACTCCTCCTCGGGCGAGGGGTGGGACGCCATCGGTACAGTGGAGGTTGTAGGGAGCGGTGCTGATAGGACGACGGGGTTGGAGGAAGGTCTCGTTCAGGAGGACGGCATCCACGTGGCGGTGGGAAAGGGTGTGCATAAGGAGGTGTTTATTGGCAGGAAGAGAGCGGACATTATCATAGAGGAAGGTATAGGAAGGGCTTGCCATAGGGGTCGAAAGGGAAGGGCGAGAGGAGGGAGAGGGGGCGACGGGAAAAGAGGGTAGGGTGTGTCTAGACTAGGGTAACTTGCCAGGAGAAGGTGAAGTGGGAATGTGCACAGGAGAGGGTGGCGAAGTTTTCGAGGGGAAAGATGGAACGGGCGGCAAGGGCAATCTGTTGGAGGGTATGTGGACGCTGGAAGGGATGGATGTTCTAGAGGACGGTCGTGACAAATCGGATGACGTCCTCTACGGTTGGAGGGGGGCAGAGGGAGTTGTTGGGATAGAGAGGGGGATCGATAGGACGAACAGGGACGGTAAGTTCGGGACTGGTGGGGACAGGGACGGATTTACATTTATAGGAATAGGTGGGATGGGGGCCACCACAGGTGTTGCAGACAGGATGGGAGACGAGGTTGAGACAGTGTTTGTGGAGGTGATTGGACTTGCAGTGGGGACAGGTCAGTGGGTTGCGGTAGTGCTGTGTCAGGTGATCGTTATAAATGAGACATCTAGCTCAGCGGTAGGATTGGGGTGGGGAGAGGGAGGGTTCTACCTTGTGGCGGGGGTCATAGATGAGTGCCCCCTCGAGGAGAAGGCGATCGATGGAGGATGCGGATTATGTGAAAATCCGCATCAGGTAGGTGGGGCCGGTGGCGTTACGGATCCGCTTGGCAGAGCGAACGGAGGTGTCCAGGTGGGCGTCGAGTTGGCGCAACACCTCTTCCTCTGTGATAACCGGACTAAGTTTGGTTATCACGGCGGTGAGGGTGGGCGGACGGCAGGGAGGGAGGGGTTGACGGGGTGAGGAGGAGGTATAGTATGGGGTGAGGGTTGCGTGGGGGCCGAGGTGGATGGCAGGGAGGCGCTGAAGCAGGTCGGTATGGAAAGTAGGGCTGGGAGATTTGATAAGGACAGTGTCTGTACGGGGGATGAGTTCGGCGATAGGGGCGGCAGGGAAGTACTTTCTGAGTTCTAGGGAGAGGGTACGATTGTCGATGAAGCGGGGATCGGGACGGGAGAGGAGGTAGGTGTACAGATCCGGTTGGGGAGATGGGTGCAGTGTTCATGATATCGGCAGGCTGTGGAGGCGGTGGAGGAGGGGGAGGAGGAGCCTTCTTAGAGGCGCAAGGGACGGGGTCCGCGCTTCCACGTTTACGGGCGCCGGTGGAGGAGGAAAAAGACTAGACGGGGTCGATGGGAATGTGGCGGGGGGCGGGGCCCTGTTGCAGTGCGGCGGAAAAAAGCGGCGACTGCGGGGTGTCGGCCACCGTGGCCCGGCGATTGGTGATCCGTGCTGGTGAGATGGGGGGGAAGTCTGCGGGGAGGTGAGGGGGAGATACGCAGTAGCTGGGGGTGGAGCAGAGACGTGGGAGGCGGCTATGGTGGAGAGGAGCACGGAGAGGGGGATGTCGTGGGAAGGGCGGGCGTGCGTGGAGCTCCGAGTCGTAACGGTGGGGGCGGTGGTGGGGGTGGTATATAAAACGGTGGTGGTGATGGTGAAGGGGGTGTTGGACATCGTGACGGACGAAAGAGGGAAAGAAGTCGAAGAGGAAGAAAAGGTGGACAGTTCAAGCGAAAGGTGGAGACCACTGCACGTGGCCGGCTGGGGCTGGCGGAAGCTTTGGGCCGCGGTGGAGTGGCGGGAGACCACCGGCAGCTGGCTGGAGGGCGGCGGCGGAGACGACGCCGGCAGCAGCGGAAGCGGCGGCGACCAGGCAGCGAGGACCGACCCGAGGGGATCGGGGCGGCTCCGTAGCGGCGGCGACGGGGCGGCGAACCGGTCCGGCGGTCAGCGGGACCCCAGGGCAGAACCTCCGGGCGGCGGCGGCGGCGGCGGCGGCGGCGGCGGCAAAACGATCCCCGGGCTGCACTGGGGCAGCGGGGTGGCGAGCAGGTCCGGCAGGGCCTCCTGGCGGCGGCGCCTCCAGGCAGGGCTGGGCGGCGACAGCGGCAGCGACGGCGGCGGCAAGCAGCAGGTCCAAAATCAAAAATGTTCAAATGTTTGTATAGCTTATGAGACTTAACTATGGGGTTATCAGTCCTTAAACTTGCAAACTACTTATTAACAAGCTAATCCTAAAGACGGCACAAATATCCATGCCCGAGGGGGGATTCGAATCCCCGACCGTAGTGGCCGTGCAGACCGTGTCTGGAGCGCCTCAGTCCCGTCGGCCACCGCGGCCGACGCAGCAGGTCCTCCTGGCACTGGAACGGCGACGGCGACGGCGAAGGGCAGCAGGGAAAGCGGCAGACCTGGAAGCACAGCGAAGCTACGTTACCAATCGTAACTGTGATACCTGCTACCAGGCGGGAAGGATGAGAGATTGTTAGTTCCCGACGAAGCCTTTATGGCAAAAATTGGCGCGTAGGCGCGTGCGCATCAGTGGCCGTCACAAGCGCGCCCTCTTTCGAATTTACTGTGAAAAACAGTTGACAAGCGATGTGCAGGCGTCTGCACGAAGTTGAAACTGCATGTCTGCCAGTAGTGGGGCTGTGGGCATTGAGCGCCATTGAGATTCTACCCAGAATGCATTGCGCGAGTACCGCTATCCCCCACCCCTCCTCCCTCGGCCAATTGCCGGACCGCAGATCAAAGGATGCCGCCACAGGATGATTGATCGGTCTTCCTGGAAGGATAGGATGATTACATTTAGGTGCTATTGATTCGCTACTTGTCCGACCGCTAATCAAAGGATGCCGCCATAACGCACTTAAGGATTGACAGGTTGCAACACCTTCCTCGGCCACACACGACGTCCCTCCCCCCCCCCTCCACCCCTCGGCGCCGCTGCCAGACAGGCAGCACCTCCGACAAGTCAAGACCTGTAGACCCCTCGACATGTCTGTACTCGCACTCTCTCCCACACACCTGGCGTTTCGAGGATGTGACCTGGAGGCTTCTCCGACCATCCCTTATATATATAGTTTCCAATACGACACCTTGTGGGAGTTGCAGCGGATGTGTGTCTTCGCTGTAGCCGGGAGGTCCTCCCAGCTGTTGCGCTTTGGGACTCGCCATCGTCGCGTTGTCATACGCACCTATTTTTTAGCATTACACCGAAATACATACGAAGAACACTATGGTAGCTTTATTTTTTTAAATAATAATAATAATAAACGGCGGAAATTTTTGTTACATAAATCGAGATCTGGCGTACGGATCGTTGCGGTGCGCTATATAATAAATATGCAATTTAATTTGCTGCTGACCTGGCGGGGCGCTGGTCGCCGTAAAAAGAGTGCAGTACGCCCCTGCCCGGCGGGGGCGGTGCTGATGAGGTCGAGACAATCGTCGCGGTATTGTTTGTTCTCCCGGGCGGGTGGCGACGTCCTTTGAGAAGCGGCGGCGTCTTTTGAGAAGCGTTCCGGCAATCAGCCGAGCGGGTTGGGGTGACGGTATCGGCCAGGTGTGTGGGAGAGAGTGCGAGTACAGACATGTCGAGGGGTCTACAGGTCTGGACCTGTCGGAGGTGCTGCCTGTCTGGCGGCGGCGCCGAGGGGTGGAGGAGGGGCGTCGTGTGTGGCCGAGGGAGGTGTTGTTTACTTGCAATCATCCTTAAGTGCGTTATGGCAGCGTCCTTTGATTAGCATTCAGGCAAGTAGCGAATCAAAAGGACCTAAATGTAATCATCCTGTCCTTCCAGGAAGACCGATCAATCATCCTGTGGCGGCATTCTTTGATCTGCGGTTCGGCAATTGGCCGAGGGAGGAGGGGTGGGGGATAGCGGTACTCGCGCAATGCATTCTGGGTAGAATCTCAGTGGCGCTCAATGCCCACAGCCCCACTACTTCCGCCATATATCGGAACGCGTCAGTACTGCATAAGGTGGAAAACAGTACGTGTCCGCACTCTGTTTGAATGCGCACTCAGTACATTGCTGTCAGATTTATAAAATTTTTAATTATCGCTAGAAGCGTCGTCCTGGATAAAATGTTTCCTCTGAGATGATATTAAAGAAATCACAAGGTCCCAAGCCTTGTCCAGATGAAAGCCGCCGCGCACATTTTTTGTCTGATGTAGAAAGCCTTCCTACAGAGCTACAACATCTTAAGTCAGTTTTCAAAGATAATGAATATTCTCCTCGTCAGATTAGCGCAGCATTGAAGAGGAAGAAACGTGACGACCCTCAACACCAAGAAGATAAGGAGGCGTTCAAGTCAAGAGCTTTCCTTCCATAAGTCGGAAACCTTTCGTCGAAACTAGGCAGAATATTAAGAAAACATCAAGTAAAAGTCATCTTCCGGCCAACGGTGAAGATTAGTGCACTTCACGGCTCGGTTAAAGATGATCTGGGATTGAGGAAAGCCGGAATTTGCAGAATACCTTGCCAGTGTGGCAAAGCTTACATCGGCCAGACGACACGCACAGTGCAGGAGAGGTGCGTTGAACATGAACGCCACACTCGTCTGTTGCAGCCCAGTAAGTCGACCGTAGCCGAGGATTGTACCACAGGACATTGTATGGATTACTCCGCCACTGAAATCCTGGCCATGACGAGATCCTTCTGCGATTCACTAATCAAAGAAACTGTGGAAATACGTTTAACCCAAGATCTTATTAATCGTGACGGTAGCTTTCATCTGGACAAAGCTTGGGACCCTGTGAGTTCTTTAATATCATCTCAGAGGAAATATTTTATCCAGGACGACAATTCTAGCGATAATTAAAAATTTTATACATCTGACAGCAATGTACTGAGTACGCATTCAGAGTGCGGACACGTACTGTTTTTTCACCTTATGCAGTACTGACGCGTTCCGATAGATGGCGACATGCAGTTTCAACTTGGCGCAGACACCCGCGCGCCGTTTGTCAACTGTTTTTCACAGAGGGCGGTAAATTCGAAAGAGGGTGCGCTTGTGACGGCTCCTGATGCGCATGCGCCTACGCGCCAATATTTTGCTATAGAGGCGTCGTCGGGAACTAACAATCTCCAGTGGAACGCACTCACCTGAAGATGGCTGAACAGTTGTCAGCCGAAATTTCGTGGCAAGAAGTCGACGGAATCCGGCTGCAATCCCGAAACGTTATGGAATAACCCACAATATGTTACTGTGTTGCACGTCCTCTAATGACTTAAAAAGAGAGAGAGAGAGAGAGAGAGAGAGAAAAGAAGAAGTTTCAAATATTTGTAAAGCTTATCGGACTTAACAGTGGGGTCATTAGTCCCTAAACATACGCACTACTTACGAACTAACTTATACTAAAAACAGCACAAACATCCATGCCCGAGTGAGGATTCGAACCTCCGACGCGGGAAGCTGCGCGATCCGTAACGTGGCGCTCCAGACCGCTTGGCTAAATGACTTTTGATATAATCGTTTGACAATACTGAATGGTTACCACAAGTGACCACTAGAGATCTTGGCTCTGTACAGCAATAAGCGAAAATGTAATGCCAGGATACCACAAATATCACGGAAATCAACATTAAGTATAAAACAGTTCATAACGCTTGTAAATTCAAATCCCTTACAACAAACGACAGTTATAAAATTTTATACTTCACTTTGGAATCTTAGACAATAAAATACCGTAACTCGACAACATATTTTATTCTGCAGTCATTACACAGAATTAATATTTTATTTATTTACACGTTAAAGATGTTTCATGAATGCCGTAACTTCAAAATTTCTAACATCATTCGAAATACTCTTGGTGTCTAATAGATTTTACAACTATCTGATAAAGTTCTTCGATTTGTGATTGGTTTATCAAAACGTGTTAATAAAGTAAGTAGATAGGAAAACCGCGATTAACAATGTTAAACGAACTACGGGAACCTCAGCATCAGCAATGCATCGATAGTAATTTCCCTGTATACATGATGGTGGAAGGAATCGATGTGTAGTTCGAAACTCACTTATCACCCTTGTTATCTAACATAAAGTGTCATCAAAAATATACTTGTTTTGTATCTGTGTAAACTTTAAATGACATGAAGAAAGGTACTGTTTCAGATATGGGTTCAAAGTGACAAAGAAATGCGTTATTCATGAACAGTTGGTTGTGCAATGTCTGAATAATAAATTACATGACGAGCTCTCTTGTTTTTTTTTTTATATGGATTAAAACCAGAAGCTATAGGAAGTTAATGCCAAGCAGTTTTTTCATACCTGACAGACTCAAAACAAGCTGTCAGCCATTGATAAATGGAAATACGACGCTATATAACTCCGTATTTGCCAGTAGCAATTAACAAATCTGAACTTTAAATTTTTAGTGGTCCAGGACTGGTATATAGCAGCTTTTGTCAGTGCTAGCAAACCATGAAAGACATTAAATATGAAAAAATGCATTATGATTGTATTTAAAACAAAGATATTTAAACTGCCGTGGCGTAAGATTTTGTGTTGAATAGCGATTCGAAACTAGAACCCTACGGTTCGTTACTTCATCGAGAGACAAGAAAACTCCTACTAGATCCACTTGCTAACTCTTGGTATTTCAATTAAATATTCTCAACGATTTTCACTGTTTGTGTGCCGTATAACGATCACAATCACTTTTTAGTCCTTGAAGACCATTCCATGCAGAAACTACAATAATTTCATCTTTTTAATCGTGAACTCTGCGCTAACCGAATATAGAACAATAACTGAAAGCCTTAGTTTGTTTCTAGGTCTGTAAAAACGTCGTCGAACTGCAATTCGGTGTCTGCATTTGTTCTAGTTTCCAGTATTGCGGGAAACCAATATTTTGCCTCTTACGTAAGACAGCTCTACTGTTGAGATTTATGAATGTTGGGAATAATTCACGATATCGGCACCCTACATGAAACGAGAAAACGTATCTTCGTTAGCGGTCACCGGAAACACTACACACTTGTTCAAGTGTTCTCCATATTTCCCAAAGAGGGCCAAATGTATGAAATATTAAACTTTTTTCTATTTAAATACCTGTTCTCTACTACAAAAACACAGAAACTCAAACATCAGTTGTAATTCATACGCTCAAGGTGCGAGGAAAGGCCAGCGTATGACAGCCGTAGGCCGATGAATCGGAAATAGTTGTGGTCATGAAAGGCAAACACAATCGATTGTACGAAAATATCGTTCCAAACTTTTGATGTTCTTAGAAGTCTACGAAATAAAGGAAACTAGGCTTCCGTGTTCAATCAGAATGATAGCGTTAACAGAAAGACGAAGAGTAATAGGGAGAAGCTACGGCGGAGCGGCCGAGCGCATTGAGACGCTATGCTCCGATGCGCGAGGCCGTTCGGGGTTCGAATCCCACCCACCCCCCTCTGGCATGGATGTTTGTGTCGTCTTTAGTATAAGGTAGATCATAAATAATATTTAAGTTTGGGGACTGATGACCCATCAGTTAAGTCCTTTAAGCTTAAAAAACATTTGAACATTTTAGTAGGGAGAAATACATTAAAGTGACAAAACTCACAGCGGTATGCACGCATACAGTTGCCGATAGTACCGCGTGCACAAGGTATAGAAAGGCTTTGCATTTGTAAAGTTGTCATTTTATACTCCGGTGATTTACGTGGAAAGGTTTCCGACATGATTATGGACGCACGACTAGTATTAATAGACTTTGAAGGCAGAATAGTAGTTAGAGCTAGATGCAAGGGATATCCCATTTTGCAAATCGTAAGGGAATTCAATAGTCCGAGTTCAGACTGTGAAGAGTGTTGCGAGAATACCGTTTGTCAGTCACCAACAATGTAATGGCTGGTGACACCCTGCACGTAATGACCGACAACAGTGGCGTTTACTTAATTAGAGTTGTCGGTAATAATAGACAAGTAACACCGGTTGAAATAACCGCAGAAATTTATGTGGGACGTACGACAGTATACGCTAGGACAGAGCGGCGCACTTTGGCGTTAATGGTCGATGACAACAACCGCCTGACTCGAGTACCTTTGCTAACAGCACGATATCGCTTGCCGAGCCTCTCCTGGGCTCGTGGCCGTATTGGTTGGACCCTAGACTACTGAAAATCTGTGGCCTGGTCAGATGATCCCGATTTCGGTTTGTAAGAGCTGATGGTTGGGTTCGAGTGTGGCACAGACCCTACGAAGCCATGGACTCAAGTAGTCAACAACGCACTGGTTGCGTTATGTTGTGGGGTGTTTTTGCTGTTCTTTTGTAATAGCAATTATATTTGATAGAAATAGCGGAAAGGACTATATTGAAAAGAACTTCATTCTGACCACGAGTCTCCCAATTCGTACTAAATGTAAACGGTTAATCGGCTACTTGGAGGCCATTTGCATTAATTCATAGACTTCATTTTCCCACACAACGATGGAATCTTTATGAATGAGAATGCGCCATGTCCCTGGACCACAAGTGTACGTGATTGTTTTGAAGAACATTCAAATGTTCAAATGTTTGTACAGCTTATGGGACTTAACTACGGGGTCATCAGTCCCTAAACTTACAAACTACTTATGAACTAACTAATACTAAGGACGGCACAAATATCCATGCCCGAGGGGGGATTCGAACCCCCGACCGTAGTGGTCGTGCTGACCGTGACTGGCGCGCCTCAGTCCCCTCGGCCACCGCGGCCGGCTTTTGAAGAACATTCTGGACAATTCCAGTAAATTATATGGGCATCCACATCGCCGGACATGAATCCAATTAAACATTTCGGAGACATAATCGAGAGGTCAGTTCATGTTTACAATCATTCATGGGCGGCACTTTGGCAGCTATGGACGGTTATAGAGGCAGCATGGCTCGATATTTCTGCAGGGGACTTGCAACGACTTCTTGAGTTTCTGCTGCGACGATTGCTGCACTTCGCCGATCAAAACGAGGTCCGACACGATATGAGGAGGTGCCGACACGAGGTCCGACACGATATGAGGAGGTGCCCTTATGACATTCATCACTTCATTGTAGGTTCAGTAATAAATTTCCTTCTGCAATGCTAGGCGTTTGTCACGGACAGTGCAACACAGTAGCTCTAGTGGGAGAGAACACTTCGTGTCGTACCTTCTGCACTCTGCAGTGTTAGCAGTATGTGATTTTATCAAATTTATTATAAAATAAATTTGAATTTATACATTAGTTACTGAGGGCGATGCGATAAAACAAGGGAATCGGGTACTGAAAAGGCTGCAATCCTTGCCAGGTAGTCATACATCTCATGTAGTGCGGCGCACGGCGGGGTGGCCGAGCGCATTGAGGCGCTATGCTCCGATACGCGAGGCTGTTCCCCGTCGGGTGTTCCAATCCCACCTCGGGCATGGATGTTTGTGACGTGTTTAGTATAAGGTAGTTCATTAGTAGTTTATAAGTTTAGGGACTGAGGACCCCGCAGTTAAATCCCTTAAGCTTCACAAATATTTTTTGAGTGCGGTGCACCTTCGTAAAATCCTATCGCGTATCATCCGGAGTTTTGCAGTTTCATACGGTCGCAGATAATTTAGTCTTCTCTGCGGTTGGGGGGTGTCGAGTCCTCTTCCGGAGTGGGGGGGGGGCGGTGTTCGTTCTTATTCCGGGTGAGGAGATGGGGTCAGTTCTCCAGTACAAGAAGTTCATTCATACTCCCCTCTCCGCCGTTATCTACGGCCCTGAGTCGTCTGGTGAATTCGTTATATAATGGTGAACATTGGATCTGGGTTCCATTCCCACTTCCGTCGATTATTTTCCGTCACAAACAGAAAAAAATTTTCGAATGTTTGTTAAGTTTATCGGACTTAACTGCGGGGTCATCAGTCCCTAAACTTATAAACTACTTATAAACTAACTTAAAGACAGCACAAACATCCATGATTCGAACCCCCGACGGGGAACGGCCTCGCGCATCATAGCAGAGCGTCTCAATGTGCTCGACCATTCCACCGTGGCACAAAAAGAACATATTGACAGTAACATTATATTTCTTCGCTAGAGATTAGATGTTACGTTTGAAGGAATTAAGACTAAATAGTAACGTTCCAGTGACAGCAGTTAGGTTGTATCGCAACAGAGGCGTAATTAGCAGCACGTACAAACGTAGTAACAGGTATGCTGCAATCACTCTCGCACTTGAAATATTATTTTAAATGAAGTAAACGTCGTGTTAGATCACAGGACACTGATCGTTTTTTTTTTCTTTGAGATTGTTATGTTGAACTGTATTGATTTAGCATTGGGATGTCAACTCGGCTCTCCTTTTCTCGGGACATTATCCCTTTCTGACGAAACAATTACGATGAAGAGAGAAAGAAACTGGTATAGGTATGCGCATGCAAACACAGAGATACGTAAACACTCAGAGGACGGTACTGCGTTCGGCAGCGCCTATATATAAGACAACGGGTGTCTCGCACAGCCGTTACATCGGTTCTGTAGCTACAATGGAAGATTATCACGAGTCAAGTGAGTCTTTTCGTGGTGTTTGAATGAGAGATAGGACACACATCTCAGAAGTAGCGATGAGGTGGGGATTTTCCCGTACGACCATTTCACGAGTGCACCGTGAATATCGGTAAAACATCAAATATCCAGTATCGCTGCGACCGGAAAAATATCCTACAAGAACGGGACCAATGATGACTGAAGAGAATCGTTCAATGTGACACAAGTGCAATGCTTCCGGAAATTGCTGGGCCATTAACAAGTGAACCATTCGAGGAAACATCATCTATATAGGCTTTCGGTGACGAAGGTCCACTCGTGTAACCTTTGCTGACTGCATGACACGAAGCTGTACACGTCGCCCGGGCCCGTCAACACCGGTAATGGACTGTTGTTGACTGGAAACATGTTGTCTGGTCTGAAAGTCTCGTTTCCAATTGTATCGTGCGGATGAGCGTGTACGGGTACGGAGACACCCTCATGAATCCATGTACCCGGCATGTCGGCAGGGGACTGTTCAATCGGGTGGAGGATCTGTAACGGTGTAGGGTGTTTGCATTTGGAGTGAAATGGAGCCTTGATACGTCTATGAATGTGACACGTACGTACGCATCCTAGCTGATGACCTGAATATGACCTGAATGTATTCCTGTCCATTCTGCATTCCGAGGGACATGGACAATTCAAGCAGGATAGTGCATCGTTTCACACGTTCAGAATTGCTACAGAGTGGCTCAAGGAAAACTCTCCTGAGTGTAAACACGTCCGCTTCCCACCCAACTCCCCATTGATGAACATTATCGAGCGTGTCTGAGATGCCTTGCAACGTACTGTTCAGAAAAAATCTCCACCTCCTTGTAATCTTTGGGATTTAAAGTCAGCCCTTCAGAATGCGTGGTATCAATTCCATCCAGCTCTACTTCAGACTTTATTCGAGTCTATGTAACGCCGTGTTGCGTGTTCGCGTGGTCCCTACACTATATTAGGCAAGTGTATCACTTTATTTGGCTCTCAGTGTATATCAGTTCGTTGTTTGTTCAAGTTGCTCAACTCCGCAACATCTGCAAGTGTGGAGCGTGTCAGTGTTTGATCCTTGACAGGTACGAAAGTTTTCATCGCAACTTTTCAAGCTCTAGTAGAAGCACGCCTAATTGCTGCTGAAATAATTCTGCTTTTTAACGTCCCTTCATTTGTTGTCAACGATAATGATATGATACGATTTGGAATCACAGAGACACAAAGAATGTTTCAGAACATCAGTTCACATTCCAACATGCCGTCACTAAGTTGGTTGGTTGATTGTTTGGGACAGGGAGACGAATCTGCTAAGGTAATCAGTCCCCCGCAGGGAGGGGAAGGAGTGAGGACAGGAAAGGAAGGAAAAGGAAAGGAAATGTAGTCCAGGAAGGAAAGAAGAATCACTGCCGCGGAGGAGCGACCGAGCGCATTCAGGCGCTATGCTAAGAGGCGCGAGGCCGTTTCCCGTCGGGGTTCGAATTCCCACTCGGGCATGGCTGTTTGTGTAGTCTTTAGTATAAGGTAGTTCATAAGCAGTTTGTAAGTTTAGGGACTGACGACCCCACAGTTAAGTCCCTTAGGCTTGACAAACATTTGAACTTTTTTTTTTTTTTTTTTTTTTTTTTTTTTTTTTTTAAGAAAGACTGCATTAGCCCGGGACCATGGTCGCCACACACGCACTCACGAAAGAACCGTGAACCTCCTGGAGGGCGTTACTAAGTACTGGCGATAGATAACTCGATAGCTAATGTGTTTTCGTGTGTCCTGAACGACGATATATTTGGGGTTCGATTTCCAATCACCACTGGACTCTTCGCCATGTTATTTTAAATTCAGTTTTGTTAAATTTCATGGTAAATATTTGTGCAGTTCCGACGTTTTGCCTACAAGAATCGTACTGTCCTGCGTATTTAAGATGTTGGGTATATTTCCATTTGTTGTGTCATGCCCACACTATGATACACGTGTTGTCTGTACCGCGATATAACTGTATCTGCAAGAAACGCGGAACGTATACTCTTTCCGCATTGTTGCGCAATGTTCTTAGTATCAGACAACATTTGTAACTTAATTTGTGAAGTACGTATGAAGTCTTAACCCGTGAAACCGGATCTTGGAATTTTTGAAACAAGTTTCAGTAAGATATACGACTCCTCTCTGTAACTGTATACCAGTTAAGCCTTTTGAGTTTATCTATAACATTCTTTCGTTGGTTAAATAAGGTTTTGAAAATACAATGGGCGTTGTCATGTACAGACTCTTACGTCCTTTGTCAGTGAGTATACATATGGACTTTAGTAGTCATCCAGCATGGTTAGTACAAGAGTTCCTAAAAAACCTGTTTTAGTTAAAGTGACGTTTCCTGTATCCTACCAATGAATCTACACATATCATTTTTTTTCATTACAAATCAGGGAAACTGCGAGCGGCTGTCTCGCAGCAAGTGCACTTTTATGTTTTTAGGTTATCAGTCTGGTTTGATGCCATCAGTCTTCTGACTGGTTTGACGCAGCTTGCCACGAATGTCGCTCCTGCGTCAACCTCTTCGTTTATCTTTGCCTTTCCCTACAGTTTATACCCTTTATAGCGCCCTCTTGTACCATGGAAGCTATTCCCCAAAGTCGTAACTCACATCCTATCATTCGATCCGTTCTCCTTACCAGTGTTTTCGTATGTTCCTTTTTTCACCAGTTCTACGGAGAATTTCCTCATTCATTATCTTGTCACTCCAATTAATTTTTAACTTTCTTCTGTGGCACCACATCTCATATACTTTGATTCTCCTCTGTTCCTGTTTTCCCACTATCCATGTTTCACTTCCATTCGAATCTGTGCTCCAAACATACATTCTCAGGAATTTATTCGTCACATTAAGGCTAAAGTTTGATCGTTTGATACCAGTAGTTTCCTCTTTACCATGAATGCCCTATTTTTCAGAGTCAATCTACTTTTTATGTCCGCTTCGCTTCGTCCGTTGTGGGTTATATTTCTTCTAAAGCAGCAGAATTCCTTAACTTCATCTACATTGTGGTCAACAATTTCTTGCTGCTTTTATTTCAAAGCGGGTTCCGCATAAAATGTTGTATAAAGATGGTTCATCCATCATAGAAATCGGTGATATTTTCCTTTTATCGATTAGATATTGGCAAGATATCTGGCCGGGGAATACCAAGCCTTAGAAGAAAGTTTTAATTACAGATGCTGGGAGGCTGTCAGTATGGTAGTCAGGTGTCAGGTGTCTGTACCGCCTGAAATGTAACTAGCGAGGTCTCAATCTATACTCTTAAGGTTGAAGTCTCCTCCGACTAATATTACATGGCTCGGATACCTATGCACTACCTGGTGTAGACTTTCTTTGAATGATTCTATAACTGCTACAGCAGCACTGGGGGCCGGTATAAACAGACAACTATTAACTTTACTTCTTTTAGACCTGTTATACGTGCCCAGATAACTTCACAGTTACTTTCAACATCGATCTCAGTAGAAACAATATCTTTATCCACAGCGATGAACACTCCTCCAGTTGTATCCGATCTATCTTTCCGATACACATTCCACGCTTCGCAAAATATTTCTGAACTTGGCACATCATCATTTAACCAGCTTTCGGTGCCTAAAACTATCTGAGCGCAATAACTTCCCTGCAGTGCGGCAAATTCGGGAACTTTGTTTCTGATACTCTGAAAGTTCGCGGCTAATATTTTGATGTTCGAATTTTTGTTACGAACGTGGCCTGAATTCGCTGCTTGAATGCTGACAGGCAAGTGCTCATCAGAGTTAGCGCCTAGCCTATAAAAAAAAAAAAAAAAAAAAAAAAAAAAAACCATGTGCACTCCACAAGTACTCTGCTACCCGAGTAGCCGCTTCCTTAGTGTAGTGCACCCCTGATCTATCTAGGGGCAACCTACAATTCCCCACCCGATAACGCAGATCCAGAAATCTGCAGCCATGACTGTCACAGAGTCGGCGCCGCGGTGGAGTAACCGAGCGGTCTAAAGCACCTCGCTGCGGAGCGCGCGGTTGCTCGCCGTAGAGGTTCGAGTCCTCCCTGGGGCATGGGTGTGTGTGTTTGTCCATAGGTTAGTTTACCTAGGTTTAAGTAGTTTGTAAGCTACGGACTGATGACCACGCAGTTTGGTCCGATAGATTTACAAACATTTGAACATTTTGAACAGAGTCGGCGAAGCCTCTGGTTCAGACCCTCCACTCGGCTCCAAACCAAAGGACCCCGATCAACCCTGGGAACAATGCTGCAAATCGACAGCTCTGCTTGCACCCCGCGTGCGAAGGCAGCAGCCTTCACCAATTCCGTCAGCCGCTAGTAGGACCTGAGGATGTCCTCAGAACCCAAGCGACAAGCGTAATTGGTGCCGACGTGAGCCACGACTTGCAGTCGACTGCACCCTGCATCCTCGATAGCCACCGGCAAGGCCGCCCCCACATCTCGGATGAGGCCCCCCGTTGGAATTCCTTCCGGATCTGGACGCTATCTGCCTAAGGGGCTCCAACACGCGCCTAACATTGGAGCTCCCAAATAACTAATAACTAATAATCCCCTCCCCCCGTGCACCTGCTCGGACCCTGCTGAAGGAGTGGCCACACGCTCACTCACAGGACGAACGGGCGCGGACTGACGTCCAGCCTCCACATTGGCCTTCCGCCTCGAGCGACGCGAACGCCGTACAACCCGCCACTCCCCTTGCGGAGAAGGCGGCTCGACGACGTCCGGTACACCTGAAGGTGCCTCGGTAGCAGGGACAGAGAGCGAAGCGTGAGACACCTGAGGTGTCCCACTCGACGCACCAGACTCCCCACCATCGCTGCACCCCGAGACAGCAGCCTGAAGACGGCTGACCGTAGAAAACAGTACTCTCAGCTGTTCGCGAACCGCGGCCAACTCCTTCTGCGTCCGCACACAGCAGGCACACATCCTATCCATCCTATCGATACAATTATCTGCAGAAAGTAGAAAACTAAATAATCAACTTTTAAGAAGCCTAGTACTCTATTAAAAGCTGCTGGCTGCTGACTTAACTGTGGTCAGTGGTAACTACACTGTCAAGTCAACAAAACTGAGTCCGGCAGTTATCAAAATAAACAAGAATAGCTGTGGAATACACCGTTATCAAACGCGCGGGAGTATAAGCTTAGCGCTGTTTACGATGTGGCACTGGTGACAGCTGGCACTGGAATGACTGACAAAGGGTTTAGAAATGTTTGTGATGACAATGTTAAAGGAAGATCTAAATCAAACTCTATCTTATCTTGAAAGTAATGTAATAAAAGTCACTGTGAACGATATTGACTAACATACTAATGACTGTAATTTCATGGACAATGACAACAATAATGTAGGATTCTAGAAAACATTAAGGTTGAAATGTAAAAATAACAAGCAGTGCCATGTATGGAAAAAAAACTAGAATTAAGTTGGGAAAATCATACCCAGACTGTTGGAAACATCGTAAACTAGAAGGAAATAGGCACATGAGTGTTGGTATGGGATCTCTCACAATTGTAACACTATCCGAGGCAGGTTCAGTCATTGTAATTGATTCTATTTTATTTGGCCAAGTATGTGAAATACTTTGTTTCAGTTCCTAAATGTTAAGTAAACTCTTATACTTAAGATTATCTTTCTGATGTTTTGAAGTTTTATGACCACATACCAGACATGCAAATTGAAAATAGTTACTGTCTTAATCACATTATGAAACTAAGTTCTGATTCACTGTCATTAGTTACACTATGAAACAATGTTGTATGTCATTACATTAAATATATGTTGATGCCTATGATTCTAAGAATACATATCATAAAGGACAATAAGAAATTTAGTGATACATTTTCATTTAATTGGATGTAATTTAATTTTGTAAGCCAATTTCTACTTACTCTTTTTTTTGGATTGTGTTCGTTGATAAATGCACTGTGTCATTGCTTTGAATATTTTAAGATGCCTGAAATCCTTGTAATATTTTCTACTTCAACTGATAAACAAAGTTTCCATGATGGTAGTATCGTTTCTAAAGTACTTTGTGCAAAAAAATTTTAAGAATCGTGATGACATATTCAAATTTAACTGTCAGTAATGAAAATTTTTGTTTAACTAATATGAATAATTTTTGATACTATTTGCCACTGTCATAAAAATCTTGTAATAGTCATTAGTAGATATTTTCATTTCATTTTAAGAAAATCCTTGAATTGATTTATCAGCTGACTGTATCCCTCAAACTATTTTATAATAAGATTATATTGTCAATTTTGGTAACAGATCGCCGCGGTGGAGTAGCCGAGCGGTCTAAAGCGTCTCACTGCGGAGCGCGCGGTTGCTCGCCATGGAGGTTCGAGTCCTCCCTGGGGCAGGGGTGTGTGTGTTGTCCTTAGGTTAGTTTTCCTAGGTATAAGTAGTTTGTAAGCTACGGACTGATGACCACGCAGTTTGGTCCGATAGATTTACAAACATTTGAACATTTTTTTGGTAACAGATCTAAACAAAATTATTTATAAAGTGGGGGGTTCAAATGATTTTTATGTAAAAGACTTTGAAGTGTTCTTGTCACTTAAAATTTATGTTGTCTCATTGACCGAACTTATTTGTATAATGATCTTGACTGTAAATTTTATGTACTGAATGTGACTCTGTACTTCCCATTCAGATAAGCTGATATTTTGATGTGGTGATTAATTTTTCTGACCTTGATGGCTGGGGTATCTTGTTATTATTCAAGGAGGTTATTAAGATGTGATTTTTTATATAAACGACTGAATTCAAAGAATAATGGAAAGGATACTGTATCGATGATATAAGAATGTCATTGTACTCATGACCTTAATAATTGTATAACTGAATTTTTATTTGGGAAAAGCAACCGCTGTTTTTATAGTGAAACGCTCATCTGCTCGCCTGTTGCTGTGCAGGGATTGGATGTAAAATTTACAGTAGCAATATTTTTTTAACTTTTTACTAGCTTGTGTGTAGTTGGCACAAGTGCCGAATTGGTAGGGTTCTTGTTCATAAAACACTTCTGGTACATACTGCAATTGAATTGATTACACTCTTAATTCATAAAGTCTACTTAATGTGTACTTATTATTTGCTATTGCTTTGTTAATATGTGTAGTGATTATTTTGATTTAATTTGTGCTCCATTTATGAAATATTTAATATTTGTACCAATCAGTTGTATGTACTTTAATGTTGTTGTACAAATTAAATTTTCATCTGTTATGATTCCAGTAATGTATTTATTCTATAAATGAGGTTTCTATAAGACTAAAGTCATGTTTATTCATTCAAATTGGTTAAAAATAACCTCATGGTGTTTAATTATTTGTGGTGTTTAGAAATCATATTTGGTATAAAATCAGTTTATACTTTAAAGTTAAAATTAGTAACTGAATCATTATTGAAAACAATACACTCAATTTCTGTGCAAATCAAATTCTATTCATGCATAGAATATAATCTGATGTTAGCAAGAAAATTATGTAATCTGTTTATTCAAGATAATCAACTTGTGATATCTCATTGTTAAATTTTATGACATTTAATTTGATTTAATGAATTACATTTCTTAATCATATTTTGCAAAAATCATCATCCTGTGGTTGAAATTTTTAAGTAAATTCACTTGTTATTCATTTTGACTAGCTGTGCTTATTTTGTTCATAACGTTTCAGAAACGATTATGTGTTTTGTTTGTTCATGCATAACAACTTCTGGTTTCTCATTATATAATTTCATTGTACTTTTTGTAGTTAATGGTACTCTTCAGAAACTAAATCTTATCTTCAGTAGTAAAATATTCTTTTGGTAACAGTTTTCTATAAAATCAGTATTTTATATAAATAATAAGATTATCGCTGAAGAAGACATCAGAGAAGAAGACACTGCAAATTTCCCCCTATAAATTGGTTCTTGTCATATGAAACAACTTTTATTAGACACATGGCAGAATTACCCACATTTCATATCTTTAAATTTGGACTGAATACTTTTGTGAATAGTAATTTGGTAAAAATTGTTTAATTGCAGAAAATTTAAGTAATTGCTTATACATGTCATAGAGTATAAATTTTGTACGATTCCATAAAATTTTGTGCTCCTTTTCACTCTAAAAATTAATTATCATTTTGACTTGTGTGGATTTAAAAGCAAAGTTTTGTTCATTGTAAATACTCCCTAATTTTGTAATCACACAATGGCATACACGTGTGATGTCTGACATTGTGTGAGGGGGGTATTATAATGCTTGTAGTACCCAAAAAAACTAATATGAAGTTTAGGATACGCATGGGAAAATGTACCTTTCCCTACGGTTAATCACGAATTTATGCATAAAACATCATAATATGGCACAGGACTGTTTGGTTAGCATAATAATGTTTTTATATTATTATATTTAATTATTTTTTGTTTTTAAAAAACATAACATTAATGTTGTGCAATAACACATTTATGTTAATGAAATTAATAACTAACATAATCTGATATATCTTACTATATACTGACCTGTTTATGATGATCATCTTATTTCAAAACTGTATAATTACTTTAATTACCAGTCATTTGTATGCCTTAGAAGTGTTCAGTCAGTTCCAATCTGAATATGTAAATCTTCTGTGTGTGTGTTAATACTCCAATAAATAACTTTGTTCATCAAAATGTTAACATTTTATGGTTATATAGCTTAGAACCCGATGCTTTCATGATAAAATACAGGCAGGCGAGCTGTTCAAACTACTGGATCTACCACTGAACGACCGAGACAATAAGGTGATGTATGACTTTCATTTATGAAACACTTGTAAAATGTGATTCTAACGGTAACACCTGTAGAAGATGAATAGGTACCAGTGAGTCAATTGCGTGGGCTCTACGCTCTCCGGATCTAGTCCACTGGTCTTTTAGTCGTGGGGCATTTGAAAGCTCTTGTGTATAAGACACTAGTACAGGATGAAACTTCCTGGCAGATTAAAATTGTGTGCCGGAACTGGCACTCGAACCGGGGACCTTTGCCTTTCGCGGGCAAGCCCTCTACCATCCTTTAAACTGTGGCTAAGCCATGTCTCCACCATATCGTTTCTTCCAACCGTGCTAATATTCGAAGGTTCGCAGAAGAACTTCTGTGAAGTCTGAAAAGCAGGAGGAGAGGTATTGGCAGAAGTATAGTTGTGAGGACAGACCGTGAGTCGTTTTGGTATAGCTCAATGGTAGAGCGCTTGCCCGCGAAAGGCAAAGTTCCCAGGTTCGAGTCCCGGTTCCTGCACACAATTTTAGTCTGCCAGGAAATTTAATATCAGCGCACACTCCGCTGCAGAGTGAAAGTTTCTTACTAGTACAAGATGTTCAGAGTCTCAGTGCCCGTACTGCTGGAATGCTGAAAAAATTTGCTTGCGCAATACTCCAGCGATACATCAGCGCATCATAGATTCACTAATAAGGGGAAGATCTCAGTCACGGCCAACCGATTCGGCTCAAATTTGGCATGTCGTTTGTGTGTACAACCTAAAACGAAGAGCCGCGGCGGAGCGGCCGAGTGCTTTGAGGCGCTATGCTACGATGCGCGAGGTCGTTCTCCGTCGGGGGTTCGAATCCCACCTCGGGAATGGCTGTTTGTGTCGCCTTTGGTATAAGGTAGTTCATATGCAGTTTGTAAGTTTAGGGACTGATGACCCCGCAGTTAAGTCCCTTAAGCTTGACAAACATTTGAACGTTTGAACATTTAAAACGAAGAATTAAAAGATATTTTCACTCAACACCCGCCCCCTCCCCAGCCCTTGTTTTTGAGAAAACCAAGAGCAAACGTCTCAAAAGTTTCGGGATCGATCGATAATTGAAAATCATCATTTGTGGCGTTCGCAAACACATACTTTTTCATAAATCGAGGAAACAAATTTTGACTTATTCCTCTTATGTGCCCACAGGGTAAACGCTTTCCGGTTCCCAGATTGTTACCTTGGCCTTTGCGCTATCGGCTCTCTCGGCGAAAAGTGTTTACCATGTGGGTTCATAAGCGGCATTTGGAAAAGTTTCTTTCATCGACATCTGGAATAGTGTGCGTTTGCGGATCCCATAATTCCCATACATGATGATGAAAATAATCTATTTACAATTATATATCGATCCCGTGATGTTAATTCGACTGTTCGTCTTAACTTTTATGGTCGATTTTGTCAAAAACGGGTTGGTGTTGAGCCAAAATATCTAAGTCACAAATGACCTACCAAATTTGAACCGAATCGATTGCCCGTGTCTGAAGGCTTCTCCTTGTAAGAAGGCGGATAAATGTATGTATCAAGATGACGAATGGCATATTGAACATCTCCTGTGAAGAAACGTTGCTGGTGCAGTGTGTTTTGTTTATTTACACTGACTATAATGCTAGAGACAAAGAGATGTAACTTGAATAGAAAGCGTTCTGGGATCAATATTCATATAACATTGTATGTTAGACTGAGAGGGATGTGCTGTTTGAGGTATACGGTTGTACACACGGCCGTGTTGCGGTGGCTACACGGGTTCCTATCACATGACTATAGTTAAGCATTATTCGGCATTGTTGGCTGTTGGATGGGTGACAGTCTGGTCAGCCATGCTCTTTTTATCTACTGTTGTAAACTCACCCTCATGATGGCAATTAAGAAATCATCTGAGCGAGCAGTAGTGGCTCAAGGTCAGCAAAACTGACAGTGACTGGGAGAATGGCTGTGTTGAGGTCACGCCTCTCTACACTCGCGCCTGAAGACGGCAGTCAGTTGAGGACGATCTCGCAGTCGGTCGGTACTACGGGACCTTGCGAGGACTGAAAGAGGTGGCGCAATGGTAGGGCAGTGGACTTGCATTCGGGAGGACGGTGGTTCAAATCCACAACCGGCCATCCAGCTTTAGGTTTTGCCAGATTTTCCTAAATCCCTTCAGGCAAATGCCGGGATGGTTGCTTTCACAAGGCACGGCAGATTTCCTACCACATCCTTACCCAAAAAATCCGAGCATAAGCTCCGTCTCTAACGATCTCGTAGTCGACGGGACGTTAAATCCTAAGGTTCCTTTTTCCTTCTTTGGACCTTGCGAAACTGTTCAGACGCAGGTAAGTTATGTATATTCCATAAAAGACCGGGAATACATAAATAAAAAAGAGATACTGGGTCCACACAGAGGCATACTAATAATCGTTCTCCCCATTCGTGACTGGAACTGGAAAAGGGGACAGTTACAGTGGGATACAAAGTACCTTCCGACACACACCGATAACGTAATCTTCGGAATATAGATGTAGATGTAGATAATGAGGGTCCATAGGGCATTAGTCTTCCAATCACGTAGACAGAAATTAGCACAAGTAAACGAACGGGCGGCTCTGCAAATGTAACGGCGCGGGTGTGTGAGGCAACGAGCGCAGTGCAGCAACAACCTGTGCAGCGTGTTTGGCAGGCAAACGAGGGCGAGTGGGCGGCTGCGGCTGCGGCTAGGTCACCCGGCTTCCGAACGCCCGTCGCCACTCGCCAGGCTCGCTGCTCCGCTCCGGAAACTATCTTCTCGCCCAGCGCTCTCCTCACCTAACCATCACTACCCGTATGCCTCTCTACTCTTACGTTTATATTCCATACTAGACCAATACATAAGCTTCACTGGGATGTATTCACTAAAATATTATTGGTGTTTCGGAAGTTGTTTTTGTTGGGGTATGTTACATGGTAGACGTTTGCTATTATACTTTAACAGAAAGATCGCACAACTTTAGCAGCAACACATTGAAATTTATTATATTTAAATTAACACTCAACTTGGTGTTGTAGGAGTACAGTGATAGATAGGTTTCGTGAGTTTCATTCCAAATCTTCTTGCTGTCAATTGTAGGACGCGATTCCACCCATCGGCTTTGACCCGAGAAGTCGACTTCTTGTGTTGTGACGTCATCGTTGCGCGATAAATCTGAGTTGTCTGAAATTTTCGATCCAATGGGCCCGCAGCGCAGAGAATTTCTTTAACAAGGAGAGGGCGCCTAGTCGTCATCGCCGAATTTACAGTACATGTAGGGCAGGGTGAGATATGAAAGTGCACCAAGTGGGAACTCCAGATGGCTATGCGTTTGGAAAATAAAAGGAATTTAGATACGGATCTATCACCATATGCACCTTATTAACTGCCCCTGAGAGTATCTCTTTAGAACGCGTTGTTTGGCTCATCGGTAAGAGATCGGAATTTTATTGAAAGGCTCGCGGGTTCGATTCCGCCCGGCAGCAAATTTTTTTGTTTTCAGAATGTCAATCAAGTTTGTTTTTCACTGGACACATTAAAAAGGGCGGCGTTCATAACGTGCGCAAGATGAGGTCAGAATTATCACTTCCTCTGTTTCTTCGATGAATACACCCCGGTACATATAATTGATCAATTGCAAAAGAATGAAAGTATCGATTTACATACACGACGTCCCCAAGTACTCGTTAACTCAAATGTCCAAATGTCTGTAAATCTATCGGACCAAACTGCGTGGTCATCAGTCCGTAGCTTACAAACTACTTAAACCTAGGTAAACTAACCTACGGACAAACACACACACCCATGCCCCAGGGAGGACTCGAACCTCTCCACGGCGAGCAACCGCGCGCTCCGCAGCGAGACGCCTTAGACCGATCGGCTACTCCACCGCGGCACTCGTTAACTACTGTCTCTTTTTTAAATGTTTGTAGTCGCGAATTTCATCCAATACTCTTTTTTTTACTTATATAAATTAATAAAATAAGCTATACGATGTTGCGGTAAATTGTGACGTCATTCTACATCTACATCAATACTCTGCAAACCACTGTGAAGTGCATGGCAGAGGGTACGTCCACTGTACCGGTTATTACAGTTTTTCCCATTCCATTCACGTATTGAGTGCTGGAAGATTGATTGTTTAAATGCCTCCGTGCGTGCTATAATTAATCTAATCTTGTCCTCACGCAATATGTAGATGTACGCATTGCAAAGGAGCAAAAAATAAGTTGTCGACGGGTGGAGCTGAACCCGCGACCTTCTCAATACAAATGCGCTCTTTTACCGCTGAGCCAAACAGCACTTCCTAGAAAAGCACTCGCCGGCCGCGGTGGCCAAGGGGACTGAGGAGCTTCATCACGGTCTGCACGGCCACTACGGTCGGGGGTTCGAATCCCCCCTCGGGCATGGATATTTGTGTCGTCCTTAGTTGTAGGTAGTTCATAAGTAGTTTGTAAGTTTAGTGACTGATGACTACGTAGTTAAGTCCCTTAAGCTTAAAAAATTTGAACATTTGAAACGCACTCACAGGGACAGTTGATAATTTGCATATGGTAATTGATCCGTATCAAATGTTTGTAAAGCTTATGGGACTTAACTGCGGGGTCATCAGTCCCTAAACTTAAAAACTACTTATGAACTAACTTTTACTAAAGACAGCACAAATATCCATGACCGAGGGAGGATTCGAACCCCCGACGGCGAGCAGCCTTGCTCATAGCAGCATAAGGCCTCAGTGCGCTCGGCCGCTCCGACACGGCGAAAGATCCGTATCAAACTTCCTTTTATTTCCTAAACGCTTGGCCATCTGGAGTTCCCACTTGGGGCACTTCCCTGTCTCACCACGCCCTAAATTTGGACGATTTCGGCGATGACGAGTAGGCGTCCTCTCCTTGTAAGAGACATCAATAAATGTATCAATGTGTTGCTACTTTATAGTTTTATATTATAATGTTATGGATCCATTTAAACTTAGTAGTCATCATCAGAAAAGGTCCATATGATATCCTTGGCAAAGTCACGCTGCTTATATAACGGGTACTACACAACGCAGGTGCAAACACGTAGCGCTTTTGTATCGTTTGTGAATAAATAGCCGCCATTATTTGAGTTCCAACTCTCGTATTTCGTTTAGTCAAATGAGAAAAAACATTTTTCTCCAATTCTTCTCGCTTCCTAGTACATTCACCAGTTTAAATTCTTCTCACATCCAGCAGTAACTTTTAGTTTTCTTCTGATAATCACTACAAAGAAGAGATGATACTTATACTAAAGGTTTAAGATTAGAAGTATTAGTAGCTAGTGTTCTGTCAAATGTCGTGAACTGTATAGGTCATTTCCAAACGACAACATAGATCACGTAGGTTGATGATGTTCCGTCTAGCAAAAAGAATAAATGTCTGTATGTTAATATATACACGGTTTTGACACATATTAGGTTAAACGTTCTATAGGATGGATAGTGATTTTATACTGATGTGACGAAAGTTATGGGTAGCACATCCCAGGTGGCGGTAGTATCGTGTATACAGGGTGGTGCATTGGCGGAGCTGCCATTTGCTACTCCACTGAATCACATGAAAAGGTTTCTGGCGTGATTATGGTCACACAACGGAAATTAATAGACTGAATGGTAGTTGGAACTAGGCGCATACGACATTCCATTTCGACAATCTTTAGGGAATTCAGTATTCCTAGTTCCACAGTGTCAATGGTATGCCGATAATACCAAATTTCAGCATTTATCTCTCACCATGGAAAACGTAATGTTGTTGTCTCCTTTCCATAGAACCGACAGAAAGACGTCGAAACATTTTCGTTAATTCTGTCGATGACAATACTTGAGTCCGTAGATACCTCAACTGATCCAAATGTTCAAATGTTTGTAAATCTATGGGACTTAACTACTTTGGTTATCAGTCCCTAGGCTTACAAACTACATTAACTTACGCTACGAACAACACACACCCGTGCCCGAGGGAGACCTCGAACCTCAGACGGCGAGCAGCGGCGCGCTCCGTTTTGAGGCGCTCGGCCAAACCGCCGCGGCTTGACCAGAGTATAATCATATGTTTGTCTAAAACCAGGTAAATGACAATTTCTGAACGGATGCACAAATATGTCCGATCCCTTGCGGTAATTCTTAGGTGGCTGCGAGCAAGTGGAATAACGGACAAAATACAGTGCCTTGCGGGAATGGCCACGCGGTCTGAGGCACCATGTCTCGGATTGCGCGGCCGCTCCCGTCAGAGGTCCGAGAAGTCCCTTGAGCATGTGTGTGTGTGTTATCCTTAGTACAAGTTAGTTGAAGTAGTTTGTAAGTCCAGGAACCGATCACCTCAGCAGTTTGGTTCCTTATGTTAAGAAACATTTGATTTGATTTGATTTGACAGAGGGCACATCACTCGTAGTTTGCGATAAATTGAGGATTTGGGTAGCACGAGAAGCGTGCTCAGATGCCTAATTGGCTAAGGAGACCCATGACCCAATCCGGAAAATCTGTGTTCGAATCCCACTCCGTCATAAATGTTTCAACATCGCCACTGAAATTAATTCAATGCCCCGAGACTGCCGAGATGTTTGATTATTTCTAATAAATGTCTAATTACCAAGTTGAGACGAGGCGTTAAACACTATTCTCCCTACCTTCTCTCTCCTTTTTCCGACCTTAACGTCTCCACCTGACAGACGCATGACCACCAATAGGGCCACATATCCTCGCCGTTTGTAACGACCACGTAGTCAACGGGACGTATAACGCTAGTCTTCCTTTTCAGATATAAAAATGTTCAAACGTTTGTGCAAATGTTCAAATGTTTGTTAAGCTTAAGGGACTTAACTGCAGGGTCATCAGTCCCTAAACTTACAAACTACTTATTAACTACCTTATACTAAAGACGACACAAATATCCATGCCCGAGGGGGATTCTAACCCCCGACCGTAGCGGCCGTGTAGATTGTGACTGGCGCGCCGCAGACCGCTCGGCCACTGCGGCCGGCTCAAACGTTTGTATGGCTTATGGGATTTTACTGAGGGGTCATCAGTCCCTAACCTTACAAACTACTGATGAACTAACTTATATTAAAGACATCACATACATCCATGCCCGCGGATGCCCTTTTCAGATATTCTCACTTCACGAGACACTGCGAATAGATTTTGAATTTAGTCCTGGACATTAGCCCAAGGACAGGTGAACTGGAAAGTTACGTCCCTACATATCTTCCCGTCAAATATTAGAAGGGGAAATTTTCCCAGCGCTAGAATTCGAACCGGCATACCTCCGAATCGAGCGTCATCGCCCACGCGAAATATTAGCTATTCCGTCTACGGAGGCGATTGATAGTTACGGTAATTGCTCTCGACGTTACCGTTACTCATGCTGTGCCAAATTAACACATCAATTTCGCCAATTTCATATTCCTCCATAAAACAAAATTATCTGGTTGGAAAAGCGTTTTTATGTTATGCTACTAGCTGAAAACCTGGTGTTCACCACGTATTTCTTTCTTTCAATCTTGTGTTACTCCAGAGCCCAAAAACATGCGATACGAATCATTTGTAGTGTCAACTCAAGAACTTCCCCCAGGGGGTTATTTAACGAACTGGGGATACTGCGTACTGCTTCCCAATTCATTTGTTCTCTAATGAAATTTGTCATTAAAATACATTTTTTTCCAATCAATAGCTCAGTTCATGGGATGAATACAAGAAACAAGAATAACTTTCACAAAATTTAAAGTCACTTACTTTGGCTCAGAAAGATGTCCACTATTCAGCTCTACACATTTTCAATAACATACCACAACCATAAAAAAATCGCACTGACGTGTTTTACGGCCCACTTTAGGTTTGTAGTTTTATAAGTTTTTGTAACCATTTAGGATCAAAATAATAATCTAAATAATAAAAAATTATGGTGATATGATTACGACTGTAGTATTGTGGTAATATATATGCACCCAACACGTAATATACTTTCTCATCGTATGTTAACAAACAGCCAAATTATATGATATTTGAGTTTAGCTTTGACAAACATACTCTTTTTTTTAACTTTTACCTCTTCGAACTATCATTTTAATATCTCTCCCGCCGGCCGCAGTGGCCGAGCGGTCTGCGGCGTGCCAGTCACGGTATGCACGGCCACTGCGGTCGGAGTTTCTAATGCCCCTCGGGAATGGATGTTTGAGCCGTCTTTAGTATAAGCTAGTTCATAAGTAGTTTGTAAGTTTAGGGACTGATGACCCCGTAGTTAAGTCCCATAAGCTCTACAAACATTTGAACATTCGAATATCTCTGCCACATTTTCATTATATTTTTCCGTTAAAATATTTATCACTCGTTTTGCCATGGTAGTTCAAACTTTATTTTCTTTGCCTATATCCTGGAACGAACGTAGCTCACTGGCTGGCCGCTGTGAGACGGTGTGCTGTGACCCATCGGCCAGCCAGTGAGCTACGCGATCGCGACCTACTCTGCGTGACGTGACGTGGCACGACAGTGCACAGGCGTTCTCTTCGGACGGTGTTGGTTCAACGCCATCTGTAATACAAAACTGAGTAAATTTCTCAATGAACAACCTAGAACGAATATGAACAAACGACTGCATATGCTTACTAAAATGTTTTCGCACACTCTTGTTAACTGAACACAACTATATTCTGCAAGATTCAGTGTTGTTCAAAGGTAACAGCGCTTTCTCTGGAAAGTGTATTTGTTCTGTTTCGAGAACATGCCATGAAATACATAGCAAAGAATTGTAAACATAGACTTCTTTATCACATGTTCATAAACAGGGGAGATACTATTAAAATTACTTTGTATATATGTTAAGTACTACAGTTTTGTGGAATTCAGTATCACCACACTAATTCCGTTTGTGATTTTAGCTGTAAAAGAAAACGTAATCACGGTTTGAAATAGAATATTTGCGATTTATTTTACAGTGTAACATGAACGAAGACATATCTGAACTACTGGAAAGATAATAACATCTACGTTAAATCCGTTCATAGCAACCATGTCAAGCATTTTAGTATATTCAATGATTCTAATTAAAGACTTTCAATGTATTCCATAAATAGTGAATAAACGATTAGAAATAAAAAGAAGGTAATTTGTTGCATAGTATACACTTCCCTTTCGTTTCGTTTCGTTGCCACAGAAATCTAGAACTTCCCTTATATATACGAAACTACCAGTATCAGCACATTGTTCACAATGTTCATTATTACAGTATCCTCACAGCTTACGTGCATATGCTTCAGAAGACGATTGTTCAATTCGTTGTCACGTATTTCACGGCATGTTCCCGAAATAGCAGAAACACGCAATTTAGAGGGAGCATTTTTACATACGCACAACTCTGAACATAGCTCTATTTAATTAATAAGGATGCCCGAAACCCTTTATATTTTCGTAGTGGCTGCTTTCGAACCACTGTGCATAAGCACTACAATTCAACGCGCTATCCATTATAGCAGAGGTAACTTCTGGGTAGGGTTGCCAGATCTCCGGGCGCCGCCCGGAGTGCCCGGGTTTGGAATGAATTCTCCGGGTCTACGGGCCAATGACTCTCATCTCCGGACTTGAATGTAACCTTCATCTTAACATTTTTTTTCCGACGCTTTTTAAGTACTAAGCTCATGTAGCGACGATCTACATCGAACTTAACGTAACTTAAACTAAGGACGAACACAACATCCATGCCCTGGGGGGGGGGGATTCGAACCTCTGGCGGGAGCAGCCTCGCGCACCGTGGCAAGACGCCTTAGTGCACTCGGCCATTCCCGGCCGGCTCCTCTCTAGTAATTATGAATAACTTTATATAAATGTCAATTTCTTATTGCAACAAAATGCTACTTTTCTATTCTTCCTCTGAAAACTTTTTATTGTTGCGTCGGTAGTAATCGGCTAGCGCATTATTAAGCAAACACTGTTGCGACAACGTGTCAACTGGCGACGTCTATTATTTGTGTTCGTTCGTTCATTGTTTATCAGTTTACCGGCAATTTTTGGAATACTCGGATTGTGTGTGAATAGACAAGCTTACATTAAATTAAAGTAGTGAGTAATTACAGTGGATTGAAGAGACGATATCTAAGTTCGTTCCGTGAAGAAAGGTTGCAGGAAGAAAATTATAAAGAGTGGTTACAAAAAGTCGATACTGATGAGTGTATGTGTAAGTGCAGAGTATGCAATATCTCATTTACTGTTAAGTACGGCGGAGTGAAAGCTGTGAATAAACATTTACAATCAGAAAGACACAAAGCGAATATTACCACACACACAAAAAAAAAAAAAAAAAAAAAAAAAAAAAAAAGAATCAGTCGCTTCTTAAATTCTTGCCGAAACAATTTTCTGCAGAAGACGACAAAGTCACTGCAACGAAATTAACTTTGACTTACCATGGTGTCAAACACCACCATTCTTGCAATTCTCAGGATTGTGGTAATAAGCTATATCCTCATGTTTTTAGATTCCTCAGTGGCGACCGAACAAAAAGCGAGGCATTAGTAAAAATGTGCTTCTGCCTTACGCTAAAGAGAAGCTACTAAGCGAATTAAAGCAAAATGTTCCGCTTGCATTAGGTTCAGACGCTTCAAATAAGGGCAATAAAAACATTATCCGATAGTTGTAACATACTTCTCCAATGATAAGGGAAAATGTAATGAAGTTCTTGATTTCTACGAAGATGTTAACGAATCTGCAGAAACCATCTCAAACAAACTAAAATCCATTTTATTGGAAAATGGCATGACACTAAATAATGTAGTTTCGTATTCAGCTGACAATGCATTAGTGAATTTCTGGAAACACAATTCTGTTTTCACTAAATTGAAAGAAGAAAATTAAAACTCAATCAAAGCCAATTGTTGTTGTCAAATTTCACATAACTGTGCTAAGTTTGGATTCAAGCTTCTAAAATATGATGTAGAAACTCTAGTTCTTAAAATATATTCAGACTTTTCTTCCACCGGGGGGAGGGGGGGATACTTGCTGGCAAGAAGGAGATGATTACTTTTTTTTCCTTTTAGAATTCACGTGTAATCCTGGTTGGGGGGGGGTGAGTCATTGGCCAAGGGGGAGAGGGGCACGTCTGGTCTCCGGGCCTGCCTCGAGTTCAATCTGGCAACCCTACTTCTGGGGTGTGCGATCTTCATTCTTGTACTATTAATGGCAGTTAACTGATACTTATATGGCAATTTTAGATACTAGATTATTATTTATCGTACGGAGAACGACACGTTTTTGTTAATTCTTCAGTGCGCCACTCTTTAGAAATGATAACGTACAAGTTACAATAAGAAAATCATCAAATACGCAACGCAAGATGGCGTATGCCAGAGAGAGTTCTGGGCGAGGAATGTCACGTGACATCTCCGAACGGATGGTTTTCGTTAATTCAATAGAGGGTGTCAAATCTCCGTTATTTTTGCAAATATCTCTGCAACGATGCAAGATACGAAAAAAACACATAAGAGCGAAGTTGCAGAGAATTTTTCCCTCTACAAATTAGGTTATTCAATTTTCGTGTCAGATGAACGGTTCGTTTTCAATTACAATTACATTAGAAACGGCTTTTTTTGGGTGTAACTACGTACTTTCTGTCCGAAAAATTTGATAAAAGGAGGTTCTGATCTCTGTCGGCCTAAAATTATGTCTGTAAAATTTGGTGCCGATCGGTTGAATGGTTCGCCTTAAAAAGTGGGAACACGTTACGGACAGACAGACAGACATCCCAAAATCGCCGATATTTTAGCAAATATCTCTGAAACGATACGAGATCTGAAAAAAAATATAATAGAGTAAAGTTGCAGAGAATTTTCTCCTCTACAAATCAGGTTATTCAATTTTCTTGTCAGATGAACTGTTAAGCCGTTATTTTCATTTAAATTTCGAGCTGTCAAAAGATGATCGCAAAGGCCCACTTTTAGTGTTACTACCGTAACCTAAAGTGGGCCAAAATTAAAATCACAATAAACTTCAGTTTGAAAAGAGTCTGAAGGATATTTCGGTGGCAAACTCCGACTCGATTGACGACTTTCTTAGCAGAAGTGATTGATGTATGTTATTGTATATAATATTCAGAAATGTGAATATTGTGTTCAGTCTGACTTCAGTAATAATCTTGTACACCAGTGTGATCATTGTAAGTTTTGTAAAAAAAACCTAAGACTGGTCATATGCACCTAGTATATTCAACACTTGGTATGTAGTAATAAGTTTAATGTCCTTTAAAATTAAATATTTTTAAGACATTTTTTTCTGAACGGTTCCACATCCACAAAGGCAATTACATTTGAGTTCTGCGGAAGGTACAGTAACACATCAGCACCAATTTAGTGTTTATTGTGTATTTTGTTTTCCTAACATGTTCTACATCCAAGAGTATCTCCTCAGTTTGGATCTGCTGGAACGAAAAGTACATCTAAACTAATCCATATCCTTTCCCTCCTCAATCTATCCATATCCTCCTCTAATTTCTGTCCACTTATTCCTCCCTCCCCCCTCTCTATCCATATTCCTGTCTTTGTCTTTCGTTATCTCCTCCCCTCCTTGTGATAGAAAGGATGGTAGACGTAATTCACAATAACAGTTCCTACATTATATATTTATTACAATCTTTCATAGGTTTGTCTTCTGCTCCCCCTCTCTCTGTTCACCTGTACGCTTCCCTCTCTCTGTCAGTCTCACTTGTCCCTAATTTCCTCCCTTCTCTCTCTTTGTCAATCACCCCCTCCCCCCTCTATCGGTCAAAATCTCACTGCCTTCTCTGTCTACCTCCTCTTACTCTCGCTTCTCGTCTCCTCTTCCACCTTAGATTAGGTTATTTGTTCGTACCATAGATCCATGTTGAAGAGATCCTCGTGGATGTGGAACACGTAAGTTTTTTACAAGCTTATAATATAATAATACTAATAGTATGAATACAGATAAATACATCATTTAGTTCTATTTAAAAATCCGTCAGTGGAATAGAAGGAGTTTGCCAATAGGAAATCAATTAGGCTCCTCTTAAATTGATCTTATTTGTAGCTAAATTTTTTATGGTTGATTGTACATTATTGAAGATGTGTGTTCCTGAGTAGTAGAACCCTTTTCGAACTGAAGTAAGTGGTCTTAAGTCCTTGTGTAGATCGTTTTTGTTCATAGTACTGTATGTATGAACTGAGCTGTTTGTTGGGAAAAGAGATATATTATTTATGACAAATTTCATTAAGGAATAAATATACTGAGAGGCATGCTTTTGGACCACTCTCAGGCCATCTCTTCCTCCTTCTATCTATGAGAAATCACTTACATCTGCCAACTTTCGTAGTGTAAGGTGAAATGCTGTTGAATTTTATTGTAAGGTACCTTGCGCCAATCATCTTATGAAAAGCAGGAAAGAAGATTATGGTTTAACGATCCGTCGAAATAGCGTGGAAATTAGAGGAGGAGGATTAAATTTTGATAAAGATGGGGAAGGAAATCGTTCGTGCCGTTTGAAAGGAACCATCCCGACATTTACCTGAAGTGATTCAGAGAAATCACAGAAAACATAAATTAGGACGGCCGGAGGCGGAATTGAACTGCCATCCTTCCGAATACGAGTTAGTGTGTTACCACTGCGCCACCTCATTCGGTAATCACCATACGATGACTTGCGGCTTATAAATACTGCTGAATACAATTAGGGAGTCAAGTGAGATTTCATACACATTATACATATGGTAACGTATTTTATTCAAATGTTCAAATGTTTGTAATTCTATCGGACCAAACTGCGTGGTCATCAGTCCGTAGCTTACAAACTACTTAAACTAAACTAACCTAAGGACAACACACACACCCATGCCCCAGGGAGGATTAGAACCGCCACGGCGAGCAACCGCGCGCTCCGCAGCGAGATGCTTTAGACCGCTCGACTACTCCACCGCGGCGTATTTTATTCAGATATTGGTTACAACTGTAATTTGTATGTGATACAGAACGATATTTTACTGTCTGAAGTCATTACTTGAGGTTTACATGGCGTTTACTAAGAGCGAGGCACCATGAGGCTACCATAATAGTGAAAATGATTCCGTTGCCCTCTAATATGGTGTGTGATAATCTCGGACGGTCAGTACAGTTGCACACCTACGTGGCAAGGACAATATAAGGTTATAAATAAGCTCTTGAGGGATATTTGGCCATTCTTCCATGAGTGCAATATACAGTTCTGCAACAGTTTTGGGAGGTGCTGGTCTGGCTGCAATGCGTCTGCCAAGTGCATCCCAGACATACTCAGTCAGTTTTAAGTCCGGTGAACAAGCTGGCCACACCATTCGTTCAATTCCCACAGCTTCAAGCATCTTGTCCATCACTGCAGCTTTGTTAGGACGAGGGTTGTCATCCACCAGAAGGAATCCATCTCGTATGGCCACAGTGTAGGGCACAACAAAAGGTCGAAGGATCTCGTCTCTATACCTCCAAGCAGTGAATGCGCCACTCTGAACGACATAGAGGTACACGCGGCCACTAATACTGTCTCCTGCCCACACCATTCGTCAACCACCATGATACGGTCATGTTTCCTGCACATAAGGAGGATTGTTCCGAGTTCCACGTTCTCTCCAGATGAGGGAACGACGATTGTCCGGCTGAACACAGAATCTTGACTCATCTGTGACAGAACCCGGCGCTATTCGTTATGACTACAATCCTGATGTTCCTCCGCCCAGTTTCTGCTGGTTACGCGATGTCGCGGTTTTAATGGAACACATACCATAGGGCTCCGTGCGTAGAAGCCACATTGGCGAAGGCGATTTCGGACTGTTTGTGTTGATATGGCGCGTCCTTTTGTTGCCTGGAGGGTGTGTTGCAGCTGGGTTGCATTCAGCCTCCTGTCTCGACGAGCTATTAACTAGAGACAACCGTCATCTCTTGTTGTTATTACCCGTGGAAGACTTTTGCCTTGCGTTCTTTTAATGGTTCTCACTGCCGGAAATCAATCCCAGATCCTGTAAATTACACTTTGGGGCACTCCAATATGTTCAAATTTTTGTTAAGCTTAAGGGACTTACCTGCGGGATCATCAGCCCCTAAACTTACAGACTACTTATGAACTACCTTATACTAAAGACGACACAAACATCCATGCCCGAGGAGGGATTCAAACCCCCGACCGTAGTGGCCGTGCAGACTGTGACTGGCGCGCCGCAGACCGCTCGGCCACTGCGGCCGGCGCACTCCAATAGCTGCAGCCACATCCCTCTGTGTCTGTCCCGTTTCCAACCTTCGTATGGCTCTCCATGCCATAGCTTCGTGTAAGTCACATTGTTGTTGCATTGCACTCCCTGCTCACTATGCTGTCTGAACCCACCTGCTGGTGTAATTAGTTTCGTACAATAAACAAAAGTCAACAGCAATCCCCTCTGCAATAACTTTCTGTTATTGTTACCATTTAGGTTGCCGTGATGTTCTTATCTCCACTCTGTAGACACGGCAGAAAGACGTCGAAACATTTTAGTTCATTCTGCCGATGGCAATACATCAGAACCTAGATATCTCAACTGATCCCCTAATTGTTTTTACCAGCCGGCCGCAGTGGCCGAGGGGACTGAGGCGCTCCAGTCACGGTTCGCACGGCCACTACGGTCTGGGGTTCGAATCCCCCTCGGGCATGGATATTTGTGCCGTCCTTAGGATTAGCTAGTTCATGAGTTTGTAAGTTTAGGGACTGATAACCCTATAGTTAAGTCTCATAAGCATACAAACATTTGAACATTTTGTTTTGACCAGTGTACGTACACATGCAAAGTTTCACGTTAATGGGTGAAATGGTGTCGACTTATAAGGAAATCACTTAGGCTCGAACAAACACTAATACACCAAATCGTGTGAGAGATAATTTAAAGGTACCTTATTGCACTAATGATATCCCCGCATCTTCAAAACTCTGCAGTCGTCCGTTAGAGGCCTCTGCGAGTGCCATGCCGCATTGCACATTGACCTGCCGGTACACCAGTCGGGGCGGTGCAGTGTTCCTCTCAAGTTGCGTTCTGTGGCGTTATTTGTGTAGTGAGGCGTGAGATGGGTCGGCGATTGGTTATCAGTCAGGCGGTAGTTCAAATGTTCAAATATTTGTAAAGCTTATGGGACTTAACTGCGGGGTCACCAGTCCCTAAACTTACAAACTACTTATGAACTACCTTAAACTAAAGAAGACACAAATATCCATGCCCGAGGGGGGATTCGAACCCCCGACGGGGAACGGCCTCGCGCATCTTAGCATAGCGCCTCAATGCGCTCGGCCGCTCAGCCACGGCAGGCGGTAGTGCTATAGCAAGTGCGGGAAGAGGCGGTGGAAGCAGTCTCCACCGTGCGTTTTGCAGTCATTCAAATTGCTCGGAGAATTTTATTGACGTTCCCCATTTATACTTAAGGTTGAGAATTTTTGCATTGTGTATGACGTCTACCATTACGTCTACAGTGCTATCTAGAGCAAGATTGCAGAGTTTTGCAGAAAAACGATAACCAACAACACATTTCAGGTTTACGAAATGGTCCTGTAAGCAAACGTCCATACCAGATATGTTTGTTCGAGCCCCAGGAACTTTGTCAGTTGTCAGCTTTCTACCGCCATTGATCGTACGATATCGTATGCAGACCGTGATATCGTTTTGAAAGTTAAATGTGCAAAATCGGCACAAAACTGTGGACTGGTGACAATCTTTCATAAAGTAGGCCTGTCTTCCACCGTACACGGTGCGAAGTCTTATGTAAACAGTGACCTCTCCCTTGTTTTGAAGGTAATGCGTTCAAAATTTGTTCAAGATCGGAATGGAACTATAGATTTGTGTGCATTACGAACAAACAAACAGACACTTATTTTTTATTTTATTTGTTTTTTCTGTTGCATAGGACCCAATTGAGGAGTGAGACTCCATGGTCATGGAACAAGTCAATACATTGTTACACAAGAATGGTACTAGAAAATTTTTGAGAAGTCCTTTGCACACGACAATCTTAAGACAAAGTGAAAAGAATCAACAAAGAAAAATGAATTAGCTTAATTGTTTAACTTTTCTAGTTCCTCGATAGAATAAAAGGAGTGAGCCATGAGGTAACTCTTCAATTTAGATTTGAAAGCGTGTGGATTAGTGCTAAGATTCTTTAGTTCTTGTGGCAGCTTATTGAAAATGGATGCCGCAGAATACTGTACACCTTTCTGCACAAGTGTTAAGGTGGTGTGATGCAAATGTAGATTCGACTTCTGTCTAGTATTCACCGAGTGAAAGTTACTAACTCGTGGGAATAAACTGATATTATTAACAACAAACGACATTAAAGAAAAAACGTATTGTGACGTCAGAGTCAAAATTCCCAGACTATTGAAAAGGGGTCGACATTACGTTCGCGAACTTACACCAGCTATTGCTCCAACCGCCCGTTTTTGAGTCAGAAATATCGTATTTGCATCAGGCGAGTTACCCCAAAAAACACTGCTTCATTGTGGTTACAGATTTATACTATGTCACGTGTTTCTATAATTGACCAACTTTCGTTAGAATCGATATAACATGTTTAACTTAACCCTTGCCTCGAAAACGACAGAAATGCAAATTCACTAAAAGTACAAGCCTTGAGAGGAACGCAGTCGTTGCAGCGTGACTTCCTTCTTATTTCATGAACCGCTAATTGCTCCGTTCGTAAAAGGAGCGCGTAAAAGAAGCACGTCTATAGGAAAATACTTTGGAACGCGTGCGCGGTGATATCGTCATGAATTGCTAATGTTACGGACTCACTTTCGAGTCGGAATGGAAACTGCCATCAGACTCGCAATCTCGCAGCTTTTCAGTGGGGTGGCTCAAGAAAGAAGGTTGAAAACGGAGTGGTCCAAACAAGGAGATGAAATCAAGTGGTTCCAGCAATTGCTCCATTTTTACATCTGCTCAACATAAAACTTCAGCAGTAACTGCGTACATTTTTATGACTTACAGTAATGTGATAAATAATTTGCCAAGTGAAAGTTGCAACACAAGACTTATCGAAGAATATTTTCAAAAGAATATTAGATCTGTGGACCAAAACACTGTGCTCTTCAGTCCCTGGGCTTAAATATACTTATCGTAATTTTAAACTATCGTATAACACACACACACCAATTCTCGAGGATGGACTCGAAATTGTGGTGGGAACTGGCAGCCTCGGCGGATTAGCCGTGCGCACTGAGGCGCCGTGCTGCGGTGCGCGCGGCCGTTCGCCGTCGGATGTTCGAGTCCCCCCTCGGCATGGGTGTTTGTGTTGACCTTAGGTTAGTTTACCTTAGCTTAAGTATTGTAAGCTACGGACTAATGACCCAGCAGTTGAGTCCGATAGATTTACAAACATTTGAACATTTGGGAACTGACGTGGAGCCTACAACCGTGTACGAGGGCGACGGCTACCCCTGAGATGCGTAGGAATCGGAAATAGAATTTTTAAATTTTCATACATACTGGCGTGCCACACCGTTCAGGAGTCGTGCTGCTGGAGAAATCCACCCGTATTTTCCCGACACGTGCCTGTCGATTCGGGACTCCTTGGTGGGTCGGTTCTGCTAACCACTGTACGCCAACCTCGGAGACTCCACGAACCACGAGCCAGGCTGGCGGTCACGTGGGGTATCCTGTGCCCACACCTGGACGATTGACTGAAGAACGGGCGCTGTCTTGCAAAATGTTCAAATGTTTATAGAACTTATTGGACTTAACTACGGGGTCATCAGACCCTAAGCTGACAAACTACTTATGAACTGATCTGTATTTACACGCAGACAGCTGTCACCACCCTTCACAGAGGAATGGGGTACTTAAAACTCTAGTACATAGGGCGCGCACTATCTCCGACGCAGAGAGTCTACCCCAGGAATTGGAACACCTGAGAACTGTATTTCGAAAAAATGGGTACTCAGAGTGGCAGATTCAGCGGGCTCTCCGCCCAACCACTACAACACAACCTGTGGAAACGGATGAAAACGCAAGGGAGGATGTAGGCACTGCGTTCGTTCCATATACCGGCGCACTCTCAGGGAAGATCGCCCGCATTTTGAGAAAACACCAGGTTGGAACTGTTTTTTGTCCGCCGAATAAAATTCGTGCACTGGTGGGGAGCGCTAAAGATGATCTCGGTTTGAGGAAGGCGGGCGTGTACCAGATTCCGTGTCAGTGTGGAAAGTCATATATTGGACAGACGATGCGTACCGTCGAGGATCGATGCGTTGAACACCAGAGGCACACACGATTGATGTATCCGAGCAAGTCGGCGGTCGCTGAACATTGTTTGTCGGAGAATCACGCCATGGAGTATGAACACACTAGGATTCTGGTACAGACGTCGAGATACTGGGACTGCGTCGTTGGAGAGGCCATTGAAATTCGCACAAGTGACGACCTCATAAACCGTGACTATGGCTATAATCTTAGCAAAGCTTGGGAACCAGCGATTGGGTTAATTAAGAGTAAATCTAGCAAACGTAACGAAGTGACGACCACGGCGGACAGAGCCCTCACACCGACGTCTTCTCAGACGCCGGCGCAATCGGTTCCACTGCGCGGCCGCGACGCGGGGCGCGGACCGCGGAGGGGTCGCTCCGCGGGCCGCGGGTATTTAAATGGCCCGCTACCGGGCTAGAACCCAGTTCCCTTCGAGCAGCCGTAGCGTGCGGATCTCCGTGCCGGCGCGTTTCCAGGAGCTCAGTCCGTCAGTTCACCTGATGATGGCGACATGTTTGATCGCCGAAATATTGTGCCCGTTGGACACTATAGACCGGCAGTACACCCGTGGATATTTTGATCATCAAATACGCCGGGAGAAACTGAAGAATTACTTATGAACTAGCTAATACTAAGGACGACACAAATATCCATGCCCGAGGGGGGATTCGAACCCACGACCGTAGTAGCCTAGCAGACCATGACTCGCGCGCCGCAGACCGCTTGGCCACCGCGGCCGGCCACTGTCTTGCCCCCGGCCTCCGACATGAGAAGACCTGTTTCCTTCAGCTCCGATGTCACCATAACTTTGCCTCTGATTGCAACATTTACCTTTAGGGACAGGCGTCGACCTCCCCCGAGACGCATGTAATAACATGTAACGACTATTTCCAAATAAAACCCATTCTGGTGTTACCGTAACTTCACGCCTTTCTCATTAAACTCCTTATCCACTCCTTCGCTCGGACATCCTGGCACAACCCCATGGCCATTTTCGCGTTGTCGCATCACGCCAGAAAAAGATGTTCAGAATTTTCTACCAGGATAACAAGCTCCTTCAGTACAAAAAAAGCTCAAATATCTAGGACTGAAAACGTACGAGACACTTTCCTACAAAGAATATATAATGAATATATTTGATAAAGTGGAAAATGGTAATACAGTAGTTATATTATAGACTTAGTAATACTGAATGAGGATAACCAGAATATTGGATTCTAGTTTGAATGCGCATAACCGACACAAAATCACGGCACATATTCGTGTAGATGCATAAATGTTGACAGATCAGAAAGCATATGAACATCTCACTGCCACTCAGGAATAGCCGTGCGCTCTAAAGCTTCTTTTGCGGAGTGCGTGGCTGTTCCCCTCGGGCGTGGGTGTGTTTTGTTCTTGGCGTAAGTTAAAGTAAAAATGTTCAAATGTTTGTTAAGCTTATGGGACTTAACTACGGGGTCATCAGTCCCTAAACTTACAAACTACTTATGAACTACTTACGAACTAGGACGGCACAAATATCCATGGCCGAGGGGGGATTCGAACCCCCGACCGTAGTGGCCGTGCTGACCGTGACTGGAGCGCCTTAGTCACCTCGGCCACCGCGGCCGGCTAAGTTAACGTAGTTTGTTCATCTAGGGACTGATGACCACTCCAGTTTGGCCCCATAGCTTTACAAACATTTGAACATTTATGGACATCTCACCTGTTCTTCGACCGTGGTTGTTTGTTAAATTTTAAAAATATGTCAAGTAGTACTGGTTTTTCAATCTTCAGCTTACTGCTTGCAAGAAAGTATTGTTCAACAGATGCCTTTCCTTTTTTTATTTATAAAGCATCTTCTGTAGTCATCCTGGAAACATGGTGTCTCTACACTAATCAGTAATTTAAAAAAAATAATAATAATAAAAGTGGCGTGCAATTTACTTACGGGGTGTTTCTGTCTCCTGCATACAACCCCTGACAGTAAAGTTCGGTGAATAGTCCTGTAACATTAACGTAGCTGAATTATGAACTACAGTTACCTTACTGTCCCTCGTAATAGACACCTTCCATAACTACGCACCGCTGAGCTCTGCGATACATGTCATGAAAATTTGCAGGGCCGCGCGGGAGTAGCCGAGCGGTCTGGAGCGCCACGTTACCGATGACGAGGCCTCCCGCGTCGGAGGTTCGAATCCTCCCTCGGGCATGGATGTGTGTGTTGTCCTTAAGTTAGTTTAACTTAGTTTAAGTAGTTTGTAACGCTAGGGACTGATGACCAACGTAGTTTGATCCCATAAAATTACAAACATTTGAACATTTTGAAAATTTGCACGACGTCTTCCTCTGGGATGGTGTTCAAAATTCTCATCCGAACCGTTGGAATTCTGAAATTTCGTGAAATATCTTCTTTCGCCGCGGTGGAATAACAGAGCGCTCTAAGGCCTCTTGCTGAGGAGTGCGCGGTTGCTCCCCGTAGGAGGATCGAGTGCTCCCTAGGGCATGGGTGTGTGTGTTGTCCTTAGGTTAGTTGAAGTTAAAGTACTTTGTAATGCTAGGGACTGATAACCACAGTAGTTAAGTCCCAAAGATTTACAAAAATTTCAAACGTTTTTCTTTTCTTTCTACGCGAATTTGAGTCGATGGAATAGGAAGACGTCTGGAGGATTGAGATCCGGCGACTATGGTGGATGTTCAAGTTGAAACCAATGCTCGCCCACACACAGCCAATATCGTCCCATAGTCCCTGGAAAGGTGTGGCGCAACTTGAACATCGTGGAATCTCAATCCTCCAGCCTTTTTCCTGTTCCTTCAACTTAAACTCTCTTTGAAAGGAAAGATATTTGACGATATTCCTGACATCCAACGAAACGTGACGAGGCTTTTGAACATCATAAAGGAAGACTTCGTGCAGAGTTTCCAGGACAAAAAATAAACAAACAAATAAATAAGTAAATAAATTTTAAAAAATAAAAATAATAACACTTTCCATGTAGGTTGCTACTATTGTCAGTCAAACTGTCTAAAGTAGTTTCTCTCCTTGTAGTAGTATAGTGCACTTGTGTATGTGTGTGTGTGTTTGTGTGTGTGTGTGTGTGTGTGTGTGTGTGTGTGTGAGAGAGAGAGAGAGAGAGAGAGAGAGAGAGAGAGAGTGAGAGTAAGAGAAAGAAAGAGAGAGAGATCAGATTGATACGTGGAAGGTGACAGAGGGAGAAGTGTGTGTGGTGGATAGGATGTGAGTGAAAATAAGAGAAGATATCGTACATGTTCAGCAGTGATGTGATTAGTGGAAGTGAAAGGAGAGAGATAGGAAGTGCAGAGGAAGTAATAACAAGTATAAGAACTAGGAGAAGTGGAATGTGAACTGAGTGGAAAAGGGTGTGGTGGTAATTAGTGGGTGACGAAGGTAAGAAGAGGGCCGGAAGATTTGGGTTTTACGTCTCGTCAACAACATGGTCATTTAGGTCGGAGTACTAACTTAGAGCCGGCCGCAGTGGCCGAGCGGTCTCCGCCGTACCAGTCGTGGTCTGCATGGCCGCTGCGGTCGGGGGTTCGAACCCCCCTCGGACATGGATGTTTGTGCCGTCATTAGAATAACCTAGTTCATAAGTACTTTGTAAGTTTAGGGACTGATGACCCCGTAGTTAACTCCCATAAGCTCTACAAACATTTGAATTATCTTAGATTGTTTTTGATAAGGATGGGGAAGGAAATAGGCAGTGCTATTTCAAAGGAACCATCCCGGCATTCGCATGGAGCGATTTAGGAAAATAACGGAAACCCAAAGCTGGATGGCCGTAGGCGGATTTGAACAGCAGATGTCCAGAATGCGAGTCCAGTGAGCTAACCTCGCTCGTCGTTGCCACAGGAGTAGGTTGTTATGTCTGTATTTAATATTCAGTAGCGTAGATAATGTATTGTTCGGGGCGAAGGGGCTCCCATATCTTCCGCCGACGGGGGAGGGGGGAGGGGAGGCGGAGGAGTGTGATCAGTTTTCAAGGTGTTCATGCAGAATGTCTGCAGCTCAACTGTCAACCGTTTAAAATTGGAACACGCGTTGCAGTGTGCGCGACTAAAGAAATAATAAATAAATAATGGATACGACTCTATTGGGGGGCGGTGTTACAGCCCTTGTCCCCCTCCCCTTAATTACTGCCCTGTTAAAGAGTGTTGGTCTGATGAGTTGCTTCATTTCGACTTTGGTTTCCTGAATGTAGTGTTTTCTTCTAGGGTAGGAATATGTATCATATTGTTTTCTAGTGTTGGTGTTAGTGTTCCGCAAAATATAAATGATTTATCATACAGCCAGGCACTTAAATGTGATTTGCAGAGTATCCCATGTAGATGATGTAGATACAGGGTGAATCACCTAACACTCACACCGCAAATATTGTGGAAACGAAAAGTGCGATTACTATGCGGTTTTCACAGAATGGATTGGTAGTCAGGGGCTCGTATTTTTAGCCAAAAAACAGATTGTAATATTACTTAGAAAATGTATTTTTTATGCAAACTTACAGTTTTTTTAATGGAACAATGGTTGTTTCTATCATGCACTGGAATTTTCTACACCAGCTGTGTACAAAGAATTCTGAATGACATTTTTATCACGTTTAGTTTGGCAGCTACAACCGTTCAAAATATCGGGGCGGAGACTGCGATAGCGTAGCTGATTGGCCGAGTGCCTAGCCCCTGGGGCACGGCCCACTGCGCCGGCCGCGGTGGCCGAGGAGATAACTGGGCTCCGTGGCTCAGCGGGCCCGGTCAGTGGGCTCAACGTCCTCTGTAATAAAAAAGCTGAGCCAAGAACACTTCGAACATCAACGAACTAATACGATCAGCATCCGCAATGAACAGACCTACGCATAGATTAAAAACAAAAAAAAGGGGGGGGGGCTGAGGTGCTCCAGTCACCGTCTCCACGGCCACTACGGTCGGAGGTTCGAATCCCCCCTCGGGCATGGATATTTGTGCCGTCTTTAGTATTAGCTAGTTCATAAGTAGTTTGTAAGTTTAGGGACTGATGACCCCGTAGTTAAGTCCCATAAGCTATACAAACATATGAACTTTTTTTTTTTTTTTTTTTTTTTTTTTTTTTTTTTTTTTTTTTTTTTTTTTTTTTTTTTTTTTTTTTTTTTTGAACGGCCCACTGTCTCATGACCACCAGCCAGTTTAGCTACGCAGTCGTAGCCTCCGCCACCAAAACTTTGAACGGTTGTAGCTGCCAAACTAAACGTGATAAAAATATCATTCAAAATTCTTTGTACACAGCTAGTGTCAAAAATTCCAGTACATGATAGAAACAACCATTGTTCCATTTAGAAACTGTATGCAAAACAATGGAAGTATCGATTTACATACACGACGTCCCCAAGTAAGCGTTAACTACAGTCCCGTTTTAAATATTTGTAGTCCCGAATTTCATCCAATGTCCTTTCTTTTTTTGCTTATATAAATTAATAACATAACCTATATGATGTTGCAGTTAATTGTGACGTCAGTCTACATCTACATCAATACTCTTCAAACCACTGTGAAGTGCACGGCAGAGGGTACGTCCACTGTACCAGTTATTAGGATTTTTCCCATTCCATTCACGTACTGAGCGTGGGAAGGACGATTGTTTAAATGTCTCCGTAAGTGCTGTAATTAATCTAATCTTGTCCTCACGATCCCTACGGGAACAATATGTAGGTGTAAGCATTGCAAAGGAGCAGAAAATAATTTGCCGCCGGGTGGAATTGAACCTGATGATCCAGACACCGCTTCTTAAACACGCTCTCACAGGGACAGTTGATACGGGGCGTATGGCGATAGATCCGTATCAAAATACTTTTCATTTCCTAAACGCTTGGCCATCTGGAGTTCCCACTTGGGGCACTTTCGTGTCTTTACCACGCCCTACATGTACCATAAATTTGGAAGAATTCGGCGATGAAGATTTGGCATCCTCTCGTTGTGAGCCACCGCCCGGTAGCAAGTAGCCGCCTTGGAACGCTCGGCCACCCCACCGCGGCAAGACACGAGTGCGCTTCGTGGCTTGGCGCCTGTTTGCTTCACATGTTGATAGCATACAAAACCTTACGGCTGTAAACCGTTTCCTACAAAATAGCATAGACGGCGCTCTGGCAGATATATCAATACGCTATCTGTTGATAGACTACGTTGAAACCGTTATCAAATATTAAAATTTTCGTAAACCTAAGGTCCCAAACTGCTAAGGTCATCGGTCCCTAGACTTACAATCTGCTTAAACTAACTTACGTCAAGGACAGCACATACACCCATTCCCGATGGAGGACTTGAAGTTCCGGCGGGAACTGCGCGCAGTCTACGACATGACGCGCGGTAGAAACTATTACCAGTGCATGTAGTATCCCCCATGTGGAATCTGTCGTCATCGAATCAGAATCTACATCGTCTTTCCAGGTGAAATATTTTTTCTAGCAGTGTACTTCTAATTCTTTCAAAAGACGTGCATCATAAGAGAGTTAATTATGGTGACGTTTCATCCATATATAACAGGAAATATATGTATTCATGTATAGCTAAGATATTCCTATCTTCACACCGTATCTCTGTTCGCTTCCGTAGTCTAGTGGACAGCCGGCCGTAGGGGCCGAGCGGTCTGCGGCGCGCCAGTCACGGTCTGCACGGCCGCTGCGGTCGGGGGTTCGAAACCTCCCTCGGGCATGGGTGTTTGTGTTGTGATTATCGTAAGTTAGTTTAAGTTAGTCAAGTAATTAGTGTGTAAGTCTGGCGACGGATGACCACGAAGTTTGGTCGCATAAGAACTCACACAAATTTGAATATTTCTGGTGGACAGCGTGGTGGTTAGGCACGTAGGGTCCCACGATCGATCCCCGGTCCGTTCCGAGATTTTCTCCACTCGGGAACTGGGTTTTGTGTCGTCCTCACCATCATTTCATCACTGACACGCAAGCAGTCGAAGTGGCGTCAGCTAAAAAGACTTGTCTAACGGCCATCGGAACAGTCTTGCAAGTGATGAGTACCATATATACACCAAAGAGACTGGTGAATGCAGTCAGCTGTTCGGAAATAGTGACATTAATAGCTCTATTTCTGGTCGCATTAAATGGTGCGCTCGTCTCTTCAGGTAAAATAATAAATGGTTACATGTACCTGTGTCTCTTCCTCTTTCATGTACGTTTTGGAGTGAAAGTGACTTCCATAGAGCACTAAGATCGCCAATACAATTGCATGACAAATACTCCGCACACTACAGTGTATAACGTATGCTAAACAGCTGCGTGTCCTTGTCCCAGGCATTGAGAGATACTGTAGTGTATCCTAAGAGACATATGGTCACGAAATGTCATGGCACTGCCCCATATTTATATCTGTCTTCTATTTAATTTCCTCTCTCTTAGGAAAAAATTACTATGCTGGAATACCAAATTAATGAAGGACTGAATATAAGCGAGCAAAGAATGTTAAGTAAAACCACGGGTGCATAGTATACCATTAAAAAAAATAATATCCCCAAGTAGAGTGGTAAATATCTTGCCAGATACCTCATCAATCGTCGTAGTTGCTGGTGAAACACGGGGATCGAACGACGAGATAAATCAGAATTAATTGAAAGACACATTCCAGAACCAGAGTTAACATAGCTGTAGCAGATGTGAGGATACACAACTTTACAGCTCACTTATGAACACAGCCTGACTTATTCTAAAAGCTTGCAACAACTAATTGGCAGATACGACTATTAGTAATTCACGACAATCCTGTATAGAATAACCACTTTCTATTACATTTATTTCTGTTGCAGCTGCTAATAACTCGGATAAGATACTCTGTCACATAATCAAATGTCTCGTCGTATTATTTGTGACACACATGAAGGGAGAAGTGAGATTTCCGGCGGTGTGTATGGCTACCATCTCTTCGTACTGTGCCACTTCTATTAACTGTAATGGCGTGTTTAGAATAGAAGCCTGAAGCGTGTTACGAACATACAATTATTGACACAGACATCTATTGTATTTTTATTTATGATAGAACTGAAGCCTTTCCAGAAACTTGTTTTCAAACATTGCTACTTTTATGCTTTACCAACATCGCTGGAAGGCCACTGAGTACACCTAACATGCAGATGACATAGGGGTGCATGTCTACACTGTGAATTGCCCTACAGTCTTTTCACCATTTCACTCCTCAGTTGGATCACGATGGTAAAAATGCTGTAGAATAAATAAAACCTAGAAATTTTCAATTATTTAGAAAGGTCTGCGCACTAAATAAAGAAAGGTGTGAAGTAATACACATGACTACTAAAAGAAATCCGCTAGAGAAAAGTTATGAAAGTGGTTAATGAACCCTCTGCCAGGCACTTGAATGTGATTTGCAGAGTATCTATGTAGATGTAGATGAAAACGTTTAGTTAACAATGTTTAAGGAGAATGTGTGTGTGTGTGTGTGTGTGTGTGTGTGTGTGTGTGTGTTTCATGAATATTCCTCCTTTATCTTGCAAGTCGCTCAGACGTTCTGTGGCTACAAACGTTCCACCGTGGCATGCTTTAAATTACCTGTGTCATTGAAGAATATTGTCGTCCGTAATAATTACGCGATAATTCAGTCAAACCTTAAGGTCGTAGATTCTACCAAATACCTAGGAGTTACAATTACGAACAACTTTGACTGGAGAGAACACATAGAAAATATTGTGGGGAAGGCGAACCAAAGGTTACGTTTCATCGGCAGAACGCTTCGAAGATGCACCAGCTCCACCAAAGAGACTGCCTACATCACACTTAGGTTCGGAGAAGGGCAGCTCGTTTTGTTCTATCACGTTACGGTGGGGAAAGCGTCACGGAAATGTTGCACGAATTGGGATGGAAATCATTAAAAGAAAAACGTTATTCATTTCGGCGTGATCTGTTTGTGAAGTTTCAATCATCGACTTTTAGTTCTGAATGTGAAAATATTTTGCTACCACCCACCTACTTAGGGAGACATGACCATCCTAATAAAACAAGAGAAATCAGATCGAAAACAGAACGATTTAGGTGTTCTTTCTTCCCGCGCGCTATTAGAGAATGGAACGGTAGAGAAAAGTTATGAAAGTGGTTAATGATCCTTCTGCCAGGCACTTGAATGTGATTTGCAGAGTATCTATGTAGATGTAGACGAAAACGTTTAGTTAACAATGTTTAAGGAGTATGTGTGTGTGTGTGTGTGTGTGTGTGGTGTGTGTGTGTGTGTGTGTGTGTGTTTCATGGATATTCCTCCTTTATCTTGCAAGTCGCTCAGACGTTCTGTAGCTACAAACGTTCCACCGTGGCATGCTTTAAATTACCCGTGTCATTGAAGAATATTATCGTCCGTAATAAATATTAATTAAGTCTAATACCAAATCTGATCATTTTTCACAGATTTCGCGCTAATCATTCTTAATAAACAGTATGAAGGAAATATACAACAGACGTTTCTAGAAAATGAAATAAAGTGTATACTTACCTATGGTTGTCCAACAAAGTAAAGTGTAATCTTCTATCTTCTTTTTCTATATCTATAAATGTAAGCCGGCCACGGTGGCCGAGGGGACTAAGGCTCTCCAGTCACGGTCTGCACGGCCACTACGGGCGGGGGTTCGAATACCCCCTCGGGCATGGACATTTGTGCCGCCCTAGTTCGTAAGTAGTTCATAAGTAGTTTGTAAGTTTAGGGACTGATGACACCGTAGTTAAGTCCCATAGACTATACAAACATTTGAACATTTTTTTATAAATGTGAATATCTGTTCGGTGTACGTTTATCATGTCTAAACCACAAGACATAAAGAGCTAAAAATTTGTACAGTTACTAATGTCTACCCAGGGAAGGCTTTAGGCAAGGTTTTATGGCGATCGGATAGCTGTTTATCTATATATATTAATGTGAATGTCTGTTCGGTGTACGCTTATCACGTCCGAATGACAAGACGCAGAGACTTAAATATTTGTACAGTTACTAATTTATACCTGAGGAAGGTTTTAGGCACTGTTTAATAGCGATCTGATAGATATTTAGTAATTTGAAGACTATAACGCGAAATGCGGCACAATAATTACTCTTTGAAAAAGGGTTTATTGGTTGTATTGTTGATTGAGGGTTGATAATGATAAAAGGGTGAAGTATTTTGGGATGGAAAGTTATCGGTGTATATAAAATTCTACGTGTGTGTGTCTGTTAATATTTCGCTCTGGAGCGAAAACTGCAGAACGCAAACGAATGGTCTGTGTGTAATTGTTGTCCGAAGCCTCCAGTTGTACACCATGGCAGTTACATGCCGATAGCTATAAGGGGGTGGAAGATATGGTGGTTGAAAGTCGTCAAATTATAAAACAGTTCGGACTGAAGGCCAGCGATGACGTTTGCGACTCTATAGTAGGGAGGTTACATACAGCGAAACGTGATGCCACAGACCATATATTTGGTCTATGCGTGCTACAATGTCTTCAGCTCTTTCTCTGTAAGGATAAGCATACGAATAGGGAAATATAAGAATACATAAATAAAGCAGTAAAACAGAAATTTCTTTTAATACAGACATACAGCACTTTTACAAATGAATACATACCTGCAAAATTACACAATTGTACAACGCCGGCCGCGGTGGCCGAGGAGACTGAGGCGCTTCAGTCACGGTCTGCACGGCCCCTACGGTCGGGGGTTCGAATCCCCCCTCGGGCATGGATATTTGTGCCGTCCTAGTTCGTAAGTAGTTCATAAGTAGTTTGTAAGTTTAGGGACTCATGACCCCGTAGTTAAGTCCCATAAGCTTAACAAGCATTTGATTTGAATTGTACAACATATACCTCAATAAATATGAGATCGTACGCATTTTATGTCATTTGTGTTTTGATTACTATGTTTCTTTGTTTCGATACTTATAATGTTGTACATTATGCGAGACAGCCTTATTTCTTATTTATTCTCCGATAAATATAGCATGTTTTTAGAAAAAAGGAGAAGGACAGAGAGAGAAAGGATAGGAGAAGTACTAACTCAAAGCATGAATAAATAAATGAATACCAGGGAAGAGCTGGGTTTTCAGCTAGTGTTTTATAAGAGTGGTTGTTGGTCTGTTCAAAGAGTATTGCCCCACGCACTGCGTTCGAATTAGAAAAAAAAATGTTCAAATGTTTATACAGCTTATGGGACTTAACTACGGGGTCATCAGTCCCTAAACTTACAAACTACTTATGAACTAGGACGACATTAATATCCATGCCCGAGGGGGGATTCGAACCCCCGACCGTAGTGGCCGTGCAGACCGTGACTGGAGCGCCTCAGTCCCCTCGGCCACCGCGGCCGGCGAATTAGAGATACAAACTGTCAGACAATAGATGTGTCTTCTGGAGAGCAACTATGCCTGGATGAGCAAGTTTTTTTTTTTTTTTAATTGTTCTTCTTTCACTGGAGATTCTTCACAATAGAGAGTGTTAGTTTACAACAGGTGTAGTAAATTTAGGCTTCGCTGGTACTAGAAGAGTATCGGTGCGTGTAGATTCTAGCGGGTTCCGTTTCAGATCCGCAAGTGCTCTGCATGACCTTTGTGCTCAAGGCGGTCACGCCCATGGCGACCACTCTAAACTTTTTGTGTACAAGTCTGCGTGTGTGTGTGTGTGTGTGTGTGTGTGTGTGTGTGTCGCCGTTCAACATCTGGCCGACGTCAAGGTCGGCGGGAAAGAAGCGTATTGCTTCAAGACGGGCAAAGTCTCATTGGAAAAGTTCACTGCGTTGCTCTTTAGTAGTTCCTTAATAAATCGAGCGCTATGACCAGAAGGTGCAGCAATACATGGTTCGTTAGTCAGAAACGTTTGTCACAGTTAAAATGCTTGCAACCGACATGACCTTCAAAATTGCTGTACGGGAATCGACTAAGAAACTTTTGGGATTGGTGAAAAATATACTTTATGTATACGTAATCTGTGAGTTAAGTGATAAACGCAGTATCACATCAGCTAGGCAGCGCAACTTAAAAAATAATAATACTTAGGACACTATCTTTTCATTGCCCATAACTGTTTATGAGAACTTTGATAAGTGAAAGTCATGACTGCGAGTCTATGATTTCGAATACTGTTTCTACAAGACGTGATTTCCTAAATCATTGCAGGCATGTTTCGGGATGGATACTTTCAAAGGGCACGACCGATTTCCTTCCCATCCTTATCAAAAATCAATCTGAGCATGTGTTCCATCTCTAACGAACTCGCTGTCGATAGGACGTTGAACCCTAATCTTCCTTCCTTCCTTTTGTTTTAGATTAGATTAGTTGGTTCGTTCCATAGATCCTGGTTGAGAAGATCCTCGTGGATGTGGAAAATATATATATACAAGTTGACAATACAATAATACTAATACAGGTACATACTTTATTTACAAGCTGATAATATAATAATACTAATAGTATGAATACAAATAAATGCATCATTTGGTTCTATTTAAGAATTCATCAGTGGAGTAGAAGGAGTTGGCCACGAGAAAGTCTCTTAAACCGATCTTTATTTGTAGCTAAATTTGTTATGGTTGTTGGTAAATTATTGAAAATATGTGTTCCAGAGCAGCGGACCCCTTTTTTGAATACATGTAAGTGCTTTTAAGTCCTTGTGTAGATCATTTTTGTTCCTAGTATTGTAGGTATGAACTGAGCTGTTAGTTGGGAAAAGGAATATATCATTTATGACAAATTTCATTAAGGAATAAATATACTGAGAGGCATTAGTTAATATACCCAGTCATTTGAATAGGCTTCTGCAGGATGTTCGTGAATTCACTCCACAAATAATACGTATTACACGCTTTTGGACTCTGAAAACTTTTGCTTCACTTGAGGAGTTACCCCAAAATATTATACCATATGACATTATGGAATGAAAGTTAGCAATGTATGCAAGCTTTTTTATTTTTATGTCTCCTATATCTGATAGCACTCGTATTGCAAATACGGATTTGTTAAGTCGTTTCTGCATTTATGTGGTGTGCTCCTCGCAATTGAATTTATTATCAAGCTGTAATCGCAGGAATTTTATACTGTCAACCTATTTTATCTGCTCTCCTTAATACTTTATGCATATACTGGATGGGAATCTCTTACATGTTCTGAACTGCATGTAGTGAGTTTAATGTCAATGAGTTGGCTTTAAACCATTTATTAATGTTAACGAAAATAACATTAGCAGACCTTTCCAGAAGTATGCTCGACATGCTATTTGTTGCAATACTTGCATCATCAGCAATTAAAACAAACTCTGCTTCTGGCACTGTAAGTGATGAGAGGTCATTAATGTACAGAAGAAAATGCAATGAACGTAAGTTGGATCCTTGTGGGGTACCACATGTAATTTCTTCCCAATCTGATGATGACTGTTGGCTGCCTCTAAAAAGAACCTTCGTTGTGTGTTAAGGCATAAACGAACATAATATTGTTAAATAATGAATTGAATGACAACAGTTTTGCCTTGGTAGAAGATTGCTCTTTTATATTCGATGAAGGAAGCCAATAAGGTTTGCAAATGATTGTTTTGGCGGTGCCACAGTGGATACACCGTTTCCCGTCAATCCCCGATCGTCCGTAATGACCACGTTGTAGACGAGACGTCTTACTGCAGATCACCGAATTTAAGCGAGGTCTAACTAGGCTAGAACTCGAACGGGTCACAATCCGGTTGTGCCGAGCGCTGTTGGCCAACGGTATGCACTCAGCCGTCCTGAGCTACTTGAATGAGAGGTAGCGGCTCCGGTCACGAAAACTGTTAATGGCCAGGAGAGCGGTGTGTTCACCTGTTGGTCCCTCGCTATCGCATCCGTACACGGCTTCAGGTCGAGAATGACACGGCGGCCCTCCGGTAGCGATGGACCTTCAGAGGCCTGTTCAGACGGAGTTATTTCTATCCATAAGTGTGATGTCTTTACCGAGGTTCATCTCCTTGATCTATTGATTGACAGCAACAAGATCAAATTAAAAATAATCGCTATAATGTTCAAGCTATTAATCCGATATTCAGGGTGTCCCATTTATCTTGACCACCCAAAATATTTCTGGAACAACAACACCTATTGTAAAACGACTTTTACCGGTATCAATATAAGGCAGGGGCTCATGAATGTAAATATTTTGAAATATACTAAAACGAAATGTTCAAATGTTTATATAGCCTATGGGACTTAACTACGGGGTCATCAGTCCCTAAACTTTCAAACTACTTATGAACTAGCTAAGACTAAGGACGGCACAAATATCCATGCCCGAGGGGGGATTCGAACCCCCGACCGTAGGGGCCGTGCAGACCGTGACTGGAGCGCCTCAATCCCCTCGGCCACTGCGGCCGGCTATACTAAAACGAAAGCATATGTTTTGAACACAAAATTATGTGTTTTTAAACGGAAACCCTATATTATTTCATTATTAATCTGTAGCATAAGATATCACATAAAAATGGCGTGTATTGCATCGCAATTCGCCAATTATAACCCGAGATATTATGAAGCGAAGTTGACGCTTGAAATATGCGAAACGCGCGGCTAGCGCACGTCCTGAGACTCAGGCGAGAACCCAGTGCTGCTCAGGCCGTGCAATATCTCGGGATTTAATTGGCGTATTGCTATGTAATCAACGCCATTGTTTACATGATTTGCCATGCTAGAGATTGCTGATGAAATAATACAGGGTGTCTGTTTAAAAACACATAATTTTGTGTTAAAAAAAACACGTTTTCGTTTTAAAATGTTTCAAAAAAATGTTTCAAATGTTTGTTAAGCTTATGGGACTTAACTACGGGGTCATCAGTCCCTAAGCTTACAAACTACTTATGAACTAGCTAAGACTAAGGACAGCACAAATATACATGCCCGATGGGGGATTCGAACCCCCGACTGTAGTGGCCGTGCAGACCGTGACTCGAGTGCCTCAGTCTCCTCGGCCACCGCGGCCGGCAATGTTTCAAAATATTTACATTCATGAGCCCCTGCCTTACACTGATACCGGTGAAAGTCATCTTACAATAGCTGTTCTTGTTCCAGAGATACTTTGGGTTGTCAAGATAAATGGGACACTGCATAGGATGAATATCATAGCATTTCATTTTAGATGCTAATTGTTAATACTTCCCTGCTTCCTTGGAAATTCACCACCTCCGTGGCGGTTGTTAACACGCTAAATTAACATAAAATAAATTTTGCCATGCCAGTTCTTATGACTCAAAAAATACTTTATTTGTGAAATTAATCGTCAGACGTGAATTCGACTGAAAGTAACGACAAAAAGGATACTGCTTATTAAAACTGAAACATCATGAAAGATGTAAGGAAAAATTCACAAATCGCATTTAAATTTAGGTTGCTTGTGAAATTATTGTATTATCCCGTGAGCCAGGAGGGAAACCGTTTACCAGCAAGTATCTAAAATCGAAAGTAGTCCCTTCGAAATTGTAGTGTATAGTTAAGCGAAGTTACCGCTAGCATTGTTCGCGATCTGCAACTGTTGTGCGAACTGGACTCCAGTCATTTTGACACCCCGTGCGAAATGTTCAAGAGCTGCCGCCGCCCCCTCCCCCTTTCCTTTTACCCTCTGATGTAACTAATCTATCCAACAATGTTATTCATCCATAAGTTGCTGTTTGTAAACATATTGGACCAAACTGCTCTATGGTCATCAGTCCCAAGATTTACAAACTACTTAAACTAACGTATACTAAGACAACACACACACACACACATGCCCGAGGGAGGATTCGAACCTCCTGTGGTAGCGGCCACCCAGTCCATAGCATGATGCCTTATACCATGTGGCTACTCCCGCACGTCGTCCATAAGTTTATCAAATTTACTAGTATGACCAAACTGGAAAACTGTTCGTCCAATAAAGTTTACTTACTTTAGCATCAAGATAATGTTTGATACGTTATTTCCATATGACCCTAATATGTTTCGATTATGGCTTTAACACAGAGAAATAATAATGGATCAGGCAAAACTTAAAAGAAACTAAAGACAAAGGAGAAAAAATAATAGAGATAAACATGGCAAGATGTATATGGTATTAATGCTGGATCGAAAGAACGGGTCAGTGCATATTTTACTTAAATATTCTCACCGATGCTGCTTCTGTTATTGAGGAACTGTCCAGCTTCCGTCTGCTAGTATTTATCTTCATTTCTTTATTAGGAAGACTTTCGCTTCTGTACAGCTTTTTAACTTATGTCGGTGTTTTTCAAGTATTGATTAGGAGACTGGTAGAAAGTGGGGTGCCAACAATGTCACTAGCAAGCTTCGCTGTTGTGAAATACTTACCCAACGAAAAATTTCTAGTACTTCATTTATCGTACGTTTCACAATACCGCAAATAATTTTGCAGGACATACTAGATTTTATAAATGATTCGTATCTCCAACTTATTCATTTGCTTCTTCACATCCGCATTTCTTTCATTATCATCTTAACTGATCCTTTTGGGCCGGCCGCGCTGGCCGAGGGGACTGAGGCGCTCCAGTCACGGTCTGCACGGCCACTACGGTCGGGGGTTCGAATCCCCCCTGGGGCATGGATATTTGTGCCGTCCTTAGAATTAGCTAGTTGATAAGTAGTTTGTAAGTTTAGGGACTGATGACCCCGTAGTTAAGTCCCATAAGCTGTACAAACACTTGAACATTTTTTTATCCTTTTGGAACCATATTAGGCTGCGCAGATTGTCCATTTATGGTCTAAAGCGTCATGCTACGTACTGGGCGTCCGTTCCTGCAGGAAGTTCGAATCGTCTCTCGAGAATGGGTATGTGTATTGTTTTAATGTAAGTCAGTTTAAGTAGTTTGTAAGTCTAGGGACTGCTGACCATAGCAGTGTGGTTCAATAGTTTTACAAACATCTGAACGTTTTTTGAACCATATTAAAATTTAAATTTTTACCATCTCATAAGTCGTGCAGCTGTGGATGATGACTCTCCCCCCCTACCTTCCTAGTAATGGGGCTATGCGGTTCCTGCCCCAAGCTCTATCATTACCGCAAAAAACGTCACCCAAGATGGCGTCGATGATGTCATCCACTATCATTTTGGTACAGTTTCCAAGATCAGGTTCATCCCATTGACGATCATCGTTTCTGTGGATGTATCGATTGAAGTAATTGTTTTATTGTAAACACTGGTTAAGCAAATGCTAGTTCCTTATTACGTATTCTGGAAGCAACCTCCATGACGTCATGCGGGCTGGGAGAGGAGCGCAATTATTTTACATTTGTAATGGAAACTTAGGACTCTGTGGAGGCGCCTGCAGAGCCTGACTGAGCGGTGACGGTGGCAGCTAAAATAAATAAATAAATAAAAAATAGAAAACCATGGTGGCAAAGAAGACTAGAAGTGATTGCGATGTCGGAATCAGTGAGCGCATGCTATTTTAAGTGTTGGCTTTGTGTGATGTGATGTGTTGTTTGTTGTTGTGGTCTTCAGTCTACAGACTGGTTTGATGCAGCTCTCCACGCTACCCTGTCCTATGCAAGTCTTTTAATCTGAGAATACATCCGGCAACCTACATCCTTTTGAATCTGCTTACTATTTTCGGCCCTTGGTCTCCCTCTACGATTTTTACCCCACACGCTTCCTTCTAATGCTAAGTTGTCAATTCCTTGATGTCTCAGAATGTGTCCAACGAATCTATCCCTTCTCTTAGTCAGGATATGCCAGGAACTCCTTTTCTCCCCGATTCGGTTAAGCACCTCATTAGTTACGTGATCTACCCATCTAGTTTTCATCATTCGTCTGTAGCACCACATTTCAAAAGCTTCTATCATCTTTTTATCTGAACTCCTTATCGTCCACGTTTCACTCCCATACAATGCTACACTCCAGATAAATGCTTTCAGAAAGGACTCCCTAACATTTAAATTTATATTGCATGTTAACAAGTTTCCCTTCTTTAGAAACGCTTTTCTTCCCATAGCCATTCTGCATTTTATATCTTCTTTATTTCGGCCGTCAGAAGTTATCTTGCCATATAAATAACAAAATTCATTTACTACTTTTATTGTCTCATTACCTGATCTAATTCCTTCAGCATCACCTGATTTTCTGACACTGCATTCCACTACCTTCGTTTTACTCTTGTTAATGTTCATCTTATATATTCCTTTCAAGACAATTGCTCTTCCAGATCTTTTGCGGTCTCTGACAGAATTACTATGTCATTAGCAAACCGCAATGTTTTTATTTATTCTCTCTGCACTTTAATGCCCTCTCCAAATTTCTCCTTCCATTCCTTCACTGCCTGCTCAATGTACAGATTGAACAACAGTGGGGAAAGGCTACAACCTTGTCTTACTCCCTCCCCAATCTCTGCGTCCCTTTCTTGCCCTTCGACTTTAATAACCGCTGTCTGGTTTTTGTATAGGTTGAATATAACTCTTCGCTCCCTATAATTTACCCCTGATACCTTCAGAATTTGGAAGAGTCTATTGCATTCGACATTGTCAAAAGCTTTCTCCAAATCGACAAACGCTTAAAACGTAGGTTTGCCTTTCCTTAGCCTATCTTCTACGATAAGTCGTAATGTGAGTATTGCCTCCCGTGTTCCTACATTTCTTTCATTTTTTCATGACTGGCTCTCCTAACGACATCAGCAGTTCAGACGGAATATCATATATTCCAGGGGCCTTGTTTCGACTCACGTCTTAAGCGCTGTGTCCAATTCTTCTCGCAGTATCATATCTCCTATGTCATCTTCCTCCACTTCGTCTTCCATTTCTAGAATGCTGCCTTCAAGTTTATTTCCTTTGTATAGCCCTTCTATATATTCCTTCCACAGTTCAGTTTTCCCCTCTTTGCTTAGTACTGAGTTCTTGATATTCATACAGCTGCTTTCCTTGTCTCCAAATATCTCTTTTATTTTCCTGTAAGCGGTATCTATCTTTCCCCTAGTTATGCATTCTTCTACGGTTCTGCATTTGTCCTCTAGTCACTCCTGCTTAGCCAGTCTGCACTTCCTGTAAATCTCATTATTCAATGTGATAGTGTGTTAAATAGTTTCAAAGTTAACAAGATGGGATGTCGGTTGAATGAAGCAAGGTGCTACAATGTGATGGGAGGTGGGGGCGATCCCCCAAGTCAGGGGTGTTAAGATATGTGGCGAATGTCATGTCAGTTGCCAATCACCCTTAATTTGGAGCTGGGGAGTTGCGTGCAAAGTCTTGTATCCGAGATGTGAGGGGGAGATTAAGTGCAAGTCATGTAAGCTGTCAATCGTCTCAGGTGAGAGGGTGAGATTAATTCTTGTTAGCTGTCGATCCTTTGATGTCCGGCTGTTTATCTGGCATCAAATGTCGCTGGGGTGGGAGTGGCACCGTCCCATTACCCCCCCCCTTCCCCCCACTAGTGTTGTCCCTGATTCAGAAGCGCCACATTGAATGCAGTGAAGGATCACGACCATCCCGCACTTCTAGATACCAAGAGGATAAACGCGTTGCGTTGTTCAAACTTGCAGCCTGAGACAGTAAATGTGCTTGCTTGCAGGAAGACAAACGTCTACAAGCGCTGTGCGACATCAGGCGCCCAGTGAACGTAGTTGCGGCTTCCCTTGATGTTGAAGCAGAAGAAGGTGCTCCGTAAGTGGTGAGTGAAATGACAGCACTGGTCACTGGTACGCCGCCACCAATGAGGGTGGCACAGTGGTTACACACTGGCCTCGTATTCGGGAGGACGAAAGTCCAAACCCACTTCTGGCCATACTGTATTAGGACTTTCGTGATTTTCTTAAATCAATTCAGACAAATTTCAGATGGTCTCTTTCAAAGGGCAATGACCTACTTCCTACCTCATCACTAGCAGAAAACAATCAGAGCGTGTGCTCCATCTCTAATGACCACGATGTCGGCGAGGAGTTAAAGTACAATCTTCCTTCCTTCTCCCTTTTGGTATGGCGCCAGGTCATCGTTTCGGCCAAATCTTAACTCTGTATACATCGTCATGATCGATACATCCATGTGTAGATGAAAGGTGGTAATTTGGGAAGTGAAAAGGCTGGTATCAGAGATAATTATTACTTGTGATTTTAAAAAACTTTATTTAAAAAAATGACAAATTAATTTAAAAAAATATTGAAACTGGCATAAAAAAATCTTAACACACGATACAGATTGTCTGACCTACAAAATATTATTGATAATCACCAAGAAAGTAGTAATAGGTGTCAAATAGTTTAATACTTAGCAGCACAGGATGCGTAGTATATGTTCATATATTACACTTTATGTTATACCGGTGCTATAGCTGACTTTCCTTTGAGATTGTTGATGTAATAATATGATGTAAGCACAACGGACGGTTGTGTCAGGAACCACCTTCTGTGAGAGCAGACATCAGGTATGAAACTACGCAAAAGGAATATCTTGTTACTCTTCGTTGAAGTCAGTAGAATGAGTGAATTAGTTGTGCAATTTAGGCAGCGTGTCTGACGTGTCAAGTCACCAATTGCGCGGCCGATCCCGGCGGAGGTTCGAGTCTTCCCTCGGGCATGGCTGTTTTTTTTTGTCCTTAGAGTAAGTCAGTTTAAGTATTGAGTAAGTCTAGGGACCGATGGTTTCAGCAGTTTGGTCCCTTAGTTACAAATGACAAATTAATTAAAAAAATATTAAAACTGACTAAAAATCTTAACACACTGTAGAGATTCTCTGACCTACGAAAGATTATTAATAATCACCACGAAATTATTATATCTGACAACTATAATTGTTTTCCGTATAACAATAAGATATTGTTTTGGGTTGGAACCTCACTGGAAACAATTATTGAAACTGACGTAAAATCTTAACAAACTCACGGTACACAGAAACTAGCATTTGCAGATATAACAAAATTTTACCAAGCGCAAGGTTATTAACAACTACATGACAGTTCAAGATTGATCTGACACAGAAAACTAGAAGCTGCAATTTCAACAAAGTTTAATCAAGGGCAAGTTAATAAACAAATAGTTTACCCTAACCCTGAAATGATGTAATTTAAGAAGCAAAGTTGATCTCAGCACCTAGCAAAAATCTCTCTGATTATAATCTACACTGACAATACGTAAATTATAATTTTTTACTCATAAGACGTGATTCTAATACCATCACAACATTACCTACTGTTTTCTGATTCTACAGATACCAAGCAAGTTTTCTGAATTTTCATTTTCAGTATCTTACAATGAATCCATATTTCGAATGTCAAACCAGATAATTCCATTATCCAATATTTTATTACTATGAATTGGGGAGCTATAACAACTAATGATCATGATAAGATAATAGGTTTCATGGATGCGCTATTCTTCTGGTTACGTATAAACTGCATCATGTATGGACAAATGCAGCCATTTTGGAATATCACATTCCAAAATTCAGTGTTTTCAAATGTATATAACTCCTTTAACTAACGTAGGAGGGCAAAAGATAATTTTTAGACCTCCAACAGGATTGCAAACACACCAGGAAAATTATTAACTAAATAGTTAGCCATATTAATCTCAATACTTTGTTATTCGTAACATTGAAAGATTGTTATCAAGAAAAATCTATGACTAGTTTTGCGATCATCATATCAAATTCTGTATGATGAGACACTTGAAACAATATTTTGCATTCATTTTAAATTTCGTAAAAATGTAATTATATTATTTTGCTTGTATGGCAGAACGATGTGTGGAAGCAATAAGTTGGTACCAAGTTCATATACATTCTGGTTAATGTAATATGCAAGTAACTGTCTATTTTGTATCATTAAAATACTACTTGGCACCTGGCAGCTGACTTCTCCAATGCGGTACATAATTATACCTCGTTTTTGTGGACACACATCCCTGAATCTGGTGGGAAGAGGCACATCTATATTTACAATTTTAGAGACGTCACAGCCAGTTTCAGTAGATATGTGGTTGGGGTATGTCGCGTGACTATGATTAATTTAGTTTTGGGTTTTTCTACCAAATTTAAGTTGACAACTCTGAAACAATATGATCAAGGCCAATGTTTTCTTACTGTAGATGAAGTTTGTGTGATTTGAGAGTCTTATGATAGGTGTTTACAAATAAAGAGATATTGTGAATTAATGTTTACATTTATTCATATGTTCAAATGTTTGTAAATCTAAGAGACTTAGCTGCTGCGGTTATCAGTCCCTAGGCTTACAAAAAACTTAAACTAATATAATAAATATAATAAATTTTTTAATACATCATGTGTAATGCACAACCAGTTTCGATGCACTATGACATCATTTTCAAGTGCTCCACAGTAAAGAAATGGTTTATAAAAGGGGAGGTAATATTTTTTTTTTAAATATGACTGTGCATTACCAGTTAAATAATAGAAAGATAGTACACAATTTATTTTATTTTTAGGTTGAATTGGACTGACCATCTCTGTCAAGTACAGGCTTCTGTACAACTTGGTCCTAACACAGGTGCTGGCCAAAATGATACATATAAGATCATATGTTGTAACACTCTTTGACCATTTTCAAAATTGTAATGTATCTTACTTTTTGTCTTTACTTTGTACGTTTATAAAACATTTCTTTACTGTGAAGCACTTGAAAATGATGCCATAGTGCATCGAAACTGGTTGTGCATTACACATGAAGTATTAAAAAATTTCCTTTTTTAAGAAGCAACTGTGGCTTATAATACACTTGTATTCCTTATTATATGAATTATTCCAGTTGCACTCCTAACTGACATTATGTCAAATTATATTGACTTAAACTAACTTGTGCTAAGGACAACACACACACACACACCAAACCCGAGGGAGGACTCGAACTTCCGACGGCGAGCAACAACACGCTCTGCAACAAGGAGCCTGAGAGCGCTCGGTCACTCAATCCCGGCTATTTATTCGTCAATAAGTAATACATAGTATCTTTAGCACAATTGAGACTAAGATTATTCATCGTGGTACTGTAATCAGTAACATCAGATTTAATTGACTTGGCACATAAAATAATTAATGTTGGACATTCCGTAGTGTGAAGGCTTTATGAAGAGCGAACGTTGCCAGACTGAATTCGTTATTGTCATATGGACCCAGCTCCTGTTACGTTGCTATAGGTAACGGGGATCGTTGGATAGATGGCACAGTCACCTCTAGTTAGTACAGTGGTAATTTGGATACCAGGAGCTAAATTTCTTAAGTTTTAATGTCTGTGGCTGTGCCATACCTTGGAGGAATGCGTGGCGTTACCTACCTCGATACAAAATTTGGTCGTCATTTGCCCTGATCAGCACGCTATACTGATCTTCTACCCACTGGAAACATGGTTTTGTGAAATACTGGCACGCCACAACTCGCCAGCCACTACGACTGATGAAGTGTCAAAGATTTGATCAACGAACTTGTACCTGTCATCCAAACTCAGCCCAACTCGATAACCAGACCGGTTCAGCCTTTTACTTCATTACGGCTGTGACTATTTTGCGCAACTTGTTTACGCTCTAATCACCTGTAAATTTTCTCATAAACAAACCTTAGGTTCTGGCGTAGACCGAGTATGTATCTGTTCAATTCTTATGTTAGTCCATCTCCTTCTTCGCTCTTTGTCCATCGCCTTCGTCCACTCAGTCCATTTAACCTGCACCTGTAACGAATTACGGCTTGTATTGTCGTTTTAACGCAGCTCATTCCGAGACGCCGACGGGAAAGACTCGTCAGCCACGAGCTCAATTCTAATAACGCCATGTTTCCTGAACAATATTTCTACATTAATATAATTTTTCAGGCATGTGCAGTGGAATATTAGAAAACTGCGTGCGAGGTGTGTTGTAAATAAATTACAACATCATGAGCGACGCGGCGTTATTTCGAGTATCACATTGTTTATAACGTCATATCTCTTGAACAATGTGTCGTAGTCCTATATAATTTCGAAGGCACAGTCACTGGTACATGTGCACACAGACTGCAAAATGAGTCTCGAATAGAGTTAATAGTAAAGACGAGATAAATTGAAATCTCGTGAGTGATCGGTTGGTTCTTCGTGATCTTTATTGTTTTCGATCTCATATTTTATGAACTGTTTGTCGTGCTATGATATAATTTTGAAGGCAACATTTACTGGTATCCGTGCACACTAGCCGTAAAATGTCTCACGAAGCCAGTTAGTAATGTAGGAGTTATAAATTGTAACGTCATGCCGAATGCTGTAGCTGTACTGCATTAACAGCGGAAAAGTAGTAAGCTATAAACTTCTTTCATCATTTTTTTTTTTTTTTTTTTTTTTTTTGCCGCATGATGCGGCAGTTTTTATCGTATTTCATTATCGTAGGTGGTTTTTACCGCATTCCGTCTGCCCCCACCCCAAAAGCGATTGTTGCTTAACATGGAGGAATGTATGTACCGATATGCCACCATCTGCCGCGCGGGTATGGCCGCGTGATCTAAGGCGCCATGTCATGGATTACGCGTCGGAGGTTCAAGTCCTCCCTTGAAAATGGGTGTGTGTGTTGTCCTTTGCATAAGTTAAGTAGTTTGTAAGTCTAGGGACCGATGGACTCAGCAGTTTGGTCCCTTGGGTTTACAAACATTTTAACTGTTTCTTATTTTATTTTATTTATTTTTTGACCTGTCTACCTGAATTATGTAATTCAATTAATTGGGACTGAAGACACAGTTTAATACAGTTCCCAAATTTAACTCATTTACCGTATCTCAACCACCATATTGAATGAGGGATCACATGTCAATGATACAAGATACGGAGTGAAATATTTGAAATGATTTATAGATTATTACCATAATTATTATTATTCGCGTATGGGCCAATGGGACATCAATCAACGTCGCTTTTGATGGTCGGCATTAATTTGTGGCCCAAATTGTTTCATCCTTTCCGAATGAAGTCTCTTTCTTTCATCAGACCACGGTATTCCAGTGTATTTTTTATTTTCCTTCTGAGCAACTTTACAGTTAAATACGTTTTGTCAGAATGTTTTTTGTCTGTAACGCCTGCCTGAGAGATACGGGCTACTTTAAGATCCCCATTAATCGCAGCTATCCATTTAATTGCCTTAGTTTTGGCCTTTCTTTTGCTTTTTTAGAATTCTATTTGTTTTGTCAACCTAGTGGGTAACAGTTTTTAACGTACCCATAAACGTTAAGCCTTCGTTTTCTCTTGTCACCTTGTACGTCTGTGTATTCTTAAATTACCTTATTACTTCTAAATCTAAAATTTCTCAGTTAGCAATTTTGGGGCCTGACATTTTCTTAATAATATTTCTTTTTAATTTTTTCACTATTCCTATTTCTACTGAAAATTAAGGTTTCTGCTCCATAAAGACATTCAGGTTTGTTTACCGTGTTATGAATTTAGAAAGTGATTTTTATCGTAAAATAATTGGCACTCGGCGCGTTGCTGCAACAGAACAAATATATTTGGGGTTTCCAATCTTCCCTTAGTCCATCTCCTTCTTTCCCTTCTCTCTGTTTGCCTGCTCCCTCCCCCGTCTCCTTCTGTCCCTTTCTCTGTCCATTTCCTCCAAAATGTTAAAATGTTTGTAGCACTTATGGGACTTAACTACGGGGTCATCAGTCCCTAAGCTTACAAACTACTTACGAACTAGCTAAGAATAAGGACGGCACAAATATCCATGCCCGAGGGGGGATTCGAACCCCCGACCGCAGTGGCCGTGCAGACCGTGACTGGAGCGCCTCAGTCCCCTCGGCCTCCGCGGCCGGCCCATTTCCTCCTCCCCTCCATTTGTTCATCTCCTTTCACCTATCGGTCACTATCTCCCCTCTCTCATTCTTCTCTTCTCCCCTCTGTATGTCCGTCTCCTCCCTCCCTTTTCTGTCCATCTACTCCTACACCTACTCCTCTCCTTCCTATACATGAAAACATACATACATGCGCCATGTTTCATGGTGACAGGTCAAACGGTGTCAAAGTCGAAAGGTACCCTCTGCCATGCTAAATTCACTGGCTTGCTGGTTATAGAAATATCCTTCATGAAAACATACATTTATGTTCTGACTTTCATAGTGATCAGTCAAATAATTTGGATATCTGTTGTTACGTACCCTCCGCCATGCATCGTACGGTGGCTTACGAAAGGTAGCCCATGTGTAAATGCAGGGTATAAGTTATCTCCATCCCAAATTTCATTCAAATTTCGTCTTCTCTTTCAGCATGAGGAAGTAGCAAACATCTCGAGGCGCGTCCAGAAAGTAAGTTCCGTTTCAATATATCTCAGCTGCAGCGCTGTGATTGCAGTTCCGCACATGCGCTGTAGACGATGTGTATCAAGGAGAAGAACGTGCGCCATTTGGAGATCGCTGTCAGTTACGTAGGCTTTGTTGTGCTTGTTTGAAATGTCGGCGTTGATTGAAAATCCCGCCGCCTGTGAAATCAGGTTGGTGATTCGGTTTCTGAATGCGAGGAAAGTGAAATCAAGTGAAATTTATCGGCAAATTTGCGATGTTTACGGACCAAATGCGATGAGTGATTCGATGGTGAGAAGATGGGTCCGACAGTTCAATGGCAGGCGTAGTGATGTGCACGATGAAGAACGAAGTGGACGTCCACCTTTGGTTACAGAAGAACTGGTTCACGCGATTGATGACAAGATCCAGGAAAACATCTCAAGTCTTTCCTTGGCGGTCATCACTTCACCAATGACGACGAGCTGAAATAAACTGTTTCCAACTGGATGAAGACACGGGCGGCAGATTTCTATGAAGAAGGTATACAAAACCTGATGCCATGCTATTACAAATGCCTGCAAAATCTCGGCAGTTATGTGGAAAAGTAGTTTAAGAGTTTTAGAATTTTGTGCAATAAAAATTTCTTCTGTATCTGTGTACAATTTCATTTTATTACCAAACGGAACTTACTTTCTGGACGCGCCTCGTATAACCCATTGTAAGGTACCGTCCGCCACGCTTACGAAAGGTAACCCATGTATTAATCAGGGCATAAGCTACCTCTTTCTCAAATTTCATTCATAACCGTTCAGCAATTTCAGCGTGAAAACACCCTCAGCCATGCACCATGCCAAGTTAATATTAGTACTCCTATGGCCTTCGAGCGAGTGCAAGAAATAAGTTGACAAAGTTTTATTGCAATCGGATGTCGGTATGGCCGTGCATAAAATATGAACAAAAAGACAAACAAACAAACATTAATTTTTAGTTAAATGATTTAACCGCCATTTGACTGTATTATTTTATTTTGTTTCATCACATCCGGATTTCGGCTGTATAGCCATTTTCAAGTGTACACTGTAAAGTTTACAACAAATTAATACAAGTAATGATACAGGAAAGTGTGAAATTAGATACATTATTATTTACTTACGTTATGTCAATTGATTGGTACATCTAGGAAACCAAATCGTCATTCTTCAGAGCAACAGTTTACATCTGCACAACCATGTGGGTCGTCAATAAGTAAAAGAACCATGTTCCGATGCATCTTGAACAAATTAATGTCAAATGAAATTTGTAGAGCATTCAGGTACCACTCTATCGTACACTGAGCACCAACTAAGTACCTGATCCATTTGTAGTGGCATGTGATTACAGACACAGCAAAGTTCGACTTTGTTAAAACGTTACTTAACATTAGGTTCAAAGATGTTACAAAGTTGACTGTACATTCTTATTTCACTTATTTTACAGCACTCTTTGGGAATTCATCTTTATGTATCCAGAATGAAACTTTCACTCTGCAGCGGAGTGTACGCTGATATGAAACTTCCTGGCAGGTTAAAATTGTGTGCTGGAATTGGGACTCGCAGCTAGGACGGTTGCCTTTCCGGGCAAGCGCTCTACCACAGAGCTATGCCGACACGACTCAGGGTGCCGCCACACAACTTCAATTCTTCCAGTACCTCGCCTCCTACTTTCCAAACTTCACAGAAGCTCTCCTGCAAACACGCAAGACTAGCACTCCTGGAAGAAAGGATATGGTGGAGACATGGCTTAGCCACAGCCTAAGGGATGTTTCCAGACCGTAAATTTCATTCTGCAGCGGAGTGTGTGCTAATATGAAACGTCCTGGCAGGTTAAAATTGTATGCCGGAACCGGGACTCGAACCTGGGACCGTTGCCTTTCGCGGGCAAGGTACTGGCAGAATTGAAGTTATGGGGCGGCACAGTACGTCGTGTCGGGATAGCTCTGTGGTAGAGCCCTTGCCCGCGAAAGGCAACGGTCCCTGCTTCCAGTACCGGTTCCGGCGCACAATTTTAACCTGCCAGGAAGTTTCATCTTTATGTAATGTGTAACTATTAGATATTTTGAGTTTTCTGAATGCAGTTGCCATAGATTATATTGTTAAAATTCCTCGGTGCAACATTTCGGTTGTTACCAGAACTATGAAGAATAGGAAATTCAATGTCTCGCGGCCATGCCAAAGCTCTAAACAGAAATGGAAACAAAATGGAGGCAATGGCATGAAGATCGCCGACAATTGCATAGATACTACAATGCATCGAGCAAATAAATGAAGATGACAATGATAAATTGAGAAAATTTGCACAAATGGGAGGAAGGTTATTTCTGCTCGGCAATTTCGTTCAAATGTTTGTAAATTCTATGGGACTTAACTACAGGGTCATCAGTCCCTAAACTTACAAACTACTTATGAACTACTTACGAACTAGGACGGCACAAATATCCATGCCCGAGGGGGGATTCGAATCCCCGACCGCAGTGGCCGTGCAGACCGTGACTGGAGCGCCTCAGTCCCCTCGGCCTCCGCGGCCGGCCCATTTCCTCCTCCCCTCCATTTGTTCATCTCCTTTCACCTATCGGTCACTATCTCCCCTCTCTCATTCTTCTCTTCTCCCCTCTGTATGTCCGTCTCCTCCCTCCCTTTTCTGTCCATCTACTCCTACACCTACTCCTCTCCTTCCTATACATGAAAACATACATACATGCGCCATGTTTCATGGTGACAGGTCAAACGGTGTCAAAGTCGAAAGGTACCCTCTGCCATGCTAAATTCACTGGCTTGCTGGTTATAGAAATATCCTTCATGAAAACATACATTTATGTTCTGACTTTCATAGTGATCAGTCAAATAATTTGGATATCTGTTGTTACGTACCCTCCGCCATGCATCGTACGGTGGCTTACGAAAGGTAGCCCATGTGTAAATGCAGGGTATAAGTTATCTCCATCCCAAATTTCATTCAAATTTCGTCTTCTCTTTCAGCATGAGGAAGTAGCAAACATCTCGAGGCGCGTCCAGAAAGTAAGTTCCGTTTCAATATATCTCAGCTGCAGCGCTGTGATTGCAGTTCCGCACATGCGCTGTAGACGATGTGTATCAAGGAGAAGAACGTGCGCCATTTGGAGATCGCTGTCAGTTACGTAGGCTTTGTTGTGCTTGTTTGAAATGTCGGCGTTGATTGAAAATCCCGCCGCCTGTGAAATCAGGTTGGTGATTCGGTTTCTGAATGCGAGGAAAGTGAAATCAAGTGAAATTTATCGGCAAATTTGCGATGTTTACGGACCAAATGCGATGAGTGATTCGATGGTGAGAAGATGGGTCCGACAGTTCAATGGCAGGCGTAGTGATGTGCACGATGAAGAACGAAGTGGACGTCCACCTTTGGTTACAGAAGAACTGGTTCACGCGATTGATGACAAGATCCAGGAAAACATCTCAAGTCTTTCCTTGGCGGTCATCACTTCACCAATGACGACGAGCTGAAATAAACTGTTTCCAACTGGATGAAGACACGGGCGGCAGATTTCTATGAAGAAGGTATACAAAACCTGATGCCATGCTATTACAAATGCCTGCAAAATCTCGGCAGTTATGTGGAAAAGTAGTTTAAGAGTTTTAGAATTTTGTGCAATAAAAATTTCTTCTGTATCTGTGTACAATTTCATTTTATTACCAAACGGAACTTACTTTCTGGACGCGCCTCGTATAACCCATTGTAAGGTACCGTCCGCCACGCTTACGAAAGGTAACCCATGTATTAATCAGGGCATAAGCTACCTCTTTCTCAAATTTCATTCATAACCGTTCAGCAATTTCAGCGTGAAAACACCCTCAGCCATGCACCATGCCAAGTTAATATTAGTACTCCTATGGCCTTCGAGCGAGTGCAAGAAATAAGTTGACAAAGTTTTATTGCAATCGGATGTCGGTATGGCCGTGCATAAAATATGAACAAAAAGACAAACAAACAAACATTAATTTTTAGTTAAATGATTTAACCGCCATTTGACTGTATTATTTTATTTTGTTTCATCACATCCGGATTTCGGCTGTATAGCCATTTTCAAGTGTACACTGTAAAGTTTACAACAAATTAATACAAGTAATGATACAGGAAAGTGTGAAATTAGATACATTATTATTTACTTACGTTATGTCAATTGATTGGTACATCTAGGAAACCAAATCGTCATTCTTCAGAGCAACAGTTTACATCTGCACAACCATGTGGGTCGTCAATAAGTAAAAGAACCATGTTCCGATGCATCTTGAACAAATTAATGTCAAATGAAATTTGTAGAGCATTCAGGTACCACTCTATCGTACACTGAGCACCAACTAAGTACCTGATCCATTTGTAGTGCCATGTGATTACAGACACAGCAAAGATCGACTTTGTTAAAACGTTACTTAACATTAGGTTCAAAGATGTTACAAAGTTGACTGTACATTCTTATTTCACTTATTTTACAGCACTCTTTGGGAATTCATCTTTATGTATCCAGAATGAAACTTTCACTCTGCAGCGGAGTGTACGCTGATATGAAACTTCCTGGCAGGTTAAAATTGTGTGCTGGAATTGGGACTCGCAGCTAGGACGGTTGCCTTTCCGGGCAAGCGCTCTACCACAGAGCTATGCCGACACGACTCAGGGTGCCGCCACACAACTTCAATTCTTCCAGTACCTCGCCTCCTACTTTCCAAACTTCACAGAAGCTCTCCTGCAAACACGCAAGACTAGCACTCCTGGAAGAAAGGATATGGTGGAGACATGGCTTAGCCACAGCCTAAGGGATGTTTCCAGACCGTAAATTTCATTCTGCAGCGGAGTGTGTGCTAATATGAAACGTCCTGGCAGGTTAAAATTGTATGCCGGAACCGGGACTCGAACCTGGGACCGTTGCCTTTCGCGGGCAAGGTACTGGCAGAATTGAAGTTATGGGGCGGCACAGTACGTCGTGTCGGGATAGCTCTGTGGTAGAGCCCTTGCCCGCGAAAGGCAACGGTCCCTGCTTCCAGTACCGGTTCCGGCGCACAATTTTAACCTGCCAGGAAGTTTCATCTTTATGTAATGTGTAACTATTAGATATTTTGAGTTTTCTGAATGCAGTTGCCATAGATTATATTGTTAAAATTCCTCGGTGCAACATTTCGGTTGTTACCAGAACTATGAAGAATAGGAAATTGAATGTCTCGCGGCCATGCCAAAGCTCTAAACAGAAATGGAAACAAAATGGAGGCAATGGCATGAAGATCGCCGACAATTGCATAGATACTATAATGCATCGAGCAAATAAATGAAGATGACAATGATAAATTGAGAAAATTTGCACAAATGGGAGGAAGGTTATTTCTGCTCGGCAATTTCGTTCAAATGTTTGTAAATTCTATGGGACTTAACTACAGGGTCATCAGTCCCTAAACTTACAAACTACTTATGAACTACTTACGAACTAGGACGGCACAAATATCCATGCCCGAGGGGGGATTCGAACCCCCGACCGCAGTGGCCGTGCAGACCGTGACTGGAGCGCCTCAGTCCCCTCGGCCTCCGCGGCCGGCCCATTTCCTCCTCCCCTCCATTTGTTCATCTCCTTTCACCTATCGGTCACTATCTCCCCTCTCTCATTCTTCTCTTCTCCCCTCTGTATGTCCGTCTCCTCCCTCCCTTTTCTGTCCATCTACTCCTACACCTACTCCTCTCCTTCCTATACATGAAAACATACATACATGCGCCATGTTTCATGGTGACAGGTCAAACGGTGTCAAAGTCGAAAGGTACCCTCTGCCATGCTAAATTCACTGGCTTGCTGGTTATAGAAATATCCTTCATGAAAACATACATTTATGTTCTGACTTTCATAGTGATCAGTCAAATAATTTGGATATCTGTTGTTACGTACCCTCCGCCATGCATCGTACGGTGGCTTACGAAAGGTAGCCCATGTGTAAATGCAGGGTATAAGTTATCTCCATCCCAAATTTCATTCAAATTTCGTCTTCTCTTTCAGCATGAGGAAGTAGCAAACATCTCGAGGCGCGTCCAGAAAGTAAGTTCCGTTTCAATATATCTCAGCTGCAGCGCTGTGATTGCAGTTCCGCACATGCGCTGTAGACGATGTGTATCAAGGAGAAGAACGTGCGCCATTTGGAGATCGCTGTCAGTTACGTAGGCTTTGTTGTGCTTGTTTGAAATGTCGGCGTTGATTGAAAATCCCGCCGCCTGTGAAATCAGGTTGGTGATTCGGTTTCTGAATGCGAGGAAAGTGAAATCAAGTGAAATTTATCGGCAAATTTGCGATGTTTACGGACCAAATGCGATGAGTGATTCGATGGTGAGAAGATGGGTCCGACAGTTCAATGGCAGGCGTAGTGATGTGCACGATGAAGAACGAAGTGGACGTCCACCTTTGGTTACAGAAGAACTGGTTCACGCGATTGATGACAAGATCCAGGAAAACATCTCAAGTCTTTCCTTGGCGGTCATCACTTCACCAATGACGACGAGCTGAAATAAACTGTTTCCAACTGGATGAAGACACGGGCGGCAGATTTCTATGAAGAAGGTATACAAAACCTGATGCCATGCTATTACAAATGCCTGCAAAATCTCGGCAGTTATGTGGAAAAGTAGTTTAAGAGTTTTAGAATTTTGTGCAATAAAAATTTCTTCTGTATCTGTGTACAATTTCATTTTATTACCAAACGGAACTTACTTTCTGGACGCGCCTCGTATAACCCATTGTAAGGTACCGTCCGCCACGCTTACGAAAGGTAACCCATGTATTAATCAGGGCATAAGCTACCTCTTTCTCAAATTTCATTCATAACCGTTCAGCAATTTCAGCGTGAAAACACCCTCAGCCATGCACCATGCCAAGTTAATATTAGTACTCCTATGGCCTTCGAGCGAGTGCAAGAAATAAGTTGACAAAGTTTTATTGCAATCGGATGTCGGTATGGCCGTGCATAAAATATGAACAAAAAGACAAACAAACAAACATTAATTTTTAGTTAAATGATTTAACCGCCATTTGACTGTATTATTTTATTTTGTTTCATCACATCCGGATTTCGGCTGTATAGCCATTTTCAAGTGTACACTGTAAAGTTTACAACAAATTAATACAAGTAATGATACAGGAAAGTGTGAAATTAGATACATTATTATTTACTTACGTTATGTCAATTGATTGGTACATCTAGGAAACCAAATCGTCATTCTTCAGAGCAACAGTTTACATCTGCACAACCATGTGGGTCGTCAATAAGTAAAAGAACCATGTTCCGATGCATCTTGAACAAATTAATGTCAAATGAAATTTGTAGAGCATTCAGGTACCACTCTATCGTACACTGAGCACCAACTAAGTACCTGATCCATTTGTAGTGGCATGTGATTACAGACACAGCAAAGTTCGACTTTGTTAAAACGTTACTTAACATTAGGTTCAAAGATGTTACAAAGTTGACTGTACATTCTTATTTCACTTATTTTACAGCACTCTTTGGGAATTCATCTTTATGTATCCAGAATGAAACTTTCACTCTGCAGCGGAGTGTACGCTGATATGAAACTTCCTGGCAGGTTAAAATTGTGTGCTGGAATTGGGACTCGCAGCTAGGACGGTTGCCTTTCCGGGCAAGCGCTCTACCACAGAGCTATGCCGACACGACTCAGGGTGCCGCCACACAACTTCAATTCTTCCAGTACCTCGCCTCCTACTTTCCAAACTTCACAGAAGCTCTCCTGCAAACACGCAAGACTAGCACTCCTGGAAGAAAGGATATGGTGGAGACATGGCTTAGCCACAGCCTAAGGGATGTTTCCAGACCGTAAATTTCATTCTGCAGCGGAGTGTGTGCTAATATGAAACGTCCTGGCAGGTTAAAATTGTATGCCGGAACCGGGACTCGAACCTGGGACCGTTGCCTTTCGCGGGCAAGGTACTGGCAGAATTGAAGTTATGGGGCGGCACAGTACGTCGTGTCGGGATAGCTCTGTGGTAGAGCCCTTGCCCGCGAAAGGCAACGGTCCCTGCTTCCAGTACCGGTTCCGGCGCACAATTTTAACCTGCCAGGAAGTTTCATCTTTATGTAATGTGTAACTATTAGATATTTTGAGTTTTCTGAATGCAGTTGCCATAGATTATATTGTTAAAATTCCTCGGTGCAACATTTCGGTTGTTACCAGAACTATGAAGAATAGGAAATTCAATGTCTCGCGGCCATGCCAAAGCTCTAAACAGAAATGGAAACAAAATGGAGGCAATGGCATGAAGATCGCCGACAATTGCATAGATACTACAATGCATCGAGCAAATAAATGAAGATGACAATGATAAATTGAGAAAATTTGCACAAATGGGAGGAAGGTTATTTCTGCTCGGCAATTTCGTTCAAATGTTTGTAAATTCTATGGGACTTAACTACAGGGTCATCAGTCCCTAAACTTACAAACTACTTATGAACTACTTACGAACTAGGACGGCACAAATATCCATGCCCGAGGGGGGATTCGAACCCCCGACCGCAGTGGCCGTGCAGACCGTGACTGGAGCGCCTCAGTCCCCTCGGCCTCCGCGGCCGGCCCATTTCCTCCTCCCCTCCATTTGTTCATCTCCTTTCACCTATCGGTCACTATCTCCCCTCTCTCATTCTTCTCTTCTCCCCTCTGTATGTCCGTCTCCTCCCTCCCTTTTCTGTCCATCTACTCCTACACCTACTCCTCTCCTTCCTATACATGAAAACATACATACATGCGCCATGTTTCATGGTGACAGGTCAAACGGTGTCAAAGTCGAAAGGTACCCTCTGCCATGCTAAATTCACTGGCTTGCTGGTTATAGAAATATCCTTCATGAAAACATACATTTATGTTCTGACTTTCATAGTGATCAGTCAAATAATTTGGATATCTGTTGTTACGTACCCTCCGCCATGCATCGTACGGTGGCTTACGAAAGGTAGCCCATGTGTAAATGCAGGGTATAAGTTATCTCCATCCCAAATTTCATTCAAATTTCGTCTTCTCTTTCAGCATGAGGAAGTAGCAAACATCTCGAGGCGCGTCCAGAAAGTAAGTTCCGTTTCAATATATCTCAGCTGCAGCGCTGTGATTGCAGTTCCGCACATGCGCTGTAGACGATGTGTATCAAGGAGAAGAACGTGCGCCATTTGGAGATCGCTGTCAGTTACGTAGGCTTTGTTGTGCTTGTTTGAAATGTCGGCGTTGATTGAAAATCCCGCCGCCTGTGAAATCAGGTTGGTGATTCGGTTTCTGAATGCGAGGAAAGTGAAATCAAGTGAAATTTATCGGCAAATTTGCGATGTTTACGGACCAAATGCGATGAGTGATTCGATGGTGAGAAGATGGGTCCGACAGTTCAATGGCAGGCGTAGTGATGTGCACGATGAAGAACGAAGTGGACGTCCACCTTTGGTTACAGAAGAACTGGTTCACGCGATTGATGACAAGATCCAGGAAAACATCTCAAGTCTTTCCTTGGCGGTCATCACTTCACCAATGACGACGAGCTGAAATAAACTGTTTCCAACTGGATGAAGACACGGGCGGCAGATTTCTATGAAGAAGGTATACAAAACCTGATGCCATGCTATTACAAATGCCTGCAAAATCTCGGCAGTTATGTGGAAAAGTAGTTTAAGAGTTTTAGAATTTTGTGCAATAAAAATTTCTTCTGTATCTGTGTACAATTTCATTTTATTACCAAACGGAACTTACTTTCTGGACGCGCCTCGTATAACCCATTGTAAGGTACCGTCCGCCACGCTTACGAAAGGTAACCCATGTATTAATCAGGGCATAAGCTACCTCTTTCTCAAATTTCATTCATAACCGTTCAGCAATTTCAGCGTGAAAACACCCTCAGCCATGCACCATGCCAAGTTAATATTAGTACTCCTATGGCCTTCGAGCGAGTGCAAGAAATAAGTTGACAAAGTTTTATTGCAATCGGATGTCGGTATGGCCGTGCATAAAATATGAACAAAAAGACAAACAAACAAACATTAATTTTTAGTTAAATGATTTAACCGCCATTTGACTGTATTATTTTATTTTGTTTCATCACATCCGGATTTCGGCTGTATAGCCATTTTCAAGTGTACACTGTAAAGTTTACAACAAATTAATACAAGTAATGATACAGGAAAGTGTGAAATTAGATACATTATTATTTACTTACGTTATGTCAATTGATTGGTACATCTAGGAAACCAAATCGTCATTCTTCAGAGCAACAGTTTACATCTGCACAACCATGTGGGTCGTCAATAAGTAAAAGAACCATGTTCCGATGCATCTTGAACAAATTAATGTCAAATGAAATTTGTAGAGCATTCAGGTACCACTCTATCGTACACTGAGCACCAACTAAGTACCTGATCCATTTGTAGTGGCATGTGATTACAGACACAGCAAAGTTCGACTTTGTTAAAACGTTACTTAACATTAGGTTCAAAGATGTTACAAAGTTGACTGTACATTCTTATTTCACTTATTTTACAGCACTCTTTGGGAATTCATCTTTATGTATCCAGAATGAAACTTTCACTCTGCAGCGGAGTGTACGCTGATATGAAACTTCCTGGCAGGTTAAAATTGTGTGCTGGAATTGGGACTCGCAGCTAGGACGGTTGCCTTTCCGGGCAAGCGCTCTACCACAGAGCTATGCCGACACGACTCAGGGTGCCGCCACACAACTTCAATTCTTCCAGTACCTCGCCTCCTACTTTCCAAACTTCACAGAAGCTCTCCTGCAAACACGCAAGACTAGCACTCCTGGAAGAAAGGATATGGTGGAGACATGGCTTAGCCACAGCCTAAGGGATGTTTCCAGACCGTAAATTTCATTCTGCAGCGGAGTGTGTGCTAATATGAAACGTCCTGGCAGGTTAAAATTGTATGCCGGAACCGGGACTCGAACCTGGGACCGTTGCCTTTCGCGGGCAAGGTACTGGCAGAATTGAAGTTATGGGGCGGCACAGTACGTCGTGTCGGGATAGCTCTGTGGTAGAGCCCTTGCCCGCGAAAGGCAACGGTCCCTGCTTCCAGTACCGGTTCCGGCGCACAATTTTAACCTGCCAGGAAGTTTCATCTTTATGTAATGTGTAACTATTAGATATTTTGAGTTTTCTGAATGCAGTTGCCATAGATTATATTGTTAAAATTCCTCGGTGCAACATTTCGGTTGTTACCAGAACTATGAAGAATAGGAAATTCAATGTCTCGCGGCCATGCCAAAGCTCTAAACAGAAATGGAAACAAAATGGAGGCAATGGCATGAAGATCGCCGACAATTGCATAGATACTACAATGCATCGAGCAAATAAATGAAGATGACAATGATAAATTGAGAAAATTTGCACAAATGGGAGGAAGGTTATTTCTGCTCGGCAATTTCGTTCAAATGTTTGTAAATTCTATGGGACTTAACTACAGGGTCATCAGTCCCTAAACTTACAAACTACTTATGAACTAGGACGGCACAAATATCCATGCCCGAGGGGGGATTCGAACCCCCGACCGTAGTGGCCGTGCAGACTGTGACTGGAGCGCCTCAGTCTCCTCGGCCACCGTGGCCGGAGCAATTTCGTTACTTTGGTAACCAATACAACACACGCACTGATTATAAATTCGCTTGGAGTTCTCCTCTGTTTTACGAGTAGAGATGAAAGAAACTGTGAAGAGTTTCGTAACGACGACTGGTCGGTCGCCGTTAATCAAAAAGGGCAGCGGGCAGCAGCCAGGGACGGCGAGGATTTTCCGGGCGGGGGATGCATGCGTCAGCGACCTTGCGCGGCTAACAGGTTCTGCTGCGTGACTGCCGTTGCCTAACGGCGTCTTGCGCAGGGGACACTTGTGTAACGCCCGCTGCACACTATTGTCTCAGCCGCCACGTACACGGCTCGCTTCCACAAACACGTACGATTCAACTAGGAAACACTGCTGGAATACTGTGGTGACTACACCTCGGATTTTATGTAAAAACCCATTTTTAGAATATATGACTTCAACTGAGAATGGGCAAGGCTGGAAATGTGTACCCAGCCGGGATTCGAACCCGGGTATCCTGCTTTCTAGGCAGTTGCGCTGACCCCTGGTGGAATACGATGATGACTAGGCCCGGATTTTAGGGAAAAACCTATTTTTAGAACATATGACTTCAACTGCGAATGGGTAAAGCACAAAAAGTATACCCAGCCGGGATTCGAACCCGGGTCACCTGCTTTCTAGGCAGTTGGGCTGACCCCTGGTGGAATACGATGATGACTAGGCCTCGGTTTTTAGGTAAAAACCTATTTTTAGAATATATGACTTCAACTGCGAATGGGCAAAGCTGAAAATGTCTACCCAGCCGGGATTCGAACCCGGGTCACCTGCTTTCTAGGCAATTGGGTTGCCCCTGGTGGAATACGATGATGACTAGGCCTCGGATTTTAGGTAAAAACCTATTTTTAGAATATATGACTTCAACTGCGAATGGGTAAAGCACAAAAAGTGTACCCAGCCGGGATTCGAACCCGGGTCACCTGCTTTCTAGGCAGTTGGGCTGTCCCCTGGTGGAATACGATGATGACTAGGCTCAGCTTTTAGGTAATAACCTATTTTTAGAATATATGACTTCAACTGCGAATGGGCAAAGCTGAAAATGTGTACCCATCCGGGATTCGAACCCGGGTCACCTGGTTTCTAGGCAGTTGCGCTGACCCCTGGCGGAATACGATAATGACTAGGCCTCGGATTTTAGGTAAAAACCTATTTTTAGAATATATGACTTCAACTGCGAATGGGCAAAGCTGAAAAGGTCTACCCAGCCGGGATTCGAACCCGGGTCATCTGCTTTCTAGGCAGTTGGGCTGACCCCAGGTGGAATACGATGATGACTAGGCCTCGGTTTTTAGGTAAAAACCTATTTTTAGAATATATGACTTCAACTGCGAATGGGCCAAGCTGAAAATGTGTACCCATCCGGGATTCGAACCCGGGTCACCTGGTTTCTAGGCAGTTGCGCTGACCCCTGGCGGAATACGATAATGACTAGGCCCGGATTTTAGGTAAAAACCTATTTTTAGAATATATGACTTCAACTGCGAATGGGCAAAGCTGAAAATGTCTACCCAGCCGGGATTCGAACCCGGGTCACCTGCTTTCTAGGCAGTTGGGCTGACCCCAGGTGGAATACGATGATGACTAGGCCTCGGTTTTTAGGTAAAAACCTATTTTTAGAATATATGACTTCAACTGCGAATGGGCAAAGCTGAAAATGTCTACCCAGCCGGGATTCGAACCCGGGTCACCTGCTTTCTAGGCAATTGGGTTGCCCCTGGTGGAATACGATGATGACTAGGCCTCGGATTTTAGGTAAAAACCTATTTTTAGAATATATGACTTCAACTGCGAATGGGTAAAGCACAAAAAGTGTACCCAGCCGGGATTCGAACCCGGGTCACCTGCTTTCTAGGCAGTTGGGCTGTCCCCTGGTGGAATACGATGATGACTAGGCTCAGCTTTTAGGTAATAACCTATTTTTAGAATATATGACTTCAACTGCGAATGGGTAAAGCACAAAAAGTGTACCCAGCCGGGATTCGAACCCGGGTCACCTGCTTTCTAGGCAGTTGGGCTGTCCCCTGGTGGAATACGATGATGACTAGGCCTCGGATTTTAGGTAAAAACCTATTTTTAGAATATATGACTTCAACTGCGAATGGGCAAAGCTGAAAAGGTCTACCCAGCCGGGATTCGAACCCGGGTCATCTGCTTTCTAGGCAGTTGGGCTGACCCCAGGTGGAATACGATGATGACTAGGCCTCGGTTTTTAGGTAAAAACCTATTTTTAGAATATATGACTTCAACTGCGAATGGGCCAAGCTGAAAATGTGTACCCATCCGGGATTCGAACCCGGGTCACCTGGTTTCTAGGCAGTTGCGCTGACCCCTGGCGGAATACGATAATGACTAGGCCCGGATTTTAGGTAAAAACCTATTTTTAGAATATATGACTTCAACTGCGAATGGGCAAAGCTGAAAATGTCTACCCAGCCGGGATTCGAACCCGGGTCACCTGCTTTCTAGGCAGTTGGGCTGACCCCAGGTGGAATACGATGATGACTAGGCCTCGGTTTTTAGGTAAAAACCTATTTTTAGAATATATGACTTCAACTGCGAATGGGCAAAGCTGAAAATGTCTACCCAGCCGGGATTCGAACCCGGGTCACCTGCTTTCTAGGCAATTGGGTTGCCCCTGGTGGAATACGATGATGACTAGGCCTCGGATTTTAGGTAAAAACCTATTTTTAGAATATATGACTTCAACTGCGAATGGGTAAAGCACAAAAAGTGTACCCAGCCGGGATTCGAACCCGGGTCACCTGCTTTCTAGGCAGTTGGGCTGTCCCCTGGTGGAATACGATGATGACTAGGCTCAGCTTTTAGGTAAAAACCTATTTTTAGAATATATGACTTCAACTGCGAATGGGCAAAGCTGAAAATGTCTACCCAGCCGGGATTCGAACCCGGGTCACCTGCTTTCTAGGCAGTTGGGCTGACCCCAGGTGGAATACGATGATGACTAGGCCTCGGTTTTTAGGTAAAAACCTATTTTTAGAATATATGACTTCAACTGCGAATGGGCAAAGCTGAAAATGTCTACCCAGCCGGGATTCGAACCCGGGTCACCTGCTTTCTAGGCAATTGGGTTGCCCCTGGTGGAATACGATGATGACTAGGCCTCGGATTTTAGGTAAAAACCTATTTTTAGAATATATGACTTCAACTGCGAATGGGTAAAGCACAAAAAGTGTACCCAGCCGGGATTCGAACCCGGGTCACCTGCTTTCTAGGCAGTTGGGCTGTCCCCTGGTGGAATACGATGATGACTAGGCTCAGCTTTTAGGTAAAAACCTATTTTTAGAATATATGACTTCAACTGCGAATGGGCAAAGCTGAAAATGTCTACCCAGCCGGGATTCGAACCCGGGTCACCTGCTTTCTAGGCAATTGGGTTGCCCCTGGTGGAATACGATGATGACTAGGCCTCGGATTTTAGGTAAAAACCTATTTTTAGAATATATGACTTCAACTGCGAATGGGTAAAGCACAAAAAGTGTACCCAGCCGGGATTCGAACCCGGGTCACCTGCTTTCTAGGCAGTTGGGCTGTCCCCTGGTGGAATACGATGATGACTAGGCTCAGCTTTTAGGTAAAAACCTATTTTTAGAATATATGACTTCAACTGCGAATGGGCAAAGCTGAAAATGTCTACCCAGCCGGGATTCGAACCCGGGTCACCTGCTTTCTAGGCAATTGGGTTGCCCCTGGTGGAATACGATGATGACTAGGCCTCGGATTTTAGGTAAAAACCTATTTTTAGAATATATGACTTCAACTGCGAATGGGTAAAGCACAAAAAGTGTACCCAGCCGGGATTCGAACCCGGGTCACCTGCTTTCTAGGCAGTTGGGCTGTCCCCTGGTGGAATACGATGATGACTAGGCTCAGCTTTTAGGTAAAAACCTATTTTTAGAATATATGACTTCAACTGCGAATGGGCAAAGCTGAAAATGTCTACCCAGCCGGGATTCGAACCCGGGTCACCTGCTTTCTAGGCAATTGGGTTGCCCCTGGTGGAATACGATGATGACTAGGCCTCGGATTTTAGGTAAAAACCTATTTTTAGAATATATGACTTCAACTGCGAATGGGTAAAGCACAAAAAGTGTACCCAGCCGGGATTCGAACCCGGGTCACCTGCTTTCTAGGCAGTTGGGCTGTCCCCTGGTGGAATACGATGATGACTAGGCTCAGCTTTTAGGTAAAAACCTATTTTTAGAATATATGACTTCAACTGCGAATGGGCAAAGCTGAAAATGTCTACCCAGCCGGGATTCGAACCCGGGTCACCTGCTTTCTAGGCAATTGGGTTGCCCCTGGTGGAATACGATGATGACTAGGCCTCGGATTTTAGGTAAAAACCTATTTTTAGAATATATGACTTCAACTGCGAATGGGTAAAGCACAAAAAGTGTACCCAGCCGGGATTCGAACCCGGGTCACCTGCTTTCTAGGCAGTTGGGCTGTCCCCTGGTGGAATACGATGATGACTAGGCTCAGCTTTTAGGTAATAACCTATTTTTAGAATATATGACTTCAACTGCGAATGGGTAAAGCACAAAAAGTGTACCCAGCCGGGATTCGAACCCGGGTCACCTGCTTTCTAGGCAGTTGGGCTGTCCCCTGGTGGAATACGATGATGACTAGGCTCAGCTTTTAGGTAATAACCTATTTTTAGAATATATGACTTCAACTGCGAATGGGTAAAGCACAAAAAGTGTACCCAGCCGGGATTCGAACCCGGGTCACCTGCTTTCTAGGCAGTTGGGCTGTCCCCTGGTGGAATACGATGATGACTAGGCTCAGCTTTTAGGTAATAACCTATTTTTAGAATATATGACTTCAACTGCGAATGGGCAAAGCTGAAAATGTGTACCCATCCGGGATTCGAACCCGGGTCACCTGGTTTCTAGGCAGTTGCGCTGACCCCTGGCGGAATACGATAATGACTAGGCCTCGGATTTTAGGTAAAAACCTATTTTTAGAATATATGACTTCAACTGCGAATGGGCAAAGCTGAAAATGTCTACCCAGCCGGGATTCGAACCCGGGTCACCTGCTTTCTAGGCAGTTGGGCTGACCCCAGGTGAAATACGATGATGGCTAGGCCTCGGTTTTTAGGTAAAAACCTATTTTTAGAATATATGACTTCAACTGCGAATGGGCAGAGATGAAAATGTGTACCCAGCCGGGATTCGAACCCGGGTCATCTGCTTCCTAGGCAGTTGCGCTGGCCCCTAAACCACGGGGGACACAGAGATCATTGCACCTGCAAGGACTACCTAAGCACGCCTCCCGTCAGACACAAATTTCAAGCTTTACCCTGCCCGCAGTACTCAAACTAGTAGTCATTATGTACTAAATCCTGTAGGAGTAAGGGCTCCAAACTTGCTCACCCATCCCCACTAACGAAAGGATCATTGCCTGTCACTGGCATATTATATATATACATGTGGCGTCTATTCCGAAAGAACAGGCGCCACGTATATACCCGCGGCTCCGCTCTCGTGTTGCTTGATTGTGATAATAAAGAGGTGTATTAAAATAAATTTTGTTTTTACTGCTTTATTTATTTATTCCTATATTTCCTTATTCGTATGCTTATCCTTACAGAGAAAGAGCTGACGACATTGTAGCACACATACCAAAGATATGGTCTGTGGCATCACTTTTCGCTGTATGTAACCTCCTTGCTATAGAGTCGCAAACGTCATATTTGGCCTTCGGTCCGAATTTTTTTATAATTTGACGACTTTCAACCACCATATCTTCCACCCCCTTATAGCTATCGGCATGTAACTGCTATGATGTACAACGGGAGACCTCGGACAACAATTATACACAGACCATTCGTTTGCCTTCTGTAGCTTTCGCTGCAGAGCGAAATATTAACACACACACACGTAGAATTTTATATACACCGATAACTTTCCAACCCAATATACTCCAAGCAACAATGCAACCAATAAAACCATTTTCATAGAGTAAATAAAATCTTCAAAGAGTAATTATTGTGCCGCATTTCGCGTTATATTCTTCAAATTACTAAATATCTATCAGATCGCTATAAAACCGTGCCTAAAACCTTCCTCAGGTATAAATTAGTAACTGTACAAATATTTAAGTCTATGCGTCTTGTCGTTCAGACGTGATAAGCGTACACTGAACAGACATTCACACACACATATACATATATATATATATATATATATATATAGCTATCTGATCGCCACAAAACCATGCCTAAAGCCTTCCCCAGGTAGACAGTAGTAACTATACAAATTTTTAGCTCTTTATGTCTTGTCGTTCAGACGTGATAAACGTACACCGAACAGACATTCACATTTATAGATATAGATGACTTCAAGTGCGAATGGGCAAAGCTGAAAATGTGTACACAGCCGGGATTCGAACCCGGGTCTCCCGCTTTCTAGGCAGTTGCGCTGACCCCTACACCACTGGGACACAGTGATCGCACCTGCAAGGACTACCTAAGCACGTCTCCCGTCAGACACAAATTTCCAGCCTTACCCTGCCCACAGTACTCAAATTCGTAGTCACTATGTACTAAATCCTGTAGGAGTAAGGGCTCCAAACTTGCCCACCCATCCCCACTAACGTAGGATCATTGCCTGTCACTGGCGTATTATATACAGGGTGTTTCACTAAGTGTGTTTGCCTCTGTAACTTATAAAATAATAGGTGATGGGAAATTTTAATGCGGTAGGTCAACACAAGAACTGTTACACTTTCTGCGGAGCTATGAAGATAGTTTATTGTATCATTTTCCAAAGATTTACACCGCAAAGATATAATTTTGAAATGGAACAATAGTTTTTTTCTATCGTGCATTGGATTCGTTGAAACCAGCTGCGTAACAATTAATTTAAACTACATCCCTATCACTGTTAGTTTGGGAGCTACAACCGTTCAAAGTTTTTTTTTTTTTGGGGGGGGGGGGGCGGGGGAAGGCTACGACAGTGTATCTGACTGGCTGGTGGTCATGAGACAGTGGGCCGCGCCCCAGGGGCTAGCCACTCAGCCAGCCAGCTACGCTATAGCAGCCTCTGCCCCGGATCTTTGAAGGGTTGTAGCTCCAAAACTAACGGTGATATGAATGTAGTTTATATTGATTTGGACGCAGCTGGTTTAAAAGAATCCAATACGCGATAGAAAAAACTATTGTTCCATTTAAAAAATTATATATTTGTGGTGTAACTCTTTGGAAAATGATACAATAAACTATGTTCATAGCTCCGCAGAAAGTGTAACATTTCTTTTGTTGACCTACTGCATTAAAATTTCCCGTCACCTATTATTTTATAAGTTACAGAGGCAAACACACTTAGTGAAACACCCTGTATATACATGTGGCGTCTATTCCGAAAGAACAGACACCACATGTATAGACAGGGTGTTACAGAAAGGTATGGCCAAACTTTCAAGAAACATTCCTCACAGACAAAGAGAGAAAATATGTTATGTTGTTTCGTTAGTATGTACTGTACTTCCTCGATTCACCGCCAGTTGGCCCAATTGAAGGAAGGAATTGTTGAAAATATCTTGATTGGGCCTCATGTTCTTCCACCTACGCTCACTGGAGCATGTTATCATGATTTCATACGGGATACTCTACCTGCACTGCTAGAACATGTGCCTTTACAAGTACGACAAAACATGTGGTTCATGCACGATGGAGCTCCTGCACATTTCAGTCGACGTGTTCGTACGCTTCTCAACAACAGATTCGGTGACCGATGGATTGGTAGAGGCGGACCAATTCCATGTTATCCACGCTCTCCTGACCTCAACGCTCTTGACTTTCGTTTATGGGGGCATTTGAAAGCTCTTGTCTACGCAACCCCCGTACCAAATGTAGAGACACATCGTGCTCGTATTGTGGACGGCTGTGATACAATACGCCATTCTCCAGGGCTGCATCAGCGCATCAGGGATTCCATGCGACGGAGGGTGGATGCACGTATCCTCGCTAACAGAGGGCATTTTGACCATTTCCTGTAACAAAGTGTTTGAAGTCACGCTGGTACGTTCTGTTGCTGTGTGTTTCCATTCCATGATTAATGTGATTTGAAGATAAGGTAATAAAATGAGCTCTAACATCGGAATTAAGCGTTACCGGACACATGTCCACATAACATATTTTCTTTCTTTGTGTGTGAGGAATGTTTCCTGAAAGTTTGGCCGTACCTGTATATAATATGCCAGTGACAGGCAATGATACTTTCGTTAGTGGGGAGGGGTAGGCAAGTTTGAAGCCCTTACTCCTACAGGAATTAGTACATAGTGACTACGAGTTTGAGTACTGTGGACAGAGTAAGGCTGGAAATGTGTCTCTGACGGCAGGCGTGCTTAGGTAGTCTATGCAGGTGCGCTGATCACTGTCTCCCTACTGGTGTAGGGGTCAGCGCAACTGCCTAGAAAGCAGGAGACCCGGGTTCGAATCCCGACTGGGTACACATTTTCAGCTTTGCCCATTCGCGGTTGAAGTCATGTATTCTATGAATATGGAAACAATAACAACTGCAGGATCAGAAGTGACGTCTGTTGTTTCGGAATAGATGCCACATGTATATATAAACCTATTTTGTTCCTCATTAAATAAAGGTAATAAAAGTTGTACAAGTACGGATTACGCCAATTTATGATCGAAAAGGCAATTTTTTATAGCACACAGAAACACCCAATTTTTGGTTCATACCTGATTGTACCTATATTTTAAAAATCCAATTAAATACAATTTTGTATGACTAACATTCACCTAAAATACCTGTGCGTATTAAAACCTCATTGTACTTCAGTTTTAAAAATCCTAAAAATACCAGATTTCATATTAGATCCTGACTGTATCTAACTTTTAAAAATCCAGTCAAATAAAATTTGTGTGACTAAAACTACTCTCCCTGTCTTGCTACGTAGAAACCAGTAATTTGTAACTGGGTTGTTTGTATGTGATTCACACGACGACAGCGTAAGCCAGGCTGTTCCAACGCGCCCTGCTCCGCAGAGCATTATCGCTGGCTGTCACCCGTCAAATGGGCCGGCAGAGCACGGGGGAGTGGAGACTTGTGATGTGCCTCCGGCGCCTTCCCGCCCTGTCGGAACAGCCTACCTAAATCACCCTCAGTATCTTCATTCAGTCGGTCAGCGTGCTGCTTGAATATGTTCAAACGTTTGTAAAGCTTATGGGACTTAACTGCGGGGTCATCAGTCCTTAAGTCGGCCGCGGTGGCCGAGGTGACTGAGGCGCTCCAGTCACGGTCAGCACGGCCACTACGGTCGGGGGTTCGAACCCCCCTCGGGCATGGATATTTGTGCCGTCCTAGTTCGTAAGTAGTTCATAAGTAGTTTGTAAGTTTAGGGACTGATGACCCCGTAGTTAAGTCCCATAAGCTTAACAAACATAAAGCTTGTCCTTAAACGTACAAACTACTTATGAACTAACTTACACTAAAGGCGATACAAACATCAATGCCCGAGGGAGGATTCGAACCTCCGACGCGGGAGATCACACGATCCGCAACGTGGTGCTCCAGGCCGCTCGGCTACTCTCGCGCGACATTGGATATTGTAAAATACATATTTCACAGCGACGGTGTATTTGTGGAAAGTCAAGCATCCCTAATACGTCTGGAGTTTCCACATGTAAATAAGCTACAGTTGGAACCACGAACGGCGACGGTCGAGTTTAGGCTCCGTCTGCGCATCTACGTCACGCATTCGCCGACAGTCAATGAGCGTTCAGTAATGTTCTGAACGTTCTGCTGCGCCGCGGTGGAGTGGCCAAGCGGTCTAAGGCGCCTTGCTGTGGAGAGCGCGGTTTCACGCTGTCGGAGGTTCGAGTACTCCCATGGGCATGGGTGTGTGTGCGTTGTCCTTAGGTTAATTTACGTAGTTTGTAAGCCTAGGGACTAATAACTAAAGACGTTGAGTCCCGTTGATTTACAAAAATTTGAATTTGAAACTCTGCTGCGAGTATTGTAGGCATTACCAAATTTAAATTTCATTGTAGCGAGTTATTCAGTGTATTTTAATCTAATTCTTGCAAGTTGTCATCGTTGATCGTGCTGGCACGTCACAAATTCCATTTAAATAAGCGAGAGCCATTATTTGCGGGATATAAGGTTTTTCAAGTGCAAAGCACGTATGTATGCGTAGTCGCTTGAAATCAGCAAAGATGCTGTCGTGTGGACGTGAGCGACCCGGCATCGTTCGTGGGTCCAATTATAGTTTCAAACATCAAAAATGTTTTTATTCAAATGTTCAAATGTTTGTAATTCCATGGGACCAAACTACGTTGGTCATCAGTCCCAAGACTTACAAACTACTTAAACTAATTAGCCGCGGTGGAGTAGCCGATCGGTCTAAAGCGTCTCGCTGCGGAGCGCGAGGTTGCTCACAGTGGAGTTTCGAGTCCTCCCTGGGGCATGGGTGTGGTGTGTTGTCCTTAGGTTAGTTTACCTAGGTTTAAGTAGTTTGTAAGCTGCGGGTTGATGACCACGTACTTTGGTCCGATAGATTTACAAACATTTGAACATTTTAAACTAATTAACCTAAGGACAACACACACATATCCATGCCCGAGGGAGGATTCGAACCTCCGACGCGGGAGGCCGCGCGATCCGCAACATCGCGCTCCAGACAGCTCGGCTACTCCCGCGCAGCATGTTTTTATTAAAGCACCTAAAAGAAACCAGTTATTTTGAGAGGAAATTTCCAACGTACCACTTCCAACAGAACCCATACTTAGTCGCTCGAAAAGTGGCTAGAGGCAGTGAAGTAGTGAAGCTAGCATTTGGAAGACAGTAAGAACATTGCTATTCAGTTATGGGAGGAGGTAGTGAGCATTACTTCAGCTAAAGATCTTCTTAAGAACCCAACAATTTCTAACGACAATGCATAGTGATATCTCATTATGCTCTCTTGGCCTCTATTATTAATGTCCTAGGCTGTTCGGGGAAACTCGTCTACATGTTACTTGGTCCTAGGTTCTATTGGTATGAAAGTTGGCGAGACAATAAAATAATACTGAATTTTGTCTACCTATTTATCTTTCTAGACAATAAAATGACAGATTTTCGTCACCTATTTGCAAATTTGTATAACCTATTCTTCTAAGGGATCGAACCTACTTTAGGTAACTAACTTAAGATTTTTAGAGCCTAAAAGTCCGAAGTCTAGTGATGACTCCCGCCATCGATTGATGCCACGTCTGTCGTCAGGTGGTCGTTGCTTTTACTAATCTAGGATCTACCCTGGATTCATCCAGACCTAGAAAATCTGAAGCAGGGTTCACTCTCCAGGCAAAGCCGGTAGACATTTGAAAGGAAAGCTGGTTGAACGTCCCGTCGACGAGCAAGTGATTGGAGGTGGAGAACATGCAAAGGATACACACCGATGAGGAAGGTAATCGGCTGTGTCATTTTCATGTTGGTAAAGGAACCATTTCGGCATTCGTTTTAAACGGTTTAGTGAATCCAGCTGAGAAACCGAACATGGGAGGCTGGATTAGGATTTGAACCCCGATTTTTCTGAACTGCCTTTCTAGGACAGTGAGCTAGCCACCGTGCGATTGGAGACAGTTGGAGAGCTGTTTGAGTTCAGAAGGAATATCAACAAAATTTAGAAGGCAGCTATAGACACTGGGTGGAGTGAGACTGATTACAAGCCGCTTTTGAACTAAATATAGTTTTATCCTTCCCGAGAAGAATATAGCAACCATGCACTATTCATAATGCTGTTTAGTTACACAAATAACCCCGTTAAGAATTTCCGTCCGTCAGGTTCATCTTTAGACGGATGGTCATGTACAAATACTCATTTTTTTAATGTTTACGTCCCTTGTGATGGACGTTCTTGGGGTGGTTTTACCCTGCAGAAAAAAGATGTTAGAAAGGATCTATTTTAAACGTACATATGTTTAATAACGATTGAACATATGCAAAAAAGTTTTTAAGATCGAGTTGTTGTATGCATAGTTTAATTAAGTCAAAATTCCTGAGAAATTTTGTCTGGTTGTGTTCACAGAATAGAGAAAAGTGTACGAAGAACTTATTTGACCTCTTTCTCTCTCAGCTATCTCTCTCTCCCTCTTCCTTATCTAAAGCACCCCCCCCCCCCCCCCATACACACACACACGCCAAAAATTAATGCCACATGGGAAACGTTTACAAAGATGGCGATGGCACAAATGCTATAGTGTCAAAGAATTTCTTTCTATAGATACTACGATTCGTACATTGAGGTGACAGTAGAAATTTACAATAATATAAACGTTTCATTAGATGCGATTTACATCCAATGAACATTAATTACAAATAAAGTTAGCAAATGTAAAAACCAGACTGTTAGAAATTTGTGGGATACACGACAAACAATACAAACAGCGGTAAATGAGTGCATATAAATAAATAAATATTACTACAGTGGACTTGATATTAACATATGTTGCTTAGTTCAAAGTTCGAACTAACGTGACTATTGTATTTCTGTGTGATGAGCAGTCGTGATGTTTCATGTTGGGTTGCCATCTGGATGTTGTTATCAAAGGAAGTCGTGTTTTTTGTTTTAAATGGAAAAGTAGATGAATGAAATTATGTGGAAAGGTTGCATTGGCTAATTGGGGTTTCGTCGAGGAGATGATGTGATTTGTTTTTATTTACATACTGCCTGAAACCCGGCGTTGCCTGGGTACTTATTTATTTACTCCAGCCTTGAGTTAGTACTTCTCCTAGCCCTTCTCTCCCTGTACATCTCTTTTCTCTAAAAATGTTATATTTATGGGAGAATATGTAAGAAATAAGACGATCTTCAATAATGTTCAAAATTATAAGTGCAATATCCAAACAAAAAAGGTAATTATCAAAATACAAATGGTACGTAACATTTATAGATTCATTAAATTAAAAACTTGACTGTAAAGATTATTTCTTATTGCTTGTACAGGATCTAAAATGAATAAATTCTTTGGTGAGCCCACTCCTGAGCAAGCGACATAAAGTTGTCCGAGTGAGACACACGGAAACGTCAAATCCACTCCGCAGTATTGAATAGATTGCCCTGTGATTTATTAACTGTAGTAGAAAATACAAGACTTACTGGAAACTGCAGTCTCTTGAAGTTAAAGGGCCCGTCTGTCGGAAGTAATGGGTACTCGTTGGATGTACACTGTTTCATTTTTCTCCTTTCCTTGGCGCTCTATAGAAGTCTATTACTTTCGCCTGCAGCTATGTGCGCTTCGCAGTTCAAAGTTGGTTCAAATTTGTCAAAAGCACTGTCATCTTTCAGGAATTTTCTTAAGCTGAGTGTCTTAGTAGTAAACACGTAAATGTGTTAAAACGTGGTGCATCATGTGAAAAGTTTTTACCCGTCGCTGTTTATATGATCTCATATTTTTTGATACATATGTTGATCAGTGGTATAATTTTGCAGGTATATATTCATTTATATAAGTGCTGTATGTCAGTAAATTCTGTAGCAAATACAGTTAGTAGCAAAGAAGTAAAACATTAAAAACTCAAGCTTGACGAGGCGGTTTTGTATGAACGTTACCGTTTATGTTCCAATATCTCATACGTGTCGTACTCTGATACAATTTCGAAAGAACACTCTCCTGTATGTGTGTATATTGTCTGTAAAATTTCCTGAGAGTACAATTTGTAGTTTGGAAATTATAAATTGTAACGTCATACCGAATGCCGTAGTTTTACTCCATGAACAGCGGAAAAGTAATAAACGAGAAACTTTTCTCCTTTCATTATTTTGATGTGGTTATCAGCGAGAAAAGTATAATAAAGGTTTGAAATTATATTTAAAGTTGCTAAGTACTCTCATTCTCGTACAGTGTATGAATAAAATATCGACGCATGATGTGGCATTTTGTTGCAACTCTTATTGTTGATGACGTTATATCCCCTGAACTATGTGTCGGTTGAAATCGGTCCAGTGGTTTAGGTGGATATGTGCAGCATTGTCGCTTGACGCAGTAGTCTTCACGCATCTCATTATTTATGACGTCATATCTCGTAAACTATGTGCTGTACGTGATTGTTACACATACGGCGACCGTCCTCTTGGTTTGAAGGTCATGTGTGCAAAATTTCATCAAGATTGGAGCAAGACTGTAGATTTTTATGCAATACGTGCATACAAACAAACACACAGACACTCTGCTTTATGTATAAAGAAAGCAGATATTTATAAAATAGATTCATAAGGTTACCTTTCTCAGAATTATGCAATATCTGAATGTCGTGTGCTTTTTACTCCATGTTTTTTTCAGAGTTATGTGCATTAAAATTGTATTTTTTTTTTTTTTTTGTTGAATGGAATTTAAAAGCTTCTCCGAATATATCCTACATAGTATGGGGGGGGGGGGTATCTTTGACAACAGATTTTTTTATATACCAAAACTTTTGATGGGGGATTATTATTCTTTACGTTTGATTGTAATGTCAAATAAAGAAACTAAAACTCATGAAAATGTATCAAAATGTATCTAAGCATTAACAGTTGTCTGAAGATGAAACGGTTTGTTGCAAACCATTAACGGCGCTTTTTGTGCAGGTAACTAGCATTGTTACTAGTGGCTGGTAGCTGTTTCCTTTTTTGCAAGAGTCAACGTGTATTTTGTACACATACACGCTCTGAAGATGTCAGTTTCAACCACTATACTTTTGAAATGCAGTGGAGTGTCGTTTATAATATGTGATAATATGTAGTCTACGATCTAGCGAGTAGCTTAGCGATAGATATATTACAATCTTGGAGGAACTGAATCCGGATTCTTGATTGCTCATCCTACGTGTGGTTTTCCATTAGTTTTTTCAGATGCATCTGCAACAGGCTGTTGACTTCCAAGAAAACTATTTCTCTCTCAGTAATGATCTTGAAGTCCACTGTAGTGGATATATCAGCTTAATTTGCCCTTTTCTATTTCCTTGTTGTAAGGATCTGATGTTTGTTGTTAAAACAGGTTTATTTTTGTAATCATATCAGCAACAATGAATTTTTAAAAAAATTTCCTGGATATCCCTTGATTTGAGAAATTAAGTACTAGCGTAACATGCATGCAAAAACTGTTTTGAAGTAACGAAGAGTTGACTGTGGACACATGTACAATTTTGGTGAGGGCAAAAAGCTATTATATAAATAAAAATTTCGTGTCACGATGTTTTTCCTCGAAGAACTCTGAAACAACTCGACGGAACTTAATGAAATTTTGTTCAGTGCGTGTGATTTGGTCCAACTTAAAAGATAGAATAGTTTTTATCTCCATTAACAACCTCAATAATAATTTTCATGCAAATTAAATGTTTTTATCTAAGTTGGGTAGGTATCCAATAATTGGCGCTGTTCTTTATGATGAAGTATGAGCAATCAGGAAAAATTGCTCGCTTGGAAAGCGAAAGGCCGCTGATTAAAAGCTCGCTGCGATCAAGAGTTTTTTTTTTCCATTTTGAATTTTAATCTAACTTTCACCTATAAACGTTGTGATGAGTCACGACAAACAGAACGTTAAACTGTAGGTCCCGTTTTCCTGCTTGGATAACTGAAGTAGGTTAGGGACATGTAAGTCAGCGAAGTGGCGTCCAGTAGAAAGACTCGCATAAGGTCACGGAGCCACACCAAGTTGTTATTATATTAGATTAGGACGTATCCTTGGTTCTACAATTAACTTAACATTACACATTCTCCAAACCGTGCTTTTACGTTTTTCGTATATTTCAGTTTATTCAAGTTTTGCTGTATATTATCTATAGCAGTGGTTTTCAACCCGTGGGTCGCGACCCCAGGGGTTCGCGAATTCTTGCTTGTGGGGACACTGTCACAGGAGGAAGTCCTTGCACCGTAAAATAATTAGGGGTTCTGTGATACAAAACCGTATGCCTATGTGAAATTTATTTAATGTTAAAATTACGGAGTTCCTTGTGTAATATTCAGTATGAATTAAATAGATCATAGACTGTTTTACAATGCAATGACTCAATGATGAACAAGCACAAAGTCTGAAAACTGTTTTCAGGAAAAGAATTTGATACAATAAGTAATTCTGAAAAAATTGAAGGAAAAAAGATCCACTAGTTTACAAATTGTTTATACAGTGGGACATTTGTTAATGAGCATAGTTCGTTTTTCAGTCTTGAATGGAATGCGAAATATTCGTTAAAATATATTTTTCTTTTATTTAATAACTGTATACACTGTGTATAGTTCACAACAAAAATAAATTTTATTGTGGAACAAATACACAGTGTATACAGTTATTAAATATGTCTATCAAGAACTGACGGAAGAGTCCATAAATATATTTTTTTCTGTCGGAAATAACGTAAAAATAGGATACGTGTACCATTACGAGAAATATACAAAAATCTTCGTCCACCAATTTAAAAGAAAACTGAAACAAAAGAAAGAAGATAAAATATATTTCCTTTGTGATAACATTGTTATGTTTTGGGGGGCGGGGGCTTGCCACAATATTTTTGTTTGAAAGGGGGTCGCCAAAATATTTTTACTTGGAAGTTGGTCGCATATTCGAAAAGGTTGAAAAACGCATCTACAGCCGCGGCGGAGTGGCCGAGCGCATTGAGGCGCTATGCTTCGATGCGCAAGGCCGTTCGAATCCTCCCTCAGGCATAGATGTTTGTACTGTCTTTAGTGTAAGTTAGTTTATAAGTAGGTTGTAAGTTTAGAGACTGATGACCCCGCAGTTAAGCCCCGTAAGCTTAACAAACATTTGATTTTTTTGAACTGATCTACAGATATAAAAATCAATTGCTGTGCGTTTCTTTCGCTAAAATAGTGATGGGAACAATCGAATGAAAACAATCGATTCATTCGGTTGTTGGAAAAAAATCGATCATTCGGTTGTAGTTTCTCGTATCGGTTGAATTATTCATTCATTCTTCTGAGTGAAACCAGTCAGTGGGACCAACCGAATGAAACAACCGATTCAGTCGGTTGGACTATTCATTCGTTCTTTTGAGTGAAACCAGTCGGTGGGACGAACCGAATGAAAAAATCGACGCAGTCGGTTGGACCACACATTCCTTTTCTTTTGAGTTAAATCAGTCGATGGGGCCAACCGAATAAAAAAATTGACACAGTACGTTGGCCTCTTCATTAGTTCTTGTGAGAGAAACCAGTCGGTGGGAGCTACCGAATGAAATAGTCTGTCGGTCGTAGTTTTACTATGTTGGATTAATATTCGTTTATTTTTTTCGAATGAAAGTAGTCTGTGGGAACAACCGAATGAAAACATGCGACACTTTTGCAGTTTTTACATTGACTGAATTACTCATTCTTTCTTTTCAAGTGAAAAGAGGCAGTAAGTTTTCTGTCGGTTGAACCATATAATCATTATCCCAACTGAAACGAAGCATTAGTGTTTTACCTTACATTCCTATGAATGAAACTGACATGCAAATCAGATAACTACAGCAGTGCTACATTATACCGCCATGTAAAAGAGGTATGCCAAAGTTAAAATGCGTATTACAATGTTCATTTAATTATGTCCTGAATGAAGTAACTTGTCGTTCTATAACACACAGTAACAGTGATTCATATTTTGTAGTAGATTAAATTGTTCGAGGTGCCATCAACAAGTAACTAATTAGTGTCATATCGCTGGAGCAGGCCTGCGATCACTTTAATTGCCCACCCCAGACTTCAAAAACGCCGATCAACTGGGCCCGATCAAATTACTTTCGCAGACACCCACAATCTGTAGAATATAAGTGGCCAATGACCACGAAGTACCGCGGGGAGCGGGGACACGAGAGGGGGTGCTGTCTCGCTGGCGTTTTCACTGCTGACAGCGCCAGCAGGCGCGCGCCAAACTCCACACAACAGTATATGCCGCGTCGCGGGGCGTGCCATCGCCGATTGTTGTCGGTTTCTTACTGTCTCAACAAAGAAGCGTGGAACTACAGGGTGTTCCAAAATGATCGCTACAAGTTTAATCTCGCATACTGTATCTCCAAAGTGGGAACGGGTATAAACGTGCGGTTTGCGGCTTATTGTTCATACATATCTAAGGTACTAGTAGGACAGAGTTAAGTATTTTAACTTTGAGCATATTTGCTAGATGCAAATTCTAATATCACTAAAACGTTAGATATTGTAAGAAAAGTTTATTTTTATTTGTATAAAAATGTTTCTTATAAAAATATTTTGAAGGAATACGAGGAGACACAACATTTATCAGTGCTGTAAATTTTCTTCAGCGCGTCTGTATTCGTCAACAGTGTATGAAAACATTCATCTCAAGTTTCATAATTATTCACTCTTGTCACAGATATTTCTGTGGTTATCGGTGAAACGGTGTGGAGGTTTATTCCATCCCTCCGCCATGTACCATACAAAATCTTAGATGAACAGTGAACTGCCACTTGTTTGGAAAGTCAAGTGTGCAAAATTTCATCAAGATCGGAATAAAACTCTATATTGGCGTCGAAGTCTGGAATACCTTCTCTCATGCATCAAACTAAAGTAGATGTAGACGGTGACCATTCTCTTTCTTTGAAGGTGAAGAGTGAAATATATTATTAAAATTCGAATACAAACGGAATTTGTCGAAGTAGGTAAAGTACCCTCCGCCATGCACCTACGAAATTTATTGTACACAGTTACCTTCGCCTTGTTTGAAAGGTCAAGTGTGCAAAATTTCATCAATATCGTGGTTTGTGGTTTTTGTCGAAGTTAGAATGTAAAGTACCCTCCGCCATGCACCGAATGAAATTTTATGTAGACAATGACGTTCCTCTTGCTTTGAAGGTCAAGTGTACAAAATTTTATCAATATTGGAACAAAACTGCAGATTTGCATGCAATAGAAACACACACACGGATACACTGCTATATTTTTAAGATTTGTCTCTACGTATGTTTCATGCTGAATCACGGTTCATTTATACCCGAAAAGGCTGAAGGAGTATGAAAATAAAGTCACACAAAGTCGATGAATTAATAAAAACATCCATATAGCTGCAGAAACCGACAAAGACTTTTTCCAGACGGTTGTATCGCATCAAGTGAAACCACTCAATGCCGAGAACATTCATATAAAGGACAGAGACTTGTTTTATTCGGTGTTCGCGCATCGACTGAAACCACTCAAACCCACTGAATGAGTGAAAACATTCATATAACGGCTGCAACCGACAGAGCCTGGTTTCATTCGATTGTTTCGCATCGACTGAAACCACTCAAACGCCGCCAGTGAGTGAAAATATTCATACGGCCACAGATACTATTTTCATTCGGTTGTTTCATTCGACTGAAAAACCGACTGAACGAAAAAACAAACGAGTGACCAATCGGTTGTTAAAAACAGTCGGTTGTCCCATCACTACGCTAAAGCTCAGAAATGGGTTCGCCGATTTGAATAATATTGTTCAAAAATGTTCAAATGTTTATTAAGCTTATGGGACTTAACTACGGGGTCATCAGTCCCTAAACTTACAAACTACTTATCAACTACCTTATACTAAGGACGGCACAAATATCCATGCCCGAGGGGGGATTCGAACCCCCGACCGTAGTGGCTGTGCAGACCGTGAATGGAGCGCCTTAGTCCCCTCTGCCACCGCGACCGGCAATAATATTGTTTCTGGTTAGATTGCTTCAATATAGGGTCGGCTTAAAAAAATATAGGGGTAACCAAAAGGAACAGCTGAAAAATCGAAATGATAATTCTGTAAGGGGGGGGGGCATCGCTACTTTGGATTCGATTCATATTTTATGCGTTCTCCTACCGTTCATTGACTGCTATAAAATTTTACATACTTGAGCTTCAAAACACGAGGGTCGATACTGTCTACAAAATAATTTGCGTGGTTTATAGCGGAGGGTACTTTACAACAGACTTCGACACCAATCAACAGTTTTATTTCCTGTGTTGACTGAAATTTTGCGCGCTTGGCCTTCAAAACAAGAGAAACATCACTGTCTACGTAAGATTTCGTGCGGTGCATGGCGGAGGATACTTCACTGCCGACTTGTACACAGTTTTACCGATCCCCATGAAAATCGGAAAATGTGTAATTTTTCATGTACAGATGAAGGAGGAGATAAACAGAGATAGGGGACAGGAGGACATTGGGGGGCATTGAGCAGGAGTAGGCAATAACAGAGACAGGGGGATGAATGCGTGGAGAGAGGGGAGAGGAGACGATGTGGCGAAAGAGTGTGAGGAGGAGCAGGAGGAGAAGCAGGCACATGTTGATAAGAGGGGGAGGGGGGCTGCACACGGAGAGCAGGGAGCAACGCTGCTTTCTCAGAGAACTAAAACAGAGGACAAAGAGGAAGGCAAGAGAGGTAGAGAAGGTGATGGCCAGAGGGATTAGGAGATCGAGTGTGGGATATATATCCAATTTCCAGCCATATTTAGCAATTGCGAAGTATTGTCGGCTTCGCTAGAATAATGCTCCTTTCCTTCTTTTTTTATTTTAATTTAATATTTTTTATTTTTTTTTTTTTTTTTTTTTTTTTTTTTTTGCAACAGTGTTTACCAAGGGGATCACCACCTTTTATTAGTTTATTTATTTGTTATAAAACTGTCAATTCCTGTCGATACCACTTCTTTGAATTGGAAAAAAAAAGTTCAAATGTTTGTAGAACTTATGGGACTTAACTACGGGGTCATCAGTCCCTAAGCTTACAAACTACTTACGAACTAGCTAAGACTAAGGACGGCACAAATATCCATGCCCGAGGGGGGATTCGAACCGCAGACCGTGACTGGAGCGCCTCAGTCCCCTCGGCCACCGCGGCCGGCTCTTTGAATTGGAGTCACATCTGGTCTACACTTACATTTAGTGTTTGGAATGAGCGGAAACTGTCTTTCAAGAAGCTATGTATTGTATTTCTATATGCTTTCCTGAACAAATATACTTTTCGTCTATTTTTGGTAACTTTGGGACTTTCGATATCAATCTCGCTACGACATCTTTGTGTTCACTAATAACTGCATCCGTTTTTATGCTCATTATGAGCTCAGGATTATTTGTTGCTAAGAGATCAAGTGTGTTTTGACGTCCATTTACAATTCAAATTGACTCATGAACTAATTGTTCGACGTAAATCTCAGAGAATGCGTTGAGTACAATTTCGCACGACGGTTTATGCGTCCTTCCTGATTTGAAAATATAATTTCGCCAACAGACTGAAGTTAAATTAAAATCACCACCTACTATTATTGTATGAGTCAGGTACGTATTTGCAATTTCACACAGGTTTTCTTTGAACCTTTCTGCTATTGTATCGTCAGAGTCGGGAGGCTGGTAAAAGGAACCAATTATTAACCTTTTACGATTTTCGAGTGCAACCTCTACCCATAATAACTCACAGGAACTATCAATTTCAACTTCACTACACGATAGACTACTTTTGATGGCGACGAACACGCCTCAACCTATTTTGTTTAATCTATCCTTTCCGAACACAGATATTTTGCAAAAACTTCTGCTGAACTTTGTTCCGGCTTAAGCCAACTTTCGCTACCTATAATGATAGCCTATGTGTTTCGGTGCTTTCTATTAACGCTTGGAGTTCTGGTACTTTCCCGAAACAGCTGCGACAATTTACAACTGTTATACCGATAGTTCCTAGAATTATATTTCTCCTGTGATCGATCTGCACCCATTGAGAGAGTTGAGAAGTGAGAAAAAAATGGGCTGGATGTAGGTCCTCAGTTACAGGAAAGCTATTAACAGCGTACCATACATTTCTTGTATTCTAACTCAATGCAGGGCTAAAGCAAGTGAGGTAGAACTTAATCTTTATGTAAGGATTTTACAAAAAGATTTCTCACCAATGTATAATATGTAGAGATTTCCCAGTGTCGTGGTCAGTAGCAGTCAGGCGGATTAATGTGGGGTTGTAAATGTTAGTGATGGCTGGCTGTTCGCTGTACGCGTTTGGCTCTGACAATTAAAAATGAGTATGAAAGGTAGAATTGTACAATTTTAAGGCACTCTTTCTCGGTTGTATAAGAGTTTTTCTCGGAGGGGGAAAGTTCTTTTACAACATAAGTTCTTACATTGTCAGCATCTTCCTAGATTTGTACTGGAAATTTAGCTATGCTATAACCTGTAATGTCGCTGTGAAGTTCTGTTTCAGCATTATTGCCATACAGCGTTAAGACTGAACAAGATGTTATCGCCTCCCTTAGGACGAGGGAAAATCTTTCTTTCACCTCGTTCCAGGAAAATCTGGGGTCTTTGTGCGATGTTTTTTGTAAGGAACGTCCTTTGTGTGTAAGTGCTTTAGAGTCGCCAAGCTTTACGCGAAAACTACTCAATATCACAAATGTGCTGCGGAGACCGAAAATCAGTTGCTATTTTTATTATCTTCCGATCAATTCTAATTCCACCGTCATTAAGTAAATACTCCAAGATCTTCATTTCTTAGGCGCCTAGATTAGATTCAATGGTCCATAGATCATGAATACGACATTACGTAAAGGAACGTGTCAGTTTAATAAAAGGTATCTTTACATCATATTAAAAGAGATAAAGTTTTTAATGTTTTAGTTTTTTTAACTTTTCATTTTTCCATTTTAGGTAAAATCAATAATTTATATTTAAAAATTCATCTAGTGAGTAGATGGTGTTGTCATTCAAGAATTATTTTAATTTACACTTACATGGTAGTTGGCTTCTGCCAGAATTACTTGGTAATTGAACAAATACTTTTGTGGCAGCATAATTCACACTTTTCTGAGCCAAAGTTAGCTTTTACCTCATCCTTTCTCCTAGTATTGCAGATATGCTCGCTGCTGTTATTTTGAGGCTACTGTGAAGATCCCTAGTTCCTTATATACATGTCTGCAGGGTGATCTTGAATTGACTCCATCAGTTATCCTGATATCTCGCTTTTGTGCAATAAATACTTTTTTACTCAGTAATGCTATATGAAATTAGTAGCATAGTAAGCTAATTCATTGAGAACTCTATCTCCAAAATTAGCAATAACGCTAATAGTGTAAGAAGCTGAACTCTAGCGTTTCTGTAGGTCGTCAATGTTTTTTTTTTTTCCAATTCATTATCTCATCAAAGCACAAACCAAAAAAATTTAAATAATCTACATTATCTACAGTATTCTGTCCATAGTCTATGATCATTGATGGTGTCATTCCATTTACTATACAGAACTGTTTATACAGTGATTTATCAACATTTAATGAGAGTTCATTTGCAGAGAACCACTTAATGATTTTCTGAAAGACATTATTTATGATTTCGTCAGTTAATTATTGTTTGTTTCACCTTCAGTAAAAAGCACTAGCTATGCATCTTCGTGAATATAGAATGGCAAGTCATTAATATATAATAAGAACAGCAATGGACCAAGACTGAGCCCTTTGGAACTCAATTCTTCATAGCTCCCCAGTTTGAGGAAAAAGCAGATTTTTTTTCACATTATGGAAACGACTTATTTCAACTTTATGTACTAATCCAGCTAAATAAGAATTAAACCACTCCTGCACTGCCCACTCATATCAAAATACTTGAGTTTATCCAGTATATTTCCACTTATACAATAAAAAGACTTTGAGAGATCACAAAGAATGCCAACGAATGATGTCCGCCTGTTTAGCTCATTTAATACTTGATGAGTAAAAGCATATACAGTATTTTCTGTTGAAAAGCCTTTCTGACATTTGTTAGTATCTTATTTTTAAAAATGAGTTCAAATGTTTGTAATTCTATGGGACCAAACTAAACTAAGTTAAAGTAACCTTAGGACAACACTGACATCCATGCCCGAGGGAGGATTCGAACCTCCGAGGCGGGAGGCTGAGCGATCCGTAACGTACAAATGTGAAGTTACTCTTGAACAAATTACTTTTTCAAGGCTTTAGGATAAATCGGTCAGAAGTGAGATTGGGAGGTAGTTGTTGACGTCAGTTATATCCCCTTTTTTAGAATGGCTTTACGTTTGCGTATTTCAGTCTATCGGCGAAAAACATTCTTCAGAGAATTGTTACATAAATAGTTGAGAATCTTACAGTTTGCTGCTTCACCTACGATGATGCCTTCCGCAGTCAAATGTTCAAATGTTTGTATAGTCTATGGGACTTAACTACGGGGTCATCAATCCCTAAACTTACAAACTACTTATGAACTAACTAAGACTAAGGACGGCACAAATATCCATGCCCGAGGGGGGATTCGAACCTCCGACCGTAGTGGCCGTGCAGACCGTGACTGAAGCGCCTCAGTCCCCGCGGCCACCGCGGCCGGCCCTTCCGCAGTCGAAAGCCAAACGTCAGGGGAATATTTTGTGTATGGACCACGGCATCTCAACCTGAAAGTTTCAAGTAATGACAACTCCTTCCGTGAAAGCGTACATTTACGATCCTGTTTGTCTGTTGGGAACAAGCTGTTGGTACTCTGCTGGAAATTCCATCAATTCCATGCGAGCTTTCACTTTGTAGTGACTTTATTATTCTCCTAATATTAAAGGGAGAGGTGTTGGATTGTCATTTGCATTAAACTGAATAGGTATGACAGCAAGAAATCCATCTGGGGCTAAAATAATGACTAAGTCCTGCTAAAACTAAAAATTTGAAGGACTGTATCCGGTCAATGATAGTTACTCTTGTAACACGTGTTCCTGTGGACTGGGCGTATTTCCCATTCGACTTTGAGCATAGTCGATTCAGTACGATGCAACATTTCTTACGGCAGATGGCGACGATACGCTTTCGACATTGCAGGTTTTTCGTCAACATGGACGTCAATGACATTTCCTGAAATCTTGGTAACTGTATTCCGTGAATGATTTATCTCTGTGACGGCCACACTTCCATAGGTGGTCACCTCGGTTGGTTTTCCTGATTTCGGCTAGTGGCGGTACGTCCGTCCGGCTTCGAAGAACGGTTGCTACGAGTTGGGAAACGACTTCTTCCAAAGTATGGCGATGTAGATGCTGCAAGAACTAAGTTGTGGAACAACACGTACACTTCTTTCGTTGTAAATGAAGATTTCACTCGGAAACGTATTGAAAACTTTGATGGAGCCAACTTACCACCGAGTAAGAATGAACTTCGACAGCAGTTTCTGACGACAAATTACATCGCTAGTCACTGGAATAATGCTCATATCAAGATGCATGGTATTGATAATCAATGGAAGTTTGATGACAACCAGTATCAGTCAACTGGATCGACGGAAATTATCGGTTTTCGTCTGTGACCTCACTTGACAAATATTCACCTATTTTGGATTAATTTAAAATTACTTTTATAAATTAGTAGCTGTCTATGCCTTAATTATAGTATTTGTTTTTACAGCCGGCCGCGGTGGCCGAGGAGACTGATGCGCTCCAGTCACGGTCTGCACAGCCACTACGGTCGGGGGTTCGAATCCCCCCTCGGGCATGGATATTTGTGCCGTCTTTAGTATAAGGTAGTTCATAAGTAGTTTGTAAGTTTTGGGACTGATGACCCCGTAGTTAAGTCCCATAAGCTTAACAAACATTTGAACATTTTTTTTGTTTTTACAGAGACAGACTCATATAATTCTGCCGATGATCATGATTTATATATTCAGTTCCAACATTAGCTGGATGACGCATTGTCAAATATCAACGATGAAGATGGCGAAAATTAAAAACACAAACTTTTTAATTTTTTTAAATAATTTTAACGGTACACATTCATTTATATCTTCTAAGAAAAAGTACAAATTAGTTTTTTATGAAATTATACGCTCGTAACAAACATTAATTTTCCAAACACAATTAGTATACAAATTTCGTCCGTAACTCAACAATTTATTACCGTACTGTGATTTGTGATTGAGTGTTGAAGCATGGTTTGGTCGTAATCGAAAAATTTCTTCAGACTACAAAGAAACATAAATGTAATGAAACTGTGTTACAAAGTCATCTAATTATCATATTACGCTTTTACTCAGAATGATATTTTATACACGTCTGGGGGTTGTTGGCTCCCTCTGATTTGTCTGGGTGCTTGAAAACAGTATTGAAATAGTTTCCCAAATATATACATAAAAATCAAGACTCAGACCGTTCATAGCTACAGAACCAATGAACTGTATTTGCCTGCACAATAGATACAAGCTGCTAAAAGAAGTATCCTCCTTTACACACAGTGATATAGTCATGGAGTGTAGATGCAGATATGAAACAGTTGTTGAAACTGGTGTCCCGCAGCACTGTTTGGTACTCGTTATAATATCACTCGCCGTTTGAACAGCGTCGCAGAGAGATCCTCTTCATACTTGATAGGCGTCTCGTACACAAAACTCAAGACTTTTCACATAACCCACAAGAACAAATCTAGTGAAGTCAAAAAGGTGAACGTGCTGGCCAGAAAATGGTACCCCCTCTTCGTATTCACTTTTCAGGATGTCTTCCCAAGGTGTTCATCAACCACCAGAAGAATATCGATCCACATCCGTTGACGATTAACAAGTGGAATATTCAAACAAAGGATTTACAGACATAAGCTGCCAGAGTCATTGAAATTTAGCAATAGAAAAGTTGAAAATGTAAAATCTATGTCGGACCGGGATTCGAACCCGGATCGCCTGCTTACAACTCAGTTGCTGTCACCTCTTGCGCATTATCCTCATTATTCACGGCATTTCTTCGATTCTCTTATGAGTTCGAGCGTGGTGTGCTTCTCCATTGAAAGGATCACTGACTGCCTTCGCCTTAACTACATTTTTATGTAGCGGTGTCATAGCACTTTGCTATTTGATTAACAAACACTAGTATATCTATGCAGCATTTCTCACGTATGTACAGTACCAGAACACAGAATGAACTGACTTTGGCCGAAGATTTACACAGTATATACACACACTCATAGAAACTTGTGGAACATTATTTCTCAATGCATCTAGTAAGTATCAGAACTGTATATTCACATTAAAAAGTATACGCAAATTGAATCTCGAACCAGACTCTGTTAATAAGCGTTTACCACTTTACCCACTAAACCACGCTGTTGCTGTGTTTCAGTACTTCTTTTGCAACAGTGTACATTATTTGTATCCGAACCTGAACGATCGTATGCGCAATACTTACGCATTCTCAAGTGAAAGAGGTTACGCCTACCCGCATAGGAAGTTCCGCGTGGGACGCAAGGATCACCACATTCCGCAACGAAAGTGACGGCAAATAAACGCCGTCCTGGAGCACTTAAACTGTGTCGAGAAATCAGACAGTGGAATCCACTCACAGGCTAGAACGCTAATACCTAGTATGTATACAAGTTGAGGGCAACGAAAGTGACAGTATGGATCTCTGAAGGTCATAAAAGTAAATACTATTGGAAGACACGGTGACAAAAGTATTCTAGAAGGAAATAATGCACTACGTGGTTTTTAGTCCGGAGACTGGTTTGATGCAGCTCTCCACACCACTCTATCCTGAGCAAGCCTCTTCATCTCCTAATAAGAACGGCAACCCACATCCATCTGAATCTGCTTACTATATACGTCTCTTGTTCCCCCTCTTCGATTTTTACCCCAAAACAATTTTCTACAATGCTAAATTTACGATTGCTTGATGTCTAAGAATGTGTCCTACCAATCGATCCCTTCTTTTAGACAAGGTATGCCAAAAATTACTTTTCTCCTCAATTCTGTTCAGTACCTCTTCATTAGTTACACGATCTACCCATGTAATTTTGAGCATTCTTCTGTAGCGCCACATTTCAAAAGCCTTTATCCTATTCCTGTACGAACTGTTAAGCGCCCATGTTTCACTCCCATACAAGGCAACACTCCACAAAAATGGTATCAGATAAGACTTCCTTCCACTTAAGTTAATATTCCTTTTTCAAAAACGCTTTTCTTCCCATTGCCATTCTGAATCTGAATTTTATATCCTCGTACTGCGACCATCAAGTGTTATTTTACTGCCCAAGTAACAAAACTCATCTACCACCTTTATTGTTTCGTTACCTAATCAAATTCCTTAAGCATTCTCTGACTTTTGAAGACTGCATTACATTATCCTTGTTTTGCTCTTGTTAATGTTCATCTTATACGTCCCTTTCAACACACTATGCATTCCGTTTAATTGCTCTTCCAGGTCCTTTGCTGTCTCTGACAGAATTACAATGTCATTAGCGGAACGCAAATCAAATCAAATGTTCAAATGTTTGTAGAGCTTATGGGACTTAACTCCGGGTCATCAGTACCTAAATTTACAAACTACTTATGAACTAGCAAATACTAAGGACGGCACAAATATCCATGCCCGAGGGGGGATCCGAACCCCCGACCGTAGTGGCCGTGCAGACCGTGACTGACGCGCCGCAGACGGCTCGGCCACCGCGGCCGTCTAGCGAAACGCAATGGTTTTATTTGTTCACCCTGAACTCTAATTCCTTCTCCAAATTTCTCTTTGCTTTCGTTCACAGCTTGCTCAATGTACAAATTGAATAACATTGCAAAAAGGCTACAACCCTGTCTTACTCCTTTCCCAACCACTGCCCCTTTCATGCCCTTCAACCCTAGTAACAGCTGTTTGGTTAATGTACAAGTTTTAAATAACCTTTCGTTCCCTATATTTTACCCTTGCTGACTTCAGAATTTGCAGGTCGCACTGGCCGAACGGTCTGCGGCGTGAAAGTCACGGTCTGCACGGCCGCTACGGTCGGGGGTTCGAATACCCCCTCCGGGCATGGATGTTTGTGCGTCTTTAGTATAAGCTAGTTCATAAGTAGTTTGTAAGTTTAGGGACTGATGACCCCGTAGTTAAGTCCTGTAAGCGATACAAACATTTGAACATTTGCACTTCAGAATTTGAAAGAGTGTATTAGAAGAAAAATATTTGGAACTAAAGTGACAACTTGCCTAAACCCAATTCGTTGAAAGCTGCACGTACGTATAAATTTCACCTAAACCTTTTTTCGACAAATAAATGACTTAATCTAACGCAAGTAATCCGGATTTAAACTCGATAATGAAATGGATACCAATTGACTAGTGCTGATGTTTGCAAACGTCGCGTGGAAGAGGTAACATTATTTTCTGTAAACGTTATGTTTAAATGTCCTAAGGGGTGATCATCTGTTCTGAAGAGAGGTCTTGGAAAAGGCCCACAACATAATACCAGAAGGAAGGGAGATTAAGGTTTAACGTCATGTCGACATCTTGGTCATTAGAAACCGAAAACACGTTCGGAGAGTTTTTGTAAGGAATCGGGAAGGAAATCGATAGTGACCTTTGAAAGGAGCCATTCCGGCATTTCCTAGACTGATTTAAGGGAATTATGGAGAATTTAAATGACGATGGCTGAAAAAAAAAAAGTTCAAATGTTTGTTAAGCTTATGGGACTTAACTACGGGGCCATCAGTCCCTAAACTGACAAACTACTTATGAACTACTTACGAACTAGGACAGCACAAATATCCATGCCCGAGGGGGAATTCGAACCCCCGACCGTAGTGGCCGTGCTGACCGTGACTGGAGCGCCTCAGTCACCTCGGCCACCGCGGCCGGCGACGATGGCTGAAGGCGTGATTGAACCGCCATCCTCAAGTATGGTAGTTCATTGTGCTTCCACCACAACACCTTACTCGGTTTTACAACCTCTGACGATAATGTTCGGTGAGTAGTCCTGTAGCCGCAGTGGAGTAGCCGAGCGGTCTAAAGCACTTCGCTGCGGGGCGCGCGGTTGCTCGCTGTGGCGGTTCGAGTCCTCCCTGGGGCGTGTGTTTGTCCATAGGTTAGTTTATCTAGGGTTAAGTAGTTTGTAAGCTATGGACTGATGACCACGCAGTTTGACCGATAGATTTAAAAGAAAATAGTCCTGTAACATTATCGTAGATGAATTATGAACTACGGTTACTTTTGTGGCGTCGCTATTCCCCACAAACGCAGGCGATCCGCGGAAGTAGAAGACGAGCGATAACTCGCTAAAATGTTCAAATGTTTGTAGACCTTATGGGACTTAACTACGGGGTCATCAGCCTCTAAACTTACAAACTACTTATGAACTAGCTTATACTAAAGACGGCACAAACACCCATGCCCGAGGGGGGATTCGAGCCCCCGACAAGGAAAGGCCTCGCGCATTGAAGCATAGTGCCTCAATCAACACCACCTAGAAGACAAGGCCTTACAACTGGCCGTGTTTACGTCACAACCGAGAGGAGGCGAACGCAAGCTGACTGGCCGGCAGCTACGAGGCGGTGGGCGTGCCCCAGCGGGCAACCAGTCAACTGGCAGCCGCCACCTCTCGGTGTGACGTAGGTATGGCCGGTTGCGCGGCCAACGGGAAATACAGGCCCCAGTGCAGACGTCATGCCACGTAAGCAAGGTAGTGGCCGTGGCCGACGAGAGAGACAGGCCGCGGCGCGTTCGTCATATCACTTGACCAAGTGAGGCTTGAGCCGGCGCGATCGTTAGCGGATTGGCCAGCCGTTGTGCCACAGCCCACTGCCTCATACTGGCCGGCCAATCCGCTAGCGATCGCGCCGGCTCAGGCGTCACTTGATCACGTGATATGACGAATGCGCCGCGGCCTTTCTCTCTCGTCGGCCTCGGGTAGTTGCGAGCCGGAGCGATCGCTAGTTCAGTGGCTGCTCGCTATGACGCAGTGGGGTGTGCCCCAGCGGCCGGCCAATCGGCTAGCGATCGCGCCGGCTCGGAACTACCTTGCTTACGTGGCATGATGTGTGCGCCGAGGCCTGTATTTCTCGCCGGCCACGGGCCGGTTGTTTGGCCTTGTCTTCCAGGCGGTGTTGCCTCAATGCGCTCGGCCGCTCCGCCGCGGCGATAACTCGCTCCTCCGTACTTGGGCCGCCGGGGGCGCTCCAGCCTCGGTACCATCTTTGCCTGCTCCGCGCGCCGGCCTATAGGAAGAAGAGGGCTCGGCTAGATTGGCCGGGGCGCCACGGCCACGACAGTCAGTCTACGAGTCAGAATAGCGGAAGGCTCTAGTCAACGGAAGAGTACGGAGGAGGTACAACGAGCCAGCCGTCTACGTTAACACAAGCCAGAATACTACTATCCACTGATGGAAGTGATTATAACAGATCTGTTTTGTAGCTAGGAAGCAACTGTATTATATCACAAGCACAACACCTGAAGTTGAGTATTATCTACAAGTGTAATAAAAGTATATGTGAACTAATAACTTTTTCCGTTTGCAGACCTTGTCCACAATCCTTGCTAACCATGGCCTATCTTCTTATAGCGCCGCATCCCGAAGACACAATAGTTACTTTATTGTCCTTGGAAACAGTCATGACCCAATAATGTGCACCGCTGAGGCCTGAAATACATGTGGTGGAAACTGTGCACGAAATCTCCCTTTGGGATGAGATTCAAAAATCTCGTCACGTTTGGTTGGATGTCAGGAACATCGTCAAATCTCTTTCCTCTTTCCTTTCAAAGCGATCTTGAGTCGAGAGAATAGGAAGAAGTCTGGAGGATTGAGATCCAGCCAGTATGGTAGATGATCAAGTTTTACGACAACGCTCGCGCACACACAGCCAGCGTCGTCAAACAGTTCCTGGAAAAAAAAAAAAAAAAAAAAAAAAAAAAAAAAAAAAAAAAAAAAGTTTGGTGCAAATATAACATCTACCGTACTCGCCGCATCTCAATCCTCCATACTTCAGACTTCTTTCTATTCCTCCGACTCTAATTTGTTTTGAAAGGAAAAATATTTGACGATATTCCTGACATCCAACGAAACGTGAAGAGACTTTTGAACACTATCCCACAGGAAGTCTCCGTGTAAAGTTTCCAGGTCATGTGTCACAGAGCTCAGCGGTGCGTAGCTATGGGAGGTCACTGTCGCGAAGGACAGTAAGGTAACTTTAGTTCATAGTTCATCTACATTCATGTGTCAGACTATTCACCGAACTTTGTTTTCAGAGGCTGTGTATAATGTTAGAGGCAGTCAGCTGGGAACTGAAAGTACAAGCCCCACAATTCCACTAAAATGGTAAGGACAAATGAGATATAATGCGAGGAATGTAAACAATGTAAGTGTGGCATTCTGTTTTTAGACATGGAAAAATATAGATTTGTGCATAGGTTTCGAATATCAGGTAGAAGAAACACCGAGATCAATTATATAATCCAACGCAATTTCTGTGTTCAGACACGTCAAGTTACAAGGATTACATCGAAAATAATTATGGCTCAAGATAGGCAACCCAACTTAGACCATCCAAAACAGTGGAAATGATAGTGCCTATCTTAAGGTGCGCGAAGTACACGTTGGTCATCTAAAATGCAACACCAAGAACGACCGGAGATATCGCGGACAAACTTATTGCACAAAAATCACGTGATTGAAAATGCAGCCCACGTGAAATGAGGAAGATGGTGAATCAGTTCTGAATGTTGCCATTATTGCTGGCGATAGCCGCTGTTGCATGCCTTGGAATTGGTATGCAAGAAGCTAAGGCTGCAATGCCACCCGATGGGCTACGAAGAAGTCTTCATCAATGAGTCACGTGTGGTCTGTGAGTCTGTTGCAATCTGGTCGTCGGTAACGCTGGGTTGTCAGGGTACCGGCAATGCGTAATAAGATGGTGCGGAAGTGGAAGTCAGTACCATTCTGAACAAGGATATTCATGAATATGGCAACCGTTCAACAATATGTTAACACGGTGTCTCCAGACTCTAATCCAACCATCGTGACGATGAAGGCAGAATCGGGATTTGTCGATAAAAATATTTTCGTTCCATACGGTCGTCCATGTCCGTCGTTCATCACATAATTGCCGGTACAAACACTGTGGCAGTGACTCAGTCGTAAACACAGGAATAGACGCCATGCTTGCACTCCACTCTGCTGCAAATGTTGTCGAATAATAAGCGCGGAGACTTCTCGTTGCGCAACAGACAGAATTTGTTGTGATATGGTTCGCGAGCCATGACCGCCATGAGCAAAGTAACCCTGTCAAATTTGTAATATGTATAATTACGTCTGTTAATGTCAACCGATGGTGTATGTTCTTACCGAAATGACCGAAATAACAGACGCCATATCCATAATTGTATACGTGGCCCCAAAGCACAATTGACATTTTCTGTGCGAATGCATAAATAAGTTCGATCTCTTGTGGGAATCCGGTATAGCTTGCGAGCAAGAGAAACTAACGGAAAGCCGCCCACATTGACCGAGCGATCTGCGGCGCTGCAGACACAGTCTGCACGGCCGCTACGGTCAGGGGATTCGAATCCCCCCCCCCCCTCGGGCATGGATGTTTGTGCCGTCTTTAGTTTAAGGTGGTTCATAAGTAGTTTATACGTTTAGGGACTGATGACCTCGCAGTAAAGTCCCTTAAGCTTAACAAACATTTGAACATTTTTGAAACGGGAAATCCGGGTTCGAATCCCGGTCCTGCACAAGTTTCCAACTATACCATTGGATTTCCGAAGTGCGTATTAAAAGTTCGGTGATTGGTCTCAAGAAATATAGGAAAAAGAGTTACAAACAAAATACCTTTACTGGCCTTCAAAGTAATAGCCATTGGCTACAACACACTTCTGACATCTGTTGTAAAGCTGTTGGAAACTGTCAGCAATCGCTTCTTGTGGAATCGCTCGAAGCACTGAGGTGACGCGTTGCAAAGCGTAAGGCATTCAGGGCTAATTTAAGATGGAGAAACAAAAAGTCAGCCAGCGCCAAATCTGGAGAATAAGAAGGTTGTGGAAGCACAGTGTCTTGCGTCTAGCGAGGAAGTTGAGCATGTGGACCGCAGTTTGCGGACGGGCATTGTCGTGCAGGAAATTCCACTTTTCACTCTGGTAAAGTTCTGGCAGAACCCTCCGGATGCTTTGCAGCAGCCATTTCAAAATTCCTTCGTAAACTTCCGCGTTTACAGTATGACTTACGGGTACCAGTTCATGATGGATCAAGCCCTTGCTATTGAAAAAGGCAATCAACATCGTCTTTATCTTGGATTTTGTCAGCCGACTTATTTCGGGAGTCGGTGAAGACGATGAACACTATGCCATTGACTGTCACTTGGTCTCAGGATCGTATTGGTAGCGCCAACTCTCATATTCTGTTATAATGGTTTCAGAAATTACGGAATCCGTTCAGATATGTCGATGAAATGTGCATATGCTTCCATCCGAGTTTGCTTCTGCTCGTCTGTCAGTATGTGCGGTACAAAACGGCTACAAATCTTTCGCTTTCCCAAATGTTTGTGAACAACAGTAATTCCACTGTCTGTGTTGAGCTTCTACTCGTCTGCTATCATTCTCAAAGACAGCAGCCGATCATCCGCAAGCATCCGTCCCGCTCGTTCGATGTTGTCTGGGACTGTTATTGTGGACGGTCGATTCCGTACTTGGATGATCCTCGACACCTTCCTTACCATCTCTGAAGCGTTTAAACTACTCGAACACATACATTTTACTCATTGCTTCAACACCATACACTTGCACTAACAACGCATGGGTCTCCGTCGCCGTTTTGCCTAATTTGAAGCAAATCTCGATGTTAAGCGTTGCTCCATTTTGCGCGCCATGTTGCAAGGACACGAGTTTTCAGACTGACCCTGTTAGCTCGTTCGCAGCGTCTACCACAGCTTGATTGCAGTGCTTTACACGATAGGGGGCGCTTGTAGACATGTCCCTCATTGTGTATGCACGGGTGCCTCATCCTTGCCAGCGCGGTTTGTAAAATACGGGACCACTCATCGAACTTTTCAGACGCACCTTGTATTTCAGTGCCCTGTAACGGTCGATATGTTAGAGTATTTCGAATTTGTCTTTTCCTCCTACCGCGGCCAACGAGATATACGGGCTGTGCGGCGTACATTATAGCACGTGGCATTACAGGTCGAACGACTTCCAGCGACCGTCTCTGTCGGGGAGCGAGTTACTGTTTCAGACCAGTTTGATTATTCCTAAGTGCGCATTTAAATACATGTAAGCTTTAGATAACACATGACATAATTAAGACCTTTAGTGTACACTGTCATTGGCTTACTTATTTCATGTGGGCCCGGACAGATCCAAGTGTTTGCGATGAACGTCGATACTGGGCCCGTATTTCTCGTGGGCCCCGACTTACTGAAGCGTGAAGGGAAATAAGAACAGTCGTAACGACGCTTTTGTTGTGGTACAGTGGTACTGACAGGGTGTAGCGACAATGACCTGCTCTCAGAATCAGATGATCTATAAATAAGCCGACTCACAAGACTGTGGAGGAGGTAAGATACAAATTAAGCGACTGAGTGTATGCAACTGCAAATGTGCAACTGAAGAGGAAGATTAACTCCGGCAACGTCCGATAACGCTTCAGCAACAGAAAGCAGAACACATTTCACAGAGGTAATTCCCAAGGCAGGATTTCAGGAGAGAAGAAAACAACTAGACGAAATTGGACTCAAGAAGAAAGGAAACAACACTCTCAAATGATGGGGGAAATTTGGAAAGAAAGAAAATCTAATGCAATGAAGAGTAGCCAAAGTTGATTCATAGTACCCTGCAATGGGTATTCGAAAGATGAAGAAGAAATGATTATTCTTTCTAGTATTATCAAACCGTTACATTTATGTACGAGGGGTGTTCGAATGAAAAGGTAAGAAACGTCTGAACAACCAAACCGATTGCAATTTGAATATGCCGCTTTGGGATAACGTAGTGCGACATCTTGGGACGCAAAGCATACGTCGTCACCTCACCCTAAAATACTCAATGGGCCCTCATCAGACAAGGTGATGCTTACCGCCTTTTCCAACGTTCGAGGTCCGATACTCATAGAATTCCTCGAGCACGGAAAAGTCATTGGCAGTAACGCGTAATGTGAGATACTCCGTAGCCTACGCAAGTCCATCAAGAGCAAACGGCCTGGGCTGCTCACGGAGGGAGTGATTCTGCTGCATGATAACGCGCGTCCACACGTCTCCAGGGTCACCCAAAGCGCACTGGCCAAGTTCAAGTGGGAGCTTCTTGAGCATCCACCCTACAATCCGGATATGTCACCCTGTGACTTCCATCTGTCGTGCACGCTAAAAAACATCTCAAAGGGAAGCACTTCAACTCGGAAGACGAACTGAAGGACACAGTAGAGGACTGGCTCTTGTCACAGCTACAGGAATTCTGGGAACAGGAAATCCTTCGGCTCGTTTTTCTGTTGTGCTCAGTACTCAAGTGATTACTTTTGAATAAAGACTAGAGTTATACCTACAGTGTGGTTTCGTTCTTTTTCATCTGAACACAGCTAGTATGTCAAGAGTGAATTGCCACACGCCGTACCAAGCGATGATATGGCACAGCTCTGCCTACATTTCGTTTTTCAGCATTGCGAATTTTCGGTATAATCCAACATCATCCTCGAAAAGACAGAACTTCCGATGTTATCTGGTCACTTATATACATTGTCCAACAAAAAAAGAGGAGTGATTCGATGTGACTGAAACTGCAGATAATGAAAGACCACGTGACTTTATTTAACTGATTTCGACATAGGACGAAAGAGACAAGGCCGTTGGCAGTTACAGGGGGAACGTTGGCGTTAGGTCAGTAGGGTGTCGCTCCCCCTCTAGCCCCAATGAATGTCACGAAGCTGTCCGAAAAGCTATTAAACAACCTATGGATACCCCTCTGGGGCACATTTGTCCATAGTCGTTACAGCTTTCACTCCAGACCCCGCGGGACTGAGGTCCTTACCAATATCATCTCCCACATGCTCAATGATGGGGATGTCCAGGAATCTTGATGGCCACGGGAGATCTGCATCATGCCGTAGGTAGCCCATAAACACACGCTGTGTGTCTAGGCGTGAATTATCATGTTGGAAAACTATCCCAGGCTGCTGTACTACGAAGGGAAATGATCTGATGGACAGAGTAACTTGTAATTTGCGGCTGTCTGCTGGTGGTGCTGTGGTGAATGGGAGGGTGTCGTCTTTAATTGACTGCAATAGCATACAGGATGACTTAGACAAAATCTCTAGTTGGTGCGAAGAATGGCAGCTAGCTCTTAATGTAGAAAAATGTAAGGTGATGCACATGAGTAGGAAAAACAATCCCATAGTGTGCGAATACAGCATCAGTAGTGAGCTTCTTGAAGCAGTCGCGGCGTTCCAATATCTAAGCGTAACAATGCAGAGCAGTATGAAATGGAACGAACATGTAAGGACAATTGTGAGTTAGGCGGACTGCCGACTTCGATTTATTGGGAGAATTTTGTGAATATGTACTTCATCTGTAAAGGAGACCGCGTATAAAATGCTTGTACGACCACGTCTTGAGTATTGCAGCAGATCAGTTTAAAGGAAGACATAGAAGCAGATCAGAGGTGAGCAGCTACGTTTGTTACTGGTAGGTTCGACCAATGCGCGAGTGTCACGGAAATGCCGCGGGAAATCAATTGGGGATCGCTGGAGGAAAGACGACGTTCTTTTCGTGAATTTCTGTTGAGAAAATTTAGAGGGCCGGAATTTGAAGCTGAGTAGTACGATCTTCCTGCCGCCTACTTACATTTCGCGTAGTGTTCACAAAGGCAAGAGAGATTACGGCTCGTACAGAGGCATATAGGCATTCTTTTTTTCCTCGTTCTGTTTGGCAGTGGAATAGGAAAGGAAATGCGTGGTAGTGGTACAGTGTACCCTCCGCCACACACCTTACGGTGGATTGCGGAGTATGTATGTAGATGTAGATGAAGGACGTACGGACTATGACGTATCGCTGTGCCGTTAATGTCTACCGAAGCCCAAGTGGAGAAGACATGTACGCATATCCTATGGCTTCCCACACCATGGCGTCAGTAGTCTCCTCAATATTAGCAGGACGTGCCCTCTGCCCTTGACGCCCCCAATCTACAATACGATGGTCATTGAAAGTTATGGTTAAGCGGGTCTAAACAATGAACTCGATGCAACGCCATTCGTTCTCTGTCCATGGCTCTCGGGCATGGCACCACTCCAAATGCTGGAATTGGTGTTCTTGTGTGAATGGCAACCGACGTATGGGTGGTAGAACACCATTTCGGATGATCCGAGTCGTCTAGGCACTCTAAGAAAACTCACGGAATATTGTAGGATCAGTACAAGTTCGCGGATGGTGGGTGCCGAATCGTAGAATCCAACATTACTTGACGCACTGTACTATGGTCATTTCTCAGGGTGATGTTTCTTGGTCGACCTGAACCTGCACGATGTGAGTGGGTTTCCTTATGTACCCATTGAGTTTAACATCAGGCTAGTGTGACATCTGATTTGTCCAGATGCTTGGCAACCGCACTACACGACCACCCCACTTTACGCAGTCCAGCGATGTGGCCTGCGTCAGATGCAACATTTGGTGGATAGGCATCTGCGATGCCTTGCGGGTGCTTCGTAAACGTCTTGCTTCAGTGTCTGCCTCACGACAGTTGAGTGGTACCAACATCGCAACAACAGGGAAGTGACATCGCGAATGCACGCTGGTGAGCGTTCTACACATTACAGAGCCGTCTAAAACTAATAATTTACTCACGCATCAATGGTGCACGTATACCGAACAGTGATAATATTGTACGACTCCTTCTGACTGCAGCACTTTTTTGTCAGGCAGAGGCAGTATACACTATGTAATCAAAAGTATCCGGACACTCGGCTGAAAATGACTTAAAAGTTCGGGGGGCCTTGATGTCAGCTTCCACTCTCGCAGGCATTCGTTCAGTCAGGTGCTGGAAGGTTTGTTGGGGAATGGATGCACATTCTTCACAGATTGCAGCACTGAGGAGAGGTATCAATATAGGTCGATGAGGCCTGGCAAGACGTTGGCGTTCCAAAACATTCCAAAGGTGATCAATAGGCTTCAAGTCAGGACTGTGTGCAGGCCAGTCCATACAGGGAAGTTACTGTAGTGTAACTACTCCGCCACAAGCCGTGCATTATGAACAGGTGCTCGATCATGGTGAAAGATGCAATCACCATCCTCGAATTGCTCTTCAACAGTGGGAAACAAGAAGGCGCTTAAAACATCAGTGTAGGCCTGAGCTGTGATGGTGCCACCAAAAACAATAAGGGGCGCTAGCCCCCTCCTCGAAAACACGACAAAATCATAACACCACGGCCTCCGAATTTTACTGTTGGCACTACACACGCTGGCAGATGACGATCACCCGCCGCGGTGGAGCAGCCGAGCGGTCTAAGACACCTCGCTGCGGAGCACGCGGTTGCTCGCCGGCGGAGTTTCGAGTCCTCCCTGGGGCATGGGTGTGTGTGTTGCCCTTTGGTTAGTTTACCTTAGCTTAAGTAGTTTGTAACCTACGGACTGATGACCACGCAGTCTGATCCGATAGATTTACAAACATTTGAACATTTTGACGATCACCAGGTATTCGCAATACCCACACCCTGCCATCGGATCGCCACATTATATACCGTGATTCGTCAATCCATACAACGTTTTTCCACTGTTCAATCGTCCAATGTGTACGCTCCTTACACCAAGCGAGGCGTCGTTTGGCATTCACCTGCATTATGTGTGACTTACGGGCAGTCGCTCGACCACGAAATCTAAAGGCCCCTACACATGTTCCGATTTGTCGGGACTAATTTATCGGTGGTCCGATAAATTGTACGAGTGGAGGAGCTTCCCGACCAATTTGGGTTGTCGGATGGTTGGTCGGGCCTGCCCGTCCGACATCCGACTCCCCCACCACTCCATCCAACAAATTGTGCGTGTGTAGCGCTAACCCACCCACATTCTACCTGCGATCGTCTGCTGTCTGCACAGCGGGCACACGAAAACAAAAACAGTTCGACAGAATACGAAGGCGCTGCAGTCGTTACTTGCAGATGGTCGGAACGTGTGTAGTCTGCTACGAATTTGGTTGGTTCGTTAATCAGTTGGTGGGTCGGACGATAAATCGGAGCATATGTAGGGGCCGTAAGATCTCACGCCTCACTGTCATAATACTTGGAGTGAATCCTGATGCGTTTTGAAATGCCTGTGAAATTGTCTGGATAGATGTCTGCCTTTTACACTGTACGACCCTCTTCAACTGTCGGCCGCATCTGTCAGTCAACAGACGAGGTCGGCCTGTACGCTTTCGCACTGAACGTGTCCCTTCACGTTTCCACTTCACTATCACATCAGAAACAATTAACCTTGGGATGTTCGGGAGTGTGGAAATCTCGCATACAGACGTCTGAAGTGACTCGCATTCACCTCACCACGTTCGAAGTCCCTGAGTTCTGCAGAGCGCCCCATTCTGCTCTCTCACGACTTCTGACTACTAAGATCGCTGATATGGAGTACCCGGCGGGAGGTGGCAGCACAGTGCACCTAATATGAAAAGCGTATTTTTTGCTGGAGTCCAGATACTTTTGATCACATACTGTATGCTGTGAAAATTAGTGGTCCTTTAACTCTCCCTTGCGGCACGATAGAAATCACTTCACATCAGAAGCCTTTACGTTGAGCTTGACATGCTGTGTTGTGTTTGTTAGAAATTCTTCAGTCAAATTACACAGTTATTCTGATTTCCAGTACGCACTTTATTTTGTTCATTACGGTAGTTGAACGGAGGCGCAAAACTATAGACCTATATCATTGACATCGGTCATTTGTCGAATTTTGGAACATGTTTTATGCCCGTATATCTTGAAATTTCTGAATACCGGAAATTATCTCTGTAGAAATGAACATAGTTTCTGAGAATAACGATAAGGAGAACGCAGCCTAGTAGGAATTGCAATGATGTGGATGCATTGTTACATTACCCACTAAGGAAACGAATTGAGTGATTTCCAATTCCAAAACTTTAAAAATGGATTAGTATAATCAGTTGCTGCTTCCATTATCGATAAAAGAGCAAGTAAAATAAGAGCGATAAATACACTGAAAAGCCAAATTTCGTGTACGGCCCCTACGAGTACTAGAAGTGCCGCAACACGACATGGCATGGACTCGACTAATGTCTGAAGTGGTGCTGGAGGGAATTAACACCATATATCCCGCAGGGCTGTCAATAAATCCCTAGTCGTACGAGGGGGTGGATATATATTGCACGGTCACTACGGTCGGGGGTTCGAATCTCCCCTCGGGCATGGATATTTGTGCAGTCTTTAGTATAAGGTAGTTTATAAGTAGTTTGTAAGTTTAGGGACTGATGACCCCGAAGTTAAGTCCCATAAACTATACAAACATTTGAACAAACATTTGATATATATTCTGAAAAGTACGTTGCAAGGCATGCCAGATATGCTCAATAAGCTTCAATTCTGGGGAGTTTGGTGACTAGCTGGGGCCACTTTGTGACAATTATCGACGTGTGGGGTTTCGCATAGCCCTGCTGGGATTTCGCAATGGACGTGGCTGGATGCCACGATGCGTACGTACATGTCACCTGTCAGAGTCGTATCTAGACGTATCAGGGCTTCCCATATCACTCCAACCGCACACGCCCCACACCATTACAGAGCATCCACCAGCTTGAACAGTCATATACTGATATACCTGGTACATGGATTTATCAGGTTGTGTCCATATCTGTACACGTCCAACCATTCGGTACAACTGTAAACGAGAGTCGTCAGACCAGGTAACATGTTTCCAGTTATCAACAGTCCAATGCCAGTGTGGACGGGTCTAGGCGAGGCGTACAGTCTTGTGCCGTGCAGTCAGCAAGAGTGCACGAGTGGGTGTTTAGTACCGAAAACCCATATCTATAATGTTTCCTTGAATGGTTCGCACGCTGACACTTGTTAATGGCCCGGCATTGAAATCCGCAGCAATTTGCGGAGGAGTTGCACCTCTTTCACGTTGAACGATTCTCTTCAGTCATCATTGGTCCTGTTATTGCAGGATCTTTTTCCGACGCCAGTGATGTCGTATATTTAATGTTTTACCGGATTCCCGATATTCAGGGTGCAATCGTCGCTACCTCTGAGATACTGAGTCGCATGTCTCGTGTGCTGACTGTAGCACCATGTTGAAACTCACTTAAATCGTGATAAGCTGCCGTTTAGCAGCGGTGATGTATTTAATACCTGCGCCAGGCAACTGGTATCTTATAAAGGCGTTGCAGACCGCAGCGCCGTCCTCTCATTGCTTACATATCTCTGCGTTTCACACTCATGCCAATATCAGTTTCTCTTACTACACTCCTGGCAATTAAAATTGCTTCACCCCGAAGATGACGTACAACAGACGAAATTTAACCGACAGGAAGAAGATGCTATGATATCCAAATGATTAGCTTTTCACAGCATTCATACAAGGCTGGTGCCGGTGGCGACATCTACAACGTCCTGACATAAGGAAAGTTTCCAACCGATTTCTCATACACAAACAGCAGTTGACCGGCGTTGCCTGGTGAAACGTTGTTGTGATGCCTCGTGTAAGGAGGAGAAATGCGTACCATCATGTTTCGCGATTGCGGTTTATCGTATCGCGACATTGCTGGTCGCGTTGGTCACGATCCAATGACTGTTGGCAGAATATGGAATCGGTGGGTTCAGGAGAGCAATACGGAACTCCGTGTTGGATCCCAACGGCCTAGTATCACTAGCAGCCGAGATGACAGGCATCTTATCCGCATGGCTGTAACGAATCGTGCAGCCACGTCTCGATCCCTGAGCCAACAGATGGGGACGTAGCAAGACAACAACCATCTGCACGAACAGTTCGACGACGTCTGCAGCAGCATGGACTATCAGCTCGGAGAACATGGTTGCATATTTACCCTTGATGCTGCGTCACAGACAGGAGCGCACGCGAAGGAGTGCGCAACGACGAACCCGAGTGCACGAATGGCAAACGTCATTTTTTTTTTTTTTTCGGATGAAACCAGGTTCTGTTTACAGCATCATGATGGTCGCATCCGTGTTTTGCGACATCGCGGTGAACGCACATTGGAAGCGTGTATTCGTCATCGCCATAGTGGCGTATCACCCGGCGTGATGCTATGGGGTGCCATTGGCTACACGTTTCGGTCACCTCTTGTTCGCATCGAGGGCACATTTGAACAGTGGCCGTTACATTTCAGATGTGTTACGACCCGTGGCTCTACCATTATTCGATCCCTGCGAAACCCTACATTTAAGCAGGATTATGCACGACCGCATGTTGCAGGTACTGTACAAGCCCTTCTGGATACGGAAAATGTTCGACTGCTGCCCTGGCCAGCACATTCCCCAGATCTCTCACCAATTGAAAAGTCTGGTCAATGGTGTCGGAGCAACTGGCTCGTCACAATACGCCAGTCACTACTCTTGATGAACTGTGGTATCGTGTTGAAAATGTTCAAATGTTTGTTAAGCTTATGGGACTTAACTACGGGGTCATCAGTCCCTAAACTTACAAACTACTTATCAACTACCTTACACTAAGGACAGCACAAATATCCATGCCCGAGGGGGGATTCGAACCCCCGACCGTAGTGGCCGTGCGGGCCGTGACTGGAGCGCCTCAGTCCCCTCGGCCACCGCGGCCGGCTATCGTGTTGAAGTTGCATGGGCATCTTTACCTGCACACGCCATCCAAGCTCTGTTTGACTCAATGTCCAGGCGTATCAAGGCCGTTATTACGGCCAGAGGTGGTTATCCTGGGTACTGATTTCTCAGGATCTATGCACCCAAATTGCGTGAAAATGCAATCACATGTCAGTTCTAGTATAATATATTTAACCAATGAGTACCCCTTTATCATTTGCATTTTTTCTTAGTGTAGCAATTTTAATAGCCAATAGCGTATTTAGTGAATATAAATAAGTTATGCTTTGATATTTCGGCAGGAATATAAAAGATTGCCGAAGCAGAGAAGATACAAAATATAGAATGCGAATGGCAATATATAAGTTACTGAAGACGAGAAGTTTGTTAACATTAAATGTAAATTTAAGTGTTATGAAGTTTTTCTCCCGATGTATTTCACAGGAGAGTGAATGTACGGAAGCGAAACGTGGACGATGATCACTTTTGACAAGAAGGGAATACAGCCCTGTGAAATGTTGTATGATGCTACAGATGAATGAATGTTGATGATTCTATGAGTAGATTGGCCCCAGTGGAATGGCCCAGCTTTCTAAGGGGCCTTGCTGTGGAGTGCGCGGATGCTGTCCGTCGGAGGTTGGAGTCCTCCATCAGGCATGGGAATGTGTTATTCTTAGGTTAGTTTAAATTATTTTAAGTAGTTTGTTAGCCTAGAGACTGATACCCATAGTAGATAAATCCTACAGATTTACAAACATTTAATGAGTGGATTACGTATCTAACGAGTAAGCACTTTGTTAGGAAAACAAATTTGTGTCAGAATTTGACTAGTAGAAGGGCTCATTTGGTAGGACATATTCTGAGACATCATGAAATCATCGGCACAGTAATGGAGGGGAGTGTGTGGGAACAGAAATTGTAGACGGTAACCCAGAGTAATAAAATTCAGATGGATGTAGGCTGCAGCAGTGAAATCAAGAGGCCCGTCGAGCATAGAATGGCTTGTACATTGGATGAAAGTAATCTTCCGACCGAAGACCACAACAATGTAAAAAGATTAGAATGTATTGTGAGACGCGACCGCCAACGGTTCCTGATAGGTAAACGGAAAGCAGCGTCGATGTGGAGTACAGTTATTCTTGCTTTACTTACTGGCATTTACTGACGCGATACCAGTCGCACAGGCACTCAAGGCTTGTTAGAGGTCGTTAAGTGGGCGAGTACATTGCAAAGTGTAGCAGTGTTACAGGGTTTGTGCTCCGTGCACCTGTGGAGGAAAATCTGCGTACTTATCACAGGACATGAGAACGGTTTCGTAGGGCCTGTGGTGGTAAACAACATTAATGTGTTATCATGCAGGTCACAGCTCAACAAGAAGTACTTCAGCTAAATTCATATAGTTAAATGAAGAGCGTTGTGGTTTCTTAAGAAAAGGAATTTGCGCGGAGGATACATCTTTCTCATTTTTATGAAGTTTACTGTTTTCTCATAAGAAGAGAGTGGTACGTTTTCTTCATTTCTTAGTATTGCCTCTGTCAAATATACACAACGCTTTGTGTAGGATGGCCATGTTATCACGAATTCATCTAATGGAAGCGAAAGCCATTTCCTCTGGTCACGTTTTTATGCCTGGATGGTCTCATGTTAGAGAAGGATGACCTTCGAATCCCATCAGACGGGTAAATTATATGATTCTGTAGTTTCCTTCAATATTGTTTGAGAAGACTACACGTAATTCCTGCGCCAGTGACCTACAACTGCCGGCCGCGGTGGCCGAGGTGACTGAGGCGCTCCAGTCACGGTCAGCACGGCCACTACGGTCGGGGGTTCGAATCCCCCCTCGGGCATGGATATTTGTGCCGTCCTAGTTCGTAAGTAGTTCATAAGTAGTTTGTAAGTTTAGGGACTGATAACCCCGTAGTTAAGTCCCATAAGCTTAACCAACATTTGAACCTACAACTGATTTTATCTTGCGCATCATATTTCGTCTACTCTATACCGACAAGTAATAGAACTCTATCTTTTGTCCTCGAAGAGAATCAGTTCTACATTGTCTTCATCTGTAAAGATATGAAACAACATACAACAGAGACTGAATGCTCATTGTTTAGAATGTGATTTGGTTGTTGCGATCTAAAACTTACACCACATTTTGTGAAAGTTGTTCCGTCAATAAAGATACATGTGAACGAAATGAACTTTAATCCCCTGATAAAGTCTATTAAATGGTTAGCTTAATACTTGATTTTCCTTCCAATGCCATAAGTGATGCAATTAGGAGCTACTAAACGTTGTGGCATGGAATGGAAACATTTGTGGATATTCTCATGAGAAGTCTTACAAAGTATTACGTATGGTCGTAGGTGGACAATAACAAAGAAGCTGCAGACAAAGCAAGTTCGCCGGCCGCGGTGGCCGAGCGTTCTGCGGCGCGCCAGTCACAGTCTGCACGGCCACTACGGTCGGGGGTTCAAATTCCCCCCTCGGGCATGGATATTTGTGCCGTCCTTAGTATTAGCTAGTTCATAAGTAGTTTGTAAGTTTAGGGACTGATGACCCCGTAGTTAAGTCCCATAAACTCTACAAACATTTGAACAAAGCAAGTTCCTGATAATTATATAAGTTGGGTTATATATTATATCAGACGAAAGAGTGGCCCACGGAGGTACGGGCTGTTGTTGTTGATGTTGGTTTGGTCTTTAGTCCGGAGACTGGTTTGATGCAGCTCTCCACCCTACCCTATACTGAGCAAGCGTCTTCATCTCATCTACGAACGACAATTCACATCAGTCAGAACCTGCTTATTGTATTCATCTCATGGTCTCCCTCGGCAATTTTTACACCCCACGCGTGTCTCCAACGCTAAATCGAAGATTCCTTGGTGCCTGAGTATGTGTCCTACCAATCTATCTCTGCTTTTCGTAAAGGCATGCCAGAGATTTCTTTTCTCCCCAATTCTGTTCAGCACCTTCTCATTAATTACGCGAGCTACCCGCTCAATCTTCAGCATTCGTCTTTAGTATCACATTTCGAAAACTTCTGTCCTCTTCTTGTCTACACTATTTATCGTCCATGTTTCACTCCCGTACAATACAACACTCCACACAAATAATGCATTCAGAAAAGACTTAAATATTTGATGTTAACAATTTTCTCTTTTTAAGAAACGATTTTCTTCTCATTGACATTCTGCTTTTTACATCATCTGTACTGCGACCATCGTGCGTTATTTTACTGACCAAGACACAAAACCTCATTTACCTTCTTTATTGTCTGATTTCCTTAACCAATACACTCAGGATCGCCTGATTTTCTTAGAACATATTCAGTTACTCTTGTTTTGCTGTTTTTAATGTTTATCTTATACCCTCCTTTCAAAACTCTATCCAGTCCATTAATTTGCACTTCCATTTCCTTTAGTGTCTCTGACAAAATTACAATGTCATCGGCAACCCGCGAAGTTTTTATTTCTTCTCTCTGAAGTTTAATTTCGTTTCCATATTTCTCCTTAGTTTCCTTCAGAGCTTGCTCATTGCACAGATTGAATAACATTGGGAAAGCCTACCTCTTGTCTTACTCCCGTCCCAATTAGTACTTCCCTGTAATGCCCTTCGACTCTTATAACTTGTCTGCTCTTTTTTTTTTTTTTTTTTTTTTTTTTTTTTTTTTTTTACAAATTGTAAATAATCTTCCGTTGCCTATATTTTATCCCTGTTTACTTCAGAATTTGAAAGAGTGTATTCCAGTCAACATTGTCAAAAGCTTTCTCCAACTCTACAAAAGCTAAAAACGTAGGTTTGCCTTTGTTTAACCTATTTTCTAAGACAAGTCGTGAGTATTGCCTCACGTGTTCCTACATTTCCCCTAAATCCAAACTGATCTTTCCCGAGGTCGGCTTCCATCAGCTTTTCCATTCGTCTCTAAATTATTCGTGTTAGGTTTTTGCAAATATGACTTATTAAACTGATGGTTCTGCAAGTATCACACCTCTCTGCACCTTAATTCTTTAGAATTGGAATTAATACATTTTTGAAAAGTCTGGCGGTATTTCACCTGATTCGTGCATCTTGCACACCAAGTGACATAGTTTTCTCAAGGCTTGTTGACCCAGAGACTACAGTATCTCTGAGAGAATGTTGTCTACACCAGCATCCCTGTTTAGAGTCTGTTCTTTCAGTGCTCTGTCAAATTAGTCTCTCAATATAGTATCTCCTAGCTCACCTTCATCTACTTCCTCCTCCCTTACTACATTATTCTCACTAAGTTAATTACTTCTATATATTCTTTCCACCTTTCAGCTTTCCCTTCTTTACTAAGATCTCGTTTGCCATCTGAATATTTTTTACACTCCTGGCCATCAAAATTGCTTCACCACAAAGATGACGTTCTACAGACGCGAAATTTAAACGACAGGGAGAAGATGCTGTGATATGCAAATGATTAGCTATTCAGAGCATTCACATAAGGTTGACGCCGGTGGCGACACCTACAACGTGCTGACATGAGGAAAGTTTCCAACCGATTTCTCATACAAAAACAGCAGTTGACCGTCCTTGCCTGGTGAAATGTTGTTGTGATACCTCGTGTAAGGAGGAGAAATGCGTACATCATGATTCCGACTTTGATAAAGGTCGGATTGTGGCCTATCGCGATTGCGGTTTATCGTATAGCCACATTGCTGCTCGCGATCGAATGACTGTTAGCAGAATATGGAATCAGTGGGTTCAGGAGGGCAATACGGAACGCCGTGCTGGATCCCAACGGCCTCGTATCACTAGCAGTCGAGATGACAGGCATCTTATTCGCATGGCTGTGACGGTTAGTGCAGCCACGTCTCGATGCCTGAGTCAACAGATGAGGACGTTTGCAAGACAACTACTATCTGCACGAAAAGTTCGACGACGTTTGCAGCAGCATGGACTATCAGCTCGGAGACGATGGGTGCGGTTACTCTTGACGCTGCATCACAGATAGGAGCGCCTGCGATGGTGTACGCAACGACGAACCTGGGTGCACGAATGGCAAAACCATTTTTTTTTTTTCAGATGAATCCAGGTTCTGTTTACAGCATCATGGTGGTGGCATCCGTATTTAGCGACATCGCGCTGAACGCACATTGGAAGCGTGTACTCATCATCGCCATACTGGCGTATCAGCCGGTGTCATGGTATGGGGTGCCATTGGTTACACGTCTTGGTCACCTCTTATTACCATCGACGGCACTCTGAACAGTGGCCGTTACATTTCAGATGTGTTACGACCCGTGGCTCTACCCTTCATTCGATCCCTGCGAAACCCTACATTTCAGCGGGACAATGTATGACCGCATGTTGCAGGTCCTGTACGGGCCTTTCTGGATACGGAAAATGTTCGACTGCTGCCCTGGCCAGCACATTCTCCAGATCTCTCACCAACTGAAAACGTCTGGTCAATGGTGGCCGAGCAACTGGCTCGTTACAATATGCCAGTCAGTACTCTTGATGAACTGTGGTATTGTGTTGAAGCTGCATGGGCATCTATATCTGTACACGGCATGTAAGCACTGTGACTCAATGTCCAGACGTATCAAGGTCGTTATTACGGCCAGATGTTCAGGGTACTTATTTCTCTATGTACGCAAATTGCGTGAAAATGTAATCACATGTCGGTTCTCAAATGTTCAAATGTTTGTATAGTCTATGCGACCTAAACTTACAAACTACTTATGAACTACTTACGAACTAGGACGGCACAAATATCCATGCCCGAGGGGGTATTCGAACCCCCGACCGTAGTGGCCGTGCAGACCGTGACTGGAGCGCCTTAGTCTCCTCGGCCACCGCGGCCGGCATGTCGGTTCTAGTATAATATATTTGTCCAATGAATACCCTTTTATCATAGGTATTTCTTCTTGGTGTAGCAGTTTTAATGGCCAGTAGTGTATATTCGTACAACTGCTTTTCTTGTCTCCACTGTCTTTTTTATTTTCCTGTGGGCCGTATCAATCTTACCCTCGTATTTGGTATCTAGCCAATCTTGCTTAGCCATTTCACGCTCTCTGTCAATCTAACTTTTAGTCAGCTGCACTCCATTTTACCCACTCCATTTCCTGCATTTATTATTTTCTCTTTTCATCAATTAAATACTGATGGTTTTTAGTAGGGGGCTCGCTTATTCTTGTCCACATGTGACAGGACATTGTCTTGATAAAATTATGGCATGTGGTGTGTTCTGAAGGAGAGAGAATACTTGGGCGTCTAAATTCTACCTCATCTATCAGTCGTTGATTCCAATGGTCTTAATGTGAGGAAGCGTAAATATCATGCTCTCTCCAGTAGTGACTCAGACTTGAATGTGCTCGCTATCCTACTCTGCAATGTAGACCTTCAGTTTACGAACGCTACGATAACTTCTAACATGAATGCAGCCGTCACTGTAGGAAGTACCGGTACGGAACTGCTTTTAAAACACTTTTTCCCATCCAATAGACCAGCGACAGCGGTCACGTACCTATTGGAGCGCGACGGGTTCCTGTTTTCAAACAACTAAAGTCGACAAAGTGCCAAGTGTGTTATCAGACCACCTAGCACAATACAGCCGAGTCGTCGACGGAGACAAATGTTCAAATGTTTGTTAAGCTTATGGGACTTAACTACGGGGTCATCAGTCCCTAAACTTACAAACTACTTATGAACTACTTACTAACTAGGACGGCACAAATATCCATGCCCGAGGGGGGATTCGAACCCCCGACCGTAGTGGCCGTGCTGACCGTGACTGGAGCGCCTCAGTCACCTCGGCCACCGCGGCCGGCCGACGGAGACAGATTCACGCCAGATGTAATGTTTTAAAGTCGATCCATGACTATAGATAAATCTGATCTGTAGAAAGTTAAAGGACTTGTAATAGCAGTGTGATTTTCAAGGAGAATATGAGGCAAAACTCAACATAAGCTAAAGGGTCAGGATAATATTGACGTTTCGAATGACACAAGTACAATTTTCCTCTGTACTCTTAATATTTGACAATTGATACATTCCTCTACACGTTGTTCCAGTTTCGATTCACTTACCTCATTATTCTTTGTATTTTTTGTGTTTCCAAGGGTTGACGTGTTTTGTGAAAAGTCATTCTATGTATTGGATTTCTACGAGGATAGCTCTCTTTGGTACATTATCAGTTGTTTGCACAGCTGTACTTCCCTTTCACTCATGTGTCTCGACGGTGAGTATTACGTATGACGCATGCTCATGTCCAAAAGTATTTTTTTAAGAGCGAATAGAAAACAATCATAGCAGTCTTAGGCAAATCTTTTGTCATTTTCTGTCGCAGGATTTAAGCTTTACTTTAACTATTCATTCGTTTGGGAACCTCTGTCGTGCATGACTTTCCAAAGCAGTAAGATCGTTGGGGATCAGACGCTGCCTCAAATTTCTATGAGGTCCCACACTTCCATCAGCCTTGAGGCTCAGGTGTGGCGGTAAAATGAAAGGCGACCTGTCCTGTGAGGTGAGAGCCAGCCAACAGGACCGGCTGTTATTGACGTGTCAATTAACAGGTCATCGCCGTCTGCTGAAAATAGTATACGGAGCTACACGTCAAGCCCCGATGAGATATAACCTTGTGTATATTTCCTGGGAAGTTCCAAAGCCAGGAGCACATATAATTTTTTCTTCTGGTGGGGCTCAGTTTCTGTTCAAGTACAAGTTGTTCATTGAGACCAGTAACCCAAAATATCAATACCTGAACTGTCATAAACTCTTCCAGCGTTTATAACTGAAACACTAAAAGTATCAATACCTCAACTGTCATAAACTCTTCCACCGTTTACAACTGCAACACTACTTCTTACATCGTGAGCAACTAAAAAGAAAAAAAAAAAGCACACTGACGTGTTTTACGACCCACTTTAGATTTGTAGTTTTTGTAAGTTTTTGCAAAAACTTCGGACCAAAATAATAATCTAAATAATGCAAAAATTATGGTGATATAATTACGACTCTACTATTGTGGTAATACCTATGCATCCAACACGTAATATTCTTTCTGGCCGTATTTTAACAAACAGCCAAAATTATATGATTATGAGTTTAGCTTTAACAAACATACTCTGATTTGAACTTTTACCTCTTTGAACTATCATTTTATGAATAAGAATTCTGCGTATTCAACGTGAACAAAGTTATCGAAATTTCAGTTTTTCAGTAACAATTTCATGAATTAGTGACTGTGAGATTTGCAGAACCTCCATAGCAAGGGCACTAAGTGTAAACTTACGGTTGTACTTAATCTTCTCTTCAATTGTGTGAACCAGTTCATCAGTAAGTACAGATGGGCGTCAACTTCGTTCTTCATCGTACACTTGATCACGTCCTTCTCTGAACAGTCTGAGCCATCTTCTAACCATTGAATCACTCATAGCATTTTATCCGTATACTTCGCAGATTCGCCGATGAATTTCATTTGGTTTAACTTTATTTGCATTTAGAAAACGAATCACAGATCTGATTTCACGCGCGGCGGGATTTTCAATTACGGCTGACATTATAAAGAAGCACTACAAAGAACACGTTGGCAACAGCAATCTGCAAATGGCCTACATGTCTTCTTGAGTCAGAGTAACTGCCGCGCATGCTCGAAACTGCGATGGTAGCGCTGTCGCGGATAGAAATAGAAACGGAACTTACTTTGTGGACGCCCTCGTATATAAAATTCTTTTAGCGAGAGAATGGCGAAATAACTGAAGAAATACGAGACTTGAACAGAATTTTGTATATAATACTATAATACTGCTTCCAATGTTCATCCAGGCTCAGGAAGCTGCCGCATATGCAAGAGATTCTCAATAAATCAGTTTATAAATATCCACCATTGCCCCTCGAATTAATTGGTATCGAGTTTTAATTATTATTCCATTATTGTTTCTGTATTACAATTATTTTCGTAGAGAAACAGACGACTCCTAGCATAAATACGGTTAACCCCTGCCTCTCTAGGTAGTCAAAGCATAGTGTTATGCTGCGCACACACATCGAAGTACATTCGTATCATCTGACGTTGTCCCATTTGCCTGACATATAACACTGACTCAGTAGTGCGAATACAGGTAAAGTGTACATGACACACAAATATGCACTGTAGTTTTTCAAGTCGCCTCGAACAGCAAACTTGGTGATAACAATCTTACACTTTGTTTCTCGTACCACATCGTATCTTGAGAACTGGCATAGGCTGAATTGTGTTCTGCACTGTGTATATGGGTAGCCATTATCATCTGAGCAAACACACTTGAACTTGGTGTGAATTCTTAGCGTCCCTGGGAATATTCGTTTTTGTCAGTGTCGAAAGAAAGAACTAAATACCGCAAATTCGCTCAGACTTATGCTAAATTAGTGTGGAATGCAGTAGAAATGATCACTGGCAACAAGCATTCATAGCAAGTTTCCAACCGATTTCTCATACATAAACAGCAGTTGACCGACGTTGCCTGGTGAAACGTTGTTGTGATGCTTCGTGTAAGGAGGAGAAATGCGACCCACACGTTTCCGACTTTGATAAAGGTCGGATTGTAACCTATCGTGATTGCGGTTTATCGTATCGCGACATTGCTGCTCGCGTTGATCGCGATGACTGTTAGCAGAATATGGGATCGGTGGGTTCAGGAGGGCAATACAGAACGCCGTGTTGGATCCCAACGGCCTCGTATCACTAGCAGTCGAGATCAACAGATGAGGACGTTTGCAAGACAAAACCCATCTGCACAAAAAGTTCGACGACGACGTTTGCAGCAGCATGGACTATCAGTTCGGAGACCATGGCTGTAGTTACCCTTGACGCTGCGTCACAGACAGGAGCGCCAGCGATGTTATACGTCATTTTTTCGGATGAATTCAGGTTCTGTTTACAACATCATGATGGTCGCATTCGCGTTTGGCGACATCGCGGAAAACGCGCATTGGAAGCGTGTACGAGTCATCGCCATAGTGGCGTATCACCCGGCGTGATGTTATAGGGTGCCATTGGTTATCCGTCTCGGTCACCTCTTGTTCGCATCGACGGCACTTTGAACAGTGGCCGTTACATTTCAGATGTGTTACGACCCGTGGCTCTGGTCTTATTCGATCCCTGCGAAACCCTACATTTCAGCAGGATAATGCACGACCGCATGTTGCAGGTCCTGTACGGGCCTTTCTGGATACGGAAAATGTTGGATTGCTGCCCTGGCCAGCACATTTTCCATATCTCTCACCAACTGAAAACATCTGGTCAATGGTGGCCTAGCAACTGGCACGTCACAATGCGCCAGTCAGTACTCTTGATGAACTGTGGTATCGTGTTGAAGCTGCATGGGCATCTGTACCTGTACACGCTATCCAAGTTCTGTTTGACTCAATGCCCAGATGTATCAAGGCCTTTATTATGGACAGAGGTGATTGTTCTGGGTACTGATTTCTCAGCATGTGTGTGTGGTGGTCTTCAGTCCGGAGACTGGTTTGATGCAGCTCTCCACAATACCCTATCCTGAGCATGCCTCTTCATCTCCACATAAGAACGAAAACCAACATCTGTCTGAATCTGCTTACTGTATCCATCTCTTGGTCTTCCCCTGCGATTTTCCCCATACACTTCCCTCCAACGCTAAATTCACAATGCCTTGATGTCTAATAATGTGGCCTACCAATCTATCCCTTCTTTTAGTCAAGGTATGCCAGAAATTCCTTTTCTCCCCAATTCTGTTCAGTACCTCCTCATTAGTTACGCGATCCACCCACCTAATCTTCAGCATTCTTCTGTAGCAACAGTTGAGAGAAACAGGGGAAAATAAAACAGTAGAGGAGGAATGGGTAAAATTGAGAGATGAAATACTGAAGGTAGCAGAGGACAAAATAGGTAGGAAGGAAAGACCTACAAAAAATCCTTGGATATCACAGGAGATACTAAATTTAATCGATGAAAGGAGAAAATATAAAAATGCAGTAAATGAAACAGGCAAAATGGAGTACAGACGACTAAGAAATGAGATTGACAGGAAGTGCAAAATGGCTAAGCAGGAGAGGCTAGAAGGCAAATGCAAGGATGTAGAAGAATGTATAAATAGGGGAAAAATAGATACAGCCTACAGGAAAATAAAAGAAACATTTGGAGATAAGAAAAACAGCTCTATGAATATCAAGGACACTGATAGAAAACCAGTTCTCAGCAAAGAAGGGAAAGCTGAAAGGTGCAAAGAGTATAGAGAGGGGCTCTACAAAGGAAATGAACTTCGAGACAATATTGTAGGAAGGGAAGAGGATGTAGAGGAAGATGAAATAGGAAATACTGTACTGAGAGAAGAATTTGACAGAGCCCTGAAAGACCTAAGTCGAAACAAGGCCCCTTGAGTAGATGATATTCCCTCAGAGCTACTGAAGTCTCTGAGAGAACCAGCCATGATAAAATTGTTTCACCTGGTGTGTAAGATGTATGAGACAGGTGAAGTACCCTCAGACTTTAAGACAAATGTTATAATCCCCATCCCTAAGAAAGCAGGTGCAGACAGGTGTGAAAACTACAGAAACATCAGTTTAATAAGTCACGGCTGCAAAATATTAACGCGAATTATATACAGAAGGATGGAAAAGCTGGTAGAAGCCGACCTTGGGGAAGATCAGTTTGGGTTCAGTAGAAATGTAGGAACACGGGAGGCAATACTCACTTTACGGCTTATCCTAGAAGATAGATTAAGAAAAGCCAAACCTACATTTCTAGCTTTTGTAGATTTGGAGAAGGCTTTTGACAATGTTGAGTGGAATAAACTCTTTAAGGTTCTGAAACAAGCAGGAGTAAAATATAGGGAACGTAAGGTTATTTACAACTTGTACAAAAACCAGACAGCGGTTGTCAGAGTTGAATGGCATGAAAGGGATGCAGTGGTTGGGAAGGGAGTAAGACAGGGTTGTAGTCTTTCTCCATTGTTGTTCAATTTGTACATTGAGCAAGCTATAAAGGAAAGCAAGGAGAAATTTGGAGAAGGAATTAAAGTTCAGGGCGAAGAATTAAAAACATTGCGTTTTGCCGACGACATAGTAATTCTGTCAGATACAGCGAGGGACCTGGAAGAGCAATTGAACGGAGTGGATAGTGTGCTGAAAGGTGCATATAAGATGAACATTAACAAGAGCAAAACTAGGGTAATGGAGTGTAGTGTAAGAAAATCAGGTGATGCTGAAGGAATTAGATTGGGAAACGAAGCAATAAAGGAGGTAGATGAGTTTTGTTACTTGGGCAGTAAAATAACAAATGATGGTCGCAGTACAGAGGATATAAAATGCAGAATGGCAATGGGTAGAAAAGCGTTCCTGAAAAAGAGAAATTTGTTAACATCGAATATTGATTTAAACCTAAGGAAGTCCTTTCTGAAGGCACTTGTATGGAGTGTTGCCTTGTGTGGGAGTGAGACATGGACGATAAACAGTGCGGACAGGAAGAGGATTGAGGCTTTTGAAATATGGTGCTACAGAAGAATGCTGAAGATTAGGTGGGTTGATCGCGTAACTCATGAGGAGGTACTGAACAGAATTGGGGAGAAAAGGAATTTCTGGCATACCTTGACTAAAAGAAGGGACAGATTGGTAGGACACATTCTTAGACATCAAGGCATTGTGAATTTAGCGTTGGAGGGAAGTGTATGGGGAAAAATCGCAGGGGAAGACTAAGAGATGGATACAGTAAGCAGATTCAGACAGATGTAGGTTGTCGTTCTTATGTGGAGATGAAGAGGCTTGCTCAGGATAGGGTATTGTGGAGAGCTGCATCAAACCAGTCTCCGGACTGAAGACAACAACAACAACAACAACCTCAGATATTGTTTTGGTGACATGAAATGTTAGATGCAGGAGAACCAAATACTTTATACCCTATTACTTTGTCTCATTTTGTCTTATAGAGAGTATGTTATAGCGTAGGGCATGTTGGGTGAAGCTGTAACTGTTGCTGAATAAAGAAAAGATGGGAAAATTACCCTTCAAAGAATCTCCGACTATCATTGTTCCCTGACAGGCAACACACCTGCAGATCTTCTGTCCCAGGCGGTCGGACTTCGTCTCTTACAGCAGGGGTTTCAGAGCCTGGTAAAAGGTTTGCAAAAAGGGACAGTAATGGAAGCTACAGGAAAATGAAAGTCGGGATTGCCAGTCGAAACATATATTAAAAACAAAGTACATATAGGCGAGGTAGCCCTGTCACAAATTTCGATAAAACCTCACACACTGAATGCAGCCACTGGGCGTGGAATATTCAAAAATGTTCAAATGTTTGTAAGGCTTAATGGACTTAACTACGGGGTCATCGGTCCCTAAGCTTACAAACTACTTATGAACTACCTTATACTAAAGACTACACAAACATCCATGCCCGAGAGTGGATTCGAACCCCTGACGGTGGACTGCCGCGGACACTGCAACACGGCGCTCCAGCACAGAGTAACATATACAGAGGAGAAGCCCACCCTCCCCTCTAAACCTCTGTCCTACGCTGCCCTCGTAGTTCCGTAAGATGCTAGTAGGTGTCAGACGGTTCCCCGGCTTAGAACCGGTAGACGACACTAGAGGCGCTTCTGAGGGTAGCGCGGAGGGGAGGTTGAGGGGAGAGCTCGTGCCGCCTGCCACGAGGCCACGGCTGTGTCCGGTGTGCCGGCGTTTGAGGGGAGGTGGTGGTGGGGACAGCCGCTATCTGCCCCCCGCTCTGGCTACTTTAAAGGGCTGCTTCTGACCGCAGCGCCATCATGGGACATCTTACGGAACCTTCCCTCCCCCGCACCCCTGAGCTTGTTTCCGGGCCCTTACGGAGGTTTCCCGTCTGTATATATGCACTAGGCGCGGCTAATCCACTGCGGCGGGGCGTGGAAATACCTTGTTGTAGGCCATGTCGCAAAATACATACAAGAGTCAGAATATAAATAAGAACCAGTCCTCAGACAGAGTTTAAGACGAAAGGTAAGAAACTAACCACGCGTTCGCGCACGATTAAAAGAACAGGAGTCGGATCTACGCATCGAACATGCTACATACCGGAGTAGCAATTCCCGAAAAGACGGCGCAAATGCAGAAGTAAGGCGATCGCGTCCACGGACGATGCGAAGTATGTCGTATCGGTGATCGTGTCGAGTCTGGCGCAGAAGTCTAGGACAGGCTGCTTGCTCCTAAGGTAATGGGAAGCACGAGTCACTAAACGACGGTAACTGCCGCACGCTGATCGCCGATGTCGATACATCCAGGACCTGCAACGGAATGGGCTCGGGAGCTGCTCCCCAGGCTATATAAAGGAGTGAACAATGCATTCATGTGCACCTCCGCGGTTGGCGAAAAGGTGCCTGTAGCCAACCTAACAGACGCAGATTCGCAGGACGCGAAAACTCGTCTCCTTCCGCCACCGCGTGATACAGCAACGGTTTAAAATAACGGCCGAAGGGAAACTAAATAAGATTTCGCCATCTTGACGATTGTTTGTAATAATTAAATGTGCAGTGTCCAAATTATACTGCTCCCCCCAAGAGATGCACCCTATGCAGACAATACATAGGTAGTGTCTGTGGGCCTGGGAAAATTAGTTATATGCCTATAATCTCGCGATGAATTTTTAAAGATTGTTAATTAACCGGTCTGAGTGTGTAATCAATAAACTCGGGATTTCATCTGGATTCAGAAATTGTAGTTAAATTTGACGTATTACTTTTATAAGTAACTCTTCCTTTGTCTGAGGACTGGCTTGACTGATTATGTAGCTTTGTCACATGTCTTTTAGCGTTACCAGAATTCAGTGCGTTACTATGTGACCAATTTGTTATAGTACACTTACGCTCTTAGAATTCTAACCTTATGTGATAGTATATGAGACTGTAAATAGCAGTTAATTTGTCGATATTTCATTACTCTACACTACACGCTTCAAAGAAAGTTGGCCAGTTGGAAATTTAATGTCGTTCCACCATGTTTGCGCTGAATATATAGGGTCATCAATATACTGCTGAAGAATTCACGTGTCTGAAGGGCATTAGCATTGTTTTTTATCAGTAACACGGACACTATACATTGTATTTAGAAAATGATTTTATAGCAAGGCTTGCGACAATTTAGTAAACATCTCTTCCTGTGGCGGACTTTCATAGTGAAATGCACGGGCAGTCATGGCCAGTAGACAATGTGTGTCATCTGGAAGTTGCGTCGATGCGGGGGCGTGCACGGGTAGCGTAATGGTTAACGCGACCGCTCCGAAAAGCGGGAAATCTGCGTTCGAGTCCCGGTCTGGCACTTGCATATGCCGCCATTAAATTGTAGAGCTAAGCCTGATTCTTAATCGCAATTGCGAATACATTTCATATATTTACTATTTATTTATTTATTATTTATTTAATGCTCAGACATTTGATACATAGTCATTAGTCTTCTAACTTCCCAAAACAATTGACCATCTGACATCCGGTCACAATATTGCAGTCTTTTACAATTTCTGAAATGCTCCCAGTTCATAATGGTGTCTTCTCTTTCACATATAATACACTTCGGTGAGGGTACGATTCCAATCCTGTACAGGTGTTCCGCAAGGCAGTCGTGGCCAGTAATTCTTCGAAATGCTGCCACAGTTTCCCTTCGTGGGTGTTTGGGAAGTGCGTTCTTTTCTTCTAACAGTAGAAGCCATGTTTTTCTTTGCCCTTGTGTTGTCAAGTGGTCATAAAACTTCTTCTTTAAACTGTTGTTGATGAGTCTTTTAATGGAGATGTATGATAATTTTGGACATTTTGTTTGAGAAATCTTGGTTCCTTTTTTGGCTATAAAGTCTGCCATTTCATTGCCATGTATACCTGTATGTACTGGTATCCATTGCAAAACTATTTCAGTTCCAGCTTTGGTGATTGAGGCAATAGAGGATTTTATTTCATGTATGCAAGCACTTTGAGGTGTTTGGAAGGATGCAATTGCCTGTATTGCAGAAGTTGAATCACAAAATATAACAACCTTTTTGTGTCCTTTGGATACAGACAGAAATTGTCTTAGTGCCAGGTTTATTGCCTCCAACACTCCATCATGTATTTACTTGTTTGTTAGATTCTGAAGAGTGCAGACGCGCTAATGGCGTGTCCTCTAGCAAACAGACGTGAGTGGGGCGGAGTCGATATTTGCGGGACGAAGTATTGACAAAAGTAGCGAAGATCACTACGTTGAGATCCTGTCTCGCAGATAGTCTTTTCTCATCAGAGTGTGCTGGCAGTTTTCATATGGAGCTACCGCAGCTTTGTCGTCGGCAGCCACGACGTCGTTGCAGCAGTTCCGACCAACTGTGAGATCGTTGTATTTAGCCCAGGCGTATAAAGCTGTTGTGATGCATTATCCACTAGCTGGTGTGAACAGTTTCCTTTCTTTCCGCAATAATATCACAAAAGGTGAAATTTAACATGTCAGGGCGCACGGTGGGGATCAGTTTCGTAGCAAGGCGATATGTATGAACACCGACCGTGGCCAGAAAATAAAACTTTGATATACCGTGTACTTGATGCTCTGCAAAATGCACATCGAGTTGGGCGCGATACTTAGACCATTCGACCATTCCCCCGCGGCATTGTCAAACTGTCTAAATAGTGACACGAAGTTTGCAACAAGTTGATGGGCTTCAGTTTCTGCAGCCCGTGGCGCATCTGCTGTTGCTGCTTGGCTAGACAGAATCTGTGTCATCATTTGCATTAACCGCTGCATTTGCTGGGCCTGAAACGGAATAACTTGCGTTAAAAAAGGTTCTTGCGCTGCGTTTTGCGAAATGCTAGTCATCTTTACACATTATCACAACACAACACCTTAGATACGAACAAAATACTTTAGCAAAACGAAGCAAGGTGTGCAGCTCAACGAAATACAGCCCTCAGAACAAACAGATGGAACAGGCGCATACGGTCGGGGGTTCGAATCCCCCCTCGGGCATGAATATTTGTGCCGTCCTTATAATTAGTTAGTTTGTAAGTTTAGGGACTGATGACCCCGTAGTTAAGTCGCAGCAGCGAAGTAAACAACGCCGCACTCGACCAAGATAGCGAAGCAATGCAGGCAATTTGAGAAAGTCAGGAGCGACAGCAAACCGGCGAAGGGTCTTTGTTGCCGAATGTAGAACAACACCTCCTCGCCAGATGTGTTATGTCGTCCTGGAATCAGGGTAGTCGAGGGTGGAAACGATAGGACGACCAATACTGTTCCATCAACTCATTCGTTTTATTATTATTATTATTATTAAATTTATCGGACCAAACTGCATGGTCATCAGTCCGTAGCTTACAAACTACTTAAACCTAGGTAAACTAACCTAAGAACAACACACACACCAATGCCCCAGGGAGGACTCGAACCTCCACGGCGAGCAACCGCGCGTTCCGCAGCGAGACGCTTTAGACCGCTAGGTTACTCCACCGCGGCCCATCAACTCAAAATCCCAACATTATTGAAGTAGACTGACAGTTCACACACGATCCTTACAGAGCAATGAAACTTAACATGTATCGGAAATAATCAGACCGAAGTTGGGTGCTCCAGTTCCAGCACCAGACTGCACACGGCCGTTTCGTCAGTCCGTGCCGCCTTCGGCTGGGGACGCTGGGCCGCGGTGGCCGAGGGGACTGCGGCGCGCCAGTACGGTCTACACGGCCACTACGGTCGGGGGTTCGAATCCCCCCTCGGGCATGGATATTTGTGCCGTCCTTAGTATTAGGTAGTTGATAAGTAGTTTGTAAGTTTACGGACTGATGACCCCGCAGTTAAGTCCCATAAGCTCTACAAACATTTGAACATTTGGGGGCGCTGCAGGCAGGTGGCAGGAGGCGCGGCCGCGGACGCGGATTAGAGGCGGCTTACGTTGCCAACCTCCTCATGTGTCGTAGTCGGTACTCGACGACTCCACAGGAAGTAGAACCCGAGTGCCGTTAATAAACTTAAAGAAAGTCAACAAAATGGGGTAACAAGTGTCATTTTATTTTATTTTATTTGAAAAATTGGCTAGTCCCGATGTAGTGGACGAGCACTCCAAGGTGCTTTGCTGCGGACCGCGCCGCTGCTCGCCGTCGGAGGTTCGAGTCGTCCCTCGGGCATGGGTGTATTTGTTGTCCTTAGCATAAGTTAGTTTAAGTAGTTTGTACGCCTAGGGATTGATGCCCAGAGTAGTTGAGTCCCATACATTTGTAAACAGTTGAACATTTTGTATTATATTTCACCCAATCCCGTAATTGTTTTGAGCGGTGTGTAAGCAAGGAAGCAAGGGCTTAGTGTGGCATTTCTGTCTTTCCGACATGCATAGGCTAAATTCGGGTCCATGAACTATGGTGACGTTATTACCAAATGCGTCGAAACAATACCAGCATGCTATTATTCTTTTCTTGGCTGCTAGACAATAGACACTGACATACATCTATCGGAAAACGTAAATGGGGCAGCATGCCTGTTGAAAACCACGGTTCTGTGGCAACGGGTACCACTGCTTTATGATAATGCACTTCCATATATCCCAAATGTAACCCAAATAGATAAAAAGAAAAATTTCATTCCTGATTATTTTATTATTCTATTATGTCGTTGGACTCCGTAATGAATTGTCTGTGTTGGGCATGATTTTTATCTACCGCTGCTTTTAGAGCCTAAAAAGCAGCCAGAAAGCAGTGGAGAACATAATGCTTTTAATCCTCGGTGAGCTAGCTCACACTTCACCTCACCGAAACTGTAAGGGAATGTTCCTAATATCTATTAAATTCAGAGGACTCGGGAACTACTACGAAAATGAATTTACATAATTCTCAATAAATTTGTGCATTTTTAAATAACATATTGTGCACATAATATATTAAACCTTCAATTGGCAATGTTGCTCCAAGCAACATCAAAATTGCGCGTGGTTTTCTGAAACATGTTTCAAGTTTCATCCTTAGATGGGCAACGGTGCTTGAAACTAACATTTAAGCTCTGCAGTAAAGTGATGTTTCGTTGTCTTTTGCGAAAAGTTTAGCAATAAACTGAATCTTTAGCGGACACTCCTAGCATAAGTTACTGAGGTATATTTTTGTTTCAATTTTTTACGATATTTTTCGTGATACATCGAAAACTGCTTATAAAAGCGAAAGAGATAGCCTTGAAGTTGATTTATTATGGAAAATTGTTGACGAATTCTTATATGGGAGACTGAAAATGGAAGAGGAGGCCTAGTAGAACACAACAAAATGGACAATAAGTCCAAATGAACAACGAAACAGCACCTTCTATACCAGTCAATGATGTACGGTATGACATATGACAATATGTTGTCACTTGACAGTTTACGGGCCAAAAGGAATTTGCAAGTTTTGTCTTCAGAGGTGGAAACCATGGGATTGTTCTGAACTTTGCACCAAAAACAACTTGTTTTATCACTTTCACATGAAATTGTCCAAGATATAATAATTTCTACATTTATAAGAACAACATTGTAGTATTCATACTGTACCACCGTGCGAAGCTTTTGGACAATGTTACTTACAAACCAGAAACTATATTTTGAAACAATAAAAAAATCGTAGAAATCTGTTCACATGGCCCTACACATTTAAGTAACATAATACTTTTTTCTTCTCGTGATTACTGTGTGTGCCAAATAAAGGGTTAAATTGTTAATTAAATTATCGGTCCTATCTAAACAGAACACGAAACAGTTCACGTATGTCATCCACAGGAACTGCCAAGTAATTTGTTTTAGTGCCCCGATCATCGAACAGTTGAAGTCAATATTGCTCGCCTCAAAAGTGGAGAAGATTCTCAACACTTGCCACCTGTAAAGTAGGGATAGCTAGCTTGCTTCCCTACAACGTATGTGTGCACACCGTTTTATCTTTAACAAACAGATTGAACAGTAAATAGCGAAATAAAGTAAATTGTACTTGGAAACGACTTGTTCTACACCTGTATCCATCTAATTTAGTAGTATTTGTTCTTCGTAAACGTATGCATTATTCAAAATGTAATTGTTCATTTAGGTAAAACATAGTCATGGTCCAAATTTACAGAGAAGTTTTACAATCCCACGCCCCTGCGAAATACTGTTAAGAAGCTCGCGACATTTCTCAGATTGACGCGAGGACAAACTTAACGTGCACTGCAAAAATGATTCACACATAGGTAGCCTAAGTCTGCTCGACCAGATACCAGTTTGAAAGCCTTGAATATCTACAAAAAAAGTCGACTAATAGAAATTTAAGGATTCAGTACAACAACAGAAGAACACTGTCACGCAAACGGAAAGTGCAAGTCATGTTCTTTCAATTACGGGCAAAGCTTGGGCTAATAAATTTGTTCATCAGGTCTGATGGACTTGCGTATTGCATGCTAGCCTCCTTCTTGCTATAAGATGTCTGTGTCCAATTTGCTTCACAGGGTCACTTGAGCTCGATTACGTTGGTTGTCGCAGGACTTTTTGTTCCTCCCTTGTCATTTCTGCTGTAGGTGTGGTACACTCACAGTGTACCTGTAAGACCTTTGTATGAAGACATAGCTGATATACGAATTAGAACTATTCAAACGTCTCAAATGTTACAGGGCAATGAAATATATTCAATGGCGAAGCTGAAAATTTGTGTTGGACCGGAGTTCAAACCCGTATATACCGCTTCGGACCAGCGGTCGCCTTAAACAATTACGCTAACCAGATACACTTTCCCTTCGGCGAAATTCTCAACTTATCGCACACTACGATTGTAGTGTTCCATGCCCATTGATTTGATTTGATTTGATTTGATTTTTCCAGGGAAGCCAAAACAGTCTTGGTCCAACCCGCCACTGCCCGCACCGAAACTAAGTTTATTGTGCGGTATCGCTCCCTGTATATCTAGTAAAGCCAACCAACGCCCTTGAACAGTGCAAGGAGTCCATTTACCAGTTTTTTATTAGACACAATTTCTTCGGGTCTAATTGTCCCAAATGTTCTGTGCCTTTTACTCTCCAATGCAATGCATTCGAAGATTAGATGTGATGCAGTTTCATCACCATCATCACAGAACCTACATTTAGGGTCCTATTCTGTTATTCCCATTGTATGTAGGTGTTTTTTGAAATTCACATGGTCTGTCAGCAATCCAACCATGAGTCTAATCTCTCTCCTGTTCAGGCCCAGGATTGCAGAGCTTCTTTTAAAACATGGCTTTGGCATCATTACCTTGCCATGTTTTTGTTGGTAGACTTTGGTCAAATATTCTACGTGCTGTCTTCTGAGCCAGTTACGTAGCTCCAATTTGATCATTCCCTTGGTGATTGTCAGGACAGGTACCGGTCCACTAAATGGAGTCTCTGCCCCCATCCTGGCTAATCTGTCGGCATGTTCGTTGCCACTGATCCCCGAGTGGCCAGGGACATACAATAGGGTCACTCTGTTGCTTTCCCCTAGCTCCACCAGAACCCTGTGACATTCTGCAACAGTTTTAGACCTTGTTGCAGGAGCTGCCAATGATCTCAGGGCTGCCTGGCTGTCTGAATAGATATAGATGCTATGATCTTTGTAGCACCTACGCAAATTCTCCTCCACACATGCCCTGATGGCAGTGATTTCGGCCTGGAATATTGAGGCCAGTTTCCCTAGAGAGATGACGCCCTCCAGACTTGGCTGCACCCCGTATACTCCGGCCCCAACGCCATGCCTATTACTTCCTCTTGTTTCCGGCTTTAACTTTATTCCCACAAGGTAGCGGGTGTATTTCTGGACCCGCACAGAAATTGTCATTTGCGTGTCGGAGGCATAGACACGATGTTCTTTCGGACGTGTCCGCTCTTACCGAACACCATATTTATATCACTGATATATGTTCAATAGCAGAGCGAGTCAGTATGTGAACAAAGAAAATAACAACAATCAACCAACTATTTAATTTTAAGGGGGTGGGCCTAAGGAGCAATACATATTACTTTATCAACAAGTAGATGCCTTCTGAAGCTAGCAGCGTACATGAGACAGCATGCGGAAAGCTTATAATAAATTACACAACGAAACCCTGTCACGTAATTTGGTAGAGAATCCTAAGAAATTCTAGTCGTGTGTAAAGTATACTAGCGGTAGAACACTATCAATAGCTTCACCGCACGATAGTAACTGTGATGTTACTGATGATATTTCTGCTAAAGCAGAATCGCTTAACACAGCTTTCCGAAATTCCTTCACTAGAGAAGACGAAGCAAATACTTCACAATTACTATCAAGAACAGCTGCCAGCATGCGAAATTTAGAAGTTGATACTTCTGCTGTATTAAAGCAACTTAAACGACATAACAAAAGTAATTCTCCCGTCCCCATTGTATACTAATTAGTTTCCTTTCAGAGTATGCTGATGCAATAGCCCCATACCTAGTTATCATATGCAACAGCTCGCTTAGCGAACGTTCCGTACCCAAAGACTGGAAAGTTTCACAGGGTCCGCCAATAGGAGTGACCAGCAAAATTAGAGGCCTATATCATTGACGACGGTTTGCAGCAGGATTTTGAAACATATACTTTCCTCAAATATTATGAACTACCTCGAAGAGAACGGCCTGTTGACCCATAGTCAATACGGATTCAGACAATATTATAATATCAGAATACGGATTCTTAAACACACATAATGTGATGAGTGTTGTCGACAAGGGATGTCAAATAGATGCCGTATTTCTAGATTTCCGGAAGGCATTTGACACTGTATCTCACAAGCCTCTTCTAATCAAAATGCATGCTTGTGGAATATCGCCACAGTTATGTGATTGGATTCGTGATTTCTTGTCACAATGGACACAGTAGATTGTGACTGACGGAAAGTCATCGAGTAAAACAGAAGTGATATCTGGCGTTCCCCAGGGAAGTGTTATAGAGCCCCTACTGATCCTTATCTTGAAAAACGATTTAGGAGACAATTTGAGTAGCTCCCTTAGAGTCTTCGCGGATGATAATGTCACTTATCGGTTAGTAAACTCACCAGAAGATCAAAAGCAACTGCAAAATGATTTAGATAAGATATCTGCATAATGCAAAAATTAACGATTTATCCTTAATAATAAGAAGTATGAAGTCATCCATATGAACACTAAAAGAAAGCCGTTAAACTTCATTTACACAATAAATTAGTCAAAACTACAGGCCGTGAATTCAATTAAACAACTAGAAGCAACATAAATTCGAAAGAACACATAGAAAATATTGTATGGAAAGCGAACCAAAGACTGCGTTTCGTTGGCAGAAAATTTAGAAGATGCAACAGTTCTACTAAAGAAACTGCCTTCACCACACATGTGGGTCCTATTTTGGAGTACTGTTGCGCATTGTGGCATCCCCACTAAGTGGAACTGACAGACGATTTATAGAAAGTACAGAGAAGGGCAGCTCGTTTTGTATTATCGCGATATAGGGGAGAGAGTGTCACGGAAATGATGCATGAGTTGGGGTGGAAATCATTTAAAAAAAAGGCGTTACTCGTTGCGACGAGAACTATCTGCGAAATTTCTTTCACCAACTTTCTCTTCCGAATGCGAAGAATTTTTGCTAGCACCCACCTAATAGGAAGACATGATCATCAAAATACAATAAGATGAATCAGATCGATAATGGAAAAATTTAGGTGTTACTTATTCCCGCGAGCTATTATAGAATGGAACTGTAGAGAAACATCATAAAAGCGGTTCGATGAACCCTCTGCCAGGCACTTCAATGTGACTTGCAGCGTATTTATGTAGATGTAGATATATCTACATCTACATAGATACTCTGCAAATCACATTTAAGTGCCTGGCAGAGGGTTCATTAACCACTTTCATAACTTTTCTCTACCGTTCCATTCTCTAATAGCGCGCGGAAAGAAATAACATCTAAATCGTTCCGTTTTCGATCTGATTTCTCATATTTTATTGGGATGGTCATGTCTCCCTAAGTAGGTGGGTGCTAGCAAAATATTTTCACATTCAGAACTAAAAGTCGGTGATTGAAACTTCGCAAACAGATCACGCCGCAATGAATAACGTCTTTCTTTTAACGATTTCCACCCCAATTCGTGCAACATTTCCGTGACGCTCCCCCCCCCCCCCCCTGTGACGTGATAAAACAAAACGAGCTGCCCTTCTCTGAACCTTCTCAATATCTTCCGTCAGTCCCACCTGGTGAGGGTCCCACAAGGGGTAACAGTACTCCAGGAGAGGACGTACAAGTGTGATGTAGGCAGTCTCTTTGGTGGAGCTGGTGCATCTTCTAAGCGTTCTGCCAATGAAACGTAACCTTTGGTTCCCCTTCCCCACAATATTTTCTATGTGTTCTCTCCAGTCAAAGTTGTTCGTAATTGTAACTCCTAGGTATTTGGTAGAATTTACGACCTTAAGGTTTGACTGATTTATCGCGTAATTGAAGTTCAGCGGATTTCTTTTAGTGGTTTCTGCCTTAGCAGTACTGTCGTCGGTAGTATTACCATTGCTATCGCGTAGTGAAGGTATTGTTTGTGTTTTGCCGCTAGTGTACTTCACATATGACCAGAATTTCTTTGGATTTTCTGCAAGATTACGAGACAGTATTTCTATTGCCGGAAGGCCATCGACATCTGGTGACAGTTCAAAGTAGTTGCAGAAGGAGAGCAACTACTTTAAGCGTACCAGTACGGTACGGCGAATAAAGGTACTCCGTATGGAAAGTAGTTTCACACCTGCCTCATTAGACACGGTTGTTAGTGGGCAGCCTCAGGTTGATGGTTGGTTCATTTGTAGAGTGATTAAACTGCTGGGTCATCGGTCACTCCCTTCAAGTTGTCTACAGGCAGGCCCCAGTAATGCATCCACTCCTCCAGACGGCCGCTAGGGCCAGACTACAAGCCTGCCCACAATTCAGCCCATTACCCACCCTTGTGCATAAGTGCCCCTGACCACTCTCCTGCTACCAGGCGGGCAGACGAGTTGGAACAGACTGCCTGGGAGGTAAACAGAGTACACTCCGGGAGTACTGATGGATGCCCATGTTACAGTGGCTATGCTAGCAGGGATCTGGGGCCACAGGTTACAAATAGCTGCAGATGTTCGTTGCGTCTAAACGAATTATATCTCTCGTCTGTATTTAGAGGTTGCTTCTAACGACGTATGGACTATAAAAATAAACCGTCATGCATACCAGCGGAAGGTATGGGCCACAGATTCTGGCAATTGTGTTATGACAGATATGCATTCTTTTTATTAGATTACTAACTCTCTGTCCAATCAAGACAAACGTTCTTTAGATGTAAAAACAACAATTGTTTAATAAAATAATTTTCAATATATTTTACTAAAAAGTGTAAAATAATTTTCCTAATCAAAGTTCTGAAAATTTGTGAGTGTAAGTTTTTAATAGCTATTAAGATTCGCCGCGGTGGGTAGCCGAGCGGTCTAAGGCGCCTCGCTGCGGAGCGCGCGGTTGCTCGCCGTTGGAGGTTCGAGTTCTCCCTGGGCATGGGTGTATGTGTGTTGTCCTTAGGTTAGTTTACCTAGGTTTAAGTAGTTTGTAAGCTACGGACTGATGACCACGCAGTTTGGTCCGATAGATTTACAAACATTTTAACATTTATTTAGATTCATGTAAGTTTTATAACAAAAACAAATGCGGCACATGCAGTAGGTAATAATTAAAAGGTGAACCGTTAATGCATCAAATACGCATTGCATCAACCCCACGTATTACGTTATAAATCTTTCAAGTATATTCTTGGTTAGCATTGGCCGCATCGCAGTGGATAGACCGGTTCCCGTTAGATCACCGAAGTCTGGCTTGGTTAACAGTAGGATAAGTTACCACCACCCGGGTTTGCCTAGCGCTGATGACAAGGGCAGTGCACTCAACCCTTGTAAGGCCTATTGAGGAATTATTTGAGAAGTATCGACTCACGTCAAGTAAACCAACACAACGGCCGGGAGTGTGGGGTGCTGACCACGTCCCCTTCCGTGTAGTATCCGTCGAGCCTTCGGGTGGAGGATGACACGGCGACCAGTCGGTACCTTTCGGGACTTTTGAGGCTTGCAGAACGGTACTTAGTACTGTTTTAAGGGGAGTAGTACCGCCCTATCTTAATGGTGTTACATTGGGTATATAAATGCCCCGTTTTCTCAGAAACATGTTTTGTGACTGTATTTCTCTAGAATCACTTTAAAATAACAGTTGGAAAAAAGTTATGTTTTTTTCTAAACATATAATTTTTTGATGTAAATTTTCACAGTTTTAAGTTCTTGAATTTTAACTACTACAGTAAATACTGCTACATAAGAACTAAAACATCATGCTACTGACGATGTTATGTGGTAAATAATTCACTCATGTAGATTCAGAAATTCCTGAGAAAAAAGGGCATTTATACTGAAAAATGTTATTTTGAAGAAAATTAAAGAAAAAAATTCATATACAATCAACTGGTAAATAAAAAATATGTTAGAATCCTCTTGGCTGGTGTCCTCACCTCCTTTACTTGGAGCTGGCTTCTTTTGTCGTATTGTTTACTGCAATCTGTCTTTATGATTCGCAGTTGGTCGAAGTCTAATCCACTTTTAATGATGTTGTAACTTTAATGAATTACAAGATGTTCTAGAAACTGTAGTCTTCCAGAAAAGCCATAATTAAAAGTAAGAACAGTGCCAAAAACACCAAGTTCAAAGCCTGACCTTCCAACAACCACAGAAACTAAAACACGGATAATTGATAACTATTGTCGTCAAACACAAACAAATTTGCAATCCAAAGGGTTTACTGAGAATTACCGCCAGTGTAAGCGACTTACGGAACGGACACGTCTATACAAAACAAAATAAACAAGAGTTTTCTAGACTACATAGGTTCAGATAATAATTCCAGTATGCGACATGATAGAAAACAAAATTCTCAGAAATGTCAGTGCCTGATTAGTTTCAAATATTTATTTAAAAAAATAATGGAATATTACAATAAAACCGACATCACCTTAAGCTTAAAGATCTATATTTTCGTAGAGGTAAAATGTCAGATTCTGTCATTTTGGGCGGTACAACTCCCCTTAATTTTCCTAGTTTTTAAAAATTCGCCATCACTGATTTTCAGAGCTATATGCACTGTATTAGAAATCTATAAGTGGCTAGGGGAAATTAAATTAATTTTTATAGTCCATGATAAAAACGTGTTATATAAAAATATTTTCTTTAAATAATTATTGTTTTCTAGGTACAGAGGAATTTACATTAGCTCTTACATGGTCACTGAATTAAATCACGAGGGAAAGTGGAAAAATTATACTATGCCGAGATTCGAATGCAGGTCTCCTGCTTAATAGGCAGTAGCGCTGACCATTGTTCAACCTGGACACAATGATGACCACGACTGCACGGGATACCGTAGCATGCCTTCAGTCAGACCCAAATTTTCAGTTTCCCCACACACTACCGATCTAGCGATCTGCTCTCTTACTCATTACTCGCGGCATATGGCCAATTACCGTAAGATATCGAGCCCGATGTCCATCCGCACTTACGAAACGATCACTGACCATCTTTGCTTTAATTATATATACGTGACGTCTGTCCTTTCGCACACCATTCATGACAGTAACAGGAGGAGGGCAAAATGGCAGCGGTATACAAAGTACTCTCCAGCACACACAAAACAACAAAGTGAGTTAAAACTGTACTGCCATCCAGTTCTGAGCTTCAGTCATCTAGCTGATCGGTGAATGACAATGGTATAGAAATTATTCTGAACCACACCCCCACACATGAAAGTAAGTTAATATTTCATTATCATCCGGTTGTGAATCATACTAAGACTTTTAAGTCCCTCTCTCACTGACAAGTAAGTTTAAAATCAATTTAAAAATTTGTACCGAGCAGATAAACAGACAAATGAGGAGGCGAGGTAATAAAAAAGTAGAAAAATGAATCCTGTATGTACAGAATTTGGTTGAGATTTTTCCGGGCGTACCTGAGCTATCTTTTTATATCAAATTTTTCATTCGCACTCTCAGTCATAGGGGGTCTTTCTGTCACAGTAATTTTTCCTTGGTTGCAAGTGATGCGTGCGTCCAGCCTGGTAGATATTGGTTAGGGAGTTACGGAGATCCACCTATACATCGAATGAGTTGTCGCAGAAGGTAATTTAGGCATATTGCGCCTACAGGCAACACCATCTAGAGACAAGGCCTCACAACAGCCCTTGTCACCTCACGCCGAGTAGACCGCCACATAGTCCAAGCATTCTGTGACGGCGTAATGCTAAATCTGCAGAAATTATTACCTGAAAACCAAAAATATGAGCGTTTAGGAAATTAAATTTCAAATACAGTTTTTATTTTATGAAACTCGAGTCTAGATGGCGAAATTTGCCGAAAAAATTCGCAAAGCTCCAAAAAACGGTTTTTATTAAGTAAATAATAAACGATAACTCCGATGGGAAAATGTCAATTAAGAAGCTGTAGCCCTTAAGATTATCTACCCATTGTTTTTTTTTGTACGTATCGAGTAATTTAATACGTTTCGAGATATATCGAAAAAAAAACCCACTTAAAACAAGATTCCTTATAACTCCGGAAACGCTTAATTTCCATGTTATAGCTCATTTTAGTAAGGATGAGGCTTCATTCCAACGTGATCAAATTGTAAATTTTCACAATCAACTTGTGTGGGCTGGCGAGAATCCGCACGCAATTGTGCACTCACGTCATCAACACAGATTTTCTGTGAACGTTTGGGCAGGAATTGTTGGTGATGCCTTGATTGGGCCTCATGTTCTTCCACCTACGCTCACTGGAGCACGTTATCATGATTTCATACGGGATACTCTACATGTGCTACTAGAACATGTGCCTTAGAAGTACGACACAACATGTGGTTCATGCACGATGGAGCTCCTGCACATTTCAGTCGACGTGTTCGTACGCTTCTCAACAACAGATTCGGTGACCGATGGATTGGTAGAGCCGGATCAATTCCATGGCCTCTACGCTCTCCTGACCTCAACGCTCTTGACTTACATTTATGGGGGCATTTGAAAGCTCTTGTCTACGCAACCCCAGTTCCAAATGTAGAGACTCTTCGTGCTCGTATTATGGACGGCTGTGATACAATACGCCATTCTCCAGGGCTGCATCAACGCATCAGGGATTCCATGCGACGGAGGGTGGATGCATGTATCCTCGCTAACGGAGGACATTTTGAACATTTCCTGTAACAAAGCGTTTGTAGTCACGCTGGTACATTCTGTTGCTGTGTGTTTCCATTCCATGATTAATTTGATTTGAAGAGAAAGTAATAAAATGAGCTCTAACATGGAAATTAAGCGTTTCCGGACACATGCCCACATAAAATATTTTCTTTATTTGTGTCTGAGGAATGTTTCCTGAAAGTTTGGCCGTACCTTTTTGTAACACCCTGTATATTAGCTGAAAACCCGGCGTCAATTAGTACAACTTCCCCTTCCTTTTCTCTCTTTGATCACCGTTTGTTTTCTTGTCTCTCTGTTCGTATCCTCCCCTCCCCATCTTACTTTCTCTCTCTGTTCACCTGCTCCTTCCCACCTTCTCCTCTTGTCCCTTTCTCTGTCCACTTCCTCCTCCCCCTCCCACTGTTCATCTCCTCTTCCTGTGTGTCACCATATCCTCTCTCTCACCGTTCTCTTCCCTCTCTCTGTCCATCTCGTCCCTGCCTTTCTGTCCGTCTCCTCCTCCACCTACTCCACTCCCTCCTATATATGAAATCATACATATATGCGTCAAGTTTCATGGTGACTGGTCAAACTGTGTCAAAGTCACAGGGTACCCCTCCGCCATGCTAAATTGACTGCTTAGAGATTATAAAAATCTCCTTCATGAAAACATACATTTATGTGCTGACTTTCATAGTGACCAGTCAAACAATTTAGATTTTGTTGTAACTACCCTCCGCCATGCACCTACGGAGGCTTACGAAAGCTATCCGATGTACTATTTCGGGGGTATAAGCTATCTTGATTCCACATTTCATTCAATTCGGTCGAGCATTTTCAGCGTGAAGAGTAACAACCGTGTTAACCCACTGTAAGGTACCCTCCGCCATGCACCATACGATGGCTTCCTAAAGGCATCTCATGCGTCAATTCATGGTATAAGCTACCTCCTTTCCAAATTTCATTCAAATTTGTCCATCTCTTTCAGCATGAAGGACTATCAAACATTTAATCCATCGTAAGATACCCTCCACCACGGACCAAACGGTGGCTTAGGAAAGTTAACCTACGTATTAATAAGGGTATAAGCTACCTCTGTTCGAAATTTCATTTATATACGTCCAGCCTTTTCAGCGTGAATGTATGAGAAACGAATTAAATAATTGTAAAGCACCGTCTGCCGTGCACCATACGAAGTCAATCGTTTGAAATTCGGAAGTGCTAACTTGTTGGTCCCCCTGTCTCTTTCTCTGTCTACTTCCTCGACCCCTCCCTCTGTTCATCTCCTTTCACCTGTCTGTCACCATCTCCTCTCTCTTACTCTCCTCCTCTCCCTTCTCTCTGTCCGTCTCCTCCCTCCGCTTTCTATTCGTTTCCTCCTCCACCTACTCTTCTCCCTCCTATATATAAAATCATACATATATGCACCACGTTTCATGGTGACTGGTCAAACGGTGTCAAAGTCGCAAGGTACCCTCCGCCATGCTAAATTCCCTGACTTAGAGATTATAAAAATCTCATTCATGAAAACATGCATTTATGTGCTGCCTTGCATGGCTACCAGTCAAAAAATTTGAATGTTTGTTGTAACGTACTCTCCGCCACGCACCTATGGAGACTTACGAAAGGCATCCCATGTAATAATGCCGGGTATAAGCTATCTAAATTTCAAATTTCATTCAAATCTGTCCATCTCTTTCAACATCAAGGAGTAGCAAACATATTAACCCATTGTAAGGTACCCTCCGCCACGCACCATACGGTGGCTTACGAAAGGTGACCTATGTATTAATCAGGGTATAAGTTACCTATGTTCCAAATTTTATTCATATGCTGCAGCCATTTCAGCGCGTACCCATAAGAAACGAATTAAATCACTGTAAAGCACCCTCTGCCATGCACCCTACGAAGTTAAATTTAGTATGCCTATAATCTCCATGCTAGTGCAAGCAATGAGTTTACAAAATGTTATCGCAATCGGATGTACGGTTTGCATAAAATACGTACAAAAAGACAAACAAACATTCATTTTGATATATAAGGTTTATGTATTTATTTTCAAATTCTCATTAGACCATACATTGGTAACAACAAATTCCTTCTGCTTGTGGTTTTCACCTCAATGATTCGGTATGCGTCAAAGCCGACTGCCAAAAGCCGTCATTTAAAAATCTGAATGAAGTATGCTTTCTACTGAAGCATATTAAAAAAAAAAAAAAATCTTATTTTAAATTGCTTACATAGAATTCACATGGTGTGAACAATATTTATGTTTTAAATGTTTCTTTGATGATTATCACCCTGAAAATTGTAACGTAACTTCCATAGAGAGCTGCTAGAATTTTCAGAAATTTTATCTCACTCGAAACTTCGCCGAAATCTGAAAATTAACTGTTTAGTCACGTTAATTAATTGAAATAATTGTAGGTAATTATAATATATTAATACTGCACTGATAAACTGAATTGTTCAATCACATTTAAAAATTTCATCAGGATCGGAATACAACTGTAGAGGGAAGTAGGAGGGGGACGGGGGGTGTAAAACTCGCAGAGAGAGACGTTAAGAGACGAGTAGTGTAAGGAAGTTCAATAGACGTGGGTTGCAGTTCTTATTCGGAGATGAGTCTCACGCAGGATAGAGAAGCGTGGAGAGCTGCATCACACGATTCTTCGGATTGAAGACCCCTACAACAACGTCAAATTTATATTTTCGGGTTTTCCGGCGAGATGCTGTCATTTTAGGAAATATGGTTTTCTGCCAATAATCGGCGTCGTACTTGCTCGATATTTCGATAGAGTGACTCACAAAGTTCATCGGCTGCGTCCTGAGTTCGAATTCAGAGTCGAACGGATCCAGTATTTACGCGTATTGTATGTGTGGCTATTTGTTCCGTCATCGGCGAGCATCGCGCCAGACGTTCTGTTTAACAAACAATGGCTTTTGACTGCTTTTCGCGTACTTTCTACGTCTTGTCAATTAATAATTTTGTCATTTAACGCTCTGTTACACCCCCTAGCTGTATTGGGTGCCGAGTCTTCTCATTTCTGTGATGTAGGCTTTCCTGTGGATAACCGTGTTCTGTTACTGCAGCTGGCATCGTCAGGTGTTCCGTACGGGCTACGAGCCAGTTAGGGCGGTTGCCAGAGTATTTTCTGTGCGTTGGTGTTCATACTGACGTGCGTACTCGATATAACCACCCTCAGATATTTGATGTGTTGCCTAACGAACCACCGCCTATTCGCCTTGTGTTCGATGCACATGTTCAAATGTTTGTTAAGCTTATGGGACTTAACTACGGGGTCATCAGTCCCTAAACTTACAAACTACTTACGAACTACCTTATACTAAGGACGGCACAAATATCCATGCCCGAGGGGGGATTCGGACCTCGACCGTAGTGGCCGTGCAGACCGCGACAGGAGCGCCTCAGTCCCCGCGGCCACCGCGGCCGGCATGTTAGATGCGCTAGATTATCATTCAATATATCGATGGTGACTAAAAATTATTTCATTAATAAAATATTCCATGAAAACATACTGAAGAATACGTTTCAAGCCATAAATAAAATAAAAATTGTAAACGATGTTCTTACCTGAACAAACTGACATACGAGGTTGCAGTTCAACACCATCGATATTAAAAGACATTCCCTCCGGAGTTTGTAAGTTGCCTCCGTTGCCTCTTTAACGGAGCAAGTGTCGGCTTCCATGCGGAACTGTCTAATATCCTGCTATCCCAGTTGTGGTGTGCCGTTAATGTTACGTGCACGAATTACCGAATGTTCAAATGTTTGTGAAGCTTAAGGGACTTAACTGCGGGGTCATCAGTCCCTAAACTTACAAACTACTTATGAACCACCTTATGCTAAAGACGAGACAGCCATGCCCGAGGGGGCATTCGAAACCCTGACAGGGAACGGCCTAGCGCATCGGAGCATAGCTCCTCAATGCGCTTGGCCACTCCGCCGCGGCCAAGAATTACCTCCCGTGGCAAAGATTCATGGGCTTAAGCATAATGATAATTATATTTTTATTAATGATTTGTACTTAGTTTTATAATAATTTAGATACAGAAAGTTTGTTGTGTATTCTTTCTGTTGCATGTACGGCGCGGGAAACATCTCACAGTGGCGGCAGTCTTCGTCCGTCGCGGCAGTCTTCGTCCGTCCGTCTCTGGCATCACCGGCGGCAGTCGCTGACGAGACGACGGCCGCCGAGGGGAGAGGACAGAGGACATTGTGACTTGCTTGCCGCTTTAAAGAACTTTTAAATAAGAAGCTAAAAAATGTGACTTATATAATTCTAAAAACGAATAGATGTGTAGTTATAACTGACAAAGGCGCTATGCTACGATGAACGAGGCCGTTCCCCGTCGGGGGTTCGAATCCCCCCTCGGGCATGGCTGTCTGTGCCGTCTTTAGTATAAGGTAGTTCATAAGTAGTTTGTAAGTTTAGGGACTGATGACCCCATAGTTAAGTCTCATAAGCTCCACAAACATTTGATTTTAAATAAACGTTAACTGGACTTAATTAAATCATTTGATTGTTTTCGTGGTCGTCCGAACTGCACTAATACATATGTAATGGTTAGGACATACAACGGTTGCCAAAAAATTACCATAGACAAGGTCGTTCCACTGCACACAGTCCACAGTATCTGGATGCTTGTGCCAGAATCTTGACATCATCGTAATTCGTTGAATGATTAAGTTCCAAACAACGTTCCGCTTTGGCTAACTTGGAACCCGGTCTGAGTCTGGTGTGTCGTTGATGCTCCTCACACCTAATGTCAACGGTGTTTGCCTTGTGGTCTAGCTAGCCGATGGAAGGTTTGCAACATTGACATGGTATCTGATAAATGCCCAGTTTCTGCAGGCCCAAATCATCCTTTACACTTTCTAATAGAGTCTTAATCTTGCTTGGTGGTCAGAAAATGCTCTTTACATTATATTTGAGAAGAATTCTGCTAATTTTGGTGGACACACTATTATATCATAGGTTGGTTGGTTAGGATATTTGAGACAGGGGACAAAACTGCTAAGGTTATTGGTCCGCCGGTGGCGAGGGGAAGGAGTGAGAAAAATTCAAATGTTTGTATAGCTTATGGGACTTAACTACGGGGTCATCAGTCCCTAAACTTACAAACTAACTAAGAACTAACTAAGACTAAGGACGGCACAAATATCCATGCCCAAGGGGGGATTCGAACACCCGACCGTAATGGCCGTGCAGATCGTGACTGGAGCGCCTCAATCCCCTCGGCCACCGCGGCCGGCAGGAAGGAGTGAGGATAGGAAAGGAGGGGAAGGGGAAGGAAATAGCAAAAAATGTTTGTATAGGTTATGGGACTTAACTACGGGGTCATCAGTTCCGTAAATTGCAGTCTAGATAGGAAAGAAGGAAGAAAGACTGCATTAGCTCGGGACCCCGTGCTCGCCACGCACGTACTTACGAAAGAACCGTGAGCCCCCTGGGGGGCATTACATCATATGGACAGCAATAAATACTCCGGCTTCTGAGCCCTTACATGATTCGTTCACTACCGAGCGAGTTGGCGCAGTGGAACCCCAATTTGGAGTACGGTGGTTCAAATCTACCCCCAGCCATTCAGCATTAGGTTTCCATGATTTCCCTAAATCACTCCAGGCAAATGCTGGGATAGTTCCTTGAAAGGACACAGATTTCCTTCTCCATCCTTACCCAAAAAAGCTGAGCATGGGTTCCCGCCGCATGGGAGTAACCGAGCGGTCTGGAGCGCCACGTTGCAGATCGTGCGGCCTCCCGCGTCGGGGGTTCGAATCCTCCCTCGGGCATGGATGTTTGTGTTGTCTTTAGTATAAGTTAGTTCCTAAGTGGTTTGTAAGTTTAGGGACTGATGACTCCGCAGTTAAGTCCCATAAACTTTACAAACATATGGACATTCGTGAGTTCCGTCTTCAATGACCAAGCTGTCGACGGGACGCTAAACACTAATCTTGCTTCTTGCTTCCTTATATCATTCACTAGATGTCTTCGAGACTGCCACCTACTTGAGCTGTCGAAGCTGGTTGCTGTGCGCTTCCAACCTTTCATCCGGAAACGAAAGCCTCCGGCTTGCTAAGACCAAAGCGATGGTGTTTTTCACATCGTAAATCTGTCACTGCATCTTAGAGGCGCGCCAGAGGCTTTTGACCCTGATTTGCATCTGTAAGCAGATATTGGAGTCCGCAGGCCATGCCATAACTCTGCACTTCCATCTGCATTCTGTGCAGAGCTGCTGGAATTTACTCCGGCACACTCTTTGATGTACTCGAGAGTACCGTAGTAACAAGCTGTCGATGATCTGATGGTCGACACCACTGTACGAGCTTTACCTTTAATGCTAATTCATTAAAACACAACCCGCTAACTGGCCTTCAGTACCAAAACTCCACGCTTCGGCATCGTCCAACCATAAGGTTCGCTGCAATTCTTAAGACTTCACTGCGTTTAGGGTCTCCTTCCCTTCTAGTCGCATTTGCAGAAGGGGAAGAATGAATAGTTAAAGCCGCTGTGTCAACTGTAATTCGTCAGGTCTTGTCTGACCGGTCTCTACATGTGCATTACCGGTATATAAAGGATTGCAGTACATTCGCGGGTTATTCTTTTATTAGTTTAAGTACCGGGTGGTTATAACCAATATGCAGCTACTCATAGAGGTCCAGTGTATGCTATAATTATCGTATGGGAGCGAAACCTGGAAGGTATTGTAATATGTTAATGTCGAACCGGTATACGCTGAAAAAATTAGTTCCAATTTTGAACACCAGGCGCAAACTTGGCGCTGCACACTGTTCTCGTCGACAATTACGGTGCGCGTATCTTTAAATCTTTAAAAAAAGGTTTAAGTGGCAGTTGATTACAAAATCAACATTATGGCTTCCTCACTTGTTTAACCTTTTCTTCCCAAGTCCACATTCTTGTCAATTAATTATGATAATATTTCTAGACGTATTCATGTATTCACAGCGCCATATTTTCACCTGGTGGCGAAAATTGGAACTATTTTCTCCAGTGAGAATCGGTTCCGTTTTGTTAGATACAAGGAATACCGTAAGAACTTTCTCCTTTCAAAGTGAGTTTGAGTGGAGGGAACAGGAAATGGATGTTCAAGTTGCACCACCCCCTTTTTTGCCAGGATCTGCTTGACGATATTGGCGGCAAGAGGGCGAGCGTTGTCGTGCAACTTGAACATACACCATACTCGCCGGATCTCAATCCTCTAGACCTCTCCCTATTCCCTCGACTCAAACTCGCTTTGAAAGGCAAGACATATTGCGATATTCCTGACCTCTAACGAAACGTGACGAGGCTTTTTATCACCATCCCAAAGGAAGATTTCGTGCAAATTTTTCCAGGATAAGTATCACAGAGCTCACCAGTATGTGGTTATGGAAGGTGACTATTTCGAAGTTCAGTAAGGTAACTGCAGTTCATAGTTCATCTACAGGACTATCTATTACAGGACTATTCACCGAACTTTATTATACTCCTGTAGAGTTAAAGTAAGACACTGATCTATGCACAACGTTGAAATCCTGCTAGATCAGTCTGGATATTTTATAGCTTCTCTCATATTGTATTCCGTGAATAATGATCACGCTGTCGGCGGAACGTTAAACGATAAGCTACAGGCCGGCCGCGGTGGCCAAGCGGTCTGCGGCGCGGTCTACACGGCCACTACAGTCGGGTCTGAAGGAACTGAGATACCAACAGCCACTGGATTCGTGGACTTCTGTCTCTTAGTGAGAAACAACAACAGCTATAGAAGGCCACGAAACCAATTTTGGTATCCCTACTTTTGGATATTATGTTCCGTTGTAGGGACCTGAAGATGGCATAGTGGAATGCCGAAAATGGTTGTGCTAGAATAAATATTTTATTATACATACGGCTGTTGGTATCTCAGTTCCTTCTGACTCTTGACCAGCCGCTGTCCCGTTTCCACCAATGATGGATTCAATAAGACGACAGTCATGGGTTCGAATCCCCCCTCGGGCATGGATATTTGTGCCGTCCTTAGTAATAGCTAGTTCATAAGTAGTTTATAAGTTTAGGGACTGATGACCCCGTAGTTAAGTCCCATATGCTCTACAAACATTTGAACGTTTTTGATAAGCTTCAGACTGCGTAGTTCTTTATAGACTACTGAATCATCCCTGAAGTTGTGAGAACATTATTAACAATGTCGTCTGTCAGGTCATTAACCGACAATGTGAACAGCAAAGATGAAAGTAAGAAGGAAGGATGGTAAGGGTTTAACCAATAATCTCATTATATTTGAAAAAAAAAAATTACAAGTATGCATCCGGCTGAGAACATCAACGACTGTCGATATTTCAGATGGAACACAGCTAGCCAGTTTCAAGACAACTGCAGAGTGGAATCACTGAACATGTAATACATTGGTTTTCAATAAAACTCGGAAATATACCACACTGCGAACAAGTAAGCAGCACTGCAGTAGCACTATCACACAACGAAAGATGATAAAGTCAGAATTATCGGCTGCATACCCTTAAGGTTTTCCAATATTCAATATCCGTGGAAAGGACGGAAGCTTATTGCTTAACGTCCCATCGACAGCTTGGTCATTAGAGACGGAGCTAACGCTCGGAGTTTTGGGTAAGAACGGGGAAGGAAATCTGCCCTGCACTTTGAAAACAACCATCCCGGCATTTGCCTGGAGTAATTTACGGAAATCACGAAAAACCTAAATCTGGATGGCCGGGGATGGATTTGAACCACCGCCCTCCCGTGGGAATCTCGGGTTCCACAGTCTCATTATACTTACCGTAGGAAGGCCTGGAACCACTTCTCTTTCTGTCGAATCCTATCCAGCCAAGAAATCCTCAGTCGGGACACATTTTTTTACACCACATATCGTATTTTTCATAATAAAATTCAGTATGGTATCGAGTAGACTATTTCACGGAGATGAGAGACTATTGCACCCGGCTCGGTTGCACAGTGGTAGAGTGTCAGACTATCAATCCGAAGGTCGCGGGTTCAATCCTCGCCTAGACCTAGGTATTTTATCTGTTACTTTCCACTTCTTTTCCCTCTGGCAGTATTGCTCATGTGAAATATACCGAGTAGCACCGTGTTTCGGAACCCACGTGAAACTGTAGGTCCCCCTATAACTGGTTGGGTAAGTCAGTTCGAAATTCGGAGGAAGGCAGCGGCATACCACCTCCAAACACGACCAAGTACTGTGTTGTTCAAACCAATCTTCTGATTGTTGACTGCTTTACCTTTTATGATTGTTTTGAGTAACGGCTTCGGGATATATTGAGAGTATAGGAATTATAAGATCAGTAAATGAGGAATAAACGAGGTGCCTTGAGTTTGTAAAACAGAATAGAATACAGATGTAGATATGGGTGTGGTAAACTTCCGCATTGCAATCTAGTATTTTAAGTAATGCAATAATTTTATAATAGAAGAATATCATAATTGATTTTTTAATGCTTTTGTAACAAAGTGTCATACGGAGATTAGATTAGATTAGATTAGATTAGATTAATACTTGTTCCTTAGATCATGTATACGACATTTCGTAATGATGTGGAACGTGTCAGTTTAGTAAATTTTGTCTATACTTGACAATCTATATTTTAAGATTTTTTAAAGTTTTATCTAAAAATTCATCTACATTGTAGAAGGAGTTGCCATTCAGAAATTCCTTTAATTTCTTTTTAAATACTAGTTGGCTATCTGTCAGACTTTTGATGCTACTTGGTAAGTGACCAAAGACTTTTGTGGCAGCATAATTCACCCCTTTTTGAGCCAAAGTTAGATTTAACCTTGAATAGTGAATATCATCCTTTCTCCTAGTGTTGTAGCTATGCACACTGCTATTACTTTTGAATTGGGTCGGATTGTTAATAACAAATTTCATGAGTGAATATATATATTGTGAAGCTACAGTGAGTATCCCTAGATCCCTAAATAAATGTCTGCAGGATGCTCTTGGGTGGGCTCCAGCAATTATTCTGATTACACGCTTTTGTGCAATGAATAATTTTTTACTCAATGTTTAATTGCCCCAGAATATGATCCCATATGAAAGCAGTGAATGAAAATAGGCGTAGTAAGCTAATTTACTGAGATTTATATCACCAAATTTTGCAATGACTCTGATAGCATAAGTAGCTGAACTCAGACGTTTCAAGAGATCTTCAATATGTTTCTTCCAATTCAGTCCCTCGTCAATGCAAACACCTAAAAATTTTGAATATTCTACCTTAGCTACAGATTTATGTTCAAAGTCTAAATTTATTAATGGTGTCATGCCATTTACTGTATGAAACTGTACATACTGGGTTTTATCAAGGTTTAATGAGAGTCCATTTGTAGAGAACCACTTAATGACTTTCCGGAAGATATCATTTACAATTTCATCAGTTAATTCCTGTTTGTCAGGTGTGATAGCTATACTTGTATCATCAGAAAAAAGTACTAGCTTAGCATCTTCGTGTATGTAGAATGGCAAGTCATTAATATATATTAAGAACAGCAAAAGACCCAAGACCGAACCTTGTGGGACCCCATTTTTGATAACTCCCCAGTTAGAAGAATTAATTGTCTCATCTACATCATGTGAACTGCTTATTTCTACTTTCTGCACTCACGAAGTCCTTGTTCTAGGTTTCGGAGCTGGGACGAGAGCACATTGCCGAATGGTGCAGTAGGCAGTGGCGGGCTGTGATCCATGTGTGTGGTGTGCGGGGCAAATGTCAAGGCAGCGGCAGCGCGCGTTGCGTAACGCCGTCTTTATCTGCCGCCGTGTGTCACCGCCAGCCAACGCCCCCGCACTGCTACTGCTAACTAGAGCTCACGCCCACACGCCGCTTACTGCACTTGCTCTCCGCCAGCCGGCTGTTGATTGCACATAGCGAACAAGACCAGTACGACTTTTCGTTTTATACATTCCCAAATTCCTCGTCATATTTGGTCGTCAGTGCCTTTTAGAGTTCAAAGATTCGCCATTAGAACAGATAACCTGTTTCCTGGTGGCCAAGGGAATTGATAAGAAACGATTTTAGTCCATCTCCTGGATTTTCAAATGTTTATAATTACTATAGTATGCAGCATTGGTCGTTCTTTATTAATGTTTTTGCAGATCGATTTCGATCACATAATGATCATCCTCAATGCACCTTCCATAAAATAAAAAATAAAAATCAGTACAAAGTCCAAACATATAACAATCTGCCAGGAAGTTTCATATCAGCGCACACTCCGCTGCAGAGTGAAGTTTCATTCTGGAAACATCCCTTAGGCTGTGGCTAAGCCATGTCTCCACCATATCCTTTCTTCCAGGAGTGCTAGTCTTGCGTGTTTGCAGGAGAGCTTCTGTGAAGTTTGGAAAGTAGGAGACGAGGTACTGGCGGAAGTAAAGTTGTAGGGCAGCATCGTGAGTCGTGTCGGGATAGCACAGTCGGTAGTGCGATTGCCCGCGAAAGGCAAAGGTCCCAGGTTCGAGTCCCGGTTCCGGCACACAATTTTAATCTGCCAGGAAGTTTCATATAAAAATAAAATAAAATAAACTCAAAGCCAGTCCAATTGCAGAGTATAGCAAATGTACATACCAGTCATCGTAATATCAGCTATGCATAATCATGTGCCAGATTAGCAGAATGGAATAGATTTTTTTTAACATATCAATGTAGTGTCCAACCATGAAATGAGCGAACTGCTTACAAAATCATGCAGCGGTGCTTTAGAAAAATGGCGCTACTAACGCCCCCTGGTGTAGTAACATTTCAAAGTCATTGAACAAAATATGATTTTCTAGCTTTAAAATTAAAAAGAAATCTAAAGGAATTTAACGATATGTTCAACAAAAAGAACAGAATATACACGTTGAAACATGACAACTTTGAATAACAGAAAAATATATCCTTAACAGTTATGACGAAAAGCGCCTAAGGTCAATTGCACATACTATTCATCTGTATGTTAATATCAAAAAATGAAAGAACACCTGTATGACTACCTCTATAGGGTTGTATCACATATTTACAATCAACTGTTTTAAGCTTTAGATGAATCCAAAAGTATACAGACCAAAGAAATCTGTTAAAATGTATGCTGCTTGCAGCGACCTCACATTTCTTGTGCTTTGTGCACGTGGCAAACTGCACAGAGCCCTCCAGTATTATAGGAAATTGTTCACACAGATACAGACTAGGTATATCTATAAAGTACATGTTCACAAAGTCCAACCTATTACATATCAAAATATACAAAATAATAAACAGCTCAACGCCTTCGTCAGCTGTATGTCACTAACTGTAGTCAGCAAATCATACACGTTATAAAGTGCTCAAAGGCAAATTTCTTTTTTTTTATAATTAAAAAAAAACATACATATTAGATACATCTATGAAGAGTAATTTTTCTTTTTTATATATTTTTTTATATTTTACAGAACATACGTTATTATAGTCAAATATATAATAAGGCAACGGAATTAATTTTTCTTTGTCATTATAAAATGCCAGTTACTATGACATCCTATGTGTGGCAAAAACATTTGCTTTATAGAGCACATTACGCTCCAAAGTGTTGAACAAAGCACGTAAATATCCGGTTTCACAAATTTTAGATTACAGCAGTGGTAGTATCGTGATTTATTACTCGTTTATAGTCACGTCATAATAGAATAGGTTAACCTAGCTATGAAGTAGTAACATCGTAAAACGCATTGGGAATCATACACGTTACAGAGTACTCAAAGTCAGTGCCACAGTAAATTTATAAGACAGCTACATACTAGGTACATCCTTGCAGAGTAAATTGTTTATAAAATCAATACTTAAAGAAGAAACATCAAAACAAACCAACATCTTCCTTTAACTGTATGTTACTGTTTTTTGTGTTTATCACAATATGTGATTTGTTGTTTCTTGTATTGAAGGTCCATTGAGGATGATTATTATGTGATCGAAATCGATCTGCAAAAACATTAATAATAAACGACCAACGCTGCATACTAAAGTTATTGTATTCATTGTTTTGTGGTCGCTGAGCACACCGTTCCAAAAAATGGAATCAAAAGTACAAATGTTTGTTAAGCTAATGGGACTTAACTGCGAGGTCATCAGTCCCTAAAGTTACAAACTACTTATCAACTGCCGGCCGCGGTGGCCGAGGAGACTAAGGCGCTCCAGTCACGGTCTGCACGGCCACTACGGTCGGGGGTTCGAATCCCCCCTCGGCCATAGATATTTATGCCGTCCTAGTTCGTAAGTAGTTCATAAGTAGTTTATAAGTTTAGGGACTAATAACCCCGTAGTTAAGTCCCATAGACTATACAAACAATTGATTTGAACTTATAAACTAACTTATACTAAAGACAGCACAACATCCATGCCCGAGGGGGGATTCGACTCCCCGACGGGGAACGGCCACGCGGATCGGAGCATAGCGTCGCAATGCGCTCGGTCACTCCAGCGCGGCTCTCCTGTATGTGTTCAGTAAACCAATAATTAACTAAAAGGAAACCATGTACTAGAAAGGCGTTCTTTATTTTTCATTCGCATATCGGGCTATTTATAACCACCTCGTAAAGGATAATTATGTAAATTATACGTTTCATGAAGATATTCTGACTTCTTTTTGTGTTCCATAGGGCTTGCAGCGTTAAAAAGGTCAGCAAGTGGCATATTATTATAAATAAACTAAATCGCTGCTATTGAGTATTTTTTATTTTCACGACATAATCGTTTCGGCTGCTAGTGCCAGTGCCAAGTGACCTGCGTTTTAAATTGGTAACATTAAAACACTGGTATGTCGTATTATAAAACTACAGTTATGATCTTGACAACTACTTACGTATGTGTCTAGATGTTCAGACATACATAAGACATTTAAAGTATGTTTATATTAACTGTTCAAAAGTTTTTGATAATATTGCGTATTTTGACAGCTACAGCTAAGATGTCATATGTTTACAAATATTTATATTGTTATGCTTTGATATATCTTTGGCGTATTTGACATCTGTGTTAATAAATTATAGATGCTATAATAGGGTCATGTTTTGAAGTACATTTTGTATACTTAAAATTTTACGTTTCACCGTTAATTTCTATAATCGATTTTCGAAATCTTCGTATATGTTTATATGTTGTATCGTTTATTTCTATAATCGTCGAAATCTGCGTATATGTTTATATGTTATATCGTTTATTTCTATAAACGATTATAGAAATAAACGACAAAACATATAAACATATACACAGATTTCGAAAATCGATTATAGAAATTAACGGTAAAACGTAAAATTTTAATTATACAACATGTACATTTCATTTCATTCCATGATGATGGTGGTGGTGGCGGCTGGTACAGCAACAGTGTTGAATAATTAAATAACTCTCAGTCTCTGTTGCAATATTTTTATTCTCCAATCACGCGTTTCGCGCTGTTAGCGCATCGTCAGACTGGGCGGAGATGGAGCCACAGAACTATCTATAGCTGTGGTGGAGGTAGCTTAACAATTTGTGTTGTCATTGGGCCCCGTAGCAGCAGAGGAGTCGCTGTCGCGGCAGGTCCACGTTTACAACTGGTCAACAATTTCTTGTGTACGTTAATGACCTCTAATAAGTTACACTGCGAGAAGCAGAATTCGTTTTGTATTGCAATATATATGGTATATCGAGTATAGTTCTAGAAAGGTCTGCTGATGATATTTTCATGAACATTAATAAATGGTTTAAAGCCAAATTATTGACATTAAACTTTGAAAAGACTCACTACATGCAGTTCAGAACATGTAAGAGATTACCATCCAGCATATGCATGGAGTATGAAGATGAACAGATAAAATAGGTTAGTAGTATTAAATTCCTGAGATTACAGCTTAAAAAATTTTTCAAATGTTTGTAAATCTATGGGGCTTAACTTCTGGATTAGTAGTCCCTAGCTTACAAACTACTTAAACTAAGTTAAACTAACCTAAGGACAACACATACATCCATGCCCCAGGGAGGATTGGAACCTCCGACGCGGGAGACCGCGCGATCCGTAATGTGGCGCTCCAGACCGCTCGGCTACTCCCGCGTGGCGATTACATCTTGATAATAAATTCAGTTTGCAAGAGCACACCACAGAACTGCAGAAACGACTTAACAAATCGGCATTTGTAATACGAGTGGTATCAGACATAGGAGACATAAAAATAATAAAGCTTGCATATTTTGATTACTTTCATTCCAAAATGTCATATGGTATAATATTTTGGGGCAACTCTTCAAGTCAAGCAAAAGTTTTCAGAGTCCAAAGTGTGTAATACGTATTATTTGTGGAGTAAATTCATGGAGATCATGTAGAAGCATCGTCAAAGAACTGCGTATGTTGACTACTGCCTCTCAGTATATTTATTCCTTAATGAAATTTATCATAAATAATATATCCCTTTTCCCAACAAACAGCTCAGTTCATACCTTCAATACTACGAACAATAATGATCTACACAAGGACTTAAAAGCACTTTAGTTCAAAAAGGGGTCCACTACTGAGGAACACATATTTTCAATAATTTACCAACAACCATAAAAAATAGCTACAAATAAAGCTCAATTTAAGAGAAGCCTAAAAGACTTTCTAGTGGTCAACTCCTTCTACTCCATTGACAAATTCTTAAATAGAACCAAATGATGCATCTATCTGTATTCATACTATTAGTATTATTATATTATCACCTTTAAAAACGTATGTATCTACACGTGGATCGCCTCAACACGAATCTATGGGACGAACTACTAATCTAATCCGTTCAATTGCTCTTCCAGGTTCTTTTGCTATCTCCGAACTTTAATTCATTCTCCAAATTTCTCCTTGCTTTCCTTCACGGGTTGCTCAATGTACAAATTGAACAACATAGGACAAAGGCTACAACCCTATCTTACTTCCTTCCCTTTCGAGACAAGTATCGCAAAAACCGTCGTAACCTTCAAGATCTGCAGCAGGGCCGCGGTGGAGTAGCCGAGCGGTCTAAAGCGTCTCGCTGCGGAGCGCGCGGTTGCTCGCCGTGGAGGTTCGAGTACTCCCTGGGTTATGGGTGTGTGTGTTGTCCTTAGGTTAGTTTACCTAGGTTTAAGTAGTTTGTAAGCTACGGACTGATGACTACGCAGTTTGGTCCGATAGATTTACAAACATTTGAACATCTGCAGCAGGAAGTTTCGGATACGAGGCAGCAGTTCCAGCAGCACAGGTTCTATCCGCCTTCAGCAACTTGATGACGAGGGTGCAAACTCTCATGCGATAGTGGGGCACTGATGGCGTAGGTCAGTTGTTTGTACACAAAACTCTCACTGTGAAAGCTGCAGTTGTTTATTAGACCTTCTGACACGTGCTTGGGAAAGTGGTTTGTGTAACATGCCACGTCGTCGAGAGTTGACGCCGTTCAAGTGGGATATGCTGACCGGTGCCCGATGGATAGGAATTTCCATATCAGCAGTGGTGTAGGAATTCGGCTTCACGCGTTCAACCGTTTCCATGGAGTATCATGAATCGTTGAATAAGGGTGATACAGTACACGAGAGACCAACTACCGGCCATTCAGCCACCCCCAAATAACGTGACTGACGACATTGAAGACTGACCGTCAGTAGTGACAGAAGAGCAACAACGCCCAGTTCAACAAAGGATGCGCTGACCATGGCTCCCAGTGAACAATCTGGAAGAACATGGATCCCATTGGGTATGACAGCCGGCAGAATTCATGGGTGCCACCGTTGACTCCGCTTTATCTAGCGTAGCGGCTTGCAGTTTTGGCCAATCATCAGAGATGGACAACAATGGTGAATGTGACATGGTGGCCGATTCACGATTTCAGTTGCACCATTGCCGATGGGACGCACCGTGTGTGGCACTCATCACAGGAATCAATGAATCTCGCCTTGGCCTCTGTGATCTGTTGCTGTTTGCTGATGATGCTGTGGTGTAATGGAAAGTCTCGCTCAAATGTTCAAATGTTTGTATAGTCTATGGGACTTAACTACGGGGTCATCAGTCCGTAAACTTACAAACTACTTATGAACTAACTAAGACTAAGGACGGCACAAATATCCATGCCCGAGGGGGGATTCGAACCCCCGACCGTAGTGGCCGTGCAGACCGTGACTGAAGCGCCTCAGTCCCCGCGGCCACCGCGGCCGACGAAAGTCTCGTCACTGAATGCCCATAGTAGAATACAGTGAATGTGGACCAAATTTCTAGGTTGTGTGAGGAATGGCACCTAGATATAAATGTTAAAAATTGTAAGGTGATGAAGATGAGTAGGAGAAAATCCCACAATGTTCGAATACAGCATTAGTAGTGTGCTGTTGACAGAGAAGCGTCAAATACCTAAGCGTAACGTTGCACTGATATATGAAATGGAACGAGCGTATATTGATATTCGTGGGTAAGGCGAATGGTCGACTTCAGTTTATTGGGAGAATTTTGGGAAGATGTGATTCGCCTGTAAAGGAGACCTTATAAAGAACGTTCGTGCGACCACGTTTTGAGTATTGCTCAAGTGTTTGGGATCCTCACCAGATCGATTTAAAGGAAGACATAGAAGCAATTCAGAGGCAGGCGGCTAGGTTTGTTACTTCCAGGTTCGATTAATGTGCGATTGTTACTGAAATGCATCGGGAACTTAAATGAGAATCGCTGTAGGAAAGGCGACGTTCTTTTCGAGAAACACTGTTGAAGAAATTTAGAGGACCGGAATTTAGAGCGGACTGCGGAACTATTCTTCTGCCGCCAACTTACATTTGTGTAAAGACCACAAAGATAAGGACAGATAGATAAGGGCTCGTGCAGATGCATACAAGCATTCCTTTTTCTGTCGTTCTATATGGGAGTGGTACCCTCTGCCACGCGCCTTTGGGTTAATTGCCGAGTACGTATATATATGTAGATATAAAAGTTGTTATGGTCCAATGCAGTGGTGTATTTGTTATGGTCTGGAGTGCAGTTTTGTTTCTTTGTAAATCTATAGGATTTATCTTCTTTGGTCATAAAAAAGTTCATATGTTTGTAAATCTATGGGACTTAACTACTCTGGTTATCAGTCCCTAGCCTTACAAACTACTTAAACTAACTTAAGGACAAAACACACACTCATGCGCGAGGGAGGACTTCAAGCTCTGGCTGCGAGCAACCACGCGGTACATCTCCGCAGCAAGGCCCCTTAGAATTCTCTGCCACTTCACCGCGACAGTGGTGCATTTGTCTGGTATGTAGTGGGCCCCCTAGTTGTTCTGAAAGGGACTTTGAATGGCACGCAAGATGGTAAACATTCGAGAGCCATCTCTACCCACTTTTGTCCTTCCAAGAACCTGATGGTTCTGTGGTGTTTCAAGATGATAATGCACCATCAAATAGCTCGTACCACCACCTGGTATGGTTCCACAGACATGCGAGGCAGGTCCAAAGAGTGAGTTGGCCACCCTGAATTCCAAACTATATCTGATATCTCATGGAATGCAGACTTCAGGCCGCAGTGGAGTAGCCGAGCGGTCTAAAGCGTCTCGCTGCGGAGCGCGCGGTTGCTCGCCGTGGAGGTTCGAGTCCTCCCTGGGGCATGGCTGTGTGTGTGTTTGTCCTTAGGTTAGTTTACCTAGGTTTAAGTAGTTTGTAAGATACGGACTGATGACCACGCAGTTTGGTCCGATAGATCTATAAACATTTGAACATTTTTTTGAGCAGACTTCATGCCATGGATCCTGCACCTACGAACAATGTCTGCCGCTCTGCAAACTATTTGGTGTCATCTGCGAATGGAGAAGTACCAGAGACATTGCATTTGCGCGCCGATCAGGGAAGAAAATTCGGGAAAGCAATCGTGTAGTCACACATTTTTACATAGTTCCTGGAGGGAGTGTAACGAAGAGTATATTTAAAATTCTGACAGTGGAGATATGAGCTTTGAAGAGTGGGTGCGTTTAAAATTTATGTTTTCATGTTTTAAACGAAAATGTTTACGGTGCAAAATTAAACAACATTAAAGTTTCTACAAAAAAGTCCTATTAAGTTTTTCGCTAGGCCTAATAGTTTCCGTGTTGCAGGAAAAGGAAAAATAGTATCGTATTAGCAAGCTTTACCCAGCCTTAAAAATAAATTGTCTGAAAAAGTATTAAATTGAGTAGCAGTAGTGAACAGCAGAACGATCTTAAGAGGTAAATTGATGTGAGAGGTGGAATCGTGAAGTCCTAGGATTGTTTTCATTCGATTTTGTTCTTCATAGAAAGGTCTTCAAACTGAAAATCGAGCAGGTGATTCCCCATCCTATGTGTTACAGCACACAAGAAATAGCTACAAAGTTATGCTGACCCTCCGCATCTAGCATTATGAAGAACTGACGACGCAGTGCGCAGACATGCTGATGAATCCTCGACCACGAACGCTGTTCAGTTTTCATTTGGAACAATGCACGAAATTATGTGACGCTTTCATGTGAACTATGAACTTTAGGCAAAGACAGGGTAGACTGACGTTAGCATGATATGCACGATTTACTAGTCATTTCATGAATTATTAGCACTACAGGCCTTGAATGTGCAGTCTTTCATTTATTTTCTAACTTTGTTCATTCAGTATTGATAATAACTCCCACTATTGACACTAATTTCATATGTAGGTATGATTAACGTTAGCTAGGAGTAGGGCAGTAATTTTATTTCAGGTGACAGGGGCAATTTTCTTGCTCGGCACAATTCTGTAATAGCTTTCTCTACAAACTTGTTATTCGGAACACACTCCCACAGCCATCGCTACCAGGGGTACCCAGGTCTTGTCGCCGGTCAGGGGAAGTGGAATATAAGAAAGAGATTTCGGCGGAAGCCGACAATGTCGCTTCGCAATGACGCGTCAAAACGAGGGCTGGTTTCACAGGACTGGCTGTTGGTGGACGATGCGGCATCGCCAGTCTCGTGGGATGAGTTAAGTAAAGGACCCTCGCGCTCTGATTACTTCGTCGTCGGAGTCAGTGAACGTCCTCCAAAGCACGCAAATAGCTTTTTCTGATTGGCGCGATGTCTGTGCCCGGCACACGATGTTCCTGCCTTTGCTCACAATTTGTTTAAAGTAGGCCATTGGCCACCTCAAAATACTAACGTGAAAAACGTAAACTGTTGGAAATGACGAGGGCTACGATTGGTAGCCATATTTCCATGCTGTGCACTGAGGAAGGGAGAGAGCTCTTTTTCTCCAGAGTGCAGACACAATTTAGAAAACTTACTTCTCTGATACATTCGACTGCCAACTGCTGCCATCTCTGTACGTCTGACAGACACAATGTTAAGCCTAGTTTCCCTCCGGTTGCTGCTAAAAACTTTTGTGTGCCTCTTGATCAAATATATAACAATTTGATCGAGTAATTGAAGGGCGTAGTTTTTTCAATCCAAAGATAAGGAGTTTATATCATTGTGTGGAAGTTATGGGCCTCACTCTGGATCATGCAAATCAAAATCGCTAGCGTTAACTTCAGAATTTTTATTGCAGTCAATGAAATGAGTTTATAATCAAATTTTGCTTGCTATGGTAGCACACAATCGTCCTGTATTAATTTAAATTCCTTTATTTGGGGGTTTCGGTATTATTATTTCATTTTTCGAAATTATTATTTCAGGGTAGGGCAGGTTTAAGCTGTAACTTCGACGATGACCATGCTTGTCTATAACCACAGACTAGCCATGCTGCAAACTGCTGCAATTATGATAACTGCTGCCGGAGATATTGGTATGGTAATACATCACCACCACTGTAAATAGATAACGTAAAAAGAATGTTTCTGCTATGTTCCTTTCCTTGTTCTGTTAGTTAAAATCAGTTACATGTTAAATTTTCTCTTTCCTTCCTCTACCTAGTTAAGATAGTGCACATTCACGGCCGATTCAAATCTGAATTGGTTTTTCATTAAGTTTCTTTCTCGCGAGTTAGCCATACTGCTACCATGGTATTCTTTCCTTACTTTTTCTATTTTTCAATAAAATTTTTAAGTGTAATTTACGATAATTACATGCTGAAGCACAGTAAATGTTTTCCTAGCTGCCGGCCGCGGTGGCCGAGGGGACTGAGGCGCTTCAGTCACGGTCTGCACGGCTACTACGGTCGGGGGTTCGAATCCCCCCTCGGGCATGGATATTTGTGCCGTCCTTAGTCTTAGTTAGTTCATAAGTAGTTTCTAAGTTTAGGGACTGATGACCCCGTAGTTAAGTCCCATAAGATTTACAAACATTTGATTTTTTTCCTAGCTTTTTCTTGCGATAATAAATATTTAAAAGAAAAGGCCTTTGTCAATTCAGTACATTTGTCTTTACCCCTTTTCTGCTAATTCAAAAATTTCATAATTAACTATTGATCAAGGTAGTGCACTACGCATAGGCTTTTATGAAGAGGGGCGTTTCGTTTATATGCAAATACCAGTAATTGGTAGTGCAAAAACATTAAGCAATCTTCAAATCTGTGTAAGGTGCTGTAAGATTGTTTAGGAACAAAATTATTTCATTTGCGTGTTCATACAATTGCGCACTAGTAATACAACACGCACATTACACATTTTAGAGACCGACTACACCTCCACAGGATTTCCTTTCCAGTCCGCTTACGTGAATAGGCAAAGTAACGTCACTTAAAAGTTTTTCTACTGTGGAGTTACTTTGACTTTATTAAATGGGTACTCTTATTTATTGAGCACTGATATAAAGTACGAGGGTTGGAACTTAAATAGTGGCAACACTGCTGTGGAGGCACTATGCAATGGAATCTACTATTGTCGCTGACAGCACACGTTGTTGTCAACATACCTACCTTACCTCCGAACAAATGGACTCGCCCGTCCCACGTCACTGGCGTGCGCACAATCGAGGGAAACAAAATGTTCAAATGTTTGTAGAGCTTATGGGACTTAACTACGGGGTCATCAGTCCCGAGGGAGTCACTTGTGAGCGAGCGGTCTAACGTAACGGTGTCACTATGTTTTCGAAACAGGAACAACGGAGTTCGAACAAGATTGAATGTGCCAGAGGTTGTACAGCACGACAATGTCATCAAAGTGTTAAAGAGATGTGCGGGGAATCGGCATTGCCGTACAGAACATGGCACGCTGGGTAAAAGCCTTCAGCGAAGAGCGGAAAACTATGGCAGACATGCAACAAGCAGGTCGTCCTAGCGTCTCTGAAGAAGAAGTGCAGACTGTAGCCGCCTTAGTGGACAGTGATCGACACCAGAGGATTCGAGAGCTCGCCCACGGATCCGGATTAGTGCATACGACTGTGCTTCGCATCCAGAAGGAATTGCATTACGATGGGTTCCTCATGAATTGACGGACATGCAGAAATGGATGCGTTACGAATCTGTTCAGACGCACTTGGAGCGCTACGAGCGCTAAGGAGAGGTTTCCTTATTCAGCATCGGAACACTGGATGAGACATGGGCCACATCGTACGAGCCTAAACTGAAACGCCAATCCAACGAATGACGTCATTATGGGGCGCCGTGAAAGTCGGAAGTGCGTCAGAGCCTCAGTATGGTGAATGTCATGGTTATTCTCGTGTACGACTATGATGGTATTATCCTAACTCATTATATTCCTCCGTGAATGCATAATATTACCGTTCGCTTTTGGAGCATCATCTGCGACTAACTTTTCGAAAAAAGCGGCAACAGACGGCCGCGGTGGCCGAGGGGACTGAGGCACTCCAGTCACGGTCTACGCGGCCACTACGGTCGGGGGTTCGAATCCCGCCTCGGGCATGGATATTTGTACCGTCCTTAGTCTTAGCTAGTTCATAAGTAGTTTGTAAGCTTAGGAACTGATGACCCCGTAATTAAGTCCCATAATTTCTACAACCATTTGAACATTTTTTGAAAGCGGCAACACTTTCTCTGCAATCCACCCATCATTTTGCACGTCAATGCGCGGGAACATACAGCGCAAGCTGTGACTGCTCTGTTCGATCGATGGGGCTGGGAAGTACTGTAGCATCCAATATAAAAGAATGTAAACTTTCACGGAAAAGTCAATATTACTAAAACTTTCCGGGTTATTATGCCGCGGTCTTACGGATTTATTATTCAAACTCGACGGTTCGTCCCCAACTGCGGAGGAAATTTTCAAGGGGGATCGTGGCACTTATGAATGCCCGATGCACACCCTGGCTCGCTGCTGACTGAAGCCAAACTCCGTTTACGAGGGCTCGCGCGCAGAGGTGTGCGGTCAGATGTTTTTGATATGCGCGCGCAATTCGTCGTTGCCGATTGCCATCAAAAATCAAATGTTTGTTAAGCTTAAGGGACTTAACTACGGGGTCATCAGTCCCTAAACTTACAAACTACTTGTGAACTAATTACGAACTAGGACGGTACAAATATCCATGCCCGAGGGGGTATTCGAATCCCCGACCGTAGTGGCCGTGCAGACCGTGACTGGAGCGCCTCAGTCTCCTCGGCCACCGCGGCCGGCCCGATTGCCATCGTCCGTTAATATCGTCCCATGGTGGAAAACTGTTACATTTCTTCTTCAACACCGGAATCCAGATTTTATTTAGTTTCACGCCTTCCTCCATCCTACTGAATTTATTGAAGAGTTTTACAATTTCTATAGCCTCTCTGTAGAGTCTTTCGTGGTATCCATTTGTGGCTGCTAAAACCTGAGTTTTATCAAATTGAATAAGATGGTCCCCTGGTTGCAAAACTTGTTCAGCAACAGCTGATCTGTCAATCTCTCCCCTTCTACAGTTCCCCTTGTGCTCTTCCAGTCGTTTTTTTGACTGCTCTTTTTGTGGTACCAACGTATACGTCTCCACAGCTACATGGAATTGTATAAATTCCTGCTTTTTCCAGCGGTTTGCTAGCATCCTTCGCCGATTTCAGGTGATCCTGTATCTTCCGAGTAGGTTTGTAAATAACGGAAACATTTCGTTTAATCAAAATTTTACCGATGCGGTCGGTGACGTCCTTAATAAAAGGCAGGAAGGCTTTGGATTTCACAGAAACATTTTCATCGTTTTCAATTCTACGTGTCGGTCTCAACGCTCTCCTTATCTCTTTGGACGAATAGCCATTCTTATGTAAAGTATTACTCAGGTGTTTCAATCCCGCGCCGAATAATTCTGGTTCGCAGAGGTTCCTTGCTCTGTCCGCCAACGTCTTTATAATGACCCGCTTTTGCTGTGAGTGGCGGTTTGAATCCCGGTGCAGATAGCGGTCTGTGTGTGTGGGCTTCCGATAAACTGTATGGCCCAATCTGTCATTCTCCTTTTTGAAAACTGACACGTCAAGAAAATTTAGTTTTCCGTCTGCCTCCTTCTCCATGGTAAAGTGAATTCGAGAATTAATCCCGTTGAGGTGTTGAAGAAAACGATCTAGTTCCTCTCTACCATGCCTCCACACAACAAACGTATCGTCTACATAGCGGAACCAAATAGCAGTTTTGTTTGTTTGCTGTTTTCAATGCTTGTTCCTCGAATTTTTTCATATAGAAATTTGCCCGGTTATAGCAAATTTCTATATGGAAAAATTTGCTGAAAACAGCAAACAAAAAACCTGCTATTTGGTTCCGCTCTGTAGACGACACGTTTGTTGTGTGGAGGCATAGTAGAGAGGAACTAGATCGTTTTCTTCAACACCTCAACGGGATTAATTCTAGAATTCATTCCATCCGGAAGTTATATCCCAAAAGATAGTATTCCTCTATACTATAGGCAGAACATGATGTAAACCGGATTCTGCAGTGGTATAAAATTGAGGGTTCTCTGAAGTAATGATATTTCATATTCAGTTCTTTTAAGTGCAGGGTGATTATAATTAAAGTTAAACTTTCAAAACGCTGTAAAAATAACACAACTGGCCAGAATGACGTCAAATTGTAAAGGTATTATCGGAGGAGAAGGAAAACGTATGACAGAAGAAAAATAAATAGTGTGAAAATTGATCAATAGATGGCGCTGTATTTGTCAGACTACGTAAATGAAAACACCTGTCGTGGAGAATACACGGATTTTCCTCATTTCGCCTCTGAAAGGTTCGCCATAACTGTTCTCCATGCTGGTTTTTTGTTTTTTGTTTGTATAGCTTATGGGACTTAACTACGGGGGCCGTCAGTCCCAAAACTTACAAACTACCTATGAACTAGTTAACACTAAGGACGGCACAAATATCCGTGCCCGAGGGGCGATTCGAACTCCCGACCGTAGTGGCCGTGCAGACCGTGACTGACGCGCCGCAGTCCCCTCGGCCACCGCGGCCGGCGTCTCCATGCAGGATAACGCTCTGATTGTAAAGCAGTTTTACAAGAGTAAAATCCTACGAAACATCCTTCTTTGTTATCCGTTCAAAATTACCCATGTGCACGAGTTGCTTCCGGCCATCAATATATTCAAATGTTTGTTAAGCTTAAAGGACTTAACTGCGGGGTCATCAGTCCCTAAACTTACAAACTACTTATGAACTACCTTATACTAAAGACGACACAAACATCCATGTCGTAGGGTGGAGTCGAACCTCCGACGGGGAACGACCTCGAGCATCGCAGCATAGGGCCTCAGAGCGCTTGGCCAAACTCCGCCGCGGAGACCTGCCATTAAGAGAGACTTTTGCTTCAGATTTCTTGCTCGCATGGAAGTGGCCGATGAATGGGCATGGGAGATTTTGTGGCCAAATGAAGCCCAGGCGCAGTAGAATGGTCAAACGCTCTAAGGCGCCTTGCAGCGGACCGCGCGGTTGCTCACCGTCGGAGTTTCGAGTCCTCCCTCGGTCATGGGTTTGTGTATTGTCCTTAGATTAGTTTAAGTAGTTTGTAAGCCTTGGGATTGATAACCGCAGTAGTGAAGTCCCAGAGTTTTACAAACATTTGGACATTTGAGACGAAGCCCACTTGCATCTTGTGTATGTCAATACACAAATTTGTCGAATAAGAGCAACAGAAAATCCACACGCAAATCAACCAGTACCACTTCATCCTGAAAAGGTCACTGTGTGGTACGAGTTTACTGCATCATTTATCATAGGGTCATATTTTTTCGAAGAGACAGTTGCTTCCGGTCCTGTTACCTGTAGCGTCACTGGTAAGTGCTATGAGTATCTTTTGCGCAGCCACGTCATTCCAGCTCTTCAATAGCGTCGACGTATGAATGGGGTCATTTTTATGCAAAACGGCGCACCTGCACATTGCAAACCCAGTTAAGCATTTCGGAAATGCATCCTATCACCCGCCATTTCCCTACAGCCTCGCCGTCCCGATCACCCGATCTAAATCCGTGAGACTTGTGGCTGTGGAGCTGCCTGAAAGATGTTCTCTTCAGTGTTCTAAAAAATTTCAAATATTTGTAAACCTATTGGACCAAACTGCTATAGTCATCAGTCCCTAGACTTTCAAATTACTTAAAATAACTTAAACTAACCTAAGGCCAAAACACACACACCCATGCCCCATGGAGGACTCGAACCTCCGACGACGAGCAACCGCGCGCTCCGCAGTAAGGCGGGTTAGAGCCACTCCACCGCGACATTCAGTGTTCCTATTGCGAACTTAGCTGCACTGAAGGCATGCATTGTGCAACACATTTTGAACGTGACCCCGAAAAAACTTCGATAATCTGTGGAACATATTGTTTCCCAATTTCAGCTCGCTGCAGAAAACGATGAACAGCATATTGAATATGTTCTGCGCCACTCACACAGAAATTAAAAATCCGATTTGATACTGTCTGATGCTTTTTATGCAGTTTTTGGCCTCGGGACAGTTAAAAACAGATATCTGTCCCGAATGGGGGCAAACTGACAGCGGCCTCTATGCTGCTCTACACCTGAGAGAATACATAACTGGGCAAAGAGTGGACAGTAACTTTAAAACGAAAGATGAGATGAAGATTTTAAAGCAATTAAAACGGTATACAATTCGGTGAAAGTTATAAAATGTCCAGGTGAAGTAAGAGACACAATGAGATTCGATAAAACAGCCACAGTAGCTAAAACACACAAACTGAAGACTTTAACAGTAAAAACACTGGATAAAATACACAGGCCACATTTTTTCTGCCGATGGCGGCGGTTGCAATACGTTAAAACTGCACTGGCACTGACACTAGCACACGCGATCCACTGATGTATAGACCCAGCAGAGTATAGAGATGGTGGGGGAAGCGTGGATGGACAGGGAGGGGAAGAGGCATGGGGAAGAGGAGCGGACGTGGAAACGCAAGGACTCCTAGATGAGGCAGGGGGAGAGGGAAAGGAAATCAAGTGAGGGGCGGGAAGAGGAGAGGAGGGGATGGAAAAAGGGAGCTGTGTGTGTATGGGGAGGGGATTAGGGCTGGTAGGCAGGATAAATGTCAGGACGGCATCATCTGGTAGGGGGAAATGACGAAGGTTACCCTGCGAGAGGATGTGGAGTGTGTGGAGGTGGAAATAAGGAGGGATGGCCGCGGTGGAGTGGCCGAGCGCTTTGACGCACCATGCTCCAAAGTGCGAGGCCACTCCCCGTCGGAGGTTCGAATCCTCCCTCGGGCATGGATGTTTGTGTTGTATAAGTTAGTTTATAAGTAGTTTGTAAGTTTAGGGACTCATGACCCCACAGTTAAGTTCCATAAGCTTAATAAACATTTGAACATTTTTGGAAGGCGGGATACAAAAGTGAAAGTGCTAGAGGTCCAGGTTTGGTGAGGAGAGAATATGCCAATAGGTGATTGGATTCTATCTTGTGGGATGTGTACAGGATCCTGATATGTTCCAGGAACTTCAGCAGAAGAGGAAACGGAATGAGGTCATATAAGATCCATGTGGTGGAAGGAAGGTAGATATGGTAAGCGGGGCGGAGGGCATGGCAGTCGAGGATTGGAAGGGACTTGTAGTAAGTGGATGAGGTGGGGACCCAGGTGGGGTTGAAGCTGCACAAGATGGGACACATGAAGAAACAGTATGTGTAGAGGATGGTTTGGGGCCCCATATCCGGTAGTAGAGGAGTTTGAGTACGTTGCGGTAGGTGAGGGCTTTGTCATGGACAGTTCTGAGGTTCAGGTACAGGAAAGGGAGCGACCAAGGGTGAGGCCAAGCTATTTGAGGATAGGGGTGTAGCGGATGGTAAGATCGTGGAAAGTAAGGTTAAAGTCAGAGAGGCGGAAGGGTTGGGTGGTACGACCTATAATGATCACTTGGGATTTGTTGGCGTTGACAGGGAGGAGCCACTGGTTGCACCAGGAGGAAAATTCGTTCAGGTGGGACTGGAGGACTTGCTAAGAGTTGGCGGGGGAGAGGGCGAGAGCAATGATGGCAGTGTCGTCAATGTACTGAAGGAGATGGATGGGAGGCTGGACTTGAGACATCTCTGCAGAGTAGCGTAGGTAGAGGGTGGGGGAGGATGGAGCCCTAGGGCACCCCAGCAGAGAGATAAAACTAACAGGAGTCAGAATTGTAGATAGTGACTTGGATGGGCTATCAGAAAGAAAAGAAGCGATGAAAAGGATATAGATTGGAAGGGTGTAGATCTGAAGTTTGAATAAGAGACCGGAATTCCACACATGGTCATATGCTTTCTCTATATCAAGGGAAAGAAAAATGGTGGTGTGACTGGAGTTAAGATGGATGGAGAGGATATGGGTGAAGCTGGTGACCAGCAGAGAAGGAGAAACCACAATGGGAGAGGGGAAGGAGTTGATGTTGATGGAATGCTGGTGGATGTGGCGAGACAGCATGGTTTCCAGGACCTTGCTGAACACAGATATATGGGTGATGGGGTAGTAGTATGAGGTTTCTGACAAAGGCTTGTTAGGTTTTTCAAACATCAGAATGTGAGAGATTTTCCACAGGTCGGGGAAAAAACCAGTGAAGTGTACCACATTATAGAGGGAGGCGAGAGCGGCGTGATAGGTGAGGGGGCAGGCACATAGGTGGCAGTAGGTCAGGCTTTCGTGACTGGAAGTGGTGTTGCATTTGTATTGGAATGTCAACTGTATGTAAAGGGTCATAATTGGTGTGTTCAGTTTGGAGGGGGAATGTGGTCTAAGTACTGGATTGGGGAGTGCGACATTGAAATGGGTGCACATTTGCCGCCGAGCCCACCGTTTTCTTGACAAGGAGGTTACTGATGGGGCGTTGGATTTTTGGTGGGCACTGGAATGGTTGTGGGGTGATGGACAGGTTTAATGTGGATGTGGCAGGGAGTGGGAACTGATTCATAGTGATTGGACCTCAGTGACTGAGGTGTGTCAGCCACCATGGCACATTGGTGCTAAGCGCAGGTGAGGTTGGTTGGATTGCTGACAGGCCATGGGAATTTCAAAAAACACCCACATACAATGGGAATAAAAGAGGAGGACCCTAAATGTAGGATCTGTGATGACGGTGATGAAACTGCATCACATCTAATCTTCGAATGCATTGCATTGGAGAGTAAAAGGCACAGAACATTTGGGACAACCAGACCCGAAGAAACTGTGTCTAATAAAGAACTGGTGAAGGGACTCCTTGCACTGTTCAAGGGCATTGGTTGGCTTTACTAGATATACAGGGAGCAATACCGCACAATAAACTTAGTTTCGGTGCGGGCAGTGGCGGGTTGGACCAAGACTGTTTTGGCTTCCCTGGAAAAATCAAATCAATCAAATCAAATCAAGGGGGGGGGGGGATATTCTTCGGGAGAGGTGAGCGGGAGATGGTGACGGACCCGACGGCAGGAAAGACCTGCGGTGAAGGTGAAGGTCAGCCAGAGAAGACCCGAACGACGATATTGATCCGTGGCAGGTGGAGAGCTGTGGCAAGAGCTGCAGAGCAATGTCGCGGCAGACTTGTGTCGAGTTTCGCTGTGTACTTCAAGTTCCGCTTAACGATGGGAAGAATATGCCAGACAGACATATTTTTCGTACTGTCTATTGTAAACGTAGTACAAGAAATTTATGTTGTATGAGATGGCTATATACTTTACACGTGAAAGTGTTTCAGACTCTGAAGAAATTGCATAACGATGGTACGGTAACAATTCACAGTTCTGTGTTAAATTGTTCACTGTAAGCATTGAAAATGTATTTACGCATTTTGCAGGCCAACATTAGAGCAGACCAGTTCCAAAACACTCATTTCTGTAAAACTTTCTTCGTAAGTTTCACGCAGAACATACCTCACTTCTTGGGAAGCACGACCTGAAAAATAGCTGAGTAGATATTCCGTAAGTTCTGCTGTGCATGTTTAAAGTGTTCGGAGGGTCAATTGCCTTGTGCTGCAAAAGATGTTCTATGAATATGATGCGGCGAAACTATCGCCAATAAAACGATTTCATAATAATTTTAGGAAATGCGTTGTACCGAAACTAAGTAAGATTTTCCTCTTATTGTTCATAAGGTATAAAAATACGTCGTAGTTGAGGATACACTAAGTTGGTTCCACACTTCCAAATTCATCGCTCTCTTATCGCATGTAACAGATACAAAAAGAAACAACTCCTGTAAGAGCGTTTTTCATTTTCCGTAAAAAAATATTGTTATTATAACATCAAAAATTTAATGTGTTGCCTGGTCTCAAAAGATTTTGCTGACATACCCTTAACAGAACAGAGGACTTTGTTTTAAGTGCCTGCTTGACTATTAACCTTTTTTGTCCATGTTTAGTGTGTCGAATTACATAGCAAAGTAAATTTTTTCCTCCTCGGATAAGCAAACTCATTTGAAAATAACATAAGGGTATTTTCAACGTGTTCTGAGCCCTATATATAGCAAAACCCCTTTTATTCTCAGTTGAAACATTCAGCTGTAACCTCCTTGCTTACTCTTTCATCGTACAGTTGTTTTGAAAGGAATGTCCTGGTTTTTAACTTTATTACTAGCTCCAATATTTCGTTCTAGTAAAATTTTTATATTCTTCACAATAGGGTTCAAGACCTCAATTCATTGCATTTTGTTTCTTACACCAGGTTCCAGAAAGAATTCTGAGATAATTGATATTTCCAGTTCGTTTTCTTGACAGATGAAAATTACAGTGTTTTAGGAGTCCTGCTCCTTATTGCTCTGTCGCTAACTGCGGCAATCTCTCTCTCTCTCTCTCTCTTTCTGCGCTGTCTGCATCTACAGCACCAGGAGTTTTTCATAGAAAATCGGTATCTTCCAAGATTAGATTGCATTTTACTTTAGCAAATGTTTTGTAGGCAGACCGAAAAACCCATTTTACATGCTCCACTTGCAATCCAAAATGTTAGGCGTATATCCTTACATTTTCAATATTGATCTAGTCTTCTTGTTTACAACTAGATAACTTGTCACGTTGGTTTTATAAATTTATAGAAAAACGATGGTAAAAAACGCCCCTGTTTCTATGCTTGTATGTCCAGTATAGCATCAACACAATACATCTATGCTGTATCAGTGTTTACTGGCGCCACTCTCGTCGCACGATCCAGGTAGCCGCCGTGAGATCCATCGACAACCACGGTTTCCTGCAGCGGCCGCAAGACGTCTCGAGGCACCGACCACATGCACGCGCGGCCGCACTATATACGGAGCACATATCCGCAGGAGGGAAAGTGTGTCTGATACTGTGTGTCAGAGACCGTGGAGCTGCCCTTCGTAGTTGGACAACCAGTTGCTGAAAAGTGTTAACACATCGAGGACAGAAAGTATTGTGGACAGTGTGTAGGGACTGATAGCAATTTTCTGCAGGACAATCCTTTTGTGTATAATCTGGTTTTTCTTTCTGTATATTCATTTCAGGCTGCATATATACTAAAGAATAATTATCATTTTGTTTTGGTTGTGTAATATAAGTTTTGCTGGAATTAAATGGTCTTATTTACAGACAAAACAATCAACATTACGTATTTACTTTGCAAAACACATTTAAGTGCCTGGCAGAGGGTTTATAGAACCTCTTTCGTATTATTTCTCTACCGTTCCATTCTCAAGTAGCACACGAGAAAAAAGGAACATTTACAGCTTTCAGTTTTAGACCCCATTTCTGTTATATTATTATTATGATCAAATCTCCCATGTAGGTGGGTACTAACAAAATATGTTCGCATTCGGAGGAGAAAGTTGTTGAAAGAAATTTCGCGAATAGATCTCGCCGCAACGAATAAAACTTTTTTTTAGATGATTTCCACCCCAATTTGTGCATCATTTTCGTGACTCTCTGCCCCCTGTATCGGGATAATGGGAAATGAGGTGTCCTTCTCTGAATTTCTCTATATCCTCCGTCATTCCCACTTAGTAGGGATCCCACAACAGGCAGCAATAAACAAAAACAGGACACGCAAGTATAGTGTTGGCAGTTTGTTTAGTAGAACTGTTGTATCTTCTAAGTGTTCTGCCAATGAAATGTAATCTATGTGTTCTTTCTAATTAAGTTGTTCGAATTTGTAATTCCTAGGTATGTAGTTAAATTTGTGGCCAGTAAATTTGACTGATTTGTCGTCTAATTACACTTTTCATTGTTTAGGGTCAATTGGATATCTAAATTGTGTTGCAGTTGCTTTTGATCTGGTGATTTAACCAACCGATAAAGGCAGCGTCGTCCGCAAACAGTCTAAGACAGCCGCTCAGATTGTGTCCTAAATCATTTATAAACACAAGTACTTGTATTCGCAAACGTTTTATTTAAGAGAAAGGCTCCCATGCAGTGTTTGGATAGGGTATGCATAAAGAGGTGTTTGTTGGTGGGGAGGGAACGGATGATGTGATACAGGTCGGTATAGAAGGGGCTTTCCATAGGGGTCTGTTGGGGAGACGTGGATAGGGAGGGAGGGGGTAGACAAAGAAGGTTAGGATGTGTTTATACTAGGGTAACTAGCGAGCAGAAGGTGAAGTGGGAATGGGCACGGGAGAAGGTGGCATAGGTCTCGATATCTGGAAGACAGTACGGGCAGCGAGGGAAATCTGTTCTGAGGTGAGTCACGGTCAGCACGGCCACTACGGTCGGAGGTTCGAATCCCCCCTCGGGCATGGATCTTTGTGCCGTCTTAGTTCGTAAGTAGTTCATAAGTAGTTTGTAAGTTTAGGGACTGATGACCCCGTAGTTAAGTCCCATAAGCTTAACAAACATTTGAACATTTTTGTTCTGAGGTGTGGGGACATTGTAAGGGGTGGATATTTTGTACGACAGTGGTTTCAAAGCGGATGACGTCATTGATGGTGGGTGTGGGACACAGGGAGTTGTTAGTGTATAGAGGGATGCACAGGACGGAGTGGGACGGTGACTTCAGGCGTAGTGGGAGCAGAAATGGACTTGCAATTATAGGAATAAGTGGGGTGAAAACCGCCACAGGTGTTGCAGGTGGGAGGGGATGCTATGTTGGAACAGTGTTTGTGAAGGTGTTGGAACTCACAATGGGCAGGTGGGGGAGTTACGGCAGTTCTGTGTCGTTATCAAACGAGAGACCTGGCACAGCGGTAGGATTGAGGTTGAGAGTGGGAAAGTTCTACCTTGTGGTGGCAGTCATAGATCATTGCCCGCTCGATGAGGAGGCGGTCGATGAACAATGCGGATTTGGTAAAAATCCGCATCATGTAGGTGGGGTCAGTGGCATTGTGAAACTGCTTGTTGGATCGGATAATCAAGATGGGCGTTGCGTTGATCCGACACCACTTCCTCCGCGATCACTGGGCTAAGCTTGGTGATCACAGCGGCGGGGAGCGAAGATTGATGGGACAAAGATACGGTAGAATAGGGTGTTAGGTAAGTATGGGGGCTGTGGTGAATGCTGCGAAGGCATTGGACATCGGTATGGAAAGAGGGGCTGGGAGACTTAGTTAGGATGGAGTCCTTATGGAGGATGATCTGAGCGATTGGGGCGGTAGGGTAGTATTTGCGGAGTTCTAGGGATAGGGTGCAGTTGTCAAGGAAGTTTGGGTTTGGACGAGAGAGGACAAAGGTATAGAGGTCACACTTGGAGGCAGGAGATATGGGGGAGGTGTCCATTACATCTTTGTGGTGGGAGAAGGAGGAGGAGGAGGAGGAGGACGAGGGGGAGGAGCCTTCTTGGACAGGAAGGGGTTCCACGCTTCTGAATTTGTATGATTTTTCTTTATGCTGGTAGGAGTGGAGGAGGGGTTGGGGATCTGGTGGATGGGGAGGTCGTGAGGAGCGGGGCCCTGTTGATATGCCTGTTCCTGTGGTGGTGTCTCTGCCACCGTGGCACGGCGTTGTACTATGCGGGCGGGAGTGAAAGACGAGAACTGATATGGGTCATTTAGGGGAAGCGGAACAGTGGCAGGAGAGGAGAGAGCCTGAGAGGCGGTGGTGGCGGATAGGAGAGAGGAGAGAGGGATACCAAAAGGATGGGCGTAGGTGGAGCTCCATGTGGTGGTGGTGGGGGTGGCGGTGAGGATTGTGTAGACAATGGTGGTAGGAATGTTGCTCATGGTAGAGCTAAAACGATAAAGACAGGTGAGTAAGTAGAAGGCGAAAGATAGAGGGGACAGTCAAAGAGAATTACGGTGAAGATGTTGATGCTGACGACGACCGCAGGTCTGGCCGGCGAGGGGGCTCGCGGCGAGTCCTGGGCAGCGAGGAGCGGCTGGAGGCCACCGAAGTCTGCGATGTCCGAGATGGAGGCGGCGGCGTCGGCGGTCTACGGGACGAAGCAGGCCCAACCCGGGGCGGGGAGCGGCAGTCCTGGTCGTCGGTGGTGGCCGCTGGACGGGGCGCCTCCTCGGCTGCGTCGAGGAGGTTTCCGAGCAGCCACGACGTTCCGAGCAGCAGCTGGCCAGCGAGACGACGGAGCGCTGATGCGTCTGGACTAGGCTGGCAGAGGCTGCGGTGGCTGGCGGTGAGCAGCCCAAACGCTAGGCAGCATGGGGGTATGCCTGATACCGGGCGGGATGGATGCTAAAAACCTATGTCATTGATGTTATTTATGCAGTTTTTGGCCTCAGGACAATTAAAAACCTATTTTTCCCATCCGATGTGACATGGCCTTGCCGTGATGGATGGTCTTAAGTAGCTAACACTATCAGACATTAAACCCATTTACACTGAGTAGTGCAGTTTGTTTATAGTCTAACTTACAGCTAGGCATTATTCTATGATTCATTTGTCATTTGTAGTCGACCACTGTTAGATTATGATACTTGCAGCGCCATCTATTGATCAGTTTACACAGTATTTATTTTTCTTCTGCCCTACGTTTCCCCCCTCCTCCGATGCAATTTGACGTCATTTTCACCAGTGGTGTTATTTTTTACAGAGTTTTGAAAGTTTAATTACAATCAGCCTGTAGGTCACACATAATTTCACTTTGAGTTATTTTGTCATTTAAAGATAATATTACGCGGCTAGTGTGCTGATAGAACAGTACAAAAAAGACTTACAGAATTTGGATTTCGACTGATGTAGAAATTCATTTCTGTGTAATTGTTCCACCTATGCTTAAATGATTACGTTTTCTCATGTTTCAGAGAAGACCTTTCATGGCGCTTTTCTAACGGAGGTCTCATAGCTGATGCGGTACGTTGCCTTTGAGGCTTCTTGCAATATTGGTATGACAATCGGTTGTTGTTGTTTTTTTAGTATTACATCATGTCGATTAATAATTTCCTGCACTGAAAATTATGCCATTACTGACATCTCACAGTGCTGTTTTTTCGAATGCGTTTTTGTTGGAAACAGCTTTTTCTTATCTTGGTCTGAAAATCCTGTATTGTGTACCATGTGAGATACTCGTTCTGATTGAACAAGGCTCTGAATAAAGGACCGTCATTTTATTCCTGACATTTCTTAAAATCGGGTGACTAGAAACTGTGCGCCACTATCTCCACAGCAGATGCAGACAAAAGTATCAAGTGGAAAACTCTTTCAATCTCAGAATACACCAATGCTGCTGACAACGAGGTCATCGGAGACGCAGTACACACTCAGAATGGGAAGGATGAAAAAGGAATTAGGCTGTGTCCTTTTCAAAGGAACGATTCACAAACTTGACGAGCAGTTCACATGGCTACGGCTAAATTAAACCTAGATGGTATCAAAGGAATTTTAACCATCGTCATTGCGCATGCATGTGATTCTTACTCATAAAGCGAAGGTGTGTCAAGCTTCCCCCTCCTTCTGTGTGCCTGTAAACACAACTGTTCCGTTCGCTCTGTGGTTCCACTTGGCTAACTTTATATTCCTTTCACACGTAGCGGTAACCAGTCTAAGGCGTTTCGTTGTTTGAGTTTGCAGATACAGAGTAATTTTGTGCGGTTCAGTTATTGTGTGTCGACACTAATCAGCTTCAACATGTGTGTGGCTTATGGACCACATAACAAGCAAAACAAAACAGAAGGCTCAGACGGAACAAAAATTTCATACCACTGTTTTCTTCCAGATACAACAGTCGAGCGATCAGCTATATTTGCTGTGTCCGTTTAAAAGAAGATGATTGTGACAATTATTCTCCTTCTCTAAGATAATTCTATCGGACTCTGAAATTTCAACATAACGCAATGAAGATGAAGGCTTTCCTACGGCAGTGGAATCTGTTTTTTTTTTTTTTTTTTTTTTTTACAACTTTAGTGTTGAATGTAGTGGAATACATTGTGTGAAGCCTATACATGAGAATAAAATGTAAACAATGTTTAAGGGCAATTACCATGGACAAAGAGAACAGCTCTTTAAATTTACCCAAGGATTTGGTACAAATTAATAGCTGAAAGGGATTGCTGCAGCCATTTTCTAATTTTATCCTAATTTGTGAGAGATGTGAGTCAATTTTTAAGATGGACACTTTGAAACGTAAATTCACCAGTAAGCTCACCTATTTATGGAACAATTTAATTACATATGACTCAAATATGAACGTCTCTATAGAAGACGAACAAGTGACCTGTTAATATTAGCATTCACGTGTGGGCTCAAAGCGACCACAAGAGATGAAATCAATCAATGTCGATTTTATGTTAAATATTTCGAAACAGCCAAAGTTGCATAAAATGTTGCTTTTTATTAACAATTAATTTTGGGCTGGCCTGAGCCCAAATTCAAGTCCTCCAAGTCAGTGTCAATCAACATTTGATGCAACTTCGTCTGTTTAGAAACATTTAATATAAGTAGGAGAAGAAGCTACTGTTCCTAAACAACCCAGCATGTTGGAATTTCATAAATTTCGACTTTGATGGTTGGCCTTCCTTTGTGCCCAAAAATATTCAAATGTTTGTGTAGCTTATGGGACGTAACTACGGGGTCATCAGTCCCTAAACTTACAAACTACTTATGAACTAGCTAATCCTAAGGACGGCACAAATATCCATCCCCGAGGGGGGATTCGAACCTCCGACAGTAGTGGACGTGCAGACCGTGACTGGAGCGCCGCAGGCCCCTCGGCCACTTTGTGCCCAACTTTGTTTCATCCTTTCAGAACGAAGTATCTTTCTTTCATCAGACCACGGAGTTCCAGTCTGTTTTCTAATTTTACGAAAGATAGAGGAACAGAAAAAGAAATTTATAATTTATTATTCAACTGAAGACAATTTTTTAATAATTTATTTCTATGTTACACAACTTCTTGTGAGCTTTGTAATAAAGATGGATATTAGTTAATTTTTGCTTCATTTTATCCACATGCTAGCTATATCGTTTAATGTATCCGTTCATTTTTGTAATTAACTTAGGCCAACCTGTTATAAAATTCAAATGTTCAAATGTTTGTAAATCTATCGGACCAAACTGCGTGGTGATCAGTCCGTAGCTTACAAACTACTTAAACCTAGGTAAACTAACCTAAGGACAAACACAGACACCCATGCCCCAGGGAGGACTCGCACCTCCACGGCGAGCAACCGCGCGCTCCGCAGCGAGGTGCTTTAGACCGCTCGGCTACTCCACCGCGGCTTTAGACGGTTTCCTACGCTCATTTAGTCAAATTTTGAGCTGGTGCCCAATTCCCACCTCTTAAAATAGGATACGGTTCACAAACCGTGAAAATGCGACCGGACGCAGCACAAAGTTAACATCGTTCACAGACAAGTTGTGCGAACGATTTCTCTCCCTTACACAACAAGCAACTGCAGCGCTAGGTGTAATGTTTTAATGTTTGTTAAGCTTAAGGAACTTAACTACGGGGTCATCAGTCCCTAAACTTACAAACTACTTATGAACTAGCTAATCCTAAGGACGGCACAAATATCCATGCCCGAGGGGGGATTCGAACCCCCGACCGTAGTGGCCTTGCAGACCGTGACTGGAGCGCCTCAGTCCCCTCGGCCACCGCGGCCGGCGTGCTAGGAGTAGCTTCTGGCCACGGAGTCAAATTAATTTACAGAATCTTGAGAAAATGAACCCCGTAATGGATGAAGCTAAAGCAAAGAAAGACACTTCTGTCCAGCCTGTAGGCATTATCTACTACAACGAGTAGTCGCGTACTCTCTGCTTTCTGCTTGTACAGACATGATCATGAAAATTACGTGCGCTTGTGTTCTCTTATCCTTCAAGCTATAAGAAAAGTATTATTTACTTCCCGTCCCACATAAAACATAGCGCGACTCGTTTTCATTCGAGTTACCCTTATGAGCAATATTTTTTTAAATAGCTGTAGCCATGAAATGTAGGATTTATACAGTACACTAACTGACTGCAAGTATGGATATTGAAGTAAAGTTACCAAGTGTACTACTCACATTAAGAGCCAACAGCATAAAATGTCAGTTCTACTGGGTGGAGCAGCTTACCGGATCCAGTTACACCAATAATTGGGTTGTTTGCAGTTTTCGTCCCACATGCACGATGCAGTTATATAAGACGTGCAATGAAAAGAAAAGAACCGAAGGCTGTATGACCCACAGACCGAGCATATACTTAATTTATCGCAATCACGCGTAAATTATCTGCAGCTCATCGAGACGTACTGCCCCTCATCGTCTAGCTGGAAATACGTAACGTAAATTATGAGGTAGGGGAGACCGGGGCACATTTTCCATAGGGGCAAGTTTTCCAAATTCGTTTATTTTCGAAATAAACCGCTAGATGTTACCACCGGCGATACTGTAGGAAGTAGCAACAAAGCACGCTTCATTTACGAAAGTTTCAGTGTTGTACCAGCAGTCACAACGTCGGCAGGGCTGTTTCCGTCATTTTTGCAAATGTGAGTAAACTTTCACGTTTTTATTGAAACTTAAAATAAACATTCTAGCGTTAAACTTATTATTTGCACACACTAAAAGTGGGTTTCTTTCTTCACGTAACTGTGCATTTGTTTTGTAAATAGCTTACACTGTTACTCATGGACGTAGTGTTATAGTTCCGAATATGTCGACGGGGTACGTTTTCCGAGTGCATACGGGCACATATTCCTTATTGCTTTGAGTCTTACGCCAAGTCTAAAGCAAATGAAAAGTGTGTACAGTGCACGAAATGGGCGCATGGAGACTGTACGAAAGGGAATGTTCCATTTTTTGTTTGCTTACATTGTGATTCAGACAATCAGTAAAAGTATTGTTAAAAATGTCTATATTTGTAAAATATTTAAGTCACATATTTTGTAAAACCATTAAATAGCATTTGTTTTTATTTAATGTGGCTATTTTTACTATCCTCTTTTGTAATGTATTGTAAATTCATGATAAAAATACGTATTCAGTGAAATCAAGATAATTATCTCTGTTTGAACATTGATAGTATAATTGGAATACTTGCCCCTGTACATTTTAAGTAAGCTGGAAAACTTACCCCGCATACGGGGCAAATTTTCCAACGCAACATGGTCAGACAAAACCATTTGCTACCAAGAATGATATTTACTATTTTCAAAAATATCTGTACAAGATTGTAAATAAAGTTGTAGGAAATATAATGATCCGCTGTTCACCGCAAAATCGATAAAAATAAGAAGTACAAAAATAAAAATGTAAAATGGTGGAAAACGTGCCCCGGTCTCCCCTAACGAAAAATGGCAGAAAGTTCTGCTAACTGGAGGTCGAAGGAAACATGGAAAATCTTCGTCTGAGTGCAGTGGGAAAGTTTATGCAGGTAGAACCCGACTGCTTGTAAATACAATTTGTATAGGTTAGGTTACCGCCTTTTGCAACTGTAAATTAATCTGCTTCAGACCAGACGCGTTTCGCTTTATTTTAAAGCATCTTCAGTGGTTGTTTTATGTTGCCCTCTTCATTTGTTCCTTGTAGCACATTGCCACTTGCTGACACTGTTTACAAATATACTATTTACAATTCCATTATTAAAAAAAAGTTATCGAAAACTCGCCATTTCTGAAGCCCACCAGGCTTTAAAATCAAGCGATACGCTTCTGGTCTAAAGTAGACAACTTAACAGTTGCAAAAGTCGGGAACCTAACCTATATAAACTGTATAACTACAACTGTGGAGAAGGAGACCGAAAAAAACAAAGAAGAATTATGGTTGCAAATGTTTGAGTTCAAATGTTTGTATAGCTTATGGGACCTAACTACGGGGTCATCAGTCCCTAAACTTACAAACTACTTATCAACTACCTTATACTAAGGACGGCACAAATATCCATGCCCCAGGGGGGATTCGAACCCCCGACCATAGTGGCCGTGCAGACCGTGACTGGAGCGCCTCAGTCCACTCGGCCACCGCGGCCGGCAATGTTTGAGGAACGTCATCGTAAACCACTAGAAGTTTATGAAGCAGATAATTTTTAAACAAAATTTGAATGCTAAAAATGTATTCGCAATTGCGAATATGACACATAATCTATCAAAATGAATGTTTGTGTGTTCGTATTTTATGCAAGGCCGTACTGTTCAACCGATTGTGATGAATCTTTGTCAACATATTGCTTGCACTTTCGTGATGGTTATAGGTACCACTAAATGATAAATAGTTCAGGAGATATGTAATAAACAATTAAAAGCGCGCAAAAGTGCTGCATCATGTGACGTCTGCTTCTAAACCACTGTACCGATTTCAACCAAATTTGGAATACATATTCCTTCCATGAGGTAACAATTGACGTAGGGGTAAGAACTGCTTACAACACATAGTTAAGGAAACATGACGTCATAAACAATTATATGGTTGAATACCTGTGGCATCATGTGACATGCGAATAGGGACACTTTATTCATCCTCAAATCTTCATGATATTTTGGACACTTGACCTTGAAAACAAGAGGAAGATCACTGTCACATAAAATGTTGGATGGTGCATGACGGAGAATACATATGGACTTCGTCAGATTCTACCGCTGCATTCGGATCATGATGTAATTTTGAAATATGATTGAACAATTCAGTTTATTAGTGCAGTATTGATATATTCAGATTAGCTACAATCATTTCAATTAATTGACATTACATTTTCAGGGCGATTATCATCAAAGAAACATAAAACATAAATATTGCTCACAGCATGATAATTTTATATGGGCAATTTAAAGTCAGATTTTAAAAAATGCTTCAGTGGAAAGCATACTTCATTCAGATATATACCTTTTTTTTTTTTTTTTTTTTTTTTTTTTTTGCTGTCACCTTTGATGCATACCAAGCGTACCGCATCATTGGGGTGAAAACTTCCACCATTATGCATCATGCGATATATGAATAAGGACACTTTATTCATCCTGAAATCTTCATCACATTTTGGACACTTGACCAAAACAAGAGAAAGGTCACTGTCACACAAAATTTGGGATGGTGCATGAAGGAGGAAACTTTACATATGGACCTCGTCAGATCAAAGAAACATAAATATTGATCACACCATGAGAATTTTATGTGAGCAATTTAAAGTCAGATTTAAAAAATATATATATTTCAGTGGAAAGCATACTTTATTCAGATTTTTAAATGACGGTTTTTTTGGCTGTCAACTTTGATGCATACTAAGCGTACTGAATCATTGGGATGAAAACCACCAGCGCCGCGGTGGAGTAGCCCAGCGGTCTAAGGCGCCTCGCTTTGGAGCGCGCGGTTGCTCGCCGTCGGAGGTTCGAGTCCTCCCCGGGGAATGGGTGTGTGTGTGTTGTCCTTCGTTTAGTTTACCTAGGTTTTAGTAGTTTGTAAGCTACGGAATGATGACCACGCAGTTTGGTCCGATAGATTTACGAGCATGTGAACAGGTGAAAACCACCAGCAGAAGGAATTTGTTATCAACGTATGGTTTTAATGCGAATTTGAAAATAAATACATAACTCTCATATATAAAAATTTATGTTGTTTGTTTTGTCTTTTTGCTCGTATTTTATGCATAGCCATACCGTACATTCGCTTTCGATAAAAGTTTGTCAACTCATTGCTTGCACTCTCGCTAAGGTTATAGCCATACTGAAATTAACTTCGCGAGGTATATGGCGGAGGGTGCTTTACAATTAGTTTATTTCCTTTCTTACGTTTTCACGCTAAAATGTCTGGACGGATATCAATGTAATTTGCAACAGATATAGCTTATACGCTTATTAATACATGGGCAACATTTCATAAGCCACCATATGGTGCGTGGCGGAGGGTACCTTTCAATGGTTTAATACGTTTGCTATTCCTTGATTGTTGGGCCTGCAGTGAAGTCACTGTCTCTCAAAAAAAAAAAAAAAAAAAAAAAAAAAAGTTCGAATGTTTGTCTAGCTTATGGGACTTAACTACTGGGTCATCAGTCCCTAAACTTACAAACTACTTATGAACTAGCTAATACTAAGGACGGCACAAATATCCATGCCCGAGGGTGGATTCGAACCCCCGACCGTAGTGGCCGTGCAGACCGTGACTGGAGCACCTCAGTCCTATCGGCCATCGCGGCCGGCTCACTGTCTTTAAAGGACATAGTAATAAGAGGTCCAGATCACTGCTATAATTAACATTTTTATTTATTACACAACAGCTGTTTCAGCAGTTGGCCTTTTCAAGTGTAGCTATGATGGTCTAGCGTCATATATAACATCTGGCATAACTGTTATTATATAATCATATTTTATAACAGTATGTTATTTCCATTTAGCTGCTGTATTTTTTGCAGCCTAAGATGTTAATTAGATTTTAATTATAGGGTTTTTTTAACACTTTTCTGCAATGTAAGTTTGCCAAACTGTTAAATTAAAAAAAAAAGTTTTTACACAATAAATAATATTAAAAACTAATTAAAAGTTTATCAAACTGTTACATTTAAAAAACGTGTTTATACCAAAAAAATTAACATCTCAGACTGCGAAAACTATAGCAGCTAAATGCAAATAATATACTGCTATAAAGTTTGATTATACAATAACAGTTATGCCAGATGTTATACATGGTGTTTCACTAAGTGTGTTTGCCTCTGTAACTTATAAAATAATAAGTGACGGGAAATTTTAATGCGGTAGGTCAACACAAGAAATGTTACACTTTCTGCGGAGCTATGAACATAGTTTATTGTATCATTTTCCAAAGAGTTACAGCACAAAGATATAATTTTTTAAATGGAACAATAGCTTTTTCTATCGTGCATTGGTTTCGTTGAAATCAGCTCCGTCCAAATCAATTCAAACTACATTCCTATCACTGTTAGTTTGGGAGCTACAACCCTTCAAAGTTTCAGGGGCAGATACCACAAACGCTGCGCATAATGCAATGCGCCTACTAAATGTGGTGCGGCCGAGTTGTAACGTAGCCGGTGTCACGGAGCGAGAAGTTTCCTCGATGCGCTGTTAGACTGCCGACTGTCGCCGCACACGGCCGTATATCCGACAGTTGGAGCCACACAAACAAACGGGGCTCAAAATACCATAATTACTGACATCGGATGACGATGGCATACACGAACAACGAGTACGTTGATATGTTGCTGATGCTCGGCGAGTGCCGACACGATGCCACTGAAGCAGCCACGGTGTATGCCGTGAGATATCCTAGGCCTAGGTGAAGAGCCACGGCAGCCATTACGTTCTTACGTGCCGAACAACGACTTCGGTAAACTGGCAGCTTGGTAATGCGCCGCAGTAACAGACGAAGACCTGCACGAAGTGACGGAGGTGTTTGTTTTAGCTGCACTACACCACGACCCTCATGTCAGCTTACGAGCCGTTGCTGCAGTCACTGGTGTCAGTCTCACATCCGTGTAGCGTATAGTACACGACCACAGGTTTCCCCCGTACCGCCTGTCACTGACCCAGGAGCTGCATGAGAACGATTTCCGTGCAAAAGTGTCATTCTGTGAGTGGGCCATGCGTAATTTCACGCTGGAGTCTTAAAAAAGCGTTATGTGCTCTGATGAGTCCGTTGTTGTTGTGTTGTGGTCTTCAGTCCGGAGACTGGTTTGATGCAGCTCTCCACAATACCCTATCCTGAGCAAGCCTTTTCATCTCCACATAAGAGCGACAACCTACATCTGTCTGAATCTGCTTACTGTATCCATCTCTTGGTCTTCCCCTCCGATTTTTTCCCCATACACTTCCCTCCAATGCTAAATTCACAATTCCTTGATGTCTAAGAATGTGTCCTACGAATCTATCCCTTCTTTTAGTCAAGATATGCCTGAAATTCCCTTTCTCCCCAATTCTGTTCAGTACCTCCTCATTAGTCACGCGATCCGCCCACCAAATCTTCAGCATTCTTCTGTAGCGCCACATTTCAAAAGCCTCAATCCTCTTCCTGTCCGCACTGTTTATCGTCTATGTCTCACTCCCATACAAGGCAACACTCCATACAAATGCCTTCAGAAAGGACTTCCTTAGGTTTAAATCAATATTCGATGTCAACAAATTTCTCTTTATCAAGAACGCTTTTCTACCATTCTGCATTTTATATCCTCTGTACTGCGACCATCATTTGTTATTTTACTGCCCAAGTAACAAAACTCATCTACCTCCTTTATTGCTTCGTTTCCCAATCTAATTCCTTCAGCATCGCCTGATTTTCTTACACTGCACTCCATTACCCTAGTTTTGCTCTTGTTAATGTTCATCTTATATGCACCTTTCAGCACAATGTCCATTCCGTTCAATTGGTCTTCCAGGTCCTTTGCGGTATCTGACAGAATTACTATGTCGTCTGCAAAACGCAATGTTTTTAATTCTTCCCCCTGAACTTTACTTCCTTCACCAAATTTCTCCTTGCTTTCCTTTATAGCTTGCTGAATGTACAAATTGAACAACAATGGAGAAAGACTACAACCCTGTCTTACTCCCTTTCCAATCACTGCATCCCTTTCATGCCCTTCAACTCTGACAACCGCTGTCTGGTTTTTGTACAACTTGTAAATAACCTTATGTTCCCAATATTTTACTCCTGCTTGCTTCAGAACTTTAAAGAGTTTATACCAATCAACATTGTCAAAAGCCTTCTCCAAATCTACAAAAGCTAGAAATGTAGGTTTGCCTTTTCTTAATCTATCTTCTAGGTTAAGCCGTAAAGTGAGTATTGCCTCCCGTGTTCCTACATTTCTCCTGAACCCAAACTGATCTTCCCCGAGATCGGCTTCTACCAGCTTTTCCATCCTTCTGTAAATAATTCGTGTTAATATTTTGCAACCATGACTTATTAAACTGATGGTTCTGTAGTTTTCACACCTGCACACCTGTCTGCACTTGCTTTCTTAGGGATGGGGATTATAACATTTTTCTTAAAGTCTGAGGGTATTTCACCTGTCTCATACATATTACACACCAGGTGAAACAATTTTGTGATGGCTGGTTCTCCCAGAGACTTCAGTAGCTCTGAGGGAATATCATCTACTCCAGGGGGCTTGTTTCTACTTAGATCTTTCAGTGCTCTGTCAAATTCTCCTCTCAGTACAGTATCTCCTATTTCATCTTCACCTACATCCTCTTCCCTTCCTACAATATTATCTCGAAGTTCATTTCCTTTGTAGAGCCCCTCTATATACTCTTTCCACCTTTCAGCTTTCCCTTCTTTGCTGAGAACTGGTATTCCATCAGTGTCCTTGATATTTATAGAGCTGTTTTTCTTATCTCCAAATGTTTCTTTTATTTTCCTGTAGGCTGTATCTATTTTTCCCCTATTTATACATTCTTCTATATCCTTGCATTTGCCTTCTAACCACTCCTGCTTAGAAATTTTGCACTTCCTGCCAATCTCATTTCTTAGTCGTCTGTACTCCATTTTGCCTGTTTCATTTACTGCATTTTTATATTTTCTCCTTTCATCGATTAAATTTAGTATCTCCTGTGATATCCAAGGATTTTTTGTAGGTCTTGCCTTCCTACCTATTTTGTCCTCTGCTACCTTCACTATTTCATCTCTCAATTTTATCCATTCCTCTTCTACTGTTTTATTTTCCCCTGTTTCTGTCAATTGTTGCCTAAAACTCCCTCTGAAATTCTTAAGAACCTCACGTTCCTTCCATTTATCCAGGTCCCATCTCCTTATTTTCCTACCTTTTTGTAGTTTCTTTAGTTTCAGCCTACAGTTCATAACCAACAAGTTATGGGCAGAGTCTATATCTGCCTCTGGGTATGTTTTACAGTTTAAAACCTGGTTCCGGATTCTATGTCTTACCATTATAAAATCTATCTGGTATCTTCCGGTGTCTCCTGGTCTCTTCCACGTATACAACCTTCTTTTGTGATTGTTGAACCAGGTGTTTGTTATAACTAAATTATGTTCTGTGCAAAATTCTACCAGTCGGCTTCCTCTTTCATTCCTTTTGCCCAGACCATATTCATCTACTATCCTCCCTTCCCTTCCTTGTCCTACTACCGAATTCCAGTCTCCCATAACAATTAAGTTTTCCTCTCCCTTAATTGTCTGAATAATTTCCTTTAGTTCCTCATATATTTCTTCGATTTCCTCATCATCGGCAGAGCTAGTTGGCATATAAACCTGTACTACTGTTGTCGGTGTTGGCTTCGTATCTATCTTGACAATGATAACGCGATCACTGTGCAGGTCATAGTAGTTTACGCACATTCCTATTTTCTTGTTCATTATCAATCTTACTCCTGCGATACCCCCAATAGATTTTGTATTTATAATCCTGTATTCACCTGACCAGAAATCCTGTTCATCCTGCCACCGAACTTCACTAATCCCCACTATATCTAACTTCAACCTATCCATTTCCCTTTTTAAATTTTCTAATTTTCCTACTTGATTAAGGGATCTAACATTCCACGCTCCGATCCGTAGAATGCCAGTATTGTCTTTCCTGATGACAACATCCTCCTGATTAGTCCCTGCCCGGAGATCCGAATGGGGGACTATTTTACCTCCGGAATATTTTACCCGAGAGGATGCCATCATCATATTTTCATACAGTAGAGCTGCATGTCCTCGGGAAAGGTAACGGCTGTAGTTTCCCCTTGGTTTCAGCCGTTCGCAGTAGCTGTGTGGCAAAGCCACATTAGCTGATGTTACAAGGCCAGTTCAGTCAATCATCCAGACTGTTGCCCCTGTAACTACTGAAAAGGCTGCTGCCCCTCTTCAGGAACCACACGTTTGTCTGGCATCTCCACAGATACCCCTCCGCTGTGGTTGCACCTACGGTACGGCTATCTGCATCGTTGAGGCACGCAAGCCACCCCACCTCGGCAATGTCTGTGGTTCATGGGAGTGCTGATGAGTCCACGTTCACAAATTATGGTGCAGTGAATCGCCATAACATGCACTACTGCGCCGCAGACAATCCTCGGTGGGTACGACCTGTCGACCGTCAACGTAACTGGTCTATTAACGTGTAGTGTGGAATCCTTGGGGATAAAATCATTGGTCCACACTACTTCCCAGGTTCACTGACAGGTGAGTTATATCGCGCTTTTATAGCCGCCAATTTGGGTGGTCTCCTTGAACATGTATGTCTACACAAGAGAGTCCATGTTTGGATGCAGCACGATGGTCACCCAGCCCATTCTGCGCGTGATGTTGTGGAAGAACTAAACAACAGATTTGCAGGAAGATGGTTGGGGCGCCATAGTCCTCATTCATGGCCCGCAAGGTCGCCCGATTTAACACCAGTAGATTTCTTTTTGTGGGGACATCTAAAGGATCGTATTTATGACACTGAGCCCACATCCCCAGATGATCTAAAACGGCGCATCGAGGACGCATGTCGCTCCGTCACACCGGCCTTGTTACATCTCGTCCGCAGATCCTTTCGACGGCGCATTGCATTATGCATTGAGGAACATGGACACACATTTGAACATATCATGTAAATCAACTTCCCTCCGCCATAACATCCATCACCCACCACACAGCCATGTATTATGTACAGCGTGTGGTACCTGGCCCTGAAACTTTGGAGGGTTGTACCTCCCAAACTAACAGTGATAGGAATGTAGTTTAAATTGATTTGGACGCAGCTGGTTTCAACGATTCCAATGCACGATAGAAAACACTATTGTTCCATTAAAAAATTATATCTTTGTGCTGTAACTCTTTGGAAAATTATACAATAAACTATGTTCATAGTTTCGCAGAAAGTGGAACATTTCTTGTGTTGACCTGCCGCATTAAAATTTCCCGTCACCTATTATTTTATAAGTTACAGAGGCAAACACACTTAGTGAAACACCCTGTATATGACGCTAGACCATCATAGCTGCACTTGAAAATGGGAAATTGCTGAAACATTTGTTGTGTAATAAATAAAAATATTAATTATAGCAGTGATCTGGACCTCTTAATACGTTTGCTACTCCTTCATGCTGAAAGGGATGGATTTGAATGAAATTTGGAATGAAGATAACGTATACCCTGAATTAATACATGGGTTACCTTTTGCAAGCCACCGTACGGTACGTGGCGGAGGGTACCTTACAGTGGGTTAATAGGTTTGTTTCTCTTCACGCTGAAACAGCTGGAGGGATATGAATGAAATGTGGAATGAAGATAGCTTATACCCTGAATTAATACATAGGCTACCTTTTGTAAGCCTCCGTAGGTGCATGGCGGAAGGTACGTTACAAAAAACATCCAAATTGTTTGACTAACCACTATGAAGGGCCGCACATAAATGTATGTTTTCATGACGGAGACTTTTTATCAGCTGCAAGGCAGTGAATTTAGGATGGCGGAGAGTACCTTGCGAGTTTGACAGCGTTTGACCAGTCACCATGAAACTTGGCGCATATATGTATGTTTTCATATAAAGGAGGAAGAGGCATAGGTGGAGGAGGAGAGGGACAGAGAGAGGTAGGAGGAGGAGTCTGACAGGCAGAGGGGAGGGGAGGAGAATGAGAGAGTGGAGATGGTGACCGACAGGTGGAAGGAGATGAACAGAGGGAGGGGGACGAGGAAATGGACAGAGAGAGGGGAGAGGAGGAGAATGAGAGAGGGGAGATGGTGACAGACAGGTGGAAGGAGATGCACAGAGGGAGGGGAGGAGGAAATTGACAGAGAGAGGGGAGAGGAGGAAAATGAGAGAGGGGAGATGGTGACAGACAGGTGGAAGGAGATGAACAGAGGGAGGGGAGGAGGAAATCGACAGAGAGAGGGGAGAGGAGGAGAATGAGAGAGGGGACATGGTGACAGACAGGTAGAAGGAGATGAACAGAGGGAGGGGAGGAGGAAATGGACAGAGAGAGGGGAGAGGAGGAGAATGAGAGAGGGGAGATGGTGACAGACAGGTGGAAGGAGATGAACAGAGGGAGGGGAGGAGGAAATCGACAGAGAGAGGGGAGAGGAGGAGAATGAGAGAGGGGAGATGGTGACAGACAGGTGGAAGGAGATGAACAGAGGCAGGGGACGAGGAAATCGACAGAGAGAGGGGAGAGGAGGAGAATGAGAGAGAGGAGATGGTGACAGACAGGTAGAAGGAGATGAACAGAGGGAGGGGACGGAGGAAATGGACAGAGAGAGGGGAGAGAAGGAGAACGAGAGAGGGGAGATGGTGACAGACAAGTGGAAGGAGATGAACAGATGGAGGGGAGGAGGAAATCGACAGAGAGAGGGGAGAGGAGGAGAATGAGAGAGAGGAGATGGTGACAGACAGGTGGAAGAGATGAACAGAGGGAGGGGACGGAGGAAAAGGATATAGAAAGGGACAGGTGGAGACGGAGGGGGGGTGTCGGAGGAGCAGGTGAAGAGAGAAAACGGAAAGCAGAAGATGGACTAATTATTTATTTTGCAGCAGCTTCGCGCCGGGTACGAGCTAGCAAGTTATATAAATTATTTGTGGCGTATGAAGAGTTATGCCGCACAGCCAACGCAAGACATGTGACATTTATAATAAACATACCTACCTGTGGAGGAGTCACATAGTGGAATGTACGAGCACTCATAGGTAGCCGACATGGTGTAGTATTTGGAAGTGAGTGTCAGTACGCGAGGTGTGTATGAACAGGGAGGTGGTTAACGCGACCTCTCCCCTATAGCGGGAAATCCGGTTCGAATCCCAGGCCGGCAGAAGCTTTCGAATGTCACAAATAAGATGTACAGCTGATGCTGATTCATATTCGCAATTGCGAATACTTTTCTTGTATTCTCGGCGGCTGTAGTCAATGTAATGTCCGTTCATGTAGACATGTATGCGTGGCAATTGCATTGGTTACATCGTTAAACACGGACACTGCCCACCGAGAAGTTGGAATGGTTGTTAACACAGACATATCTGTAACGCAGCGACATTGCAGTTTAACTAGATCGACGCTAAATCTATGTTCGTTATGTTACTATATTATTCTGCAACCACGTTAGGTTACAAAGGCATTTGAAGATGCTTGTTGCTAATGTCCACTTATTTCATCCGTGACCAGATTCGAAAATATACTTCCTATATCTAGAGTTACTGCTATTTAGTGCCATGTAGAACACAGCTATTACGTAATCTTCTCCTGATACACAACGCAGTTTAAGTAACACTACATTTGTTAATAAAGGGGACATTAAAAACGATTATAACATCTAATAATAAGGATCCTGTCACTAAACTAAAGGTGCTTCTTCTTTATCTTTGTCCTAGGCACTCACTGATGCGGGGTTTGCATGGTTGCTACTGATTTTGGCATGGTAAGTTGAAGAGGGTTGCCGGATGCCCTTTCTACCGCAATCCAGGCAGAAATACAGCCACTTAGCGACTGAAATAAGCCATCACTTCCACCCATGACACCAAAGCACATCTTCTACCTTACTAATCAGTACGTGGTTAAAAATATGCCATTCATCTATGTTCATACAGGCCTAATAAATTTGTAAGCAAATAAGTCTCGTGAAACAGTTTCTATGACAGTCGAATGTTAATGCCATATTTTACGATGTTCTGGTAATTTCGACAGTTGTCAGTTGATTAATAAGAAACAGAGATACTCCATGTTATATATCTCAAAGAAAATAATGCTATTTCAGGATTTTCTGTGTTAATATCCATCACCGAAATTAGTACAATATTATCGCTTTCCACCCCGATATAATGCATTTTTTAAGTGTGCTGTAGATCTTATAACATTTTCCTCCACTGGGAAATACCAAAAACGTCATTCTGTAGACACTTTTAGGGTCAGAGTATCACAGAAAATCGGAAAAATACCGATATATCTCTAGTGAAATGACAGAAACATATTCAAAATAGGTAACTGAATATCTACAGTAGTTCCGCCTCACTCTCTTTTTCACGTCACACCCCGTAACTAATTATAGAATTGTGAATAGCTAATAATACACAGCCAAGTGGGAGGTGCCGTAGCAATGTTAAAACATACCTTGTAGAAAAAACAATCCTATAATTTTCGAATACAGCATTAGTAGTGAGCTTCTTGATGCTGTCGCGTCGTTCAAATATCTAGGCGTAACATTGCAAAGCGATATGAAATGGAACGAACATGTAAGGCCGGCCGCGGTGGCCGAGGGGACTGAGGCGCTTCAGTCACGGTCTGCACGACCACTACGGTCGGGGGTTCGAATCCCCCCTCGGGCATGTATATTTGAGCCGTCCTAGTTCGTAAGTAGTTTGTAAGTTTAGGGACTGATGACCCCGTAGTTAAGTCCCATAAGCTTTACAAACATTTGAACATGTAAGGACAGTTGTGAGTAAGGCGGACAGCCGACTTCGGTTTATTGGGAGAATTTTGGGAAGATGTACTTCACCTGTAAAGGAGACCGCGTATAAAACGCTTGTACGACCACGTCTTGAGTATTGCTCAAGTTTTTGGGACCCGCAGCAGATCAGTTTAAAGGAAGACATAGAGGCGGTTCAGAGACGAGCAGCTAGATTTGTTACCGGTAGGTTCGACCAATGCGCGAATGTCACGGAAATGCTCCGGCAACTCAGTTGGGGATCGCTGGAAGAAAAATGACGTTCTTTTCGTGAATTTCTGTTAAGTAAATTTAGAGGGCCGTAATTTGAAGCTGAGTGTAGTACGATCTTGCTGCCGCCTACTTACATTTCGCGTAAAGATCACAAAGACAAGATAAGAGAAATTAGGGCTCGTACGGAGGCATATAGGCATTCTTTTATTCCTCGTTCCATTTGGGAGTGGAATAGGAAAGGAAATTCCTAGTAGTGGTACAGTGTACCCTCCGCCACGCACCTTACGGTGAATTGCGGAGTATGTTATGTAGATGTAGATGTAGCACGACATATCAAAAACCAGAACCATGAACTAACAAAAAGCTATCAAATACTGTTTAAAAAAAAATTACCGCTTACCGGATTCAAACTCGAATACTTCACATTATGAATTCAGTATGCAACCACTACACAACGCGGGAATTTCACAGCCAGTAGTCTATTACTGAATTTCATCAGTGCCTTTTTTTGCTTTATAAGTCGCCTTTTCGGTTCCCGCTTTCTCGGTTAATTTTCAGTGCCGACTTTTGCCTTATTTCCTCGTTCCTTGCGAACACAAGCATCCTATAACAACCTTTACTTTGCTTTTTACAGCTAACAGAGGAAGACGAATAACGAGCCATTTCTCTTGAATGCGCTTAATGATTATGTAATACACATTATTAATTACACTAAGTCAATCACTTAAAACAACATATAATCTTAAAAATTGCCGCGAAGTTCTAAGATTACCGTCAACGACCAACGAACACGTTAATTTACGTAAATAGAACCGACGAAAGTCGTGCAAAAGTGCAACAGTACCTACCGTAACACAACCACTACGTAAATGTACAGTGGAATCGCTGTCAGAAGCTTTTAAGACACACCACAGTACACAAACGCACTCTGTACCTATTCACACACATGTAAAGCCCACCAAATCTGGTAAAAACATGGCGTCCTGGGCTCTCAGCCAATCAGGAGCAGTCTGACGCTTAGCCACTCTCTCCCTATGAGTGACAGCATGTGACAGCATGTGGAAGTTAGGGTTGGTACCAGAGAGATGACTACCATGACAACACCGTGACCAGAGTGAAGCAAATTGAACAACCGTACGCCATTTTATCTGAGCCGGCCGCGGTGGCCGAGGGGACTGCGGCGCGCTAGTCACGGTCTGCACGGCCACTAATGTCGGGGGTTCGAATTCCCCCTCGGGCATGGATATTTGTGCCGTCCTTATTGTTAGCTAGTTCATAAGTAGTTTGTAAGTTTGGGGACTAATAACCCCGTAGTTAAGTCCCATAAGCTATACAAACATTTTTGAACATGTTATCGGAAGTCTAGAGGGGCGCAGTACATGACAGTAGCTTACGATAATATTCAAATATAACTGTTTGCGCCTTTCAGTTTCAGCAAGAACAATTTTACCGCCGTATATAGTGCATAAAAGCTTTATATACATGTTTCTCTAAAGTGTCAGCAGCTTTATTTAAGAACAGTACCTCCGAAGATCAGCTGCATTTGCAACTAAACGATATGGCCTGGAAGTTTAAGACCTATCTACGTTTCTTTTTGTACGCCGTTTCCAACAGAAAATTTTCGAAGAATGGTAGACGTATCAGAGACTAACTTTTTACAGTAGGATTACGTTAATTTCAATTCATTTAATGTTACAAGCAGGAACTATTGCATGGGCCAAGGAAATATAATCCCGCACTGGAGCTTTATACATAAGCCACCCAGTCAGTAGAATATGCAATGAAGTTTGTAATTTGTCGTAGGTTTAGTAAAGTAGTAGTCATTATTATGCTTGACTTTCTCATGAATCAGATTACGGTACTCTGAATCATAATACAAGGAAACTGCCATTAGCCAATGCCGTAATTCGAAATGTACCTTGCCATTTCAAAATCAAATGTTCAAATGTTTGTAGATCTATCGGACCAAACTGCGTGGTCATCAGTCCGACGCTTACAAACTAGTTAAACCTAGGTAAACTAACCTAAGGACAAACACACACACCCATGCCCCAGGGAGGACTCAAACCTCCACGGCGAGCAACCGCGCGCCCCGTAGCGAGACGTTTTAGACCTTGCCATTTCAGCTTTTATACTAAGTGCGTTAAATATATTTTGCCTTACTTCTTTCACTTCATACATAAATTTTGTTTCAAAATTTGAAGGACAAATTCGAATGCTTTGGGTCGGAAACGATTCTCTCTTCTCATTGCAACAACCAATTTCTTCAAAAAATGTTCAAATGTTTGTTAAGCTTATGGGACGTAACTACGGGGTCACCAGTCCCTAAACTTACAAACTACTTATGAACTACTTACGAACTAGGACGGCACAAATATCCATGCCCGAGGGGGGATTCGAACCTCCGACCGTAGTGGCCGTGCAGACCGTGACTGGAGCGCCTCAGTCTCCTCGGCCACCGCGGCCGGCCCAGCTTATTTTCAACGGAATCCTTGGATAAAATAATATGTGTTTAACTTTGTCAGCATTTAACTCAAAAACGAAAAACAATTAACATATATCATATGATATTTTAAACAGTACTCTTTCGAAAAAAGAGATATTCGCAGTATTTTGCTTCTGCTGGTACAGTAGTACGGTACACAAACATTAGGCATGATTTCTAAAAAACTGCTTATCTCACTTATTCGCACACGTACTATCTCGATATCAGAAAGCCACCGCCCGACTTCCGATAATATGACGACTAGTAGTACAACGTGGCACCGCAGGGAGCCCTACAGATGGTGTCACTGCCCCCTATGTGCGGGTGCGTGCGCATACAGCGCAATGATTAACTCGGGCCTCGCGGGCGCTAGTAGATAAGTGCTACGTTTTGCCAACACCTTCTAGAGACAAGGCCTCACAACCTCCCGTGTCACGTTACGCCGAGCCGAATAGGAATTGGCTGGCGAGAAAGACAGGCTTCAGCGCACACATCATGCCACATAAGCAAGGTAGTACAGTTTTAGCTTTTGTAGATTTGGAGAAAGAATTTGACAGTGTTGACTGGAATACACTCTTTCAAATTCTGAAGTCGGCAGGGGTAAAATACAGGAAAAGGAGAGTTATTTACAACTTCTACAAAAGCCAGACCGCAGTTATTAGAGTCGTAGGGCATGAAAGGGAAGCAACAGTTGGGAAGGGAGTAAGACAGGGTTGTAGCCTTTCTCCGATGTTATTCCATTTGTACATCGAGCAGGCGGTGAAGGAAAGCAAGGAAAAATTTGGAATAGGGATTAAAGTACAGGGGGAAGAAATAAAAACATTGCGTTTTGTTGATGACATTGTAATTCTGTCAGAGACAGCAAAGGACCTGGAAGAGCAGTTAAATGGAATGGACAGTGTGTTGAAGAGAGCGTATAAAATGAACATTAACAAGAGCAAAACAAAAATAATGGAATGCGGTCTTAGAAAATCAGGCGATGCTGAAGGAATTAGATTAGATAACGAAACAATGAAGGTGGTACATGAGTTTGTTACTTGGGTAGTAAAATGACATGCGATGGTCGCAGTACAGAGGATATAAAATGCATAATGGCAATGGGAAGAAAAGCGTTTTTGAAAACGAGAAATTTGCTAACAACGAATATTAATTTAAGTGTAAGGAAGTCTTTTCTGAAGGCATTTGTGTGGAGTGTTGCCTTGTACGGGAGTGAAACTTGGACGATAAACAGTGCGGACAGGAAGAGGATAGAGGCTTTTGAAATGTGGTGCTACAGACGAATGCTGAAGATTAGGTGGGTAGATCGCAAAACTAATGAGGAGGTACTGAACAGAATTGGTGAGAAAAGGAATTTTTGGCATACCCTGACTAAAAGAAGGGATCGCTTGGTAGGACACATTCTTAGACATAGGGGAATTGTAAATTTAGCATTGGAGAGAAGTGTGTGGGGTAAAAATCGCAGAGGGAGACCAAGAGACGCGTATAGTAAGCAGATTCAAGTGGATGTGGGTTGCCGTTCTTATGAGGAGATGAAAAGGCTTGCTCAGGATAGAGTAGGGTGGAGAGCTGCATCAAACCAGTCTCTGGACTGAAGATCATAACAACAACAAGTAAGGTAGTTCCGAGCCGGCGTGATCGCTAGTCGATTAGCCGGCTGCTGGGGCACAGCCCACTGCGTCATAGCGCAGCTCGGAACTACCTTGCTTACGTGGCATGACGTCTGCGCTGGGGCCTGTATTTCCCGTTGGCCGCGGAGTATCAAGGTACGTAGACTAGAAAGGTACGCCGGTTTGAGCTTCTCCACTGTCATTGGTTAGCGCTGTATTACGTCACTCGGCAGCAAGCCGCTGTATTATAAGGCCGCCGTGAACTCATTTTCTCCGTCTTTTCTTTTATCATTCGACAAAAAAATTGCATTTAAGCGGTGGAACACGCTTGTGATTAATATGTATGTATACTAACATACAAATGACTGAAAAAGAAAAGCTTCAAACATTATTAACAACTAGCTAACCCGTCCCGACCCGCGATTTGGCACGGGTAATATTTAAACGTCTTTAACTCGAGAACCACTGGACGTATCGTGATAAGGTTTGTTTTTAAATTGTAGAGCTCATTAAGATTTAAAATAAAGTCCGTGAGAGCACATGTCTAACTTTTGTAGATTTCCCACAATAACTATTTATGTAGTCTGAAGCCATTCGGCGCCAGCGCCTTAGGAGAGAAAAATGGTACATATGCTCCACTCGTGAAAGTTAGACATATGCTCTCGCTGACTTTTTTTAGACTTTTGTGAGATCTACAATTTAAAAGAAACCTCATCACGATACGTTCTTCTCTAGTTATAGGGGGTTATAGGGACAGACAAAGAAAAACTGCCGGCCGCGGTGGCCGAGGGGACTAAGGCGCTCCAGTCACGGTCTGCACGGCCACTACGGTCGGGGGTTCGAATCCCCCCTCGGGCATGGATATTTGTGCCGTTCTAGTTCGTAAGTAGTTCATAAGTAGTTTGTAAGTTTAGGGACTGATGACCCCGTAGTTAAGTCTCATAGACTATACAAACATTTGAAGAGAAAAACTGTGCTTCTGTTTTATATAATATCATGATTTCACCCCTTAGAGTGCGAATTTCGAAATTTTACTACGTCTATAACCGTGACGCTAGTTCATGCAATAAGTTTACGAAGTTTTATCGCAATCGACTGAATGACATTGACAGGCATAGCATAAGGACAGAGGCCTTCATTTTTATATATTAGATAAAGAGAACTTTCGTTAAACGCAAACTTAGCAGCCGATTTTCGCATTAATGCTTTTGTTTTACTCATTTAATTACTAAGAACACTGAACTGCAAACTACTTTCAGACATTCAATTTTATCAATAAAATAACGATGATCTAAATCATTACAATTCATTGTGCAAGTCTCTTTTGTAATCCTCTTCACAAAAATATTCGGAACAAATTCTGACAGTTTTGACATTTATCTCGTCTTGGCGTTTACAGCGAGAGATACATATGTACTGAAGTTCCTCGTCTTTTGGAAACCGATGGTGCAAAATGCCTTCCGTCTTGCGTCCACTGTTATTGCATTCCGCAACTGCCGGCCGCGGTGGCCGAGGGGATGGCGGCGCTTCAGTCACGGTCTGCACGGCCACTACGGTCGGGGGTTCGAATCAGCCCTCGGGCATGGATATTTGTGCCGTCCTTAGTTGTAGCTAGTTCATACGTAGTTTGTAAGTTTAGAGACTGATGACCCCGTAGTTAAGTCCCATAAGCTCTACAAATATTTGAACATTCTTTGAACATTCCGCAACAGCACAACCGAAGTAGTCTTACTCTTAATTACAGAAAGAATATATGGAAAAATTGTTCCCTAAAACAATAAAGCTACTTTCTATCCCAACACTTAACAGGTCACGAAACGAGCGAGCGCATAACACAACTTCCTGCTTGCACGTTTCAGAAGAGTACTGCAGCGACTGCTCGGCGCTTGCTGCCAAGTGACGTCACAGAAGCAAAGCGCGCGAGTCAAATTTACACCCCCCCCCCCCTGGAGTATGACCACAGACAAATATATACAAACGGGAAACCTCCGTTAGGGCCCGGTCCTATGCTAAGGGGTGCGGGGAGGGAGGGTTTCCAGCAGTTGCGTAAGATGTCCCATGATGGCGCTGCGGTCAGAAGCAGCCCTTTAAACTGGCCAGAGCAGGCGGCAGGTAGCGGCTGTCCCCACCAGCACCTCCCCTCAAACGCAAGCACACCGGACACAGCCGTGGCCTTGTGGCAGGCGGCACGAGCTCTCCCCTCAACCTCCCCTCCACGCTACCCTCTGACGTGCGAGAGGCACCCTAAGCCAGGGAACGGCCTGACACCTGCTAGTATCTTACGGAACTACGAGGAAAGCGTAGGAGAGTGGTTTAGGGGGAGCTGCTCCTCTGTATATATTACTCTGTGGTATTACGTGACCGCTAGCTGACTGGATGGCCTCTGGCACACAGCGCAGAGTCAGGTAGCCCACTGCCTCGTAGTCGTAGCGACCAGGCAGTCAATTAGCGATCGCGGGCTATCGGTGTGACGTGACACGGACAGTTGTGAGTCCTCGTCGCTATGAGGTGTTGGTTTTGCGTGGAAATAAAGCACATCCCTGTTTTGTTTATGATTCCTTATTCTAAGCGTGGTTTCGAGCGGTTCCGAGAGTTCGAGGTCAAAGGTGTCCCAGTCAGTCGAACAACTTTCGCATCATAGCAAATAAAACAAAACCATAGTAAAATTTATGGCGATGAGTGTATAGGTTGTTGCTGGGTATTCATTCTATCATTGACTTCAAAACTACGTACAACACAGAAGGATAATTCCAGGCGAGGTAGCACAGTGGTTAGCACACTGGGCTCGCATTCAGGAGGAATTTGCTTCAAATCCTGCACTGGTCATCGAGATTTAGGTTTTCTGTGATGTCTCTAAATCACTCCAGGCAAATACTGGGATGGTTCACTTTAATAGGCATGGCCGATTTCCTTCCCTAGTCGTACCCCAACAGTTAGTGCTTAAGCTACATACCTAATGACCACGCTGTAGACGGAACATTAAACACTAAGTTTCCTTCCTTCCTTTTTTTAAATGAAGTATTGTGATAATTTGTATTTCCTTTTTGAAATCTAAATCGCTCACTCACTCAATGTTGGCATTGAGAAACTGTCGCTACTTACTGGAAACATGTGCACAAGTTCGTTTCTTTCCCTCTTAAGCAACGCAGATTAGATTTTATGAGTCACAGATCTCTTGAAGTCAATAAACAGCAGACAAGATACTAACATGTACTCGGTACTGCAATTTAGAGTCACTACTGCACTCGCTACCGGAGGTTCAAAATGTTGAAATACTTGTAATTGTATGGGACCAAACTACTTGGTCATCTAGACTTACAAACTATTTAAACTAAGGTAAACTAACCTAAGGACAACACACACACCCATGCCCCAGAGAGGACTCGAACCTCCACGGCAAGCAACCGCGCGCTCCGCAGCGAGACGCTTTAGACCGCTCGGCTACTCCACCGCGGCCATGTTATGCTTATCACGGTGACTTCATAGAATCAAAATACGAAACATCATCCATTTTTGCTAAATTACAACTATTACGTCGTTGTTCAACTTTATTACGCAGTTTTAGGCTGAGTTTATAGACAGCGGTTCCTCCGTGGCGGAGCAACTGCTGTGAATTTGCGGAGGTTCCGGTCGTCACTCACACGGCAGGCTGTTCAGCCGCAGTTGGGGAGACCGGGGCACATTTTCCATAGGAGCAAGTTTCCCAAATCCGTTTATTTTCGAAACAAACCGCTAGATGTTACCACCGGCGATACTGTAGGAAGTAGCAACAGAGCACGCTTCATTTACGAAAGTTTCAGTGTTGTACCAGGAGTTACAACGTCGGCAGGGCTGTTTTCTTCATTTTTGCAAATGTGAGTAAACTTTCACGTTTTTATGGAAACTTGAAATAAACATTCTAGCGTTAAACTTATTATTTTGATATTGCACACACTAAAAGTGGGTTCCTTTCTTCACGTAACTGTGTATTTCTTTTGTAAATAGCTTACACTGTTACTCATGGATATAGTGTTATAGTTCCGAATATGGCGACGGGGCACGTTTTCCGAGAGCATACGGGGCACATTTTCCTTATTGCTTTGAGTCTTATGCCAAGTCTAAAGCAAAAATGAAAAGTGTGTGCAGTGCACGAAATGGGCGCATGGAGACTGTACGAAAGGGGATGTTCCATTTTTTGTTTGCTTACATTGTGATTCAGACAATAAGTATAAGTATTGTTAAAAATGTCTGTATTTGTAAAATATTTAAGTCACTTATTTTGTAAAACCATTAAATAGCATTTGTTTTTATTTAATGTGGCTATTTTTACTATCCTCTTTTGTAATGTATTGTAAATTCATGATAAAAATGCGTATTCAGTGAAATCAAGATAATTATCTCTGCTTTAACATTGAAAGTATAATTGGAATATTTGCCCCTGTACATTTTAAGTAAGCTGGAAAACTTGCCCCGCATACGGGGCAAATTTTCCAACGCAAAATGGTCAGACAAAACCATTTGCTACCAAGAACGATATTTACTATTTTCAAAAACATCCGTACAAGACTGTAAATAAAGGTGTAGGAAATATAACGATCCGCTGTTTACCGCAAAATCGATAAAATTAAGAAGTACAAAAATAAAAATGTAAAATGGTGGAAAACGTCCCCGGTCTCCCCTAAACTTTAGCATCCTGTTCCCACCTGGTATCCAGACATATGATGCGCCGGCCGCGGTGGCCGAGGAGACTGAGGCGCTCCAGTCACGGTCTACACGGCCACTACGGTCGGGGGTTCGAATCCCCCTTAGGGCATGGATATTTGTGCCGTCTTTAGTATAAGGTAGTTGATAAGTAGTTTGTAAGTTTAGGGACTGATGACCCCGTAGTTAAGTCCCATAAGCTTAACAAACATTTGAACATTTGACATATGGTGCACCGAACAGCCCCATTAGCCGCAGTGTGGAAGTGCAGCCGCAGGTATTTTGACGCCGTGGCAAAAGAGCGGAGCGGCCGGCGCCGCCGCAGCCACACCTATGAACAGGGCCCATGCTGCCTTATGAGAAACAGCGCACTGCCAAACCGCCATGATTCCTCCGCTACGGAGCAACCGCGGGCTATAAGCACAGCCTTAGTCTTTACTAGAGGCTACAAAATGAAAGCAATGGTATGAAGTGTTGGTGCAGTTCAGTTGCACCCTCTGCTTCAGCCTGACAATGCCAGACCTCACATGAGTGCTACAACATCTGCAACAATCCGACGGTTTGGATTCACCGTTGCTGATCATTCTCATTACATTTCCGACTTGGACCCATCTGATTTTAATCTGTTTCTAGAGATCAATTTGAAAGTAATAAAATGTTGCAAGCAGAGGTGAGGTTGTGTCTCCATTAAAAACTATCAAACAACCTACAGAGACTGTATCAAAAGACTGATCTATTGTTGGGAGGAATTTGATCGTTGCCAAGGTGATTATGTTGACAAATAAATATGTAGATATGTATAATAAAATGTTAACCCACCATCGTACACATGTTTCTCCAAGTTGTTCTTGTGGTCTTCAGCCCGGAGACTGGTTTGATGCAGCTCTCCACCCTACTCTATCCTGAATAAGCCCCCTCATCTCCTCATAAGAACAGCACCATACATCCATTTGAATTTGCTTACTATATTCATCTCTTGGTCTCCCTCTGCGATTTTTACCCCACACACTTCCCTCCAACGCTAAATTCATAATACCTTGATGGTATACCGAAACGAGCTGCCCTTATTTGGACTCTTTCGATGTCCTCCATCAAGCCCACCTGATAAGGATTCCACACTGCGCAGCAATACTCCATAAAAGGACGGACAAGCATAGTGTATGCAGTTTCTTTTGTAGTTCTGTTGCATCTTTTAAGGGTTCTGCCAGTAAAACGCAGTCTCTGTTTCGCCTTTCCCACGACATTATCTACGTGTTCTTTCCAATTTAAGTTAGAAGTAATTGTAATTCCTAGATATTTTGTGGAGTTTACGGCCTTCACATTTGATTGATTTATCTTGTAAACAAAGTTTAACGGATTTCTTTTCGTACTCATGTGGACGACTTCACACTTCTCATTATTTAGAGTCAATTGGAAATTCTTACACCATACAGATATCTTATTCAAATCGTTCTGCAGTTGGTTTTGATCTTCAGATGATTTTATTATACGGTAAATGACGGCGTCGTCTGCAAACAACCTAAGAGAGCTACTTAGATTTTCCCCTAAATCGTTTATGTAAATAAAGAATAGCAGAGGACCAGTAACACTACCCTGTGGAACGCCCGAAATCATCTCTGTTTTAGTCGATGCCTTACCATCGATAACTACGAACTGTGTCCTCTCTGAGAGGAAATCCCCTGTCCAGTCGCAAATTTGGGGCGATATACAGTAACCACGCAATTTGATTAAAAGCCGTTTGTGAGGTACGGTGTCAAAAGCCTTCTGGAAATCAAGGAATACGGAATCAATTTGCGAACCCTTGTCGATAGCACATATCACTTCGTGTGAGTAAAGAGTTGTGTTTCGCATAAACGATATTTTCTAAATCCATGTTGACCTTGGGCCAATAGATCATTTTGTTCGAGATAATTCATAATATTTGAATACAGTATATGTTCCAAAACCTACTGCCTTTCTTGAATATAGGTGTGACGTGTTCAAATTTCCAATATTTTGGTACAGATCCTTCTTTGAGAGAGCGGTTGTATATGGCCGTTAAGTAAGGAGCTATAGCTTCAGCATAAACAGATAGAAATATAATGGGTATACAATCCGGACCAGAAGACTTGTTTTTGTTAAGTGATTTTAGTTGCTTCACTACTCCGATGATACTTACTTCTACGTTACTCATTACGGCCTCTGTTAGTAATTTGAAATCTGGGATATTGATTTCGTCTTCTTTGGTGAAAGAGTTTCTAAAAGCTATGTTTAGTAACTCTGCTTTAGCAGCGCTGTCATCGGCAGGATCGCCATTACTATCACGTAGTGAGGGTATTGTTTGTGTTTTGCCCCTAGTATATTTAACATATGACCAAAATCTCTTTGGGTTTTCTGTCAAATTTCGAGAAAGAGTTTCATTGTGATAAGTATTGTAGGCATCTCGTATTGAAGTCCTCGCTAAATTTCGAGCTTCTGTGTAGGATAACGTTCTGTTATCTGTAATTTACGAGGATAACTAAAGATTATTTATTATCTACACTATAGAAGTATATCTCCACTTCCTAACAACCACTGGCACTGTCATTTTTCAATCTGCTCCTCTTTCATTAATCATTTTTCCCTTCTGTTTATATTAAACTTAATTCAAATGTGTTAAACATCTATCTCCATGTAAATATATCTTGTTATTATTAATGTTACTGTGATTTTTGTGTTGTTATTATCATCATTATTATTATTATTAGCATATATTGTTATTATTAATATTATTAATAATGTGTTTTTTGTTTTTAAATCCTTTGTGTATGTTGTTCCTGGTCAGATTGTGACGAATCCCCATGTTGCCGATCCCAAGATGGTCCAGACGAAATGTGTCTGTATTACAAGACTCAGTTCTATTAACTGGACGCCGGTGGATTGTGAGGTACACGTAATAAAAAATAAACACTTAGCTTGGATTCTGATGTTCAAAGTATTGGCCGGTCTGCGTTGTGGTTGAAGTCCGTTGATCCAGGTTTACTTCGGAGCTACATTCACATAAATGAAACGGTGGTCGACGTTAAATGATGAAAATAACGAACTCGCTTATTTAAACCTTTCGTAATAAATGTTTTTTTTTTCATTTAAATGAAGATTAAAGTTGCACAATGACCAAAATTCAACAACAATATAACATAGACATTTACAGGTTTGTAACTAGGAACCGAGTGCCAGAGCATGGCTCGCACTCAAACATTTGCAGCGTAACCGCGTAATAAGGCTAATGACAGTGTTTTGTAATGCACAATTAAACAATATTCTTTTACTTTAAATATGCCAAAATATACAAATTAAAATATTACATTTAGGCTTTAACTCTTTATCTCAATGTATGTACGTGTTTTATGAAATTTGTATTTAATAGTATACGCAAAACTAAGAGTCGTGTTTTGACTAGTGTTTACATTGCTCAAATTATTTACATTATCTGTGGTTTCGAAATGCACACATATCTGTTTTGCCAATATTGTGTAGGCGTACTATTATATAGATTTGGAATTTTAATGTATTTCAGTTTGCGGTCTAATTTTTTTATAAATACGGATTTGTATAAATTAGTAGTAGTTTCGACTATTGCGAAGATAGCTTCTTAGTACCAAACGGATTATTAATTTTAGTGCATGAAAAATGATCAGTATTTAATTTAGGATCCAGTGATATATAAAACATGGTCCGCCCTAATTTATTTAAACAAAAGGTACATATGTAATCATGTTGTGCAATAGTTATAACATATAGTAGTGTTGTTTTTATACAAATAAGTATCTTTATAGGTCAGCAATTTCCGAAACTAAGTGTAATTAAATGCAATTTTAGTGTTTTATTGTTATGAATTACGAAAGTATAAAAATTGAAAATTACGTAAAAAGGACAGCCAAAGTTATGTTTAAATCATTGTACTATTTGATAAAGATGTTCTACTAATAGTGTTAATCATATTTCAAACTGAACGCGAAAATCTGATATTTTACATGTCTGGTAGCAAAGTTTTATTTTTGGTGTCCGATATTTCGTGTTTGTAATATAGGCAATGGTTTTTCAGAGAGCGTGTAACATATCAGAAACGTTAAAAGATGTAAGAGGGGCCCTAATCTGGTCAGGTTAAATAACGAAATAAATAAATAAATATCAAGATATCCCGTATACGGGTTTTCCGATATGTTGATGACGTCATGGGCCAAAGCAGACGGGTGGAATCGCGTCTTAAAATATTGCCTTATCTTCTTTATCTCCGCATTACACTTTGTGACAGCTCCGACCTCTACTATATTGTATAAGAATATATCGTAGCCGCGGCGGAATGGCCGTGCGCACTGAGGCGCTGTGCTGCGGTGTGCGCAGCCGTCCTCCGTCGAAGGTTCGAGTCCTCCTCGGGCATGGGTGTATGTGTTGTCTTTAGGTTAGTTTAATCAAGTTTAAGTAGTTTGTAAGCTAGTTTGTACTAGCTTAAACCCGCGGCTCCGCTCGCGTGTTCGTTGATTATGATAGATAATGCGCGAAATGTCATCGATTTTTTAAAGAGATTTATTGAAATATATTTCTTTTTTACTGCTTTATTTATTTATTCTTATATTTCCTTTTGCTTATCCTTACAGAGAAAGAGCTGAAGACATTGTAGCACGCATAGATCAAAGATATAGTTTGTTTCGTCAAGTTTCGCTGTATGTAACATCCTTGCTATAGAGTCGCAAACGTCATCGGTGGCCTTCAGTCCGAATTTTTTTATAATTTGACGAATTTCAATCACCATATCTTCCACCCCCTTATAGCTATCGGCATGGAACTGCTACGGTGTAAACGGGAGACTTCGGACAACAATTACACAGAGACCATTCGTTTGCCTTCCGTACTTTTCGCTGCAGAGCGAAATATTAACTCAGACACATCCTTTCTATTGTGAATGGGTCTAACTGACCCAGTTAGTTTACTGAAATTAACGTAAACCCCTAAATGTTATTTATTTTGCAATATGGCATTATGTATTCCTCAAATACGTCATTATTTATGTTATCCTCAATTTTCGTTTCAAAAACTAAAATACTTTCGGAGATACGTAGCTTTGACACACTTATTGTGAATGGATCTTTTAGACCCAGGCGGAAATTTTTATGTAGTTTTTACGAATAAATTGTTAGAAATACTTGTGATTGGTCTAAAATGTCTCAGAATCATTTCACATTGTTGTGGGACTCAGTATAACGTCTGCATATAGGCGTACAGTCTGATTTTGTTTGTCAGTTTCTAAGTGATGAACAGTTAGAAAGGCTTGTAAATGAGTCAAAAGATGAACCAGAAGATTATACTGTCAATGAGCAAGATTCTGTTGACAGTTCAAGTGATGTTGCTAATGTATCGATTAGAAGTGAGGACAGCGATGTGATCGAAGGAGACGAAAGCGTGGTTTTGTTGTCTAAAGAAACCATCGTAACTGGAAATGTATATACGTCGCGCAATGGTACATAGCAGTCTACAAATCCTCCAGCTGTGTCAAAACTAAGGTGAGCATAATAAATTTCTATTACAAATCATGAAATGAAGGCTTATTTGGGACTTCTTATATTAGCTGGTGTATAGAGATCTGCTGGAGAATCTCTGCAATAGCTATGGGACAGCATGAATGGTCGGCCAGTTTTTCGCGTAACAGTGTCACTTCAGCGTTTCTATACAATCAGAATTCTCAGATTTGACAACAAAGAAGATCGACCAGCTAGGCGACGCCTTAATAAACTGGCTGTCTTTGAAATGTTTGTGGAACGGTTTCCTAAAATGTTCATTCCTTATGAAAATGTCACAGTGGACGAGTTACAGGTTACAATCAGAGGAAGGTGTCCCTTCCGTGAGTGTATGACTTCAAAACAAACAGGAAAATATGGCATAAAATTATGGTTGTTATTGATGTGAAAACAGCATATGTTTGTGCAGCAGAAGTCTATACAGGAAAGCCGGAAAATGGACCACGAGAAGTAAATCAAGATAGAAATGTTGTATTGAGGCTTATGGAAAGAATTGAGAAGACTGGGCGAAACATTACCACTTATAATTTCTTTACGGACTACACTCTGGCCAAACAACTTCTGCAGAAAACTGATTCGTCAGGAAGAACAAAACTGAGATTCTGAAAGAAATTCTAACAAACAGGAGACAAGCGTTTTCAACCATCTTTGGATTTGAGAAATATGTACCACTGGATTCGTACGTGCCAAAAACAATAAAGATGTCGTATTACTGTCTACCATGCACCATGACTCTACCATGTCTGCAGAAGAGCATAAGAAGCCGGAGTTAATCATTACAACAAAACGAAAGAAACAGTTGACATCACAGATACACTCGCCATTACGTATTCCTGTAAAAGGTGTACTAAGTGATGGCCTGTTTATTTTATAACATGCTAGACATTGCTGCAGTAAATGCTTATGTGTTGCTTGTACACACTAACCCAGGCTACTATTGAAACAAATTGTACAAAAGACGCCTTTTTCTAAGAGAAATAACAAGAACAAATCAAGAAAACAGAATGTCCAAAAATATTCTTAAAAAGATAAAAGTAAATTTGGAAAATATTGCAGGAACGAGTTCTGGAGCAAAGGAACAGAAAAGGGGCCTGTACAAAGAGTGTCGACCGAAGGAAGATCGCAATGTAACATTTGTCAATCATTCCTACGCAAATATTTACTGCAATAATTGTGTAAGCTAATACAACACGCATATATTGAAGCTAAATATTGTTCTTCAGAATCAATTATCATATTTCATTACAATTTTAGGTTAATTAGTGTTTGCAATAAGTGACAAAATTTAAACTTTAGCTTGCACTTTTATGCAAAAATTCACTTATAAAAACTTGTATGAACATTGTTTCACGATCTGAAATGTAGTAATTTTTTACACTAAGTAGGTTCAATAAATGCTGGAAAGCTTCAATATCTGTTTTTCCACATGAAAAAACTATATATATTTTGAAGTAACATCGAAGAATATATATATATATATATATATATATATATATATATATATATATATATATATATATTTTTTTTTTTTTTTTTAATTGCGGGTCTGACTGACCCATTCACAATATCTGTGTCTCTGTTTCGAACACAATAGGAAGGTTATATACACCGATAACTTTCCATCCCAATATACTCCACCCTTTCATCATTATGAACCATCAAGCAACACTGCAACCAATAAAACCATTTTCAAAGAGTAAATATAATTTTCAGAGAGTAATTATTGTTCCGCATTTCGCGTTATATTCTTCCAATTACTAAATATCTATCATATCACTATACAACCGTGCCTAAAACCTTCTTCAGGTATAAATTAGTAAATGTACAAATATTTAAGTCTCTGTGTCTTGTCGTTCGGACGTGATAAGCGTACATCGAACAGAATTTCACATTAATATATATATATATATATATATATATATATATATATAGCTATCCGATCGCCATAAAACCGTGCCTAAAGCCTTCCCCGGGTAGACATTAGTAACTGTACAAATTTGTAGCTCTTTATGTCTTGTGGTTCAGACGTGATAAACGTACACCGAACGGACATTCACATTTATAGATATAGATGTTTCATGCCAAGAGTGATCTGTAACGGCATCAAAGTAATCGCCACACAGGGAAAGATTCATTGGATGAATACTAAGGAAATGCAGTCCGAAAACAAAGGAAGTAGATTACAGTACACTTGTTCGCCCACAGCTTGAATACTGGTCACCGGTGTGGGGTCCGTACCAGGTGGGATTGATAGAGGAGGTAGAAAAGATCCAACGGAGAGCAGCGCGCTTCGTTACAGGATCATTTGGTAATCGTGAAAGCGTTACGGAGATGATCGATAAACTCCAGTGGAAGACTCTGCAGGAGAGACGCTCTGTCGCTCGGTACGGGCTTTTGTCGAACTTTCGAGAACATACCTTTACCGAGGAGTCTAGCAGTATATTGCTCCCTCCTACGTATATCTTGCGAAGAGACCGTGAGGATAAAATCAGAGAGATTACAGCCCACACAGAGGCATACAATCCTTCTTTCCGCGAACAATACGTGACTGGAATAGGAGGGAAAATCGATAGTGGTACTCAAGGTACCCTCCGCCACACACCGTCAGGTGGCTTGCGGAGTATGGTTGTAGATGTAGACGCAAAGAAGGAATCAAAGGCGAAAAATGAAAACTGGGATAGGGGTATGAACCGCCGGCGTGCGTAGCAAACGTTAGCTGTAACCTCCGGCACCCACGACGGCCACGTGTTGCGGTGTAGGCGACCACGCCCTAAGCTGCTCCCGATGTCCTTAGCCGGAATTTGTGACAGGACCGCGCTCCACGGCGCACTGCCATTGTGGCGTTATTTACGTTCAGACAACTGGTTCCAGCTCTTTCGCTGTGTGGACGCAACTTGACCACTGGGTCCGACTAGCGCTGCTAAATGTTCCCGAGCTACCGCCCCCCCCCTCCCCTTCTCCTCAACAGTGTCGACACTGTCTGACGACACGTGTGCCTGTTTTACTTACGCTAATTAAGATCGCTCGCACGGGATCTGGCTGTGGAGAAATGTTTCGTGAAACAACATTAGACAATACACTTTGGCCACCACATATTACGTCATTTCATCCTAAAAACAGGATAGAGAGATGTGACATAGTCATAAATTACTATAGTCTCTGTGATGCAGATAGCCATTAGTTGACTATAGTGATCACTCTAGTAAACTTTTCCACTGAGTTCAGTCACCGCAGGGGAATGGCAGCGCGGTCTGATGCGTCATGGCTCGGATTGCGTGGCCGCTCCCGTCGGAGATTCGAGTCATCCGTCGGGTATGTATGTGTGTGTTATTCTTAGCATAAATTTCTTTAAGTAGTTTCTAAGTCTAAGGCGCGATGACCTTAGGTTAACTAACACTTGAAAAAATGTTCAAATGTTTGTAAACCTATTGGACCACACTGCTATGGTCATCAGTCCCTGGACTTACAAACTACTTAAACTAACTTACACTAAGGTCAACACACACACACACACACACACACACACACACACACACACACACACACACACGCCCGAGGGAGGACTCGCACCTCCCGCGAGAACGACCGCCCAATCCGTAGCATGGCGCCTTAGACAACGCGGCCATTCTGCGTGACCCAAACATTTCAATTCTGAAAAGTTCAAATGTTTGTAAATCTATCGGACCAAACTGCGTGGTCATCAGTCCGTAGCTTACAAACTACTTAAACTAAGGTACTCTAACCTAAGGACAAACACACACACCCATGCCCCAGAGAAGACTCGAACCTCCACGGCGAGCAACCGCGCGCACCGCAGCGAGACGCGTTAGACCGCTCGGCATTTGAATTCTGAAAAAATAAATAAAAGTTTGTAGAGCTTATTGGACTTAACTACGGGGTCATCAGTCGCTAAACTTACAAACTACTTATGAACTAGCTAATACTAAGGACAGCTCAAATATCCATGCCCGAGGGGGGATTCGAACCCCCGACCGTAGTGGCCGTGCAGAACGTGACTGGCGCGCCGCAGTCCCCTCGGCCACCGCGGCCGGCTTGAATTCTGAACTCAGTCCGTCGGTGCACCAGACGATGGCGACATGTGTAATCGCCGAACAATTGTGACAGTTGGACACTGAGTCGGCGCTACACCCGTGGACTGTCAATGACTTTTACTGGTGTTTGTACAGTATAACACTTCATACTATTATTACTGGTGCAGAGTCTCATCTTCCACTTTAAAGTTTTAGTAATTTTCATTAGTCACACTATCAATAGGACCATATATTTTTTACTTCCTGCAGCAAGAAGAAAATTTAGGTTCTTACGGGTTATTGACGTCGAAATCGTTAGAGACGGACACATGCACGAATGCGGGGAAGGATTGAAAAGGAATCCAATTGTTTCCTTTTACCAGGAGCGATTGCAACATTTTCTATAATCAGTGTAAAGAAACCCATCCTAAATAATGATAGTCGGAGGGGTATTTGAACCGCCATCCTTCCGGAAGTAGTTTCCTGTATTGACTGCTGCGCCAACATGCTTGGTCTTCCTACCGCAGTCTAGTTTTCCAATTTGAGATTTTGCTTCTGGTCGATCTGCCCCATGCCCCTCTGACGCGAATCGTGTAAACTTTGTACACTGTACCCTTATCTAGTTGGGAAAATCACATCAACATTCACCAAAAGATATAATTAGCAAAGGACCACCAGACAGTTTGTGTATCAAACCACTGGGCGTTAACCCCAACACAGGTGAAACCTATCCAGCTGTAATTTATCTTCCTGTTCCTCAAGCTAGTGTTCTTCACGTAACGTTGTATAGGCAGACTAAACTAGGGATCATAAGAATTCTGTCCCATATTATTGGCTCCAGAAGAAGTATTAATTATGGACGAAAGTATTCAGAGTTCTTTCTTATACCTTTCTGCGCTATGAGTAGAACAATAGGATTATCATATAACTGCATCACAGAAAAGAAAAAAAAATACTCAGTTCTTAACTGATATCCATCGTGAATTCACCCACTGGAATAACTTTCTGGGCCAGTCAGTTTCACATCATCATCGGGCCATCCGTATTTCAGATTCCCGACATTACGCATCATGTGAATACTGGAACGAACCATCCAAAAACCGCCATTTTCTTCTATCCTTAAGTCTCGCAGTTTCATTTGTACATACGCGCACGAACTTTATGTGCTAGTTCTGTGCAGGGCCATTATGACAACCAAAATACCTAAATTCACTGGCAGTTAGGTACAGATAAATCAATAATTGTGATGAAATAATTTATTTTACCCTTCCCCAGAGAACAAAACATGAGATGGAAAGGGGCAACTATGGTTAATTGTTTGTTTCAGGAGAAAACAAGATGTCTTGATAATAATCATATCAGAATATTGTGGAACCAGTAAAGTCGTGTTACTTTACCTTCGTGTTCATTACACCAATTTTGCATATTTCTAGCTGTACAACTTGAGAGGTCCACTCATGATAGAAGATGCAATATATCAATGTGAACAATGTCTGTTATGCTGAACAGTCACTTAAAACTGTCCCATAATAATCGACTAACGACTGAAGTCAACTATGGTATCAACTAGATTATGTATAATCAGTGCACCGAAAGCAAGATGTTGTTGTATACCTATTAGATGAAACTGCTATGATCACCAGTCCCTAGAAATACAAACTGCTTATAATAACTTTCACTAAGGACAACACAACACACTCATGCCCAAGGGAGGACTCCAACTGCTGGCGTGATCGACAGCTAGTCCGTAGCCGCGACCAATGGGAAATACAGGCCCCAGCGCAGACGTCATGCCACGTAAGCAAGGTAGTTCCGAGCCGAAGCGATCGCTAGCTCAGTGTCTGCCAGTTATGAGGCAGTGGGGTGTGCCCCAGCGGCCGGCCAATCGGCTAGCGATCGCGCAGACTCGGAACTACCTTCTTACGTGGCATGATGTGTGCACTGATGCCTGTCTTTCTCGCCGGCCACGGGTAGTTCCGAGCCGGAGCAACACCAGCTAGAGTCCTAGAGAGAAGGCCGAAGCGCTCTCGTGTGAGTCAGGCAGAGTAGATTGCGCGCGCATAGCTGACTGGATAGGAACTGGGGCATGGCCCACTATGCCGAAGCAGCGAGCCAGTACGCTATACGCGCGCAACCTACTCTGCTTGACGTCACACGAGAGCACCGTGGCCTTCTCTCTAGGTGGTGGAGGCCGGAGCGATAGCTAGCTCAGTGACTGCCCCAGCGGCCGGCCAATCTGCTAGCGATCGCGCCGGCTCGTATCTACCTTGCTTATGTGGCATGATGTGTGCGCTGAGGCCTGTCTTTCTCGCCGGCCACGGTCCGTAGCATAATGACGTAGACCACGCGGCCATTCCTCTCGGCACTTGCCTGTAGCAAACCGTCTTAAACGTATTAGGGAACCAAAGGAGGCATGTCTCCCACAAGGAAAATTAATAAAGGCTTTATGAATCATAAATAGAATTCACATACTTCAGAAACTCAAAATACTGTGAAGAACGGCAATCAAGAAGCTAATTACGGTAAAGAAATGGCGTGACAAGACTATCCAAAACACTATATACCTAATAAATACACTTCTTCATTTGTTTGGAAAGAAACACGTATAAATCCTGCATATATATGGCTTGTACCACTATCTTTCCTTATAAACAAATCCTTTCAGGTAATGGATTTGTTATCAGGTAATGGAATCGTATCAACAAGTTCATTTACATCCTATGCGAAAAAAAGAAGAATAAAAGCCAAGACAATATGCTGCTACCGAATAAGCGATGGTCAGCTCAGAAAGCTCAAAGAAGTCGGGCGCGGTGGTCTCAGGGTAAAGCACTTCACTGGCAACAAAATGGCGGTCGGATCAAGTATTTTTCAGTCTGCGTTTCAACCCAGCCTTCACCTCTCAACGATATGGGGAGTCACCAGAAACGACACGTGGTTCGGAAAACTGTTGGTCCCCTTCCCCCGGTTGGAGATCTGGAGTAGGTTAGGAACACGCAAGTCGCCTTGATTTGATTTGATTTGGTTAGTTGTTCGTTCCATAGATTCATTTTGAGGAGATCCTCGTGGGTGTGGAACATGTCAATTTTTTTAAAAGCTGATAATATAATAATACTAATTGTATGACTACAGATACATACATCATTCGGTTCTATTTAAAAATACGTCAGTGGAGTAGAAGGAGTTGGCCACTAGTGAGTCTTTCAGGCACCTCTTAAACTGATCTTTATTTATACCTAATTTTTGTATAGTTGCTGGTAAATTATTGAAAATGTGTTTTCCTGATTAGTGGACCCCTTTTGAACTAAAGTAAGCGCTTTTAAGTCCTTGTACAGATCGTTTTTGTTCCTAGTATTGTATGTATGAACTGAACTTTTTGTTGGGAAAAGGGATATCTTATTTATGACAAATTTAATTAATGAATAAATATACTGCGAGGCAGTTGTTAGTATACCAAGGTCTTTGAAGAGGCTTCTACAGAATATCCGTGAATTTAATCCACAAATAATACGCATTACACACTTTTGGGCTCTGAAAACTTTTGCTTGATATGAAGAGTTACCCCGAAATATTATACCAAAGGACATTATGGAATGAAAGTAAGCAAATTATGCAAACTATTTTTTTTTTTATTTTTATGTCTCCTATGTCTCATCAGACTCGTACTCCAAAAGCAGATTTGTGAAGTCGTTTCTGCAGTTCTGCAATGTGCTCCTCCCAACTGAATTTATTATCAAGCTGTAATCCCAGGAATGTGATACTGTCAACCTCTTCTATCTGCTTTTCTTCATTCATAAGCTGGGTGGTAATCCTCTTACATGTCCCGAAGTGCATGTAGTGAGTGTTGTCAATGTTTAATGTCAGTGAGTCGGCTTTAAACCATTTATCAATGTTCATAAAAATATCATTAGCAGACCTTTCTGCAACTAATTCCGATATGCTATTTATTGCAATACTTACATCATCTGCAAATAAAACGAACTCTGTGTCTGGCAGTGTAACTCTTGAGATTTCATTAATGTACACAAGAAAATGCAGTGGCCGTAAGATGGATCCTTATAGGACAGAGCATTTAATCTCTTCCCAATCCTAAGATGACTGGTGGCTTAATTTAGCACACTGTTAGCGAGGTATGACTTGAACCATTTTGCAGCATTGCCCATGCGACCATAGAATTCTAATTTATTTAAAAGGATGTAAGGTTCACACAGTCAAATGCGTCTGACAAATCACTGAAAATACCTGCTGCTTGTAATTTATTATCTAATGAATTAAGCACATTCTCACTGTAGGTGTAATAGCCTTCTCGATATCGGAACCTTTCAGAAGTTAAACAAGTATTTTGGACAATATGTCATTTGTGGTCAGGTGGTTGGCAAGCTGCTTGTACATTATCTTTTCTAGAATTTTCGAGAATGCTGGCAAAAGTGATATCAGTCTGCAGTTTGATGGTATCTCTTTATCCCCTTTCTTTAATAGAGATTTAATATCTGCATTTTAGCCAATCATGAAATGTTCCAGTTACAATAGAATGGTTACACAAATAACTTAAAATTGTGCTAAATTCCCAAGAAGACATTTTAATTAACTTTGTTAATATTTCATCGTAACCACTAGAATGCTTTCTTGTTAAAGATTTTATTATGGAAGTTATTTCTTGTGGTGAAATGAGTGATATATTCATGTACCTGAAGTTATTTGCAAATGCTAGTTTTAGATGTACAAGGGCTTTATTTGGTAACCCTGAGAATCCCATACTATCAGCAACACACATGAAGTATCTGCTAAATAGATTTGCCTCACTATACCAATCAGTTACTAATGTATCATCTACTTTTAATGCTATCTGCTCCTGTTCCTTTCTGGGTCAAAAAATGTTTAAATGTTTGTATAGTCTATGGGACTTAACTACGGGGTCATCAGTCCCTAAACTTACAAACTACGTATGAACTACTTACGAACTAGGACGGCACAAATATCCATACCCGAGGGGGGATTCGAACCCCCGACCGGAAGTGGCCGTGCAGACCTTGACTGGAGCGCCTCAGTCCCCTCGGCCACCGCGGCCGGCTTTCTGGTTCTACAAGCCCCTCTTTCACTATATCCCATATTGTTTTATTTTGTTGCCTGACATTGCTACCTTTTTCTTATAGTGCATCTGCTTAGATGTTTGAATTACTTTTTAAAAATATTTTACATTATTATATAACTTCATTCCTTTAATTTGTCTATAAAAATGTTATCTATGGCTGTCCTAGAGGAATTACTTATCTTAGTTGGAAAGTTTACAGTATGAGTTAGATTGAAAGACAATATTAATGACTGCAATAAATGTTTACTGGGAGACTGCATAAGCAAATTTGTATTAAAGTCACTAGCAACCAAGATTCCTTTGTTTCATAAACTCAAAATACCGCGAAGAAGGGTAATCAGGGAGCTAATTAGGTCAATGAAAAGGCGTGAGAAGACTACACAAAACACTATTTACCTAATAATTAAATTTTTTTATTTGTTTGGGGAGATAGACGTATAATTCCTAGATATACGAGCCTCTTATGTTCCACTTTCTATCCTAATAAATAAATCCCTCCAGGGAATGGGTTTGTAATCAGGTAATGGAATCGTATCAACACGTTCATTTACATCCTATGCTAGAATATCCTGCTGCCGAATAAGTGACTGTCAGCTCAATCAGCTCAAAGGAGTCGGGTCCATTGGTCTCGAGGTAGACCACTTCACTGACAACTAAATGGCGCGGATCCGAAACCCGGTCGGATCAAGTATTTTTCAGTTTGTGTTTTAGCCCAGCCTTCACCTGCCAACGATATTAGGAGTGTCCAGAAACGACACGTGGTTCGGATTTTACGTTAATCTGTAGGTCCCCTTTCCCAGGTTGGATAACTGGAGTAGACTTGGGACACGCACGGCGCCTAAGTGGCGTCCAACTGTAAGACTACCAGGCCTCTGAGCCACATGATATTTTCAGTATGGCGCAAAGTTCCTCCCTTCCCGAGACTAAGCTCATACATCAATAAAATGTACTATTCAGTTGTCTGTTACAAAAACGTCATAAACCACAGTAAGTGAGGCAGAGCAAGTACCAACAGGGCATTGTTGGGATAGACAGTGGAAGAATTTTTGTGGGAGAGATGCCTCCGTTGGTTCCCTGATACGTTTAAGATAGTTTACCACCGGCCGGCGAATAACAACTCTCAGCTAGAACATGTTATCCAGTTGTCCCGTACAGCAATCGCAGGTGACCTTACTTTCAGTGGGATAATATAGGATCCCACTGCTCCAAATTGAGTTAGAACGTTGTAAGGAACACAGAAATAACGGTGCTCGTATATCTCCTTAGGTCATTTGATCTCAGTTCTACTGTGCCAGCCTGTGACGCCACGGACGGTGGTGTGGGTGCCTTGATCACAGTTAATATCTTTTTCCGTGTATTATGGGCGGGACTTACTCGCGAACGGTGTTGGGGCCTTGTAGAGTAACTGTACAGTCATCTTGTGCATTGTGCTGCTGGACAGGTTATTTCTAATCGCATTACTAAAGTTCTGGCATGTTTGCAAAATGTATGGTGTACGGTGACATGCGATCTATTATCTTGGCATGCTGATTGCCACATTTGTCTTACAGGTTAAGGATTCCATAACACCTATTTTAGTAAAAACAAATTATTTTAATACAAGTTGTTGTTGTCTCAGTCCGAAAGCTGATGTTGCACAGCTCTAAGCGCTTCTCTATTCTCCATCCCTGCATCAATACTACAATCTACAATCATTTGAACCTGCTTACTGTAGTGAAGCCTTGATTATCCTCTAGAACAGTGTTTTTCAATTTGTGAGTCGAGACCCCCAATGGGGTCGTAGAGTCTTTTTCAGGAGGGCGCCATCACAGGAGGAAATAGTTGCACCATAAAACAATCGGCCAGGAACATGCCTGAATACTAGGTGTTCCGAGATGCAAAACACAGCCACAAGACGAGTGAGATGTATTTCATATAAAACTTACTCAATTGCTTGTTCATCAACGATTCTCAGTTGAGTAGAACAAAGTTTGTTTCATAATAAATACACTACTTTAGCAATGGATAAACGAAAGGCCTGAAAACCACGTTCAGGAATCAGGCGATAGTTAAAATTACAAGATACAATAAGTAATTTTGAGAAATTCGATTGTTTACAAATTGACTATATTGTGAGGCCTTGTTGAACGAGCACAATTCGCTTCTGATCTTTACCTGCAATGCGAAACCTCGTTATCAACATTATTTTTCGTGTAACAATAGGATGTGTTCCATTCAGAAAATTGACTAAAATTTATCCTACAGTGTACAATACTGTATTTTTGTTGTTTTTACAAGAAAGGTGTATCAACAGAAGAAAATTAAATTTGTTGCCTTTGATATTACACACATACTGCAGTTATGTTATGGTTCGGGGAGGGGTTGACGATCGCCAAAATATGTTTACTTGGAAGGAGGTTGGCAATTCATAAAGGTTGGGAAACACTGCATTAGAATGTTAGTTCCTGCCCCCCCCCCCCCCCTTCATCCACACAAACACATACAAACTGGCTGTTCCTTGACGACTTAGTATGTGACCTAGCAACCAGTCACTTCTTTTAGTAACATTGAGTCATAAATTTATTTTCTTCGTAAAATTCCTCCCCCCCCCCCCTCGCACCACATTAATCAAATTTGCCCACCAAATCCTCAGCATTGTTGTGCCTCATTTCAGAAGCTTCTATTCCCTTCTTGTGTGAGCTGTTTAACAACCAAGAATCACTTCCCTATATGCATTACAGTCAAATACTTACTAAAAGGACTTCCTAACATTTAAATTGATATTCGCTGTTAACAAATTTGTCTTTTCTAGAAACGTTTTTCTTGATATTGCCAGATTTACATTCCATGTCCTCTCTATGTGGGACAGGGTTTGTCATTCTTCCTAAATAGCAAAGCTGATTGAATACTTTTAGTGTCTCAACTCCTAGTCTAATCCCCTCATGATCGCACTTCTTAATTTTGCTGATTCTATTATATTTGCTTTACTTTTGTTTATGTTTATCTTATGCCCTGTTCTCCGTTCAACTGGCCTTCCAAATCTCTGAAATTTACAGCGTCAATGAGAAACCTCAAAAGTTTTATTGCTGCTTCCTTAATTCCATCCCCAAATTTCTGCTCAGTTTCGTTTATTTATTGGGCATTGCAGATGCTGGACAACTCCAGAAATAGGCTGCAACTCTGTCTCACAGCTACTGCTCCTCTATCCAGTCCCTCGAATCTTATTGCTCCACTCGGATTCCTATACTAGTTGTAAACAACCTCCTTTCCCAGTGCCTTTATCCCTGATATCTTAAGAATTAAAAATAGTGTACTCCAGACCACAATATCAAAATATTTCTCTAGATTTACAGTTCTATTTAATGTAGAAACCTGTTGTTTCACTACAGTCCCTACAATTTCTAACTGTGATATGACTCAACAACAAAATTTTGCATTCATTGGCTGAAGTGTCTTCCGCAATATTAATATGCGGCAGATGAACAGTGAAGACCATAAGACTGAAGTAAATACGAGAGATAAAAAAAGATAATTACTTTTTTATTTAACGTCCCTTAAAACTAAGTCAAGATCTTGATATACGTATACGACAGACTACTATTTGTTATAGTAGCCTGAAAGCGACAATCACGATGTCACAGTATTATACCTTCATGACTAGTTTCAATGAAACGGTGTCGCCATTATGAAATGACACAATAAAAACTTTCTACGATTTTTCAAATTAGCATTGCTTTGGAACTTCCATTTCAAATCCAAATGACCGTCAATTAGGAGGTCATGATAATTTCACTTGTTGACAATAACATTTAATTCAAGTCAAAGAGCGACATAAAACACTTTCGACAACACGGATGGAGGGTGATGAGCTCTAACAAAACGTTTTACATCGACATGGTTACTTAAGACTTTAAATAGTTTTTATAATGCTCTTGAAACTCTCGATGCGAACTGCGGGCCGCATAGAAATAGTCTATAGGTAAGCTTTTTTAAGGACTTTTTAAACCCCTCGTCATAGAATGTTTAATTTATGATACGATAAAACACCAGACGGAGGTACTGAAGCCATAAAATATCTTTTAGAGTGCCTCGTTAACAGCCAGAACTCATGAACTCGCGAAGTCTGTATTGAACACGAATACATATAATTAAGGTACAAGTTTCCAGCAGTGCCCAATTAGCAACAAATGTCCCTCAGGAACAGTTAATTCTGTTATCAACATAACAAAGGCAGTGTCTTGGCTTCCAGTATTCTACGAGCATAATTGACCACTTCCTTGTCCACTAGATTTGCATTTAGTGCGCGCACTCATTGTTCCGAAGGTGTCGGCAGAATCCAGTGAAAAAGAGGTCCTACATTAGCAACATACTTAATCCGAATGCGCTGATCATACTGCTAGGTGCGGTCTGTAGCAGACATTAATGTCTGAACCAGTTGCCAAGTTGTTTATTTATTACTAGCTTCAACCCGCGGCTCCACTCGCGTGTTGGTTGATTATGATAGATAAGCTATCTTTCAGTAGTGTGCTATTTATTAATTCTGATATTTCCTTCTTCGTATGCTTATCCTTAAAGAGAAAGAGCTGAAAATGTTCAAATGTTTGTAAAGGTTATGGGACTTAACTACGGGGTCATCAGTCCCTAAACTTACAAACTACTTACGAACTAGGACGGCACAAATATCCATGCCCGAGGGGGGATTCGAACCCCCGACCGTAGTGGCCGTGCAGACCGTGACTGTAGCGCCTCAGTCCCCTCGGCCACCGCGGCCGGCAGAAAGAGCTGAAGCACGCATAGACCGAAGATATGGTATGTGGCATCACGTTTCGCTGTATGTAACCTCTTTGCTATAGAGTGGCAAACGTCATCGCTGGCCTTCAGTCCGAATTTTTTTATAACTTTGACGACTTTCAACCACCATATCTTCCACCCCCTTATAGCTATCGGCATGGAACTGCTATGGTGTACAACGGGAGGCTGCAGACTACAATTACACACAGACCTTTCGTTTGCGTTCTCTAGTTTTCGCTGCAGAGCGAAATATTAACACACACACACACACACGCGTAGAATTTTATATACACCGATAACTTTCCATCCCAATATACACACATATCTATCATTATCAACCCTCAAGCAACAATGCAACCAATAAAACCATTTTCAAAGAGTAAATATAATTTTCAAAGAGTAATTATTGTTCCGCATTTCGCGTTATATTCTTCCTATTTCTAAATATCTATCAGATCGCTATAAAACTGTGCCTAAACCTTCGTCAGGTATAAATTTGTAACTGCACAAATATTTAAGTCTCTGCGTCTTGTCGTTCGGACGTGATAAGCGTACACCGAACAGGCTCAAATGTTCAAATGTTCAAATGTTTGTATAGTCTATGGGACTTAACTACGGGAGAAATCTTTATTCTCTCTTCCGTCTGTCTTCATACATGTAATCTTGCAACAAAATTTCAAGCTCGTTATTCTCTGAAAATTTTGCTGTAATATCGCGTTAACCGCGAACCAGGAACTTTCGCTTTAAAACGACCTTATCGTTTTAATTCGGGAAAATAAAATTATTATTTTTTACCAGAAACATATGATTCAAAATGATACAATAAAATCACTTCAAAATATCTTTTGTAGCGTGTATTGTTAATGCGAAAGAATCATGTCTCTAAAGTATGCTGGTATCTGACGCCTTAGGTAATCACGCTATCTCTGAAAAATTCCCGGTTAGTGCCCTGGTCGGCATTTATGATGCGTTGCTGTTGTTGTTTTACATTGTTAATAGGAATTGCGTGCACCGAAGACGTTAAGTGTCTACCTAACGAAAAGTACGAACCGATTAACATTGTGGGGAAGAGTTAGCCGACGTACTAGATTTCTACAACGAATTTTAAAAACTTATCGAAACACAAAATGGTACCATTACAACTAACGTATGCATTGTAATTTCCAAGAGCTGTGTACACGTTTTATAGTCACAATAGTAACAGATGTTTTGCATGCCGAATCGTTGGCCAATAACAGAAGAATGTGTCCCTATCAGTATTCTGTAGGTCTGAATTCTTTAGGTCTTTCATAATAGCAAAGAGCTTGCAGTAGAAAAGGCATGTTTCAAAGTAGAGAAAACGAACGAGTGCTTATAACTATTGAGGTACGCCTTTTAAGTCCAATATTTCCTAGAAATTTTGTCTTGATTCATACTACTACCTCGGAAAATAAGGAACAGTTTTTAACGCCCTGTAATTATTCTGAATGACAGACTTGAACTGCACTTTAGAGACCTGTCAAGTAGGCTTCTGTAGATCTGTAGATATAAAGTAATCTAACTATAAAACACATGCCGTTATCTTGTTTTTATATAAGACACCCATAGACGCAGAATAATAAAGCGATGCGTCCACCATGAATAACAGGAGGATTTGAACGTTTAATATTTTATGCATAATGTAACTGTTACGTGAACGACGTACGTACTTTCCCACCATAATACGTTTAGCATAGCAACACTGTTTCATCGAAATCACAACTCTGCTTTCCTCTAAAATTGGGATTAGACGTCGAAAAGCAGTCAGAAAAGCTCTTCATTAATGAATGGCGGATTATTTTTCTTTATTTACAATACGAGTGACCTCGAGACCGTCGTGTATTAAGACAAAATTACGAGCACATTTATTCCAGAGGTCCCATAAACATAAAAGTTAAATAGTTACCAGATTTTTTAACTCGCGGATACGCCGCAGATGTTCCTTCACATATTTGTGTCCTTGGTGCGAAGTGTTCCATCTTTCGTAAGTCTTTATCGTTTCGGATAAACAACCGTTTCGGTGCCAACACTGATCTCCGAAGGACGTTGCTGCCCCTTCCTTTTTTTTTATCTTCTTCAGTGTTTGGCCGGGCAGCAACCTAACACGAAAATTCTTTCTAATAGTTCTAAATCCTAGAGAAACCCTGCCTACTAAAAGATTACTTGTATTTTAATAAACGTATCCTTATCTTCTGTCTACAGACATCGTGACGTCATAGAACCCGGAAAATTCATTTGTAGAAAGCATCACTTACAAGTCTCTTCTAATGCCACTAAATTGATCATTGAATTAATTGACTCTTTGATTAGTTTATTCTAATTATTGATCAGAATTTTGTTGTGATGATCGGTTCTATTAAAATCAAGTAGCTGAGCCGAGTAGAGTTATGAGAGATGTAACGATCCAGCGTTGTTCAACAACCGAGTTACAAAACAGCTACGAAGCACAGAGAGCTTCAAACAAAATAGAAAAGATTCTAAAGTCTTGAAGACAAACAAAAATTTATGATGCCCAAATTAGCGTAAAGAAAGTGTACCGACTACCTACCTGGTAGAAAATCCTAAGAAATTTTGCTCTTATGTTAATCGGTAAACGAATCGAAACTATATGTGCAAACACTATGTGACCGTTGTGGCGTCGAAAGAGAGGATGACACACAAAATACCACAGTACTAAATGTCTTTCTCCAAAGCTGTTTCACGGAGGAAGATAGCACTGCAGCTCCTTCTCAAAACAAAATGGCAGATATTTAAATAAATGTCAGAGGAATAGAAAATCAATCGAAATCGCTCAACAGTGGAGAGACCGCTTAACCTGATGGATACCAATCCCAATTCGATTTTACAGGAGTACCCCCCCTCCCAAATCCTGCAACATTGTGCCGTAGATCTCTAGAGGAGTGCCGGCCGCGGTGGCCGAGGGGACTGAGGCTTTCCGTAGGAGATTGTATGTAAATTACCTTGTAGACAACATAGCAAGTTCAGTGAGGCGTTTCGCGGATGATTCTGTAGTGTGTTGAGAAGTTGCAACACTGGAAAATTCTGGAAAATGTAAGAGGATTTGTAGCGTACCGACGAATGGTGCAGGGAATGGTAGTTGACTTGGAAGATAAACAAATATAAAGTGCTTGGATAAATAGAAAGAAATGTCCTTAATTATACAATTATGGAATAGTAATACAAACACTTGAGCAATTACTTCCATAAACAATCTGGGAGTAGGCATATGGTGCACTATGAAAGGAAACGATCATATAAAATTAATCGTAGGTAAGGCAGATGCCAGACACATTAATTGGAAGAATCGCCAGGAAGCATAAGTCCGCCAGCAAAGGAAGTGGGTTACAAAACCCTCGTTCCGCCGATGCTTGAGTATTGCTCATTAGTGTGGGATCCGTACCAGGTAGAGCTGATAGACGAGATAGAGAAGGTCCAAACGAGAGCAGCACGCTTCGTTGAAGGTTCATTTAGTAAGTGCGAAAGTGTCGCGGAGACATCGACAAACTATAGTGACTGACACAGCAGAACACACGTTCCGCTTCTGTCAAAGTTCCGAGAGCAAACATTTCTTGCAGAATAAACCAGTATATTGCTTCCTCCTATGTATAACTCGCGAATATCAAATTAGAGAGATTAGAACCCACACGGAGCCATACCGGTAATAGTATTTCCCGTAAACCATACGCGACTGAAGCAGGAAGAGGATGTGACGATGTCACACAAATTATCCTCTCCCACACATAGTGAGGTGGCTTGCGTAATATGGATGTATATACAGATGTAGCTGTACATACAGAAACCCATTTTTTCAGTCAGAGCTAGCGTTCAGCGTGAACGAAGGTGAGAGTTTGCTTCTACCTCCTGTATGACTTTTACTTCCCTTTATGACGTCAGTTTTAAAATGGCAGTATTCTGAATTCATTTTTACTTGATCGTAGTAGATCTTAATTCCGGGAACTCGTAACGAAATTAATAATTACACGTAGGATCAAAGCTGCTACTGATTTATATAGAACAAGCTTTTAGTTCAGTTTAAAACTTAGGGAGGTGTCAGTTTATGCACAGCCGGAAAAAAGCAACACCGGCAAGAACTGTCTTCAGTGACCATGTGCATTGACTGCGAGTAGTGTTGGTGATTTATTTGTTATAGTCATCGGTTATCAGATTGGTGGTTAGCTTACAATGCCTGTTTTCATTCACTGATTCCATATGAGATTTTCGGGGAAAACTGTAATTGAGCAAAAAAGTATTCTTTGCACAAAAGCTGAGTAATAGCTGGAGCCCACGCGAAGTGTGCTGTGGACATTTATTTGTGGGTGTAAGGATCTTCGCAGTACCTTCACAGTATCTTACAGTATGCACAACCACTCACAATAAAGTTTCGTGAATAGTCCTTCGACATTAACGTACGCGAAATACGAACTAAAGTTACATTACTGTCTTTTGAAATAGACAGTAAGGTAACTGTAGTTCATAGCAGTTAGTCAGAGGTTGTATATATAAAAATTCCATGTCACGATGTTTGCCCGCGATGAACTGCGAAACTACTCAACAGATCTCATTGAGATTTGCCCTTTGTGTATGATTTGGTCTAGCTTATAAGACAGGATAATTTTTGTCTCTATTAATAACCCAAATAATATTTTTATTGCAAATTATTGTTTTATCTAGGTTGGGTAAGTATCCAATAATTGGCACATTCCTATAATGTGGAGTCGATTCGATAATGGAATGGGAGATAAATAGTATAAAGGTGGTTCGATGAACCCTCTGCCAGGCACTTAAATTTGATTTGCAGAGTATCCCATGTAGATGTAGGTGTAGGTGTAGATGTAGAGTCTGGGCTAGTGGCAAAGTTCTCCGTTGGAAAGAGAAAGGTGATGTGTTCGAAACTCTCTGGGATGACGTAAGTTTTAGAGCTGAGTTTTAGTCTAGCCTCTACCTCTCTACGATACGACGAGTAACCAGAAACGACACGTAGTTCGTATTCCACTCTAAACCGTTGGGACCCTTCTCTTGGTGGTATAACTAGGGTAGGTTAGGAACATGTTACGCGCCAACGTAGCGTCGAATCGGAAGACTTGCACCAGGTCACTGAGCCACACAAAATTAGTGTTATATTAGTTGTAGGACGTTTCCTTGAGGTTACAATTTATTTCACATTAAATAATGTTTCCAAATTTACGCAAAATATAACCGTGTTTATTAAATTTTCTTTATTTCATACTCTTCTAATATTGCTGACTATTATCTGTACATATAAAAATCAACTCCCGCTCCCGCCGGAGATTCGGGTCCTCTCCCGAGAATGTGTGTTATTCTTAGCGTAAGTTCTTGTAAATAGTGTGTAAGTGTAGGCTCAATGACCTGAGCAGTTAGGTTCCTTAGTTACACTTTCAATTCTGTGGGTCTCGTTAAAACTCAGAAATGGCTTCACCGATTTCAATAATATGTTTTCTTTGGCTTGTTCCCTTTAATACACAGGTGGTTTAAAAAAAAAGGGGGGGGAACCCAAAATAACACCTGAAAAACCGGAATTGGTGTTTTTGTAAGTGGGACATTGGCGCTGTTCATTAGATTCGTATTTTATGCGCTGCCACATTTGACTACGATAAAATTGAAATGTTTGTATAGTTTATGGGACTTAACTACGGGGTCATCAGTCCCTAAACTTACAAACTACTTATGAACTAGCTAATCCTAAGGACGGCACAAATATCCATGCCCGAGGGGGGATTCGAACCCCCGACAGTAGTGGCCGTGAAGACCGTGACTGGAGCGCCTCAGTCCCCTCGCCCACCGCGGCCGGCGATAAAATTGAGCTTGAAAACAAGACGCACGGCATTGCCAACATAATAATTGCACGGTGCATGGCGGAGGGCACTCTAGAACAGACTTCAACACCAATCCATAGTTTTATTCCTATCTCGATGACGTATTGCGCACTCGACCTTCAAATCAAGGAAAGCATCACAGTGTAAGGCGCATGGCGGAGGGTACCTTGCTCCAGACTCAAGATACCCATTTCACGTAATTTACACCTTCATAGTAATAAGTAATTTTTAGACCAATTTTTGTCATACTAGGTCGTATTTTGACAAAAAATTCATGTCTTTGTAGTATTTTTAAGGACACGAGGTTAAGTTAATGAAACTAATACTCACACGACAATGTTTCGAGTGATATTGTCACATATAAAAATAACAAACACCATAAAGACTATAGTTGATGAGTCATTTCGCTAAGACATTCTTGCGCAGGGTAGAAAAACACCTTCTTAGTCAATAAAGACGGCTACCGAAGAAATTAACATCGCACACATGGTCCCACTATTCAGACTGATTAGAAATTTAGTCATACCCACAGTAAAGTACTCCAACAGCATGAAGTTGCGAGGTTGCGTTCCTAATGCTGGTGAAAGGTTCTTCATCATTGTCGGTGAAATATAATTTTGTTAACTATGTGAAGGTAGTGTTGTTGCAGAAAATGTGCAACACTGAAATTTCGCCTATCACATCAGCTGTAAGAAGAGAATTACTGAAAATGATAGTATTTGAGCAATCAGGTCGACCTACACCTCTGCAATCATTGTTCAAGGACTTGTGTGAAATGATGGTGTCTTGCAACATCCCGCTGGCGTAGCTGAATAATCCGCACTTCAGACGGTTTTTGGAGAAATATGCAACACGTACAGTTTCAAATGAATCGACACTGAGAGAGAACTATTTATCCGTAAGCTACGAAGAGGTGCTTAACAAAATACGAATTAGAATTGCTGAACAAACGGTCTGGATGTCAATATATGAAACCACTGCTGTGGGTATGCGTTATTTTGCAAATGTTGTTCTTCGATTTCTAAAAGTTGACTGGCCTAGATGAAGAATCCTAACACGTGAAGCTATCGAGAGACAAAATCAATTTAATTTGATAACTCAAGCTACTGTGGTTGATTGATGTAAACCGCGCCAACGTTTTGCTGATAGTGACAGGTGGTGCTTCCTACATAGCAAAAGCAGGAAAAAAGTTTCAAATGCTATATCTCAGTATCGTGTACGTCACGTGTCTTGCAAATGCGTTTCCGAGAGTTGCAGAAGAGGTGAGATCAAATTAGTCTGGTGTGAACTATGTAATTCTTTTTAAGAGACTTAACTAAGGGGTCATCAGTCCCTAAACTTACAAACTAGTTATGAACTACCTACAACTAAGAACGGCACAAATATCCATGCCCGGGGGGGGGGGGGATTCGAACCCCCGACCGTAGTGGCCGTGCAGACCGTGACTGAAGCGCCTCAGTCCCCTCGGCCACCGCGGCCCGCAACTATGTAATTTCCCGCGGCAAGCAATGTACACTTAAGTACCAAAGAAACTGGTGTGGGCAAGCATATACAAACACCGATATATGTAAACACTCAAAGGACCGCGCTTTGGTCGTCAACGACTATACAGGGTGAATCTAAATTCGCGCACTCTTGCTTCGCATTCAACGACGCTACGGAGAGTCCAAGTTACAGACACCAGCTCCTGCCGCTAGACATCCCCTCCAGCAACTTTGACACTCTCTAGCGTCATTGGATGACATTTCCGGGTATGGGTTTCTATGCTCACTTTTTGTATCGGTGTGGTGTCTGTTCTTTCGGACGTCCGAAAGAACAGACACCACACCAATACAATAAGTATTAAACGCGACAACGGCGTTAGCTTCAGTTATTTCACCGGAGATGCGGTCATACGTCCGACCTCGCACGGGAATCCGTAATGGCGAGTGTAAGAAGGCATGGACGATAGGGGCGCTACAAACATAGCGTGCGACTTGTGAGAATTTGAGACGGACGGGAGGCGAGCACGGGTGGCCAAGTGGTTAAGGCGACCGCTGGCCCGAAGCGGGAGACCCGGGTTCGATTGCCGGTCCGCCTCACATTTTCACTTGTCGCCATTGCTTAACATCAATGCCCAAATGCGGCCACTGTCAATCCTTTCTTTCCTATCCTTCTTCCTTCCCTTCCTTTATCATTTGCATATGCTCACTTTGTTCAAGACACGTCCCACATCCCCTAGAAGTTTGTTGGTGTAGTAGTGTAATTCTGAAACACACTGACGTATGGGACACACACTCATCTCCATCTTCGACGTCCATTTAAAAAATGTTCAAATGTTTGTATAGCTTATGGGACTTAACTACGGGGTCATCAGTCCCTAAACTTACAAACTACTTATGAACTACTTAAGACTAAGGACGGCACAAATTTCCATGCCCGAGGGGGGATTCGAACCCCCGACCGCAGTGGCCGTGCAGACCGTGAATGGAGCGCCTCAGTCCCCTCGGCCACCGCGGCCGGCGACGTCCATTTACTGCCGGAAATATGCGCAGGACGAAATTTTGTGAGTGACATTTTTTTTATTGTTAGCATGTGAGGAATCGCGCTGCGAAGCCTGAATGTGCGAATTTAGATTCACCCTGTTTAAGGCAAAAGGAGTCTAGCACAGGTTTAGATGGGTTACTGCTGCTACAATGACTGGTTATCACGATTTAAGTGAGATTGAAAGTAGTGTTACAGTCGGCTCACAAGTGCACCGTCAAATCGGGAGTCTGGTAAAATATAAAAACTTCGACATCGCTGCGGCAGGGAAAAGATCCTGCAGAAACGGGACAAAAGAACGACTGAAGAGATTCGTTCAGCGTGACAGAAGTGCAACTCTTCCGCACATTGTTGCTGATATCAATATTGGGTCATCAACAGGTATCAGCGTGCGAACCATCCAACGAAACATCATCGATAATAGCTTTCGGAGCCTAAGGCCCACTCGCGTACTCTTGCTGACTGCATGACACCATGCTTTACGCCTCGCATAGTCCGATCAACATCGACATTGGTCTTTTGATGACTGGAAGCATATTGCCTGGTCTGATGAGTCTCGTTTCCAATTGTATCGAGCGGATGGACGTGTACGGGTATGGAGATAACCTCATGAATCCATGGAGCCTGCTTGTCAGCAGGGCATTGTTCAAACTGGCGAAGGCTCTATAATAGTGTGGGGCGTGTGCAGTTTGTGATATGAGACTCTTGATATGTCTAGACACGACTGTGAGAGTTGACAGGTAGGTATGCATCTTGGATGATCACCTGCGTCCATTTGTGCTCATTGTGTATTCTGATGGACTTTGGCAATTACAACAACAATGCGACACATCACACGTTCAGGACTCCAGGAACACTCTCCTCAGTTTAAACACCACCGCCGGCCGCGGTGGCCGAGGAGATTGAGGCGCTCCAGTCACGGTCTGCACGGCCACTACGGTCGGGGGTTCGAATCCCCCCTCGGGCATGGATATTTGTGCCGTCCTAGTTCGTAAGTAGTTCATAAGTAGTTTGTAAGTTTGGGGACTGATGACCCCGTAGTTGAGTCCCATAAACTATACAAACATTTGAACATTTAAACACCACCGATGGCCATCGAACTCCCCAGACATGAACATTAATGAGCATATCTGGGATGTCTTGAAACGAGCTGTTCATAAGAGATCTTCACCCTATCGTACTCTTACGGACATATGAACAGCCCTGCAGGATGTATGATGTCAATTCATACAGCATTGCATCAGACAGTAGTCGACTCCATTTCACGCCGTGCTGCGGAATTTCTGCGTGCACGTGGGGACCCCGCACGATATTAGGCAGTAGTATCAGTTTCTTAGGATCTTCAGTGTATATGTAGTCTCCACCCCTGGTGCAGAAATTCAAGGACAAACACGATCACTTCCCCCCCCCCCGCCCCCCTCAATCCATTCTTACACTATAGGCTTTTTGTCTTAATTCTGCTAACTACTCATGCACTAATTAAACGAACGAACGAAAGAACGAACGTCTTTTGTCAACTTGATAGCGGTGAATCGAGTGCCATAAAAATTGTGAAAGAGGCCTGTACCAACTTGGAAAACCTCAATATTAACTTTTCATTAGCTGGAAAGTAATTAGTATGAAAAGCTGGAAATTTCGGGTGTTCAGCTGTGTGACCCTATATAACTTGTGCATAATGAGTCGGGTGGAGCTCTTGGTCACTTAGCTGACAAAGTGGACAACAAATTTCAAAATGTTATCCAGCGAAATCTTCGATATTATGATTAATAGTGTAACAGACAGAGTGTTAAATACTGAATTTTTAAATATTTCCTGACTGAAACACTTTTAATTTTAAATGTAATATTTGTTTCTCAGTATGTGATCACGTTGTGCCTTGGAATACTTATTTACATTCGCAAAATTTTATTGTAACGAAGTGATTTAGATAATTTCAATGAAAAGGTTACAGTACACATAAGAGTTAATACTATAATTTAAAAATGCCATAAGAGAATATTTCATACTTCTAGTACGTAACTGGCTATAGTGGAAAATCTGGAAAGTGTTGCAAGGTACAGCACTGCTCCCTACTAATTCAGTATAGTCCTAGTAGTAGTTTTATTCAAAATTATCGTTTTTCAAGGATATTGGGCATGTTTTGTAGTATTAGTTTTATTCATAATAGACAGCTTTCACAAGGATATTGGACTTGTGTTATAATGTAAAAGCAACAAACATGAATAAACTCGCATATTTAAGCATTTACGATATTACAGCTCTAATGTGACAAAGATGGCATCGATGGTCAGCTGTGACCTCGTAGTAGGAACTATCCCAGCCTTCGCCTGAAGTAATTTAGGGAAACCACAGTAAACCTAAATCAGGTTGGAGCCTCCACACTCCCGAATTTAAGGACAACCTCAAACAGCGCTACTTCATTCGGTTTATCCTTAGAATACAGTATGCTTTTACAAAGAAATTTAATAATTTAAAATGCTGGTACTATACTTTTAATTAACTGCTCTCTCCCACTCACTAGACCCATCATAACTACATTGCTGAAGTCGTAATCTTTTTGTGTACCACGACTTCCGTTTTTCTGGTCAGCATACCTCCACAACTAATGAGATGCTGCGCTCGTAAACAGTATAAGGTGTCAGTATTATACAGGTTAGTCAGAAACTGGTTAGGATGTTCAGGGTAGGTTGTACTAAGAAATAGTTGCTAAGAAAAAATGAAATGTTACGCTATTTTCGATTTAATTAGCATTCAAATTATCCAGTCAGATCAGCGCGCACGCAAATTCAAACAGGAATCCAGTGACGGTGTTGCCAAACGTATTATTCGTTTGTTTACCTTAAACTGTCAAGAAAAAATTGGACATTGGACGCTAGCAAGACTCGAACCCTAGCCAACAGCTCAGCAATCTCGTGCGTTACCTTTTTTTCGGTTTTAGCTAATCAAATGACGAACTATTTTAGCAACATTGCTTGTGATGGACAGCATTAATTTGTTCGTGTAATGACCGGACTGGGTAACTGCAATGCTAATTAACTCGGAAATGGCACAACGTATCGAATTTTTGCTTTAAAATTATTAATCAGACTACCTAACCCTGCAAAACTAATATACACTTTTCATACTGTTTCTGGACTCAGTGTACGTTGCATAACTTTGGGAGTAACAATTTCTGTAAAAAAAACGATAAGGACGGAATATAGTGTAAAACTGTTATGTAGAATGATAGGTATTTTACTGTCGTTATTTTAACTTTTTTACAAACCCCTACTGCGTGTATCTAAGTAATCCTTCAATGTAGAGACCGTGTTGCTTAACACGTCTTCTTAACGAAGTCTGGCTTAGTTATCTCCTCAAAGTGGGCCTGTGTGTGGTATGGCAAATTGTATCTCGAGGCGCTAACTTTTATATAGCACTTAGATCTGTAAATCACATTGCAGTGGTGCCAGTTGAGACTATCCAAAGGTCGGATTTTACTAGGCACGGCCTGCACCTCAATAGGCATGGGAAGGGGAGGTTGGCAAAGCTCATAGGTGACAGTGTAGTAGGGGGTGGGGGTGTCACTCATGGAAAAATTCCTGTAGTAGTTGGTGTTAGGGCTGCACCTTTTTTAGACTGAAGACAGCTGATAGGTATTCCTGCTTAAAGGCAGTCCCTCTAAGAAAGGAACCACCTCTGACAAAGTCTAAGAATATAATTAATAAGGGAATTGCTGTTTTTCATCAAAATATATAAGGTATCAGAGATAAAGTTAATGAACTGCTTATTGATACTGATTCTGACATTATTGTTATTTCAGAGCACTTTTTAAGTGGTGTGACAATTCAGAGACTTCCTTTGCCAGGATACAGGTTAGCTGCCTTCTACTCTAGGAGTGTCTTGCAGTGTGGGGGAGTGGCCATGTATGTAAAAAACAATTTTTAATCAGAGTCAATCGATTTTTTTAAACACTGCACAGAACAGATATTTGAATGTTGTACTGGAGTTGTTAATGTTAATGGAACTAAACTAGTAATAGTTGTTATTTATAGATCCCCTGACTCAGATTTTAAAATGTTTCTGCCCAAGCTGGAATTGGTTCTGGGTTCACTGTATAGGAAGTATAAAAATTTAATTGTGTGTGGAGATTTCAACATTAATTGTGTAAGTGATAGCTCAAGGAAAAGTCAGCTGTTAGATCTATTTAATTCCTATAACATGATGCAAACAGTATTTTTTCCAACGAGAGTGCAAGGAAATAGCAGTTCTACCATTGACAATATTTTTGTTCATTCTTCATTATTAGAGGGGCACTCTGTCAGCAGAATAGTAAATGGCCTATCAGACCACGATGCCCAACTTTTAATTCTAAAAAGTATTTGTTCTCAAACAAATGTTAAACATAAATATCAACTACTCAGAAAAGTTAATCCAGTTGCAGTTGAGACCTTTTTAAGCTTAATTAAGGAACAAGAATGGCAGGATGTTTATAGTGCCGATAATGCAGATGATAAATATAATGCTTTTCTGAACACATTTCTTATGCTGTTTGAAAGTTGCTTTCCGCTGGAACAATCAAAACAGGGTACTTCCAATAACAGACAGCCAGGGTGGCTGACAAAGGGGATAAGAGTATCATGTAGAACTAAGCGGGAGTTGTATCAAAATGTTAGAAGCAGTCAGAATGAAGATGCAGTAGCTCATTACAAACACTGCTGTAAGGTTCTGAAAAATGTCATTAAGAATGCAAAAATTATGTGGTATGCAAAAAGAATAGCAAACTCTTGGGATAAAATTAAAACTATCTGGTCAATCGTGAAGGAAGTGTCAGGTCAGCAGCAGCAGGTAGAAGATATAACGTCAGTGCGTAGTAGGAATGTTTCTGTTACTGACAAGTTAGATATATGTCCAATATTCAATAATCACTTTCTGAATATAGTAGGGGAACTAAACAAAACTCTAGTTTCTACAGGTAATCATATAACGTTTTTAGAAAATGCCTTTCCGAGGCTATTACCTGAAATGGTCCTTCATGATACTTCCATAGGTGAGATTGAGTCAATAATTAAATCACTAAAGACTAAGGACTCTTGTGGATATGATGGGGTATCTAGCAGAATTCTAAAGTACTGTTCTCCATATGTTAGCCCAGTACTAAGCCATATTTGTAATTTTTCCTTTCAGAATGGTCAGTTTCCTACCAGATTAAAGTACTCAGTAGTGAAACCGCTTTATAAAAAAGGAGAAAGGGATAATGTAGACAACTATAGACCTATTTCTATGCCATCGGTTTTTTCCAAAGTTATTGAAAAGGCTGTATATTCAAGATTAATTGATCATTTCAGTTCACATAATTTCCTGTCAAACGTACAGTTTGGTTTTAGAAGTGGTTTAACGACTGAAAATGCTATATTTTCGTTTCTCTGTGAGGCACTTGATGGGTTAAATAAGAGGCTACGGACATTAGGCGTCTTCTTTGATTTAACAAAAGCGTTTGATTGTGTTGATCACAAAATATTGTTGCAGAAGTTGGAACATTATGGAATACGGGGAGTAGCCCACAACTGGTTCACCTCTTACTTTAATAACAGACAACAGAAGGTAATTCTCCGCAGTGTAGAAAATAGCTATGACGTGCAATCCCAATGGGGCACAATTAAGTATGGGGTGCCCCAGGGGTCTGTTTTGGGACCATTGCTGTTTCTTATTTATATAAATGATATGCCTTCGAGTATAACAGGTGACTGTAAAATATTTTTGTTTGCTGATGATACCAGCTTGGTAGTGAAGGATGTTGCTCGTAATATTGACACAATAAAAAATAATGCAGTTCAAGAGATAAGTTCATGGCTTGTAGAAAACAAGTTGCTGTTAAATCACAGTAAAACTCAGTTTTTACAATTTCTAACACATAATTTGACGAAAGCTGACATTCTGATTACACATAATGGGTATGTGATAAGTGAGACTGAACAGTTCAAATTTCTAGGTGTTCATATAGACAGTAAGCTGTCATGGAAAGCCCATATTCAGAATCTTGTTCCAAAACTAAATTCTGCTATATTTACCATTAGAACAATATCTGAGATAAGTGATTTTTCAACACGAAAAGTAGTCTATTACGCTCACTTTCACTCACTTATGACGTACGAATTGTTTTTTGGGGTAACTCGCCTGATGCAAAAAGGATATTTCTGGCTCAAAAACGGGCGGTTCGAGCAATATGTGGTGTAAGTTCGCGAACGTCATGTCGACCCCTTTTCAGTAGTCTGGGAATTTTGACTCTGGCGTCACAATACGTTTTTTCTTTAATGCCGTTTGTTGTTAATAATATCAGCTTATTCCCACGAGTTAGTGGCTTTCACTCGGTGAATACTAGACAGAAGTCGAATCTGCATTGGCATCATACCACCTTAACACTTGTGCAGAATGGGGTACAATATTCTGCGGCATCCATTTTCAATAAGCTGCCACAAGAACTAAAGAATCTAAGCACTAATCCACACGCTTTCAAATCTAAATTGAAGAGTTACCTCATGGCTCACTCCTTTTATTCTGTCGAGGAACTCCTAGAAAAGTTAAACAATTAAGCTAATTCATTTTTTTCTTTATTGATTCTTTTCACTTTGTCTTAAGATTCAAATGTTCAAATGTTTGTAAAGCTTATGGGACTTAACTACGGGGTCATCAGTCCCTAAACTTACAAACTACTTATGAACTACTTACAAACTAGGACGGCACAAATATCCATGCCCGAGGGGAGATTCGAACCCCCGACCGTAGTGGCCGTGCTGACCGTGACTGCAGCGCCTCAGTCACCTCGGCCACCGCGGCCGGCATCTTAAGATTGTTGTGTGCAAAGGACTACTTAAAAATTTTCTATTACCATTCTTGTGTAAAGATTCATGTATTGACTTGTTCCATGACCATGGAGTCTCACTCCTCAATTGGGTCCTATGGAACAGAAAGACCAATAAATAACAAAAAAGAGAGAGAGAGATCCGTGGACCACAGTATTTTTTCATAGACACCCGTAATTATCCAATAATTGTTGCAGGAAAAAAAAGATGATGTAAGGTTTTAAGCAGAGTCATCGATGAATTTATTCACTTGACAAGATCTCAATTTGCTAATAAGCAGTCTTTAGGTGTCAAATCTGAAAATTACTTTGAGTGGTAGAGAGCAATTACACAATTTTTGTCCGTACCCTAATTGTCTCGTTTGCATAGGTGGACAGCACTTTGTCGATGCGTAGAAAGTGATTGTGCATCTACCACCCTACCACTCGCTTCAAAGTACGGCCCGTTAAACTAAATGTTTGTGTGTTCGCAAACCTTTCTTGGTGTTGCTCTCGAAAACAAAGTAGTCATTGTAAACTGTCGTTATTGGGCACAGCAAGTATAATTATGTACTCAAGCGTTTCTACGTCCTTCGTCAGTTCTAGCCAATACATACAGGGTGTTTCAATAAGTGTGTTTGCCTCTGTAACTTATAAAATAATAGGCGACGGGAAATTTTAATGCGATAGGTCAACACAAGAAATGTTACACTTTCTGCGGAGCTATGAACATAGTTTATTGTATTATTTTCCAAAGAGTTACAGCACAAAGATATAATTTTTTAAATGGAACAATAGTTTTTTCTATCGTGCATTGGAATCGTTGAAACCAGCTGCGTCCAAATCAATTTAAACTACATTCCTATCACTGTCAGTTTGGGAGCGACAACCTTTCAAAATTTCAGGGCAGATACCACACGCTGTACATAACACATGGCTGTTTGGTGGGTGATGGACGTTATGGCGGTGGGAAGCTTAATTACATGAGATGATCAAATGTGTGTCCATGTTCCGCAATGCATAATGCAATGCGCCGTCGAAAGGATCTGCGGACGAGATGTAACATCGCCGGTGTGATGGAGCGACATGCGTCCTCGATGCGCCGGTTTAGATCATCTGGGGATGTGGGCTCAGTGACATAAACACGATCCTTTAGATATGCCCACAAAAAGAAATCTACTGGTGGTAAATCGAGCGACCTTGCGGGCCATGAACCATCTTCCTGCAAACCTGTTGTTTAGTTCATCCACAACAGCACGCGCAGAATGGGCTGGGAGATCATCGTGCTGCATCCACATATGGACTCTCGTGTGTAGGCACACATGTTCAAGGAGAATACCCAAAATGTCGGCTATAAAAGCGCGATATAACTCAACTGGCAGTGTACCTGAGAAGTAGTGTGGACCGATGATTTCATCCCCGAGGATTCCACACCACATGTTAATAGACCACCTACGTTGACGGTCGACAGGTCGTACCCACCGAGGATTGTCTGCGGCCCAGTAGTGCATGTTATGGCGATTCACTGCACCATAATTTGTGAACGTGGACTCATCAGAGAACATAACACTTTGTAAAGACTCCAGCGTCAAATTACACATGGCCCACTCACAGAATGTCACTCTTGCACGGAAATCGTTCCCATGCAGCTCCTAGGTCAGTGACAGGTGGTACGGGTGAAACCTGGGACCGTGTACTATACGCCACACAGATGTGAGACTGAAACCAGCGACTGCAGCAACGGCTCGTAAACTGACTTGAGGATCGTGGTGTAGTGCAGCTAAAACGAACACCTCCGTCTCCTCACTTCTTGCAGGTCTTCGTCTGTTACTGCGGCGCATTACCAAGCTGCCTGTTTTCCGAAGTCGTTGTTTGGCACGTAAGAACGTAATGGCTGCCGGGGCTCTTCGCCTAGGACATCTCACGGCATACGCCGTGGCTGCTTCAGTGGCATCGTATCGGCACTCGCGGAGCATCAGCAACAAGTCAACGTACTCGTTGTTCGTGTATACCATCGTCATCCGATGTCAGTATCTGTGGTATATTGTTTGTGTGGCTCCAACTGTCGGGTATACGGCCGTGTGCGGCGATAGTCGGCAGTCTAACAGCGCATCGAGGAAGCTTCTCGCTCCGTGACACGGGCGACGTTACAACTCGGCCGCACCACATTTAGAAGGCGCATTGCATTATGAAGGGTTGTAGCTCCCAAACTAACAGTGATAGAAATGTAGTTTAAATTGATTTGGGCGCAGCTGGTTTCAACGATTCCACTGCAAGATAGAAAAAACTATTGTTCCATTAAAAAAATTATATTTTTGTGCTGTAACTCTTTGGAAAATGATACTATAAACTATGTTCATAGCTCCGCAGAAAGTGTAACATTTCTTGTGTTGACCTATCGCATTAGAATTTCCCGTCATCCATTATTTTATAAGTTACAGAGGCAAACACACTTACTGAAAAAATGTTTGTTAAGCTTATGGGACTTAACTATGGGGTCATCAGTCCCTAAACGTACAAACTACTGCCGGCCGCGGTGGCCGAGGTGACTGAGGCGCTCCAGTCACGGTCAGCACGTCCACTACGGTCGGGGGTTCGAATCCCCCCTCGGGCATGGATATTTGTGCCGTCCTAGTTCGTAAGTAGTTCATAAGTAGTTTGTAAGTTTAGGGACTGATGACCCCGTAGTTAAGTCCCATAAGCTTAACAAACATTTGAACATTTTTTACAAACTACTTATGAACTACTTACGAACTAGGACGGCAGAAATATCCATGCCTGAGGGGGGATTCGAAGCCCCGACCGTAGTGGCCGTGCTGACCGTGACTGCAGCGCCTCAGTCACCTCGGCCACCGCGGCCGGCACACTTACTGAAACACCCTGTATATCGTAAGGCCAGAAGCTTATTCAATGTATTACTCAGTGATGTTTATTGACAAGAAACAGAATTTGTGGCTCCAAAATCATAGAAATGATGAGATGATTTTTCTCTCTACTGACAACCCAGTCTGTTTTTAGTTGGTATCATAGTATCTACAAAAAGTAATCTGTATGCGTAATGACTACTGCTACCATTGGTTGCGTAGTAATAAGCCGTCACAATCCTCAAGCATCACTGGTTTATGAATCTTCTGAAAGTGAGGGGGCTTTTTCTCTCGCTGGGCATTGTCTTGCTATCAAAGACTCTCCAAGTGCTCCTGGTTCATATTTGTAAGCGACGTGTCATTGAAGAGGACGCTCCCAGACGTGTCATGCATAAAATGTTGTTTGTAAGTTTGAAAGTTTTACGTCAGTTCATAGAGTGAAAGTAATTTATTATTCGGTTTATTCGCAGAAGGGGGCACGCAGCTATTTGTGAAATCTGTGGAAGAAACATCATAGTGTTTGTTGGTAATCGCATAGCAGATCGTACTGATATTTCAACAGATGTGATTTCTCTTCCCTTAACATTTATAAACTATTAAATTAATGTAGAAATACAAAGAACCAATAGTTACTTCAGAGCCGGCAGCGGTGGCCGAGGGGACTGAGGCACTCCAGTCACGGTCTGCACGGCCACTACGGTCGGGGGTTCGAATCCCCCCTCGGGCATGGATATTTGTGCCGTCCTTAGGATTAGCTAGTTCATAGTTAAGTCCCATAAGCTATACAAACGTTTGAAACATTTGTTACTTAAGTTTAAACGATAAACAAGCTTCATTGTTAATATGAGGGGCGATCAAAAAGCTTCCTTTCGAAATCCGGACAGTCAAACATAGGTATGACAATGACACTAAATCGCTGAGCCCATTGAGACAATCATCCCAACAACGCACCAGGTTGTAGCTACCCATTTGGTAAAACCTCCTATCCAGCTGTGTAAAGGAATCCATAACTGCCTGCTGCACATCCTCGTTAGACATGGCGTGAGGTGAGGACTGTTAGGTGGATAATCGAGTGTCTACCATTTGAGTTAGCGACGCTTTGGTGTTACGACATTTGGGATAAGTGGAAGCGCATCATCATGAAGCAGTTGTGCCCATTGCCACACAACTATGGTTTTCAGCAGGCATGCTGCCCCATATACGTTTCCGATAGATGTATGTCAGTGTCTGTCTTTTTAGCAGCCAAGAAAAAAATAACAGCATTTGGCAATAACGTCACCATAGTTTATGGACCCGCATTTAGTCTATGCATGTCGGAAATACAGAAATGCTACACTAAGCCCTTGCTTCCTAGCTTATACACCGCACAACACAATTATGGGATTGGGTGATATATATATATATATATATATATATATATATATATATATATATATATATATAATACCGGGTGATCAAAAAGTCAGTATAAATATGAAAACTTAATAAATCAGGGAATAACGTAGATAGAGAGGTAAAAATTGACATACATGCTTGTAATGACATGGGGTTTTATTAGAAAAAAAAGTTCAAAAATGTCCAACGGATGGCGCTTCATCTGATTAGAAAAGCAATAATTAGCATAACAAATTCAGACAAAGCAAAGATGATGTTATTTACTGGAATGTTCAATATGTTCACCATCATTCCTCAACAATAGATGTAGTCGAGGAATAATGTTGTGAACAGCACTGTAAAACATGTCCGGAGTTATGGTGAGGCATTGGCGTCGGATTTTGTCTTTCAGCATTCCTAGAGGTGTCGGTCGATCAGTATACACTTGCGACTTCAGGTAACCCCAAAGCCAATAATCGCACGGACTGAGGTCTGGGGACCTGGGAGGCCAAGCATGACGAAAGTGGCGGTTGAGCACACGATCATCACCAAACGACGCGTGCAAGAGATATTTCACGCGTCTAGCAACACTTTTTTTACTAATAAAACCCCATGTCATTCCAAGTATTTGAATGAATTTTTACCTCTCCATCTACAATATTCCGTGGTTTATTAAGTTTTCAAATTTATACTGACTTTTTGATCACCCGTTGTGTGTGTGTGTGTGTATGTGTGTGTGTGTGTGTGTGTGTGTGTGTGTTTAGTGTGTTTCTAAATGATATCGACGAACTTCGTGGGGTGGTAAAGGATGGCTTGAGGAGCAAAATGAGGTATGGAAGCCATGTCCGGAAACATCACCCAACGGCGCCGCATTCATAGGTAACAGGGCCTCCTAATACAGCTGATAGCTCCATCTTCTCAACCAGCGATCGTTGCAATCACTCACAAACCCCAAATATCAAAAACCACATATTACAGACCTGTCCACGGTCTGTGTGTGCATAGAACGACGCGTTCGTTGCCCGTGGGGTGGCTTAGTGGCAGTTGCCAGGTCCTACAATTTTGAAGCTCGGTTGCGCCATTGGGGGGACGTTTCCGGACATGGGTTCACAACCTCATTTTGTTCCTCAAGCCATACTCTACCATCCCACGAAGTTTGTCGGTATATATCAGAAATGAGAGAAAATATTTCCCGCAAATTGTTACACACTGGGCAACAAACATAAATTCGTTTTCCGCATGTTCCTATATCAATAAATAACAATGCAATTGAATGGTAAAAATCTGGAAATATGACGTGGACTATTGGGTGTTACTGTGCGCCGACATTGGCGAAGGGGACAGATCGGAAACAGGACACAATACGCATCTTTTGTAGGTAGTCTAGCCGCTCACGAGAAGACGAGGCATGTGATGTCAAGCGACGGTCTGCGTGACATTGTGATAAATGGCAGTGCTCACTTCTATCTCGTATCATTTTCGCTGGCTGATATGTATTGTGGCTAGGGAAAGGAACTTGTGCTCTGTTGCCCTGTTGCCGATCTGTCCCCTTGCTCAATGTCGGTACACAGTGACACCAAAAAGTCCACTTCATATTTCCAAATTTTTACCATTCAATTGCATTGTCATTTATTGAAATAGGAAGGATTTATGTTTGTAGCTCAGTCTGTGATAACTTGCACGAACTATTTTTCCTCATTTATGACTCACCCTATAAATATATAGTGTGATACAGTACCATATTTTGCTGTTTCAATTCTTTACTTGAGTTTTACATGGTATTTATTTAGAGTGATGCACAATGGGGCTAATATAATGTCCTCTAATATGAAGTGTCATTATCTCGGACGGACAGTACAATTGCACACCTGCGAGGCATGGATGTTATCAATCAGCCCATGAGGGATAGTTGGCCATTCATCCAGGAATGCAATATCCAGCTCTGCAGCCATTGTGAGACGTGCTAGTCTGGCTGCAGTGCGTCTGCCAAGTGCATCCCGGACATGCTCAATCGGGTTTAAGTCCAGTGAACAAGCTGGCAACACCATTCGTTTAATTCGCAAAATTTCAAGCATGTTGTCCAGAAAGTTCATCTCTGTGGGGATGAGCGTTATCGTCCACCAGAACGAACTCATCTCCTATAACAACAGCGCAGGGAACAACAAAGGGTCGAAGGATCTCGTCTCTATACCTCTGAGCAGTCAAAGCGTTTCTCTGAAAGACATAGAGGTCCATACGTCCGCCAATACTAACTTCTGCCCTGCCCCGTGTTCACCACCATCATATTGTGAAGTTTCCTGCAAATAAGCAGGATTATTCCGAATTCCACGTTCTTTCCAGATGTGGGAACGACGATTGTTCGGATGAAAAAATCTTGACTCATCTGTGATCATAAACTGGAGCCATTCGTTACGACTCTAATACTGACGTTCCTCCACCCAGTTTCTGTGGGCTAAACGGTATCGTGGTTTTAATGGGACACACACCATAGGCCTACGTGCCACATTCCTAAGGACGAATTCGGTATTTTTGTGTTGATATTGCGCGTGCTGTTGCTGCCTGAAGTGTGCGTTGCAGCTGAGATGCATTCAGCTTCCTGTCTCGACGGGCTGTTAATCGTAGGTAACCATCTCCCTCTTGCTGATGTTACACTTGGCAGCGGTGGAGTAACCGAGCGGTCTAAAGCGTCACGCTGCGGAGCGCGCGGTTGCTCACCGTGGAGGTTCGAGTCCTCCCTGGGGCATGGGTGTGTGTGTTTGTCCTTAGGTTAGTTTAACTAGGTTTAAGTAGTTTGCAAGCTACGGACTGATGACCACGCAGTTTGGTCCGATAGATTTGCAAACATTTGAACATTTTTGTTACGCTTGGACGACTTTGGCCTTGCCTTCTTTTAACGGTACCGTTTGTCTGAAATCGTGTCCAGGCCCTGGAAATTACTCTTTGGGACACTCCAATAGCTGCAGCCACCTTCCTCTGTGTCTGTTCTGCTTTCAATAGCTGTTCATCTCACTGTTTCGGATAAGTCACGTTGTTGCATAGAACTACCTGCTCACTACTCTATCTTAACCCTGCTGTTTGTATAATTCGTTTGGTAGAATAAACACAAGTCAACACCAATCCCCTCTGCAGCAACTTTCTGTTATTACGACTATCTCGGTTGCCGGAATGTTGTTGTCTCCTCTCTGTAGAATCAACAGAAATTCGTTTAGTTCATTCTGCAGATGACAATAATTCAGAACCTAGATATCTCAACTGATCTCTTAATCTTTTTGACCAGTGTATGTCAGTGCTTTATCACTTATACAAGAGTAGATGTGCATAGGTATAGTTATGGGATATGCTACGTGCCAAATGGATAAAAAAAATCGAAAAAATAGTGGTCCCCAACCATATTGTGTGTTTTTGATGTTGTTCACATCATTAACACAATGACTGGTATTAAAGACCAGATATATGGTATTTGAAAGATGGCGTGTCGTTTAGGTATCTTGGACATTGTACTTGAGAATGGCCTCAAAGCCAAAATCATAATTGTGTAAATACATGAATACTATTCTAGAGTGAAATAGGGAAAATTTTCTTTCGAGAAATCAACATCTGTCTCTAAATCAAAGAGTTTTCGTTTCTACCACGCAGTCCAACTCTCATAATCTACTGCGCCATGATAATTAGGAGATTTGTTGTATGTCGCTGAAAGTCAAGTATGGGCGGCCCTCTTAGTTTTTCTGTACAATGCACACTTAAAACTGCATACCATCTTTCACTACGATTGGTACCAGCAATTTACGTATGTTGTACTGCATTTTGATGGTCTGTTAAACTTTAATATTATCTTGTGAATAATTTGTGATGATTATTCCTCTGTTATAGATACGAAGACTTATGGAGTGAGTGTTTCTTGTTGGCTGCTGCCTCGCACCCTGTATGGAAAATAATAACTAGTAGTGGAACTGTCTCGTAGAGTGCATTCGCCTAAGACACACTGGCCTCACCCAACACCACATAGAAGACAATGCCTCACAACTATCGTGCCTATGTCACACCGAGAGGCCGCGAAATTAAGTTGACTGGCCGGCCGCTACGAGGCAGTGGGCGTGCCCCAGCGGCCAGCCAGTCAGCTGGCGACTGCGGCCTCTCGCGAGGCCAACGAGAAAGACAGGCCGCGGCGCGCACGTCACGTCACGTGATCCAGTGAGGCCTGAGCCAGCGCGATCGCTAGCAGACTGGCCTGCCGCGGGGGCACAGCCCACTGCCTCATAGCGTCCAGTCAATCCGCTAGCGATCGCGCCGGCTCAGGCCTCACTTGGTCACGTGACGTGACGTGCGCGCCTGTCTTTCTCGTTGGCCTCGGGCTTCTCGGTATGACGTAGGCACGGTAGTTGTGAGGCCTTGTCTTCTAGGCTGTTTTTCCTTACCCCAGGCCTTATCATCTGGGGTGCGGTAAGCTATAACTCTCATTCAGCTTTGGTGTTTCTCTAGGGAACACTGACCAGAACTAAGTACGTGTAGAGTGTTTTAAGACCCGTTCTTTTGCCATTATTGCAACAGGAAGGTGATGTGTTGTTTCAATGGGATCATGCTCGCCCACACACTGTGCACGAAACTCAACGTGCTTGGCCATACATGCAACAACGTCCCTGTCTAGCACGTCCATCGGATTTGTCTCCAATCGTGAGCGTCTGGGATATGATGGGACAACTGACACGTACTTTTCGTCAACACACAACTGTTGCAGAACTATGTGAACAGGTCGAGCAGACGTGGGGTAATGTAACCCAAGACGACATTCGCTATCGAATCGATGCCAGAATCGGCGCCTCTATTGTCGCCTGTTGGTGCCACACCACGTAGTAATATGGGCGTTTCAGCACACTTGATACCTCAGTGCCGCTGGAGCTATTGATGTGTCAATGTGATCATGTCATGTACTCCATACACTATTTCAACAGTAAATATTGGGTGAAATGGCAAACTCTAAGAGGGTGTACAAATATTTATTACAGGCAGAGTTCATTGACCGTCGTAGATTACGTAATTGTTTACTCATGGGACCCTCTGCCAGGCACTTAAATGTAATTTTCACAGTATCCCATGTAGATGTAGACAAGCTTCATGCAAAGCATTCAGAGCACCAATATCGGACTCGTAGTTGGTACGCACTCACAGATGAAACTGTTACAAGTAGTTACACGTTTCATTTTTTTGAAAATAGCATGGCCGGCCGCGGTGGCCGAGGTGACTGAGGCGCTCCAGTCACGGTCAGCACGGCCACTACGGTCGGGGGTTCGAATCCCCCCTCGGGCATGGATATTTTGTTCCGTCCTAGTTCGTAAGTAGTTCACAAGTAGTTTGTAAGTTTAGGGACTGATGACCCCGTAGTTAAGTCCAAAAAAAAAAAAAAAAAAAAAAAAAAAAAAAAAAAATGTAGAATGAGGTCATCTGTAATATTATGGTACCTTTCTAGGTTGAGTCTATCGAGAAATATGAGCACATGGGTGCATCTTTAAAACCAATATGCAGGAGGATAAAACTTCAAAACTACTTCTCTCGACGAAGCCCCCACCATTATTTCAAAAAAATGTTCAAATGTTTGTTAAGCTTATGGGACTTAACTACGGGGTCATCAGTCCCTAAACTTACAAACTGCTTATGAACTAGCTACAACTAAGGACGGCACAAATATCAATGCCCGAGGGGGGATTCGAACCCCCGACCGTAGTGACCGTGCAGACCGTGACTGAAGCGCCTCAGTCCCCTCGGCCACCGCGGCCGGCCCACCATTATTGTCAAATGTTTGTATAGTCTATGGGACTTAACTACGGGGTCATCAGTCCCTAAACTTACAAACTACTTATGAACTAGGACGGCACAAATATCCATGCCCGAGGGGGGATTCGAACCCCCGACCGCAGTGGCCGTGCAGACCGTGACTGGAGCGCCTTAGTCCCCTTGGCCACCGCGGCCGGCCCTACCATTATTTGTCAGTTGTTGCAGCGCTGTACGTTGTGGGGACACCACGAAAACCAGCTGCGGCCACGGTTCCAACACACGCCGCCTGTGCCAACGCCAGCGTACACTTTACGCCCCAGGCCTGAGGTTTCGACAGCGCCGACACCTCGCCACAGTGCTAGGTTGCCTCATAGAGTGGGCACACCTTCCTAAGTCTCCTGGCCGGCCTCAGCCTTTTAACCACAATGATACAGATGTTTCGAGACCATCAGCATGGAACCCTCGACATAAATCCGCTCATTCCTCTGTAAATGCTTGGGCTCGTAGGAGGAGAGAGGTTGTAATCATATCTGATATCGACAGAGTCGATTTCGACACGGTCACTGAGATTTGGTATTGCGAACTGCGCAATCGACGCTGCTTTCTGCCGAAACTAAGCACATTAGGTCGAACAGCACATCGCCCCCAAACCG